>OZ014429.1:42648925-44088652 GCA_963966015.1 Aphidecta obliterata | reverse complement strand
CAAACCTAACCTAACCTAACCTAACCTAACTAACCTAACCTAAACCTAACCTAACTAACCTACTAACCTAACCTAACCTAACCTAACCTAACCCTAACCTAACTAACCTAACCTAACCTAACCTAACCTAACCTAACCTAACCTAACCTAACCTAACCTAACCTAACCTAACCTAACCTAACCTAACCTAACCTAAACTCAACTAACCTAACCTACCTAACCACCTAACCTAACCTAACCTAACCTAACCTAACTAACCTAACCTAACCTAACCTAACCTAACCTAACCTAACCTAACCTAACCTAAACCATAACCTAACCTAACACTAACCTAACCTAACCTAACCTAACCTAACCTAACCTAACCTAACCTAACCTAACCTAACCTAACCTAACCTAACCTAACCTAACCTAACCTACCTAACCTAACTAACCTAACCTAACCTAACCTAACCTAACCTAACAACCTAACCTAACCTAACCTAACCTAACCTAACCTAACCTAACCTAACCTAACCTAACCTAACTAACCTAACCCTAACCTAACCTAACCTAACCTAACCTAACCTAACCTAACCTAACCTAACCTAACCTAACCTAACCTAAACCTAACCTAACCTAACCTAACCTAACCTAACCTAACCTAACCTAACCTAACCTAACCTAACCTAACCTAACCTAACCTAACCTAACCTAACCTAACTCAACCTAACCTAACCTATAACCTAACTAACCTAAACCTAACCTAACCTTACCTACTAACCTAACCTAACCTAACCTAACCTAACCTAACCTAACCTAACCTAACCTAACCTTGGGGGCCCTTTGAGGCCCGCTTGGGGGCCCTTTGAGGCCCGCTTGGGGGCCCGTTGGGGCCCGCTTGGGGGCCCTTTGAGGCCCGCTTGGGGGCCCGTTGGGGCCCGCTTGGGGGCCCGTTGGGGCCCGCTTGGGGGCCCTTTGAGGCCCGCTTGGGGGCCCGCTTGGGGGCCCTTTGAGGCCTGCTTGGGGGCCCGCTTGGGGGCCCTTTGAGGCCCGCTTGGGGGCCCGCTTGGGGGCCCTTTGAGGCCCGCTTGGGGGCCCGCTTGGGGGCCCGCTTGGGGGCCCTTTGAGGCACGCTTGGGGGCCTGTTGGGGCCCGCTGGCGGCCCGTTTGGGGCCCGCTTGGGGGCCCTTTGAGGCCCGCTTGGGGGCCCTTTGAGGCCCGCTTGGGGGCCCTTTGAGGCCCGCTTGGGGGCCCTTCGAGGCCCGCTTGGGGGCCCGCTTGGGGGCCCTTTGAGGCCCGCTTGGGTGCCCGCTTGGGGGCCCTTTGAGGCCCGCTTGGGGGCCCGCTTGGGGGCACTTTGAGGCCCGCTTGGGGGCCCTTTGAGGCCCGCTTGGGGGCCCTTTGAGGCCCGCTTGGGGGCCCTTTGAGGCCCGCTTGGGGGCCCTTTGAGGCCCGCTTGGGTGCCCGCTTGGGGGCCCTTTGAGGCCCGCTTGGGGCCCGCTTGGGGGCACTTTGAGGCCCGCTTGGGGGCCCTTTGAGGCCCGCTTGGGGGCCCTTTGAGGCCCGCTTGGGGGCCCGTTGGGGCCCGCTTGGGGCCCTTTGAGGCCCCGCTTGGGGGCCCGTTGGGGCCCGCTTGGGGGCCTGTTGGGGCCCGTTTGGGGCCCGCTTGGGGGCCCGTTTGGGGCCCGCTTGGGGGCCTTCGAGGCCCGCTTGGGGGCCCGTTGAGGCCTGCTTGGGGGCCCGTTGAGGGCCTGCTTGGCGGCCTGTTTGAGGCCCGCTTGGGGGCCCGTTGAGGGCCCGCTTGGCGGCCCGTTTGAGGCCCGCTTGGGGGCCCGTTGAGGCCCGCTTGGGGGCCCGTTGAGGCCCGCTTGGGGGCCCGTTGAGGCCCGCTTGGGGGCCTGTTGGGGCCCGCTTGGGCGGCCCCGAAGGGGCTCGTTTGGGGGGCCCCGAAGGGGCCCGCTTGGGAAGCCCGAAGGGGCTCGTTTGGGGGGCCCCGAAGGGGCTCGTTTGGGGGGCCCCGAAGGGGCTCGTTTGGGGGGGCCCCGAAGGGGTTCGCTTGGGGGGCCCGAAGGGGCTCGCTTTGGGGGCCCCGAAGGGGCTCGCTTTGGGGGCCTCGAAGGGGCCCGCTTGGGAGGCCCCGAAGGGGCCCGCTTGAGGGGCCTTGAAGGGGCTCGCTTGGGGGGCACTGGAGGGGCCCGCTTGAGGGCCCCGAAGGGGCCCGCTTGGGGGGGCCTGAAGGGGTCCCGCTTGGGGGGGCCCGAAATGGCCCGCTTGGAGGGGCCCCGAAGGGGGCCGCTTATGGGGGCCCCGAAGGGGCCGCTTGGGGGGGGCCCGAAGGGGTCCGCTTGGGGGGGGCCCGAAGGGGTCCGCTTGGAGGGGGCCCGAAGGGGCCCGCTTGGAGGGGGCCCGAAGGGGTCCGCTTGGGGGGGGCCCGAAGGGGTCCGCTTGGGGGGGCCCGAAGGGGTCCGC
This sequence comes from Aphidecta obliterata, assembly GCA_963966015.1. Classification (NCBI taxonomy): domain Eukaryota; kingdom Metazoa; phylum Arthropoda; class Insecta; order Coleoptera; family Coccinellidae; genus Aphidecta; species Aphidecta obliterata. The sequence goes on along the minus strand of OZ014429.1, from coordinate 44,086,201 downwards.
TTGGGGGGCCCCGAAGGGGTCCGCTTGGGGGGGGCCCGAAGGGGTCCGCTTGGGGGGGCCCCGAAGGGGCCCGCTTGGGGGGGCCCCGGAGGGGCCCGCTTGAGGGGGGCCCGAAGGGGCTTGCTTGAGGGGGGCCCGAAGGGGTCCGCTTGGGAGGGGGCCCGAAGGGGCCCGCTTGGGGAGGGCCCGAAGGGGTCCGCTTGGAGGGGGCCCGAAGGGGTCCGCTTGGAGGGGGCCCGAAGGGGTCCGCTTGGAGGGGGCCCGAAGGAGCCCGCTGGGGGGGCCCGAAGGGGTCCGCTTGGGGAGGGGCCCCGAGGGGGTCCGCTTTGGGGGGCCCCGAAGGGGTCCGCTTGGGGGGGCCCGAAGGGGTCCGCTTGGGGGGGCCCCGAAGGGGCCCGCTTGGGGGGGCCCCGAAGGGGCTCGCTTGGGGGGCCCCGAAGGGGTCCGCTTGGGGGGGGCCCGAAGGGGTCCGCTTGGGGGGCCCCGAAGGGGCTCGCTTGGGGGGGCCCCGAAGGGCCCCGCTTGGGGGGGCCCCGAAGGGGTCCGCTTGGGGGGGCCCCGAAGGGGTCCGCTTGGGGGGGCCCCGAAGGGGCGCGCTTGGGGGGGCCCCGAAGGGGTCCGCTTGGGGGGCCCGAAGGGGCCCGCTTGGGGAGGGCCCGAAGGGGTCCGCTTGGGGGGGCCCCGAAGAGGGCCCGCTTGGGGGGGCCCCGAAGGGGCCCGTTTGGGGGCCCCGAAGGGGTCCGCTTGAGGGGCCCCGAAGGGGTCCGCTTGGGGGGGGGCCGAAGGGGTCCGCTTGGGGGGGGCCCGAAGGGGTCCGCTGGGGGGGGCCCCGAGGGGCCCGCTTGGGGGGGCCCCGAAGGGGCTCGCTTGGGGGGCCCCGAAGGGGTCCGCTTGGTGGGGCCCGAAGGGGTCCGCTTGGGGGGGCCCCGAAGGGGCCCGCTTGGGGGGGCCCCGAAGGGGTCCGCTTGGGGGGGCCCCGAAGGGGTCCGCTTGGGGGGGCCCCGAAGGGGCCCGCTTGGGGGGGCCCCGAAGGGGTCCGCTTGGGGGGGCCCCGAAGGGGCCCGCTTGGGGGGGCCCCGAAGGGGTCCGCTTGGGGGGGCCCGAAGGGGCCCGCTTGGGGAGGGCCCGAAGGGGTCCGCTTGGGGGGGGCCCCGAAGAGGGCCCGCTTGGGGGGGCCCCGAAGGGGCCCGTTTGGGGGGCCCCGAAGGGGTCCGCTTGAGGGGGCCCCGAAGGGGTCCGCTTGGGGGGGGCCCGAAGGGGTCCGCTTGGGGGGGCCCCGAGGGGGTCCGCTTTGGGGGGCCCCGAAGGGGTCCGCTTGGGGGGGCCGAAGGGGTCCGCTTGGGGGGGCCCCGAAGGGGGCCCGCTTGGGGGGGCCCCGAAGGGGTCCGCTTGGGGGGGCCCGAAGGGGCCCGCTTGGGGAGGGCCCGAAGGGGTCCGCTTGGGGGGGCCCCGAAGAGGGCCCGCTTGGGGGGGCCCCGAAGGGCCCGTTTGGGGGGGCCCCGAAGGGGTCCGCTTGAGGGGGCCCCGAAGGGGTCCGCTTGGGGGGGGCCCGAAGGGGTCCGCTTGGGGGGGGGCCCGAAGGGGTCCCGCTTGGGGGGGCCCCGAAGGGGCCCGCTTGGGGGGCCCCGAAGGGGCCCGCTTGGGGGGGCCCCGAAGGGGTCCGCTTGGGGGGGCCCCGAAGGGGTCCGCTTGGGGGGGCCCCGAAGGGGCCCGCTTGAGGGGGCCCCGAAGGGGTCCGCTTGGGGGGGGCCCGAAGGGGTCCGCTTGGGGGGGGGCCCGAAGGGGTCCGCTTGGGGGGGCCCCGAAGGGGCCCGCTTGGGGGGGCCCCGAAGGGGCTCGCTTGGGGGGCCTCGAAGGGGTCCGCTTGGGGGGGGCCCGAAGGGGTCCGCTTGGAGGGGGGCCCGAAGGGGCCCGCTTGGGGGGGCCCGAAGGGGTCCGCTTGGGGGGGCCCGAAGGGGTCCGCTTGGGGGGGCCCGATGGGGCCCGCTTGGGGGGGGGCCCGAAGGAGCCCGCTTGGGGGGGCCCGAAGGGGTCCGCTTGGAGGGGGCCCGAAGGAGCCCGCTTGGGGGGGCCCGAAGGGGTCCGCTTTGGGGAGGGGCCCCGAGGGGGTCCGCTTTGGGGGGCCCCGAAGGGGTCCGCTTGGGGGGCCCCGAAGGGGTCCGCTTGGGGGGGCCCGAAGGGGTCGCTTGGGGGGGCCCCGAAGGGGCCCGCTTGGGGGGGCCCCGAAGGGGCTCGCTTGGGGGGCCCCGAAGGGGTCCGCTTGGGGGCGGCCCGAAGGGGTCCGCTTGGGGGGGGCCCCGAAGGGGCCCGCTTGGGGGGGCCCCGAAGGGGTCCGCTTGGGGGGGCCCCGAAGGGGTCCGCTTGGGGGGGCCCCGAAGGGGTCCGCTTGGGGGGGCCCCGAAGGGGCCCGCTTGGGGGGGCCCCGAAGGGGTCCGCTTGGGGGGCCCGAAGGGGTCCGCTTTGGGGGGCCCCGAAGGGGTCCGCTTTGGGGGGCCCCGAAGGGGTCCGCTTTGGGGGGCCCCGAAGAGGTCCGCTTTGGGGGGCCCCGAAGGGGTCCGCTTGGGGGGCCCCGAAGGGGTCCGCTTGGGGGGGCCCCGAAGGGGTCCGCTTGGGGGGGGCCCGAAGGGGTCCGCTTGAGGGGGCCCCGAAGGGGCCCGCTTGGGGGGGCCCCGAAGGGGCCCGCTTGAGGGGGGCCCCGAAGGGGCTTGCTTGAGGGGGGCCCGCTTGGGGGGGCCCCGAAGGGGCCCGCTTGAGGGGGGCCCCGAAGGGGTCCGTTTGGAGGGGGCCCGAAGGGGCCCGCTTGGGGAGGGCCCGAAGGGGTCCGCTTGGAGGGGGCCCGAAGGGGTCCGCTTGGAGGGGGCCCGAAGGGGTCCGCTTGGCGGGGCCCGAAGGGGCCCGCTTGGGGGGGCCCGAAGGGGTCCGCTTGGGGAGGGGCCCCGAGGGGGTCCGCTTTGGGGGGCCCCGAAGGGGTCCGCTTGGGGGGGGCCCGAAGGGGTCCGCTTGGGGGGGCCCCGAAGGGGCCCGCTTGGGGGGCCCGAAGGGGCCCGCTTGGGGGGGCCCCGAAGGGCCCGCTTGGGGGGGCCCCGAAGGGGCCCCGCTTGGGGGGCCCCGAAGGGGTCCGCTTGGGGGGGCCCGAAGGGGTCCGCTTGGGGGGGGCCCGAAGGGGCCCGCTTGGGGGGGCCCCGAAGGGGTCCGCTTGGGGGGCCCGAAGGGGTCCGCTTGGGGGGGCCCCGAAGGGGTCCGCTTGGGGGGGGCCCGAAGGGGTCCGCTTGGGGGGGGCCCGAAGGGGTCCGCTTGGGGGGGGGCCGAAGGGGTCCACTTAGGGGGCCCCGAAAGGGCCCGCTTGGGGGGCCCGAGGGGGTCCGCTTGGGGGGCCCCGAAGGGATCCGCTTGGGGGGGGCCCGAAGGGGTCTGCTTGGGGGGTCCGCTTGGGGGCCCGCTTGGGGGGTCCGCTTGGGGAGCCTGCTTGGTGGGCCCGCTTGGGAAGCCTCTTGGGGCCTCTTGGGGCCCGCTTGTTTTTGCAGTTGTGCGCAGCAGGTTGTGCGCACGTAGTAGTTAACCAACTTAAGCACATGCGTAGCGTTGCGCGGTACCATTCAAACATAGCGCGGCTCTTGCACGTGCGCAGCAGTGTGACACATTCCTGCCGACAACATTCTCAGAAAACTGCTTTTGGCGCTTGCGCACCATTCTGTTGCTGAAAAGCAGCTGTCTTCAATAATCTCTTGTGTTTATTATTTCAAATAACTTATTTCGCTTCATACCATAACAATCTACTAAAAACAATTATATTTCAAATTAAACTATCTTGCTTGGGCCCCCTTTGTCACTTAGACATAGACAAAGGAATGACCGTACTGAGAAATTTGATTTTGGTTCCTATATAGTCCCAAAATATTATCATAGTAATGTAATGTAATGGATCGGTCCTAGATTATCATCCTGGCAAATGAGGAAGCTTCATATAATACCGATTTCAGAGTAGGTTACTCTAAGTTTCTATACTGACAGGACGAACACAAGAAGAACGGGAGTCTGTACTCCATCATCTCTTTAGTTCAATGATAATTTTTCTATGCTCAATGAGGTTATGAGAGAGATTAGTTGGTTACTCGAGAGTTACTCGAGACGCATAGGGGTAAATATAAAATATATCGCCATTGTTGAAAAGGCCAACAGTTTTTAGCCGTAGCATTCACGAAACAAAGTGTTTCGATATACCACTATAATATTATGGTTTTATTTGATAATTTCGTGCACGTAAGTCGTTCCCTGTTCACTGTTGAATATCTGCTTTATCAACTGAATCTCTTTTTTATATTGTGGTGTTATAAGTTCTTTTTATAGGTTCATTAATAATTTGGATTCTTGATACTTTGTAAGAATGATATGTGCGAGCTTCACATTACAACTAGAGGCAAAGGCTCTCTATAGGAGTGAAAAGAATTGTATCCCTTGTTTTAGGAGTAGTAGTTATTAAATAACCTTCCTTCCTTTTTACAAGGATTCCGGATACGTTCCATTGGGATTACAGACTGTCGAGATGGTCCCGGTCCCTATTTGTTGCCCTTCTCCCCACATTTAGTAGATTAAGGGGATAGGGAATACAATGGCGGTACTTTATCCTGGGACGCATTTTGTACTCAAAGTTGTGAATGTTGTCGTTGTAACACCTATCATTCTGAACGAAGGTCTCTTTTGAATCTAACTCTTTTTCTGCATAAACTGTTACTTCTTCACCATATACAATGCCTACTGATCACCTATGCTTTTACTGTTTTCTATTTAATATGTATGATTTTCGTATGTAACCATTTTAGTATTTGTCTCTGCTTATGATATGTTATTTTCCCTCTTATTGATATTCAGTGCGCCAGGACAGGATTTTCTCGAGGGTCTTTTGCCTGTTCCTTAAATTCTTTTTCCTGATTATCAGATTTTCATTCTTTTGCGCCGACCCGATGTTGGGGAACCGCCCCGACAGAACAATAAACTCTTATTACTTGGTTCTAACCATTTTGTTTCAATTGCCCAGACTTCCCGATGAATTTCCCTAGTACGATGAGAAGGTCCTGTGGTTTCTACGAAACGTAGAGTTCTTCCTAGATTGATCACTGCGCTGGCCAAAAATAGTTAAGATTAGTTTGCGATCCCGCGTGTTCGTATATTGAAAGTGTTCTGAACTCTCGTTCAGATAAAACTGCAAAACATTACAATATTGTTGATATATTAATGTATTGGATTTGAATTCTTCCTTGGAAATGTAATGGATCGGTCCTAGATTAACAATCCTACGAATGAGGAAACTTCATATAATACCGATTGCAGAGTAGATTAGAAGAACACGGTCGAATATTTCTGAACACGGTCAAATAACTCCGTGATTTTTATTTTTTACATCGTGATGCTATTCGATGGTTTTTGGAGGTTATAGAAAAAAGATTACTTTTGAACTTCTTGAGCACGAGAGTGGATGAGTCTGCTCTCATATTTGATATACACAAAGCGAAGAACACGGGTAAGGTTGTTAAGCGTTAGTCGTAGAATTCAGCAAATTTATGAAACCAAAGGTTTCATCATTCCTAGTATATTATTAGAGTTTTCTTTGATAATCGTATGCAAGTAAGTGTGAATTTCTGTTCCATTGATTATTATTTATTCTTGATTGTACTGGTACTATTTCTCCATTTAATATTTATTACGTATTTGTGCTTGTGATATTTATTCATATTTCAGGTACTTGTGTACCCCCATTCAATACCACTATTTCAATTCTCCCACTTGGGAAACTTGGTATATGGTTCATTAATATGTTGGATTCTTGAAACTTAATTGGAGAGATAAGTGCCTGCTAAACATAATGACGCGGTATAGAGATTCCCCCATGGGAGATATATCAAGAATTGTATCTCTTTGCATTGTGTAGTTGTTGAACCTTCCTCCCTGTAGAGCACTTAATCACTGCTCGAACTTGCAGGATTCCCTGAATTTATTTCACTGAGATTACAGCCTGTTAAGATGGTCTCGGTCCCTATTTGCCATTACCTCATTTAGTATTTAGTCATTTAGGGGATAGAGAATGCAATTCTGGAATAATCTTTCCTTTGTACCGTTCAAGTTGTTGGTGTGGACGTAGCACTTATCATTCTGAAGGAAAGTCCCTCTTGAATCCAACCCTTTTCTGTGTATATTGTTATTTAGTGAACAGTTTTTCACTTACGATACATGATCTTTGCATCCACCATTTGTGATATCTTTTACCATTAATGCTATCTATTCTACAGAAAGGGTTTTCTCGTTCTGTAGTATCTATTTTTGATTGTGATATATTTCCCCATTGCTCTCTATGACTGACTTTTGATTTCGATATATTTTAATACTCTCATTATTACCTGATTTTGATATATTTAAATACTCTCATTATTACTTGATTTTGATACATTTTACCACTCTCATTATTACTTGATGTTGATATATTTTACCACTTGATTTTGATATATTCTACTATTCTCATAATTATTTACCATTTTATTATTTGCCTCTGTTTAGGAATATTCTTTACTTGCGAGGTTGTTTTTTTTCTTCCCCTTGGGGTTGTTTTTTTTTTACCTTTTGGCACTCTGAAATAAACTTGTTATTTTCTTATTTTGGGTGCTAAAAATATTGTGTTTTAATTGTCTAAGACTTCCCGATAAATTTCCCTAGTACGATGAGAAGGTCCTGTGGTTTCTACGAAACGTAGAGTCCTTCCTAGATTGATCACTGCGCTGGCCAAAAATAGTTAAGATTAGTTTGCGATCCCGCGTGTTCGTATATTGAAAGTGTTCTGAACTCTCGTTCAGATAAAATAGTCGGTATTTAAAACTGCAAAACTTTACAGAAAATAAGGATCGATTTATAGAAAAAGTTCCGTAACGCATCGATGAAAAATCAGCTCTGGTCCCGAGAAAAAGGACGTAAGCAGGCGCGTTGGTCCGTCCTGGCGGCCTCGAGACTTGATCGTTTTCAATCCGATTCAGAATAGGCAGAGAACTACACGAAACAGAATATCTCAAAGGGATACCGTTCAGATACGTACAATATATCGATGCATCGGTTATGAAATCGATACCGTTCCGCATACAGTACTTGCTATTCATAATGAATCTTGTGATGAAAAACATAAACGATGCTTTTTCTTATATTCCTATAAAGATATTTTATCACTTGATCGTTCTCAAACCCGATTCAGAATAGGCAGAAAACTATATATATATATATATATATATATCAAAGGTAATTATAATGGCTGGCAGACAGAAAGATGTTAAATGAAATCAAATGAACTTCGGAAAAATCTACTTCCCCAGGCGGGATTCGAACCCACGTTTCCAGATTACCGGTCTGGCACTCTAACCTCTAAGTTACCAGGGACCTGTGTGTTCAACCGCATATTTAACATCTTTCTGTCTGCCAGCCATTATAATTACCTTTGATAGTATTTGATACATAGTTCAGACGTTAAAAATCCTTGATATATATATATATATAGGTTTCAAAACTTTTTTTCTTCGTTGTCCGATGCCTAAATTCCATTCTTTCCGGGTTTTCCATTGATCTTCCCTCAAATCTCTGGCATTCATGGCTTTCGTTACTTCCTCCTTCCAAGTTTTCTTCGGTCTCCCCCGTTTTCTGCGATTTGTTGGTATCCACTTCATAGCCATTTTGGGCAGTCGTGTTTCTTCCATCCTCTGAACATGTCCGTACCACATTAACTGTTTTCGCTCTATATCGGTCATTATCGAGCCATCTATTCCCATTCGTTGTCTCACCTCTTCGTTTCTTATTCTATCCCTTCTTGATATACCCAGTGATCTTCGAAATACATCCATCTCTGTGGCCTCGAGTTTTCTTCGGTTGTGTTGGGTAATTCTCCACGTTTCTGCTCCGTAAGTCAAGCTACTTTTAATGAATGCTTCGTAAATATTATGTTTTCGTTGTATTCCGATATCGCTACTCCAGAGTATGCCATTCAGACATCCAATAGTTCTTCTGGCCTGTGTTATCCTCTTTTGTATTTCTTTATCATCTTTTCCAGACGTGTCGAATTCCACTCCGAGATAGGTGTATACGCTACAACATGCAACTTCTCGTCCGCCTAATTGGATGTTAGATTGCTCTGCTCCTATAGGGAGATATTTCTTCTTGCAGTTTTCTCGCCATATATTGTAAGTCGTCTTTATCGTTGGCTATGACAACTTGGTCATCTGCAAATTGTAGGGTGTACAAGTAGGTATCTCCGATATCGATGCCCATTCGACCGCATTTCCTCTTCCATTGGAATAAAGCTCGCGCTACATAGATCTTGAACAATGTGGGCAATATACAGCATCCTTGGCGTAAACCCTTATCTACCAAGAACTTCTCTGATAACTTGCTACCGACCTTAATTCTTGATGTGGTTCCCTTATATAGGTTTTTGAGAGCTCTAATGAGGGTATGGTTAATATTTGTCTGCTGTAGAACACTCCACAATTTTTTCACTGGGAAAGTATCGTAGGCTTTCTTGAGGTCTATGAACATAAGGTGAGTTTCTTGATTAACTGCTGTTCGTTTCTCTATGATTTGTGGATTTGGAGAATTCAACAAATATTGTTCTCTATCTTCAGTTAGCAACCCTTTATAGTAGTCCATCCATTTTTCAGTTGGTATAATTTGGATATTTGCCTTATTTTTTGCGTCTGATCTTAAGCTTTTTATGAATTTCCACGATTCTGATGATTTTTTTTGGCCACCCAAATATGTTTCAACTTCTCTACATTTCTGGTCCCACATCTCTCGCTCTGCTGTATTCCTCATTCTCCTTGTTGTTCTCTTTATCTCCAGATACTGATCCCTGTCTTCTTGGTTTTGAGTGTTTAACCATCTTTGATATAATTTCTTCTTCTGACACACTAGTTCTTCGATTTCCTCGTTCCACCATAAGTTCTTACACACTTGTTCCGTATTAACATAATCGATTACCGATCTCAGATTTCGTATATGTTGCTGCCATGTGTATGTATGGATATCTTTATGTTTGAAATAGCCGTTTGTTATTCTCAATGAAACTATACCAATCACATTATATCTCAAATAGTTACCGTGCAGAATAAGCACTATATCGATACCGTTCCGCTCTAGCCGCAGTGCATCGATGAAAAATCGGCTCGGGTTACGAGAGAAAAGACGTAAGTTGTCGCGGCGGCCTTGTCGGTCGTTGCGACTCGGACTTTTGTATTCATCTTTGAAAAATAAGGATGGATGTGGGAAAAAATATTCGTACTTTTTCAGTATTGTAATGGATCGGGCCTAGATTAACATCCTACGAATGAGGGAACTTCATATAATACCGATTTCAGAGTAGATTAAAAGAACACGGTCGAATATTCTGAACACGGTCAAATAACTCCGTGATCTTTATTTTTTTACACCGTGATTCTATTCGATGGTTTTTGGAGGTTATAGGAAAAAAGGATTACTTTTTTTTACTTCTTGAAAGCGATGCACCAGAGTGGGGGCTCTCATATTTGATATACGCAAAGCGAAGAACACTGGTAAGGTTGTTAAGCGTTAGTCGTAGAATTCAGCAAATTTACGAAACCAAAGGTTTCCATTATCCCTAGTATATTATTAGAGTTTTCTTTGATAATCGAATGCAAGTAAGTGTGAATTTCTGTTCCATTAATTATTATTTATTCTTGATTGTACTGGTACTATTTCTCCATTTAATATTTATTACGTATTTGTGCTTGTGATGTTTATTCATATTTCAGGTACTTGTGTACCCCCAGACAATACCACTATTTCAATTCTCCCACTTGGGAAACTTGGTAGATGGTTCATTAATATGTTGGATTCTTGAATCTTAATTGGAGAGATAAGTGCCTGCTAAACATAATGACGCGGTATAGAGATTCCCCCATGGGAGATATACCAAGAATTGTATCTCTTTGCATTGTGTAGTTGTTGTACCTTCCCACCTGTAGAGCACTCAATCACTGCTCGAACTTGCAGGATTCCCTGAATTTATTTCACTGAGATTACAGCCTGTTAAGATGGTCTCGGTCCCTATTTGCCCTTACCTCATTTAGTATTTAGTCATTAAGGGGATAGAGAATGCAATTCTGGAATAATCTTTCCTTTGTACCGTTCAAGTTGTTGGTGTGGGACGTAGCACATATCATTCTGAAGTAAAGTCCCTCTTGAATCCAACCCTTTTCTGTGTATATTGTTATTTAGTGAACAGTTTTTCACTTACGATACATAATCTTTGCATCCACCATTTGTGATATCTTTTACCATTAATGCTATCTATTCTACAGAAAGGGTTTTCTCGTTCTGTAGTATCTATTTTTAATTGTGATATATTTCCCCATTGCTCTCTATGACTGACTTTTGATTTTGATATATTTTAATACTCTCATTATTACCTGATTTTGATATTTTTAAATACTCTCATTATTACTTGATTTTGATACATTTTACCACTCTCATTATTACTTGATGTTGATATATTTTACCACTTGATTTTGATATATTCTACTATTCTCATAATTATTTACCATTTTATTATTTGCCTCTGTTTGGGAATATTCTTTACTTGCGAGGTTGTTTTTTTTCTTCCCCTTGGGGTTGTTTTTGAGCGCTCGTACTACTTACACGAGGGCTATATCATTTCGTCACGATGTCTGTATTTTTCGAATTTTGAGCCGAAAATGGTCTCAATCGACTATGTTCGACTCACTGATGACGAATCCGTCGGAAAATTCGAGTCTGTCCGTCCGGCCGTCCGTCCGTCAGCACGATAACTCTCGAACGGATCAACCTAGAGACTTGAAATTTTCAGTGTAGGTTCAGATCCCGAATGCCTCGGTTAAGTTCGTTAATGGGCCAAATTCCACCATGGGTTCCGTAAATATGGCCGTTCAAAGTTTTGTTTCCCTGATTACTTGAAAACTACAGATTCGATCGAGATGTAATTTTGCACTCAGATGGAAAATGAGGTGTTTCAGCTACATGCGAAATTTTGTCCAGATCGCATGACCAGAACCATAGAAACCATAGAAAATTGTAACTATTGAACGGAAATGCCTAAGGACTTGAAATTTTCAGGATAGGTGTGGATCTCGAATGTCGTGATCACGTTCATCTATGAGCAACATTATACAAGGGGTTCCGTAAATACGGTCGTTTGAAATTTTGTTTTCTCGATAAATTCGAAACTTCGGATTCGATCGAGATGAAATTTTGTATTTTAATCGAGAATGATATATTGAAGCAATATTTTGTCCAGATCGCATGACCAGAACCATAGAAACCATAGAAAATTGTAACTTTTGAACGGAAAGGCCTAGGAACTTGAAATTTTCAGGGTGGGTTTGGATCGCGAATATCGCGGTCACGTTCATCAATAAGCAAAATGAGACTAGGGGTTCCGTAAATATGGCCGTTCAAAATATTTTTTTCCAGATAGTTTCGGAACTACTGATCGGATTGGAATGAAATTATGCATCTAGCTGAGGAATAATGTATTCAAAGTACGTGCAAAATGTTGTCCAGACCGCATCACCAAGACCATAGATATCGTAGAAAATTCTAGCGAATTATCGAAACAAAATTGATCAGCTGAAGCAGCGACATGAAGTCTGGAGTTTCGCCTAAGTTTCAGAATTTTTTTGACAGCTGTCAAAAATTCCTTCAATTGGTTTCTAAAACTGGAAAATGCGAATCTACCTACAAGGTGCATGTACGAGCGCTCAAAAGCTCCTGCCTTCACGGCAGTGCTTTTCGTAATTTTTTTTTTACCTTTTGGCACTCTGAAATAAACTTGTTATTTTCTTATTTTGGGTGCTAAAAATATTGTGTTTTAATTGCCTCAGACTTCCCGATAAATTTCCCTAGTACGATGAGAAGGTCCTGTGGTTTCTACGAAATGTAGAGTCCTTCCTAGATTGATCACTGCGCTGGCCAAAAAATAGTTAAGATTAGTTTGCGATCCCGCGTGTTCGTATATTGAAAGTGTTCTGAACTCTCGTTCAGATAAAATAGTCGGTATTTAAAACTGCAAAACTTTACAGTACTAGTTAGGTTTTCGATAGCGAGATCCGCATAATTAGCCATCTTCTCCTGATATTTATTGATTATGTTGTGAGTGTTCGGAACCGCTACATCAACGAGGAAGACCGAGTTGACTCTTCTATCCAATACTACAATATCTGGTCTGTTATTCGTCACCTGTCTATCGGTGATAATGGACCTATCGTAGTAAAGTCTAAAATTGTCATTCTCGAGAACCATCTGTGGCTGATCCTCATAGTGTATGGTGTATAGGTGTTGAGAAGACCGAACTCGTTCGCCAATTTCTGGTGGTGGACGATGTTGCACACTTGATTATGTCTATGCAGGTAATCATTATTAGCCAGCGCGCTACAGCCAGATGTTATATGCTGAATTGTCTCCGATTTTTGTTGACACTTCCTGCATTTGTCGGATTGGGTATTAGGATCCTTGATGATGAACTTCTTGTAATTATTCGTATTGATGACCTGATCTTAAATAGCGTTATAAAGCCCTCAGGCCAGGAGTTTCTGTAGCAGAATAGTGGCCGACCACTGCGAGCGGGATGGAGTTGAGAACACCTTCGTCGTAATTGCCGATGGTCGACCCACCGCCACGCCGAAACAAATTCGGATTCGACAGTCAATCGGGCGTCATCGGACGATGACGGTCGTGGTGTGCGCGCTCTCTTCCTTTCACAAGTGTTTGATTCGATCGGCGCACCATTCTGTTGCTGAAAAGCAGCTTCAGTCTTCAATAATATTATTTCTGCAACCATCTGCTGCTTTTCACAATAGATACTTTTTGTTTTCCATGACTTTACTTTACCCTACTCAACTGATTCAATTAATACTATCTTCGATCCTCTTATTCTATTGTAATATAGACTTCTTATATTATATCAAAGCTATCTTCTTTTTTGAGCGCTCGTACTACTTACACGAGGGCTATATCATTTCGTCGAGATGTCTGTATTTTTCGAATTTTGAGCCGAAAATGGTCTCAATCGACTAGTAGGTTCGAATGCCGCGGTTAAGTTCGTTATTGGGCAAAATTCGCCGAGGGGTTCCGTAAATATGGCCGCTCGAAATTTAGTTTTCTTGATAATTTCCAAACTACAGATTCGATCGTGACGAAATTCTGTATACTAATGAAGAATGATATATTCAAGGTACATTTCTCTAGATCGCATGACCAGAACCATAGAAAATCATAACTTTCGAACGGAAAGGCCTATGGACTTGAAATTTCCAGGGTGGGTTTGGATCGCGAATTGTGCGGTCGCGTTTATCAATGAGCAAAATAAGACTAGGGGTTCCGTAAATATGGCCGTTCAAACTATTTTTTTCCTGATAGTTTCGAAATTACTGATCGGATTGGAATGAAATTTTGCACCTAGCTGAGGAATAATGTTTTCAAACTACGTGCAAAATTTTGTCCAGATCACCAAGACCATAGGTCTTATTATATTATCGAAAAAAAATTGATCCGCTGTAGCACTGACATGAAGTCTGGAATGTCGCCTAATTTTCAGAATTTTTTTGACAGCTGTCGAAAATTCCTTCAATTGATTACTAAAACTGGAAAATGCGAATCCACCTACAAGGTGCATGTACGAGCGCTCAAAAGCTCCTGCCTTCACGGCAGTGCTTTTCGTAATTTTTTTCATTAAAAAAACACACGAAAAATTCTGTTTATTTCAAATTACATAAAAATGTCCATCAGTCATGAATCATATTCCTGGAATACATTTTACACTATTCTATAAAATTAAAGAAAAAAAATATATATATACAAATAAAGAAGAACCACAGTAAGCAAAAATGCGTCCACGCCAGGCCAGGTCAATACGATACATTGATAAACTCGTGCCTAATTCACGACTAGTTCCCAGAACATATAAAAAATATACAAATGAATACAGACAAAAATATGCCTCAGTATTGATTGGTGATAAAATACAAAATGAGCTAATTAACCTTATAGGAGAGCATATCAGATGTGAAATTTTGAACAAGGTGATAGCCGCTGAGAAGAGCAGATCTATCTGTTTGCTAGATTTGTGCGGTTGAATCAGAACGTACAGCTTCTACGTAACGAGATGCCAAAAATTCTCTCCCTTTCTAATTGTTTCAAAACATCGTATAATCAAAGTATGTGAAACTAATAACTAGTACTGTTCTTCAACTGACCGATTCAATTATTACCATGTTTCTTTCATCATTTTTCACTAAATTCATCATTCATTATCTTATCTTACAAATCTATCACTTATTTTATATATGTTATGTGCTCTCCTAGTATGCTGATTTAATAACAGAAAATCTCCGATTACTCCACATCTTCCTCCTCTTCCATTTTTTTCTGGTTTTCTAGTTTGCTATATCTTGGCAGTCTTTGCACCCGATGTCGTCATCCTTTTCATATCCATACATCCACTTCTTCCTACCATTGTTGTATTCTTCATTATTATTTTACCTAAATATATATATATTATAATTATTATTATAATATATTAAGCACAGTTCGAAAAAATCAGGAAAATAATCAAATAGCAACTTTTCGTTATGAACTTTACATTCGATTGAGGATATAGCAATTTTTCCGAAGAGTTATTTTGCGTCGATTTTGGTGCAATTGCGTTAAATCACTAGTCTCACAAGGATGAAATCGTCAAGACCTTCTCTGCGGAAAAAGTTGCCAGTCATAATTATAAAAAATTTTATAGACAATGGATCCATTGCTTTCATAACGTAGCACTGTATGAAAATACACTCACGTGCGTAGTTTCCTTATTTTTAGTTCAATTTTTAACATTTTTTTCAACTCGCTCATTCGGTCTTCTGTAAAATGCTGACTTATTAGTTATTATAAAGGGTTCATTAAAAGTTTCTTGTTAAACACCTTATTTCAAAACATCCTGTGGATGTTGTTCACCACTAAAACGTAATTCAGGCTAACGAATTAGAAAATGAGATGTTTTAGCTACATGTGAAATTTTGTCCAGATCGCCTGACCAAAACCATAGAAACCATAGAAAATCATAACTTACGAACGGAAAAGCCTAGGGACTTAAAATTTTCAAGATAGGTGTGGATCTCGAATGTCGTGATCACGTTCATCTATGAGCAACATTATACATACAAGGTGTTCCATAAATACGGTCGCTTGAAATTTTGTTTTCTCGATAAATTCGAAACTACGGATTCGATCGAGATGAAATTTTGTATTTATCGAGAATGATATATTAAAACAATATTTTGTCCAGATCGCATGACCAGAACCATAGAAACCATAGAAAATTGTAACTTTTGAACGGCAAGGCCTATGAACTTGAAATTCTCAGGGTGGGTTTGGATGGCAAATATCGCGGTCACGTTCATCTATGAGCAAAATTAGACTAGGGGTTCCGTAAATATGGCCGTTCTAAATAATTTTTTGCTGATAGTTCCGAAAATACTGAGCGGATTGGGATGAAATTTTGCACCTAGCTGAGTAATAATGTATTCAAACTACGTGCAAAATTTTGTCCAGATCACCAAGACCATAGGTCTTATTATATTATCGAAAAAAAATTGATCAGCTGAAGCACTGACATGAAGTCTGGAGTTTCGCCTAAGTTTCAGAATTTTTTTGACAGCTGTCGAAAATACCTTCAATTGATTTCTGAAACTGGAAAATGCGAATCTACCTACAAGGTGCATGTACGAGCGCCCAAAAGCTCCTGCCTTCACGGCAGTGCTTTTCGTAATTTTTTTTTCAACACCAGAGCTAATTAAGTCGTCTTGTTGAGTCCCTTTTCGACCCCCAAAATTTTCATCCTCCAAACTTTTTCGAACCCCAAACTTTTTCAACCCCTAAAATTTTCAACCCCAAAAATTTTTCAACCCCCAAAATTTTTCAACCCCCCAAATTTTTCAACCCCCAAAATTTTTCAAACCCCGAAATTTTTCAACCCCCAAAATTTCTCAACCCCCAAAATTTTACAACCCCCAAAATTTTACAACCCCTAAAATTTTACAACCCCTAAAATTTTTCAACCCCCAAAATTTTTCAACCCCCAAAATTTTTCAAACCCCAAAATTTTCAACCCCCGACATTTTTCAACCATCAAACTTTTTCAAACCCCAAAATTTCTCAACCCCCAAAATTTTTAACTCCTAAAATTTTCAACCCCCTAAAATTTTCAACCCCCTAAAATTTTCAACCCCCAAAATTTTTCAACCCCCAAAATTTTTCAACCCCCAAAATTTCTCAAACCCCAAAATTTTCAACCCCCGAATTTTTTCAACCCCCAAAATTTCTCAAACCCCAAAATTTTCAACCCCCGAAATTTTTCAACCCCCAAAATTTCTCAACTCTCAAAATTTTAAACCACCAAATTCTCAATTATCTATGGGTTGAATATATATTTCTGATGAATCGTAATCTCGAAGCTGAAAAATCCTGTTTTTTTTTTACCAGAGCTAATTAAGTCGTCTTGTTGAGCCCCTTTTCGACCCCAAAAAAATTTTTAGAAAAATAAATTTTCTCGAAAAAAAAAATTAAAAAAGAATTTTGAGAAAGAAAATTTGAGAAACGAAATTTTTTGAAAAAAATAAATCCAAAAAAATTTTGAGGAGATAATTAAAAAAAATTTTTGAAAAAAATTAATTCAAAAAAATTTTGGAAAAAAAAATTTCAAAAAAGAATTGTTTGAAAACAATGAATTCAAAAAAATTTTCACAAAAAACATTTGAAAAAAAAATTTTCGAAAAATTATTAAAAAAAAATTTTTTTCACATTTTCTTCCTTCCTCAAGCACTCCCTCCCAACCCCTTCGATACAGCTTCCACCTTATTCTAGTTTATACATTCTAGTTCATGTGATATTCCTTCCTTATAATAACCATTCTTCCTACCCTGCCACTCCCTCTCCTTATCCTCAACTAATTATGTACATATTTCTTTTCAATTACACTAATCATTCATTCCAATTTATCATAATCACTCCCTTTTCAACCCATCTTATGTACCTACTTTCAATTTGGACAAAAACACTAACGAAAAATTCAATACCTACTATTCCTCTAATACATACATACATACATACTCGCATGTCCTTCAAAATTACTAATGTTGACAAAAAATCATACAATATCAACTATCCAATACTTCTTGATCTTAACGATCAATTTAGACCAACATAACTGACCTACCTTTCCGATTACACTAATCATCATTTTTTCATTCAAATTTATCGTAATCACTCCCTTTTCAACCCATCTTATGTACCTACTTTCAATTTGGACAAAAACAATGTCATACAATAACAACTATCCGATACTGTTCTTGACGATAAATTTCGACCAACATAACTCACTTGCCAATCAATTTCCCATTCTATCCAATTTTCATATCAACAACTGTTATGTCATAATAAATATTTTTTTCTTATTAACGAAAACATTCACATTTAATACACAACTCATCCTCAGGAGTTATTCCGACATGTGAAACTAAGCACCTGCTTTAGAACAAAACATGTCGACTATTCATTCAACAAATCACACAACCTTTTACATCAGGAATAGTGTTTCATTTTCCCACAATTATTTCTTATTCCACTGAAGAAAAATAGAAGTCCATTGGTTTCACTACTTCATTCATCAGAACTTTATAACCTATTCTTGCACAGTCAAGCATTTCTGATTGAAAAGCAGATTAAAAAGATTGAAAAATCTGTGATTACTGTTATTGAAGTAAAAATTGTTCTTGGGGGAATATAAAAAATAGTTGTGAATGAAAGATTAATGAATAAATATTTAGGGAACCAGACAAGACTAGTTCAAAAGAAACTAAAGAATGATGACACGATCAATACAACACAATCAGATAAATTTGACAGTGAAGTCAGAGATTTTTTGATGATGTCTTCGCACTGGACCAAAGAACGGAATGCATTGAATGTAAGCACTGTAGAGAGCATCCTTCAATTATAAAATTACTTGCATAGAATTCTATAATTATGTAAGAAAATATAAAAAAGTTACTGAAGAAAGCCAAAACTTCTCAAAAATATGAATGGGCAAAAAAAGTGGCACCGAGGATCAAGCCTTGGATCAGAATCGCCATCATACGAATGTCAGTGCTGCCTGGAGGCGCCGAGAGAACGGCGTCGCGACGACCCCATTGAAAGTTGTCGTAGGAGGACGCCTTAAGTGGGCAATCAATGCTAATTCATTTCGACGAAAAAGCGCATCCACCATTTTGGGTTTGAATTTAAGATGGAAATTAATAATAAGATAATAAACAAACTAATGACAACAAGAAATTGCAGAAACCTACCCAGCATCCCTTCAGGCAATCCACAACAATTATTAGCAAATGAATAATTACCAATCAACAAATAACATGCTGAAATAACATACCTGATAACTGACTGACTGACTGACAAGCTACTGTCAGGATAATTCCTTTTTCAGGTTAATAACTAATTGGCATTCCAAATCGAATTCTTATAAGCAGGCTTTACTTCTGTGTGCGCAGCATTTTTTCTGGCCTAGTTTGCTATATCTTGGAAGTCTTCGCACCCGATGTCGTCTATCCTTTTCATATCCATACATCTGCTTCTTTCTCCCCTTGTTGTATTGTTCAATTATTATTCTACCTGCAAAATATAAAACTTCTCACTCACTTTGCAAATAATGATAATATATTCAGAATTGAGAATAAAAATGGAACTAACCTCAAACTAATACCAAGTATTGTACAACTCTGGGGGAAATTAGATTTGTTATTGATTCTGAGCGAATACAATCCGACTCTGAAGAATGTGTACAAGGAAGTGAAGAGACAATACGACAGAGAACTTGCAACCCAAAAATCAAAATTATATGACCAACGAATATCCTCATCAGACAATAAGAGCAAAGCACTTTGGTCAATAGTTGAGATATTTAATACACAAACCACTAAATCAAGGAGTGTTTCCAGACAACCTAAAAATAGCAATAGTAAAGCCAATTTTCAAACAAGGAGACAAAGTAAACTATAACTATAATAACTATCGGCCTATAAGTATTTTACCACCATTTTCTAACATCTTCGAGATGACTTTTTGCAGGCAGGTAATGGAGTTTATGCTGGCAAATCACACCATTTCAAATAATCAACATGGATATGTGAAAGGAAAATCTATACAAACAGCAGTCTACCAATTCCTGAGAAAAGTAGTAAACGCCTTTGAAGATGATGAATTAGCTCTAGGACTATACTTCGACCTATCCAAAGCCTACGATTGTGTAAAAATAGAAAAACTGCTAGAATAACTCGAGAGATATGGAATAAGAGGACCAGCTTTAAAATGGACACAATCATACTTCAAGAAGAAATCTTCAAATCAGAACTGCTAGAAATCTTCATTGGCGTTGCGCAGGGAGGTATAGCGGGGCCGATCTTCTTCCTTGTCTACATCAATGATTTTGCTGTTGTAAACTATGCTGATGACACAAATATTCTCGTCATGGAAAAGCAATGGCCAGAACTGAAGACTACAGCTGCAAAAGTACTGGAATTAGCAAGCTCCTAGTTCAACAACAACAACAACTTAATATTGAACAGAGACAAGACCCATGTCAAGTCCAGTTGAATAATGAAAAATACAAATTGAAAGATTATGTCAAATTTCTTGGAATCTACATCTACAAAGAACTCAACTGGAAATGTCACATAGAGTATACCTCAAAAAAGATATCTTCTTGCATCTATGGACTGAGGGTTGTGTCAAGATACCTGAATTCAAGTGCATTAAAGTCCATTTACTATGCTACAATAGAATCAAGAATGCGATTTGGAATGCTTTTTTATGGATCCGGAAATATGTCCTCACTATTCACACTACAAAAGAAGGCTGTCAGAATACTCTTCAACTACTCAAACAAAAATATAACACCAGAAATTCAAACTACACATACCCTAGAGTAAATCTGACTAGAACACAGAACCAAGTCAAATATTGGTGTTTGAAACTTTTTAATTCCCTACCAGAGACAATACAGAAGGAAGAAAATTTCAAGAAATACAAGATGTCCTTGCATGAACAATTGATATTGATCGAGCCATACAAGATCGAAGACTTTTATAAGTGATGTGATTATTATGTTGACACAATTTCATTTGTTCACTGATGTTTCAGATTCACTTGAAATAAAGAAATTACTTACTTCCTTACTTACTATTATATATATATTTTTAACAACATACTTTTCATCGTCCGTCCATTCAATATCAAGCTAAGATTGTCGAATCAATTCCACTTCAAGGCCGATAATTCATGCCTAAACTTATTTTGGTAAAAAACATCCCCAGGAATGAACAGCGTCAAACTGAAAAAAAAAGAAGAACAATCAATCCTTCCATTTTTGGAAAAGTTGAAATCAAGAATCGATTCAACTATAAAATATTACATATCAATTTCCTTGAATTATTAGTGACTCCAAATCATTGATGATGTTGAAAATAACTCGAGTCTCGTACAATTGAATATTTTGAAATTAAAACTTCACATACATAATATCACACAAGTATCAAATATTAAAATTTTCCAACTATGGTCAATCGATTAAGATCCTTTGCAGATTCAGCATGATCATATTGTTTTTCGAACTGTAATATGTAGTAGAATATTCCTGCTTTTAAACAACATTTTTAATTATGAAAAAAGAGACATAACTTACAGAAATTTATATAAATTTCCCATTCGCAAGGGACTATAATATGATCTTTATAAGCTCCCAGAATTATTCTGGTTGATACTGTCATTTAGGTGACCAAAATTTCGAACTTTTTCTTCTAAAAAAAGTGATACGTTTCAAAGAGAAAATGAGAAAACTAATCACAGTAAACTGAGTAAACACTAGTCACATGATACGGCATCGAATCAAGTGTCAAACTGTCAAAGCAAAGAGCATAGATAAATAAATAACTTCCATTATTTATGGCCAAGATTATAAGGAAATCACGGAGTGGGCGACACCTACTTTTAATCCTTTGAACTACCCGAGTGATGAACAACAAACTGACGTGTGTGTGTGTTTATATGGGACAAGTGTGAAATATTTATATGATTTTGAGTCATTTATGTAACGAAAGTGATATATTCAGGTGATAATTTATGGACAATTGTTGCAAAATACACGAACAATCACTCCCTTTTCAACCCAACTTATATACTTTCAATTTGGACAAAAACACTAACGAAAAATTCCATACCATTCTACCTATTCCTCTAATACATGCATGTTCTTCAAAATTACTAATTTTGACGAAAAGTAAGTGAATGCAAAACTATTTCAAATAAAAATGCTCGATTCGTTGTAATTAATACACAACATGTTTCAGGCAAATAGAGAACTCAACCTCCAACATTCTTAATGGACAACAACCAAGACAGTACACCTGACATCATACTACTACATACTACACACCTCTAACTTGAAAAATAATATCAAGAAGGTGGAACTAATTACAGACTTGGGTTCAGATCACCTCGCAATATTAGTAGATTTCGATTCTGGAGCAAAACCAACAGAAGAACCAAAAAATGTCAGTTATAACTATGAAATAACTCAAAAATACTCCAGTGATTACCCATAAGTAAATAAATAACAACAAATAAATACAACTAATGGAAAAAATTTTTACACAGAAATAAAGAAACTGTCAAAATACAAAATATACCACAAAATTCCCTCGCTAATAGAAAATGGAATAACATTTGACTATGATAAGAATGATGATTACGATAAAACCCATGAGAATAAGGCGAACAAATGGTATGATGAATTCTTCTCCACGACAGATGAGGAAGAACCAATAATAAAGTAAAACGTAAATAAAACCTTACGAGGTATAATTTCAATAGATATTTGATCATTATATGAAAGATAATGATGATCATGTCAATTACAACAAATTAAAGTAGGTGAATAACAATTCCCTATCGATTTCTTTCAGAATCCAATCACTCTATAAAAGATATTCTCTTTCATTGAATGAAAGTATTTAATAATCTATTTGTCAATTATCCGCAGAGCACTTGAAAGACATAAAGAAATTGCTGATTATCATTATCTAACAACGATGATTAAAATGCAAATAAAACTCAAGAAAAATATGAAATCTTACCTTCAGTAACCTAGATTCCCTTCAAAATGTATAGTCCTTATTGTGTTGGCAAACAACATCTTTGTTTTGTGAAAAGAATCCTCGAGCATGATGGCACAAATAAAACTCCTTCGAATCTGAAAAATCGTATTATCATCAATATCACCTCATTTAGATACCTAAAAAAGAACAAGTTACATGCAGGGCTCAAGTAGTTTTCTCTGTTGGAAAAACCCACCTATTAAAAACTTGGAAGTAACAGAGAGGACAGCCCTCAGAAGTATCAGCCGAAAGACACCCAATGAATAGACTTTATAACCCACCCAACCATTTGCAGTACACATTGACAGAAATCGGACCTATCTCAACCAGATTTCAAAAACTTAAATAGAACAGGATGTATGTTAATTGTACCGAGCTGAAGGACCTAGGGTTGATGGCTCTTGGCTTTTAAGTCAATAAAGAACAATTTCTCTCTCTCTCTCTCTCTCTAGAGAACTCATCATCAGGAGTTATTCTGACAAGTGAACCTAAGCAATGAAATTCATAGGACAGAGAATAGTGTTCAATTCTCCCACAATTATTTCTTATTCGACTGACATATTTACGACGTTACATTCAATTACACATTGAATTATCATTCAATAATTGAATCCATCAGTTGGAAAACAGTACACATACAAAAATAGCCATAAAAGTCTGAGATGCCAAAAATTCCCTCACTTTCTAGCTCTATCGATCCAACAAGAGAACACTTACTATCATTTATCGTTACAACGAAATTTCTAATTGCTTCAAACATTGTATAATCAAAGAATGAGAAACTTACAACTTCTTTTTCATTGTCTCTTAACGTAAATTTTGGACTAGTACTGTTCATCAACTGACCAATTCAATATTATACTTCACTAATGACAACAAAAAGCTGCAGAAACCCACCCAACATCCCATACAAACTGAAATAACATACCTACCTGAAATCTGACTGACAAGCTAGTGTCAGAATAATTCCTTTCCTTTTTCAGGTTAATAACTAATTGTCAATCCAAATCGAATTCTTATAGGCAGGCTTTACTTCTGGCTCACAAATATATTCCTTCGTTAACTTCAACTATAGACCATTTCTTTCACACGATGGGGCATTTCAATCTTTTGCCTATTAACCAGGATCGTTCCATAATTTAACTGTAATTAACAAACAAATTACTTTCTATTGAAACTACTTCCAAATCTGACAAATTCTCCCCAATATCCCATTTCTTCAGGTGCAATGACACTTACTTATACTACGTTCTTTCCTAACCCTACTTAATATTCGCTGTATTTTATGTTTATAAATAACAAATAACTAAATATCGTCCTATTTCTTTCATTTTTCTTGATCAACAAGTGCTGCTCAATTATTTCATACAATCAAAGCACGAAAATACACATTCTCCAAAATATAAATGTGACATAAGTAGTACATATAACAAAATATTTCGACTACAACGTTCAAAACCTTGGAAAATCCTGAAGTAGAAAATAGGAAAGTTAAACTTTGAAAATCTTTACCTCCATTTCTTAAGAGAAGAAGTTTCCGTAGACCCTTTCAAATCCAATTATTCTCTGAAACGTATTTATTTCTTTCATTCTCCAAACTACCAAACACGATACGTAAGATTTGTAGGTTAGGAATATTATGTCAAATTTGCGATGTATATCGATCCCGAACAGATAACTGCAAGATCTACTCTAAATTTCACGCGAGTCCGACAGGTGGCGTAGATGGTAAAAGTAAAACCCAAAACGACTGCGCAAACAGGTTATTTAGAGGGACGATTCACACTAGCGAAATTAGGCGATGGGCTCTCTTACGATGTTCAGTGTTACTCGATCTGACCATTATGGTTAGGTGCATTACCTCCTACCTCCTGGTGGGGTCAGGTAACATTAGGGCATTTTATACGGACCCTGACGGACTCCCCAATCCCCTCTGGGGGATTTTTCCCCTGGGGGGGATTGGGGATTTTTTCCACCCTCCAATTTCCCCCGCGCGACCTCCTGCCAAAATGGAAAAAAAAAAAAAAATTTTTTTTGCTCAAAATTTTTTTTGCTCAAAATTTTTTCTTCCCCCAAGCCTCCCCCTGACCCCTCCTCCAACAACTTCTACCCTCCCACTCATGGCTTCTCCTAATCCATGAAAGTAAACTCTCGATAAATTAAACGTCAAGGGACCAGTGTTGCCAATCGGCGGATTTTTATCCGAATTGCGGATTTTTTTGCCTCTTGCGGATATTACAAAGTTCATGTCAAAATTCTTCATGTACTACATAGATTCTCAATTTTGGTTTCTTCCATATTTCTTAAAACATTATAACGTTTTTTCCAATCCATTCTTTTGGCCCTGTGCTTGCGAAGGATCCAAAAATTTTTTTCTGTTGCACCACTAGCTACCTGCCAGAATTCCTTTAATTATCCTTCTCGAATCCTGACATAAAATGGTACTCTTATAGTTATATGGTTAGAATTTTGCAAGATTTCCAATACCAATAAATATTGCATGGTCCTGAGTGAAAATAAATATTTAATTGAATGATCTTCAATTTTCCATGGTTGACTTTTATATGAACGATAAGTTCAGATAATTTCATATGAAAGCATTCCACGATATTTTTGCGCTTTCAAACCTGAATTCCCATGTTTCAACTGCAATCGAACTATTCCGGCTTAATTATTCGATAATTCGTATACTCAACACTTTTCTAGGTTATATTTATGTTCCATTTCTATGACTCGACTGGACGTTCATGGCCTGCTTCGATGTCAATAATTCTTAAATGGACTATATAATCATCACAAAAAATTAAAACAAACTTTAACACCCTGTATCTCGAAAACCAAACGTTCGCGATCCAATTGTACCTCCAATTAAGGAACACCCTGAATACGTATATTTCGTTGAAATCAAAGATTCACTCGTTCGTTCTTCTTTCTTCTCAATGTGAATGGGGCATTGTCGTAAACTTTTTCCCGAACGAATTTTCCCATCGAAATAATCAAGTGGAAAATGGGAAAACAAAAGAACGAGGTGGTGAAAATGGCATAATTTCCTTTTCGTCGCGGTGGAGAAGCGAGCGTCGGCTGACGTCGAGACGAGGCGAATTAGAAGAATGGAAGAGAGTTGTTTGCCGAGCAAATTGGTTAAATCGGGCGCGCAGTGTAATCCAGATGCAAAATAAAGGATTAGCGGATCCTCCATTGAGCCGGCTTTTCTCCTCCTCCGCTCCACGCGCCGTCCTGATTGATCGGAGAGAACCGACGCACGCCACCGCCGAAACAATAACGATAATAGGATACACAATTAATTCGATTTCGGTAATGCACATGTTCATTTGATGTCAGAGTTTCGATGAACCATATTTTATATCATATTGAATTTAGAATTTTTTTCATAATCATCCTCATAAAACCACATGTGACATGCCAATTTCGAAAGCAAATTTACAGGGTGAACTTTCATGACAATTTGGATTTCCCCTGTTTTCCTCCAGACCTTTTTTTTGTGAGCCACTGTTGATTTGGAAAAATTTTTAAGTAGCTTTGTTGTTATACTAAACTTAATGGTCCCTTGTAGTTTCGTCGTATCTGCTACCGATTTCGAGAAAAAAAATTTTGAACGATTCTCTCGAAATTACCAGAAAAATCCAAACTGTCATATAAATTCACCCTGTATATTTGCTCTCGAAATTACCATGTCACATGATGTAAACTCTCAATTCTAATAACTATGCAAAATTTCAGTTGAATATCTTGTGAAGTGTAGATACTATGAGAAAAAAACTTTAACACTCTGTATGTTTATGGGACTTTTTTATTTTCTTGAAATTACTAAACGAATCTCCCCTCTTCATTTGTACCTCCGATTTAGGAACACCCTGTATATGGAATCGGATCAAGATCATCGGTCCTTACAATTTCCAAAAGTAAATTTATATGCACGAATATCAGTCGGAAAAATTGTTGAAATACATTCACGTTTTGCTTTTCCTATTGACGCTCTTTCCAGATTATAATTTCAGTTTCGTAAAAACGAATCCGTATCGCGGAGGAGGCGAGAGCTCGGATGGAAATTTATAGATATCCGATGGATTAATTAAAAACTTAACTTTTTTCGGTTCGAAACTTCGCGGAAAACCGAAACTTTCGATCTGATGGCGAGTTCTTTGAGAGCTCGTCAAATTGAATAATAATAATTCAATAATTCGAGGAACATCTCGAAGAAATAAAATAACATCTGCCAATTGAATTTCATGCGAACGAAAAATACTTTTATTAAATAATAATGATAAAACTTGAATTTAAAGACTTTTTTCTTATTTTTTGTTTTTTGAAAGATTTGAAATACAAATCAATTTTTTTCAGAATTTTATTCTCAATTTTGTATCGTTTCTTTGTAGCACACGTCGAAATTTCGAAAAAATTAGTTTTTTGGCGAAAAAATCGTAAAATTTCATGGAAACATTCCAAGAACTCGCGAATAATTTTTTTCGCTACCCAAAGCATGCAGACAAATGTACAAAAATCCACAACTCATAGAGTCCATCCATTTTCATATAGAAAAACCTCAAATTTGGACATGTGAAATATGCGATTTCAAAAATTTCCAACTTCAAAGTGCCATAGCGATCAGAAAAATTATTTCTCGTGAAAAAAAAAACGTATTCAGGATCTTCATCTTCAATTTATATAGATAGCATATATTTCCTTGTCATACTGAAGAATTGATTTTTTACCAAATTCTCTTTATACATATTTATATTCTCAAGTTACATTTTTCGATGAAATAATTGTTGTTCACGAACATCTAATTCGAGTTGTAATTACGGATGAAATTCGAAATTTATAACATCCGGCAAAGCGTAGCAGAAAATGGAAGTTCAATTAATTCTCGTAGCAGAGCGAATTATCTGGAGTTTTCTTCCATTTCTCTTTCGCAAATCAGCGGGAACTTCGGACCCATAAGGTTGTCTGCATTCCTCCGGGATCGGGCATGAATAAGTAAAGGGAAATACAACGGTGTATGTAAAGTTTTTATTGGGAGCACGATTCAAGACCAACTTTTTCGCATGAAATATGTACCTACCTCTCGGTATAAGTTGCGAAGAAACGACTATCTGTCTATCAAAATAGGGAAACTTCGGAATCTGCGATATTCACTTATTCAATTTTTGGCAGCGAAATAAAAAAAAATTATTTTAGTATTTACAGGAAAAAATCATATTTTTCGGTATAGTAAGATATGTATTTTCTATGCTGAGATACATAACCTAGAAAATGATTCCCAACATCTATGCTTCTTCAGAAAAATTATTGTTTCTATTATAAATTTGCGTATAGATAAAAATGTACTGAAATTAAAACCAAGCGAACTCCACCATAAAAATAAACGTTTCACAGATGTAAAAATAATTCGAAACAAAATGACTTCAATAGATTGCCTCCTTCCAAATTTTTGGCAGCGAAATAAAAAAAAATTATTTTATTATTTACAGGAAAAATTCATATTTTTCAGTATCGTAAGATATGTATTTTCTATGCTGAGAAACATAACCAAGAAAGTAATTCCCAACATCTATGCTTCTTTAGAAAACTTATTGTTTCTATGAAAAATTTGCGCATAGATAAAAATTTTCAATTCTTAGTCGACATATTTTTGACCGGTCGAAAACAACATTTGTGGTTTATTCGCTTGCGATTGAATCGATATTGAAAGAATATTGTTTTTTTTACTGTGATAATGAATGTAGTCGGTTGGAAATTGAGAGTAATTTTTTTATGGCGCCACAATCCAAACAATAAATAAATAATAAATTTATTTTCAACCCTAAAACGATCCATAAAATAATCGTCGACGAATTTTGTTTGAGTGACAAATGTTGGGTTTCTTTGTTCTTTCCCAACAACCATTTTTTTCTAATTGCAAACCAAATTCTTATTGAGAAAAAACAAAAACGACAAAAAATCGCAGGATTCATGAATAATTCGCGAATTCTAAATCTATCCACAGTTTCGATTTACGCAGGTAAACAATTTATCGAACATTGTTATACGATAAGACACTAAGAACTACAGATTCTCAATAGGATTAATCAAAAAGTTATTCAAAATCTTTCACGTTAAACCGGGTTAATTGAAAATATGAATGAATACATTATGACCTACTATATTATCTAACAGTTCTCACGGAATGGAGTTCAAGGTTTTGCCTCATTAAATCAGTTCTTTTCGCACTCAATCAAGTCGAGAGTTTTTTTTCACCCATTCTGCAACTAATTAACGTAGATTATATTGATATCGTTCGTTTTCTGTTAGCCACCTGCGGTGTTTTTTTCGAGATGACTCAGACGTTGTTTATCTCGACTCTCGAATACCTTTGATCGTATCAGTTTCATTTCCGGTATTTTATCACCGAATCCTCGCCAAAATGCAAAAATACCAAAAAAAAGTTTCTTCGACTCACCTTCAGAAAAGCTCCTTTTAATTAGAAAAATCCGCGTAAACAATGCACTTCAAATCAAACAAAAACACTGAAAAACGAGGTAGGCTCTCGCACAGATTTATAATCCCGGCAATTTGGCCTGGCCAATTCACATTTTACGCGTTACACTGTTACAGTCTTCGATCTTCGAGTCTTGAGGACGGTTCGCGACAGGCGCGCTCCCACGGGGGGGGTACTGGGGGTAATTACCCCCCCTGGGACCGTATTTTCAGCACTCAATACATACTTTACTTCCTTCTTAATTCCAAAATACGGTCACTACCCCCCCCAGGATCAATCTCTGGTTAGAAAATACGGTCACTACCCCTCCCAGACCCAATCTCTGGGAGCGCCACTGGTTCGCGAACACCACCGACGACGGTCCCTAGAAACGAACCGGAGGATTCTGAGCGGAAAAGGTCGTCGGTTTCTTGGCTGAAAACATCATTTTCACGACGGGGAGACGCCCGACAATAACAACGCACTATTATCTGAACGCCAGATTTCCAACAATGGCCTGCCTGCTGATCAGAGGCGAGTTGCGCGCTCTGCGATTCGAGCGGGCGCCTGTGCTCGCGATATAGGTGGTCACAAAGTCGATAACCGTGAGGGACCCTTTCATTTACTGGAAAATTTCGTGTTAAATTGCAAAGAAACACGGGTCAGTATTAAAATTACTCGAATATTTTTTTTTATTTCGCTGAGTGAATTTTCGAAGGAGGAAATCTGCTAAAGTCATTCAGCTTCGAATCTGTGATTTTACTTTTTAGCTCGCTTTTTAGTATATTTTTATCTATGCGCAAATTTATCATAGAAATAATAATTTTTCTCAAGAAGCATATATATGTTGGGAATCATTTCCTAGGTTATGTATCACAGTATAGAAAATACACATTTTTATAAATATACTGTAATTACTGTTTTTTTTTTTTTGATCAATTTCGCTGCGAGAAATTTCCGAGTTGGAAATCTGCTAAAGTTATTTTGGTTCGATTTTTTTTTATTTTTATGGTGGAGTCTCTATGCGCAGATTTATCAGAGAAACAATATTTTTTTCCAAGAAGCATAGATATTTTGGGAATCATTTTTTAGATAATGTATCTCAGCATAGAAAATGCATATCTTACTATATTGAAAAATATTAATTTTTCCTATAAATACCGAAATTATTTTTTATTTTTAAGGAGGAAATCTGCTAAAGTCATTTTGCTTCGAATTTTTTTCACATCTGTGAAAAGTTTATTTTTATGGTCGACTTTGCTTGATTTTTCTTTTCAGTACATTTTTATCTATGCGCAAATTCATCATAGAAACAATAATTTTTCTAAAGAAGCATAGATATGTTAGTAATCCTTCTCTAGGTTGTGTATCTCTTCATAGAAAATACATATCTTACTATACTGAAAAATATAAATTTTTCCTATATATACTAAAATTATTTTTTTTTTAATTTCGCTGCGAGAAATTTCGAAGGAGGAAATCTGATAAAGTCATTTTGCTTCGGATTTTTTTACATCTGTGGAACGTTTATTTTTATGGTGGGGTTCGCTTGATTTTAGTTTTCAGTGCATTTTTATCTATGCCCAAATTTATCATAGAAACAATAATTTTTCTCAAGAAGCATAGATATTATGGAAATCATTTTCTAGGTTATGTATCTCAGCATATAAAATACATATCTTACGATACTGACAAATATGAATTTTTCCTATAAATACTAAAATTTTTTTTTTCAATTTCGCTGTGTGAAATTTCGAAGGTGGAAATCTACTGAAGTCATTTTGCTACAAAATTTTTTTAAAACAGTGACAGGTTTATTTTTATGGAGGAGTTTTCTTGATTTCACTTTTCAGTACATTTTTATCTATGCGCAAATTTATCATAGAAACAATAATTTTTCTCAAGAAGCATAGATATTTTAGGAATCATTTTCTAGGTTATGTATCTCAGCATAGAGAAAACATATGTTACTATACTGACAAATATGAATTTTTCCTATAAATACTAAAATTTTTTTTTTCAATTTCGCTACGTGAAATTTCGAAGGTGGAAATCTACTAAAGTCATTTTGCTACAAAATTTTTTAAAACAGTGGAAGGTTAATTTTTGTGGTGGAGTTTTCTTGATTTCACTTTTCAGTACATTTTTATCTATGCGCAAATTTATCATAGAAACAATAATTTTTCTCAAGAAGCATAGATATGTTCGGAATCATTTTCTAGGTTATGTGTCTCTTCATAGAAAATACATATCTTACTATACCGAAAAATATGATTTTTTTCCTGTAAATACTAAAATTTTTTTTTTCGATTTCGCTGCGAGATATTTCGAAGGTGCAAATCTGATAAAGTCATTTTGCTTCGAATTTTTTTTTACATCTGTGAAACGTTTATTTTTATGGTGGAGTTTTCTTGATTTCACTATTCAGTTCATTTTTATCTATGCGCAAATTTATCATAGAAACAATAATTATTCTCAAGAAGCATAGATATGTTCGGAATCATTTTCTAGGTTATGTGTCTCTTCATAGAAAATACATATCTTACTGTACTGAAAAAAATTAATTTTTCCTATAAATACCAAAAATTATTTTTTTCCGATTTTTCTTATTTATCTTATTATACAGAAAAATATGAATTTTTCCTGTAAATACTAAAATTATTTTTTTTCGATTTCGCTGCGAGAAATTTCGAAGGAGGAAATCTGCTAAAGTCATTTTGCTTCGAATTTCTTTTACATCTGTGAAACGTTTATTTTTATGGTGGTGTTTTCTTGATTTCACTTTTCAGTATATTTTTATCTATGCGCAAATTTATCATAGAAACAATAATTTTTCTCAAGAAGCATAGATATGTTGGGAATCATTTTCTAGGTTATTTAACTCCGCATAGAATCTATCATAGAAATCATAATTTCACCGAAGGAGCATAGTAACAAAAAAAAAATGGTAGAAAATCGTACAGATTCTTCGATTATGTAACCAATTGTTTCATCGCAATTAAATTTCCAAAAAAAAAAAAAACAACACACCGAAACGTACAAAACATATTATTCCGAATTCTATCACTCAACAACAGACGCGAAAAATTCGAATCCGAAACTTCCCGGCGAACGCAATTTACCCGAAGGGGAATTATACGATACGGTATGCTCGAATTTAAATCAATCCGATGGCCCGAGGTGTTTTGTTTGCATTAAACTGAGCGGGTGTTTCTGATACTGGCCACTTTCGTGCGGGTTTTTTCCTTTCTCTACCGGCGTTATTAGATTTTCCCAAACGTTCGGGGAAATTTGAACAGTTTTTTGCATTTATGTGGGCGTTCTAGTTTCGATATTTTAGGTTATTAAAATATTGAGAATTAAATTTTCAAAATTTTTAGAAAGAAGGAATCAACCAGGAAATCGTATAAAAAGTGAAAAAAAAATTGAGGGCTCAACCGGGATTTGAACCCGGGACCTCTCGCACCCAAAGCGAGAATCATACCCCTGACCATTGAGCCTTGCTGTAAGTTGTGCCGATTTTAGGCTACTCGAAGAATATATTAAGTATTTAGGTTGGTTTGTAATAATTTTCCATACGATTAACTCAATCCGAAATTATTGTTCTATGAATACCAGCCGGAAACAACATATTATCACTAATTCCCGAATTGTAATCATAAAGCATTCAGTTCGTTCTGAAATTCAAACATTTCCATACACCTTGACTAAAATTTACTCACATTTGGATATGGAATCGATTAATCCCACTAGTCATCGGAGAATATTTTCATTATTTTCTTGTAGTAGATGAATGTTTGAGGTGTTTCGAAGTCAATAACACATTTTAACAGGAAAAATACAATAAGAAAACACTTATTCACTCACTTCATACTATTTCCGTTCGTATTCGTTATCTGGATCATAGACATAGACAACTTGATTTTTGATTTGAGTTTGCGGCGAGTCGTTGGCGATGTCCAAGGGAAGCAGTTATTGTTCTGTGTAGATGGTTTCAGTAATCAGGCACATGAAAAGAAGAGAAGAAGAAGAAGAATAATTTTTGATTTATCTAGAATCATAGATCACTAGGTTTATTGACAGAACCGTCAGGATAACTATAGAATTTCTATGGTTGGAGGTTGGAGGTATAGAGCGGGAGATTTGAATGAGGATTCCTATAATGGAAAATATGGAAATCAGTTCATATGTGGGGAGATGACTTATTTTTGAACATTTATGTAGGTTAGGTTTGCTTTAGTCGGAACAGTGTTGAAACAATTCTTTAAATTGATTAATATTTCACGCTTTCATAAAAGCATAAAATATGCGACAAAAGTTTTTAATACATTTATACATATTTCCTTTCGAATCAACCCATCCGCTGAAGTTAAATAATAACGTCTTCCTCAGAATTGTCTGACAAGAATTTTATAATATCGGTTATTTTCAATGGAGAAAAAAATAACCAAAAACCGTTCAAGCGTGAACTCAAAAAGCATTGAAAAGGCGCTCTTGCCGTATTTACATCAAACTTTTGAGAGAAAATCAATGAGAATTTTGAATGGTGTATTTTTTCTGAAAAATTGCGTTGTTGCCGTATTCTTGAGAGAAAATCAATAAGAATTTTGAATGGTGTATTTTTTCTGAAAAATTGCGCTGTTGCCCTATTTAAAACAAATTCTTGAGAGAAAACCAATAAGAATTTTGAATGGTGTATTTTTCTCGAAAAATTGCGTTGTTGCCCTATTTACAATAAATTCTTGAGAGAAAATCAATAAGAATTTTGAATGGTGTAGTTTTTCTGTAAAATTATGTTGTTGCCGTATTTACATCAAATTCTTTGGAGAAAATCAATAAGGATATTGAATGGTGTATTATTTGTGAAAAATTGCGTTGTTGCCGTATTTACAACGAATTCTTGAGTGGAATCCAATAAGAATTTTGAACGGGACATTTTTTATAAGTATACGTTTTACCAAGTACCTTCAGATATTTGCTGATTATTAGGATCTTCAACTTCACATAATATTATTAGCAATGTTGCCAATGACGCTCCGCCGAAAAAATCCGAATTTTCCGTAATAAAATCCGAAAAAATCCGACGCATCCGTTGTAATATCCGAAAAAAATAATATTTAATAGAGTTTGTTCTTGATCAATTTTTGTGTTGTTTTATTGAAAAATTGAAATAAATATGGAATACGAATTGTATTGAATAGTCAGAATGACCGTTGTCCGTTAGTGAATATGAATAATCCCGATAGGATTAAATACGAAAAATTTTAAAATTCGAAAGAATCGGAAAAACCCGCTACACAGGTGTCCCAGAATGAATGGATAATCCTGATTTCTTGCACATCACGTTCACAAATGAGTTACTTTATGGTGAAATAAGTTATGAAGATGTATTGTACCATTTTGATATTTACATGAAAGACGCATATTATTTATATTTTTCTCAAATTTCATTTCCACCATGAACGATTAAACTTCTACATTATGAAATATTCATCACATTTCATGATGAAATTCGAAGTTGGATATTTTTTTCCAAAAAAGTCACAACAGATATTTATACGTTTTTCAGCATATCTATTGGTATTTCAATGAAGAATATTTCACCATGAAGAAACTGATGGATTTGATCCACTTGATCCACGTGATACACAGAACCGCAACGTGATGTGCAAAAAATCATTATTTTGAAAAAAAAAAATTTCTAGTGGGGATAGATTTTTTTTTGTATTTTTTTCAGAGAGTCCAAAAGCTCTTTTATACAGTGTTACAGGATCATCCATTCATTCTGGGACACCCTGTATAATTATACACTGTATTATCAATCAAAATAACCTCAAGTTAAGCTGTGGAAATATCGCACATTTATTTATTTTTATTTGGGATTTTGGAAAATGAAAAGTTATTCGTTTCAATTAACTGTTTATTTTGTGGAAAATTACGAAACACTAAAATAACTTACCGTTGCCAGATTATTTATATTAATTTTCTTCAATTCAACCTCAAAAATTCTTCGTATTTCTGCAATGGTAAGTAATGAATAGTTTAAATTGCGTAAACTTTGAAAAGGCCAAAAAAAAACGAAAAAATAAAAACAATCGAGTCGTAACTGAACCATTTCACAGAAATATGTCAGAACGTATACGAAATCCAAGAAATAGTAGCAAAAACACGTGATTTCAAAAAAAATCTTCATATTTCAGTGGCTTTTGTGAAATGTACAACTTTCCTTCATTATCTCATATAGGAATCTGAAATTCTGCATATTAATGAAATTTCTGCATTTCTGGCTACTCTGCTTACCGAATGTATATTAGTAATAGTAATAGTATAATGATTATAATAGTGAAGAACAGAAAAGTTTCATGTTCCCAGTCCCCTCGCCCACTTACTAGAATTAAAGATAGTAAACCTTTTTGTCTCCAGCATTCCAGGTCGATTAGGGCAGCATTACATAGCGTAATGACGGCTAATACGTGAGGCGTTTGGTAGCCTACTTATGCCTGATGGCGACGCTCTATCGAGTATCGAGTATTGAATGATTTATGGACGCCCAACGCCACCGTCGGATTTCTCGACAACTAAATACAACCAAATAAATTCGATGATAAATGGCTTTTCACATTCCAGGGTAGTCCAACGATCTGTCACGATCAGCTGTTTAATGGCTGCTGTGGTATAAACAAACCGAGTTTAGTACGTCATTCGAAGTATTTTCTTGTAATTTCTTCATTTTTAGCTCATCTAAATATGCCATCATTCTGTTGTGTTGTTAATTGTGAAGGTATAGGATCTAGTGATGATGTGAAACTTTATGGAATTCCTGCCATTCGCAATTTTACCCATAATAAACGTTTGAATGAGCTCTCCAAGATAAGAAGAGAGAAATGTTTATCGGCTGTAAAAAGGGCTGATTTAACTGAGAATAAAGCGAAAAATGCAGTCGTGTGTTTCAAACGTTTCATAACAGAAAAATGCATCTAATTTTTGTGAGTTTAGTAATTCAATAATCATGAATTCTCTCAGAAAAACCGTCAGGTTTAGAAGATTACCTCAATCCTGACTGGGTACCCACTATTAATATAGGATACAAAAAAAGGCGCTAGATATTTGCGGGTTCAAAAGATCGTAAACAAGGTTGGAACGTCGTCGAATTCCCGAGGAAGTAAAGTATAAGTGAATAAAATACCCATGTCTGATTAAGTTATGCTAATAGTTCCACTTTTATACCATGTCATAAATTGATTTATTTATTTTATTATCATTAAAACCAAGAATCGATCGAAATAAGCTTATTATTTTCTTAGTGCATCTGCCTTATAGTTCGGTAAGTTGAGGAAAACCGAATATCAATTTATAATGCTACTCCTGTCCAGTGGCGGCTCGTGAGCTTTCAATCAGAGGAGGCCAAGCAAAAAATACAGGGTTTTTCATAATATATGCGCAGAATTTCAGGATGTGATAGCTCGTCCAAAAATATGAAAAAAGTTTCTATTAACTCACCCTCTAAAATGCACCATTTTCGAATTTGAAATTGAAAAAAAAATCGGTTTTTGCGAATATCACCGAAACCTTTTATCGTACAGAAACCAGCTTTCGTGAGCATTTTCTAATCATAATGAGCAATGTTTTGTTCGCATTTTTTTTTGTCTCAATTGGTGAAGGTTTTGAAGGGGTACGGTGTTTTTCCACCCAACTTCTACGCTAATCGAAAAAGTACGGTTTTCGAGACTCCCATTTTAACCGCCAATGTTTTCTTCGAAAGATACTCCTGGTCATACGCTCTATAGTCGACCCTTTTCGATAGAAATCAACTTTTATGTTGAAAAACATGGTCTTCACAAACTGTCAACCCTTTTATACGTCAAAAACTTCAGGTTTACAATATGAAATTATTTTTTGAACCACTGAGCAATCTTTGGAAGAACTTATTAGATTACGTTAATAGTAATAATAATATTTTTGGACGATCTATCACATCCTGAAATCCTGCGCATATATAATGAAACATCCTGTATAGATATACCACTAGATAGTTGATCTATGATAGTTTGCCTAGCCTATGACCCTGATCAAGTGAATTTACAATATCGAGCTTTACGAAAAATTTGAATTTAATTGATACCCCTAAGTGAGATTTTTATCTGCTATGTCTTTCAATAGACCTATGTAAATTTTTTAAATCCGAATAGCCTAATTTTGACCACACATTGTTTTCTGAATCGTCCCTATGATACGATATTAAAAATAAATAGAAACAGGTATAGTGTAGTGATTCCGATCCTTCCTAATCGCCGAGGCGGCCGAGGCCGAGGTTCATATTCGGGGTTGATCGGGCCATCGAGCTAAACGAACAAGCGAGGGGAAATCTGTCTCCGTCACGTGGTTCACAGATCGAATTTTGATTGGACGCAGCTTCGTATCGGCAGAAATTCGAAATTTTACATTCAAGATTCGAGAGGATCTCGATTGTCGACTGGAGCTGGTCCGAGCTGGGCCTCCGCGGCTGGACTTATGGGGTCTGCTGTATTCCCATGATTCGCATGCCTGTAGTACGGTGCTGCGATGCGCAATCTCCACAGTTTTAGAGTCTGTTGCGGAGAATGTATAAACGTGATGAAATATTGGGGTGAAGAATATCCAGAAATTTGAATATTCTATTGATTTAGGTTGACATAATATAGTTGAACTTGAACTAAGAATTAAATATGCAGTAAAATTTGGGGAGGCTTGGCCTCCTCTGCCTCCTCTGAGCGGCCGCCACTGCTCCTGTCCGTAGCCTTATTTTCAGAGTAATTTGGTAGTTTTATTAGTAAAAGTAACTTTTTGAGCGCTCGTACTACTTACACGAGGGCTATATCATTTCGTCACGATGTCTGTATTTTTCGAATTTTGAGCCGAAAATGGTCTCAATCGACTATGCTCGACTCACTGATGACGAATCGAACTCAAAAATTTGAGTCTGTCCGTCCGGCCGTAAGCACGATAACTCTCGAACCAGAAGTATCGAATAGTATAGTAATTATGATTGACCATAATTCATAATTCCAACTAGATTAGGAAATTTTCCCATCATTCTTTCAAGTTTGTTCAAAGTTTCAAAGAAAGATAAAATGTAAAGATAAATTTGGATAGGAAATTCGAACAACTGAACTGCATGATCTATTGCCTAATTTACATGAATTGAATTATTAATTAAAGTTTCCTTGTGAAAATCTCTCGAAAGTAAGTGTCGTTTCAAAATATCCAAAAAAATCCGAAATATTTTAAAATTTTGTTTTCTTGATAATTTCAAAACTACGTATTTGATCGTGACGAAATTTTGTATTTTATTGGAGAATGATATATTCAAACTACATTTTTCCAGATCGCATGACCAGAACCATAGAAAATCATAACTTACGAATGGAAAGGCTTAGGGACTTGAAATTTTCAGGATAGGTTCGGATCGCGATGTCTGTATTTTTCGAATTTTGAGCCGAAAATGGTCTCAATCGACTATGTTCGACTCACTGATGACGAATCCGTCGGAAAATTTGAGTCTGTACGTCCGGCCGTCCGTAAGCACGATAACTCCCGAACGGAACAACCTGGAGACTTGAAATTTTCAGTGAGGGTTCAGTTCCCGAATGCCTCGGTTGGGTTCGTTAATGGGCAGAATTCCACCAGGGGTTCCGTAAATATGGCCGTTCAAAGTTTTGTTTACCTGATAACTTGAAAACTAGATTTGATCGAGATGAAATTTTGCACTCAAATGGAAAATGAGGTGTTCAAGCTACATGTGAAATTCTGTCCAGATCGCATGACCAGAACCATAGAAACCATAGAAAATTGTAACTTTTGAACGGAAACGCCTAGGGACTTGAAATTTTCAGGATAGATGTGGATCTCGAATGTCGTGATCACGTTCATCTATGAGCAACATTATACAAGGGGTTCCGTAAATACGGTCGTTTGAAATTTTGGTTTCTGGATAATTTCGAAACTACGGATTCGATCGAGATGAAATGTTGTATTCTAATCGAGAATGATATATTGAAGCAATATTCTGTCCAGATCGCATGACCAGAACCATAGAAACCATAGAAAATTGTAACTTCCGGAATAAAAGGCCTAGGAACTTGAAATTTTCATGGTGGGTTTGGATCGCGAATATCGCGGTCACGTTCATCAATGAGCAAAATAAGACTAGGGGTTCCGTAAATATGGCTATTCAAAATATTTTTTTCCTGATAGTTTCGAAACTACTGATCGGATTGGAATGAAATTATGCACCTAGCTGAGTAATAATGTATTCAAACTACATGCAAAATTTTGTTCACCAAGACCATAGATACCGTAGAATATTCTAGCGAATTATCGAAAACAAAAATTGGTCAGCTGAAGCACTGACATGAAGTCTTGAGTTTCGCCTAAGTTTCAGAATTTTTTTGACAGCTGTCGAAAATTCCTTCAATTGATTTCTAAAACTGGAAAATGCGAATCTACCTACAAGGTGCATGTACGAGCCCTGTGCTTCTTATCAATTTTAATATTGCATCAGAATCGCCATCATACGAATGTCAGTGCTGCCTGTGGGCGCCGAGAGAACGGCGTCGCGACGATCCCACTGATAGTTATCGTAGGAGGACGCCTTGAGTGGGCAATCAATGCTAATTAATTTCGACGAAAAGCGCATCCACCATTTTGGGTTTTATTTCAAATTTTAATCTATGTCGATTACTCTTGAGAAACAACTCTCTGACGTTATCGACGATTTTCTTGAATTTTTCAAGAATAAACTATTCAATAATCCACGAGTTTGATTTTCATTGGCTATTAAAAGATATTTTTGTTAACTTGTGAAAATCCCATCAGTTTGACCGGAGATTGAGAAAGAATTATCGTAAATATTAATTCATATGAACACTATGTAAAAACTTTCACTGGGAAAAATGATAGACCTTGCGAATCTGAAAAAAGGAGTAGCTCGATTTCACACTGCGTCATCGCTTTTTCGGTGAAATGAAAAACCAAACACAGTTCTCAACCATCTTACCCACCTGTTCGCGCATTTTCGAAAAATGCTCGGGTTTCTCAAAGTTCTGGCGTGTTTGGCGCTGATATAGGCCTGTTTTTGTCACCCGACAGTTTATAGGCACAACGACCAGAATAATTTGGAACCAAGTGAGCCTCTTCAAAATTAAGAAAAAAA
This sequence comes from Aphidecta obliterata, assembly GCA_963966015.1. Lineage (NCBI taxonomy): Eukaryota > Metazoa > Arthropoda > Insecta > Coleoptera > Coccinellidae > Aphidecta > Aphidecta obliterata. Next base: position 44,046,267 of record OZ014429.1, on the reverse strand, counting down.
ATTAATTTCAGTTCGGTAAAAATCCGGAATAAAATGAATGATAGCTTTTCAAACGGTGGATTTTGAGATTATCGAACTTCTGAAATGGAAAATTAATGGGGACTTCTTCAATCGATTCGAAAATAACGATTTGAAATCTCCAGAGCTGATTACCGTATCTTCGACGGTGATCCCTATGGCGCTGTATGGGGGTGGAAGTTTCAAAAGGAGCGTCGAAGAATCCGAATTTCCCAAAGAAAAACTTATAACTGGTAAATAGGAGAAGGTAATATATTACATATTACGAATATGGTTGATTTCATTTCGAATTTTTTCAAAAATGTTTGTTTTATTTTAGAAATTTTGTGTTTTCTTCGTTGAGATTGATTAAAACAGCTGTGAAGTGTGAATTCAGGTGAGGTTGGGTTAGGAACAGACTGAATTTCTCGATTTTCTTCTTTTCTTCGCTCGTACATTTTCTGCTTTCAGGTGTGAAAAAAATTGAAATTTTTCCAAACATTTTTGACTTTTTTCGAAATTATTTTAATTCTTATTTTCTGCGTTCCGGTGAAAAAATTAAAATTTTTCCAAAAGCCTTTTTTTCAAATTTTTGTTTTCAAAAAAACCATTCTCGAATGATTTTCAATGATGAAAAACAATATTTTATGCAGATTTCCACGATGATAGAAAAACACTATTATTTGTTGTTGGTTGTTGAATTAAACAATAACAACACACATAAGAATAATAATCAACATTTAGTCAATGCACTTTCAATTATGATAACCTAAGACATTTCAAACTTTTTCCCGCAGCAAAAAGATTCGGTCCACTATATCGACCCCTCAGAAATTTTGAGGCCAGAAGTGACGTTCGCTAAGAAGAATTTAGGTCAATTTCGGGACTTTACCCAGGACGAACAAGACCCAGTGAAAGTTCGAATAAAAAGAACCTATACTTTGATGGACACGAATCAAACAGTGGATTTTGTAGATGGTGAGAAGATGAAAAAACATTGAGGGTTCAACCGGGATTTGAACCCGGGTCTGCTCGCACCCAGAGCGAGATTCATACCCCTAGACCATTAAGCCTTACTGTAGTGTCATCGATATAAGGCGATTCTTAATAACAAAGGTATCATAATATACTATCCAAGAAATAAATCCGAAAAAATCTATACGTAGAAATAACATAAAATTAACACAGAAGACCGAAATAACATTCTCTCATCTATTTAGGATGAAAAAGCTCGACAAGCTTCGTCGTTTAATCACCCGTGCTGCCATCTAACGGTTATGAGTAACAAAGCGCATGTTCAAATATAGTGTTCTGTAATTTATTGGGATTGAACTTTTGTAGTGATTTGATATTTGATGGATTTCTGGTGGCTCAGGTGGCTGAAAGGTAATAAGACAAACTACCAAGTCTTATACTTCGTACTATACAGGGGTGTTCCTAAATTGGAGGTACAAACGAAGAGGGGCGATTTCTTGAGTAAATTCAAGGAAAAAAAAGTCCCATAAACATGGGATCACAAATAGTTCATTTTCGAGATACAGGGTGTAAAAGTTTGTTTTCTCACGAAATATTCAACTGAAAATTTGAGAGTTTACACCAAGTGACATGCCAATTTCGTTAGCAAATCTACAGGGTGATATTTTTTTCTGGAACACTGTCCTCTGTTTTCTTCCAGAACTTTTTTTTGGTGGGCCACGGTTTATTTGAAAAAATTACGAAAAGCACTGCCGTGAAGGCAGGAGCTTTTGAGCGCTCGTACATGCACCTTGTAGGTAGATTCGCATTTTCCAGTTTTAGAAATCAATTGAAGGAATTTTTGACTGCTGTCAAAAAAATTCTGAAACTTAGGCGAAACTCCAGACTTCATGTCGGTGCTTCAGCTGATCAATTTTTTTCCGATAATTCGCTAGAATTTTCCACGGTATCTATGGTCTTGGTGATGCGATCTGGACAAAATTTTGCACGTAGTTTGAATACATTATTCCTGAGCTAGGTGCATAATTTCATTCCAATCCGATCGGTAGTTTCTAAACTATCACGAAAAAAATATTTTGAACGGCCATATTTACGGAACCCCTAGTCCAATTTTGCTCATTGATGAACATGACCGTGAAATTTGCGATCCAAACCCACCCTGAAAATTTCAAGTGCCTAGGCCATTCCGTTCAAAAGTTAGAATTTTCTATGGTTTCTATGGTTCTGGTCATGCGATCTGGACAAAATATTGCTTCAATATATCATTCTCGATTAAAATACAAAATTTCATCTCGATCGAATCCGCAGTTTCGAATTTATCGAGAAAACAAAATTTCAAACGACCGTATTTACGGAACCCCTTGTATAATGTTGCTCATAGATGAACGTGATCACGACATTCGAGATCCACACCTATCCTGAAAATTTCAAGTCCCTAGGCCTTTCCGTTCAAAAGTTACAATTTTCTATGGTTTCTATGGTTCTGGTCATGCGATCTGGACAAAATTTCACATGTAGCTTGAACACCTCATTTTCCATTTGAGTGCAAAAGTTCATTTCGATCAAATCTGTAGTTTTCAAGTAATCAGGGAAACAAAACTTTGAACGGCCATATTTACGGAACCCCTGGTGGAATTTGGCCCATTAACGAACTTAACCGAGCCATTCGGGAACTGAACCTACCCTGAAAATTTCAAGTTTCTAGGACATTCCGTTCGAGAGTTATCGTGTATACGGCCGGACGGCCGGACGGCCGGACGGACAGACTCGAATTTTTCGACGGATTCGTCATCAGTGAGTCGAACATAGTCGATTGAGACCATTTTCGGCTCAAAATTCGAAAAATACAGACATCGTGACGAAATGATATAGCCCTCGTGTAAGTTGTACGAGCGCTCAAAAATGTAAAAAGCCGCTTTGTTGTTTTACTGAACCTTATGGTCTCTTGTAGTTTTGTCTTATCTGCTACCGATTTCGAGAAAAAAAATTTGAACTTTTCTCTCGAAATCCGTAGAAAAATCCAAATCATTATAAAAATTCAGTTAGTAAACTGTGGTGAATTAATTAATTGTTTGTTTTGACACCTTAAATTAAACTTTCTCAGTTGAATATCTTGTGAAGTGTACATACTATGAGAAAAAAAATTTGAATTTTAACACCCTGTATCTTGAAAACGAAACGTTTGCGATCTCATGTTTATGATACTTTTTCCTCTTAAAATGACCTAAGGAATATTTTCGTTTGTACCGTCAATTTAGGAACACCCTGTATATTTCAATAAAACAACAACAAAATTGATCAACAACAAACTCTAGAATAACCAGAACTATTGATTAGTCAAAATTACCGTTGTGCCGTTGTCCATTGGTGAATATGAATGAGCCCGACAGGATTAAATCCGAAAATTTTTAAAATTCGCAACAATCGAAAAAAACCAAAATAACCTCAAGTCCTTAAGTTAAGATCTGCTGTAGAAGTGGTGGAAATAAATAACAATTATTTAAATTCATTCTGTTTTTTGAGAATGAAAAATTATTCGTTTCTGATTAACGATTCATTTTGTGGGAATTTCGAAACACTAGAAGGAACGAAAAACGAAACATTTTATCTGCAATCGGCATCGTTATTATACTTATGGCCGACGGTAACGTTTCTATGAGTAAATTTCATCACGTCTTTAGCCGCTTCTCGCCGCCTCTCGGATTTCGAGACAACTAAATCGAGCCAAATAAATTGAATCCGTCGTTTGAAAATTGAAGTTAAGGTTAACCATGTTGACAGTTGACATGAAATGATGAAATTTATATAACACACCTTCGCTCAAGAGAAGTATAAGATAATGTATACGATTCTTGGAAAACTTGAACATTTTTAAAGAAAAATGATGATTCCTTAACTTGCATACCATTTGAAAAGATTGATATGAGGTAGATATTTGCAATGATATAACTCAATGATTATTCATATGAAGAGAGAGTAAGTATTCAGGTTGATTTGTATTATTTTCCATTCGATTGACTTAATTGTAAATTATTGTTTTATAAATTCCATCAGAAACAACATATTACCACTAATTTCGAATTGTAATGCATATATCTACACAGTTCATTCTAAATTTCAAACATTTCCATACACTTTGAAATTTACTCACATTGACGTCATCTTCTTCATCCATGACCATGAATCCTCGTTCTAACAACAGACCTAAAGAATGATGAAAAAATATTGTTGAAAAATATTCTCCGATTTTGAAAACAAATAATGTATCAATTTATCCAGATCCAGATATTCCTAACATAGTTCATGCCTTTCAAACAGCCGAGAGATTAGGGAAGGATTTTCCTGATTGCGACTGGTTTCATTCAACTGGATTGATACACGATGTCGGAAAGGTGAGTTGACTAATTTGAAAAAATTCCAAGTAAAATATAAATGTTCATGTTCAGGTTCTGGTGTTTTTCGAAGAACCACAATGGGCTGTGGTGGGAGACACGTTTGTGGTTGGATGCGAATGGAGCGAAAACATCGTATAATACCGAGACACTTCCTTAGCGGAGAACAAGGATGGGAAAGACGACAAATACAAGTAAGATTCCATCATACTCATTTCAGCATTTATGATATTATCTCGCAAGAACTTCACGATTTGAAACAATCCTCATAATTATCCTAGCACAAAGTACGGCATGTACGGAACCAACTGCAGGCTGGACAAACTCAAACTATCTTGGGGCCACGACGAGTATCTGTAGAGAGTGTTACTTCACAACAAGAGCACGCTTCCGGAGAACATTTGATGAAGGACGAAGACGAGGAAACCAAGAAATGGGTGCTTATTCTCAAGTAAACAAGATAACTTCTTTTCGAAACCCGAATACTCACTATTTTGTATGATTTCAGCAAATACGACTTGTATACATAGAGGGAAGAGGTGCCGAATATAGAAAAATTGTGGCCTTATTATGAAGCTTTGATCGATAAACACATCCCGGGAGTGCTAGATTGGTGATTAATTTAATGTTTTATATTGGGTAACCACCTGAAATGGTTATTCGGTATTTTGTTCATTGCATGAAAAAAACGTTTTTTCTAACTCAATTCATGTTTTTGGATTGTACGGAAATTAAGATCGAAATGATGTCACAACTGCAAATGCATCTTACGTTACTGAAATTAATTAGGATTAATTTATAAATATGTACTTCAAACTGGTTAATTGTAAATAAATATTTTTTTCTATTAAACCGATTACAAAGTTTGAAATTTCTAAGAGAGAGGTGAATCAAAGAAAATTTCAAAATTGCCAATTAAATTTTTTTTCTGTTAATTTTAATTGCAAAAAAATCTCAACATCAGCAAAACTGTTAGGATACATTCAAAAATCTGTACTTCGATAAAATGAGCCGACAATACTTTCAGGAAATTTGTTGAACTGCATAAACGAAGAGAATTCAATCTGATTGTACAAGATGGTGGAAAGTTGAAATTATTGAGAAGAAGGAGCTTTAATATTCATTTTTCCAATATTCTGAAGAAATATAGGCATCAAGTTGAGAATAATTCGAAATAATTTGTTAAAGTTTTTAACGTAGTTTTATTGAAAAGTTGATATTGAGAATAATTTTTGGTTTACTACGCAGTATTGGATTGGCGCATAATTTTTCATTTTAAATTGTTAACGAGAGTTCTAAAAAAGCCAGGAGCTTTTGAGCGCTTGTTCATCCACCTTGTAGGTAGATTCGCATTTCCAAATTTAGAAACCAATTGAAAAAATTTCAAACTGAAGCGATCTGGACAAAATGTAGATTGAATATATCATTCTCCATTAAAATTCGTCAGAAAATCGAAATGATGTTAACAGTGATCTGGGGAAAGGTAATTACCCCTTTTACCCCTCTCCCTTTCATTGGAACGGTTGATGCGATCACCAAGAATTACAAACATTCTGAACATAACAACATTCCACAATTTAAATGGATAATAGGATAATGGATATAATCCACAGGTGCTGGTTAAAAGTACGCTTTATAAAATTACCGATACTTTTATTAGTAAAGTGCTCTCCCTGGTCGAGTCGATGTTGTTTTGCTTTTACACTTTCTGCTTGAATGATCCCAACACTTTTGTGATTTTTTTTATCGTGAGTTCAATATTTTTCTATTATATGGTGGTCATTTGCTATCACATTCACGTTTACCCACATAATCAGAAATTGGTTATCTCGACTTTCACAGGCATTATTAATTCCGCAATTTAAAAAAAAAAAAAATTGATTCACTTGTTATGAAAGAATAATTTTGACCATCATTCGGCCCGACATCTTGTGATTTTCAGCGCCATCTAGCGGTGTGTGATTTTTCCCTATAGGGTAGTCAAACGAAACAGCTGATCACCTTCAAAGATGGCTGCTGTGGTATAAACAAACATTTGAGTTCAGTCATTCTCCTTGGTTTTTGAGTTTGAATACGATCATTTTGTCTCCTGTTGGGTTTTGTAATTTTTTTCTCAACAAAATTTGTAGTTATTACTCGAAATTACAAACTGAAGATGCAAAAGTAGCAGAAAGATATCGCCAAAAGCTCTCAGAAAATAAATAACGTGGATCCATTTGCTCTCGACTAATCAGAATTTTCAGCCAAACCATATGATTTTTCACCTGTAGCAAGTATAGATATAATCAGTTACTTGGTGTTAACTACTAGTTATTATACAAGAAAACCAATGAAAGCTTATAAAAGCAACACTTTGAGGCTGGTTTTGTAAGCAGTTGTCGGAAAGGTTTGTGAATTCGCAGAAATGTATTGAAAGAAAGTAAAATATGCTATTCTAGTGGCAAAATAATTTCACCATGAACTTTTATGAATTTTATATTTTACAACTAACCTCAGAAACTTTATATTTTGACAGTCCGGTATGATATTTTGTCAAGTTGTCGTCATCCTTCAGATTGTTGCAACAAAGAGTTGTCTTTTGAAGCTCCAAAATTTTTGCAGAACTTGCTGACTATTTGGTAAAAAGCAAACTCAATTCAGTTTCAGTAAGGTCCAAGTCTGTTTGAGATGCTCTATTCACATTGGTGTCATGATCTGTCTCGTGTAAGACACTTATATCATTGTTGGCTTCCAAATTTCCAGAACTCTCAGAAACCTAAATTAGTAGGTACCAAATTCTTAAATAAAAAGTTACTTTTACTAATAACTGTCCAATTACTCTGAAAAAAAAGCTACGGACAGGAGTAGCATTAAAAATTTATATTCGGTTTTTCTTCACTTGGCAAACTATTGAGTAGATGCACTATGAAAATAATAAGATTACAGAAAAACATCAGATTATTACTTCGATCGATTCTTGGTTTTGATGATAATAAAATACATAATTAATTTATGACATGGTTAAAAATAGAAAATTACAACTATTAACATAACTTGATCAGACATGGGTATTACATTCACTATACTTTACCTCCTCAGGAATTCGACGTTCCAACCTTGTTTTTAATCTTTTGAACGTGCAAATATCTGACGCCTTTTTTGAGCGCTCGTACTACTTACACGAGGGCTATATCATTTCGTCACGATGTCTGTATTTTTCGAATTTTGAGCCGAAAATGGTCTCAATCGACTATGTTCGACTCACTGATGACGAATCCGTCGGAAAATTCGAATCTGTCCGTCCGGCCGTCCGGCCGGCCGTAAGCACGATAACTCTCGAACGGAACAACCTAGAGACTTGAAATTTTCAGTGTGGGTTCAGTTCCCGAATGGCTCGGTTAAGTTCGTTAATGGGCCAAATTCCACCAGGGGTTCCGTAAATATGGCCGTTCAAAGTTTTGTTTCCCTGATTACTTGAAAACTACAAATTTGATCGAGATGAAATTTTGCACACAAATGGAAAATGAGGTGTTTAAGCTACATGTGAAATTTTGTTCAGATCGCATGACCAGAACCATAGAAACCATAGAAAATTGTAACTTTTGAACGGAAACGCCTAGGGACTTGAAATTTTCAGGATAGGTGTGGATCTCGAATGTCGTGATCACGTAGATGAACGTGAGCAACATTATACAAGGGGTTCCGTAAATACGGTCGTTTGAAATTTTGTTTTCTCGATAAATTCGAAACTGCGGATTCGACCGAGATGAAATTTTGTATTTTAATCGAGAATGATATATTGAAGCAATATTTTGTCCAGATCGCATGACCAGAACCATAGAAACCATAGAAAATTCTAACTTTTGAACGGAAAGGCCTAGGAACTTGAAATTTTCAGGGTGGGTTTGGATCGCAAATTTCACGGTCACGTTCATCAATGAGCAAAATTAGACTAGGGGTTCCGTAAATATGGCCGTTCAAAATATTTTTTTCCTGATAGTTTCGAAACTACCGATCGGATTGGAATGAAATTATGCACCTAGCTCAGGTATAATGTATTCAAACTACGTGCAAAATTTTGTCCAGATCGCATCACCAAGACCATAGATACCGTGGAAAATTCTAGCGAATTATCGGAAAAAAATTGATCAGCTGAAGCACCGACATGAAGTCTGGAGTTTCGCCTAAATTTCAGAATTTTTTTGACAGCAGTCAAAAATTCCTTCAATTGATTTCTAAAACTGGAAAATGCGAATCTGCCTACAAGGTGCATGTACGAGCGCTCAAAAGCTCCTGCCTTCACGGCAGTGCTTTTCGTAATTTTTTTGTTACCCATATTAATAGTGGGTACCCAGTCAGGATTGAGGTCATCTTCTAAACCTGACGGTTTTTCTAAAAGAATTTATGATTATTGAATTACTAAACTCACAAAAATTAGATGCCCATACCTGTTATGAAATGTTTGGAACACACGACTGCATTTCCGCCTTATTTGCAGTTAAATCAGCCCTTTTAATAGCCGATAACCATTTCTCTCTTCTCATCTCAAAGAGCTCATTCTATAAAATTTCACATCATCACGGGATCCTATACTTCCACAATTAATAACATAACAATACTTTGAATACTTCGAATGAATCGAATGACGTACTAAACTCGGTTTGTTTGTAACAGCAGCTGATCGTGACAGATCGTTGGAAAATTGTAACTTCTGAACGGAAACGCCTAGGGACTTGAAATTTTCAGGATAGGTGTGGATCTCGATTGTCGTGATCACTTTCATCTATGAGCAAAATTATACAAGGGGTTCCGTAAATATGGTCGTTTGAAATTTAATTTTCTTGATAATTTCCAAACTACGGATTCGATCGTGACGAAATTTAGTATACTCATGGAGAATGATATATTCAAGCTACATTTCTCTAGATCGCATGACCAGAACCATAGAAACCATAGAAAATCATAACTTTCGAACGGAAAGGCCTAGGGACTTGAAATTTTCAGGATAGGTGTGGATCTGAAATGTCGTGTTCACGTTTATCAATGAGCAGAATTATACCAGGGGTTCCGTAAATGCGGTCGTTTTAAATTACCTAAGGGATCTCCCCTTTTCGTTTGTTGTGAATTTAGGAACACCCTGTATATTTCAATAAAACAACAACAAAACTGATCAATATTGTGCCGTTTTCCAATTATCCATTAGTGAATATGACTGAATGACTAGGCCCGATCATATTATTTATATTCAATTATCCATTTTGTTTTTTGAAAAAGAAAAATTATTCGTTTCTGATTAATTGTTTATTTTGTGAGAATTACGAATCACTAAAATTACTTATCGAAGATTAGAATAGAAAATCTTATCAGCATCGCTATTATTCTTATGGCTGACGTTGACGTTCTATTGAGTAAATTTCTTACGTCTTTCGCTGCCTCTCGGATTTCGAGACAAATAAATCGAGCCAAATAAATTCAATGCGTCGTTTAGGATAGAAAAAGTTTCCTGGTTTTGTCACCTGTGCTGCCATCTAAAGGTAATGAGTAACAAATCCCGTGTTCAAATATAGTGTTCTGTAATTCAATTTTTGTGTTGTTTTATTGAAAAATTGAAATACATATGGAATACGAATTGTATTGAATAGTCAAAATGACCGTTGTCCGTTAGTGAATATGAATAATCCCGACAGGATGAAATACGAAAAATTTTAAAATTCGCAAGAATCGAAAAAAACCCGCTTTACAGGGTGTCCCAGAATGAATGGATAATCCTGATTTCTTGCACATCACGTTCACAAATGAGTTACTTTATGGTGAAATCAGTTATGAAGATGTATTGTACCATTTTGATATTTACATGAAAGACGCATATTATTTATATTTTTCTCAAATTTTATTTCCACCATGAACGATTGAACTTCCACATTATGAAATATTCATCACATTTCATGATGAAATTCGAAGTTGGATATTTTTGTCCAAAAAAGTCACAACAGATATTTATACGTTTTTTAGCATATCTATTGGTATTTCAATGAAGAATATTTCACCATGAAGAAACTGATGGATTTGATTCATTTGTGAGCGCAACGTGATGTGTAAGAAATCATTATTTTGAAAAAAAAAAGTTTCTAGTGGGGATTGTTTTTTTTTGTATTTTTTTCAGAGATTCCAAAAGTTCTTCTATACAGTGTTACAGGATTATCCATTCATTCTGGGACACCCTGTATAATTATACACTGTATTATCAATCAAAATAACCTTAAGTTAAGCTGTGGAAATATTTCACATTTATTTATTTTTATTTTGGATTTTTGAAAATGAAAAGTTATTCGTTTCAATTTTCAATCGTTTCTGATTTACTCAATTAACTGTTTATTTTGTGGAAAATTACGAAACACTAAAATTACTGACCGTTGCCAGATTGCTTATATTAATTTTCCTCAATTCAACCTCAAAAATTCTTCGTATTTCTGCAATGGTAAGTAATGAATATTTCAAATTGCGTAAACTGCGAAAAGGCCGAAAAAAAAACGAAAAAATTAAAAAAATCGAGTCGTAACTGAATCATTTTGAAGAAATATTTCAGAACTTAATGAACGTATACGAAATCCAAGAAATAGTCCCAAAAACACGTGATTTAAAATAAATCCTCATATTTCAGTCAATTTCAGTGGCTTTTGTAAAATATACAACTTTTCTAATTTCTTCATTAGATCTTATTCGAATCTAAAATTCTACAAATTGAAGAAAATTCTGCATTTCTAACAACTTTGCTTACCGAAGATTCGGAACTAGATTCGCATTTTCCAGTTTCAGAAATCAATTGAAGGAATTTTCGACAGCAAAAAAATTCTGAAACTTAGGCGAAACTCCAGACTTCATGTCAGTGCTTCAGCTGATCAATTTTTTTTCGATAATTCGCTAGAATTTTCTACGGTATCTTGGGTCTTGGTGGTGCGATCTGGACAAAATTTTGCAGGTAGTTTGAATACATTATTACTCAGCTAGGTGCAAAATTTCATCCCAATCCGCTCAGTATTTTCGGAACTATCAGCAAAAAAATATTTTGAACGGCCATATTTACAGAACCCCTAGTCTAATTTTGCTCATAGATGAACGCGATCGCGATATTTGCGATCCAAACCCACCCTGTGAATTTCAAGTTCCTAGGCCTTTCCGTTCAAAAGTTACAATTTTCTATGGTTTCTATGGTTCTGGTCATGCGATCTGGACAAAATATTGTTTTAATATATCATTCTCGATTAAAATACAAAATTTCATCTCGATCGAATCCGCGGTTTCGATTTTATCCAGAAACCAAAATTTCAAACGACCGTATTTACGGAACCCCTGGTATAATTCCGTTCATTGATAAACGTGAACGCGACATTTCAGATCCATACCTATCCTGAAAATTTCAAGTCCCTAGGCCTTTCCGTTCGGAAGTTATGATTTTCTATGGTTTCTATGGTTCTGGTCATGTGATCTGGAGAAATGTAGCTTGAATATGTCATTCTCCATTAGTATACAAAATTTCGTCACGATCGAATCCGTAGTTTTGAAATTATCAAGAAAACTAAATTTCAAACGACTATATTTACGGAACCCCTAGTATAATTTTGCTCATAGATGAACGTGATCAAGACATTCGAGATCCACACCTATCCTGAAAATTTCAAGTCCCTAGGCGTTTCCGTTCGAAAGTTACAATTTTCCATGATTTCTATGGTTCTGGTCATGCGATCTGGGCAAAATTTCACATGTAGCTTGAACACCCCATTTTCCATTTGAGTGCAAAATCTCATCTCAATCAAATCTGTAGTTTTCAAGTAATCAGGGGAACAAAACTTTGAACGGCCATATTTACGGAACCCCTGGGCGGATTTGGCCCATTAACGAACTCAACCGAGGCATTCGGGAACTGAACCCACACTGAAAATTTCAAGTCTCTAGGTTGATCCGTTCGAGAGTTATCGTGCTTACGGACGGACGGCCGGACAGACTCGAATTTTCCGACGGATTCGTCATCAGTGAGTCGAACATAGTCGATTGAGACCATTTTCGGCTCAAAATTCGATAAATACAGACATCGTGACGAAATGATATAGCCCTCGTGTAAGTTGTACGAGCGCTCAAAAATCATAGACGAATAATTTAATGTAATAATTTTATTATTCTATGTACAAAATGCTTTATTCAAGAATATTCTTATATCATGGGCTCGTAGTGTAAGTTAATGTAAGTATGCAAGGAATTGTCAACGAAATTTTTTCTCTATATCAACTATTCAACAAAACTACGTTAAAAACTTAAGAGAATTCAACAAATTATTTCTGATTATTCTCAACTTGATGCCTATTTTCCTTCAGAATATTGGAAAAATGAATATTAAAGCTCATTCTTCTAAATAAATTCAACTTTCCACCATCTTGTACAATCAGATTGAATTCTCGTCGTTTATGCAGTTCAACAAATTTCCTAAAATTATTTTCGGCTCATTTTATCGAAATGCAGATTTTTGAATGTATCCTAACAGTTTCGCTGATGTTGAGATTTTTCTGCAATTGAAATGCACAGAAAAAAATTTAATTGGCCATTTTGAAATTTTATTTGATTCATCTTTCTCTCTTAGAAATCTCAAACCGGTTTAAAAAAAAAACAATATTTATTTACAATTAACTAGTCCAAAGTACATATTTATAAATTAATCCTAATTTATTTCAGTAACGTTAGATGCATTCGCAGTTGTTACATCATTTCGATCTTAATTTCCGCACAATCACCACCACTTTCACAAAAACATGAATTGAGTTAGAAAGACAGTTTTTTTCATGCAACGATAACAATTTTAGATGGTTACCCAATATGAAACATTTAATCAATCACCATTCTAGCACTCCCGGGATGTATTTATCGATCAAAGCTTCATAATACAGCCACAATTTTTCAATATCCGGCACCTCCTCGCTCTTCGAATACAAATCGTACTTGCTGAAATCACACAAAATATTGAGTATTCGGCTTTCGAAAAGAGGTTATATCTTCCTTACTTGAAAATAAGCACCCATTTCTTGGTTTCCTCGTCTTCGTCCTTCATCAAATGCTCGTAGTCCGCTCTTGAATGCCAGGGATAGAAACTGTGATACCTTACGATGTTCAGGGCTTTCTCCAGAAGCGTGCTCTTGTTATGAAGTAACACCCTGTATAGATACTCGTCGTGGCCCCAGGAAAGTTTGAGTTTGTCCAGCCCGCATTTGGCTTCGTACATGCCATATTTTGTGCTACGATAATTATGAGAATTTCAGTGAAAAAGTGAGCAAATCGGAGAACTTTTAAGGTCATCGATAATTAATCGTGTTTCATTAGTTCTCGTGAGATAATGTCATAAATGCTGAAATAAGTACGATGGAATCTTACCTGTATTTGTCGTCTTTCCCGTCCTTATTCTCCGCGAAGGAAGTATCTCGATATACGATGTTTTCGCTCCATTTGCATCCAACCCCAAACGTGTCGCCCATCACCGCCCATTGTGGTTCTTCGAAAAACACCAGAACCTTAACATGAAAATTTATATTTTACTTGGAATTTTTTCAAATTAGTCAACTCACCTTTCTGACATCGTGTATCAATCCGGTTAAATGAAACCAGTCGCAATCGGGAAAATCCTTCCTTATTCTCTCAGCCGTTTGAAAGGCATGGACTATGTTGGAAATATCCACGTCTGGATCACTTTCGTCTATCAAATCGTTTAATCTCAATAGGGCTTCTTTGATGGTCGCTTCGAAGTGGTTGAACTTGCACCATTTCTTAGTTTGATCTGAAAAAAAGTCCAGATTGATTATGATAATTTGTAACATTTTCTCTTCAAAATAAGAGAATATTTTTATTATTCTTTAGGTATGTTGTTGGAACGAGAAACGATCCAGATTCACGAATGGCTATCGCTGGAACTTTGAATTGAAGAAGATGACGTCAATGTGAGTTAATTTCAAAGTGCATGGAAATGTTTGAATTTCAGAATGAACTGAGCGGATATATGCAATACAATTCGAAATTAGTGATAATGTGTTGTAATTGAATGGAAAAATATTACAAATCAACCTGAATACTTACACTTTCTTCATAATGAATTTCTGATATTAGAAATTGCAAGAGGGCATTACATGTACATAGTATAAATATTGAGTAATATCATTGCAAATATCTACCTCATTTCTTTCTTGTCAAATGGTATGACAATTTTGGAATCAAAACGGTAAACCATCATTTGTCTATCGTCTACATTATCTTGTACTTCTAGAACTAACTACTAGTTCTTTGGTTTTAATTCACTTTTCGATTTGTTCACCAAAAACTGATTTTGGTTGTTTCATCGTTTCATGTCAACATGTCAACGCCTAATTTTGAATTTATTTGGCTGGATTTAGTTGTCTAAAAATCCGAGGGCGGCGATTGCGGCGAAAGACGTATGAAATTTACTCAATAGTACGTTACCGTCAGCCATAAGTACAATAACGATGCAAATATGATTTTCCGATTTTCGTTCCTCGTTCCGATTACCTACAAGGTGCAAGTACGAGCGCTCACAAGCTCCTGCCTTCACGGCAGTGCTTTTCGTAATTTTTATATCATGACATCATTGCCCAACCAATGCGAAGGAAGCACGAGCTTTCGTGTGAAATCGACGAATTTCGTTTGTTCGGTTCGAACATAGAATACTTATATGTATGTTCTATACTCAAAGGGTCCGAAACTTTTTTCACATCACTCAAATCATTTTTGAATTTGTTTCTGAAACTGTAAAATGCGAATCTACCTACAAGGTGGATGAACGAGCGCTCAAAAGCTCCTGACTTCACGGCAGTGCTTTTCAAATTTTTCCTATGTAAAATATAAATGTCGAAAAGAAAATTGCAATTTGAATATTTTCGAACGAGCCTTCGTGATTGCCTTTCAGAGTTCGAAACCTGTGGCGCCATCTAAACTCGAATGACGAAAGCATCACTACTGCAAATGTCGGAAAGAAAGTTTACTTCTAAGGTTAATACGGCACTTCTTGAATTTTGTTATTCAGTTACTCAAATAGAAAACTATCTCTTCTCCGTTTCAGGAAAGGAAAATTCAAATATTCAATTTCTATTTGTTGACGATTTGAAGCACCTTTGAATAGTGCTTGACAGGTTTGCAACAGCTTTTTCAATTTCGGGAAAAGAGTCTATTTGGAAATTTATCTTTATAAATTTATTACATAATCCTTTGAATTTTGTCCAATCGGTTGTGTAGGTATGTTTTTGTTTGTATATATTTGTTTGGGAGGTAGAATTTGGTATGGCCGAGAGAACAGGTAAATGGTCGGAGTCTAGTTCATTGAGTGCAAATGGTTCTTTGATTGCTAGGTTTTTCGAAATCATTAAGTCTAAGGTTGAAGGGTTTGCATTTCTCGTTGGAAAATACGTAAAGGAATTTTGTGGGTAGTTTAGAATATAGTTTGAATTACTCAGAAATTTTTCAAGTAAGTTTCCATTTTGATTGTTAGTTCGGCAATTCCAAAGGGTGTTTCTGTGACTATTGAAGTCCCCCAAAATGAGGGTTTTATTACCCAATGCCATTAGAGCGGTCATTTCGTTCAAACATAATGGAGATTGATATATTGTATTGTATATATTGACTATTGTTATGTTATCAATTTTGATCGCCAGACTTTCTAGGGAGTATGTGCTAGTTTCAATTTCTACCGCTGTCAGATATTTTTTATAGTAAATTAAAAGACCTCCATTTGCCCTAGATTTTGTATTGTTGAAATAATAATAATTTGGGAGTTTAGGGGGCGTTTTCGTGCCGAGTTTTGACTCTTGGATACAAATTTCCAGTTCGTTTATTTTATTTCTAATGCCATTGGCATTCCACGTAATTATATTAACGTCTTTTTTGTGTTTCTTATAAACCATATTTTTCAGCTAGTTTACTAATAATCAAAATTCTGTCCAAAGGGGACGTATTATTTTTTAGTGCGTTTTTCAGTTCTCTTATAAGTTCTAGGAGTTGGGACAGGTTGCAGATTTCATTAAGTTCGCGGATTTCTTTCAGTAGGGATTGAAATTCTGACATATGTTCATTAGGGGGGGATTGTTGAGGAATGTTTTTAACCGCATTCGCGTAGTTTAAGGAATGATTATTCAAAGTAGGTGGAATTTGTGGTAGACTGTTGAGGCCTACGGGGTGATTCATTTTTGATATTTTGTGACTCGACATACCTATGTTGGGCACTTGTTGAAGTTTGCTGTATGTGGTCCTCCGCAATTTGCACATTCAACTTTGTCTATCCTTCCCTTGGTCGGGCATTCTTTAGTCAAGTGGGTTTTTCCGCACTTGACACATTTCGGTTGAGCCGTGTCCGAATCGTTGGCATCTATAGCACTGGTTCGTTTTATTTTTCTTGGCATATCGTTGCCATTCTAGTTTTATATGGTCCAATTACTCTGTTTTCTTGAGGTCCTTTAGATTCATTTTTTTGGGTATGGATATCAGAAATGAGTGGGACGATGGATTTCTCCCTTTCATTTTGAGGCACTGTATTTCCTCCTTTTTCAAATTGTGGTCACAACTTATTCTATCTTTGATATCTTCTTCTTTAAGGTGAAACAGGATGCTTTGAGGACTATTTTCTTCTTCCTTTCCTCCTTTGGTTGGTAGGTATAGAATTCTATTCCTTCTGCTTTCAGCGCTTGTATTAGTTTTTGGTGATCTTTCGGCTCGATAACATTGATTTTCGTTTCCTCTTTGTAGTACATATTTCGCTGTAAATTTTCCTTCAATCGTAGATTTAATTCGGTCGTGGAATTTCACGTGATTCCTAATTTTTGATGTCACCGTGATAGGTGGGCACTTTTTGATTGTCTTAACTATTTCTGGTTCTACAGAGTTTGTCGTTTCTAGTTCCATATTTTCTGGTAGACTGAGGATACCAAACTTATTCGTAGTTTCTGTTGGGATTGGGGAGGTTGGTTTTGGTGGTTTGCACGTCCGCTTCGGATTTTGGTATTCTTGTCTTTCTTCAGACCAGTTTAATCTTGTGCAAGTATCCATATCTGGATCATAAATTGTTTCCATCAACAGGTTACTCTATTCATTTTTTTAATATTTGCTAGGACTCGGGTGTTTAAAACACCTTTGTCTTTCACTAAACTTTTCTCACAGCACTTAGTTTTTATCTTAAACTTCACTTTTCACTAGTTGGTACCATCGAGCAGGGCTCAGGAATAGCGCTAGACCCAAAATCTACATTCCTAGGGGTTAGTCGAAAAACTAGTTTAGGACTTTAGGTACTACGGAAATTATATTTCATTACTTTACTTTCTTTGTTAAGGGACAAGAAAAGGCAACGCCGAAAGAAAACCCATGTAATTTAAGTGTTAGGTTGAATTCTCCTCTTTGTCACGCGGAGGTAATATTTTTCCATGATTCGGACAAGAGAGAAGGGCCTGCAAAGTGCATTACTCTGAGGCAGTTATTGCATGTGGCAATCTCAATAAATGCACTCAAGTTAGGTAGATTTGAGTGTAATATGTGTATAGGGCGTCATCTGGAAGAATTCTCAACTCAACGGAACTGGAAGTTTGGTATGAAACAGAACTCTGTATATTTCCAATACAATAGGGTATAGTCCAACGATCTGTCACGATCAGCTGTTTAATGGCTGCTGTGGTACAAACAAACCGAGTTTAGTACGTCATTCGAAGTATATTCTTGTAATTTCTTCATTTTTAGCTCATCTAAATATGCCATCATTCTGTTGTGTGGTTAATTGTGGAAGTAGAGGATCCCGTTACGATGTAAAATTTTTTAGAATTCCTGCCATTCGCAATTTTACGCATAAAAAACGTAAGAAAGCTCCCCAAGATGAGAAGAGAGAAATGGTTATCGTCCATTAAAAGGGCTAATTTAACAGAGAATAAGGCGAAAAATGCAGTCGTGTGTTCCAAACATTTCATAACAGGTAAAGGCATCTAATTTTTCTGAGTTAAGTAATTCAATAATCATAAATTCTCTCAGGAAAACCGTCAGGTTTAGAAGATGACCTTAATCCTGACTGGGTAACCACTGTTAATATGGGATACAAAAAAAAGGCTTCAGATATTAGCAGGTTCAAAAGGTTGAAAACAAGGTTGTAACGTCAAATTCCTGAGGAGGTAAAGTATAGTGAAAATAATACCTATGTCTGAGTTCTGTAATAGTTCGAATTTGCAATTTTTACCCACGTCATAAATTGATTGTGTATTTTATTATCATCAAAACCCAGAATAGATCGAAATAATAACCTAATGTTTTTCTATAATCTTATGATTTTCATAGTGCATCGCCTAATAGTTTGGTAAGTCGAGAAAAACCGAATATCAATTTATAATGCTACTCCTATCCGTAGCCTTTTTTCAGAGTAATTGGGCAGTTATAAGTAAAAGTAACTTTTTATTTGAGAATTTGGTACTGATTTAGGTTTCTGAGAGTTCTGGAAGTTTGGATCCCAACAAAGGTATAAGTGTCTTTCACGAGACAGATCATGACACCAATTTGAATAGAGCATCTCAAACAGACTTGGACTTTACTGAAACTGAATTGAGTTAGCTTTTTACCAAATAGTCATCAAGTTCTGCAAAAATTTTGGAGCTTCAAAAGACAACTCTCTGTTGCAACAATCTGAAGGATGACGACAACTTGATAAAATATTATACCGTACTGTCAAAATATAAAGTTTCTAAGGTAGTTGTAAAATATAAAATTCATAAAAGTTCATGGTGAAATTATTTTGCCACTAGGAGAGCACATTTTACTTTCTTTCAATACATTTCTGCGAATTAACAAACCTTTCCAACAACAATAATTCTATCATTCTATCAAAGCACTATAACTGCTTACAAAACCAGCCTCAAAGTGTTGCTTTCATTTGTTCTCTTGTATAATAACTAGTAGTTAGCACCAAGTAACTGATTATATCTATACTTGCTACGGAGAAAAATCATATGGTGTAATGGATACACGTTATTTATTTTCTGAGAGCTTTTGGCGATATCTTTCTGTATCTTCAGTTTTCAATTTCAAGTAATAACTACTAATTTTGTTGAGAAAAAAATCACAAAACTCAACATAAGACAAAATGATCGCATTCAAACTCAAAAACCAAGAAGAATGACTGAACTTGACTGTTTGTTTATACCATACCACAGCAGCCATCTTTGAAGGCGATCAGCTGTTTTTTTGGACCACCTAATTATCAATTCAAGGGTGTGCAACCCAAAATACACATTGGAGAATTGTGAGTTGCTCATTGATAGTTATCTAGGCATTCAATGCGTCTATAGCGATAGACGCTTATTCCCTTCTGACAAACATCGCAAAAAACTCGGAACTGTTGGGGTACTTCCGAAAATTGATCAAGACAGACTAACAGATTTCACTTCGATTATTGCATTTCGAAGTCAACACCTCAACATCTTGGAACATACATTTCTCGAGTTTGTTTCCTCTTGAGGATTGATCATCTCAAGTTTCAAGAGAACTAGATTTTTGGAAAATGAAACTGGTCTCATACAAAACCTATACAGGGTGTTCCTAAATTGGAGGTACAAACGAAGAGGGAAGATTCCTTCGGTAATTTTGATGAAAAAAGTCCCATGGGATCGCAAACGTTTCGTTTTCGAGATACAGCGTGTTAAAGTTTGAATTATTTTCCAGTTTTTTTCTCATAGTATCTAAACTTCACAAGATATTGAACTGGAATTTGGCATAATTATTGTAATTGACAGTTTACACCATGTGACATGCCAATTTCGATAGCAAATCCATAGGGTGATGGAACAATGTCCCCATTTTTCCTCAAGAACTTTTTTTTTGGTGAGCCACTGTTAATTTGAAAAAATATAGAAAGTAGCTTTGTTGTTATACCAAACTTTATGGTCTCTTGTAGTTTCGTCGTATCTGATACCGATTTCGAGAAAAACATTTTGAACGATTGTTTCGAAATCCTCAAAAAAGATCCAAATTTTGACAGCTGTCAAAATAAAATACAAGATTTCGTCACGACCGGATCCGTATTAAAATTATGTTAAAATCTGATAATTATGCACCAATCGGCAACCCTGATGCCAATGAATGACGTGGTTTTGAATAATATTTTGAAGGTATGTAATACCAAAAATTAACACTTTATATTTGATGAATTCAGATCTGTATTTTACACACCTTACTTGCCAAACTTCATCGTTCTTACCTGTGTTGGAACCATAGACTAATAATAATTATGGTCTATGGTTGGGACCATGCGCCGGCAAACTTCCAGCTTTTTTAAAAGGTTCTTAGACTATAAATCATATTATGTGCGAGACTTGAAAACTGAATTTTGCAGGAAATAATAAAACACTGTATTTACTGAAACGTTCTTATTCAATCTATCGGGTAATATTTCAACAAAAATTTTTCGCAGAACAGGTCGAAAAGTTCACAATTTTGTCCTTATTCTGATAATGAAATATAGAGAAATACCCCTTGTTTCATTATTTCGAATGATGTTAATTTTAGAAATAGTTGAGTGGAAATATAATATATGACTAAACGTAACACAGAAGAGATATGTTCAGTGAAATATTACCTGATAAATTAGAGCCATCGAGCTCCACTGATCAAAAGTTGACTTGCTGTCTGAAGTGTTTCTGGAACTTGTTGTTTTTCACTCCTAGTTTGGCATACCACTTGGATTGTACTCTTTTCAAGTAATGGATATCTCTGGCTTTCCTAAATAATTATCAGTTTAAATATCTGGTTGTCTTAAAATACCGAAATTATATCTAGATAATTCAAAATTTTGACTATAGTCTAATTATGTTGATATTTTTATCTGATGGCATGTCATAATGACAACGTTATGTCACTCAATTTTGATGACATAAGAAAGCTCATTATGGTACTAAGTCCCATTCTATATAAAAAATTACGAAAAGCACTGCCGTGAAGTCAGGAGCTTTTGAGCGCTCGTTCATCCACCTTGTAGGTAGACTCGCATTTTCCAGTTTTTAAAATTAATTGAAGGAATTTTCGACAGCTGTCAAAGAAAATCTCAAACCAAGACTTCACGTCAGTTCTATACGTGACCAATTTTTTTTTCGATAATTCGCTAGATCTGTCTACGGTATCTATCGGAAAAACCAAAATTCCCCACGTAGTTTGAATACATTATTCTTCATCTATGTGCGAAATTTCATTCCAATCCAGTAAGTAGTTTCGAAATTATCAGGAAAAAAATAGTTTCAAAGGCTTCATTTCAAGTCTCTAGGTTGTTCTGTTCGAGAGTTATCGTGCTTACGGACGGCCGGACAGACTCGAACTTTTCGACGGATTCGTCATCAGCGAATCGAACATAGTCGATTGAGACCATTTTCGGCTCAAAATTCGAAAAATACAGACATCGTGACGAAATGATATAGCCCTCGTGTAAGTAGAACGAACGCTCAATAAAGGTGGAAAAACGAGATTTTTATTTTTTATCATTGAACATTATCCGTAATAATCTAATGACAAGAAACAAATTGAATCGAGAAAAATGTTAAATCGGTACCTGAATTGATTTCCTGTTTTCTTCAGATACCATTCTCGAATTCACCGAAACCATTTCTCTATGGACTTTTCGAATTTCACAACACTAGTTAACATATCGGGAACATTTTGTAACACTAATCGACTATTTCGGCACTATAAACTCGTAGAATTACAGAAATTATTGGAATAACATGAAAATAACAGACGACTAAATTACGTTTCAACTTTGTGCATACGAGAACAAACGTCACACAACAACCCACTATGATTTCTGGTGGTAATTTTTGTGGTTCATAGAGAATTAGAATTTTGCAAGTCATTTCGATCAAGATGCATGGGATAAATTATCACACATAATAATATATCGTTCGAGTTCACATTTTAGATAAAAAATAATTCGAAATAAGAAATGAATGGATCTCTACCTTTGTTCATTTTCCGAAATAATCATTCACTGAACTTTTCTCTGTCCAGATTCCATTCTTGATATTCACCGAAAGAATTTCCACCACAAAAGTTCAATATTGATTACAACATCTCGAAAACGTTCAAAAAGTATGGAATCTAATATCGAAACACTAATCAAAAATTTTCGCACTATCATCGTGAATCATATTTGATACAGACAGGGAAGTGAATTCGTTTCGAGAAACTGCAAAACGGAAACACGTCACACTTCCTCTATGATATTTGGTGGAAATTACTTTCGATCATTTAGTTGATTCGGCATTTTTGATCAAGAAGCTAATCACAACTTTAAATTCAAAATTAATTTGAACAATTTATTTCTGTTGTTGGAGATTGAAATGGAACGAGATGAAAATTGGAAAGAAGGAATACTTTAGTTGTTACCTCGGTTGTTACAATAGAATAATGAATAATTTGGAATATTGGAGTATATCCAATGATTTCCGACATACAGAGTGTTTCCAAATTCGACGTGAACCTTGGAGGACGTGTTAATATAACTCTTTTGCCGTCATTCGAGCCATATTTATCAATATCCAAAAATCAACAGTTAACGAGATATTTAAGTTTTTGTGTTTTTCGAAAAATTACTCACCTCACTTCATTTTTCGTCAATTTTTTTTACGTTGAGCAAGTTTGATTATGATTTTGGATTATTTTCATCAGAGAAGGATATGATATGTATGAAAGAAGCGAAAATATGCTGTAATAGATGCTGAATAAGAATTCGTATGATTCGAAAGTTGGTATGTATATGAAGAATAGAAGTCAATTTCTAATATTAATTTGCCTGCAACTTCCGAACTCCAGAATTTATGTATGAAAAAAATTACGAAAAGCACTGCCGTGAAGTCAGGAACTTTTGAGCGCTCGTTCATCCAATTTGTAGGAAGATTCGCATTTTCCAATTTCAGAAATGAATAGAAAAAATTTTTGACAGCTGTCATTTTTTTAAGCTGTAATTTTCTCAACATATCATTTTTCGACAGCTGTCATTTTTTGATAGCTGTCATTTTCTTAATATGTATGTCATTTTTCGACAGCTGTCATTTTTGATATCTCTCGTTTGACAGCTTTCAAAAATTTTTTCAATTTGTTTCTAAAACTGGAATATGCGAATCTACCTACAAGGTGGATAAACGAGCGCTCAAAAGCTCCTGACTTCACGGCAGTGCTTTTCGTAATTTTTTGATTATTATACATTTGCACTCTTAGAGGGGTATGTTGGTGTTAATCAAAGTTGTAAGATCGCAATGTATAATATTCTGTGATTGATTTGATTTAGTTGTCAAATTAATTAATGTAATAATAAGATGGTTGATGAAAAATGCAAAAGTTAGATTTGATTGTGTGCTTTAAATATAGAATATCATTAAATACATCCTTCCAAATCAGAAGGCAAACTACCAGTTTCAGAATCACTCATTATTATTCAAATTATATTCTATTCTACGTGACAATTGTTTGACAGCAGACAAATAAATATTGACGTTGTCAAGGAAATGGCGAATCACAGCTTACTAACCTACTAATATTTGAAACTACACATATACTTTCTCCTTCAAAAATAGTCGTCATTGTGTCATGTCAAAAATGCAGTTTTCAATTTTGCGAAAATGTCTCAATATAAATGCCATCAGATAAAATTTTGTATGTAATAGGAATTATAAACAATCATTATGGCACACGTCGTGTTATAACATTCACGACTTGTACCATAATGATCGTCTTTATGATCCTTATGATATAAATAACTATTATCTAACCTTGCAGCCTCCTCCTGATCCGATTGCGACCAACCCAAGGCTCTGTACGTAGCGAGAACTCTGTGCAGTTTTTTAGTATTTTTAGACGGTACCAAAGCAGACGAACGAGAAGAATTCTGTTTGTAATACCTCATTAGACTCCTATGACCGACGGTAACCCCGGATGGAAGAACCAATTGAAAATCGGAGCCATCGAGAACGTTAACAGATACCTGAAAACGAAAATTATCGATAGCGATACTTCTATTTTCAAAAACGAAATACTTGCCTCTGCATCTTCGTTAACACCTTTTTCTGCATCCGCATCTGGATATGAAGAAGAATAATCATAAAAGTCAACATATTCTGTGAGGACGACTCCTTCGAATAGCATCCTGCAGTGGCCCTTATCTTCCATATGACTTTTAGCGGCATCTACCGAGTAGAAGGTTCGACCCTTCTCATTACACCAAAGACACATATAATCTATAAAAGAATCGGTTAACATTACATATCTTTAAGGAACTTTATACTGAAATAGCTTACATTTTGTCACTTTCACTCCAAGGTACGTCAATAAACCTGTGATATCAGTGCAGTATTCAATGTCTGGAATGAAAAAGGAATGAAATGCAGTCATGTGTTCCAATTTCTTAAAAAAATTGTCACTTTCATGGGAACAGAATAAGCATTGATTTTTAGAATCATCCTCCTGCTCATCCGAATCATCCTCCCACTCATCGGAATCATCAAGTTCAACTTTATCACTTCTTTCAATAGTTGGATCTTTTATTACTGGTCCGTCATCATATTCGACTCCAGAGTTTTTAATATTTTCTTTATGCTTCTTTGAATTCGAGTGATCAACATAGGTGCTTTTACTTGCAAACGTTTTCTTGCATTCGTTACAACTGTAATAAGCACTAACTTTCTTCTCAGGCACTTCCTTGTTCTTTGATTTTTCGATTTTCAATATATATTCTTTCGCAGTCAATGGTGGAAGTTCAGCAATTTTCCTCTTTAAATTATGACTATGCCATTCTGTTTTATGATGTACTCTTTGATGTTCGCTATCTCTCAATGGAATTCGACATATTCCACATGATAAATGATTCATTTTGTTATTTGAAGGATGTGAGAATTCATCGGGATTCATTTTGATGGTCAGCTGCAAAATCTCTTTGAAACAAAATATCAAAACTGATAACTTAGTATTACCTACCACTTCGCAAATAAAAGCAACAGGAAACAGAACAGGCCTTGAAAGCAAACGTTTGAGAATTTGGTTACTCTGTGTTAGAATCAAAGTGTAACAATCTTTGGTTAGAACATAGAATACTAATTAAGTTTATCAGCACTGAACTATAAAACATAGGATCCTGTAAAACATGTCCAGTGGTTTTCAGCGACTTCCAAAAATTTGGTTACTCTTTCTTTGGCTATCTGACACCACCAGCACAATACAAATAACTACCATAGATTTTACCATTACGACCATAGATCTAATAATAATAACAATAACATGCGTCGAAAAGAAAGATGTCTGAGCAAGCCTTGAGATCTCGAATATTTATGTGTCAGAATCTCAGCTTATATCATGAGATGCATAGAAAATCAGAGTTGTCGATCTTGATTTATGATCATGTTCTAGTTCCACAATAATAATCCACGACAGTTTACCATTCGCTTCGGAGTTTGATTGAACGCATACGCTTCGAAGTTTGGTTTGTTGCATATCTGTATTATCTGTCGTAGATAACCTAACCAGTGGTTACAAACCAACGAAATAAAGAGAAATCTTTTGTGATCCTAAACAACATACAGGATGTTTCATAATATATACACAGGATTTGAGGATGTGATAGCTCGTCCAAAAATTAGAAAAAAAGTTTTCCACAACGTACCCTCTAAAATAAACCATTTTCGAGATACAGGCTGTTAAAACTGGAAAAAAATATATTTTTTTGCGAATATCTTCACAAAATTTTATCGTACAGAGAAAATCTTCCGTAAGCATTTTCTAATCATGATAAGCTATGTTTTGAGCGCTCGCTCTACTTACACGAGGGCTATATCATTTCGTCACAATATCTGTATTTTTCGAATTTTGGCCGGAAAATGGTCTCAATCGTCAGAGTTCGACTCACTGAAGACGAATCCTTCGAAAAATTCGAGTCTGTCCGTATACACGATAACTCTCGAACGAAACGTCCTAGAGACTGGACATTTTCAGTGTGGAATGTCGCGGTTGAGTTCGCTAATGGGCCAAATTCCACCAGGGGTTCCGTAAATATGATCATTCGAAATGTTGTTCTCCTGATTACTTCGAAACTACTGATTCGATCGAGATGAAATTCTTCACTCAAATTGATAAAGATGTGTTCAAGCTACATGCGGATTTTGTCCAGATCGCATCACCAGAACCATAGAAAATCATAACTTTCGAACGGAACGGTTCCGTAAATATGGTCCTTCAAAATATTTTTTTCCTGACAATTCCGAAACTACTGATTGGATTGGAATGAAATTTTGCACCTAGCTGAGGAATAATGTATTCAAACAACGTGCAAAATTTTGTCCAGATCGCATCACCAAGACCATAGATACCGTAGAAAATTCTAGCGAATTTTCGAAAAAGAAATCACCTGAAGCACTGACGTGAAATCTGGAGTTTCCCCTTAGTTTGAAAATTTTTTTCAATTTGTTTCTAAAACTGGAAAATGTGAATCTACCTACAAGCTGGATGAAAGAGCGCTCAGAACCTCCTGACTTCACGGCAGTGCTTTTTTTTATATTTATATTTTGTTAGTTTAAAAAAATTTGAATTCATCCTGAAACTTTGATAGTTCACGTTTCAAGCAGTGTAGAAGCCAAAAATCAAATGAAAAGAATCCGGTCACTGTGTGAACACATTAACGAATGTCATAAAAATCACTTACCTCCTATATAGTTACTCTTGATGTAGGTAATAATTCTATTATAATAATATAATTACCGGGAGCTTATTTCTACATCCTGATCATATTATGAAATTTTTTTATGAATGATGCTTGGCAACGCTGTGAAACTCCATTCTCTAGCTTTCTCGTCGATCAGTCAGAACTTGTTACGTCACATTCCGGAAAAATTCTCCGAAAAAAGAAAATTCATACAAATTCAACCACTTTTCTCATCGTTCTGGTGATTGTGGCATTTTTTCCAGAAATTAGCGACCTTTCCTATTGGCCACGTTATGTTCCCATTTTTGAGCGCTCGTACTACTTACACGAGGGCTATATCATTTCGTCACGATGTCTGTATTTTTCGAATTTTGAGCCGAAAATGGTCTCAATCGATCGAGTTCGACTCACTGATAACGAATCCGTCGAAACATTCTAGTCAGTCCTTTCGTCCGTATACACGATAACTCTCGAACGGAACGTCCTACAAACTTGAAATTTTCAGGGTAGGTTCGAATCTCGAATGCCGCGGTCAAGTTCGTTATTGGGCAAAATTCGACCAGGTGTTCCGTAAATATGGCCGTTCGAAATTTTGTTCCCCTGATTACTTCGAAACTACAGATTCGATCGAGGTGAAATTTTGCACTCAGATGGAGAATGACGTGTTCAAGATACATGCAAAATTTTGTCCAGATCGCATTACCAAGACCATAGATAATTCTAGCGAATTATCGAAAAAAAACTGGTCAGCTAAAGCACGTGACCAGACGTGAAGTCTGGAGTTTCTTTTTTCAAAATTAACTGTAGGTAATAATTTTTTCGAAATTTTTCATTTTCCGCGTTCAGATTGATGAAAAAAGGTGTAGAGTTAGGTAAGGAACAAATTGAAATTTTTATTTTTTTTTCTAAATTAACTGTAGGTAATACTAATTTTTTCGAAATTTTTCATTTTCCTATTTTTTGCCTTCAGACTGATGAAAACACGTGTGGAGTTAGATAAGGTTAGGAACAAATTGAAATTTTTTTTTTCTAAATCGACTGTAGGTAATAATTTTTTCGAAATTTTTTCATTTTTCTGCGTTCAGACTGATAAGAACAGGTGTGGAGTAAGGTAAGGTTAGGAACAAATTGAAATTTTTTCAAAAATATGTCCGTTTGAAATTTTCTTCTTCTGATTAATTCGGAACTACTGATCTACATGAAATTTTGTTTTTTAATTTCAAGCTAAATTTTTTCCAGATCTTATAACCAGAACCATTTGAAATTCCAACGAATTATTGAATCAAAAATCCTTATATTTCTGTAACAGCTGATTCGGCGTAATTGTCAAAGAACTGCTGTTATTTTTTTGACAGCTGTCAAAAATGTCTTCAATCGGTTTCTAAAATTGGAAAATGCGTATCTACCTAAAAGGTGGACGAACGAGCGCTCAAAAGCTCCTGACTTCACGACAGTGCTTTTTATAATTTTTCAATATGGGTTATTCGAAAATTATGGGCAATATAATGTATATAGGCAATTATTATCCTCATCACAATAGATTAGGTTTACACGTATAACTATATCCTCTAATTTTGAAATATCGAATTGAAAACAGGCGGCTCAATGATATTTTAATTTGAAATTTTACCGAAGTGATCTATTTCTGCATTATATTCAATTTTTCTTCACGACATAATATATCTTGAACTTGAGCTGTGTAGGTACAGAAAGCATAAATTACAAGACCAATTTCCCATATCGGTACTGAACAATACTACATATATGAATTTTTCCAAAAGATTTCCATAAATAAATTATGGCTTTTTATTTGAGAACACAACATTAATCAAAGAAAAGAATTGCATATGTTACACATCCAACGACAAATCAAATAAATTCTATTAAATACCTTAATTTGATATACATATCATCATAATACCTAAATTTGTTACAAACTAAGAAATGAGAGCAATAAAACATTTTTTTTTAATATCTAGAATATCTGGGGTCCCGAATCGCATCCCTCGCACCTCCATAGTACGGGGGTCCTTGGTAATCTCTTCCCGGTTCATCGTAATACTCCCTTGGTCTGCTCCAATTCGGAACATCTCTGTACGAAGGGTGCATTGCTGAGTTTCCAAAATTATCGGCTCTCGTCGACACCGGATCGCTTCTACCGAGCAGTTGGGCCGGAGTCATGTGAGCCAGCGACTGATTCTTTGGAATTCTGAAGTTTATTATGTCCTCTTCGACTACTTGTACTCCCACGTTGTATCTTTCACTTTCTCCACACTGTATCCCAATACTCCTGAATTGCACCGAATTTCTCTTTTCGCAATCTTCACATTTCACTGGATCGGTTTGACACATCTTCAACGACGTAGCCTTAGGAGGTTCGGTTTTTAGATCGAATGGCACTTTTTTCGTCGAAACTGACGGAGAACAAGTTTCCTGATCGTCATCCACCAAATCGACGATTTCGGAAACTACTCCTGCCTTTATCAAAGCTCTATTCAGAATATCCTCGTAATTATTATCGGTCGATGGTGTGTTGAAGGAAAATTTAAGAGGCTTTTGGCGCAACAAGGGTGAAACGTTCTGTTCAACCTTATTTTGTAGGTGATTGGTTTTTGTCACTTTCAATTTTCCATTCATTTTTTTGTCCCCGGAAATTTCCTTCAGAAAATCTTGACATCTTGACAAAACTGCAATGATGTTATATATATGTAAAGGTATTTTTACAATAAAACATTAAAAGAAAACAAAAAGAGGAACGAAGAATATTTTTATTCTGTGCCACATCAACAATGGATTTCACATTTTATTCAGTAAGCATAATTGAAATAAACGATCAACATGAACTTACCATCAACTTTTTTCTTCAATGTTTCTCCTTCCGATGAAAATTCTGTCAAGAATATAAATGATTAATATTAAACGCACCTCGGAGTCGTAAGAGTATAGAGAAAAAAATCAAATAAAGATCAACAGAGAAATACTTTGTTTTACATGTAATAAGTAATATGTTACCTGATGGTGGATTAATATGAAGAAAATCTGTTAAAGACCATTGCTTCTCCATCTAAAATTGAAATTACAAATTATTTGCTTCAAATTTAAGGATCAATGCAAGTTATCTTACCTGAGATGAATTCACGCTTTGATTATAGTTTGAATTAGTTGAGGCTGATATACGAGCCATCAGCTGAAAAAATTCAACCAATTTAAAGAATTCAATGGCATACCTATGCGAGTGTTCTAGAATACATTATCTGGTCATCCACGAAAAACCCTTTTACTTCTGAAATAACTTTAACCTAATCTTAATTAAAGACCAGACTCTGGGGTTCTCATACACGAACAAATTATTATGACTCTGGATAATTCAATGAAGTTGTTTCTCATTTCTACATTTACGAATCTTGCCCTCGTAGAAAGATCATTTCCGAACCTAAGAAAATGAAAACTGTAAATACATACCTTGGACACTTTTGCAGAAATTTCAGTAGTGTCAAGTGGAGCGGGGACCGGTGCTACCGACCCACCATACATATTGGCCACGAGGTCGCTTCCTATCGACGGATCTATCACACCCTGATGGCAATCCATCGGCATCAAATGTTGCGGGATCGGATTCATATTATGCGAAACAGTCTGATCACCGATGAAAAAGTCCTCGTTATACGTGGCATTCGTGGGAGCCACGGAGTGATCGCTAATCATGTAGCTCTGGCCGTATTGAGGCATAGGTACCATATCGTGGAACATGTCGGCTGGGAATTTTGGTTGAACGGGATTCTTCGGAAAAGGATACGTAACCATATCTCCACCGGCACCGCTTTCTCCGTTTAATTTCAATTTAATCTCTTCCAAAAAAGACATTTTTTTCTCTCTCGTCATACCGTGATATTTCCTTTCCGGCGAACGCCTCTCTTTCAACCACCTTTCTCTGTCGGAAACACTCCTGCTTCGTCGTCTTCTGTTATGCGGGGGAGAATATGGAACATGCTCATAACCTCTACTTCTCGACCTCAAACGTTTCTCAAAACTTCGTTCTCTTCTGTTACCTCTACTTCTACTCCTCAACTTAGGGCTATATTTACCGTAACTCCTAGATCTAGAGCGTCTTCTCCTTCTTTCTTTCGAAATGTCACTCCTTCTTTCTCTACTTGGTTTATGTTCTCTTGATTTGGTTTCCTTCTCAACCTCAATCTCTCTGTTCTCTTCAGATTCAATCACGTTCAAATTCACCTCGCTTTCCATTCCAGGGGGAACTAGACCAGTTTCAACAATTTTCGAGATAACTTTCTGCTCCTTTTTTTTGAAGAAATTTTCCCTGTCTTTTTCTAAATCTCTCCTCGTTTTATTGGGATCTCTTCTGAGGGCTGTTTCGTTAAATTTCCTTTTCCTAACAGGTGACACCCTACGTCTTCTTTCTCTAGATCTGGATCGTCTTCTATATTCTTCAGACTTCCTTGATTTTTTTCTGCAATAAAAAAAATTAGTTGCTGACATCATGACACTCATCAGAACTTCACACCTTCCATTGGATTTTCCCTTTGATTTTTCTTCATTCCCCTCTTCCTTGTTATCTCCATCTTCCTCAGTTCCTTCAGTAGGATTTGTATCGTCTAAAGAATCAACTATTTGTAAACTTTCCATGAAGCCTTCGTTGTTGAAATCATCGAAAAAATTGTCGGGTATATCTTCTTTATCATCTTGAAAAAATTCAAATGAATTAATAGTTTCTTTTCCAAAAGACATTGTGTTATCGTCTTGGCACCCTACTTTCAAGGACAGGACAGAGAAAATTCAATGTTGACAAATTTCCAAGAAAATGTAGTAGTATCAATATATCTTATTAGACATGTATTACAGTCGAAAAGCTATTTTTGATTAATTGATTATTTCTAGTCAGGCAAAACCAAATTGAGCTGTTATATACCTTTATCAGCATCGTTTTCATCGTCATGTATTTCACCCTCCTCAACTAATGCCTTATCATCTTCCATATTACAGGTAAGTAGCCAAAATTCAAAAGTTCATTGACACAATAACAAACAGAAGGTTAATCTCAACTTAAGATATTAAGATATCAACAAAGATTCAGACTTTCAGAGTATTCCGACCCAAAACGACAGTCGACAATTAGAAATTAGACGAATATTTAATCACAGACGAGAATGTCGAGAATAGACATTTCAATTTCACTCCCACCCAGCGTTGCCAACCAAAAATATTGAGATTACCGTACCACTGTTGCCACTGTACCAGGGACGAGAGAGACTGTATAGGGTAGTAGGGCATAATCGGATGATTTCAATAATCGGATGTTTCAAAATCGATTATTTCAATAATCGGATGATCATAAGATTAATAAAAATCGTATGATTCATATGCATGAATAAAACATCAAATAAAATGAATAAATGAACAGTGCGCAAACTCTACAAGTCGCGATGCGGCGAAGCCACCGACTACCCACCGAAAGAGCACAGACGGCGAGGTCTGTCTCCGCGAGAACTCGTTGTTTTGATTCGCTTCATAACACGCCCTGCGGGGTGATGCCATGTTGCGTATTTCGTTTGCACGCCTGTAATCGAGTCCAGATCCAACAACCCGAGAAGAGGGTTAACGGACGGCCAACGCGCGAGAGGTTCGTTAGAATAGAATCTGTGCGAGACGAGTGATTTTCGGGGCAGTGGTTATAAAACACGACACGTGGATAGGTATATTAAATAGAAGTGAATAGGTTCCGACATCGATGGATAGGTGTTCAATTATTGTTTGTGACGTCTTCGGAGGTTATCTGGTGGTTTGAGTAATAACAGACTGTTCGTGAAGTATTGTTTCTACCTAGTGAAATTATAGAATCTCGAATCGAGTGTATTCCACGCACATTTGTTGTTATTTTGTTTGTGTGCTTTTGACCCGAACGAGTGTCGAGGCAGTTTGAATCGAGGTCGAGTCCATTCCGTAGACTAGGGGCGTCCGCCTTTATACGTGCTAGTTCGCTTTGTTTACCTGTGTATTTCCGGCCAGAATTAGGCTATTCTCATAGTGAAATTCCCGAGGGATATCTGACAGTTTGTGTTGGATGATTTATCATCAACCGGTGGAGTTGATATTTTCGATCTATGGGATTGACAGAACGCCGCTCTAGTGTCTTCGTCGCGGTAACTGTTTGTTATCGTTCCTTCTCACTCTCGTTTATAGGGCGGAAGTACCAGTGCCTCCTCTAGTAGGAGCATCAGCATCAACGTTTGGCCTTGGATCGACGACTCAGCGAGGTTAGTGGCCTCAATCATGCTGGATTGTTTATCCGGTGACAGCATGGAAACCTTGCTTTGCTGAGGTGTTTTTAAATCTGTTTCATCTTCAAAGTTGTGCGGTCTATTGTGTCGCCGATGGCGTGGCACAAACATGACCATTTGATGTCTATGGATAAAAACAAACAAAAAAGTGAGTAGAACATAGCCTTTCATTGCTATTTCGCAAGTTTTCATAACTCGCCTTCAGATACATAACTGAGTCATAAAAATTGCTTAGGCAACTTTTTTCCAAAAATGTAAGGCTTCAAAAGAACAATTCATTGGAATTTCTGGGAAAACTGCTCTAAACAATGATTCCAAGGATATTTTCTTATTGCATAAATGAGTTGTGTACCTAATTATTTTTGTATGATAAATTATCTGAATATCAATAATGAGAAAAAATAATGGCCATGCAAGAAACAGAATATGTTTCAACGTATGATACCTTCAACTACGTAGGTACCAACAAATGGACTGACTCTAATGCCTTGTAAAGACTAAGCTAGTATTTTAGTGAAGTAGCGAGTAATTTAATAACCGAAAGTGTCTGAACATCAAAAATTTCGATCACGTTGGTGAATTGGTAGTTTAGTGGGCACTAAAATATTCTCCAATCGACTAAAATACTGGCGTTTGTGAACTAGGCTCAACCATCGACTTGTGAATAAATTGGTGTTTCCTTCTTTTGAAGGTTTAAAAAATGAAACGAAAGTTCTTGTCATTCTGACAATGAACACTGAAGATTGTTTTGGTACAAAGAAAAAAATGATTTTTCCTGATATATTTAAGATAATTCGGTGATTACGTCTTTTGAAGTTTATGAAAATAAAATGGCAGTACTTGTCATACTGACAATAAACACAGAAGTCTGTTTTGCTACACAGAACAAAAATTGAGTTTTCTGACGTATTCGATATAATTCGGTGACTCTTTCTTTTGAAGGTTAAAAATATATAAAGAAATTACGAAAGCACTGCCGTGAAGGCAGGAGCTTCTGAGCGCTCGTACATGCACCGTGTAGGTAGATTCGCATTCTCCAGTTTTAGAAACCAATTGGAAAGAATTTGACAGCTGTCAAATAAAATTTCAAACCAACGTGAAAATCCAGACTTCACGTCAGTGCTTTGGTGACCATTTTCTTTTTCGATAATTCGCTATAATTTTCTACGGGATCTATGGTCTTGGTAATGCGATCTGGACAAAATTATACATTATTCTTCATATATGTGCGAAATTTCATTTCAATCTAATAAGTATTTTCGAAATAATCAGATAAAATATAGTTTGAACGGCAATATTTACCCCTAGTCTAATTTGGCTCATTGATGAAAGTGATCGCGAAATTCGCGATCCGAACCTATCCTGAAAATTTCAAGTCACTAGGCCTTTTCGTTCGAAAGTTATGATTTTCTATGATTTCTATGGTTCTGATCATACGATCTAGAAAAAATGTAGCTCGAATATATCATTCTCAATTTAAATACAAAATTTCGTCAAGATCGAATCCATAATTTTGAAATTATCGAGAAAACTGAATTTCAAACGGCCATATTTACGGAACCCCTAGTCTAATTTTGCTCATTGATACACGTGAACGCGACATTCACGATCCACACCTATCCTGAAAATTTCAAGTCCCTAGGCCTTTCCATTACAAAGTTATAATTTTCTATGGTTCTGGTCATGCGAGCTGGATAAAATTCTGCTTTTAGCTTGAGTACGTAATTATCCATCTGAGTGCAAAATTTCACCTCGATCGAATCAGTGGTTTCGAAGTAATCAGAAAAACGAAATTTCGAGCGGCCATATTTACGGAACCCCTGGGCGAATTTTGCCCAATAACGAACTCAACCGCGGCATTTGAGATTCGAACCTACCCTGAAAATTTCAAGTTTCTAGGACATTCCGTTCGAGAGTTATCGTGTATACGGACGGACGGACAGACTCGAATTTTTCGACGGATTCGTCATCAGTGAGTCGAAGATAATCGTTTTAGACCATTTTCGGCTCAAAATTCGAAAAATACAGACATCGTGACGAAATGATATAGCCCTCGTGTAAGTAGTACGAGCGCTGAAAAATATCGCTCAATGAACAGATCTTGTCATTCTGACAATGAACACTGAAGGTTGTTTTGGTACACAGAAAAAAATGATTTTTCCTGATATGTATATTTAAAATAGTTCGGTTATTACGTCTTTTCAAGTTTGTGAAAATAGAATGACAGTACTTGTTACTCTTATTAGTACTAATTGTAGACTTTCAAAGAATTCAATTTTCTTCGATAACTGTTTTCAATTGATTTTCATCCTTTTATTTTTGATTCTTCATCATTGATATTGTCTCTACATTGATAACCATCATTTTCTTGAACGTGTAACTGCAAATAGCCTCGACTTGGCCCATTAAGTCCCAATAATCGAACGGCGGAACCGAACGAATTGCATCTGATCGCGTCGGGTAAAAATGCTTACTGACTACTCTATTCTCGTCGAGCGCCGATCGTGGGTGGCGAGACATTTTACGTCTGTAATAAATTTTGGCAGCCCAACAAAAAGACGGTGGTGTATGCAACGCCACTAAATATAACAATTGACCGAGCAATTGACACTAGAGTCGGATCGGAAGGTTCCTAAATAGTCGCCGCGGATTTCGGAGGCAGATCTCTTACCTGCGACGTTGCCTTTCTACGCTCCCCACTTTCTTTTTCGCCGAAGATTTCTCAGTCTGTGCATTTGGAATTCGTCAAAATTGTTAATTATCAGATTTTTCTGTTGAATTGAGTAGGATAAGGTGAGGTACAATTAAATTCAATATTCCTTATTGAAAAATAATTACTCTAAGAAAATACATAATACGTCGGAGTAATTTTGAAATAAAAATAATTTGGAGAAGGTAAATTTTTTACCTTAGCCTTTTCTAACCTTGAAAAAATGTCGCCTTATCTAATTTTTTTCGCAAGTCCAAAATATGCAATTACATATTATGCAAACAAGTGGCAACATGGCAGATCGTGTCCAGGTTAGACGACCCACGAGCAATGCGGTTATCTATTTTCAATCCATCTCGTCGCATCAAGTCTATCCCGAGTATTTTTAGAGTTGAAAACTAGTTTTGAGTGCTACCGATGCATTTCCTATTCATATTCTCTCTTTATGAGCAAGTGAGGTGATGTGAAAGTGGTTTTTGAGAATGGAAACGGTCGAGCAATTTACCGATCTCGACGGGGAAAAATACCGAGTTCCTTGAAATTATGCCAAGGACGGCGGCCGATGAATTCAACTGCCGTTCTTGGATGAGGGAACGTGACTTTGTGCTTGGAATTTTGGATATTGATGTTATTCCCCCAGAATCTTACTAAATTTTATTGTAGTAGTAGTAACAAACTACATATGTATACAGGGTGTTATGAACTGGAGGTACATATGGACAGGGGAGATTCCTTAAGTAATTTTAAGAAGTCCCATAAACATGGGATCGCAAACGTTTCGTTTTCGAGATACAGGGTGTTGAAGTTTGAATTTTATTCAAGTTTTTTTCTCATAGTATCTAAACTTCACAAGATATTCAACTGAAATTTTGCATAGATATTACAATTTAGAGTATACAACATGTGACATGCCAATTTCGATAGCAAATCTACAGGGTGATATTTTTTCTGAAACACTGTTCCCTGTTTTCCCCAGTGGGGAGCAACTGTTAATTTGAAAAAATATGAAAAGTAGCTTTGTTGTTATACTAAACTTTATGGTCTCCTGTAGTTCCGTCGTATATGCTAGCGATTTCGAGAAAAAAAATTTGAACGATTCTCTCGAAATCCTCAGAAAATTCCAAATTGTGATAAAAATTCACCCTGTATATTTGCCATAGAAATTGACATGTCACATGGTGTAAACTCTCAATTGAAATATCTATGCCAAATTTCAGTTGAATTTCTTGTGAATTGTAGATACTATGAGAAAAAAACTTCAACACCCTGTATCTCGAAAATGAACCGTTTGCGATCCCATGTTTATGGGACCTTTTTTCTTAAACTTACTCAAGGAACCTCCCCTCTCCGTTTGTACCTCCAATTTAGGAACACCTCGTATATGTACATATTCAATCTGACATACCTGTCAACAACATGGAATATAAGTTTGATATTCAGTTAAGTGGAAGGTTATTAATATTAATAAAAATCTTCTTTATTAACATTATTAATTTTTATTAGACCTGTTTTCGACTTATGACTTATCGAAAATGATGATATTTTGGTATAATGATAATAATAATTTTCATTGATTTCAACAAATAGAAGAGCAAACGAAGCAATTTTCTTTTTACTGTCGGGGTCGGTCTCAAAATATCATAGGTGTTATAATAGGTGAATCCGTCTAAAGTACAGACGGTGGTCGAGAGAGGCGCTGCTGTTTCTGCCGCCGCCGAACGAAGGAAAATATAGTCTGGTCTGCTGCTGGGTGAAATGGGAAAATGTGCAGTCATATTGATCGTCTACGCGCACAATCAGACGCCGTTTCCTAACGAGCGGATCGGACTTTTTGCGGGAGGTTTTGCTTTTCTGCAACTGGTGGTCCGAAGTCTGGATGATGCAGGGTCACTGGTATTCTCTCTCGCCAGACGGAGGTGAACGGCACCGATATAAACAATAATAGAGATAGACCCAGAAACTCGACAAAATGTACAAAAAAAATCCGCAATAAACTTTGGAACTCTCGCTCATTTTCGTTAGGAATCGCCAAAATGTTAATCGTTGAACCATCAGTAGGATGATCGATATAGTCTTCTGATGGTCAGAACCAGCAACTTTTTTCTATCATTAATCGCGTATGCCTTCGAGAACTTGAAAATGATAAATGCATTGAAATTTTGTCTAGATCGCATGACCAGAACCATAGAAACCATAGAAAATCATAACTTCCGAACGGAAAGGCCTAGGGACTTGAAATTTTTAGGATAGGTGTGGATCTCGAATGTCTTGGTCACGTTAATCTATGAACAAAATTAGGCTAGGGGTTCCGTAAATATGGTCGTTTGAAATTTAGTTTTCTAGATAATTTCAAAACTCCGGTTTCGATTGTGACGAAAATTTGTATTTTAATCGAGAATGATATATTA
Source organism: Aphidecta obliterata (assembly GCA_963966015.1). Lineage (NCBI taxonomy): Eukaryota > Metazoa > Arthropoda > Insecta > Coleoptera > Coccinellidae > Aphidecta > Aphidecta obliterata. The sequence continues at coordinate 44,007,772 of OZ014429.1, read as the reverse complement.
AAGCAATATCTTGTCCAGATCGCATGACCAGAACCATAGAAACCATAGAAAATTATAACTTTCGAACGGAAAGGCCTAGGGACTTGAAAATTTTTAAGGTAGGTTCGGATCGCGAATTTCGCGGTCACGTTCATCAATTAGACTAGGGGTTCCGTGAATATGGCAGTTGAAAATATTTTTTTCCTGATAATTTCGAAACTACTGTATAAGCGCGAATCAGGGACGTTCCCGCCTCTGGCACCGTTTCCAGCTATTTCGAAAATTCAACAGGTGGACCCTCAAGGCGAAGACCGAGGACTCGAACATTAACTCAACAACACCCACCACCTTCCCGAGAGCGTATAATAATCTGAAAAGGCGCGAAAAAACAAATTAATACAATGATTTTGATTCGAATGAAAAATGGCCCGAAGTGTCTCGTTCGGCGGACAGGGAATAACGCTACTCTCATAATTAACGCCTGGTCTTCGTGCTACTGCTGCCGCTGTCTCGCCGAATATTGTCCTGGGAGCGAAACAGCGTTGCCAGAAGGTTAAAATGAAATTATGGTATCGGGTTTCCAAAATTATCAGATTTGTCGAAAAATTATGTTACAATAATAGCCCTCAAGTGGTAAGGTGAAATTTACACAACTGGTAACGTACATATTCCTTTAGAATTATTTGATGTCATTTGCATTGAAACTATAAAAAAAAAAAATTTAGAGAAGCACTGCCGTGAAGGCAGGAGCTTTTGAGCGCTCGTACATGCACCTTGTAGGTAGATTCGCATTCTCCAGTTTTAGAAACCAATTGGAAAGATTTTGACAGCTGTCAAAGAAAATTTCAAACCAACACGAAAATCCAGACTTCACGTCAGTGCTTTGGGTCCATTTTTTCGATAATTCGCTAGAATTTTCTACGGTATCTATGGTCTTGGTAATGCAATCTGGACAAAATTATACATTATTCTTCATATATGTGCGAAATTTCATTTCAATCCAATAAGTATTTTCGAAATTATCAGAAAAAATATAGTTTGAACGGCAATATTTACGGAACCCCTAGTCTAATTTGGCTCATTGATAAAAAGGATCGCGAAATTCGCGATCCGAACCTATCCTGAAAATTTCAAGTCACTAGGCCTTTTTGTTCGAAAGTTATGATTTTATATGGTTTCTATGATTCTGATCATACGATCTGGAAGAAATGTAGCTCGAATATATAATTCTCAATTTAAATTCACAATTTCGTCGAGATCGAATCCATAATTTTGAAATGATCAAGAAAACTGAATTTCAAACGGCCATATTTATGGAACCCCTAGTCTTATTTTGCTCATTGATACACGTGAACGCTACATTTACGATCCACACCTATCCTGAAAATTTCAAGTCTCTAGGCCTTTCCATTACAAAGTTATAATTTTCTATGGTTTCTATGGTTCTGGTCATGCGAGCTGAACAAAATTCTGCATGTAGCTTGAGTACGTAATTATCCATCTGAGTGCAAAATTTCACCTCGATCGAATCAGTAGTTTCGGAGTAATCAGAAAAACAAAATTTCGAGCGGCCATATTTACGGGACCCCTTGACGAATTTTGCCCAATAACGAACTTAACCGCGGCATTCGAGATTCGAACCTACCCTGAAAATTTCAAGTTTCTAGGACATTCCGTTCGAGAGTTATCGTGTATACGGACGGCCGGACGGACAGACTCGAATTTTTCGACGGATTCGTCATCAGTGAGTCGAACATAGTCGATTGAGACCATTTTCGGCTCAAAATTCGAAAAATACAGACATCGTGACGAAATGATATAGCCCTCGTGTAAGTTGTACGAGCGCTCAAAAACGTTGATGGAAAAACTCGAAAAGTCTCTGAAAAATTACGAAAAGCACTGCCGTGACGGCAGGAGCTTTTGAGCGCTCGTACATGCACCTTGTAGGTAGATTCGCATTTTCCACTTTCAGAAATCAATTGAAGGAATTTTCGACAGCTGTCAAAAAAATTCTGAAACTTCCAGACTACATGTCAGTGCTTCAGCTGATCAATTTTTTTTCGATAATTCGCTAGAATTTTCTACGGTATCTATGGTCTTGGTGGTGCGATCTGGACAAAATTTTGCACGTAGTTTGAATACATTATTACTCAGCAAGGTGCAGAATTTTATCCCAATCCGCTCAGTATTCTCGAAACTATCAGCAAAAAAATATTTTGAACGGCCATATTTACTGAACCCCTAGTCTAATTTTGCTCATTGATGAACATGACCGCGATATTCGCGATCCAAACCCACCCTGAGAATTTCAAGTTCCTAGGCCTTTCCGTTCGAAAGTTACAATTTTCTATGGTTCTGGTCATGAGATCTGGACAAAATATTGTTTTAATATATCATTCTCGATTAAAATACAAAATTTCATCTCGATCGAATCCGTTGTTTCGAAATTATCGAGAAACCAACATTTCAAACGACCGTATTTACGGAACCCCTAGTATAATTTTGCTCATAGATGAAAGTGATCACGACAATCGAGATCCACACCTATCCTGAAAAACTCAAGTCCCTAGGCCTTTCCGTTCGAAAGTTATGATTTTCTATGGTCCGAGTCATGTGATCTGGAAAAATGTAGCTTGAATATATCATTCTCCATAAGTATACAAAATTTCGTCACGATCGAATCTGTAGTTTTGAAATTATCAAGAAAACTAAATTTCAAACTACCATATTTACGGAACACCTTGTATAATTTTGTTCATAGATGAACGTAATCACGACATTCCAGATCCACACCTATCCTGAAAATTTCAAGTCCCTAGGCGTTTCCGTTCAAAAGTTACAATTTTCTATGGTTTCTATGGTTCTGGTCATGCGATCTGGACAAAATTTCACATGTAGCTCAAACACCTCATTCTCCATTTGAGTGCAAAGTTTCATCTCGATCGAATCTGTAGTTTCGAAGTAATCAGGAGAACAAAATTTTGAACGGCCATATTTACGGAACCCCTGGTGGAATTCTGCCCATTAACGAACTTGACCGCGGCATTTGGGATCTGAACCTACACTAAAAATTTCAAGTCTCTAGGTTGATCCGTTCGAGAGTTATCGTGCTGACGGCCGGACGGACAGACTCGAATTTTTCGACGGATTCGTCATCAGTGAGTCGAACATAGTCGATTGAGACCATTTTCGGCTCAAAATTCGAAAAATACAGACATCGTGACGAAATGATATAGCCCTCGTGTAAGTTGTACGAGCGCTCAAAAAGCACATTCAAAAACGAAACGCAGAATATCAGAATAAATAGTAGAATGAATTCATTTGAAAACATTTCACATCGTGCATTAAGCTAAACAGTTCCAAATTCATAATACAATATTGCAACGAATCATTGAAAAACATTCAAAATAGAAACTTTGATATATCAGACTTTCCTAACAAATGAAAAAAACATAAAATTGAATCAATTAGAATAATTGGATGCATTTTTCAATAAAATTAAAACCAACAAAAGAGTAAAAAAAAAAAATTCGAAGTAGGAACTTGGAAAACATCAGTCACACAATAATAGAGAATAATTTTACGACAGCCATAAACTTCCTCGACAATTCGCCGCTGATAAACCGAAAATATAACAAAACATAATTCATGGATGTTTCGAAAATATGTTACAATTATCGATTATGTTACACTTAATTGTTCAACTCTATTTTTCCGAGAAATTATGTTACAACCTGATAATTATGTTACATCTGGCAACCCTGGAGCGAAAGAGCCGCCGCTAAATCCGATGCGACGCGATCGAATTTAAAGGCGAATCTCTCGAGGTTTACCGAATTGGGATCGCCTGAATTCTTCTAGTCCGAGAAAATGACATTTCTTGATTTAACTGTTCGCTTGTATTGTACCTTCTTTTGTAACAACACTGTATATTATCCCCCGGAATACTTCCTGACCACCGTCTGGACGTTCGCCAGGTGCGAGGCAAACTGACAGTATGGTCCACGACCGATCAAAACGGACGAGTTTCGAGTTCTTGCGAGGTTCTTCACCTTTCGCTTGTGCGAAACGCGACGCGTCCCTCTTCGGTTTGCTGACTTTTTATATTATGCGAGCTTGTTACGTGTGTACTCGACCTCTTGTGTTTCTATTCGAAAGAGTGGCGGAACCTATTTCCGAAGGACACGTGTACCCATGAATTTAATTATGTATTAACGATTTTCATTCACTCCTAATGGATGTTGTCGGTCACTCCCTTATTTCCGCACTCCTCACTGTTACTCCTTGCTTAGGTCACTGTTTTCTACTTGTTCGAGAAGTTCCAAAATAATTTGTTTGGTTTATTCTGAAATTTTTTTATTTCTTACAATGATGACGCCGAACGCAAACAACGTCACGTGTTGAGAATCTGAATCTGCCTAGAATGCGTGGAATCTACGGAACAAACACGCGTTACGTAACACATTCGTCGAATATTCCGCCGAAGTATGTTGATCGACCGTGAATTACACGAATTTTTTACCACCAGGTCGTAACAGTGCCTCGTTAACAATCGAAATGGTCCATAATATCTTACTGAGAAATTTTCAACCATCTACAAAAATCGAGAATTTCTAATTGAATGGTCGATTAAAAGAAGTTGACGTTTTGTCGTTATTTATGACTATGTTTCATAAGAGTAGCATGGATGAATCTGTGATTGCGCAATAAAAACTCTATTATAAAGTAGGACAAACTATTCACCACGTATGTGGTGCAATTATTCATTCATAATCTGTTGATTTTCATTTTATACAGGAATTGAATATACAGGGTGTTCCTAAATTGGAGGTACAAACGGAGAGAGGAGATTCCTTGAGTAATTTTGAGAAAAAAGGCCCCATAAACATAGGATCGTTTTCGAGATACAGTGTTAATTTTTTTCAAGTTTTTGAGCGCTCGTACTACTTACACGAGGGCTATATCATTTCGTCACGATGTCTGTATTTTTCGAATTTTGAGCCGAAAATGGTCTCAATCGACTATGTTCGACTCACTGATGACGAATCCGTCGGAAAATTCGAGTCTGTCCGGCCGTCCGGCCGTCCGTCCGTCCGACCGTCAGCACGATAACTCTCGAACGGATCAACCTAGAGACTTGAAATTTTCAGTGTAGGTTCAGATCCCAAATGCCTCGGTTAAGTTCGTTAATGGGCAGAATTCCACCAGGGGTTCCGTAAATATGGCCGTTTGAAGTTTTGTTGTCCTGATTACTTGAAAACTATAGATTTGATCGAGATGAAATTTTGCACTCAAATGGAAAATGAGGTGTTCAAGCTACATGTGAAATTTCGTCCAGATCGCATGACCAGAACCATAGAAACCATAGAAAATTGTAACTTTTGAACGGAAACGCCTAGGGACTTGAAATTTTCAGGATAGGTGTGGATCTCGAATGTCGTGATCACGTTCATCTATGAGCAACATTATACAAGGGGTTCCGTAAATACGGTCGTTTGAAATTTTGTTTTCTCGATAAATTCGAAACTACGGATTCGATCGAGATGAAATTTTGTATTTTAATCGAGAATGATATATTGAAGCAATATTTTGTCCAGATCGCATGACCAGAACCATAGAAACCATAGAATATTGTAACTTTTGCACGGAGAGGCCTAGGAACTTGAAATTTTCAGGGTGGGTTTGGATCGCGAATATGAAGTCGGGAGTTTCGCCTAAGTTTAAAATTTTTTTTGAGAGCTGTCAAAAATTCCTTCAATTGATTTCCAAAACTGGAAAATGCGAATCTACCTACAAGGTGCATGTACGAGCGCTCAAAAGCTCCTGCCTTCACGGCAGTGCTTTTCGTAATTTTTTTCTCATAGTATCTACATCTACACTTCACAAGATATTCAACTGAGAAAGTTTAATTTAATGTATCAAAACAAACAATGAATCAATTCACCACAGCTTACTAACTGAATTTTCATGATACTTTGGATTTTTCTGAGGAATTCGAGACAATCGTTCGAAATTTTTTTTTCGAAATCGGTGGCAGATACAACAAAACTACAACACACCCTAATGTTTAATATAACAACAAAGCTGCTTTTTACATATTTTCAAATGAACAGTGGCTCACCAAAAAAAAAAGTTCTGCAGGAAAACAGAGGACAGTGTTCCTGAAAAAATACCACCCTGTAGATTTGCTATCGAATTTGGCATGTTACATGGTGTAAACTACCAATTGTAATATCTATGGCAAATTTCAGTTGAATATCTTGTGAAGTGTAGATATATGAGAAAAATTCAAAGTTTAATAATCTGTATCTAGAAAACGAATCGTTTGTGATTCCATGTTTATGGGAATTTTTTCCCTTAAAATTACTCGAGTAATCTCTCTCTTCGTTTGTACCCCCAATTTAGGAACACCCTGTATACTAGAAGGATTTAATCCCTTCCATTCTTCAGTAGTCACAGAAAAATCTCTTTTTCATCTTGGAATAAGGTTAATGAATGCTCTTTCTAGTGAAATAAGAATGATAGGAAATATGAAAATGTTCAAAAAAACCCTGCACGAATTTATTATAAAATGTGAGCCTTATTCATTGTCTGAATTTTTATGCTTTTGTAGTAATACGAAATGAACTGTAAAATTGATGGCCTTTCCATCGTCCAGATCGCTCCAGATGCACACCCCAATTAAGAAACTGCAGGAACCCGAGATTTCCGCGGCGGATCCCACGATTATGAGGGGTCTTCTATTCATCCCGTAATAATATGGCTCCTTCTGAGAGAAATTAGCGCGCGTCTTGCTCCGATAATTGCGGGATCGTAAGTCAAACATTTTCGTAAATATCGTTAAACATTTAACGATTCCCGACTTCCCACCGTTAATTGATGCCGACGTTAATTCATTTATGCCGAGATTTCCGACTGCCATTGTGGAGCGGTTGGGCTGAATTCGTTGTTCGTTTTTACCGTTAGTAAACTATCCATTTGGGATGTATTAATGATAATGATAGATTATTCCTACTTTGAGACATCATACAATGTATAAGAATTGTCATCGAAAAGAAAAAAATGAAGCAACACAAATACAACTCAACAATGAAAGTACTAATAGAACACACTTGTCAACAACAATAAAAAAAAAGAAAGAAGAAAAGAAAATAAAGAATTAAAAGAAAAGAAATAAAAAGAAAAGAAATAAAAAGAAAAGAAAATTCGTTCGTGTTGATTATAATCGATCACGAAACTCACTTCATGTAGGTAAACCAGGAGGGAGGGAGGGAGGTGGAGAGAGAGAGAGAGAGAGAGAGAGAGAGAGAGAGAGAGAGAGAGAGAGAGAGAGAGAGAGAGAGAGAGATAGATAGAGATAGAGATAGAGATAGATAGAGAGAGAGATAGAGAGAGAGATAGAGATTATTGGTGTTTATCATAAAAACGCATAACCAGTGGTGTAAAAATAAAATTATATTTACAATGTCTAGAGGACCTCCAATAATATCCTGTCATTGGTTAAAATTATATTTACAGTTAAAATTAATAAATAAGACATTGAGTGTAAAGATAAAAGGAATAAATAAATAAAACCAAAAACTGACAAAGCTAATCTCAATAAAATTTATATATTTGAAATCAGAAGAAAGAGCTATACCGATTAGGAAGATAAAATACAACAATGCTTTTTTGCATTTCCTAGTACTGAATTCTGAATGCCCATTTAAACGTTTTTGTAGGACCAATATTCACCGAGATAGCTATTGCGTAAAATATAAACAATCACCCCGTACAGATAAACCGTAAAATATAGGAAGATGAGAAATTGAGCGATGTGCAATTAGAACACGCAGAATGGAACATCTTCGACCTCCGAGTTTTCCGTTTCCATGTCGATTAGTTTCATCCCCCGAGAGTACGACGCCGCTTCAGACTCGTCGGAGCCGCCTCCGTGAGTGCGATGAGATGTTCGGCGAAATGGGAACGGAACGCGGTAGGGGGGTCCGGGGTCGGTCGGTCGGAGGCTGTGGAGTATCGATCTTCGCGGAGGAGAAGAAGGGCTGCTCGCGTCTGGCCTGCCAGAAAGCCGGCGTTCTTTCGGCGTGCGTCTCTTACGGCGTCTGGCGTGTCCCGGCATTTTACCGTCGTTGCCACTTGTGGGGCGGTGCTGCGAGGTCAGGGATTCTGGATGATGTGACCGGTCATCCCCGCTTTTTTCTTCCCCATTTCTCGTTGTGAACGTCTTGGCGCCGTGTCATTTTCTCGGTTTCTCATTCGGGGACAGAATTGTTTTCAGTTCAACCATTGCAATGGGAAAATACATTCTATGATCAATTTTAGAAAATTGATTATTGAACGATTTCTGGCAGACCTGCATCAATTTAAAAAAAAAACTCAACATTTATTGATATACCTCTAATAATTAGAAGCTTCGAATGTATGTTTTACAATGTTATTTTCAGCCTATCCTATGGCCAAGAACTAAATAGTCACAAATTATCTTCTCGTAATACCCTTCACCCCGAAAATGTTGTATGCAAATACCACTTCAAGATATTAATTAAGCAATGCGTTGTTCATTCGTTTCTAAGTACCTGAAACAAGAATATATTTATATACAGGGTGTTCCTAAATTGGAAGTACAATCTTAGAAAATTCTAGCGAATAATCGAAAAAAATTACGAAAAGCACTGCCGTGAAGTCAGGAGCTTTTGAGCGCTCGTAAATGCACCTTGTAGGTAGATTCGCATTTTCCAGTTTTAAAAATCAATTGAAGGAATTTTCGACAGCTGTCAAAAAAATTCTGAAACTTAGGCGAAACTCCAGACTTCAGTGTCAGTACTCAAGCATGCAGCTTGAGTACGTAATTATCCATCTGAGTGCAAAATTTCACCTCGATCGAATCAGTAGTTTTGGAGTAATCAGAAAAACAAAATTTCGAGCGGTCATATTTACGGAACCCCTTGGCGAATTTTGCCCAATAACAAACTTAACCGCGGCATTCGAGATTCGAACCTACCCTGAAAATTTCAAGTTTCTAGGACATTCCGTTCGAGAGTTATCGTGTATACGGCCGGCCGGCCGGACGGACAGACTCGAATTTTTCGACGGATTCGTCATCAGTGAGTCGAACATAGTCGATTGAGACCATTTTCGGCTCAAAATTCGAAAAATACAGACATCGTGACGAAATGATATAGCCCTCGTGTAAGTAGTACGAGCGCTCAAAAATATTGGTCACCTAAAGCACTGACGTGAATTCTGGAATTTCGTCTTAGTTTGAAATCATGAAGGGGAACGGGCGTGAAACTGGCAACAGATTCCCAGCAACGGATTTGGTACGCTCCGTAACTGTCGATCCCGGAGGTAGGGAATTTCGCGCGATTATGTCGATGTGATTCAGTGATTCAATGTATTTGTTATGGGTTATGACTATTTCAATCATGTGAATAAGATGAATTCCTTTATCGTACGGTAAGGAGGCGGCTAGGGGGTAGTCGGAGGGAGGTTGTAAACGTAAAAACAAAGCATCAATTTTTTCGAAAAATTCCAAAATCAAAATCAGGCGATGGCTCACTATAAAGCATGGTTATTTATCTTTGTTATGCCTAACTTTATTATAAACAATCAAAGAATTCCATTGTCGGGCCGTAGGGGCGGCGGTATTCGGACTTAGAAAATTTCAGCATCGATTTTTTTCAAAGTCTGATAAAATTCAAACCAGGCGATGGCTCACTATGAGACATGGTTATTTATCTTTGATATGCCTAACTTTATTATAAAAAATCAACGAATTCCATTGTCGGGCCGTAGGGGCGGCGGTATTCGGACTTAGAAAATTTCCGCATCGATTTTTTTCAAAGTCTGATAAAATTCAAATCGGGCGATGGCTCACTATAAGACATGGTTATTTATCTTTGTTATGCCTAACTTTATTATAAACAATCGAAGAATTCCATTGTCGGGCCGTAGGGGCGGCGGTATTCGGACTTAGAAAATTTCCGCATCGATTTTTTTCAAAGTCTGATAAAATTCAAACCAGGCGATGGCTCACTATGAGACTACACTATGAGAGAACACGTAGTTTGATATTTTAATGGTTCCCTTACCTTTGCTCTTGGTTTCTGATAGCGCACATATATCTATTTTGTGTTCCAAAAAGTTTTCCACTGTTTTTGGTATTCCACGCCATAATGTTCCAGCAAGCTGTTCGAATCGAAATCCTCCATTTTTGTTTCTTGTTCAGTTTGTTTCCCGTATTAATTTTCCGGTTTCTAGCAGAGTTCGTCATCGTTTGGTCCGACTTATTTCGAGGATGATTATTGGATCTGTGAGCATGTATTTGTTTTTACGTCCGGCAGGTTTCTGGCCTCGCCTGACAACCCTCCTCCTTCATCCGGGCTTGGGACCGCCAACGGTGTTCACTGAACTAAGAGTTGTCTTTTGACCCGAAATAATAAAATTCATGGATTCTAGAGAACATATTATAAAGTGGAATAGGCCTATTGGGTAAACCACAGAAAAAAAACGCGCTCATTACTCTACCGCAAGGTGGCGTGGAAAGAAGTAGAACTACGAAAAAAGATCTCATCTATTATGCACGATGGAATGCTTTCAAATATTGAAGGAATTTTTGGGAAGAGCTTGCAATTTGATGAAAATATTGAATCAAATTGACATAACAAAGATAAAAAACCATGTCTCATCGTGGGCCATCCCCTGGTTTAAATTTTATCAGACTTTGAAAAAATCGATGCTGAAATTTTCTAAGTCCGAATACCGCCGCCCCTACGGCCCGACAATGGAATTCTTTGATTGTTTATAATAAAGTTAGGCATAACAAAGATAAATAACCATGTCTTATAGTGAGCCATCGCCTGGTTTGGATTTTATCACACATTAGGGAAAATCGATGCTGAAATTTTCTAAGTCCGAATACCGCCGCCCCTACGGCCCGACAATGGAATTCTTCGATTGTTATAATAAAGTTAGGCATAACAAAGATAAATAACCATGTCTTATAGTGAGCCATCGCCTGGTTTGGATTTTATCACACATTAGGAAAAATCGATGCTGAAATTTTCTAAGTCCGAATACCGCCGCCCCTACGGCCCGACAATGGAATTCGTTGATTTTTTATAATAAAGTTAGGCATATCAAAGATAAATAACCATGTCTCATAGTGAGCCATCGCCTGGTTTGAATTTTATCAGACTTTTAAAAAAATCGATGCTGAAATTTTTTTAAGTCCGAATACCGCCGCCCCTACGGCCCGACAATGGAATTCTTCGATTGTTTATAATAAAGTTAGGCATAACAAAGATAAATACCATGTCTTATAGTGAGCCATCGCCTGGTTTGAATTTTATCAGACTTTTAAAAAAATCGATGCTGAAATTTTCTAAGTCCGAATACCGCCGCACCTACGGCCCGACAAAGGAATTCGTTGATTTTTTATAATAAAGTTAGGCATATCAAAGATAAATAACCATGTCTCATAGTGAGCCATCGCCTGGTTTGAATTTTATCAGACTTTGAAAAAAATCGATGCTGAAATTTTCTAAGTCCGAATACCGCCGCCCCTACGGCCCGACAATGGAATTCGTTGATTTTTTATAATACAGTTAGGCATATCAAAGATAAATAACCATGTCTCATAGTGAGCCATCGCCTGGTTTGAATTTTATCAGACTTTTAAAAAAATTGATGCTGAAATTTTCTAAGTCCGAATACCGCCGCCCCTACGGCCCGACAATGGAATTCGTTGATTTTTTATAATAAAGTTAGACATATCAAAGATAAATAACCATGTCTCATAGTGAGCCATCGCCTGGTTTGAATTTTATCAGACTTTTAAAAAATCGATGCTGAAATTTTCTAAGTCCGAATACCGCCGCCCCTACGGCCCGACAATGGAATTCGTTGATTTTTTATAATAAAGTTAGGCATATCAAAGATAAATAACCATGTCTCATAGTGAGCCATCGCCTGGTTTGAATTTTATCAGACTTTGAAAAAAATCGATGCTGAAATTTTCTAAGTCCGAATACCGCCGCCCCTACGGCCCGACAATGGAATTCTTCGATTGTTTATAATAAAGTTAGGCATAACAAAGATAAATAACCATGTCTTATAGTGAGCCATCGCCTGGTTTGGATTTTATCACACATTAGGGAAAATCGATGCTGAAATTTTCTAAGTCCGAATACCGCCGCCCCTACGGCCCGACAATGGAATTCGTTGATTTTTTATAATTAAGTTAGGCATAACAAAGATAAATAACCATGCTCTATAGTGAGCCATCGCCTGATTTTGATTTTGGAATTTTTCGAAAAAATTGATGCTTTGTTTTTACGTTTACAACCTCCCTCCGACTACCCCCTGGCCGCCTCCTTACCGTACGATAAAGGAATTCATCTTATTCACATGATTGAAATAGTCATAACCCATAACAAATACATTGAATCACTGAATCACATCGACATAATCGCGCGAAATTCCCTACCTCCGGGATCGACAGTTACGGAGCGTACCAAATCCGTTGCTGGGAATCTGTTGCCAGTTTCACGCCCGTTGAAGGGGATACATTTTTTTCTCAGTCTCAGTAGAGAAACATCCGTTTCAAAAAGGAAAGAGGGTTAGCAAGCTTCCCAAAACTGCAAAATAAAGGCGACGACACAGTCTTGTAACCACAGACTGATTTAGTTATTGCCGGTTCAACAAAAGCTCCATTGAATACGTCTGTTTATGAGCAGCTTGAGGTCGATGTTATTGTCGTTGTTTCACATCAAAATACATAGTAGGGTTCAAACGGAGCTCTATCGTGTCACCCCGTGTGAACTTTATTGCTAAAATGTATGGACCTCTTAGTATCATTCCCTACATAATAACAATGCAAAATCACTTGGTCGTCAAAAAATCGTCCTGTGCAGGAAGTGGTGGGGGGCATTTTTCCAAAAATTGACAAAATTTTTTTTTTCGTTTATAATTATCTACATCCAGTGACTTATATTCAAACAAATTTTCATCGAAATATACGATTCAGAAATATTTTATTTTAATTATCGAAGAAGTCGGATACAATGCTCTTATATGGAGTTCCTTAAGATAAATTCGCTTGCCCTGCAAAGGCATATTCACCATTATGTTCCGTTCCATTTTACTCGGAAACTGTCGCGAAAATCAAAAAAATGCTTCATATAAAGGGTCTTCTTCATAAACCGACGATTCAGATGGTTTTTTCCAAATTTCAATTGGCCTGATAATTTCCTCAAAAAATAGGAAAATCTGCTATTACATCCGGTTAGCCGCGACTGACCGTGGAGACGCGAGGAAGGCTCACTTTGATGAATAAACGCTTGTCGGGGCAGAAATAAACGACCTTATGGATCGAGCGTTCATAGGGTCGTTTTTCGGTTGGACCAGGCCATATTTTCATTGTTCGTGCATTCTGATGATGAATTATAATGTTTGATTTGATTTCTTTCAACTTGTGGATTAAAAAACAAATAGGGTCAAACATATATTTGTTAATTTACAATTACTTATTGAGTTCAGTTTGGTATTTACATTCGTCCTGAAATTATCGCTCATTTGCATTTGTACTTAAAAGATTTACGCAACTCCGGAATCTGCAAAGGGGCGCAGTTGTTATCTATGCTTTCTAGTTTCAAAATATATCTTACATTCCATTATAAATCCGATTCAAATCCGATTATCAAATCCGATCACTGTCAGATGAAGAATATTCAACGGGAGTGAGTTTGGAAAATTTTGAGTTACTTTTATTGCCAAATGCTTTATGGGCCATACATTTGCGAGAGCCAATACAAGGAATTTTTTTTTCTCACGGGAACACATAGGTCCCGGTGCAATCTGGAATAAAAATGCCCATGTTATAAATAATAGATATTTATCAGATATTCGATATAAGGATGTTTCATGAGTGGTTGGCCGTAGCCTAGTGGTCAATGCAGGTCATCCAGAACTTTCAAAAAAGTTGCTTGTTTTGTATCCCAAGGCTCTTAGTTTAGGAGATACAGGGTGATTTATGGATTTTGGCCTGAATTTACGATAGGCATAATTCTGGAATCTGAGGTCCGTTTTTTTTAAATTTCAAGGGGTTGTTCATTTCAGAAAGTCCTTTCGAGTGGCTCACGCAATATACATATTTTCAGGACATTACTCAGAATATCGTGGTTTATCTTTCAAGCCTCAAAATCTATATTTTCTACATCACTTAGAGAAATTTCGTTATTGCCATGAAAAAATACATAACTCAATCTAAGGAGTTAAATTTTCACTTTGAATAGCCCACTTGTTACAAGCGAGTAGCGAATAAACGAATTCATGTTTTATGTAATTTTTTTGAAATATTTCTTGTATTTTGCTGAGATTTTGAACCTCAAAGCTTAAGAGCGTTATAACTCATGAAGTGAACGATTTTTGAAATGTAATCCGTGAATGTATTCGTTCGACAACACAAATTACTAGATATTAATATTTTTTATTTTTACAAAGTTAGAATTTTGAATTAAAATTGGAGTAACTTCAAATTTGACAGCTATGTTTAGAGAATGTGTAAAGAAAGCGATATTTGGCGAATTTCATGAGGAATACAAGTCAATATCTTTTTTTTTTTAAAGCAAATGCAATCCTTGATTATGTTTCTAGTGGGTTTACGCCATTTGTCCCTAAATTTTATATTTAGTTTCGAAAGAATTCAAAGCTTGATTATGCATACTTGTAATTATGTAATTACTTCTATAAGTAGCGTGTTAAAACACTCAGTGGGTGCTTAGGGTTTAGAATACGAGGGATTTGAACAAAAAGTTATAGAAAAAATATTAATATCTAGTTATTTGTGTTGTGGAACGAATACATTCACGGATTACATTGCAAAAATCGTTCACTTCATGAGTTATAACGCTCTTAAGTTTTGAGGTTCAAAATCTCAGCAAAATACAAGAAATATTTCAAAAAAACTACATAAAACATGAATTCGTTCATTCGCTACTCGCTTGTAACAAGTGGGCTATTCAAAGTGAAAATTTAACTCCTTAGATTGAGTTATGTATTTTTTCATGGCAATAACGAAATTTCTTTAAGTGATGTAGAAAATATAGATTTTGGGGCTTGAAAGATAAACCACGATATTCTGAGTAATGTCCTGAAAATATTGATATTGCGTGAGCCACTCGAAAGGACTTTCTGAAATGAACAACCCCTTGAAATTAAAAAAAAAACGGACCTCAGATTCCAGAATTATGCCTATCGTAAATTCAGGCCAAAATCCATAAATCACCCTGTATCTCCTAAACTAAGAGCCTTGGGATACAAAACAAGCAACTTTTCTGAAAGGTCTGGATGACCTGCATTGACCACAAGGCTACGGCCAACCACTCATGAAACATCCTGTATATCGAATATCTGATAAATATCTATTATTTATAACATGGGCATTTTTATTCCAGATTGCACCGGGACCTATGTGTTCCTGTGAGAAAAAAAAATTCCTTGTATTGGCTCTCGAAAATGTATGGCCCATAAAGCATGTGGCAATAAAAGTAACACAAAATTTTCCAAATTCCATCCCGTTGAATATTCTTCATCTGACAGTGATCGGATTTGATAATCGGATTTGAATCGGATTTATAATGGAATGTAAGATTTATTTTGAAACTAGAAAGCATAGATAACAACTGTGCCCCTTTGCAGATTCCGGAGTTGCGTAAATCTTTTAAGTACAAATGCAAATGAGCGATAATTTCAGGACGAATGTAAATACCAAACTGAACTCAATAAGTAATTGTAAATTAACAAATAGATGTTTGTCCCTATTTGTTTTTTAATCCACAAGTTGAAAGAAATCAAATCAAACATTCTAATTCATCATCAGAATGCACGAACAATGAAAATATGGCCTGGTCCAACCGAAAAACGACCCTATGAACGCTCGATCCATAAGGTCGTTTATTTCTGCCCCGACAAGCGTTTATTCATCAAAGTGAGCCTTCCTCGCGTCTCCACGGTCAGTCGCGGCTAACCGGAGGTAATAGCAGATTTTCCTATTTTTTGAGGAAATTATCAGGCCAATTGAAATTTGGAAAAAACCATCTGAATCGTCGGTTTATGAGAAAGACCCCTTATATAAAGCATTTTTTTGATTTTCGCGACAGTTTCCGAGTAAAATGGAAAGGAACATAATGGTGAATATGCCTTTGCAGGGCAAGCGATTTTATCTTAAGGAACTCCATATAAGCGCATTGTATCCGACTTCTTTGATAATTAAAATAAAATATTTCTGAATCGTATATTTCGATGAAAATTTGTTTGAATATAAGTCACTGGATGTAGATAATTATAAACGAAAAAAAAAATTTTGTCAATTTTTGGAAAAATGCCCCCCACCACTTCCTGCACAGGACGATTTTTTGACGACCAAGTGATTTTGCATTGTTATGATGTAGGGAATGATACCAAGAGGTCCATACATTTTAGCAATGAAGTTCACACGAAAATCTGTTTTAGAGCTCTTTTCATGCCTCGCGAACTCTACTAACAGTTCGGCGACGAGTTTTCAAAACTAGACGGCCATGCAGACGACGACGACGCTACGATAATACACTTTGCACTCTTATTTATGTATATACGAACACGAGACTTTTGATTTAACGATTTGGTGGGCGCTTCATGTTAGTCAGTGGTAAGTTATCTTAGTATCAAAAGCATGCTTTATTATTTTTATTGGAAGTTTCGATTGCATAATGTAGGAGTATCTCATATTCCATTAAAATTCGAACAATATTTCTCCAGCAAGAGCAATGATGCATATTAACCAACGGAATTTCAGATACCACCGATTCGATCAACAAATATCCGATGAGGCGTAACTAAAATTAAGTTTTCTGGGCGCGGAAATTATACGAGATTGTCTCAAATCTACATAATTCCAAGAATTTTCATCATTCCTCATCAAACGGGTCATAAAACATTTCTTCCACTCCCAACAAAAGCCTGCAGTGGAGTGTGAAAGTAGTAAAAGCATTACTTGAGGTTCTCAGACATCAAAAAGTCATTAAACGAAGAGGAAATATTTTTATAGTTATCAACATCAACAACGTCAAAAATTTTCAGGAATTTTTTTTTGACAGCTCTAAAAATTTTTTCGATATTTTTTTACGACAGCTGTCAAAAATTTTTTGAAATTCTTTTTGACAGTTGTCAAGGAATTTTTGAAATTTTTTTTGACAGCTCTAAAAATTTTTCGATATTTTTTTACGACAGCTGTCAAAAATTTTTTGAAATTCTTTTTGACAGTTGTCAAGGAATTTTTGAAATTTTTTTTGACAGCTCTAAAAATTTTTTCGATATTTTTTTACGACAGCTGTCAAAAATTTTTTGAAATTCTTTTTGACAGTTGTCAAGGAATTTTTGAAATTTTTTTTGACAGCTCCAAAAAATCTTTCGATATTTTTTTTAGACAGCTGTTAAAAATGTCTTCAATTCATTTTCAGAACTGGAAAATGCGAATCTACCTACGAGGTGCATGAAAGAGCGCTCAAAAGCTCCTGACTTCACGGCAGTGCTTTTTATAATTTTCAATTTGTTTTGATAGTTCAAAATTGAAAGCAGTAGAGATAAGAGAAGTGATTTGAGCCAAAGTCTAATCAAAGACAGACAGACAAACAAATCCATTTCAAAGTCTCTGAAGATGACGTAAAGCTCGAGGCTATTCTTCATCTCTAACCCGACTCGAAGGGATTACATTTATGCGGATCGACCTGAAAATACTAGGAGATTTCACCTCTGACCGTGCAGCCGATTCGCCTTCGATTCCCTATAACTGGATATGATGTTGGCACTGAGGAAAATGTGGAGAGTCATTTTCGCGAAATTATCCCATTGTGACCTGGTGGAATTACATATTTTGTTCTTTCAAAGGAAAGAGGGCAGTATTTGATCATTCTACTCAAAAACTTTCTCATCGGAACCATAATTTTGAAAAATCGATTACACCAGTGACATAATCATTGATTAAACTCATCTATAATGCTCCATCAGGACTAATGAACGAAACAAGTCGAATTATTTGAATGTTGACTATTTCGTCACGTTCGGAAATAAAATAATTGTGGAAAGCTTCTAACACTTGAATATGCAAGTACAGGGTGATTGTTCATATTTCACTCAATAGCTATCTCAGTAAATATTGGTCCTACAAAAACGTTTGAATGGGCAAATACCCATAGAAAATAGGAAGTTCAAATGAAGAAACAATTGGTCATAAATTGTCTTTGGACTTTCTTATTTTGAAAACCAGTCAGATCCGCAAAAAATTTTTTTTTATGCGATAACTTTTCATGCCCTGGTTTGATAGTTTTTCCTATAAAATATTTGGATAGCCCTTAAGAAATACTATCTTAGTGGTGGGTCATTTTTCAATTTTGCTCAAAGGATAAGTCGCAAAATTCAGTGACCCGCTTACGTGAAACACCCTGTACGTGCTTCAAATACTTGAAATGGGATGGGGAGAAAATATGTAGTTCCAGTAGAAAACTAGGAACTGCATAATGTAACGCCGAACGGCCATGAATAGAATGAAGTTTATTTTTGGAATTACTAATTTAGTTATTGTCATATCTGTAATTTTATAAAATGAACATTATTGCTCCTTTTTTTTTATGGAGCTTCTTTCCTAGTTCACTAGCACAGTTTGTGTTGGGAAAGAGTCGGATAGTTAGCAACGATCTTCTGGGTACTTTCGCCATTTTGCAACCAAAATTATAACGAACAGAATTTTTTATTCAGAGAAACATTAAGATCATTCAAAAATATATAATAAATAACAATTTATGTTGAGTGAAATTCAAAAGTACGTCGTATTTCAGTATTATATCATGCTGAAGCATCCAGAAAAGGAAGCACATGTGCAAAATTACACGATATCAATTGAAATCTGAGAATTGCCTATTTGTACTGTGTTCTATTTGAATAAAAAATCTTCGTTCTAGAAATATACAGGGTGTTCCTAAATTGGAAGTACAAACGAAGAGGGGAAATTTCTTGAGTAATACCAAGAAAAAAAAGTCCCATAAACATGGAATCGCAAACGTTTCGTTTTCGAGATACAGGGTGTTGGAGTTTGAATTTTTTTCAAGGTTTTTTCCTCATAGTATCTACACTTTACAAGATATCAAACTGGAATTTGGCATAGATATTGGAATTGAGCGTTTACATTATGTGATATGCCAATTTCGATAGCAAATCTACAGGGTGATATTTTTTCTGGAACACTGTCCTCAGTTATCATCCAGAACTTTTTTTGGTGAACCACTGTTCTTTTGAAAAATTGTAAAGAGCAGCTTTGTTATTATACTGAACTTTATGTTCTCTTGTAGTTTTGTCGTATCTGCTACCGATTTCGAGAAAAAAAATGTTGAACGATTCCCTCGAAATCCTCAGAAAAATCCAAATTGTCATGAAAATTCAGTTAGTAAGATGTGGTGAATTAATTCATTGTTTGTTTTGACACTTCATATTAAACTCTCCCAGTTGAATATATTGTGAAGTGTAGATACCATGAGAAGAAACTTGAAAAAATTCAAACTTTAACACCCTGTATCTCGAAAACGAGAAAACGATCCCATGTTTATGGGACTTTTTGTCTCAAAATTTCCTGAGGAATCTTCCATCTTCGTTAGTACCTTCAATTTAGGAACAGCCTCTATATCAAATATCATTGGTAGACATGACGAAAGTAAAGGTTAGTTTCGAGATTTCGAAGAAACACTTAACAACTTCCAACAATGTCATTTTGAAACAAACTTAAGAAATGGAAGTGTCGAGTATTCAAATATCATTCATGATTTCTCGAATATCTCAAAATGCCTCAATCTTGCTTGCTCCATATAATGCAGTTCGTCTCGGGCCATTCATAGCTTCGAAGACTGATAAGTCTGGTTTGATTACGCAATTTGTTTATGTTACTGTACACATTACAAAATTTTCAAGTGTATGTGTATATTTACGCTAGACCCTCATCTATTCGCTTCACCGATAGTGTCAATAATTACGAAAGAGTAGTTTGCCCCACATTTCTTATCGAAATACAAGAAAATCTAATAACAATAAAGTTACATTATTTTAATGTCACTAAATGAAGAGGATTCTGAATGAACTTGCAGAAACACTGTGTATAATGATATTTTTTTTTCCTTCATTGACTTTGATCTTGATATCGGGTTACAAGAGTTGGATGGCATTACACGGAACGTAATTTCGGTGTGTATCTGGACTTTAACGAAGTTAATTATTGTTCTTACCTCTTATCATTAATGGTATTGACTAAAAGGAGTAAGGGGCTGCCTTAAGGATAGTGTTACCAGCAAATATTCGAAACAATCTTCTTCATTAATTGATGTTTTCTCCGGTACCTTTTCTATTATACAACGAAGTAACAGTCGGCTGAGCATTCGCTATAACTTCCCAATTAAACACCAACGAAGAGCCGTAATGACGCTTTCCGTTCAGCGACCCCCGAGAAAAATCATACTTATTATTCATGTTTCACTCGACCGAGGAAGAATTAATTGTTGGCCAATGCCACAACCAGAATGAATAATACCTGTATCATCATCACAACGCCCCTTCGAGAAATATGATTACTGAAAATGTTTTCATAAAAATTAAAATATTACAAACAGTTGATGCTACCTGGAAAAAAAGCCTAAAACTTCTTGAACATATCCCTAGTAGGGCGGTGATAAAACATTGATCACGTAATATTGATGTTTCCATATGTATATGAAATAATCGATTTCTATTTTATGTATAACTTTTATTCTTTGACCAACATAAAATTTCCAACGAAAGGTGTATTGAGTTGATATTTAAGATATTCGAGATGTTTTCAGAAATGCGCATGTATGCAGATGTTAACCGGTAAAATGCCTGCTGTGTTTGGACATTTGGCCCATTTTCAGGAGAACATGTGAGGCATAGATAAAGGAATGTATAGATTGGACACTGGCCTCGTAAACGGTCGGTTCGATTTGAATCCTGGTGTTTATATCCAGTACTAATAACTTGTCGGTAATGCAGTTTCCTGCTTTACCGAGTGCCTTGGTTGGCGCGATATTTGAATTTTTCAGTGGGGTATTCTGTACAGCATAATAATATCACCCATTCTGTAAAATATCTAGATAATCCTTCGTATATGTTAACCTCTGAAAGTAACTTGATGAATTCATACAAATTACCAAAGGAAAAACATTCTAAGGTATATCTAAATATTTCAGCTCATGAGTGATATAAATTATGCCCTTGTACAAAGAAATAATACAATAGTTTGATATAGTTCAATATAATTCTGTATTGAAATTGAAATTATAATATAGTTCTTTAGTGATTACAATGCCAAATGAAGGAGTATTTTAGAAAGATTACTAACAAAAAAGGGTGCAAATGAAAATAGAACCTATAAATTTAAATCAATTGAATATATGAGACAATAGTAGTATTCATTAATGACCCCAAAAAAGTGCAAATGCATTTACAAAAACTAAACATGACATTAAATGAATAAATCGAAAAAAAAAAATAAAATTATCAGAATCTCACAGAAAAACCACTACTAGTCACAGGGACTGTACATAACATTGAAACAAATTTATACTATGAAGAAACGATAATTGAATGCACTATTGACCACAAGGACAATACAATAACATTCAACAAAAAAAGCACTATTTTTTATATTAAACCCCACTTAACCTTCTTCTTTTTGAATCAAATTTCTGTTTCGTATGAAGTTTAATCTGATCTATGAAGTCGTTTTCTGGATTTGTTGATGAAAATTTCGAAATTTTTTTAACAGATCTTTTGATTCACTATTATGAGCTAGTAAGTTATTCCTACAAAGTTTGCATGTTTTGAATGACTCATTTTTCAAAATTATTTTGCATATTGCACCACTCATGTAAACAAGGGTGCACCTGGTGAGCTTTGATTTCCTATTCCATGCAATCTTTTCAGGAAAACTATACTTGGTATAAAAAGCACATTCTCTTGGGCCATTGTCAAAAAAGATTTCAAGTTGTTTAGCAACCTGTTGTTAAATCCTCTTAACAATCAGATATCTGGCTTTTGATAAACTGATACGTTGGCTAATTGCAGTATTGATGAAAATTATCCGTTGACATCATGTGCTAACCGTTCTTGGTAAGAACAAATCCTACCTCTGGCCTGGTATAACATTTTGCCTTGCTACTGAAACACTTCCTCCCATGACAACTTGACAACTGCTCCCAACATCTCAGTACTAGAATTTCCAGTATCTGAAAAAAAAAAGGTTATTAATAATCATTAATTATGGTTTTTCAACACGGTTCCTATATCAATCCTATATTATTATTCGTACATACATAAATAAAAGCATAACCTACTTGGAATACCAATAGTGGGAACTGTGAGACCTCTTCTGCTTCCGGGTAAATGAACCTCTACTGAAAAATGTGCATGGCAAACTCTACTTAAAGAGTAAATTTTTGTATCCATCATTTTTTGCCAATCATCCGGAAAGTTGATTTTCATCCACACTTCAGCAGACTGTACATCTTTGGGAAAGGAATGTATCGTTTTACTTTTATTGTCACAAACCTTTTACACGACACTTTTTCATTTTGAAGCACTATTCAACAACTGAAAAAGTAAATAATGATTAAAATGGACGCCGGACGGTAAACGTAAATGTCAGCTGAAAATAGCGACGGTGGCGGAGCTTGTGTCTTTATCCAGAACTCGAAATGTGTCCTTAGGTGGGGGAAGGGAAGTGTCCCATCTATACATTCTTTTATCTATGCATGTGAGGTAACGACCCTAAGTGCATTTTTGTGCCTATCTGATAATCTGCGCATGCGCTGATTGGATAATTGAAATATTTCGTTTTCTGGAACTCTAATTTCGGCTCTGCCTACCGGTCGATCCAACATAATTTATTCTCGTTGTTGTGCGGGTAGCAGCTCTTGTGTTGTGAGATTATTTATATTTTTACGTTTCGCCATCGAATCAACTAACTGGCACCGTTATCTACGTTACGAAGCTTGTAATGAGCCATGGATGAAATTTACTCGTTTACCCAAATTATTATTATTCTAATGGATATAATATTCGAGCTGCGTATGTACGTACCTTCGTATCTACTTGTTGAAAGAGGGCAATCGACTGGTTAATTCATTTACTGGCCGGACGGCGCGCCGGAACGGACGCTGACCCGTTTTCTAGAATTGAATCAAATCGCGAACGACGCGAAGCGCCCAACTAGTAATCAATCTTCTATTTAGTTTTGTTCTCCTCATACCAAACCAAACTGAGAAAAATTGAAAAGGGCGAAGAAAACATTTCTGTTTTGCAAGTGCCTCCTATCCCCTCCACTCTTCTGATTCACCGGCAGCAATAAGTGACGTTTGCGAATTCGCCAAGTTTAAACTGGCTCTAGTTTTTACACGCTTCTCGAGCCGAGCTCGCAACTAGTATTGATATGATTTCTTGCCTATAATTTCGACTTGCTGTGAATGAAGTGAACAGCGCTATACCTACCTGAATTTATTTGTTTTCTTGCGGTTGAAGTGTTTAATGAATGATATCTGAACGATTCCTTTCAACTGCTAACGGTGCAGGATGTTACTTCTGTTTCGAAATCAATCGAACAGCAAAAATAATGTACAAGTCAAGGATATCATCGTATTATACAGGGTGTCTACTTTTGAAAGGGCCAAACTTCAGGGGGAGATGATACATGAGATATGCAACAAAAAATGTCATATAGATAGATAGACTTTATTCGATCAAAATACCGTCAAACAAAAAATTACGAAAAGCACTGCCGTGAAGTCAGAAGCTTTTGAGCGCTCGTACATCCACCTTGTAGGTAGATTCGCATTCTCCAGTCTAAGAAATCAATTGAAGGAATTTTCGACAGCTGTCAAAAAAATTCTGAAACTTAGGCGAAACTCCAGACTTTATGTCAGTGCTTTAGCTGACCAATTTTTTTTCGATGATTCGTTAGATTTTTCTACGGTATCTATGGTCTTGGTGATGCGATCTGGACAAAATTTTGCACGTAGTTTGAATACATTATTACTCAGCAAGGTGCAGAATTTCATCCCAATCCGCTCAGTGGTTTCGAAACTATCAGGAAAAAAATATTTTGAAGGGCCATATTCACGGAACCCCTAGTCTAATTTTGCTCATTGATGAATGTGACCGCGATATTTGCGATCCAAACGCAGCCTGGAAATTTCAAGTTCTTAGGCCTTTCCGTTCAAAAGTTACAATTTTCTATGGTTTCTATGCTTCTGGTCATGCGACCTGGACAAAATATTGCTTTAAGATATCATTCTCGATTAAAACACGAAATTTCATCTCGATCGAATCCGTAGTTTCGAAATTATCGAGAAAATAAAATTTCAAACGACCGTATTTACGGAACCCCTAGTATAATTCTGCTCATTGATAAACGTGAACGGGACATTTCAGATCCACACCTATCCTGGAAATTTCAAGTCCCTAGGCTTTTCCGTTCGGAAGTTATGATTTTCTATGGTTTCTATGGTTTTGGTCATATGATCTGGACAAAATTTCACATGTAGCTTGAACACCTCATTCTCCATTTGTGTGCAAAATTTCATCTCGATCAAATCTGTAGTTTTCAAGTTATCAGGGGAACAAAACTTTGAACGGCCATATTTACGGAACCCCTGGTGGAATTTGGCCCATTAACGAACTCAACCGAGGCATTCGGGAACTGAACCCACATTGAAAATTTCAAGTCTCTAGGTTGTTCCGTTCGAGAGTTATCGTGCTTACGGCCGGACGGACAGACTCGAATTTTCCGACGGATACGTCATCAGTGAGTCGAACATAGTCGATTGAAATTCGAAAAATACAGACATCGTGACGAAATGATATAGCGCTCAAAAATATAATATACATGCATAAATTAAATTCTTCAAAATTTTTCTCATTTAAGAAATGTTCTACACTATAATAAGCTGTCTCAATTATTACATTATTCTATAGATAAGTATAGTTTGGCTTCTTTTCAAATATAAAGTTTTTTCCTCTGGTGTTATAATCATGCTCAAATTTCATATAGCTCAACTGTTGAAATTATCAATCGAAAACACGATTGAATCATACATAAATAAACTATACAGTGTTAATATTCCACACTTTTTGAATATAGGCCTACATGATCCCATCTGATTCATCCCAAAAATAGTTCTTAAGCATTTTTTTTTTGCAGTATGAATATTCTATCAGTTTCAGGAGATCTACCCCAAAAAATTATTCTGTATCTGATTTTAATATAACACATGGTCAAATGTTGAAGGTTATTCCTCAATTTAATAATTTCAATTTCGTGATTTCAAGGAACATTTGAAATTTTTCCATGAAATTATTATACTTCAGTTATCCTGGTAGCCTCATGAAAGTTGACCACATATCTGAAACAGCAATAAATTTGCTACAAGATAAGAATTTCTGTGAGCCAAAAAAATTCTTATTGTGGGCGTGTTAAGGAGATGAATATCACGATTTTGAAGTGAACAAAACCAGTCATATTTTTCCAATGGTTTTATCGATGAAAAATCATCAACTATGGCAATCATAAAGAGCTTCAAAATAGAGCAAATTTGGGTTTGGAATATTTCGACTTTTTCGTTGTTATCTGTTTAGCCATGGTATTAGGGCAGAAGACAAGCAGCAAGCACATAATTTGATACGTCATTCGAAAAGACACTAAATGGGGTATTTATTGCTGGAAAGAAAACATGTCCATAATTGATGATTTTCCATCGATAAAACCATTGGAAAAATATTATTGATTTTGTTCACTTCAGAATAGTGATATTCATCTCCTCATCACGCCCGCAATATATAATTTTTTGGCACACAAAATTCTTATCTTGTAGCAAATTCATTGCTGTTTCCAGATATGTGGTGAATTTTGATGAGGGTACTGAAGTATAATTGATTTAATGGAAAAACATGAAATATTCCTTGAAATCAAGAAATGTTAAATTGAAGACTAACCGTCAAAATTTCGACCATGTGTTATATGACATTTTTTGTTGCAAATCGCGTGAAAGATCTCCCACTGAAATTTGGCTTTTTCAAAAGTAGACACCCTGTATATCTAATATATAAAATTCTCGTGTCCGCAGTGTTCGTTGCCATACTCCTCCGAAACGGCTTGACCGATTTTGATGAAATTTTTTGTGCTTATCCGGTATCTATCAGAATCGGCCAACATCTATTTTTCATCCCCCTAAATGTTAGGGGTAGTCCACCCCTAAATTTTTTTTTTTTATTTTTCAGACAAAATTTCTAATTTCTATTTTTTTATGATACAACATACAAAAATACATACAATCCCCAATTTTCACCCTTCTACGATCAACCCTTATTTTTTAATAGCCAGAACAACGAGAGGCCGAAGGCCTCGAGCAATTTTGAAATTGCGAAAAAAGGGAGAGATATGGCAAAACAACGTTTGCCGGGTCATCTAGTATATTATAAAGTTGTATATTATGAAGTATTTTCATTCGAAACAGAACAAGGTTCAACGATAGGTTATATTAACGAAATTTTCAGTAGAGTACAATCTTCAACCTCAAGCACTTGTTCGTCACAAAGTCAACGTGACTGTGGGCGTGGAATAGAAAATTGTTAAATTAAAATGCGACTTTTTTTTATTCCAGTGGCTTCCAGCGCCGTAGTCGGAGGGGGCGGAAGCGAGAACATGGTGAGACGGCACGTTCCACTCTACGGCAGGCTGGTGGCCGAGGACATCCTCACCTCCTCCCAGGTGTCCAATTCCTCGGTGGACATCCAAGCGATGCAGGCCAGGATACCGAACTCCTTCAGAGATCCCGCAGCGGCGCCTCTCCGGAAGCTCAGCGTCGACCTCATCAAGACTTACAAGCACATCAATGAAGTAAGTGAAGACAAAAATTATAAGAACAGGATTCTTCCGATGTTCTTTCGGTGATTGTGGAATAATATTCGGTTTAGGGAGATCACTGGTAAATTAAGGAGCTTTATTATGCGGAAGAGGCATTTATCATAATGTCCAGGAATAGATGAAAATTGAAGGCGAATATACAAGGTGTTCCTAAATTGGAGGTACAAACGAAGGGGGAGATCTCCTGAGTAATTTTAGGAAAGAAGTCCCTTAAACATGGGATCACAAACGATTCGTTTTCGAGAAGTTTGAATTTTTTCCAATTTTTTTTTCTCATAGTACCTATCTACACTTCACAAAATATTCAACTGAAATTTGGCATAGATATTTCAATTGAGAGTTTACACCGGGTGATATGCCAATTTCGACAGAAAATCTACAGGGTGATATTTTTTCTGGTACACTGTCCCCTGTTTTCCTCCAGAACTTTTTTTTGGTGAGTCACTGTTCATTTGGAAAAATGTAAAAAGAAGCTTTGTTATTATTCTGAACTTTATGGTCTTTTGCAGTTTTGTCGTATGTGGTACCGATTTCGAGAAAAAATTTTGAACCATTCTCTCGAAGTCCTCAGAAAAATCCAAATTTTCATAAAAATTAAGTTGGTAAGCTGTGATGAATTGATTCATTGTTTGTTTTGACACATTAAATTAAACTTTCTCAGTTGAATATCTTGTGAAGTGTAGATACTATGAGAAAAAATTACGAAAAGCACTGCCGTGAAGGCAGGAGCTTTTGAGCGCTCGTACATGCACCTTGTAGGTAGATTCGCATTTTCCAGTTTTAGAAACCAATTGAAGGAATTTTCGACAGCTGTCAAACAAATGTCAAAAAAAAATTCTGCAACTTAGGCGAAACTCCAGACTTCATGTCGCTGCTTCAGCTGATCAATTTTGTTTCGATAATTCGCTAGAATTTTCTACGATATCTATGGTCTTGGTGATGCGATCTGGACAAAATTTTGCACGTTGTTTGAATACATTATTCCTCAGCTAGGTGCATAATTTCATTCCAATCCGATCAGTAATTTCGAAACTATCTGGAAAAAAATATTTTGAACGGCCATATTTACGGAACCCCTAGTCTCATTTTGCTTATTGATGAACGTGACCGCGATATTCGCGATCCAAACCCACCCTGAAAATTTCAAGTTCCTAGGCCTTTCCGTTCAGAAGTTACAATTTTCTATGGTTTCTATGGTTCTGGTCATGCGATCTGGACAAAATATTGCTTCAATATATCATTCTCGATTAAAATACAAAATTTCATCTCGATCGAATCCGAAGTTTCGAATTTATCGAGAAAACAAAATTTCAAACGACCGTATTTACGGAACCCCTTGTATAATGTTGCTCATAGATGAACGTGATCACGACATTCGAGATCCACACCTATCCTGAAAATTTCAAGTACCTAGGCATTTCCGTTCAAAAGTTACAATTTTCTATGGTTTCTATGGTTCTGGTCATGCGATCTGGACAAAATTTCGCATGTAGCTAAAACACCTCA
Organism: Aphidecta obliterata; assembly: GCA_963966015.1. NCBI lineage: Eukaryota > Metazoa > Arthropoda > Insecta > Coleoptera > Coccinellidae > Aphidecta > Aphidecta obliterata. The sequence goes on along the minus strand of OZ014429.1, from coordinate 43,979,277 downwards.
TTTTACATCTGAGTGCAAAATTTCATCTCGATCGAATCTGTAGTTTTCAAGTAATCAGGGAAACAAAACTTTGAACGGCCATATTTACGGAACCCCTGGTGGAATTTGGCCCATTAACGAACTTAACCGAGGCATTCGGGATCTGAGCCTACACTGAAAATTTCAAGTCTCTAGGTTGTTTCGTTCGAGAGTTATCGTGCTTACGGACGGCCGGACGGACAGACTCGAATTTTCCGACGGATTCGTCATCAGTGAGTCGAACATAGTCGATTGAGACCATTTTCGGCTCAAAATTCGAAAAATACTGACATCGTGACGAAATGATATAGCCCTCGTGTAAGTTGTACGAGCGCTCAAAAACTTCAAAAAAATTCTGTTTTTACCTTCAATTTAGGAACAGCCTGTATATGTTTTCTGTAAACTATTTTAATGTCCACTTGACTTCATAATTTCATATTCGAATGGTGAAAGAATTCAGCGAATATGTAAACAAAAAATCGAATTCGAAAGATTTGAAACATATGTGAATGAAGTATAAAATTTTTTCATAGATACAATGTGAGAATATCGATAGCAATCAAAGCACACTTCTCAGCATCTCTTACTGGCTGAATTCAATATATGTATATTCTCTTCGATTGTAATATTAGAAGTATTATTGCTCTCATCGATTTTCAATTTATTCTAATACTTAACCATAAAGTTTTCAATAATAAATAAAGGACTCGTGCATCACATGAAACGTCTCGGTCAGTTGGCTCTATGCGACGAACGCCTTTTGATTTCTCTCGAAAAAACGTGCCTTATCTGCGATAACGCCAGCAATTCTCCTTCGCGCTCGTCAAAGAGTCACAAGTGCCTTCACCTATTTACTAGTAGGAAACGGAAATTCATTGTAATTGTTTTTTCACCTCTATTAGTCTTATCTCGAACTGCTTCAGCCTGTTATAATCATAATGTCAATTTCTAGGGGTATCAAATTTAAGTTACAAACCAAGTTACATTGCGTACATTGCATAATTCAAATTTGTATTTGATTCGGCAAAATGTACTATTCGGACATTTTCATAAGCGATTTGAAAACATGCTTCTCTTGATCGTTGTTTTCTATGGAGTAGTTCATTCATAGAGAAAAAATCAATCGAACTCAATTGTGAAGGGTTTCTAAGTTGATCTGAAAGGTTCAGATTTTCTAAATGAAACTGAGTTATAGTGTCATTCGGGGAAAAATCTTCCATTTGAAACAAAAATTTGAAATTGTTGATTAGAAATGATGTCAATTTGAATTTATATGATCCTGAAGCGAAAAAAAATCACGAGTTTTTCAATTCGATCTTTGCATTCTACACCACCCAAAATGTCCACTATGAAAATATCATATGGGTTCGAAATTTTTTTCGAAATATTCCAATCGTTTGAATGGTACTAGGTATTTGAAAAAATAAACCAAAAGCGAGGTTCTGCCTTCACATGTAGCAGCCTCCTTATTCAAAATTTGTTTATGTCTCGAGAAAATAATTCATTCGTCACACTTCGATCTCTCTCCAGGCGAAACACCCGGTCATGGTATTAATTATTAATCGGAAATTTTATTTTCCATTCGAAACGCATTTAATGAGTGCTCTGCGTCAGCGAATTTATTATCGCACTAAAACAGAGAGAAATGAAAATTTACGAGTGGGCCTTTTAGTTTGTTTCGAGGCGGGCAAATAGGTATACATACGTTTGTTTTTATACGGGCGCTACGATTTACGCAGTTGTTTTTCGAGATGACGATAGTCGAAGTGACAGATTTCCATTTTGGGGACGAGAAGGTGGTTGGACCTAGAACAGATTTGGAGAGAAGATGGATCACTCTATTACCAGTGAGCGGTTCTGTTGCTACGCTGGTGAGGATCGAATTAAAAAAAAAAAAAGATGGATTGGGTCGATGTTACCTCTTTTTTTGAGCGCTCGTACTACTTACACGAGGGCTATATCATTTCGTCACGATGTCTGTATTTTTCGAATTTTGAGCCGAAAATGGTCTCAATCGACTATGTTCGACTCACTGATGACGAATCCGTCGGAAAATTCGAGTCTGTCCGTCCGGCCGTCCGTAAGCACGATAACTCTCGAACGGAACAACCTAGAGACTTGAAATTTTCAGTGTGGGTTCAGTTCCCGAATGGCTCGGTTAAGTTCGTTAATGGGCCAAATTCCACCAGGGGTTCCGTAAATATGGCCGTTCAGAGTTTTGTTTCCCTGATTACTTGAAAACTACTGATTTGATCGAGATGAAATTTTGCACTCAAATGGAAAATGAGGTGTTCAAGCTACATGTGAAATTTTGTCCAGATCGCATGACCAGAACCATAGAAACCATAGAAAATTGTAACTTTCGAACAGAAATGCCTAGGGACTTGAAATTTTCAGGATAGGTGTGGATCTCGAATGTCGTGATCACGTTCATCTATGAGCAACATTATACAAGGGGTTCCGTAAATACGGCCGTTTGAAATTTTGTTTTCTCGATAAATTCGAAACTTCGGATTCGATCGAGATGAAATTTTGTTTTCTCGATAAATTCGAAACTTCGGATTCGATCGAGATGAAATTTTGTATTTTAATCGAGAATGATATATTGAAGCAATATTTTGTCCAGATCGCATGACCAGAACCATAGAAACCATAGAAAATTGTAACTTTTGAACGGAAAGGCCTAGGAACTTGAAATTTTCAGGGTGGGTTTGGATCGCGAATATCGCGGTCACGTTCATCAATAAGCAAAATGAGACTAGGGGTTCCGTAAATATGGCCGTTCAAAATATTTTTTTCCAGATAGTTTCGGAACTACTGATCGGATTGGAATGAAATTATGCATCTAGCTGAGGAATAATGTATTCAAAGTACGTGCAAAATTTTGTCCAGATCGCACCACCAAGACCATAGATACCGTAGAAAATTCTAGCGAATTATCGAAAAAAAAATTGGTCACCTAAAGCACTGACATGAAGTCTGGAGTTTGGCCTAAGTTTCAGAATTTTTTTGACAGCTGTCGAAAATTCCTTCAATTGATTTCTAAAACTGGAAAATACGAATCTACCTACAAGGTGCATGTACGAGCGCTCAAAAGCTCCTGCCTTCACGGCAGTGCTTTTCGTAATTTTTTTTCATCCCATCTCTCCCTCATTTATGAAGAACACGAAATAAGTTCGATTATCTTCCTATTGAATATTGTTTTTAATAGATCGAATTCTGTTTTTGAAACATTCGAGCGAGAGTCGATATTTCAGTTTAATCACCGATATACTCGTATAAGAAATGAAGATTTTCTCTTCTGTCACACAACATCCGCCCAATTTAGTGAAAAGATATACAGGTGTTCCTAAATTGAAGGTACAAACGAAGAGGGGAGATTCCTTAGGTAATTTCAAGAAAAAAAAGTCCCATAAACATTGGATCGCAAACGTTTCGTTTTCGAGATACAGGGTGTTAATGTTTGGATTTTTTTCAAGTTTTATTCTGATAGTATCTACACTTCACAAGATATTCAACTACAATTGGAATGTGGATTTTTCTAAGGATTTCGAGAGAATCTTTCGAAATTATTTTCTCGAAATCGGTAGCAGATACGACAAAACTACAAGAGACCATAAAGTTCAGTTAACCCTTTACCTAACAACAAAGCTGCTTTTTAAATTTTTTTTCAAATGAACAGTGGCTCTCCAAAGAAAAATTTTGGAGGAAAACAGGAGGCAGTGTTCCAGAAAAAAATATCACCCTGTAGATTTACTATCGAAATTGGCATGTCACATGGTGTTCAATTGTAATATCTATGCCAAATTTCCGTTGAATATCTCGTGAAGTGTAGATACTATGCGAAAAAACTTGGAAAAATTCAAACTTAAACACCCTGTATCTCGAAAACGAACCGTTTGTGATCCCATGTTTATGGGACTTTTTTTTTTCTTAAAATTACTCAAGAAATCTCCCCTCTTCGTTCGTACCTCCAATTTAGGAACACTCTGTATACAAAATATTTGCAAAGTAAAATTATTCAGAACATACCTTCATGTCTATGAATAACTAGAGAATCTCCAATTCGATATCGTGGATTTTAATGTTCCTAGTTCCTTGTTACGCAGAGAGATGGTTGATGTTCGAAATTTGGACAGAATATAACACGTTTCCAGTCCCTGACACGAGATTACGACCTTGTTATTCATCGAGGTGGCGGCCTTTTGATATAGGGAAGAACTCTATTTGTTTACATTAGAAAATTGAGATGAACTCTAGCGCATAACATGTGTCGACCTTGTGATGAGTTTATTTATCGAGGACGCCGAGACGATGACGAAACAACGTCAAACGTTTACCTGTAACGAAGTGCGAAAAGCTTGTCTTATCGAACGTTTCATTTTATGTCGAAACAACGCAGTTGGATTTATTCGTTCATTCGATATTGTACCATTCGATATGTTTCATCGCTCAACTTCTCACACTTACAATACAGGATGTTCGCGAATTGGGGGTACAAATGCATAGGATCGCAAACGTTTTCGTTTTCGGTCCTGCTTGGATGATAGCTGCTCACATCATCAACTACATTAACGGATGACACGGTATTGTCAACTTCCGAAAAGATCAATCAGGGCGCTTTCCTGATTGATAATATATGATTTCTACGAACGCGATATCAAAATTGCCGAAAGAACGAACTGATAACACCTCACCTCGAGAACATCAAAATCTATACAAATAAAAAAATCAACAACTTTTGATTCGATTTTTACTCTTTAGATTCAACATTATTTTAAACCTTGGACAAATCTCAAATTTCAGGGCGGTAATTATTATTCCGTAGGTTTTTAACTGGGAATGAAACCGAAAGCAAATCGAATTGTCGGTCTATTCGAGTGCCATAGAAATCATTTCGGAATCGATACGTGGCCGATGTTGTCATGAATAATTAATCGATCCGTTTGATGAACGTATATTTTCACTTTCGTTGTCGAATTATATCATTAAACGCCGGATTAATAAGGTTTGTATTGCGACATGACCTCTTCGTTTTCCATGTTGTACTTTTATTATTAGAGGTGGGTATCCCTGGAATTCTCGACGAGTTCAAGGACAACTTATTTGGATTTATCCCATGGAATCTATTGCTCGAAATCATTGAACTTATGTTGAATATGTATGTTAATTAGATATACAACAAACTGTACATATATGTTGTTGTATTTATATAGGAATCACGACCTCTCAAGAAAATATGATCGATTGATTATTACATTATAGAAATCGTGGACACCTGGATAGCCTTAGGATTTTCAATGCCTCAAATGCGAATCTATCTACAAGATGGATGAACGAGCGCTCAAAAGCTCCTAACTTCACGGCAGTGCTTTTCGTCATTTTTTTTCAACCCACGTTATTATCGTGTATGTTCCACTAACGGTAGGGTAGATTATACAGGGTGTCCCGGAATGAATGGATAATCCTGTAACACTGTATAGAAGAGCTATTGGACTCTCTGAAAAAAATAGCAAAAAAAATCTATTCCCACTAGACATTTTTTTTTTCAAAATGATGATTTCTTGCACATCACATTGCGTATCACGCTCACAAATGGATCAAATCCATCAGTTTCTTCATGGTGAAATAAGTTATGAAGATGTATTTTACCATTTTGAAATTTACATGAAAGTAAGAGTTGGCCACACAGTCTTTCTCAAATTTTATTTCCACCATGAACGATTAAACTTTCACATTATGAAATATTCAATATCAATGTTTATGATGAAATTTGAAGTTGGATATTTTTTTCCAAAAAAGTTACAACAGATATTTACGGTTTTCAGCAAATCTATTGGTAATTCAATGAAGAACATTTCACCATGAAGAAACTGATGGATTTGATCCACTTGTGAGCGTGATACACAGAAACGCACCGAGATGTGCAAGAAATCATTATTTTGAAAAAATAAATTATTTCTAGTGGGGATCGATTTTTTTTGTATTTTTTTCAGAAAGTCCAATAGCTCTTCTATACTGTGTTACAGGATTCATTCATTCTGGGACACCCTGTATATAATATGCCGCTGTTGTTAAATAATCGAAAAAATGTCATAGAACATTCGAAATGACAATCGGTGACGTTGAACATATATATTGTCGTATCAAATTCAAGAAGTTTACATGTAATCCTACACTATATTCCAGCTGGTAGCCGTGAGTAAACCGATGTAACCTAATGTGAAACAAACCCATTCGAAACGTTGAAAAATAAACCCCTAGGCACGAATAATTGACTTCCTCCATTTTCAGGTTTATTACGCGAAGAAGAAACGACGAGCCACCCAAACGCAAAGCGAGGACATTTCTCATAAGAAGGAGAAAAAAGTTTTCAACGACGGCTACGACGACGATAATCACGATTACATAGTGAGAAATGGTGAAAAGTTCCTGGACAGATACGAGATCGACTCGTTGATAGGAAAGGGGTCGTTCGGACAGGTGGTTAAGGCGTACGACCACGTAGAACAGTGTCACGTAGCTATTAAGATAATCAAGAATAAGAAGGCGTTTCTTAATCAGGCGCAGATTGAGGTTAAGCTGCTGGAGATGATGAACAAGGCGGACCTAGACAACAAATATTATATAGGTAAGTTCGATTAATTATTATATTATTGAATTTCGACGATTCCCTTGTTCATCCTTGATATAGTGAAGGAAATTGTTTATATTAAGATCATTGAGTGATGTCTAAGAAAAAAAATCTCATTTTGTTTTCAGTGCGATTGAAAAGACACTTCATGTGGCGGAACCATTTGTGTTTAGTGTTCGAACTGTTATCCTTCAACCTTTACGACCTGCTGAGAAACACCAATTTTCGAGGCGTTTCGCTGAACCTGACGCGAAAGTTTGCGTTGCAACTCTGCACGGCCCTCATGTTCCTTTCGACGCCCGAACTCAACATCATCCACTGCGACCTGAAGCCGGAGAACATCCTCCTGTGCAACTCGAAGAGGTCCGCCATCAAGATCGTCGATTTCGGTAGTTCTTGCCAGCTTGGCCAAAGGGTGAGTCGATTTATTTTTTCTTTTCTTCTGGATAAATTTGTTTATATTTTGTTATTCACCTGACTTATCCTTTACATTGTCAAATGTATGACGGGATGATTAGAGATTATCATTATTATTATTATCATACATATTATTGAATACCGAAGTAGCGTGGTAATGCTTTACAAAGTTTCATTCTGCCCACAAATCTCATGTTTATTTATTTTATATATTTATTATTTTTTTTATTTGGAAAAAAAACAAATCTCATGTTTATTTATTTTATTTATTCATTTTTATTTTGTTATTCATTTCTTTTTTTTTATTTTTTTTCATTTTTTTTTATTCTTTCTATTTTTTTTTATTCTTGTTATTTTTTTTATTTTGTCTATTTATGTTCTTTTTTAAATTGAAGTAGGGATTTTAGGGAGTTCGATGTTTAATCATGTTTATATAGCTTGAATTACATACTTTTGATATAATATGTAGTTTCCACAGTATATTCTTTAATACTCAGTTGACCATATATATGGCTAAAGTCTATACTGTTTGATAGCTGAAAGCTCCTTTATTATCTACAAAATGGTTAATTTTCATAATAAAAATTCATCAAAATAATCGAATGAATTATAAATAGTTTTCTAGAAAACCACAGGATGTTAATTTGCACAGGTTTTTTTAAGTTCAGCCCCAAAACTGACTTCATTGTTTTGAGAAGAAATACCAGAATCTGGAAACTTGATGAATTGAAGCGACACTACAAAATGGTTGATTTCCCTATTTGAAATTCATTGAAATAACCGAATAAATTATAAATAGTTCTCTCTCAAACTACAAACTACAATTTTTTTGAATTCTTCCACAAAAATTGATCTCATTCATTGAAGAAAAAAATATCTGATAAATGGCAGCTGAACGAACAAGTCCATATAGTTTTTCACCTTTCAAAACATTTCAATTAATTTCGAAAATCAATTTCCTACAACCCTCCGGAAATGAATAGTTGAAGACTATATTTTCTCCTGTTTTAGATTTATCAGTACATCCAAAGTCGCTTTTATAGATCGCCAGAGGTACTTTTAGGTATACCTTATGACTTGGCGATAGACATGTGGTCGTTGGGCTGCATATTGGTAGAAATGCACACTGGAGAACCCCTGTTCAGTGGAGCAAACGAGGTGGATCAAATGAACAAAATCGTGGAGGTTTTGGGCATGCCGCCAAAGCATTTACTGGATCAGGCTGAGAAAACGAAGAAATACTTCGAAAAATTGCCGGCAGATGGAAGGTGAGTCGATTCCCGATTTTTTCCACTTCCGAACAACGGACTTAACCCAAGTCCCCGACTGACTTTCGAGTTTCTGACCTGACGAGCAACTCCCCTCACATTTTCCTCAATCCCTCAAAGGTAAACCTCTTCCCACTTCCAAAAAACACAAGTCCTGAGTCGACACTTTTTCGCAGTGCCTCTCACGCTTTCAAATTCTTTCTTCGTAATTTTCTCATGGTCAACCCACGTTGCGTCTTTTCATCTTATCGAGGACTCCTTCAGTCGCCCATACAAAGTTCATTTGTCGTCTACACCCGTTCGTCAAAACAAAGCTTCGTTCGAAGCCAAAGCTTTCCTTATCTATGGATTACGTATCACATCTCAGTCACACAGCTCCAAAATTAACGACATCCGTTGATTATTACAATGTACGCCCGACTTCGAATATTCCGATAACTTTCCGTGGTGGGTAACCAAATTTGAAATTGAATATTCATATTCCCAAATATTACAACATCAGATTTCTCCCAATGGGAAATAATTTCAGCATTTCATCAAATATTTCCCTCTCACATATGAAATTTCTAGGTACGTTCTGAAGAAACCTCGAGACGGAAAAAAGTACAAGTTTCCCGGAACCCGGAGGCTGCACGACGTCTTGGGAGTCGAAACCGGCGGACCCGGCGGTCGACGCTTGGGGGAGTTCGGCCATTCCATGTCCGACTATCTAAAATTCAAAGATCTTATTCTGCACATGCTCGATTACGATCCCAAGACGAGGATATCGCCGTTCTACGCGTTGCAACACAATTTTTTCAAGAGTACGAAGGAAAAAGGTACGACGACTCCCAACAGTTCGAGTTCTAGCCCGGCGGTGGTTTCTATGGATATGACGCTGATGAATAACTCCAGTAGCACACATGGTAAGTTGGGTTTTTCTAGGATTTACATTTCATCCTTTGTGTTCATTAATAGCTCATAGTTATGGAGGAATTATGTATTCATGCCTAAAAATTTAAGGCTTTTTGAGAGGACATATAATGCTGTATATTCCACAATGTTGCTGAATTTATGGCTTCATTTTCTCAATTTTTAGCTAGTTCTAATGTTTTCCTCAATTCTGCATGTTTGCGAAAGTCAATTTAAGGTTTGTTTGCTGTTTCAGCATGAAATTTCAATTATACACTATACTTCATTTAAGAATTATTGACATCGAAGCAGGCCTTGAACGTCCAGTCGAGGCTTTATTTCTGGTCACAAAAAGTTACTGTTCAATTTCATCATAGAAATAAAACATCAAACATAAATATAACCTAGAAAAGTGTTCAGTATACGAATTATCGAATAATTAAGCCGGAATATTCAGACTGCAGTTTAAACATCAGAATTAAGGTTTGAAAGCGCAAAAATATCGTGGAATGCTTTCACGTGTAATTATTTGAACTTCCAAGCAAGTCGTTGAGTTGAGATATCGTTCATTTAAAAGTCAAACATGGAAAATTGAAGATCATTAAAATAAATATTTTCATTCCACTCAAGACCATGCAATCTTTATTGATATTAGAAATATCGCAAAATTCTATCTATAAGAGTACCATTTTATGTCAGGATTCAAGAAGGATAATTAAAAGAATTCTAGCAGGTAGCTAAAGTGGTGCAACAAACAGAAAATTTTTTTCATACTTCGCAAGAACGGGGACAAGTGAATGGTTATATATCAAGAAATAAGAGAGATACAAAAATTAAGAATCTATCTAGTACATGAAGAATTTTGACATGAAATTTGTACTACAACTATCAATATATGAACCAATTCGTGAATTATTTAGTGCTCAGTGTTGAATACTTTTTATTTTCATTCATTAAAACTGCCCATGAATTAGGTATTGAAAATATTATAGTTGATGAGCAATTATACAATTATTCGGTATACTTTTGAATTGTGAACAATATAGCATGTCAGTATTAGTAGAGAGAATGTTAACAGGGTACCATACAGTATAATAAATAAACTTAAAATATCTACGAATGATACAAAAACAAAAATAAAAATCTCATTAAAATCTTTGTTTCCACTTATAAGTGTAGTGGTTTGTATGTGTTTATTGAATAAGCTGACACAATCCTATTGGTGGGCATCCTTTTGCAGGGAAGCTTTCAATTTTTCAATAACCCATTTATGAAATAATTCACCATTCATAGTTTTATGGTAATTAATACCACTTTCAAGAATCAAATCACATCCAGGTAAAAATCCATCAATTGTTCCACCATTCAAAATAGTGTACCTTCTGTATTTACGCTGGAATATACTCGGCATACCTTCTGGATTTCTTTCTAGTGTCCACTGACAAATTTGAATACCGTTTTCGAATATCCATGTTTCATCTAGATAAAGGAAATTTTACGATTTGTTCCATGTATTCTCGGTATTTACCACAAAATCGTACTCTATTCATTATATTTTTCTGTTTATCAATAAGAATTTTCCTCCGATCAACTTTTTAGTATTTGTATCCAATTTTTTTTTATGATACAGTGGAACTCTTCTAACTCGAACTTCCTTAACTCGAAGTATTCTCAAAGTCAAATTTTCTTCACAAACAAAGAAGTCTAACAATATCACCATGTATTTTTTTCCCCACAAGTCGAATTTCCATAAAAAAATACTCAAATTCACCAATATCTCGATAAAATCATCAAAGCAAGGTCTCTATTATGTTATGTTAGTGTTATTCCTATACCAACCTGAATTCAGCAACCCAAAATATTACTGAATACTCTATTACCAACTTGAATTCAATTTTCAAAAGCCTACCGAGATGTCAATAACACTTAAACGGAGTTACCCCCATTTATAATTATTCCGATATCAGATTACCTTTAGCGCTCTTCATAAGAGAAAAAAATCAAAAACCGTAATGGATTATTTCAATTTTGTTCTTGCTTCCGTCATATTCTCCAAACGTAATGGACCATATGATTTTATGCAGATTTGACTGGAACTCAGCGATGACTAACATAGTGAAACATCAGGTGAAATGTAAACTGCTTTACTAACACAGGTATTATCAACATATCATTACTCTTAGTTGAAATGATGTATGTATTGCTTAGATTTAGACCGAAGAAAATCTTTGTTCCTCGATTTTTCATTCTCTCCTCTTTAAGTGTACAAGAACGCGTTTATCACTAGAACCTCTTGAATATGGTGAAAGAAAGAATATGAATTACAAATTACATATTTTTTCAAAATACCTACAAAGAATGATGTCATTATATTGCAGTCAATAATTTCAAATCCTCAACTATTACAATTCTTATGATATTTTCTGCTTACTGTTCTGCATGTTGCGACATTTCGCGAAAAATCGAGATACAAAATCATCAAATGTGTTTTTTGCAGGGTTAAACTTGATTGGTCGACCGCGAGAACCCGTGAACTACAACTATCAATCTACCAGCTACACAACGATGGATTGCGAACCTTCTCCGGCGCGACTCGTGCATTCGCATCGTTACCCGCCCAACATAATGAACTACGGACCGCCCTCTCTCACCTTTGGCACGTACATCCAGCCAACCACGGCAGGATCCAACGGTCACATGACCATGGCTCCTTCTAACGGCACTCACAACACGAGGCAGCAGGGGGATCCCAATGATAGTCCCTCCTCCGTTGGTGTCTGTTTACAGCAGCAGAGTCCGGTTGTGATACATTGATATAAGCGTAGCCGATAAGAAAAGTGATAGTTTTATTTAAAATGTGATCTGATGATACTTTTGGAAGACACCATTACCGTTTAAGTGCACAAACGTTCCATGACGAACGGGAGAAGCAATCAACTGAATGTTAATATTTATTGAGTTTCCAGTGTGAAAACAGGAAAATTGATTATGGTGAAACAACAGACTTGGGGCTCTTTAATAGCTAAACTAACTAAACTCTCGCCTTTTATATCAAATATTTTCAATTTACCTTTTTATTTTGTTTATTATACCAGTTTTAGAATCCCAATGAAAATTAGGAGGAATGTATGTCACTATTTGTTCAAAAGTATATCTATTTTCCACATAATCTTTTATTATCGAAAAATTCTACTGTAGATAATGAAGAATCTGTATATACAAAATACTGAATTGAAGTTTTTTGATACTAAAGGATAATAGTGCCATAGTATTTATTTCGAAAGAATAAAATATTTTTATGTAAATTTCGGTATTCATGAAAATAATAAAAATGGCCATGCATTCTTCTAAAACCCAGTGAATCTTGAATATAGATATTAGTCCAGTTTTATTTTCTGTTTTATATGAACAGAACTGATGCAATTCTTTTCATTTCTGAATATTTTTATTCGTTATTCTCATTTTTGAACTTTTTTTTTATCGGTAAACAAATTCAACAGCTGAAGAGCTCTGTTGTGATTCCATCTGGATGTTATGAAATATCATGTTATTGTAGAAGTATAAGTTGCAAACATAAATAATTTATAGCTAGTATTTAAAGAAAGAGTAAAATAGCAAAATAATCACATAATGTATACATGTTTCCTATGATTTTGACGATTTATTGTCAAATATGGCTCTGGTTTTGAGTATAAAATAAGTTTGAACGATACATTAAACCTTGAAGTTATGTTCATTTTGCTCAAATTTTAAAGAAAGACGGCCTAAAGGTTTCAGTGGTGAATATTTTTGAATCCTTTCAGTTTTTGCACACTGGCTAATCAGATATATTTCATCAAGATTGTAACAGTTTAACAGTCCCTCTTTTTGAGGCGCCACTGTTTTTGAATCGCCGTTTCCTACAGCGCAAGTTATTGCGCGCGGTCCGAACTTGTTCCTTTGCGTTTGAGCATTTCGAGATCTGGAATTTATTGGATGATATCGATTTTGCAATGAAGTGAACAGTGGAATTGTTATCGATAATCGATATCATCCAATCAATTCCAGATCTCAAAATGGCCAAACGCAAAGGAACAGATTCGGCCAATGACAGAGATTCAAAAACAGTGGCGCCTCAAAGAGAGGGACTGTTAAACTGTTACAAGATTAATTGATATTTGACTGGATTCATAACTTTAGTTGAAAATATTTGAACATATTTTGTTAGATGACATAAGCATATTGCGGTGTTCTACAAGCTATTTATTATTTTGAAGGGTTTGCCACGTTGAGTATATCAGCACGAAAAAGTTCCCAGAATTAATGTAAATGACTTATTGGTATTTTCTCGCCAAAGAGGCAAGGAAATATCTGAAAGATCAGAGACAATAAGCCAGAAACTATCCAACAATAATTTTGTTTGCAGCCCAGAAACCCAATATCAGATTGTGGAAAAACAGTTCACCTTGCATGAAATTCTTTCTTGAGAATATAAATCTTGCCTCATTGATATGTGTAATATTTTTATTTCTGTTCTATTATATTTAAGTACATTAGTACTGATTGGAATTTTATTTTTCTGTTATTGTTGTAAATTACTTGTTATTATATTTTCAATTTTATTTTCATTTGTTTTGGATTACTGAAAACTTTTATATATCTAAAGTTATAACAAAATATTAATATTTTTTGTGAGGTGAACTGAGTAGATGTATTATCATTTAAGGATATTGTCGACATTTCACCGAATGAATATCCTATGTTATACCTTCTGTAAATTATTTCCTATAAGATTACCGAGTGTTTTTTTGTTTATATTATTTTTTTGATCAGTACCTCTGATATTGAACGGTTGTTTTTATTTATTTTGAAGATGAGGTCATTTTGAAGTATTATCGACAAATATTGAGGATTTTTTTTACCAGTGATGAGTGTGAAATCATCGAATGAATGAAAATTTTATTATTTTGAATCTTTGGTTTGTCTTCGAAAGAATCATCTTGTTCATAGTGATTTCACTCTCTATAAGTGTGAATTCACTTTGCTACATTTGTTTTTTCATCTCAATGGTGTCAGTAAATGCATTTGTAAAGTGAAAAAATTTCATCAGGATTAACTTACACTGCCATATAAGTTAAGCACACTGTTAATGCAATAAAAACAAGGAATTTTATCAATTATTTTTAATATTGGAAAACGCATTTTTGTAAAGATGATTGCTTCCGAACCTCATATCACTGACGGAAGAAAAACCATTTTGGCTTTTCATTTATAAATTAGCAATTCCTCTCACCCAGGGCATCTGATAAAAATTGTGTACAAATATAAACTGAATATATACTCAACTAACTTCTAGAAGTTCCTTGAGTTAATATATTAATTGAAGTCAGAACTGAGTTTTTGGTCCCACTTTTTCAGAATAATGTTGTTACTGATTCAGTAAAAGCTTTTTTCCCCTGAAAAAAATTGATATGGGTATTTTTCATAGATTGTAATTTCTTTTGATATTCATTTCTGTATTCATGATTTAAGTCTAATCTCCACATTTTCTATAATATTTCAGTCTATTATTTTAGTGAAAGTTTTGAAGCAATTATCGGAAGTAGTATCGAAAAAGTTGGTTTTTATGGTTTGAAAATTGTTTCTTTCTCTCGGAAAGCATTGGCCGAATTTATTTATTTGTACATTTAACCAAACATTCTTCTTCAAGTCGTAAATTCCAACAAAGTACATTTGAAGCCATTGGGATGAAATGAAAATTGAAGTTGTTCCAACCAGGGCCAATAAACCAATCCACTTTATTGCAGTGGTGAATGTGTTCAAATATATTAGAAGTTAGTACCTACAGGAAAAATGAGATAGACAGTATTTCTCGAATGTTGTTTATATCCATATCTTGGTTTTTTTCGGATGTGAAGAAAGTTATTTTTTATCGTACATTTGAGAACGACCTATAGAAAACTATTTTGCGCTGTGTAAATATAAACGTAGAAATGTATTTGTGGGAAAACACTATCTATCTGATTTATGTTTTTCGTCATGTGCATCAATTATATCTCACATTTTAGTTAATGGGAAACATTGCAATGATACAAAAAATATTGTAGATTAAAACATTGATAGATTGCGTAAAACGAACTATCAAGAATTCCTAATTGCTCTTTGTTATTATATAAATTTCAGAGAAAATATAAGTATTTTTATTTCAATGATCCCATTCAGTAACTATCCTAATATGAGAAACTTTGTGGTGATATTTGAAATGTATCCCTTGAATTTTTTTCTTTTTAATCGGCAATAATTCGAAAAATATGAGCTATTCATTCGGTTTTTCAGAAAATAGGAATCATTGGAGGAATTTTTAATTGAACTTTATCGAGTTTTGAGGCTTCTCACCTTGAAATGATTAAATAATACTTCTTGATCGCTTCAATTTTTGTTCAGAAATTTACATTGTTTTGTGTTCGATAAGTAGATCATCAAAAACTGAAAAATGAAAGAAATTTAAAAAACAATGTGTTTATTTAAAACGTTCATAATATTTATAAGAAAAAATAAAGTATTAATATCAGCTTTCACGAAAATAATTTTGTCTAGAAACAAAATTATAAAATCATACATAGATAACATATTACTTACAGATACCAGCAAGATTTACATTTCCATGGGGGGTTTGGGTTAACACAGATAATAACATTAAACCATTACAGTTCGGGGATTCTGCCAAATAACATAACTCATTTTAGAGAAACCGCAATATGAAATTTTTTGTTTTAGATTGGAAAATTTATAATGAATAAGTTCATTTGGCGTTTTCAGTTCTTCAATGAGTAATGTCGGCAAGACATTTGATTCTTACAGACCAAGTGATAACGTTCAACAGTGGGAAGTTGATATATAGCACACTGAAAATATCAAGATATTTGTAGCAGGCGAAGTAAAAATATATATAGATTTCTGATTTGTTCGTAACAAAATAAGAATTTCAGTGTCGTCTTTATCGTAAATCGCAAGGTACATAGCAGATAAATTTGCTTCACTATCGAACATGGCTCAGTCACAATGATATTTTTAAGTAAAGCAACACAACATACAGTAATAATAATTAAATTTTTCGCCTATCTAAGATAAATTCGATCTTTTAAATTTTTAAAATCATTAAAAAGGTATCAATAACTGGACTCTATTTACAGTATCTTATTCGAATTTCAAATGTTCTCTGTGATAGAGAAAGTCGAGGGTAATGCCAACCATTTCAGTTCCCTATCTTCCAAAGTGTGAAAATTCCCAATCTTCACCGTAAAAACAAACCATTTCGAAAAGGGGAGCGGAAATATCGAATGGGAATCCCATCGGTCTGTGCATTACGAAAAAAATAGTTCTAATATCAATTTATGAACCTTTCTTTATACACTTTAGACATTGCTTTGAATTGAACGTCTACAATAATTTTATATTGAATCAGTTCTGTGAGAATTGTATACGTGTTTGCTTGATTTTATTAAAAATATCACGAAAAATAACAATAGATAACAATATCTGTTCATTACAAAGCTTGATGAAAGGTAGAATTCCGTCTCACATTCGAACCAAGAGAAAATTTGAATATCATATTTTTTGACAAGATAGCCATCTATATTTTCACTCATGAATTTCACAAAACTTCAACTATGAATTGCGATCGAATGCGAGATCCGAAATACAGGGTGTTCCTAAATTGGAGGTACAAACAAAGAGGGGAGAGTCCTCAAGTAATTTTAAGAAAAAAAGTCCCTTAACTATGGTATCACAAACGGTTCGTTATCGAGATACAGGGTGTTAAAGTTTGAATTTTTTCCAAGTTTTTTTCTCATAGTATCTACACTTCACAAGATATTCAACTGAAATTTGGCATAGATATTACAATTTAGAGTTGACACCATGTGATATGTCAATTTTGATAGCTAATCTGCAGGGTGATATTTTATCTGGAACACTGTCTCCTGTTTTCCTATAGAACTTTTTTTTTGGTGAGCCACTGTTCATTTGAAAAAATGTAAAAAGCAGCGTTGTTGTTATACTAAACTTCATGGACACTTCTGAACGATTCTCTCGAAATCCTCAGAAAAATATAAAGTGTCATAAAAATCAGTTCGTAAGGTGTGGTGAATTAATTCATTGTTTGTTTTGATACTTCATATAAACTTTTTCAGTTGAATATCTTGTGAAGTGTAGATAATTTAAGGAAAAAATTTGGAAAAAATTCAAACTTCAACACTGAAAAGTTTGCTATCCATGTTTATAGGACTTTTTTTTTTTATCAAAATTACTTAAGGATTCTCCCTTCTTTGTTTGTACCTTCAATTTAGGAAGACCTGTATACAATTGTGTAATAAAATTGTAATATTGATTATTATCATTTTAGAAAAATAAACATTTTGTTGTGTCATTTTGACAAAAAAATTACTGGCGATAGTCGATGTATCTCTAGAAATCCACCTATTTCTGCAGTGAATTCACAAAATTGAATATTGAACTTTTAATTTTCGAGTTCGTTGTGATAAAATCCTGATATGGAATTCCATTCTTAATTCCTCATTTGAACGTCCACTTCCGAAATGATCTGCCCTGTTCACGATAGAAGATTTATCGATGAAAAATATTTACAAGAAGCCGAGCACAAATCGCTTCCACGATATAATCAGTCATTATTAAAAGTATATAAAAAACGGTTTCCTCACGGCAGCGATAAGTGCCAGCATTCAAATCACATACATATATAGGTAACATATTGGTAAATAAATAATTATACATTTTTGGCATCTTTGAAATACATACACAAATAGACTTTGGTATTTTTGGTATAAAAGGTCTCGTCACTGACGACGAGTTATTTTTTTTAATTCTTGGTACATCATCACACATAGTTAATTGAATATATCTTCGGTTGAAGTCCATATCAGAAGGAGCACTAGCATTCTTCTCTCCAAGAGAACCACCATTTATCATGACATACCTTTTTCTTCGTCTCTCGTTTTTTCCTACGCTTTTTCGAGGATTCCCCCTGTTTTTTCGCGAATTTAATGTTATACGGATCCTCCGCCAATTCAGGATATATTTGTACGTCATGTATGTAATTTCCTTCGTAGTTGGTGAGATAACCAATTTTTAGTATTTCTTCGATTTCATTAGCTGACCACTCGAAAGACCCTGTGAATCCGGCTTTGAGGATTTCCTTCTCTCTGTGCCAAGCTTTTCTGATCGCGGATAATTTCGCGTGATGTAACAGGCGTTGTTTCTCCTTCTCTATCGTCGTTCCGTATCTTAAATTCACTACAGCGTTGGCTCCGTGTATTTTAACGTCGAAATAGTTATTGCCGCTGCCGTTTTCCTTGGAACTCTCGTGGAAAGTCGTGTTAACTTGACCTTGGAGTCTCTTCAGTTGTCCTTTGTCGTCGCTGGCCTTCCAAATTTCCTCCTTCACGAAGTAAAACGCGTCTTGCTGCGCGTTATGTACGACAAAAGAAAATGGTAAGAGATAGGACCTGTTGAACACTGAAGTGTAAACGTCTTTGTAGATGGCGTTCGCCGCTGGCACACTAGAAACTATAGCTTGGTTGTCGGAAGTTCTCGATACCAAAATCCCTTTACCAAAAGGTGGCTCAGAAGCCGCTCCAATCTTGGCCAACTTCAAATCCATCACGTCGGATTTCAGCGCGGATTTCGTCGGAGACGCTTGTTCTTTCGCCGTGTTCATTTTTCTGGTATTCAGATGGGCCAAGAAACCCGACTGGATGTCCGTCGAAGTCAGTTGTATCGAACTGATTATCGATTCTTTGGAAGGATTCCAGAACATCGCGGGCCTAGTCAGCAATGGAGGCATTTTCCCGCCGGAAAGTTCATCGGGGAACAGTTGTGGTGCTAAACTCTTCAGATTGTAACCCAGCTTGTTGAACCAATCCATGTGGCCTGTAAAAAATTTGGCATTATTTGCTGTTGGAATTGGAGACGATCTATAGGGTGTCCCAGAATGAATGGATAATCCTGTAACACTGTATAGGAGAGCTACTGGACTCTCTGAAAAAAATACAAAAACAAATCTATCCCCACTAGAAATTTTTTTTTCAAAATAATGATTTCTTGCACATCAAGTTACGTTTCTGTGTAACACGCTCACAAATGAATCAAATCAATCAGTTTCTTCATGGTGAAATAAGTTATGAAGATGAATTGTACTATTTTGATATTTACATGAAAGGGGCATATTTTTTTTTGAGTTGGCCACAAAGGCTTTCCCAAATTTTTTTTTACCATGAACGATTAAATTTTCACATTTTGAAATATTCATCACATTTTATGATGAAATTTGAAGTTGGATATTTTTTTTGCAAAAAAGTTACAACAGATATCTATACGGTTTTCAGCATATCTATTGGTATTTCAATGAAGAATATTTCACCATGAAGAAACTGATGGATTTGATTCACTTGTGAGCGTGATGCACAGAAACGCAACGTGATGTGCAAGAGATCATTATTTTGAAAAAAAAAATTCTAGTGGGGATAGATTTCTTTTTGTATTTTTTTCAGAGAATCCAATAGCTCTTCTATACAGTGTTAAAGGATTATCCATTCATTCTGGGACACACTGTATATTCTAAGAATGAAACTATATAACTCACTTGTTGGCCTATTTCTATTGATACCCATATTTATTGGGTCATTACCATTGAACCTATACAAGTGTAATAAGGTTGGAGTGGCAACTCTCTCCAATACATTCTCCCAAAGTGGAGACATCCACTGTCCTATCAGAGGATCATACACTTTACCATTCGGCATATGCACCAATGATGTGACCTGAAATTTAAAAAAATTGGTGAATCAATTTCTGATGTAGATGTAGTGCTACAAATTTGAAAATGGTCGAGTTATGAATTTTTGGAGAAATGCTGATTTTTACGGTTTTTCCTGCTTTTCAACGGTTGAGTGACCCGGTTGAGTTGCCCTAACACTCATTTTCTTCGTATTTTAATTCTCTATAATTATGTTGTTGAAAGTGTCAGCCTCGCTTCATTGGTTCAGATTTTACGAGCAAAAAACTAAAAAAACCGTTTTTTCGAACTTACAAGAAAAGTAATAGGGAAGAATCGCGGAGTGGGCGACATCTACTTTTAATCGTTTCCAATACCCGAGAGGTGAACAACAAACTAACGTGTGTGTGTTTATATGTTGTTTATTGCTCAGTATAAAAAGATCCTCTACGTTGTGTTATTACTGTTATTAGTGTACAGTTTGATTTGAAGAAAGTGTACCGAATTCGAATTTAAGTAACTAACGCGATTTATCTATCATGATTTCAATTTTTAAATAATTTTCACTGAAATTCTAGAATGAAAATCTGCATAAATACTAGTTTGCCATCATTGGAAACCATCAAGAATCATTCTAGAATGCTCATTTTCAATGAAAAATATTTAAAAATTGAAAAATACGAGTGGGCGTGAAAGTAAAAATTGATGTGGATGAGTTTTTTGGGTGATTCTTTTTCGACACTTCTTGTTGTTAGTAACAAGGATTCTTTCGAAATAAAGAACTGTTTATTATTATTATGTATTATCATCCTCACCTGGTCCAAAAGGCCTCCACAGAAATCAATCGGCAGATATAGGTAAGGATTAGAATCGTAGACGATGTGGCCGTAAGGCGACCTCATTATTTCTCTTATTCCTTCACCATATTGGTTGAAAATCATCACTGGCGTACCGCATTGGTCAGTCGCCACGTAATATTTATGACGGTAGAATTGCGCGTAAACCAGATGACCTCTGTCGTCATAAATCAGGGACATGAGTTTTCCGTCTCTTGGTGAATAAATCTGATTGACCTCTCTTGGACGTTCAGGGTTTAGATAGAAAAACTGGGTTACGTTCCCGTAATTGTCCTTTCTAGCTGATAACCTGAGAATATTTCGAAGTTGAATGTTGATCAGGAATGACTAGATTTAGAACTTACCTATCTAAGTGATCGTAAAAGTATCTAACATCGAAACGTCCTCTCTTAGTGGCCCTTATGAGTAATCCTTTCGAATTGTAGTGGAACTTCTCTTCTCGAGCATTCTGAATTACTAAACCTCTGTTGTCGTATTTATACTGTCCTTCGCCAAACTTTATTATTCTATCTAGTGAATTGTATTCCATTGGTATAATATTACCCCTGAATAACAGAACAAGGCGTGATTTTTCGCTTAGATTCCAGTTCATGAAATTAATGAAAGTACGATTATTTTACCTGTAAGTGAGTGAAAGCATATTTCCATTATCATCGTATCTGAATCCCCACGGCTCTTGAGCTTCTACTCCAAGAAGTTGTCCATCACAATCCCATGTATAGTTTTTCACGTTTGTGTAAGAATTCACTCCTACATTTCTTGTGTATGTTCTCGTCTGAGAAATTCGACTGAAATGAATTCAAGAATGAAAATTGAAGACTTATACTTGATGATCTCATCAGTGCGATTAGCAAAAAGATAAATTCGATGTGAGAAACGGAAACCTCAAAACATAAGGCAACGTGGTCCTGAGAAAATTTCCTTGTTAATTTTCACTTTAACGTCCACTTACCAATTTTAAAAACTTTTTGCAAAAAGATTCAATATTAATGTTAGGTTAGGTTGGGTTGGTGAGAATTAGGAAAATAGTGATTTCAAAGCATCTGATTGTTGACCATTATTACACCGATCACAATAGGAACATGTAACGACATAGGCAACTGTGTACGTGTAAATTTAATTCAGTCCCTGCTTCAGGTTCGCCCATCTTGATTAACTGTGATCATTTTTTCGAATTTTTTTATTTTTTATCTCTTCTCTTAAACTGATACACAGGGGAGAAGTGAGGTTAGGTTAGTTACAATTTGAAATCTTGTCGAATTTTGGTGAATTAACTTTCGTTTGTTTGAAAAAAAAAAACATTTTTGAATTTTTCTTCGTGGTTTTCAATGATAGCGCACAATTTTTTATGTTTTTTTCTTCAAAAATTCCAAAAAAAAAATTTTCAAAATATTTTATCGTTTTTGAGAGTGACGTCATTGTTCTTTATATTTTTGACATTTCCACGAGTGAACGTGCTTTGAAATCACTATTTTTATAACGTTTCTCTTAGATTCTTACCCACCCAGCTCCCCTGTTCACTCTCCTTCTGCATAAATACTAGTTTGCCATCATTGGAAACCATCAAGAATCATTCTAGAAAGCTCATTTTCAATGAAAAATATTCTAAAAATTGAAAAATATGAGTGGGAGTTAAAGTGAAAGTTTATCAATTTCCCAGATCACCTTACCTGTCAGTTCCAAGAGCGACTGTCTCAAATATCTGTCTATAATATACGGCTGTTTATCTTCATAATTCTTCAATTTTCATTCTTGAATTCGATAAATTCAGATAAACAGGCGTATATTATTCTTCTGAATAGGTTCAAATTTTCAAATTGCATTTCCGCAGTTTTATCCGCCTTACTCACCCATGCATATCGTGACTGAATTCCATCCTGAACACTTCCATACCATGAATCGTTAAAGACACCTGGGTTTCTAAAAACCTGGAATTGGTATGTCTGGAGAAGGTGGCTTTCTTATCGAGCACCAGCGTTTCATTAGATTTAGATTTATTGACGGTAAAAGGTCCTATGTTCTGTAAACCTCCAGTTTTAGAATTGTAGGCCAAATTGTGGGGAGGAAGATTCTGTCCGCCAATTCTCCCTTGAACGGATACAAGTCTAAAATTATTGTCATAGTCGTAGGTGAACTTCGCGTTGCTTAGAGCCGTTTTAGCACCAAAGTCGATTCTCTCTTCCATCAACAATCCTCTGGCGTGTTGGAAGTCCCATCGATACTCCAGGTCGTTCTCAACGTGTGACACTTGGCTTGGTAACCCTGTGATTTCGGAATAGTGATAAACCACTTTACCGTCTCCGTAGACGACCTCCTTCAGCTTGCCATCAATAGAGTATCTATACACTACCCTCGCCCCATCACCAGGAAAAACTGTCTGTAGGAGTTGGCCCGAATGGGAGAAATGCTGCAGGTAAAATCGACTGCTGTCGGGTGGAGTATACGTGGCTCTTAGGAAACCTATGGATGGTTGGAGGCTGAAAGAATGTCTGGTACCACTGGGGAGGACCACGTGTCTCAAACGACCATCTTCGTCGTAAGCTAGAGAGAAACTTCTCTGACTCGCCAAGGTTATCTTCGAGAGGAGGTTCCAGCTGTTGTAGGTGAAAGTTTGAGTGCCATCCAGAGAACTCGTGATTTCTGAGAGAAGTCCATGACGATCGTAGCTGTATTTGAGCTCCGATATACCCCATTTCCACGAATGAATCCTGGAAAATTTAACCGTTATGCAACTAACTAGTTTTCAATGTATTTATCTGATGGCATGTCATAATGACAACGTCACTAAATTTTGATGTACCTTGTAGGTAGATTCGCATTTTCCAATTTTAAAAACCAATTGAAGGAATTTTCGACAGCTGTTAAAAAAATTCTCAAACTTAGGCCAATCTCCAGACTTCATGTCAGTGCTTCAAATGACCAATTTTTTTTCGATAATTCGCTAGAATTTTCTACGGTACTCATGGGCTTGGTGATGCGAACTGGACAAAATTTCGCACGTAGTTTGAATACTAGTTATCAGCTAGCTATCGAAAAAAATGGCAGCTTTCAAAGAAATGACAAATGTCGAAAAATGACAGATGTCAAAAAATGACAGCTGTCAAAAATGACAACTCTCAAAAAAATGACAGCTATCAAAAAAGACAGATGTCAAAAAAAATTTGACAGCTATCGTAATAAAATACAAGATTTCGTCACGAGCGAATCCGTAGTTTTGAAATTTTCGGCTCAAAAATCGAAAATAGCCGTAAGTAGTACGTGCGCTCAAAAAGAGGCAAAAACTTTTGGCATTTTACCAAAGGTGTGAATTCCAACGGGTTGTTTTGTGCATTTCTTATTTTCATAAGTGACAAAAAACGTCGATGGTTTGTGTTGGAAGGTCGTATTTTCACCTTTTGTCTGACAAGTTCTACCATATTCAATCCTAGGATATTCCCCGATGTTACAAAAAATTCTCGCATTATCTTTTTTTCGTATTCGGAAAAAAATATTATAAAAACGGATCCTTCATCTATCATATTTTAAACAAGCATATTTGTCAGTTCCTCTCTTCTGCATGCTCCACTTAGTCCAATTATCATAGTAACTTTTCGAAATAAATATGTATCATCTGATGCTTCCGTTGAAAACTTTGTGACATCTTGTTCAGTAAAAATTTCGGATTTTGTAGCTCTGTAACCTTCTGATTTACGTTTAAGTAATGCAACCAGTTGTAGGTACTTGTTAATATCGACGTTTTTTCTTGTTGATAAAATACGGTTATTTTTTACTTGAGCACCCCCTCACCAATTTCAAAAATATTTCGCATAGTGATTCGTTATGATGTCTTCATGCCACAGTTTTAATTAAAACTATGGCAATTCTATATTTCCCGAGGAAGTCGAAAATGAAAATTTCCCGGAATACTATGGACGTTTATTCCTATTGGAGATGTGCAATGTTGCCATGCTTTTCGATTTTTCAGATTCTTTGGAATTCAATATGGTTACAATTCAGTGGTTCTTATCTATTAATAACAGTTCTTTATTGGACATTAACCTTAGGTCCTTCAGCCTTATTATCACTTATTTTAAACATTTTTAGCTTGATTATCAGATAAGTAATGATAACTGCGAACTTCATTTCTTTTAACTCTCGGGACAGAGTCGATTAGTTCCACCTAATTCTGATCATATATGTGGGGAGATACTTATTCCTGAATATTTATAACGGTTTGGGCATTGTTGAATTAATTCTTAAAAAGAATTAATATTTAGGTTAGGTTGGGTTTGGAAAGTGTTCTTGAAAGTGATCGATATTTAGGTTAGGTTAGAACAAGTTAGGACAGTGTTGTAACATTTTCAAAAATAAATTAATGTAATTGTGAGTCTAAGATAGGACAATGTTGAAACAATTCCCGAAATGAATCAATATTTAGGTTAGGTTAGGTTAAGTGAGGACAGTTTGCCATCATTGAAAACCATCATTAGTCATTCTAGAATGCTCATTTTCAATAAAACATATTCAAATATTGAAAAACACGAGGGGGCGTTGAAGTAAAAATTTACCTAAAATACTTCTTATCATCGAATGATACGACCAGAGAGAAGATGGTTTTCTTTCCTTAGATAAGCATTCAAAGTAAGCCAACAATACTTTTTCATATTCTTAATTTTCTCAGTAGAACACCATTCTTCGTACCGATTAAACGCTATTTCATGTACACTCCGTGATTTTTCCGGCAAAAGGCAGTCCACGATATTTCGCGTCATTTCTTTCAAATCAGAAGGCAAACTACCAGTTTCAGAATCACTCATTATTATTCAAATCATATTCAATTCTACGTGACAATTGTTTGACAGCAGATAAATAAATATTGCCGTTACAACCTGACGTTGTCAAGGAAATGGCAAAGCACAGCTCACAAACTTACTTATAAATGAAACAACACAATATATACTTACTCCTTTAAAAATAGTTGTCATTGTGACATGCCAAAAATGCAGTTTTCAATTTTTCGAAAATGTATTAATGTAAATGCCATCAGATAAAATTTTGTATGTAATACGAATCAAAAACAATCATTATGGCACACGACTTGTACCACAATGATCGTCTTGATGATCCTTATGACATAAATAACTAGTATGTGTCAACTTACCTATTGAAATTATCGTACGTTATATTTACACTATCTGCACCATTATGTGGTCTATATGATAGAGGAAGACCTGATGGATCGTAGCTTATTGTCAAAATGGACATTTTATCATGATCAGAGAATGTTTCCTTGCTCGTGAACTGATCGAACTCAATTCCTAATACTTTGGAGTTATTGACGAATATCTCCTTGCATAAGGTCTGTTGAGGGTTTCTGACGTCTCCCACAAGACTGAATTTCAATGACATAGTATTAGTTATGTCCTCTCCTAATGAAACAATCTGCTGAGACCAAACAGGGAGCATTTCTGCTTCTACTGGTAGAGAAGCTTCCAGCAAGGGATGCTTAGCGAGAGCAGATACCTGCATCTGACTACCCCAAGGAGATACGGCGTACAAAGTCGAATTTATGAACTTCTGGGAAGTCGTGACTTCATCTCCTATAACGAAAAGTGTAAGAATTGTTTTCCTTGTGGGTGAATGAATATATTACCATTTCGTAGGATAACTCTCTTATTGGCTTCATCTGTTATGGTTAATTTGGAAGAAGGTTTACTGACAGACACCTCGAATCCTTCTTTATCTGATATCTCCGATGATAATTCTAGAGTTTCTCCAGAAGGCAATATTACATCGATAACTCTACCCATCCAGTCATAATGGTAAATGAAAGTTTCTCCACCCTAAAATGATTCAAGAAAAACACCAGGAATTATTTCTTTGCACATTTATTCTTTGACAATAAAATTCGAATTCAGGAATGAACATTGAAAAATTATACTAGATAAACTAATAAGCAAGCCAACAAAACGATTCATGTATCCCAGATACCAACGAATCCATCTTTTGCAGTCGGAGACTGGTTTAGATCCATATCAGATCTCATCAGTACGATTAGCAAAACGATAAATTCGATGTGAGGAACAGAAACTTTAAAACATAAGGCAACGCGGACCTTGGAAAATTTCCCAAATCACGCCACCTGTCCTTTCCAAAAGCAACTGTCTCTATCTGTAAATTCCATGTTTGATCATATATGCTCGTAATGTTTTTGGCGCGTCATACATGCGTACATATTTTGTTTTTGGAGAGCTGATAAAGCAGTTTATGATCTACAGAAATTTGAGACAGTTGCTCTTGGAACGGACAGGTGGCGTGATTTGGGAAATGTTCTCAGGTCCACGTTGCCTTACGTTTTGAGGTTTCTGTTTCTCACATCGAATTTATCATTTTGCTAATCGTGCTGATGAGATCTGATGAGGATCGAAACTGGTCTACGACTGCAAATGATGGATTCGTTGGTATCTGGGATACATGAATCGTTTTGTTGTCTTGCTCATTAGGTTTTCTAGTATAATTTTTCAATTTTCATTCCTGAATTCAATAAAATTCGAATTCATTGTACTATCTACTGGATTTCTCTTCCACTGAATTGCGATGAATATTCTAAATGCGTATAAAAGGTAATGAAACGAAAAAATTTAAATGAAATGAACTTGAATGTTCCTTACTCACCCCAGATCGACTGGTCAACAGTCCAGAGTTCATATCATAGTCCAACTCTATCTCAGAACGCCCCCGTTCAGATAGTTTCACCAGATAACCAACACCAGAAATCTTCAATTCGGATTTATGGTCCTGGGTGTTCTCTATCGACGAAACCATATTGCTATAATCCCTCAGGAATTGTATCTTGTTTCCAGAACTATCGGTCACCGTCGACAATTTTCCAAAACTAGTATTTTTGGAATACAGAAACGAATATCTGGTCTTATCCGAGGCCAGATCTTTGGTAGCCACATGTTGGCCGTACCGATTGAAGACGTAAACTTCCGCAGACGGAGGGAAGGGTATCCTGAATTCCCCATTCTCGTCGTGCAGGGGTAGATAATGCTGGAGAGCCAGTATATGCAAGGAGCCTTGATCCGCCACGTGAAGAACGCCATCCGGGGACACGGCCAAGGCGGAGATGGCTTGGAATTTCGAATTGGACGATAAAAGCGTTTCCGCATTGCTGGTCAGCTCGTCAACGGATGGACACAGACAGGGGATGACGGGATCGTGTGTCGACCCCTTTGGACTCGCCGTGGTAAGATTAGTGGAGCAATCGCAATTACTCCTGTCCTTATCTTGGACCTTCCCAGCGAAATGCGTGATTTTACCAGCAGAGTCGATGACTCTTATGTAGTTTACCTTGTGCGTATCGGCTTCGGCTATGTACAGTTCTCCAAGAGGGGAAAAGGCTAACGCTAACACTGTTCCTAAGATGTTTTCGTTATTCACGCGAGTGACGTTGTCTTCTTTGTGGCAGTGGAGCGGAATACCGGCAACAACCTTCACTTTCATGTCGGCCGTTAGTTTCAGGACCAGTCGGTCGTCGAAGAAGTGCAACGATCCGTCTAGGGGACTCAGAGAGAGGCCTGTAGGCCATTGAAGCTGCGTCTGTAAGAAAAATGTCGAATTTATCTATGGAATCAATTTGATTTAGAAATAGAGATGCTTCCAGTGAAATTCTGTATATAAAATTCAGAAATAATGCCACCTTGAAGAATCATTTCAAACTAGAAATAGAGATGCTACCAGTAAAATTTTGTATATGCAATTCAGTGATAATGAAGTCTTCTGCCAGAATATGCAGCTATTTGATCAGGTTTTCCGATATTTTACCTGGCTGGCTGGTATGGCGCCTCTGCAAGGGATCGGACTCCAATGGTTGTGATGATCGTGGTTTCCAATCAGGGTGTGAATGATTCCATTCGGATCGACAGCTCTGATATTCGTTCCATCGGCGATGTACATTGTTTTATCGGCGGCGATGGCGATGCCCTTCGGATGGGCCAATCGGGCATTCTTGGCCAGCCCCCTGTCTCCACATTGCGAATCGTCTCCAGGAATGCAACGTTCTCCGTTACCGACGACCTGTACCAAATCACAATCAATAATTGTTCTATTTTATTCATTCGTCGATTAATTAGAGGGCTGAATAGGAATAACTAACCGGTTCGCTGTTGATGCTTGGGTCTTGTACTTGTTCTAAGGAAAGCACCTTCAAAATTTGATGTTTTTCGGGGTCGGACACATAAAGGTGCCCATCAGCTGGAGAAATGGTCAGGAAGTATTGGTAAGCCACTTGTGTAGCACTGAAAAATCGAAACATTAATGAATGAGCAAAAACATATAACCCTTCTTGAGTAGATATAAAGGGGGGTTTTCATTATGGTTATCGAATCCTGGAATGAAAATTGAAAAATTATACCAGATAAACTAATGGCAAGCCAACAACACAATTCATGTATCCCAGATACCAATGAATCCATCATTTGCCGTCGTAGACCGGTTTCGATCCATATCAGATCTCATCAGTACGATTAGCAAAATGATAAATTCGGTGTGAGAAACAAAAAACCTTAAATAATTAGGCAACGTGGTTCTGAGAAAATTTCCCAAATCACGCCACCTTTCCGTTCCAAGAGCAACTGTGACACAAAATACACATGGATCGAAACCGGTGTACGACTGCAAATGATGGATTCGTTGGTATCTGGGATACATGAATTGTTTTGTTGGCTTGCTTATTAGTTTATCTAGTATAATTTTTCAATTTTCATTTCTGAATTCGATAATTTCAGATAAACAGCCATGAATTATTTTTGAAATAATTAGATATCGATTTTTTGGTTCCTTGAAAAATGTAAAGTTTTCGTGAAGAAAGAACTACCTTCATTTTCAAATATAAACAATTGTAATTGAGAACTACTTCTAATATTATCCATCCATCCCATACAAAATAAAAAAAAAAACCCTCAAAAATACATGAAACCGATTCAAATGATCAACATTTTCATCTATTCAGGATTCGTTTTTCCGATGAAATAGCATTTATTTGTATCCAATTTTCATTTGCGATGGGTTTTGGTGCTCTGTTCAAATAGATAATTACCGGTAATAAAAATACATTCGGTTAATCCCGTTTTAATTGAATTTCATTGGATCGTAAATTTTTACAGGGCAGATATCAGAGGATAAAATGGTAAAATAGAGAAAGATCCAAGCGTTCATATCAGGACAGGAATTAAATGAAATTCTCGAAAAACTATCAAGCTAATACCCTATTTCTTTTGTCGTGGAAATAAAAAGACACTTCAATGACCCTTTTCTTTCATGAAATTATTTATGATTTTATCTATCAGATTCGAGTTATGTATAAGACTTCACGAATGTAATTAATTCAGAATTTTTTTTTGTGAGAATCGAGGAACTATACAGGGTGTTCCTGAACGGAGAGGGGAGATTCCTTAAGTAATTTTAAGAAAAAAAGTCCCATAAACATGTGATCGCAAACGTTTCGTTTTCGAGATACAGGGTGTTAAAGTTAGTTTTTTTTTCACGGCATCTACACTTCACAAGATATTCAACTGAAAACTATTGAATATCGTAATACCAACCATGAAAAAAGATGCCAAATCAATTAAATCCCCCCCGCCCCCCTAAGGTGAAAACATGACACATAATTGATTCGAATGGCCACTTATCATAACCCTGGCCTGAAATACGTTTATTACCGCGTGTTGTGGAAAAACGAACTATAAAATTCCCTTAATTGCCAACACATCCATGATGCACGCACAACACACATAATAAATTTTAATGTTCGCCTTAATTGAAGAACTGTACAAACACAGCCCATGGGGGCTGTTTTTCGACGCGAATTGAAATCAGCGGTTCGAAGCGTTCGAGCGGGGTGCGATAGTCATGGCTGGACTTGGTCTTTTATTGCTCGCCCCATTTTCCCGGGGTTCTGATGAGCTTCGTTGTCGAATCAGAAGAATTGTTCGAAAATGAGTGTAGTAGCATGAGAAGAAACCGAAAATCAGACATATGTCCGAATAAAAACATGATAGAGGAAATGATAGGATCATTTTTTTTTAATTTTTTTTATTTTTTATTTTCAAATTTTTTTTTTATTATTTTTTTCAATAATTTTTCACATCACAGAGTTCAGTTTCAAAGTATTATCTACTTGTTTGTTGGGCCTCGTTTTGAAACTTTTTTTTCACTTCGATACCCTTATAATTTCAAAATAAATCAAGCAATTCTTCAGATCAATAACACTAGAATGAGTGGTGAGCAATCATCGGAGAAATGAAAATTCCTTATTATCATTACGCCTAGTAGAAGTTTGTAGCATGAGAAGAGACCAGAAATCAGACATATGTCCGATTAAAAACATGATAGAGGAAATGATAGGATCATTATCTTTAAATTTTTTTTTATTTTTAATTTTTTTTTTATTATTTTTTTTTCAATGTTTTTTCACATCTAGAGTTTAGTTTCAATATATTATCTACTTGTTTTTTGGGTCTCGTTTTTTTTTACTTCGTAACCCTTATAATTCCAAAATAAATCAAGCAATTCTTCAGATCAATAACACTTCAGTAGTTAGCAATCATCGGAGAAATGAAAATTCCTTATTATCATTACGTTTAGTAGAATTTTGGTTGGCGATATGTTGGGAATAGACTCTCTTGAGACTAATTTTTCAATGGTGGTGTACTTTCTATTTCGAAGGAACATAACATAACTCCTAATAGATTATTATTCTTTTTCTGACCTAACCTGTCGATCGAATGCGTATACCTAAGCCTTTCCACATGGTGAATTTCCCTTTTTTTTTCATTTATCATAAATGTTAATCAAATCGATTCTTACGCACATCCCAGCTTTCACGATTCAGCGTTATCATAACGATTCCGAGTATCAATTTTATTACCTCTTCACACGTCTCCGTGCCAAGAGGGTGCTAAATTTGTACGACTCTAAGGCTCTCCCCCTCTCTCTTGAGTATCGTCCAATCCATAGATGAGGGAAAAGTCAAGCGGTCAAATGTATAAATCACTTCTTCATATCGCCCAAGTACTCCCAAGACACGCTGACTTCGACAGTAGATGGAGTGCCAAGTTTTATTTTAAGGTTATGTGCGGCCTGACCAAGATCGCCTTTTTGCACGGGGGAGTTTATTGCTCTATTCGATAAGAGTTGTACAAACCTGACATCTGCGCAACGCTAGTTTATATTTATTCACAGTTATCTACTTGGGATTGCACTCAGGATTGCAGAGCCTGTCCGAAAAAGAATAATAATCTGTGGTCACAGACACTCTTTTGAAGAATGGAAGACGCGTAGCTGACCTCGAAGTTGGAGGCTCTCTTGTCTTGGCTATGGTTTTTAAGTTCGACTGTCTGGTGTTTCTCTGGTATCTTATCTTTTTAAGGTAAAACAGGTTTGGTTTGTCAGTTGGTTAATCTTAAACCCTCAAGGGTGGAAGGGATACTTTGAGTTTAACACGTGAGTAACATCATATTTAAAATTTCAACGTTATCATTATTCATATACATGCTTCTCTACTAACTTGAATTATCCAATTAACGATTAAAGTGATTTCCTTATTTTGATTAGAACTGCAGGTTATGGACTAAACTGTTAATTTCATTTCCATAAGTTCACACTTACCTCAATTGCAAAACCGTATAAATATTTCCTTCAGGTGTTAGCCTCCTGACCAAGTTGAAATCTCCAATGTATATACTACCATCTGGACCGCTAGTGAGAGAACCGGGTGTCAGAAGCTTGCTATCTTTGGCTGGTCCATCGCAACGACCAGGACAATCGAGAGGCCGTTGAAGACCAGTTCCCATCACCACCTGGACCGTTCTTGGGTACTGTTTGAAATGTAATGTTGAACCTGGAGGAGAAAAAGAAGTGTTGTTTAAGAAGTTTGTCTTAATTTGCCAATAGTATTACCATCGCCTTTCTGGAGTATTCCTTCGTGGAAGTTGTAGTGATGGTGGATGTCCAAGCTCCATCCCCCAATATCCGAGATGTCCACATCGAAACCTTTGAGGGAGGCGGTTTGAGTCTCCCACACCAGCTCCGGGCAGGTTGAGTGTTCGTAACCGACCGACACTTTGGCCAAAACAATCCCGTAAACCTTCTGTTTGTACACATTCCTCTTGTTCCACGCAAAAGTGTGAATAAGGTTGGGATCGGCTTCGTAAGTTTTCACATGGAGAGAACCTTCCACCTGAAGACAGAATCATTTTCGAATTTCGAGATTTGGAAATGGGGACAATTACTCACCTCCACTCTTACATGGACGTGAGTTAGAGTATCAGGTATAGAAGATCCCGTCAACTTCATGTAGATCGAGCTCAGGTAACCACTGGCTTGGGATGATTGGTACATGAGATGCAGATCCGATCCTGGGATGGGAATGGATTCTTGGACGATCTGAGTCTCGGCGAAGATCACAGAACGTCCTGGTACACCACCGACCACCTCTGGCATCCAGGTGCTTGTTATTATGGGTGAAAGAACGAATGGATCGTGCTCTTCGCAGGTTTCGATCACGTCTCCAGTTGATCCGAAGAAGGACCGGGAAACTCCTGGGAAGTTGATGGCGGGGTTCCTTGCCAAGAAACTGTAATGAATAGAGATTACTCAGTGCCGAATCTATATTAATAAAAGAGGATCTATGGTTTATGTGTGTAAAAGCATCACGTTCAAACGACTGCACCAAATTCGATAATTCTTTTTTAGTTGTGTTCATTATTATCACCACCACCTTTCTACAACAAAATATTCCCGAAAAAAAAAAAAGGCTTTTTTTTTCCTTCGACCAAGCGAACAATCATAGATTACTTATATTTCATGAGAATTTTGACACTTGTGTGAGTGAAGTTTATCGTGTATGATATATATCGTTGTGTTGTTGGCGAGTTCGTAATGATCGAGACAATGAGCAAACAGAATGAGAGATTATCAATCAAGATCTGCCCCAGCTCCGGAAGAACCGATATTATCGATCTCAGGCAAGATACAACAAAATATAGAATCCAATGAAATGATCAACTTTGAGCGTTTAGCATTCAGATATGATCCCACAGTCGATTATGCTAGCAATATATTGGTGTCATTTGGAAATACTGCAATGCTCTGAGATATCAAAACGAACCCCCAGGATTATGTTGTTTGAATGAAAAATCAAATTGCAACAAGTGACAACGCCACTCGAACCTTTGAATTCGTTACTCTCAAGACAAGAACCTCTATCTAAACATTCCATGACATCATTTGGTTCGAGTATAATTGAGGGAGGAGGTTATAACTTTTGAGGTATTTTTTTTTCTATATCGAACATCTCACACATTGATCATAACATACACTACCTACGAATATGAAAATTCTTAGACCCATAAACAAGGCTGAGGATGAGGGTAAGGCCGGTAAGGGTTATGGTAAGGGTAAGGGTTGGGTTAGTTCAACGGTAAGGGTAAGGTTAGGTTAGGGTTAATAATAATCCAACGTATACTCTAGCCACAGCAACGCGTGGCCGGGTCTGCTAGTACCTAATAAAATTCGATGGTAAGCATTGGAAGAACTAAATTTGATTTTTCTTTTCGAGGTTCCTTTGAATTTGTACTATAGCTCGACACTTGAGGTTTTAAAACCGAACAGAATTCGTCAAAACTTCAAAATGAAACACAATCTTGGTTCATACTGCTAGAATAAAGTTCAAATGGTTTATATTATAAAAAAAATTTGAGAAAGAAAAATCAATCAGAGAAATTTTCCGGTCATGTCCACAACGGTGGATTAACCACATTTCCATCTAGAACCGCCGAACTTCCCTCAAATTCGGCAGATTACCGGAACTCATGCACAATCAGACGTTTCTCGATCTTGCCTCTCTCTGTGTATATTACGAACTAATAATACCTACAAAGCGGAGCGAATTTCCCCGGTTTGACGCACACTTGATTGAGTTTCTCACCTTGTATGCAGATTAGATACGTCGGAATCGTCGTTGAGCTGCATATGGACCGGAGGGAGGATCACGATCTGGTTCCATGGCACGAAAACCGTCCTTGTGAGCGGCTTGAAGGGAGATCTCTGGAATTGGAGGGTTACGGCTCCTCCTCCGTTCACCAAAACGTCGAACCTAAAGAGGAGACAAGTAATGAATTCTTAATACTGCAGATTTTTGTTATTTAAATGGATAACTTGGGTATACAGCGGGTCCTGTTTGTCGATTTAATGTGATTTTATCTTTTCCACTTCCTCCTTTCTGGAAATGCGCTAATATTGATGTTGAAACAAAAACAATATATTCTTACAGATCAGTATATTTGAGAACTTTTTAGACTTTGAGATGTTATGATTAGGTTTCTTTGATTTATGCAAAGATACGGAATTAAATTTTCAATTCGCGGAATCAATTCAAATGTGTTTTCAAGGGTTCGAATCGAATAAGCAGTCTGATGATAATTTGTTGGCTTTTTCCTTCTGTGGAGTTTTGTGGGACTATGGATGGTATACAGGGTGTTCCTAAATTGTAGGTATAAACAAAGAGGAGAGATTCTTTAAGTAATTTTAAGAAAAAAAGCCCCATAAACATGAGATCGCAAACGTTTCGTTTTCGAGATACAGGGTGTTGAAGTTTGAATTTTATTCAAGTTTTTTCCTCATAGTATCTAAACTTCACAAGATATTCAACTGAAATTTTGCATAGATATTACAATTTAGAGTATACAACATGTGACATGCCAATTTCGATAGCAAATCTACAGAGTGATATTTCTTCTGGAACACTATCCCCTGTTTTCCTCCAGAAAATTTTTTTGGTGGGCCACTGTTGATTTGAAAAAATGTGAAATCAGAATTTCTTGTGAATTGTAGATACTATGAGAAAAAAACTTCAACACCCTGTATCTCGAAAACAAACCGTTTGTGATCCCATGTTTATGGAGCTTTTTTTCTTGAAATTACTTAGGCAATCTTTTCTATTCGTTTTAACCTCCAATTCAGGAACACCCTGTGAAAGTTTGATAAGGTTTCGTTCAACAACTGACATCAACTTTGTGAATGGAAAATTTCGAAATTTTGAACAGAGCTGAATTGAATAATGGCAAAATGATAATGAAACTTTCAGCAACATAACGACTAGGCTTAGTTGTTCTGAAGTTGATTAGGAAAAAATTCAGATATTGCAAATCTGTGGATTTTCAGAAATATGGTAACAAAGTCTACAAATTTTTTTTTTAACTGGGTTTCCGATTTTCTACATTTTTTTTTGTTATCGAATAGGGTGAGTAAAACTTTTCCATACAAAATAAGACAAAGTTTAATTTTTTTGAAGTAGATCAGAAAAAAATTCAGATTTCGGAAAACTGTGGATTTTCAGAAATATGGTATCAAAGTCTTGAAATTTTTTTTTCCTTTGTTTCTGATTTTCTTTATTTCCTTTGTTATCAAATAGAGTGAGTAAAACTTTTTTTGATACCAAAAATGACGAAGCTAGTTTCTTTGAAGTTAATTAGGAAAAAATTAAGATTTTGGAAATCTATGGATAGTCTACTGAGTGGTTTTGTAGAATTTATTCAATTGGTTTCATAACCTCCATACAAAAAAATTATTTTAGATTTCTCAAATTAGAACCACGAATCCAGTCAGTTTCCGACGTCAGGATTTGTCGTCGATACAGCTTAACGACGTCGTTAAAAATGCAATGGGGGAGAAACATGGCACTTCCAATTAAATAATCTCCCCCTTAATCAGATCAAAACCTCTTTCGGAGACGAGTATCGACTGATACTGTGCATTGTTTCCTCTCTCATTTTCATTCAGATGCGCGCCTGTCCCGAACAAGGTTTGATTGAATTTTTTATACAGAGTGTCAGAGTGACTCTTTGAAAAAAATAAAAAAAAATATCTATCCCCACTAGAAATATTTTTTTTTCAAAATAATGATTTCTTGCACATCACGTTGCGTTTCTGTGTAACACGCTCACAAATGAATGAATCAAATCAATCAGTTTCTTCATGGTGAAATAAGTTATGAAGATGTATTGTACCATTTTGTAATTTACATGAAAGGCGCATAATTTTTTTTTAGTTGGCCACACAGGCTTTCCCAAATTTTATTTCCAACATGAAAGATTAAATTTTCACATCATGAAATATTCAAAACATTTTATGATGAAATTTGAAGGATATTTTTTTCCAAAAAAGTTACAACAGATATCTATACGTTTTTCAGTATATCTATTGGTATTTCAATGAAGAATATTTCACCATGAATAAACTGATGGATTTGATCCACTTGTGAGCGTGATACACAGAAACGCAACGTGATGTGCAAGAAATTATTATTTTGAAAAAAAAAATTTCTAGGAAGGATATATTTTTTTACATTTTTTTTAGCTCTTTTATACAGTGTTACAGGATTGTCCATTCATTCTGGGACACCCTGTAGGTGACCACTGTGAAATTTGAAGATTGATTACAAATATTGCATTGTACCTGTGGAATGTTCCAAGTGTTTTTCGTTTCAATATGAGGCCATTCTTCAGGACACAGCTAACCACCCAAAGCCTGCTCGTGGGTAACGGATAAATTTCCCCTTTTTCCCAAAAAAGAACCTTTCCTGTGAAATAGTCGCAGATTATCAATTAGCGAAATTTAAAAACGTCCCTCCGGAGTCCAGAATCTCTCCAACACCACCACCACGATTTACATTTAGATTACTCCGAGGAGAGGAAAAAACGCGAACACAGTCGGTTTCACCGACCTGTACAACTCGGCAAGTAAGAACTAATTAGCAATTAGGCCCGCTCTGTATATTCCCGGAATTTGAGCAGATTAAACCTACGGCGGCGGTGTATTCCCGAAGTTAAAAACACAAATAGAAGCGAGAGGCGGTTGTTTGGAAAGGAACGAACGCCGGCGGGGGTTCCGTATAACTTGTACGGTATATTCTCTGAAATTCATCCTCGTCGGACGGGGAGATGGTCTAGGATTTCCCGCTCAATTACACACTGTTTCTGTTCTGAAATTCTGAACTCTGAACCGGGTAGACTCTCGCAAAAATGAGCGCCGCCAGACTGATAAATATATGCGATTATGTAGGGAATTTCCGCCTAACTGGGCACTCGATTCTCCCGGTATCGAGGCGGAAACTTGATGTTCAGAGACGAGATTTTCTCGAACTTGGATGAAATGTGTATTGAAATTTCATGCAAATTCTGGTACCGGTAGAGACGATGGTTTCTTTTGCTCGGGTTGAAAGTTTCAGAGTAATGCATCCGTAGTAAAATTGAGTTACCCCATTAGAACAATGTTTTTCCAACTGCTGTAAACAAAATTTTGTATGTTTCTCGTTGAATAATGCTTTGATTAAGCTTCCATGAGATACAGAAAAAATTATAGGAAGCACTGCCGTGAAGCCCTTTCATCCATGTTGTAGGTAGATTCGCATTTTCCAGTTTCAGAAACAAAATTAAAATTTGCTGTCAAAAATGGCAGCTGTCAAAAATGACAGCTGTTCAAAATGATAGATGTCAAAAAATGACAGCTGTCCAAAAATGCTGAAATTTGCTAAACAAGTTTTTTTGGAAAAACGGTTTTTCCTCGATAACTTTTCATGCTTTGGTTTTTATAAATTTCAAAATTCAATATTATTATATATATTAATATCTGGAACGAACCATAACAATATTTATAAATAAATTTTTGCCAAGTTTTCCTCAACTTGGTATATAAAATTATTGGGTAAAAAATCGTCTAGAAATTCCTCATACGACCTGAGTCGATCACAATTATTTCCAAAATACAGTTCCGTACCTCAGAGCAAAAGGGTATTAAGTCCAAAATTTCAATTTTCGGGTTTTTTTGCTCACCTTCATTTAAATTTCGAGCTGTATTTAGTGGTCAACCTTCAAGACGATTGGACTTAAAATAACGAAAATAACATAGTTTTAAGTCCTTAATCACAACGCAAATCAAACGAAAAATGTAAGTATTTTACGCTATCCTTGGAAACTCACATTTGTGACTTAATACCCTTTTGCTCTGAGGTACGGAGTTATATTCTTCATAGACCATATCGTTTTGTTTCGAAAAAATGAGTTTTTTAGCAGAAAAATCTTAACATTTGTGAAAACGTTCTGAAAACTCCTGAATAATTAAATTCGATAGACAAAAAGGCATCAAAATGAAAAACAAATCCACACTCACCAAAGTTGATCCATTATCATATAGAAAAATCTCAAATTCAGATAAATGAAAATGGGGATCTCTTGAAGTTTCAATTTCAAAGTGCAATAGCGACCAGAAAAAATATTTCATGACACCTCTCAATTATATAAAAAACATATTGTATATAACGTTTTTGAGCGCTCGTACTACTTACACGAGGGCTATATCATTTCGTCACGATGTCTGTATTTTTAGAATTTTGAGCCGAAAATGGTCTCAATCGACAGAGTTCGACTCACTGATGACGAATCCGTCAAAAAATTCGAGTCTGTCCGTCCGTCCGGCCGTCCGTCCGTCCGTCCGTCAGCACGATAACTCTCGAACGGACCAACCTAGAGACTTGAAATTTTCAGTGTAGGTTCAGATCCCAAATGCCTCGGTCAAGTTCGTTAATGGGCACAATTCCACCAGGGGTTCCGTAAATATGGCCGTTCAAAATTTTGTTCTCCTGATTACTTCGAAACTACAAATTCGATCGAGATGAAACTTTGCACTCAAATGGAGAATGAGGTGTTTAAGCTACATGTGAAATTTTGTCCAGATCGCATGACCAGAACCATAGAAACCATAGAAAATTGTAACTTTTGAACGGAAACCCCTAGGGACTTGAAATTTTCAGGATAGGTGTGGATCTGGAATGTCGTGATTACGTTCATCTATGAGCAAAATTATACAAGGTGTTCCGTAAATATGGTAGTTTGAAATTTAGTTTTCTCGATAACTTCAAAACTACAGATTCGATCGTGACGAAATTTTGTATACTTATGGAGAATGATATATTCAAGCTACATTTCTCCAGATCACATGACTCGAACCATAGAAAATCATAACTTTCGAACGGAAAGGCCTAGGGACTTGAAATTTTCAGGATAGGTGTGGATCTCGATTGTCGTGATCACTTTCATCTATGAGCAAAATTATACTAGGGGTTCCGTAAATACGGTCGTTTGAAATTTTGGTTTCTCGATAATTTCGAAACTATGGATTCGATCGAGATGAAATTTTGTATTTTAATCGAGAATGATATATTAAAACAATATTTTGTCCAGATCTCATGACCAGAACCATAGAAACTATAGAAAATTGTAACTTTCGAACGGAAAGGCCTAGGAACTTGAAATTCTCAGGGTGGGTTTGGATCGCGAATATCGCGGTCATGTTCATCAATGAGCAAAATTAGACTAGGGGTTCAGTAAATATGGCCGTTCAAAATATTTTTTTGCTGATAGTTCCGAGAATACTGAGCGGATTGGGATAAAATTCTGCACCTTGCTGAGTAATAATGTATTCAAACTACGTGCAGAATTTTGTCCAGATCGCATCACCAAGACCATATATACCGTAGAAAATTCTAGCGAATTATCGAAAAAAAATTGATCAGCTGAAGCACTGACATGAATTCTGGAGTTTCGCCCAAGTTTCAGAATTTTTTTGACAGCTGTCGAAAATTCCTTCAATTGATTTCTGAAACTGGAAAATGCGAATCTACCTACAAGGTGCATGTACGAGCGCTCAAAAGCTCCTGCCTTCACGGCAGTGCTTTTCGTAATTTTTTCCAATCCATTCACTTGGCCCCGTACTGGCGAAATATCAAAAAAAATTTTCTGTTTGTTGCACCACTTTAGCTACCTGCTAGAATTCCATCAATTATCCTTCTTGAATCCTGACATAAAATGGTACTCCTATGGTTATACGTTCAGAATTTTGCAAGATTTCCAATACCAATAAAGATTGCATGGTCTTGAGTGAAAATAAATATTTATTTTAATGATCTTCAATTTTCCATGGTTGACTTTTATATGAACGATATCTCAACTCAACGACTTGCTTGGAAGTTCAGATGATTTCATATGAAACCATTCCACGATATTTATGCGCTTTCAAACCTGAATTCCCATGTTTAAACTGCAATCGGAATATTCCGGCTTAATCTTTCGATAATTCGTATACTGGACACTTTTCTAGGTTATATTTATGTTCAATGTTTTATTTCTATGATGAAATTGAACAGTTACTGTTTGTAACCAGAAATAAAGCCTCGACTGGACGTTCAAGGCCTGCTTCGATGTCAATAATTCATAAATGAAGTATAGTATGTTTCTTGTTGAATAATACTTATTAAGTTTCCATGAGATACAGAAAAAATACAACTTTTTCCAAGTGAAAATAAATGTGATTTCACAAGTATGGCAAACCTTTTATCCATTCATTTCATGGTGTGGTCTCGAAGGATATTGAATTGCACCTATACACTCTGGCGTTGGAAAAACGAGGGCCAACAAAATAAACCAATGAGAAATCAAGGCTCCTAAGCACCTCGTTTAACCCTTTAACCTCAGACCAACAAATAGGAATAAGAACCCGCTCGAACCCGAAAATAAAAAAAAATTGACCACTTACCATCCTCCTTGGCGCGTGAGCGTGAAGCCCAGCCTGGATTCCCTGTCGACAGAGACCCTGATGCCGACTATTCCAAGTCCTTGAGGTGTGACCACTTGACCTCTCATTACTGCTACACGGCTGTCGATAAACTTCAATTAGTGAGTGCTCTGAACGTTGTTTCGCTACTAGATGGGATATGGGGAAGCCGAGGGACTCGAGATGAGTTTTCTTGCGATGGAAGAACCGGCCGAATTGGTTCCTAATTGATGAATTGATGGAACAATCTGAAGCTCCTTCAGAGAGGGCGATGCTTGTGTTCTCCCAACATTAGATCACCAAGACTATTCATGTTTGGTTATTGTATGTTTTTATCTTATAGTTTTGGCTCTATCTTTTTAAAATTTTAATAGAATTAGCCCATACTTGATGGAAATCCATGATCAAACTCACAATAGAATAACTAGTATGATTTCCACTATACGTGTTTCGATGCAAAGCATCATCTGCAGGTGATAGTATAACTAAATTAATTCTCTAAACTGTAAAGCTACCTACTAATATGAACTAATTTTATCACTGGTAATGGTCAATTCTATGCGCAAACCCTAATGCGGGTTGAATATTTAATGATATCTTAATGACTACAATTATGCTTATCTCACCGCCATTAAGTGAGAAAATCTGTAGACGTAAGTTATTTTTTTGTTTTTTTTTTAATTTTTTTATTTATTTTTTCATATAATTTAGAAGAGAGGCAAAAATTTTTGTCAATTAACCATTAATAAATCTTTTTTGAAGTAAGAGAAATTTCTTGAGTTTCTCCTAAATTATATAAAAAAAAATAAAATAAAAAATTATTTGTTTTTAATTTTTTCATTTATTTTTTAAACAGGGTGTCCCAGAATGAATGGATAATCCTGTAACACTGTATAGAAGAGCTATTGGCCTCTCTGAAAAAAATAGCAAAAAAAATCTACCTCCACTAGAAATATAATTTTTTTCAAAATAATGATTTCTTGCACATCACGTTGCGTTTTTGTGTATCACGCTCACAAGTGGATCAAATCCATCAGTTTCTTCATGGTGAAATATTCTTCATTGAAATACCAATAGATATGCTGAAAACCTATATAAATAACTTTTTTGGAAAAAAATATCCAAGTTCAAATTTCATCATAAAATGTGATGAATATTTCATAATGTGAAAGTTTAATCGTTCATGGTGGAAATGAAATTTGAGAAAGCCTGTGTGGCCATCTCAAAAAAAAATATGCGGCTTTCATGTCAATTTCAAAATGGTACAATACATCTTCATAACTTATTTCACCATGAAGAAACTGATTGATTTGATTCATTTGTGAGCGTGTTACACAGAAACGCAACGTGTTGTGCAAGAAATCATTATTTTGAAAAAAAAAATATTTTTAGTGGGGATAGATTTTTTTTTAAATTTTTTTCAGATAGTCCATTAGCTCTTCTTTACAGTGTAACAGGATTATCCATTCATTCTGGGACACCCTGTATAATTCAGAAGAGAGACAAAAATTGATTTTTCTCACAACAATAGAAAACTTGAACAATTAACCATTATTGAATCTGTTTTGAAGTGAGGGAAATTTTTTTTCTCCTGAGATATATAAAAAAAATCAAATTAAAAATAAATAAAAAAAAATAACTAACGTCAACAGATCTTCTCACATAGGATTGACCATAACCCCCACCTAGTGATAAGATTAGTTTGTATTAGTAGGTAGCTTAACAGCTTAGAGAAGTAATTTAGTTTTACCTTAGCCCCCTGAAGAATTTAACCCAATTTAGTGGAAATCATACTAGTTACTCTATTGTGAGTTTTCTATCTATTTAGATAGAGAAAAAATAATCATTAAAAAAACTATAGAATAGTTTTGAAATGAAGAGCAGATTATTGTAAATGATCTAAATATTCAAAACAGGATGACTTAAATTGGTTAATCCGAAAATGATATACTCAGATTTAAATTAATATTTTCCTCTACCCAATAATTTTATTATTGAATGGTTTTTCTTTAAATTTCATTTCAGAATATTTTGGCATTCTTTATTTTTTCCAAAATAGAAAATGAAACCCACATGGGCTTTCCTTTTTCCGCAAGAAGACTCATCTCCGGGATAATAGAAGATGATTGCTTTCAATTTGACCATCAAATCGGTTAATTCAAATTAAAAGCAACATAATCGTAGCTTAACCACTAAAAGAAATATAATTGTCTTACAAAGCATCGTGAAAAAAATATATAAGGATGAAATTATCGCCCCACTATCGATTTGGCGTTGCCATTCAGTTCACACACAATTCGATAGTTCGACAAACATGCACTTCCGGACGAACTGATCGATTTAAGCTGTATATAAAGCTGAGTCTGGGGTTGCAATAATGAAACTTTATGACTTGTTGGACACTTTTATTGCGGCGACTTTCCTTGAAACTTGCCTATATAACGCGTTTGTCGAAAGGTTTCGGTGTTGGCTTATTGAGGCACGTTATCGCGGTTACAAACTAGACTTTTTCAGTTTTCATGGTTTGATATTTCTGAACGTGTTCATAAAATTTCAAGAATAAAATATGGGTTTGAAGTAAATTGTGAGGGGAGTCTATTTTAAATGTAAAATGGATGAAATGATGACCATGATGACCAAATAACAATCTTGCTAGTCTCACGAAATGGTGTCTTGAAGCACGTAGAAAATGTATTGAAAGTTAATAAATTTCAATAAAAAAAAATCAGGCGAATGATAACCGGAAATCAAGAATTTTTAACGTCTGTGTATATATAATTACATAATCCCAACCCTGTATATTTCAGATGAACTCTTTATCTATTATTCATTCGAGGCTATATTACTATGTATAATTTTGATGAGCTTTCAATCTTCAATGACGCACAAGTGCAGGTGTTCATTGTTTGTTGTTTTCCTTCTAAAACATTCAGATAAGATAATTTCATAAATACCTCTGAAGACGATCAATCGTCAATAATTAAAAGTAGTTCATTTC
Source organism: Aphidecta obliterata (assembly GCA_963966015.1). Lineage (NCBI taxonomy): Eukaryota > Metazoa > Arthropoda > Insecta > Coleoptera > Coccinellidae > Aphidecta > Aphidecta obliterata. The sequence goes on along the minus strand of OZ014429.1, from coordinate 43,934,774 downwards.
TAACTGTATGCTAGATAGGTCGGATAATCGTCCGTTGTAAATAAAGATTGTTTTTTAAAAACAAGGCTTTCGTTTTCAAAAATATAATTTGTATATAATTACAAGTATTTTCATGGCATAGCAGAAATACTCGGTTCCCTGCTGGCTTAGATGGGAAAGCGCCAGACCGGTAATTTGGAGTCGTGGGTTCAAATCCCGCCTGGGGAAGAAATTTTTTCCGGAATTCATTCAAAAGTATTTAAAATTGTAGGTTTTTTCTCCAAAACTATTTTGTATTCCTAGAAGAAATCTCTACAGTAATGGTGGTATATTCACCCAGTTTCCTCATTTTCATTTCTTCTCGAGTCATTAACGGTCAAAATGATTCATCACCTGATTCCAGCAAATATCGGAACTGTGTCTAAAATGTCGACCTAATCGAATTTTGCCTCATTTGCGTCCACCGAAACAACCGAGTCCCATCTGGACTTTCTGAATTCAATTACCGGACCATCCGTTTCATTATTGCAACTTAGAGATGTCCATAATGTAGTGCAGGCACTCCCATTATCTACTTCATGACCACGAGTAATAATTTGGTGGAGAGTTTGTGAAAAGACTGTTGTACTGAATTCAGTCGAGTTCTTGAATTGAACGGAACCGATGGTGAATGGACGCCAGTGGTTGAAATAGCTCGTCGAAATTTGTTGATGACATTAAAGTTTTGGACATTGTATTCGAGCTGTGTGCAATCTGCGAATTCTACAAAATATTGATAAGAATCCTGGAAAGGAAAAGAACTGTCATATAATGTTGAACACTTTCTTTTATAGGGGTGCTATATATTTTGAGTGCATTCTGTTTTTGGTTTTTTGAGATCATAGAAGCTAGTTTCGGACAAGAGTTCTATTGAATTAATCGAATATATGTCTGAAAAAATTGTACAGTGGAAAATCGAAAATGCTTTTAGACAAATTTTGAGGTGCCAAAGTTCGAGAGATATTGAAAAAAAATTGTATTTGCCAAAAAAAGTTATATATAATGTAGTTATTCCATATACCAGGTGTTTCTAAATTGTGGGTACAAATGAAGAGGGGAGCTTCCCTGTGTAATTTTGAGAAAAAAAATAGCAAACGTTTCGTTGTCGAAATACAGGGTGTTAAGGTTTTTTTCTCATAGAACTTACACTTTACAAGATATTCAACTGAAATTTGGCATAGATATTACAATTGAGTATTTTCACCATGTGACATGCCAATTTTGATGGCAAATCTACAGGGTGAACTTTTATGACAATTTGGAATTTTCTGAGGATTTCGAGAGAATCTTTTTTTTCGAAATCGATAGCAGTTACGACGAAACTACAAGGGACCATAAAGTTTAGTATGACAACAAAGCTGCTTCTTAAATTTTTTCGAATCAACAGTGGCCCACCAAAAAAAAGTTCTGGAGGAAAACAGGGAACAGTGTTCCAGAAAAAATATCACTCTGTAGATTTGCTATCGAAATTGGTATGTCACATAGCGTAAACTCTCAATTGTAATCTTTATGACAAATTTCAGTTGAATATCTTGTGAAGTCTAGATACTATTGGAAAAAAACTTGAAGAAAATTCAAACTTCAACAGCCTGTATCTCGAAAACGAAACGTTTGCGATCCCATGTTTATGGGACTTTTTCTCAATTACTTGAGGAATCTCCCCCCTTCGTTTGCAACTTAAATTTAGGAACACCCTGTATATAGATATATAATTTTGTTTTGGCAATACATTTTTTTTATATCTTAACATGATCGTAACATGATTCCGATATTTAAAGTTTGAAGGAAACACCGTACAATATGTTCAAAATGTATTCACTACAGTACTTACCGAATCTTTTATCGCAAATTACAACAGACTGAAAATCAATTTATAGAAATCTAGCACATTGACAATATTTACATGGTACAAATCTGAAAAAGAAATATACATACATATTCATCAAACATGAATGAAATAATTTATAAAATAATATCGAAAGCTATTATTCTAGAATTGTTAAAAACCATCAAAGCAAACTTTCAACCGAGCTATTCGAACGACTCAGCGCCCAACTTCAGAACCACGACTTCGTTCTGAAATGTGTCAAGTATAAAATGTTAAATAAAAAAAGTAGCTGGTCAAAATGCAACAATGCAATAAAAAGGGCACTGGTTCTTATGTAAAAAAGTATAGAATATCGAGAGAGGGGTGTGGAGGAGGTGCATGGGAAACTGGTAAACACAGGTCTTCGGGGGGGTGGCTGACAATGACACGTAGACAAAGGAAGGAGGTTCGGCCGAGCCGTCATTTGTTTACGCACGTTGTTGAGTCGTTGTTGGTTTGTTGTCTCTTTTCTGTGAGACGGGTGCAATGTTGTTTCTTTGTATTTGGCGGTCTCTTCTTGGTCGTTAGCTTTGCATTAGACTAGTCGTTTCCGATTGTACCAACTCAAGTTCGAGAGTGGGATTATTGAGTTACGAACTATGCCAGTCAATCACGAGCGACTCTAAAGCTGAACAAATGATCAAACAAAATACAGGGTATCTACTTTTGAAAGGGCCAAACTTCAGTGGGAGATCATATATGCGATTTGCAACAAAAAATGTCATATAACATATGGTCGAAATGTTGACGGTTATTCTTCAATTTAACATTTCTTGATTTCAAGGGAATATTTCAAGTTTTCCATCAAATCAATTATACTTCAGTTATCCTTGTAGCCTTATCAAAGTTGACAACAGCAATAAATTTGCCACAAGATGAGAATTTTTGTGTGCCAAAAAATTTTGTATTGCGGGCGTGGTAAGGAGATGAATATCACGATTCTGAAGTGAACAAAACCGGTTATATTTTTCCAATGGTTTTATCGATGAAAAATCATTAATTATGGACATGTTTTCTTTCCAGCAAAAAATACCCCATTTAGTGTGCTTTCGAATGACATATCAAATTTTGTGCTTGCTGCTTGTCTTCTGCTCTAATATCATGGCTAACAAGATAAAAACGAAAAAGTCTCAATATACAGGCTGTTCCTGAATTTTAGTTACAAACGTAGAGGGTAGATTCCTTGAGTAATTTGAAGAACCATAAACATGGGATCGCAAATGCTTCGTTTTCGAGATACAGGGTGTTAAAGTTTTTTTTCTCATAGTATCTACACTTCACAAGATATTCAACTGAAATTTGGCATAGATATCACAATTGAGAGTTTACACCATGTGAAATGCCAATTTCGATAGAAAATATACAGGGTGAATTTTTATGACAATTTGGATTTTTCTGAGGATTTCGAGAGAATCCTTCAAAATTTATTTCTCGAAATCGGTAGCAGATACGACGAAACTACAGGAAACCATAAAGTTTAGTATAACAACAAAGCTACTTTTTATGTGTTTTCAAATAAACAGTGGCTCATCAAAAAAAAGTTCTGGGGGAAAACAGTGGGCAGTGTTCTAGAAAAAATATCACCCTGTAAATTTGCTATCGAAATTGGTGTATACTCTCAATTGTAATATCTACGCCAAATTTCAGTTGAATATCTTGTGCATTGTAAGAAAAAAATTCAAACTTAAACACCCTGTATCTCGAAAACGAGACGTTTGCGAGCCCATGTTTATGAGACTTTTTTCGCAAAATTACCTGAGGAATCATCCCTCTTCATTTGTACCTCCAATTTAAGAACACCCTGTATATACAGGGATAAATTTTGAACTACTCAATATAATTTAATGAAAATTTGATATAATGAACAGTAGTGAGGACCTCTTAAAATACTGCCCTTAAATTCAAATTAGCTCATTTAGTTTACCAGGGGCGGACTAGGTTGTACATTTTAATGCTCACATTTTCAAAACCCTGTATGATAAGGAGTTGAAAAAAATAAATTTGGATACTTCGAATATTAAGCTAAAGAAAAGGTACTCTTGCTCATTGTCGATAAAATGAACCGTTTTCGAAAAACAAAATAATGAAAGAAGTAATTTTTTCATTTCTACTGAGAAGAACCATGAATTCTAATTAAGAACTATTATATTATTACAATTTCAATAACGGTTTTCCTTATTCTATAGAACTTTTTTTCTTCAGAGCAAATTCACTAAATGTGAGTTTCTTGTGGATGAATATGGACTTAGGGTTGTAGATTTATTGCGAAAACGATGTATAAAATGTATTGGAGATTTCGAACAATTGTTGTAAGTAGTCTGTCTTCTTTACATGTTTTCATGAAATCTGTATTATTGCAATTTAGTTTATTCCCTCAAATTCTTCCGAATCGACAGATAAATTCATGATTTCCATGAGAATTACTTCAACATTCGATCATAAAGAGCTTCAAAATAGAGCAAATTCAGGTTTGGAATATTTCGACTTTTTCGTTGTTATCTTGTTAGCCATGATATCAGGGCAGAAGACAAGCAGCAAGCACAAAAGTTGAAATGTCATCCGAAGGCTAACTAAATTGGGTATTTTTTGCTGGAAAGAAAACATGCCCATAATTAATTATTTTTCATCGATAAACCATTGAAAAAATAAGACTGGTTTAGTTCACTTCAGAATTTTCATATTCATCTCCTTACCACGCCCGCAATAAGAATTTTTTTGGCACACAGAAATTCTTTTCTTGTAGCAAATTCAATGCTGTTTCCAGATAAGTGCTCAACTTTGATGAGGCTACAAGGATAACTGAAATATAATTGATTTAATGGAAAAACTTGAAATATTCCTTGAAATCGAGAAATGTTAAATTGAAGAATAACCGTCCACATTCCAACCATTTTTTGTTGCAAATCTCATGTATGATCTCCCATCCGAAGTTTGACCCTTTTAAAAGTAGACACTCTGTATACGCTTCTGCTATATCTTAGTTCATTATATTCTATTTCAAAAATTCGACGAGCTTCTTCTCATTTGCTTGAATAGTGAAGTATTATGTTGTATTTTTTTCATCTGGAATTAGTCCCAAGACCAGTCCAATGCAAAGCGATGAATAACAAATGTGCAATATGTGTCCTTCGAATTCACACTTGTGGTGAAATTAATTTTTTCATTCTTTGTTCCAACACGAACAATAAGGTTTCATATAAGATATATATTTTGTTCTCCCAATAAAAGAAGTGGAATATTAACTGTTGGCGAGGTCTACTAAATACCCATTTTGAGGTTGCCACATTTCACAGATTTGCAATTCTTAGACGACCAATTCGAGACGTAGGTGGACAACACCAGTATATCAGGCGATTCAGAATCCACTTGTTTCGACTGATGTTTTCTAATGATTATGAGTGGATGAATGAATGAAAACAAGGACAGGTAGCCATTACACAAGAGTTTCAAATGTACAGCGGAACAGACAACAATTTCGAGCATCTCAATGCAACTTAAGAGAAATAGAAGAGACGCGCGAGTTCGATCCATCAAAAACTAGTAATATTGATTATAATAATTAATGTGGATAGAAATCGACTAAAGAAGTTTTTGATGGGCGAGCTAAGCGTCAAAAGAATATACGAAAAAAAGCATATGACTAGATGAACAAACAACAGTTGTTATTAAATGAACGAGAGTAAGTATATACAGCATTTCCGACAAACATGTAGAGGGACAGGAACATTCAAATGGGAACAGGCTTTACAGGCAGCACACGGATAGACGTACAGTCAGACAAGAACAAGAAGGGATGATGCTGCCACTTACCGCGGTGTAAAGGAATTCCAGAACTCGCTACAAGTGTTTGGTTGCGACAGCAGCAGCGACATAGGGGACACAGAAGACAGGACAATTACTAATCACACAGATACTGAGCATGCGCGCTGCGCCAAACCGAAACACGCGCGCATGTCAATTCGCCTCAGACTCATAGAATTCATCATCGATTCTGTGAATCCGGCGAGCTTGGGTTCATTCACACGGTCTTCATTCATTCTGGCTCACTGGTTTCGACGGCACAATTGACACACAATCAAAAACAGATTTAGCTACGGACAATGACAGACACAAGTTAGCAGTATCTACTAGCAAAACAAATAAAACATATAAAAGAAATGTAACACGCTATATGTTGATAAAGGTGATCGCAACACAACTGAGAAGTGGATAGCTTTTATGAGGAAACAACATTGTTGCTCAACTTGTGTCCACCACCATCTTTAAAATACATACCTAATGAGCTAAAGGTAGGATAGGAGCTCGTTCGGAATATTATCGATCGCAAATAATGGTGAAACATATTTCAATAATATCAATGCGTCTTTTGATCGTCGGTAGTTCTCTCACATTTTAAGAGCGACAGACTCGGGCTTTGGAGGCGGGTTGACGCACACAGAGGGGATTTTCGGGTTTTGTGAGACAAGACAAGACACAATCCGGGTACTGGACCAAGTCCAACCGGGGGATGGGTTTGTGGGGTGATGCGGGGGGTTGTTGGGGTCCCCCGATAGGGGGTGTGCGGTGCCCGAGCAAAGCAACCATCCTTGATCACGTGCAGACGCTGATCCTTTTGTGTGGTCTCGCTTTTTTTCTGCGTGATAACGACGACTCGAAGTCTACTCGAAGAAGCACTAATGATATTGGCGATGTTGGACGATCGAGAATGTGGTATTTGAGTCGGTAATTTATCTGTTGAATCATTTTTTCTTGAGATGGAAATTCGTGTCTCAACTAAGAATTGCTGTTTCATCACTTTAATAAAATTCAATTAACAATTCAGACCCCTTTTTCGTTGTGAACAAAAATCTCGATTCGTAAAAACATAATTTAACAAATTATAGGATTGGTGATAATACTGTAAGTACAGGGTGATTGTTTATATATTACTCAATAGCTATCTCAGTAATTATTGGTTCTACAAAAACGTTTAAATGGGCAAATATGAAGTATTTTTTATAGGCATTCAGAATTCAGTACTACAAAATGCAAAAAAGCATTACCGAAAAATTTGATGTAAGTTGGTATTTTTCAAATGGAACACTCTGTATTTTATCTTCCTAATCGGTAAAGCTCTTTCTTCTGATTTCAAATATAAATAATTATGTCTTTGATATGGAAAACCAACAAAAAAAAAAGTTATTTATTTACAACGGACTATTATCCGACCTATTTAGCATACAGTAAAGGAAACTACTTAATTATTGACGACTGATTCGTCTTCAGAAGTATTTATAACATTATCTTATCTAAAAGTTTCAGAAAGAATGTAACAAACAAATAACACCTGCAACAATGAGCGTCTTTGAAATGGCTAGCTCATCAAAATATTACATAGTGATATAAACATTTAAATGGAAAGAGATGGGGAGCTCATCTGAGATATACAGGGTTGGCATTTTGTAATTATATACTTCATTGAGGTTGTTTTTGCCAGTATTCGGAAAATTAAGATGTTTTCGTCTGAAACTAAAGCAGATGTAGAACGCCACACAACAAAAAAATTACAATATGTGGATTGGCAAAAACGAAATCATTCTCTGGCCTCCTAACATTCCCGATTTGACCCCATTGGATACTTTCTTATGGGAATATTTGAAATCTAAAGTTTATATGGACCGTTCTCCAAATATTGAAGATATTTAAATCAGAAAAAAGGAAGGAATTGATATTCTCAAGAACCAACCAGAAATATTAAGGAGAGCCCTCGAGAACTCAATAAAAAGATATCGATTTTGTGGAAGCAAATGGGGGCCATTTGAACACTTAATTTTTTAACTTTATTTCCATGAAAAATTTTGTATATAACTTATCTTCAAGATGAACAGGATATTTATAAAAAAAATTTCTTCAATCCTTGTGAGAATTATTAATGTAATTATAAATGGATAACAGTGGATTTCTAAAATGGACGTATAAGCACAAATTATTTGTTTTTCCACTCAAATATTCCCTTGCTAGTTGAATTTTTGAATTTTTCGCAAAGCCAGAGTTCTTGTTTTGATTTCTATGCAAATTTTCGTATATAACTCATTTTTAAGATGTACGAAATATTTATGAAAAAATTTTTCTTTATAATTTGTGAGTAATATCAATGTTGATAGTAATGGATTTCGAAAATGAACGAATAAGGACAGATTATTAATTTTTTTCACACAAATATTCTTTTCCTAGCTGCATTCTTGAATTTTTTGCAAAGTTGGAGTTTTTTTTTTAAATTTCATTTCCATGCAAAATTTCGTATATAACTTATCTTCAAGATGAACAGGATATTTATAAAAAAAAATTTCTTCAATCCTTGTGAGAATTATCAATGTAAATAGCAATGGATTTATAAAATGAACGAATAAGGACAAATTTTTTGTTTTTCCATTGAAATATTCCTTTGCTAGTTGAATTTTTGAATTTGTAGCAAAGTCAGAGTCCTTCTTTTGATTTCTATGCAAATTTTCGTATATAACTTATTTTTAAGATGAACGAAATATTTTTGAAGAAATTTTTCTTTATGATTTGTGAGTAATATTAATGTTGATAGCAATGGATAGCAGTGGATTTCGAAAATGAACGAATAAGCACAGATTATTAATTTCTTCCACACAATTATTCTTCTCCTAGCTGCATTTTCGAATTTTTTGCAAAGTTGGAGTTTTTTCGATTTTATTTTCATGCAAAATTTCATGTATAACTTATCTTCAAGATGAACAGGATATTTATAAAAAAAATTTCTTCAATCCTTGTAAAAATTATCAATGTAAATAGCAATGGATAACATTGGGTTTCTGAAATAAACGAATGGGGACAAATTTTTTGTTTTTTCATTCAAATATTCCTGCTAGTTGAATTTTTCGCGAAGTCAGTGTTCTTCTTTCGATTTCTATGCAAATTTTCGTATATAACTTATTTTTAAGAAGAACGAAATATTTATAAAAAAAAATTTTCTTCATAATTTGTGAGTATTATCAATGTTAATAGAAATGGATTTTGAAAATGAACGAATAAGGACAGACTATTTATTTTTTTCACACAAATATTCTTTTCCTTGCTGCATTTTCGAATTTTTTGCAAAGTTGCTGAATTCTGAATGCCCATAAAAAAAATTTCATATTTGCCCATTTGAACGTTTTTGTAGGACCAATATTTATTGAGTAAAATATAAACAAACGCAGAATTCATTTCGATTGAAATTCATCGAATTTTTTTTCCACTGACGTTTCAATGTATTCAATCTAACATAGAAGCTCTCAATTCGACACGAACTTTTCGAATGTTCTTCTTCTTTCAGTTCTCTCATTCTCCCAGTATATAACTTTTTAACGGTCCAGCGAACTGAAAGGATTGTATTCTCCTGTATGCGTTCAGGTATTGATTAACAATTTAATACCAATCCGTTTCCGTCGGTTCCAAACGACCATCAAATATTGGATGTTTACATTTACTTGATTAAACCAAGGCGGATAGCGAAAAAAAACCATTCTGGGGCAAGAATTTACCGATGCACTCAATATAACAAGTTTTTGTCTGAGACTCTCGAACCGTCCACATTTCTCGATTGTACATCATCGCGATCGTTCGACACTAACGATCAAATTAGACGTATGTAAGAAAGAAGTTCCACGTACCTTTCCGTGTACTCGTCCATGTGGGCGTAGGATTGTACCGAGTTTTCTTCGATCAGGAACTTGACTCTTTGGTAGAAGGAAGCGGTCACCGATGGGGGTTGCTTCCTTAGAAGAACCTCGACGGGGTCGTTGTTCGACAGACACATTATATGGTCGTCGCAGCTTTCGTGTGAGCAGCATTCGCTGTCCGAGCAGTCTGTCATTCCATCTGGAAAAAAAAAATTTTTTTGGCACACAGATATTCTTATCTTGTAGCAAATTTATTGCTGTTTCAGATATGTGGTCAACTTTAATGAGGCTACAAGGATAACTGAAGTATAATTTATTTCATGGAAAAACTTGAAATATTTCGTGAAATCAAGAAATGTCAACATTTCGACCATGTGTTACATGACATTTTTTGTTGCTAGTCTCATGTATGATTTCCCCCTGAAGTTTGGCTCTTTTAAAAGTATGAACCCAGTATATACAAATTTACATAGTAAATTACCTTTCGGCTCTTTGTTCTAATTATGTCCCACAACTGTTCCCTATTAGTCGGTTAGATAATCTTGGATCTGCCAATCTGAACAGAAATCCACCTATAATAACCTCGTATCATGCAAATTACTATTTGGCCTAACTTTATAACATAGCCGAGATAATCAATAAACAATTACTCTGCTATCAGTAACTCCCAGAGTCTAACCAGATGACAGACTGTTTGGAGAGCCTTGCACTGCTTTCCAATAGCAATAGCAAGGCCAATTACATGATGTGTGCATTTCCACATTTCGTCGTTAATTAACTGTTCGGTAAAAAGGCGAGCAAGTGCAAACAGTTATGTTCTAGTAGCTTCGAAACCGAACAAGTATCGAGGCGAAGGGATAAAATTCGACAAAGCTGCCATATATTCAATAAGGTCATGCTTCGAACATGTAATCACAACATTATTTCATTAACATCTATTCGACTCCTTGTTACATCCCAAATTAGTTCACATTTCGAAAGTTCGTATTGGTCAAAGGAAAACTGAAAATAATCGAACTCGATTTTTCGTAAATTTGGATGGTTTTCAAAATAAGAAATAAGAATTGTTCCTTGATGTGAACTTCCAGTTTTTTAGAAAACGGAAAATTGCAAAATATACTTCATAATATTTTCCCATATTTTCTGAATGCTCAATCAATTCTGAATATGAAAATATAATGGTGGTTTCATATTTATTTCAAGCAATTCCATTCTAAATCAACCTGAGAAAATTCAGATTCCATATTCGGAAAATATATCCATGTTGTCTGTGATTCAATTTGATTGTCAAAATTTGGAGTTTTTATTCTCGGGGGTAATATCTCTAGTGCATTTAATTTTTCCGGAAAAATTCGGAAAAACGAGTTTCTAAGTAATTTGTTAAAACAGATTACTTAGAAACGAGTGTTCCAATTTTTCCACAGGAAAAATTAAATGCCCGAGGGATATTTGGTAAGATTATTTCCAGAGTTAAATGAACATTTTATGTGTGAATTTTCTGAGTATTTAGTGGAACACTATTTTCAACAGCCGCATTAATTTTACTTTCGGAAACATTTCCAAACCGATTCATTTTGAGTTTCAGTTGAAAAATTAATAAATTCGTAAGCGTTGTTTGTGATCTTTGTTGTTGGTAACGGTACATAGCAACACAGCATCGAAACCATCACGTTTGTTTTTACAAAGCAACTTGTCAAACTTGCATGAAATTTTTCCAATTTTTTTACCGGAAAAACTACTGACAGCTAAGTTGACAGTTGTTAAGTAATTTTTCCACTTAAAATTTATATTTGACATACCAATTCTTGATAGCGATTGGTCTAAATTAATAGGAAGGAAATAATCGTGTATAATAGAAGCGAAAATATGGAGCCTGAATTTTCTTTCAATGCTCATAGGTAGATCCACCTTTTCGGATATATCCACCTTATGGTAGATCCACATAATAGGCAGATCCACCTTTTCTGTGAATCCACCTCTTGGAATTGATCGGTGAAGAAGGATAAAAAATTTTGAAAATTGCCAGAAGGGCCAAGAACGTTCCTGTCAATATGTTTACTCTTCAAGAAAGTTAGAATTTTTTTTGAAATTATTTATTATTTATTAAAAGTAACAAAAATGCTATTCACGGAAACTGTTGAAAGTGCCTGTCTCTTACTTTTTCGCTCTTTCTGAGAAAATTCCAACTTTCTTCAAGGAATTAACATGTTGAGAGCATTGAATGAAAATTCAGGCTTCATATTTCCGCTTCTATTATAATCGAGAATGAAAACTTCAAATTTTGATAATCAAATATTGATCGAACCACAGACAACATGGATATATTTTCCGAATATGGAATCTGAATTTCCTCAAGTTGATATAGAATGGAATTGCTCGAAATAAATATAAAACTACCATTATATTTACATATTCGGATTCAGAAACGATTGAGTATTCAGAAAATATTATGAAGTATATTTTGCAAGAAAAAATTTTCCGTTTTCTAGAAAACCGGAGGTTCAAACGAAGAAACAATTGGTGATAAATTGTCTTTAGGACTTCTTATTTTGTAAATCAGTCAAATTTGCAAAAAAAAAATCGGTTTTTCCTCAATTACTTTTCATGCTTTGGTTCGATAGTTTTTCCCATAGAATATTTGGATAGCCCTCAAGAATACTGTCATATTAATAGATCATTTTTCAATTTTGTTCAAAGGAAAGTCACAAAATCCAGTGACCCGCTTACGTGAAACACCCTGTGCATCATTTTTCATTATTTTTTGAAAATATAAAATGTTAGAATAATATACATTCATTGCTTAATTCGAGTAGTAGCTTCTCATAAAAATATTCCATTTATTTTCAGAATCAAATCAACAAAATATCGCGCCTAGTGTCCGTAAACAGAATTCATATATGATATGAGAAAATATTCGAATATCCGCAGAAGTTGAATAATTCAACAACTGGTTCTTTGTTCTGATGAACGACTAAACTCACCATGATCGTTATCGATGTCGTCGTTGCAGTTCATCTCCAGGGCGATGCTGCAGTCCGAACCGGCCCAGCCCTGTATGCAGACGCACTTGTACATCCCGTCCTCCAAGGTGCATTGACCGTGGCCGGAGCATCCGTTTTCGCAGCCAGCTGAAGAACAACGTCAATTTTTTTATCATTCGGTAGTAAATTGAGGGTGCAGTGGGGTAATTTTATTACGACTCACTTTTCACTAATTAGATAATTTCTAGTCAGAGAATCACATCCTGAAGGATTAAGTGGAGAGCTCTTTTGTGATTTTGCGAAAGATTAAGTTGGATCATCTCGATCTGATCGGAATTACCCCAGAGAGGAGTGAGATCTTGAAATACTTACGAAGTGTGCAATGTCGACCGTTCCAGCCTTGAGAGCAGACGCAAGTACCATTCCTGCATCCTCCGTGTTCTTGACACCTGGGATCGCACGGTAACTGATCGCAACGAGTTCCAGTCCAGCCAGCCTCGCAGCGACACTTACCAGAGTCGCATCTGCCGTGTGGTCCACAATCCAGGTTACAGAGAGCTGTAAAGGAAAGATATACGTCCTATCCTCTCATATTCTCCGTTTGAGAATTATCGCCATCTCTGTAGGCTTTGGAAAATCGACTTCATGTTGGTAATAGACTATTCAGTAATAGCATTCGATATTCGTACACTGAACACTTTTCTAGGTTATATTTATGTTTGATGTTTTATTTCTGATAAAATTGAACTAGAATTCTGCAAGATTTCCAATACCAATTAAGATTGCATGGTCTTCAGTGAAAATAAATATTTATTTTAATGATATTCAATTTTCCATGGCTGACTTTTATACGAACGATATCTCAACTCAACGACTTGCTTGGAAGTACAGATAATTTCATATGAAAGCATTCCACGATATTTTTGCGCTATCAAACCTGAATTTCCGTGTTCAAACTGCAGTCGGAATATTCCGGCTCAATTATTCGATAATTCATAAACTGAAAACTTTTCTAGGTTATATTTATGTTTGATATTTATTTCTATGATGTAATTGAACAGTTACTTTTTGTAACCAGAAATAAAGTTTCAACTGGACGTTCAAGGCCTGTTCCGATGTCAATAATTCTCAAATGAAGTATAGTTAACTATTTTTTTATTATTATTATTATTATTAATATTACTCACCTTGAGAACAATCAGGTCCGGTCCAATGCCTGTTGCATATACATTTGGCGCTCTCCAAATCGTACACCCCATGATCCGAACACGTAGGCAAGCATTTGTGCACCTGTTCGTCTATGACGTCGCATTGGGGGCCCTTCCAGCCGGCTTTGCAATAGCACTGGCCGTGGACGCAAGCACCGTGTTCGGAGCAGGTCGGATCTTCGCAGTCCGGTTCGTCGCACACTTCTCCCTTCCAGCCGGGTCTGCAATGGCAGGATCCCCGGACGCATTGGCCGTGTCCCGAGCAGTCCGCCACCCTGCAGTCCGTCTCTGGAATGTCGCATTCGAGTCCTTTCCAGCCCTGTTCGCAGTGACAGAGACCGCCGCCGTATTGGCCGTGGCCTGAACACAACACTGGGCAGATACCTGAAATTTGCAAAAGTTTAGAATGAAGTCTCAACATTGTAATCTTTGGGAATATGAATGTTTAATTTCGAATTCGGTTACACATCTCGGAGGAGGGTCTGTATATTCGTACATACATCGTGTTACTTTGTATAAACAACGGATGTTGTTGGTGACCATCGGGACATCTGCAAACTCAGATAACAAAGTTCGTCGATGTTATGACTATAGGGCATGATAAGATCGAGAAAAAGGAGAATGTGCAACTTCGATTGATTTGCGGGAAAATTTCGAAGAAAGACTTCAGTTACGTGGGTGGGTCAGAATATGGAACTGAGGCACTATCAAAAAAAATGTCCTTTCAGTAATAGGTTTTAGAAGTGGGAAAAAGTACCTTTGGGGGACTCTGGAAGAGTTAAGGCAGTTGCTCACGCGGAGAGAACTCACTAAGAGGTAGTCGTACGGGTGAAAAAATGGTTGTCTTCCCTTGGGATCCAGTGGTTGAAATTTCAACTCTCGAATTATTTTTATAAAGAAGCCGTGGTTCTAGCATCACCAGATTTTCACGGGATGTTTCTCTTGGCAATAATAGCATTTCGTGAGAAAATGGTGATTGGGATCCAGGAATCGAAATTTCAACCCTCGAATTTCAAAAATTATTAATTTCAACCCCTGGATCTCAAGGGAAGTCAACCATTTTTTCACGAAATGATAGTATTGCAATGGGAAACATCCTGTGAAAATCTGTTGATGCTAGAACCACATCTCCTCATATTTACCATTATAAACACTTTCCATTTGTATTTCATGTTACATGTAATCTTGGTAAATAATTAATGTATTGTTTTTATTAGTCCTCAAAAAGAACTTATCAATTATCGTAATAGTTCATAGTAATATTTTTTTGGCACGCCACTGGTCGATAGGGTATTTCCGGAGATTTGGTCTGCTATCTTTGGCCGCTATTTTCACGCCGGTTAAAAATGGGAATCTTCGAAAATTTCAAATTAGTTGGGATCTTCACCCTTAAAATATATAGATAACGAATATTTCTTCTCTATTTCGAAGAATTGATATTTTCCGAATTTTTCTCATCATTTCTCATGTCTCGCTCATATATTTTCATGTTTCATAACAGTATGGATGCGACATTATTTCAGCAATTAACATGCCATATCAGGTTTAACCCCCAGTTGTGTTATGTCATGTTTTATCCGCTGTTATAATAAGAAAATCAATAATCGTCTATCATTAGCTGGAAACATTCCTAAGTACATACGATTGATTTTCTTTGGATAAAACCGTTTTGACTGGGGAGAAATGCCTAATGATGTCTAATTGTATTTACCAAATGGCAATCGGAGATATCGTAATCCTTCCATCAATCCGTTTATATGTCATTGTTCAAATGAGTTACCTGATTATGTCATAAGAACAACATTACTGGGATGTCCAGCTCGTGAAATATTTAGTTTCTTTCCTTAAATATACAGGGTGTTCCTAGATTGAAGGTACAAACGAAGAAGAGAGATTCCTTGGGTGATTTTAGGGAAAAAAGTCCCATAATTATGAGATCGCAAACATTTCGTTTTCGAGATACAGGGTGTTTCTTGTAGTAATACATTTTTTGTAATGATTATACGAGTTTATCGAATCTTTATGGATCATTGCTACAGATCGGGAAAAAAACCATGAAATATAATGATGAATTAATTCACCACATCTAACTGACTG
The DNA here is from genome assembly GCA_963966015.1 of Aphidecta obliterata. Lineage (NCBI taxonomy): Eukaryota > Metazoa > Arthropoda > Insecta > Coleoptera > Coccinellidae > Aphidecta > Aphidecta obliterata. Next base: position 43,918,936 of record OZ014429.1, on the reverse strand, counting down.
AATTTTTATGAAAATTTGGATTTTTCTGAGGATTTCGAGAGAATCGTTCAAAATTTTTTCCTCTAAATCGGTAGTAGATTCGACAAAACTACAAGAGACCTTAAAGTTGAGTACAACAACAAAGCTGCTTTTTACATTTTTTTTTAATTTAACAGTGGCTCACCAAAAAATAGTTCTGGAGGAAAACAGGGGATAGTATTCCAGAAAAAATATCCCCCTGTAGATTTGCTATCGAAATTGGCATGTCACATGGTGTAAACTCTCGATTGTTATATATATGCAAAATTTCAGTTGAATATCTTGTGGAGTGTAGATACTATGAGAAAAAAACTTGAAAAAAATTCAAACTATAACACCCTGTATCTCGAAAACGAAACGTTTGTGCTCCCATGTTTATGGGACTATTTTTCTTAAAATTACTCAAAGAATCTCCTCTTTTCGTTTGTACCTCCAATTCAGGAACAACCTGTATTTACTATACGAACAATGTTGAAAGGTGTATGAGCAATAAAAACTCCTTATGTTGTATACTTTCGAATAATCTATTAAATCAAGATACAAAGAAAATATACTGTTTATTTCGAAAAATCCAAGAATCGAATTGCAAAAACATTTGTGGAATTTTTTCCCCAAATTTAAGTCTCCCCATTCTAAGGGTCCATTATAGGAGGTTCCCAACAAACCAAGAGATACAATTTAATTAGGACTAGAGCGTAATCGCCGCAACATCGCTCACCCCTTCTTTTCACCCCCATCCTCCGAGCCCTCAATCTCTTCCAACCACCGTTACCTTCCAGATAAACTGCCGCAAGTTCAAGGCGCGTCATAGCTCGCTTTGCGGTCCGCCTCACCTGGCTGTACGCGAGTGTCCTCGAGAAGGGCCCGGATATTTACTTTATCTCTCCCCCCGTTCCGCCTTCTGCCCTCCGCCCTGTTTCCAATTCCATTAAGAAAGTCCTACTCTCCTCATCCAGCCTACGGACTACAAACAGACTTCCCCATTAATAACCTGCCGGTTGCCGCTTTCCAGCCATCGATCGCTCTCTGGGGTTGTAATTGCTACCGACGCGACAGCGGGAATATAATAACTTCTGATGAGTGGATTCTGCCGGTGCTTTCCAGCCTTGGAAATCTTCATATAACTATAGACAATCGAATTCAGGAATGAAAATGGCCCTTTTAAAAGTAGACACCAGGGCCGTATCTAGGGTGGCACTCGCCACGGGCGCAAGGTCCGAAGGGGCGCCAAAAAATATCAAAAATAAAAAAATAGAAGCGCAAAGCAAAAAAAATTCAATTCGAAAGATGACAACAAGGTTACGTAAGTAAATAATTCGATCACAACATTTCGAAACATTGACATTCAAAAAACAAAATGAGAATGCAATTAGGTCAGATATACGAGAAATATGGTCCAACTGTTATAAAAAATTTTCAAAGATGCCGCACTCTGATCATAAATATTACAATCGATAAAATCGTCATGCGATTCCAAGCACAGCCCCTTTATGAGTTGTTTACACTACATCCCTTATCGCATCCAGCTTGTTTTGAAGGGCGGCTTCTTTAATGATGATGATGGTTCATAATTATCGATTTGTTTAAATTTTTAGGCCACATCTGTGGTATTTCAAAAACGATTTGTATTGCCAAAAATTCACTAATCAGAGTTTTGAGCTCAAGAAGTGGGAGAAAAATTGGGGAATCTCATTCTATTCTACATAAATATTGATTTCTTTCAATTGTGAAGGGAAGAGCAAAAAATTTAAATTTCAATGTTCGTTTAGTGTGTATCCAGACTTGAAGTATTATAAGTTTTGAGTTTTTTTATATTCTGACTTTTTTGTGCCATTGTGCTTTTGGATTCGAGCATTATAATTTATGCTATTGAAGGTGAGTTGTACTAAGTATTTGTTATTTTTTATGACATCATTCTGTCATCGGATATATTCAATTATTCGTATTTTAACATAATAATATTGTTCCTTTCAATTCAAGAAGAAATATGTTGGTTCATTGCGGAAAATATGGATTTTCAAACTTGAGTTCTCACTTCTCAGAGCGCCTTTTCCTGAAATCTAATAAAACTAAAATTTTAGTGTTACTTTTCATTGTTTTCATTGAATCTTCAATCTCATATGGCAAAGATTATTCTAGTGATTTTTTTATACTTAACGAATGGACTTCTTGAATATTGTAACATCGGGCCATGTACGAAACTATTAGTAAGTGTTTCAAATGGTTATAAAATAGTATTTGTATGCTGAGTTTGCGGTTTTATTTGCAGAGATTGTGATTATCGATTATTGTTTTCTAGTTAACTTACTAAAAAAATTTTATTTCACGTTTGCAGTATGTATTTTTAAATTTTAAGTTGAAGAATTTATATTTTTCAAGATAACTGTTCGTATTTATTATATAAATATGAATATTTCATTTCGTTTTTTCAGAATTTGTTTTATTTTTATGCATTTTATTCAAAATGTGTATTTCAATGTTTTCAATGAAAAAAAATTTCCATAAAAATGTGTATTATTTTGAAACTCTTACGGAAATATATGACTAGCATTATGAAAAAAAAAATACTATATGAAAATATGATGGATGAAAAGAAATCTACGCAAATGGGGGGGCGCTGTCTAATATATTGCCACAGGCGCAATAGCACCTAGATACGGCCCTGGTAGACACCCCTCAAGGGTGAAAATTCCAGTTGAAATTTCCGAAGATCCCCATTTTCAAGTGTTCAAACTTGGTGATTTCCTAAATGGGAATGGATCGACCCGAGAATTACCTTTCGAGAGTTCCTGGAACCGAATTTCATGATTTTTTTTCGCACAAAAAAATGAATAAACTCAACACAACAAACAATGACACTAGATAATATTGATTCAGAGGGACCAACAGATTATTTGGATTTCAAATGTGAATTGTCCAGACAAGTTATGAATAATCCTTACGGAAAAGCGAAAAATTTAAAGTGTTTTATTCTCAAGTCTGTTCCCCGGATTCGTCTTACGGCGCAATGATTTTCCGACGGAGATTCCCGGTCCTCCAGTTTCTCTCCAACCCCTTGGAATAATAAACCGTTGGCTGGGTCCGCCAAAAGGTGCACTGGCCCGAATCCAACGGGAGGCTGCGACGGGTTGATATCAAGGGGACCGACCGTCTTGCTCTATGTTTGTTTGTATATCTCTCCTGAGCCATATATATATATGAAATGGAAATAGTGAGAAGATCGCCAACAAGATCAATTTCAATATGATGCGGGGATGTACCTTCGCGAAATTTCTCCTGGGACGTTTGAATAAGTCGGAATATGCGTGTTTTATGTTGACAAGATGTAACGGAGGGAAGTCTTAAAGGACATGTTTTATGTACCAATCTGCCTTCCGTGAAAATAACGAGCTGAAGAAGAAGTATTAAAAATTTTAGTGGTCAAAAATGTTACTGAATCTGAAAAGAATTTTTCTTGTTATTATTTCCTTCCTATTTATTTTGACCAATCGCTATTAAGAATTGATATGTCAAATATAAATTTTAAGTGGGAAAATTACTCAACAACTGTCAACTTAGCTGTCAGCAGTTTTTCCGGAAAAAAATTGGAAAAATTTCATGCAAGTTTGACAAGTTGCTATGTACCGTTACCAACAACAAATAACACAAACAACGCTTACGAATTTATGAATTTTTCAACTGAAACTCAAAATGAATCGGTTTGGAAATGTTTCCGAAAGTAAAATTAATGCGGCTGTTGAAAATAGTGTTCCACTAAATACTCAGAAAATTCACACATAAAATGTTCATTTAACTCAGGAAATAATCTTACCAAATATCCCTCGGGCATTTAATTTTTCCTGTGGAAAAATTGAAACACTCGTTTCTAAGTAATCTGTTTTAACAAATAGCATTCGCGAGAGTGAAAAACCACTCACGCTCATGCTATTTGTTAAAACAAATTACTTGGAAACTCGTTTTTCCGAATTTTTCCGGAAAAATTAAATGCACTAGGGATATTACCCCAGAATATATAGTTATGAAAATTGAAACATGGTAATATTTCAAGAAATTAAAATAAAATAAATTCGAATAATATCTCCAAAAATTCAAGAACCTTCAAACATCTTAGTTAATTCAGTGAATTCGATCAATTTATAAATTATTGTATTATTATATTTTCAAAGAGGGTTCAGATTATTTTAAAATAAGAAAAATATATATTTGTTAAAATTATTAATTTTAAATAGTTGAGATTATTTTAGTCATGTTTAAGTATATCTAAATAATGATGTATATGAACTGAAGAAGTGGAAAGAATCTATCCAGAATGTTGGAATACCTAGGAAATGCGATATGAAATAATTTGGAAAGAAAAAGTCGAGAGTCGAGATTGAGCCTTCAAAAAATTTGTTTGACTTGAGATTGAAAAAAGAAAACATCGAGAATTTTTGTTGAAACAAGCCAAGTGGAACTTGAAGAATTATATTTGGACATGGCTTTTTTCTGTGAGTGCACTCATTTGGTTTGAAAGGATTTATTGATTTGAGGATTATTGAATAATTAGAGTTAGTTCAATTGAATTCGATTGTTAAAAATATAATTGTGTTAACATATTTTTTTAAAATTAGTCATCTCAGAACCCTCCTTGAGGAAGAGTTTCGGGAAAAGCAAAAAGAATTATCAAAAATTGTTATTGGATTTGAATTATGTATTTTCAAAATCTAAATGAATTCCTTTGAATTTCACAGTAAAGCCATAACAATATTTTTTTTCACTCAAGATATTTATTGATTTGCTCCGTGAAATTTACCACTGAAGTTTTATTATTCATGTGCACAAAGGCTCTTCAATTTCCCCAAATTCATACCCATATTTTCCTGATGAATTTTTTTTTCATTATAAGTTGAATTCATTCTTGAAACTTGACAATTTAATTTCCAGAATATTGTCCAGAAGTTACACTAGAGTATCTAGTAGGTTCAAAATTGAAAAAAAATCGAGACAGGATGATTCCAAGAACACACGAACCAGCCTAATACAGGGTCTTCCCAAATTAGAGGTACAAATGGAGAAGGGGGATTCCTTGAGTAATTTAAAAAAAAGTCCCATAAACATGGGATCGCGAACGTTTCGTTTTCGAGATATAAGGTATTAGAGTTTGAATTTTTTTTCAAGTATATTTCTAATAATATCTACACTCCACAAGATATTCAACTGAAATTTGGCATAGATATTAGGATTGAGAGTATACACCATGTGACATACCAATTTCGATAGCAAATCTACAGGGTGTTATTTTTTCTGGAACACTGTCCCCTGTTTTCCTTCAGAACTTTTTTTTGGTGTGCTACTGTTAATTTGAAAAAAAATGAAAAGTAGCTTTGTTGTTTTACTAAACTTTATGGTCACCTGTAGTTTCGTCGTATCTGTTACCGATTTCGAGAAAAAAAATTTGAATGATTCTCTCGAAATCCTCAGAAAATTCCAAATTGTCATAAAAATTCACCCTGTATATTTGCTATAGAAATTGGCATGTCACATGGTGTAAACTCTCAATTGAAATATCTATGCCAAATTTCAGTTGAATTTCTTGTGAATTGTAGATACTATGAGAAAAAAACTTTAACACCCTGTATCTGGAAAACGAAGCGTTTGCGATCCCTTTTGGGGGACTTTTTTTTTATAATTACTCAAGAAATCTACCCACTTCGTTTGTACCTCCAATTCGGGAACACTCTGTATATACGTTAAAATAGGAAATATCCCTCTACTGCCCAATTTGTCATCTGGACCATTAAAGAGAATATAAATTGAACGACTGCCTGCAAGTGATCTCTGACATTCTGTCAGCATAAAAGGGTTCAAAGACAATCCCCTTCATTACTATCACTATTGTTTCCGCAGACCTCGCCCTTTTCATCCCACTACATCCGACATCATCTCGTACCTTTATCTAAATCGTTCGGGAACAATATAAAGATGGGAATCGGCGGATTCTGGGGCCCCTGGAGAAATTCAGGGACCCTTCTATATTAAATTCGGAACTGCGGATGATTTTCGCCCTTTGAGGGTGGTCGATTGGATCGTAAGAATAAGAAACTCGCTCTTGGTATAATCTAGTTATCGACTCCTGGTTGAATTTGAGTGGCAATCGGATTGCATTCAGTTGCCCCTTCGGCCGACAGGTGGCGTGAGTAGAGAAATATTCTCTGATCGTCTTCGCATTCGGTTGTTTGGGTAGCTTGTTTGCCACATCGAGTTTATCCTGAGCTAGCTGTACTGACGAGTCGTAAACGGCGAAAGCGGTTTATAGATGCAAAGGATAAATTTCGATGTTCCATTGGGTTACGTGTATTGATTTTTTGGCTTGCTTTATTAGTCTATCTAAAACATATTTTCTTAAAGAATAATAATGGCTGTTTATCTGAATTGATCGAATTCAAGAATGAAAATTGAAAAATTTCACTAGATAAACTAATAAGCAAGCCAACAAGACAATTCATGTATCCCAAATACCAACGAAATTTATCATTTGCAATCGTAGACCGGTTTCGATCTATGTCAGATCTCATCAGTACGACTATGCAATATGATAAACTCGATGAATGAAATAAAAGATCTTAAAACATAAGGTAACGTGGTACTGAGAAAATTTTCCAAATCACGCCACCTGTCTGTTCCAAAGTCAACTGTCTCAAATATCTGTAGATCACAAAATGTCTTATCAGCTCTCCAAAAACGAAATACACATGTATGACAACGCTGTAAACATTACAAGCATAAATAGTCACACATGGAAATTCAATGGATTCAAGCTGAAGCCTTATTCGATTGAATAATTGACTAAAGAATAATAATGGCTGTTTATCTGAATTGATCGAATTCAAGAACGAAAATTGAAAAATTTCACTAGATAAACTAATAAGCAAGCCAACAAGACAATTCATGTATCCCAGATACCAACGAAATTTATAATTTGCAATCGTAGACCGGTTTCGATCCATGTCAGATCTCATCAGTACGACTATGCAATATGATAAACTCGATGAATGAAACAAAAGATCTTAAAACATAAGGTAACGTGGTACTGAGAAAATTTCCCAAATCAATCATGTTTACGGCGTTGTCATACATGTGTATTTCGTTTTTGGAGAGCCGATAAGACATTTTATGATCTACAGATATTTGAGACAGTTGACTTTGGAACAGACAGGTGGCGTGATTTGGGAAATTTTCTCAGTACCACGTTACCTTATGTTTTAAGATCTTTTGTTTCATTCATCGAGTTTATCATGTTGCATAGTCGTACTGGTGAGATCTGATATGGATCGAAACCGGTCTACGATTGCAAATTATAAATTTCGTTGGTATCTGGGATACATGAATTGTCTTGTTGGCTTGCTTATTAGTTTATCTAATGAAATTTTTCAATTTTCATTCTTGAATTCGACATATTTTCTTGTTTGATTTTGTAATTTGAAAACTTCAGATAAACAACAAATATTTATTAGATAAAAATCTAGATGCAAAATATTTTTAAAATTGGTGAGTGGACGTTAAAGTAAAATAAAAAGATTAAGAATCTTGAAAAAGTTAAGAACAACTCACTTTTGGAACAGTCGATTCCTTGAAAGCCATCAATACAGTCACATTTCCCCAGATAACACGACCCACGACCCGAACAGTCGTTGGGACAAGTGGTACTAACACCTTCGGCCTCTGAAATGACCAAAGACACAGTATGCGCCTGAAGTTCATCGTTGTAAACCGACAGAAACCACCGCCCACTGTCCAAGTACTGCAACAAACTGATGTTGACCATATTAGTGTCCGACAATTCCGCTTCCCGTTTAGATATCACGTGTTCGTCGATCTCCACCCCGAGATCGATGGTGGGATGGGGAAGATCCGTCGATCCGCTCTCTTCCACGCTCCACTTGATACTGTGCGGGACGTAGAACGGACCCTTGGGGGGTTCCGAATCGGCGAGTATCTTCCTGGTCCCTTCGTACGAGCTAGAGATGCTATCCAGGACGTCCGTTTTTCGTCTACGACTCTCGTAGGGCGTCAGATTCACGTCTCTCTTTCGTAGCCGATGGTCGATCCTTCCGCCCTTGATGAACTTGACGAAATCGTATTGCGTCACGCTCGGGGCGACGTTCCTCCTCCCGTAAACGGCGAAGTTGGCGCCCCAGGGCAGCGTGAAGTTGAACCTGACGAAGGCCGGCTGTTTGTTGCGGAACTCCGAGTTCCAGAACTGGTAGGGCGGTATGGTGGCCGTGTGGAGGGTGTCCAGTTCTCTCTCCTCGAGGAGCGGCAGGGGCGGCCATTGCGTCTGGGGCTGGCTGTTGCGCTGTTGGGGCGGCTGCAGCGAGTTGTATTGAGTCGAGGCGCTGGAATGTTCCGCCGTGCTGGTCGGAAGCGATTCTGGAAAAAAAATTACGATAAGAAATTCGAAATTCTACTCTAATTACGGATTATTATCGTTCAGAGGGAATTGCTACAAACGATAAACAAGACCTACATGAGCGGATTAAAGAGTTATCTCTCGAATTCAGGAACGAAAATTGAGAAATTATACTAGATAAACTAATAAGCAAGCCAACAAAACAATTCATGTACCCCAGATACCAACGAATCCATCATTTGCAGTCATAGACCGGTTTCGACCCATATCAGATCACATCAGTACGATTAGCAAAATGATCAATTCAATGGTAGAAACAGAAACCTCAAAACATAAGGCAACGTGGACCTGAGGAATTTCCAAATCACGCCACCTGTCCGTTCCAAGAGCAACTGTCTCAAATATCTGTAGATCATAAACTGTTTCATCGCCTCCCCGAAACAAAATACACATGTCTGACGCGCCGTAAACATTACGAGCATATATGGTCACACATGGAATTTACAGGTTCAAGCCTGAATAATTGACTAGAAGAATAATATACGGCTGTTTATCTGAAATTATCGAATTCAGGAATGAAAATTGAAAAATTATACTATACTATGTTTAAGAATTATTGACATCTCGGTAGGCTGTGGAAAATCGAGTTCAAGTTTCAGTAATATTCAGTAATATTTTGGGTTGTTGAATTCAGGTTGGTATAGGAATATCACTAACATAACCCATAGAGACCTTGCTTTGATGATTTTATCGAGATATTGGTGAATGATTATTAAAATTAGCTCTGGATTTGAGTATTTTTTGTCTTGTGCTATTGAAATGGCTGGAATTGACCAACAAGAGAACGCCATGCAATTTGGCAGTGTTACTTCGAGTTTTTCAAATATACGACAGATATTGCCGCTAGCATTAATCGAGTTTCGCTAGTGTTTCAGGTATGACTGATAAAAACAGGTGGGGGGTTAGGTTAGGTTAGGAACAAATTGAAATTTTTTCAAAATTTTTTGATTTTTTTTCTTAATTAACTGTAGTTAATAATTTTTTGGAAATTTTTCATTTTCCTATTTTCTGCGTTCAGACTGATGAAAACAAGTGTGGAGTAAAGTAAGATTAGGAAAAAATTCAAATTTTTTCAAAAATTTTTCAGTTTTTTTCTAAATTAACTATACCTAGGTAATAATTTTTCGAAATTTTTCATTTTTTTATTTTCTGCGTTCAGACTGATGGAAACAGGTGTAGAGTTAGTTAAAGTTGAGAACAAATTGATATTTTTTCAGAAATTTTTGGGTTTTTTCCTGAATTAACTGTAGGTAATAATTTTCTCGAAATTTTTCATTTTTCTATTTTCTGCGTTCAGACTGATGAAAACAGGTGTGGAATTAGGCGAGGTTAGGAACAAATTGAAATTTTTTCAAAAATTTTTGATTTTTTTCTCAAACAACTGTAGGTGATATTGTCTTCGAAATGTTTCATTTTCCTGTTTTCTGCGTTCCGACTGATGGGAAAAGAGGTCGAGTAAGGTGAGGTTATGAACAAATGAAAATTTTTTCAAAAATTCATCATTTTTTTTCTAAATCAATAATTTTTTCTAAATTTTCCATTTTCTATTTCCTGCGTTCAGACTGATGAAAACAGGTGTGGAGTAGGTTAGGAACAAATTGAAATTTTTTCAAAATTTTTCGATTTTTTCCCTGAATTAACTGTGGTAATAATGTTTTCGAAATTATTCATTTTCCTTTTTTCCGCGATTAGATTGATGAAAACAGATGTGGAGTAAGGTGAGGTGAAAACAAATTGAAATTTTCACTAGTAATACCACTAGAGGTCAAATTATTTCCGGAAATTTTTTCGAGCTCATGAATATTTTGAAAATTATCCCGAGTAGAAGACGATGGATAATTTTCTAAAAATATTCATGAGCGAGAAAAAATTCCCGGATCTAATTTGACCTCGTGTGGTATTCGGTAAGAAAATTCCACTCATGTGAACAAAAAAAAATTTGATTGTCAAAAAGAATATTCTGTCATTATAAACGCCAAAAAAAATTTCCAGTATAATTCGCTGTTGGGTACCCACGAGGAAAAAATTTCCACTAAAATTCATCCGTTGCGATGGTGATCTGTCAGAAATACACGTTCTGATTGGTTAAAAATCACATGTGTGGAATTTTCTCAAAAATTCTTCATTTTTTTTCTAAATTGATAATTTCTTCTAAATTTTTCATTTTTCTATTTTCTGCGTTCAGACTGATGAAAACAGGTGTGGAGTAGGTTAGGAAAAATTGAAATTTTTTCAAAATTTTTTGATTTTTTCCCTAAATTAACTGTGGTAATAATTTTTTCGAAATTTTTTATTTTCCTTTTTTCCGCGTTCAGATTGATGGAAACAGATGTGGAGTAAGGTGAGGTAAGGAACAAATTGAAATTTCTTCATTTGTTGATGGATTTTTACCTGGATGTGATCTTTTTCATGACAGTGGTATTAATGATGAGGATTACCATAAAACTATGAATGGTGAATTATTCCATAAATGGGTTATTGAAAAATTGAAACCTTCCCTGCAAAAGGATGCCCATCAATAGGATTATGTCAGCTTATTCAATAAACACATCCAAACCACTACACTTATACGTGGAAACAAAGTTTTCAATGAGATTTTTGTCTCTGCTCTTGTATCATTCGTAGATATTGTAAGTTTATTTATTATTCTTATATTGTATGGTACCCTGTTCACATTCCCTCTGCTAATACTGATATTGAGCACATGCTATATTGTTCACAATTCAAAAGTATACTGAATAATTGTAAAATTGCTCATCAATTATAATATTTTCAATAATTCATAGACAGTTTCAATGAATGAAAATAAAAATTGACTTTCTTGAAGTATTCAACACCGAGCATCAAATAATTCATTGGTTCATATATTGATAGTTACAGTACAAATTTCATGTCAAAATTCTTCATATACTACATAGATTCTTAATTTTTGATTCTCTCTTATTTCCTATATAACGTTTTTTTTCCAATCCATTCACTTGGCCCCATATTCGCGAAGTATCAAAATTTTCGTTTTGTTTGTTGCACCACTTTAGCTACCTGCTAGAATTCCATTAATTATCCTTTTTGCATCCTGACACCAAATGGTACTCTTATAGTTATGTGGTTAGAATTTTGCAAGATTTCCAATACCAATAAAGATTGCATGGTCTTAAGTGAAAATAAATATTTATTCTAATGATCTTCAATTTTCCATGGTTGACTTTTATATGAACGATATCTCAACTCAACGACTTGCTTGGAAGTTCAGATAATATCATATGAAAGCATTCCACGATAGTTTTGCTCTTTCAAACCTGAATTTCCATGTTTAAACTGCAGTCGGAATATTCCGGCTGAATTATTCCATAATTCGTATACTGAACACTTTTCTAGGTTATATTAATGTTTTATTTCTATGATGAAATTGAACAGTTACTGTTTGTAACCAGAAATAAAGCCTCGACTGGACGTTCAAGGCCTGCTTCGATGTCAATAATTCTCAAATGAAGTATACCAACGAATAATCAGCGGATTAAAGGGTTATATCCCTAGCTATAACGCTCCAGACATAACAACGACGTTTTTCGAGCCATCTACGACGTTCTTCAGATTGTTTGGTTAGAGGACCAGACTCAACGTAATGAATTATCAGCGTCAAACATTCTAATTGCACATTACTAAATTCATTTAACTTTTAATTAAAAGGGACAATCCACGCAGACCCCCCGATCTGGGGGCGATTAAAAGTATTTCGAACTTCTGCGCTGCTGCTTCGGCTTTGGCCAGAGTCGGCGCGAAGGGGAATCGGGGGGGTAGGGGGCGGGGCGAAAGCGTAATCGCTGAGATAATGACAGGAGGAAACGTGGAAATGTCCGTCAGGAATGTCGTCTTATTTTCTCGGAATGCGAAGCTCAGTCGCATGAAGAATCTAAGATTTCCCTCTGGGGAACGGATTTCCATGATGTTGGAAGGTCTTTTTGAAATAAATATGTGTCATCTGATGCTTCCGTTAAAAACTTTGTGACATCTTGTTTAGTGAAAATTTTGAATTTTTTAGCTCTGTAATATTCTGATTTACGTTTTAGTAATGCAACCATCTGTAGGTACTTGCTAACATCGACGTTTCTTCTTGTTAATAAAATACTTCTTATCATCGAATAATACGACCAGAGAGAAGATGGTTTTCTTTCCTCAGATAAGCTTTCAAAGTAAGCCAACAATACTTTTTCATGAGTGATATTCTTGATTTTCTAAGTAGAACACCATTCTTCGTACCGATTGAACGCTATTTCATATACACTCCGTGATTTTTCCGGCAAAAGGGGGTCCACGATATTTCGCGTCATTTTTTCCGAATCAGAAGGCAAACTACCAGTTAAAGAATCGCTCATTATTATTCAAATCATATTCAATTCTACGTTTTTCTGTTTTTCTGCTGAGATATAAATTCTCGAGGACCTGCCCTGCAAGCCTCATTTACCATCGGCGTCCCTTGCTGTGTTCTCCAGACGCAGAGATTACGCGGATGGAACAGGATTAATTTCCATCGGAGGAAAAATCAATTTCGATTCAGTGGAGGTTGGAATTGAAAAAGTTAATGAAATTATTCCTGCGGTGGCTGATCCGAATGAATTAAATGTAAGCAAATACACTCGACAGTCGGAGATTATTTGATCCATTTGTAAATTGGATCCTGTCTAGCAGGTCTTCCGGAGAAAATAAAGGAGGGGGAAGGAGAAGGGTAAGAAGGTTGAAAAGTTACGTTCAACAGGGTGAATTCAAAATGCTAGAACAGAAATATGAAGAGAATCCACTCGATTTTTATGGAAAGATATACATAATGAGATATTAATATTGTAAAAAAATTGGTTCGTGAATTTCCTGAAAACTATGAATCCATGTTGGTTGTTATTTTTTATACAGGGTTTTCCTGAACTGGAGGTACAAACAAAGCGAGGAGATTTCTTGAGTAATTTTAAGGAAAAAAAGAAGGAACCTCAAACGGTTCGTTTTCGAAATACAGGGTGTTAAAGTTTGTATTTTTTCCAAGTTTTTTTCTCATAGTATCTACACTTCACAAGATATTAAATTGAAATTTGGCATAGATATTACAATTGAGAGTTTACACCATGTGACATGCCAATTTTGATAGCAAATCTACAGGGTGATATTTTTTCTGAAACACTGTCCCCTGTTTTCCTCCAGAACTTTTTTTTGGTGAGCCACTGTTAATTTGAAAGAATTTAAAAAGCAGCTTTGTGGTCATACTAAACTTCATTTTCTCCTGTAGTTTCGTCGTGTCTGCTACCGATTTTGAGTAAAAATTTTGAACGATTTTCTCAAAATCCTCAAAAATATCCAAATTCTCATAAAAATTCACCCTGTAGATTTGTTATCGAAATTGGCATGTCACATGGTGTAAACTCTCAATTGTAATATCTATGCCAAATTTCAATTTAATATCTTGTGAAGTGTAGATACTATGAGAAAAAAACTTGGAAAAAATACAAACTTTAACACCCTGTATTTCGAAAACGAAACGTTTGCGATCCCATATTTGTGGGACTTTTTTTTCTTAAAACTACCTAAGGAATCTCCCTCTTTGTTTGTATTCAATTTAGGAACACCCTGTATAAACAGGAATTAGGAATTTGAATATAATTTGCTTATCTTATTATCGATCATTCTTCAATTCCAGAAATCTTTCAGTCATCCTACAATTAGGTACAAGTTATTTATTATCTCACGTCCCTCGGGTTATCCAGGATATTTATTTTTAGTTGAACGTTGCAGTTTATTTCCCAAGTATAAACACAGCTTCGTTACTGCATTGAGTGAAATATTTACTCGGTAATCGTTATTTTTACAAGGAGAAGCTAATTCCTACCAATGAAATATTTCTGAGGCGTTGAAAAGTTGCGGGATACGCGTTTCGTCGCTTAGTGTGAGGATCGTTCTCGGAAATTTGGGAATGCAGTTTTTCTATTACAACCTATCAACACAAAGAAATATTATATGCGAGTGACAATTGACTGAAATCTTCTCGAATTAGTCTGTGACTAATTATTTCATATTGGAAATTTTGTCTATCTACTAAAAATGATTTTTTTTTTTAATTTTGGGTTAAGCTTAGCATTTTATTTATACTTTTATCTACTCTGCTATTGACTACTTTCGAGTAATTAAAACTATATGTGAACAAACACCGTGCTGACTGCTATAACTCCCTGTCTCTGTGCTTCTGAACAAGCCGATTGGTCGAAAGGGAACAGTTCATTATTGGTATTGAGGGGAGGGCACTTGAATAATTTTCAAGTTCAATCAAATTAAGTTGATACCTTATTACTATGAATGTTTTGCTGAAAAAGATGGATTCAGATAGTGAAGATGAATTATTATGTACACCTTCAGAAATAAGACAATCAGCCAATTTTTCCATACAGAATTTATTGCCCCAAAAATACCAAAACAGATATGAAGGTGTATACTACCATTTTCAAGATTGGTGTAGCAGTAAGAATATTAAGCCATACAGAGAATGTTCTTTTGGCATATTTAAGTGAACTTAGCACTAAATATAAAGCACCACCCCTATGTACTTTCTACTCCATGCTAGTAAGCAAAAGCAACATAAATAATGCATTGTTATAGGTAACTATCAAGATTTGTAAATAAAGTTTTTTCTCTGTACTTGTATCTTAGTATTTATTGTTATAGTCGTAGATAAAGTATAGTATTCAACTTGCGGTAATGGTAATAACCCACTTGATGATTTACAGCACTCGCCTTCGGCTCGCGCTGCAAACTTTATCTGCGAGAGTTATGTCCTAATTTAACGCTTGTTAAATAATATACTATTAAACGATCAAAATATTCATGTGTTCTTCACCTCAATTTGTCTCGAGTGACTTTTTATCGGTAGGATGGCATTCGAAATTTAAAATCTCCTCGTGTCGAACCGATATCGTATGTATCAACTTACCCTCGGTTGGCATCTGTGTGGAAACCGATCCTTGGGTTATGTGATCGTGCGTGACGTCCTTGACATCTTGGACTAGGATGCAGTTCGAGGGATCCATGTTTGGTTTCATGGAATTCACGGCTGAAACAAAAGCAACAATTTAACTACGAAATTCAATTAAAAAAATTCTCAATAATATGTAATAAAACAAGAAAAATTGTTCTAGATAATATTGTTTTTGGTATTGTTTGGGCGTAATTCTCCGAATTCTAGGACAATTTTCAGGCAAAAAATTATTATACATTATATTTTCGATGAAATTCAAAAAAATTCTCAATTACAATAATAAAACAAGAAAAATTGTTCTAGATAAAATTGTTTTCAGTACTTCTTGGGCGAAATTCTCCAATGATTTTGGACAATTTTCAGGCAAAAGTTCATTATACATTATTTCCGATGAAATTAAAAAAAATTCTCAATTACACTAATAAAACAAGAAAAATCGTTCTAGATAGAATTGTTTTTGGTATTGTTTGGGAGTAATTCTGGAATGATTTTGGACAATTTTCAGGCAAAAGTTTATTATACATTATTTCCGATGAAATTTAAAAAAAATGTCAATTACAGTAATAAAACAAGAAAAATTGTTCTAGATAAAATTGTTTTTAGTATTTTTTGA
Source organism: Aphidecta obliterata (assembly GCA_963966015.1). NCBI lineage: Eukaryota > Metazoa > Arthropoda > Insecta > Coleoptera > Coccinellidae > Aphidecta > Aphidecta obliterata. Next base: position 43,902,847 of record OZ014429.1, on the reverse strand, counting down.
GAGTAATTCTCGAATGATTTTAGACAATTTTTAGGCAAAAGTTTATTATCGATGAAATTTAAAAAAATTTTCAATTACAGTAATGAAATAAGAAAAATTGTTGTAGGTAAAATTGCTTTAGGCATTTTTTGGGCGTAATTCTCGAATGATTTTGGACAATTTTCAGGCAGAAGTTTTTTATACATTATTTCCGATGAAATTTGAGAAAATTCTCAATTACACTAATAAAACAAGAAACATCGTTCTAAATAGATTTGTTTTTGGTATTGTTTGGGCGTAATTCTGGAATGATTCTGGAAAATTTTCAGGCAAAAGTTCTTTATACATTATTTCCAATGAAATTAAAAAAAAATTCTCAATTATAGTAATAAAACAAGAAAAATTATTCCAGATAAAATTGTTTTTGGTATTGTTTGGGCGTAATTCTCTGAAATCTCGGATAATTTTCAGGCAAAAATTTACCATACATTATTTCCGATGAAATTTGAAAAAATTCCCAATTACAGTGAAAAAACAAGAAAAATTGTTCTAGATGAAATTGTTTTTAGTATTTTCTTGGCGTAATTCTCGAATGATTACGGAAAATTTTCAGGTAAAAGATGATTATACATTATTTCCGATGAAATTTAAAAAAATTCTGAATTACAGTGAAACACAAGAAAAATTGTTCTGGATAAAATTGTTTTTGATATTGTTTGGACGTAATTCTCCGAAATCTCGGACAATTTTCAAGCAAAAGTTTATTGTACATTATTTCCGATGAAATTTAAAGAAAATTCTCAATTACAGTAATAAAACAAGAAAAATTGTTCTAGATAAAATTGTTTTCAGTACTTCTTGGGCGAAATTCTTCAATGATTTTGGACAATTTTCAGGCAAAAGTTTATTATACATTATTTCCGATAAAATTAAAAAAAATTTTCAATTACTGTAATAAAACAAGAAAAATTGTTCTAGATAAATTGTTTTTAGTATTTTTTTGGCGTAATTCTCGAATGATTTCGGACAATTTTTGGGCAAAAATTTATTTCACATCATTTCCGATGAAATTCAAAAAAATTCTCAATTACAGTGATAAAACAAGAAAAATTGTTTCGGATAAAATTGTTTTTAGTATTTTTTTGGCGTAATTCTAGAATGATTACGGAAAATTTTCAGGTAAAAGATGATTATACATTATTTCATATGAAATTTAAAAAAATTCTGAATTACAGTGAAACACAAGAAAAATTGTTCTGGATAAAATTGTTTTTAAGTTTTTTTTGGGCGTTATTCTTGAATGATTTTGGACAATTCTCAGGCAAAAGTTTATTATACATTATTTCCGATGGAATTTAAAAAAACTCTGTATTACATTAATGAAACAAGAAAAATTGTTCTAGATAAAATTGGTTTTAGTATTTTTTGGGCGTAATTCTAGAATGATTTTGGACAATTTTAAGGCAAAAGTTCATTATACATACTTTCCTATGAAATTTAAAAAAATTCTCAATAACGACAGTAAATATTTTATAATTCGATTTAATTTTTATGAAGATGACTTTTTAGTTTTGTTCTGCCCCCTCTCCTCCCACCAATTCTGTATTCAACAAATGTCCGGTTCAGTTTTCATAGTTCACTTCCATTTTGATATTCGCCAGCCTCCGAGCAAAATAAGACCGCGCCATAAATTCCTAGCTCCACATCCGAAAATCTGCAAGACATATTAGAGGTTCCGTGTTGTGTACGAGTACATGCGAGGACAGTTTCATGTCGAGAATCCACAATTCACCCCAGACTGCGTGATATCATCATTCCCCGAAGAAAGGGACATCGGAAAATATCGCCGGATGAATACTAAAACACCGCAAACGGCGATTTTCAGTGGAACATTTGGACTTTTATAATAAATATCTGCCGACGGGCGCATGTATAATGAATCCAGATATATATATATATATTGTAATGTACGGGAAAATACATTTTACATGACGCGTTTCCCGTTTTTGCGAGACGGGTCGTCCTAAACGACGGGATGTTTCCTTATTAGTATGGCGTGCTATGTCACAGAGGGTTCCGGACTTTATATATGGCCTCACGTTTTCGAAATGCGGACGGAAGACGGCGGCGAAAAATATTGCGGATCGTTACTGCGAGTCTTTTTTGGGTCGTGGAACGATACGGCTATTATGCGATTTTTGTAATGGACGATTGGTCATTACCTGATATGCCCGAAAATTTCCACATATAGGGTGTTCCTAAAGTGGAGGTACAAATGAGGCAGGAAAAAAAGTTGAAGGGTGTTAAAGTTTGAATTTTTTCAATGTTTTTTTCTCAAAGTATCCAAAGTTCCCAAGATATCCAACTGAAATTTGGCATAGATATAACAATTGAGAGTATACAGCATGTGACATGTCAATTCCGGGAGCAAATTCACAGGGTGATATTTTTTCTGGAACACTGTCCCTGTTTTCCTCCAGAACTTTTTTCTAGTGAGCCACTGTTAATTTAAAAAAATATAAAAGGAGGTTTGTTGTTATACTATAACTTTATAGTCACTTGTAGTTTCTTCGGATATGCTACCGATTTCGAGAAAAAAAATTTCGAACGATTCTCTCGAAATCCTCAGAAAAGTCCAAAGTGTCACAAAAATTCCCGCTGTATATTCTCTATCGAAATTGGCATGACACAGGGTCTGAACTCCCAATTGTAATATCTATGCCAAATTTCAGTTGAATATCTTTCGAAGTGTAGATACTATGAGAAAAAAACTTTAACACCCTGCAAAATTTTGAACGATTCTCTCGAAATCCTCAAAAATTGTTATAAAAATTCACCCTGTATATTTGCTATAGAAATTGGCATGTCACATGGAGTATACTCTCAATTGAAATATTCAAGCCAAATTTCAGTTGAATTTCTTGTGAATTGTAGATACTATGAGAAAAAAACTTTAACACCCTGCACCTCGAAAACGAAGCGTTTGCGATCCCATGTTCATGGGACTTTTTTTTCTTAAAATTACTCAAGGAATCTCCTCTCTTCGTTTGTACCTCCAATTAAGGAACACCCTGTATACAAGCCAAAAATTGTTTTCGGCCCGATTTTTCAACATTTTTGAAGCAACAACATTGATAAAACATAAATTCTGAATATTATAATTTTGCTCGAATAAGGAGTTTAATTCTTTAACACTTCAGGTACTAAACAGAATATCTAAAATCGTGGAAATATGTCGCAATCTTGGAAAGGCATATCGCAATTCGAAACCAATATAAAAACCAATAACTTTCAACTGAATCAAAGTCGGATAGTTTTTTTTCATACATTCCTCGTTTCGAGTAACGTTCGTGTCTTGCTCAGTCGTCATTATCGTTTAATTTCATACCAATTCTTGAAAACGAAAAGGAAACATTAAAAATTCATCAATTTACTTCCATTTAGTAAATTGTGCCGGATTGGAAGTTGGATACTGAAATATTCAGCGAGTGATATCTGAAAGTAGTTGTTTCGGAACGATACGTTCTTCGAGCCTTATTATTTCGATTTGTGTTAGGTTGGAAACTTGGAACTTTCAAATGTCAAGGATCTAATTATTTCCAGAAATGGTTTACGAAGAAAGAAGAAGCTAAATTATCATTTCGAGTTGAATGTATCCAACGTCACTTCATTGAAAATTCAGGAAAGGAATATTGTGTCCAGATTTCACATTTGTGGCGATAGTAAATGAAATTGAATTAATTTTATAGTTGAAAATTACGAAAAGCACTGCCGTGAAGGCAGGAGCTTTTGAGCGCTCGTACATGCACCTTGTAGGTAGATTCGCATTTTCCAGTTTTAGAAATCAATTGAAGGAATTTTTGACTGCTGTCAAAAAAATTCTGAAACTTAGGCGAAACTCCAATTTTTTTTCGATAATTCGCTAGAATTTTCCACGGTATCTATGGTCTTGGTGATGCGATCTGGACAAAATTTTGCACGTAGTTTGAATACATTATTCCTGAGCTAGGTGCATAATTTCATTCCAATCCGATCGGTAGTTTCGAAACTATCAGGAAAAAAATATTTTGAACGGCCATATTTACGGAACCCCTAGTCTAATTTTGCTCATTGATGAACATGACCGTGAAATTTGCGATCCAAACCCACCCTGAAAATTTCAAGTTCCTAGGCCTTTCCGTTCAAAAGTTAGAATTTTCTATGGTTTCTATGGTTCTGGTCATGCGATCTGGACAAAATATTGCTTCAATATATCATTCTCGATTAAAATACAAAATTTCATCTCGATCGAATCCGCAGTTTCGAATTTATCGAGAAAACAAAATTTCAAACGACCGTATTTACGGAACCCCTTGTATAATGTTGCTCATAGATGAACGTGATCACGACATTCAAGATCCACACCTATCCTGAAAATTTCAAGTCCCTAGGCCTTTCCGTTCAAAAGTTACAATTTTCTATGGTTTCTATGGTTCTGGTCATGCGATCTGGACAAAATTTCACATGTAGCTTGAACACCTCATTTTCCATTTGAGTGCAAAATTTCATCTCGATCAAATCTGTAGTTTTCAAGTAATCAGGGAAACAAAACTTTGAACGGCCATATTTACGGAACCCCTGGTGGAATTTGGCCCATTAACGAACTTAACCGAGCCATTCGGGAACTGAACCCACACTGAAAATTTCAAGTCTCTAGGTTGTTTTGTTCGAGAGTTATCGTGCTGACGGACGGCCGGACGGCCGGACGGACAGACTCGAATTTTCCGACGGATTCGTCATCAGTGAGTCGAACATAGTCGATTGAGACCATTTTCGGCTCAAAATTCGAAAAATACAGACATCGTGACGAAATGATATAGCCCTCGTGTAAGTGGTACGAGCGCTCAAAAAAATAAATTCGGTTTTTAGTTTTGATTTTCCATTGATTTCCATGTTTCTGAATGTTTATTGTAGGTATAGTTTTATCTTACCGATTTTTGTTTGTGATGTTTTCGGTAATCTGCAAACTGCAGACCAGTATAATTTCGGTTTTCTTATTTTGATTTTTCATTGATTTTCATGTCTCTGAACGTTTATTTTAGGTATAGTTTTATCTTATCGATTTTTTTTGTGATGTTTTCGATTATCTGCAAACGGCTGACCATTATAATTTCGGTTTTTCAGTTTTGATTTTTCATTGATTTTCATGTTTCTGAATGTTCGTTGTAGGTATAGTTTTATGTTACCGATTTTTTTTGTGATGTTTTCGGTTATCTGCAAACTGCTGACCAGTATAATTTCGGTGTTTTAGTTTTGATTTTTTATTGATTTTCATGTTTCTGAATATTTATTGTAGGAATAGTTTTATTCCACCAATTTTTTTTTGTGACGTTTTCGGTTATCTGCAAACTGCTAACCAGTATAATTTCGGTTTTTTAGTTTTGATTTTTCATTGATTTTCATGTTTCTGAATGTTTATTGAAGGTAAAGTTTCATCTTATCGATTTTTTTTGTGATGTTTTCGTTCATCTGCAAAATGCTGACCATTATTATTTCGGTTCTTCAGTTTTGATTTTTCATTGATTTTCATGTTTCTGAATGTTTATTGAAGGTTAAGTTTTATCTTACCGATTTTTTTTGTGATGTTTTCGATTATCTGCAAACTGCTGACCAGTATAGTTTCGGTTTCTTCAGTGTTTCTATTTCCATTTGAACGAACAGAAATATCAATTATCTATGTTCTTTATTATAAGATAGAAGATTCGAGTCGGTTTTACGTTATTTACAAGAATAATGGTAGTTAACTGGCTTAGAGCGAAAATAAAGATGATAAGTGGGGAAATGTTGTTTTCAAGTGAAAAGCTTCTTTGAGCGATTCGCTTGACTTTCCACCGTTATGTTTCACGGGATACTTTCCAGGTCCAGGTACCAATGAATAGCGAAAGCAGTTGTATAAATCTGAGATTCAAGTTATTTCGAGTCGGGACTTAAATTAAATTTGAATGGGAGTTTGTATTCAATCTGCCAACTCCTCTCGGGTGAAAATAGTAATGAAAAGAGGCGATCATCAGTTTTCAGCCGTAACCGCGAACGCGGTAAATTTAGAGTTTTCTCGACTCCACAGTTCGCCATCTGTTCAGGGGTTATTTACGTCGAGGAAAAAGAGGAAAGGAAGCTGAGTGGCCCGTTCCATTCATCAAGAATTCACATCCTCGTCTCTGATCGAATTCGGCCCGCTCTGCGGAAACGCGGCAACTCCACGTTTATTTCTATTTTCGGCCGAGATCGAAAATTACGTATTAAGTATTCAGCGGATCGCGAAGTTTTCCACGGGAAAATCGCGCTAATTCGGCCGATTCCTCGGACCCGATGAAATATTCAGGTGGAGCCGAAAAATTTATATGTCTGGAAGTTGGCTTAAACGGAAAACTTCCACGTCGGATGCGATTCAGATGAGCCGTTCGTCCTGTCGAACTCGCCAGAACTCGATTAAAACTTATTTGGTGAACTTGTTTAGTATTTGCTACGTTCCGCGCGGAACGTCGGAGATTTCCTTAGACGTTTCTTTCGAATTTTTCGAGCATCCGAACGCGACAATTTGTCCTTTGATGGGAAAGTTAGCTTGACAGTCGATTCGATCTTATTATTAGACAGGGTGTCTACTTTTGAAAGGGCCAAACTTCAGTGGGAGATTTGCAACTAAAAATGTCATATAACACATATTGTGATTTTTTTTATCGTGTGGCGTTCTATAGCTGCCTTAGATTTAGACGAAAACATCCATATTTTTCGAAAGCTGACTAGGATTACCTCAATAAAGTATGCAGGGTGTCCGGGAAAATGTGGGAAATCTCTCGGATTCAGATAAAACATAAAAGAATAAGATGACAAGTTCCCATAATTTTTTTTCCTAGCGGCCTTCCCTACGGAGATACGGCCTCCTTAATGACGCCACTGGAAATTCATTTTACTGGAATAAATTTTAAACTACTTGATATAATTTAATGAAAATTTGATATGATAAGCAACAGTAAGGACCTCTTGAAATACTGCCCTTAAATTTGAATTAGCTTGTTTAGTTTACCAGGGGCGGACTAGGTTGTACGTTTTACTGCTTACATTTTTAACACCCTGTATGATAAGGAGTTAAAAAAAACAAATTTGGATACCTTGAACATCGAGCTAAAGAAAAGGTACTCTTGTTCATTGTCGATAAAACGAACCGTTTTCGAAAAAAAAATAATAAAAGAAGTAATTTTATTATTTCTATTAAAAAGAACCATGAATTCTAATTTTTTTGTCTGCAACAAACTGTGATACAAAAGTTATTCAGGGAACAAAAAAGTTTTAGTTTGGGTTATTGAATCCGAAAAAATTACAAAGATTCTCAACAATGCAGTTTTGGCCCAGAAAGGCAACTCAACAAAAACACATACATTTCATTGTGATGTGATAAGAAACAAATTTTGTCGGATTCAATAATATAAACTAAAACTTTTTTGTTCCTTGAATAACATTCGTATCACAGTTTGTTGCAGACAAAAAAAATTGAAATTCATGGTTCTTTTTAATAGAAATCAAAAAGTTATTTCTTTTATTATTTTGTTTTTCGAAAACGGTTCATTTTATCGACAATGAACAAGAGTGCCTTTTCTTTAGCTTAATGTTCAAGGTATCCAAATTTGTTTTTTTAACTCCTTATCATACAGGGTGTTAAAAATGTAAGCATTAAAATATACAACCTAGTCCGCCCCTGGTAAACTAAACGAGCTAATTTAAATTTAAGGGCAGTATTTAAAGAGGTCCTTACTACTGTTATATTGAGTAGTAGGGAGGGACGGCAGGAAAAAAAAATTTTGGAAACTTGTCATCTTATTTTTTTATGTTTTATCTGAATCCGAGAGATTTCCCACATTTTCTCGGACACCCTGTATATAATTACATAATGCCAACCCTGTATACCTTAGATGAATTGCTTATCTGTTTCCATTTAATATTGAATATAACTATGTATTGTTATGATCTATTTCAATAATGCTCATTGTTGCATTGTTATTATCTAATATATAAAATTCTCGTGTCCACAGTGTTCGTTGCCATACTCCTCCGAAACGGCTTAACCGATTTTGATGAAATTTTTTGTGCTTATCCGGTATCTATCAGAATCGGCCAACATCTATTTTTCATCCCCCTAAATGTTAGGGGTAGTCCACCCCTAAATTTTTTTTTTTAATTTTTTAGACGAAATTTCTAATTTCTATTTTTTTATGATACAGCATACAAAAATACATACAATCCCCAATTTTCACCCTTCTACGATCAACCCTTATCTTTTAATAGCCAGAACAACGAGAGGCCGAAGGCCTCGAGCAATTTTGAAATTGCGAAAAAAGGGAGAGATATGGCAAAACAACGTTTGCCGGGTCATCTAGTTATTATATATATTATTGTTTGTCACATTCCTTCTGGAACTTCTAGATGAGATTATATTATAAATACCTCTGAAGACGAATCAGTCGTCTATAATAATTAGAGTTTCTTCCTAACTGTATGCTAGATAGGTCGGATAATTGTCCGTTGTGAGATTGAAATTTTTTTGAAACATAGCTTTCAATACGAAGAATATAATTATACAGGGTGTCACAGAATGAATGGATAATCCTGTAACACTGTATAGAAGAGCTATTGGACTGGAATTTAAAAAAAATCTATCCCCACTAGAAATATTTTTTTTTAAATATTGATTTTTTGCACATCACGTTGCGTTTCTGTGTAACACGCTCACAAATGAATCAAATCAATCAGTTTCTTCATGCTGGAATAAGTTATAAAGATGTATTGTGCCATTTTGAAATTTACATGAAAGGCGCATATTTTTTTTTGAGGTGACCGCACAGGCTTTCTCAAATTTTATTTCCACCATAAACGATTGAACTTTCACATCATAAAATATCCATCACATTTTATGATGAAATTTAAAGTTGGATATTTTTTTCCAAAAAAGTTACAACAGATATTTATACGACTTTCAGCATATCTATTGGTGATTCAATGAAGAATATTTCACCATGAAGAAACTGATGGATTTGATCCACTTGAGAGCGTGATACACAGAAACGCAACGTGATGAACAAGAAATCATTATTTAAAAAAAAAAATATTTCTAGTAGGGATAGATCTTTTTTTGCAGTTTTGCAGAGAATCCAATAGCTCTTCTATACAGTGTTACAGGATTATCCATTCATTCTGGGACACCCTGTATGTATAAAATGTCAGAAATTCTTCTGAACCATTAAGGTTCTGAAGCACATGTATTAGCTAATAAGGACCTATGTCTTGTGAACCTACCAGCAAAATAGGCGAGCATGGCTGTCAAGGCCACCGACAATAGTATCAGGCCGATGCTGAGGCATTTCCAGGTGCATCTGTGTTGACAACGCTTGTCGATATGAAATCTGGACGGGGAATACGGCGAGTAGTGTGTAGACGCAGTCGTTGGGGCAGGCCTCAGTGGAAAGACGGGCATAACCAAGGGAGCTTGCTGATGAGAACCCTGCAACGTTCCGGCGCTGCCTACGGAACCCGTACCGGTCCCTATTTGCTGCGAAAGCTGCGTCTGCTGAATACTGTTAGTGCCAAGTCTGAAAAAAAATTGGAATAATTAACCAAGTTGATTGAGTAGGTATGTCATATACTATAATATATTATATAATTACATAATGTCAACCCTGTATACCTTAGATGAACTCCTTATCTATTTCTATTTGAATGTTCATATTACTTTGTACAAATTTGATTACTCATTCAATTTTCAATGACGCACATTGTTGCAGGTGTTATTGTTTGTTACATTTCCTTCTCGAACTTCTAGATAAGATAATGTTATAAATACCTCTGAAGACGAATCAGTCGTCAATAATTAAAAGTTTTTTCTTCTATACTTTATGAAAGATAGGTCGGATAATCGTCCGTTTTTAATAAAGTTTCTCTTAAAACAAGGCTTTCCATATCAAAAACATTACTATATATTACATAATATGTAAAAGGAGAATTTTAGAAAAACATTATTTTTTTTATGAAAAAAAGTATATTATAGAGTATAGTATATGGGGAGTTTGCAATTTCAAATTTTCATGACAATTTCCCAAGAATCCACTTGATAAAAATGCTCCTCTACAGGTACCTTCAATATTTCCCATAAATTGAGGTGTCACAAGGTGAAACAAATGGATTCTGTCTTTATGAGAACAATCAATTTAGCTCAGTTTCAAATGGGGATGGACGTCCCAATCGGGCATTTGAATTCATCCGGGAATAAAGGAATGACCAACCAGGGGGTTTGTTAGTAGGAATTGGAACCCCATCTGTGATGGTATTAAAAATTAATTGGCAGCATGTGGGATGACATCATGAATTGATTAATTACTTTGTTTTTCTGTTCGGGATTTCGGACGACGAGAAATGTCTATTTTAAATACAACGCTGTACAGGGTGTTTTACTGGATTTTGTGACTTTTCCTTTGAGCAAAATTCGAAAATGAACCATCAATATGATAGTATTTCTTAGGGGCTATCCAAATATTCTATAGGAAAAATATCGAACTAAGGCATGGAAAGTAGTTGAGGAAAAACCGTTTTTCCAACAAAATTTTTTTGCAAATTTGACTGGTTTTCAAAATAAGAAGGTCTAAAGACAATTTATTACGAATTGTTTCTTCATTTGAACTTCCGGTTTCCTAGAAAACGGAAAATTTTTTCTTGCAAAATATACTTCATAATGTTTTCCCATATTTCCTGAATACTCGATCGATTTTGAATCGGAATATGTAAAAATAATGGTGGATTTATAATTATTTCGAGCAATTCCATTCAAAATCAACCTGAAGAAATTCAGATTCCATATTCGGAAAATATACTCATGTTGTCTGTGGTTCAATCAATATTTGATTGTCAAACTTTGGAGTTTTCATTCTCGTGTATTATTATACGCGAAAATATGAAGCCTTAATTTTCATTCAAAGCTCTCAACATGTTTAGTCTTCGAAGAAAGTTGGGATTGTCTCAGAAAGTGCGAAGAAGTGGGAGGCAGGCACTTTCAATAGTTTCTGTGAATGGCATTTTTGTTGCTTTTAATAAATAATTTTAAAAAATCCTAACTTTCTTGACGAGTAAACTTATTTAGAGCCTTGAAATGCTTCATATTTTTGCTTCTATTATACATGAGAATAAAAACTTCAAATTTTGACAATTAAATTTTGTTTGAACCACAGAAAACATGGATATATTTTCCGAATATGAAATCTGAATTTCCTCAGGTAGATTTTGAAGGGAATTGCTTGAAATAAATAAAAAATCACCATTACGTTTATGTTTTCATATCAAAAATCGATTGAGCATTGAAAAAATATGGGAAAATATTATGATTTTCTAGAAAACCGGAAGTTCGAATGAAGTTCGAAGAACAGTTGGTGAGAAATGGTCTTCTTATTTTGAACATCAACCAAATTCGCAAAAAAATTTTTTTGGAAAAACGGTTTTTCCTCATTAACTTTTCATGCTCTAGTTCGATAGTTTCTCCGATAATATATTTGGATAAGGCTTAAAAAATTCTATCATATTAATGTGTCACTTTCCAATTTTGCTTATGTACATTGCGAAGATTGAGACAACTAATAATGAGATGTCTAGTTTGTTTTTCCTTCTTCATCCACGATGAAAATGTCACCTTCGAAATTGAGAGAGGGATAACAAATTTTGTTCTTCTAGTACACAATTCGCAACAAAATGTAACACATGAACCTATGTAGGTATAGACACGAATCGAGAGGTAAATAAAAATTATATGTCAAATATTTATTCATACTAATCGACATATGCCGTGTGTGGAGAAAACATCAGTTGAAAAGAAACTGGTGCCTCCAAATCGATTTTCTTTAATTGACAGTCCCAACTATATGGAGAGTGGGCGAGTTGGAAAAAATAACCGTACGGAATATCAAATGTTTATTTTAATGATTATTCACTGTTGCCATAGTGAGAACAAAAATCGATTTAGAATTCATTTGGCTTTTTTTCTAAGATTAACTTCATTCTATGATTTTTGTTAAAACTGGATGAGAAATTTTATTCGGATGAAACACCGGGACGATTACGTTCCAGATTGAATTTATTCCCGGGAAATGCATTCCGCTAGATCGTATTTAACGTAATTTATTCAGAAATGAAAATTCCCGTCGGTATTGTAAATGTGAATCAACAACTGTTAAAACAAGTAACCAGGGACTGGCAAACTCCGATACGTTCCGTATCCGGAATAAGCAAATTACGGCGGGTTCGAAGTCTGCCGACGCGATTTCCGACGTATATTTATTCGGGAAGTTCGTGAACAATGCGCCCGCCGATATATCGCCCGAAAAAATTGGAATTTGATATGAATTCCGCGCTCGCTGCGACATTTTTCTCCCATTCGACTTGTTCGTTTTGCATACAGTCGGGATATTGGGGAAGTTCGGGGGAGTTGGGAGGACTTCTGGCGAGAAAGGAATGACTTATAGGTTGTATACGAGGAAAAAATGTGGGATATTCGAAAATATTTGAATTCTTTACATTGGTGTTTCACGTAAGCGGACACTGGATTTTGTGACTTTTGCTTCGAGCAAAATTGAAAAATGACCCATCAATATGATAGTGTTCTTTGAGAGCTACCTAAATATCTCATAGGGAAAACTATCGAACCAAGGCATGCAAAGTAATTGAGGAAAAACCGTTTTTTCCAAAAAAAATTTTTTCGCAAATTTGACTGGTTTTCGAAATAAAAAGGTCTAAAGACAATTTATTACCAATTGTTTCTTAATTTGAAATTTTGGAAAAATTGCTTGTTTTGAAAACCAGCCAAATTTGCCAAATTTTTTTGTTTGGAAGAACGGTTTTTCCTCAATAACTTTTCATGCTTTGGTTCGATCGTTTTTCCGATAACATATTTGGATAGCCCTTAAAAAATACTATCATATTGATGAGTCACTTTTCAATTCTACTCAAAGGATAGGTGACAAAATCCAGTGACCCGCTTACGTGAAACACCCTGTACTGTTCCAGGATTACATCACGGTTATGTTCAGTTTCGGGTTTGTTACTGTGTCCTTACGTCACTCTGAGCATACCACTGTTAATTGTTTCACGCAACAGTAATTTAGGTCAAAATTGTTATGATCTGCATAATAACATTAACCCTTCAGTCTCTCAGTCAGGTTCGCATCAGAACGCGCTGTATATTTCAATTTCACTGAAATATACGAGGATTAATCCTCTCCGAACCCTATAAAACTAGGCCCCATTTTTTGCGACATTTCATCTCATAACGGATGCGCAAGGCAAAAAAAGCTTCAAACCAATCAACAGTATCATTAATATTCCAGAAGATAGAGAGTGGATTTCGAGTTTTCCGGCTCCACGAGGTGGAAACGTCGAGAGTCTGCTGCGTTTCGTAATAAAAAGCAAGAATTAATGGACCACCGGCGGTAATTCTGTAGATGGAATAATAATTTCGTATTGTTCTCTTTGTGAATAATAATTTTCCGGTGTTATACGAAAAAAAAGTTCGGACTTTGGGTCTGCACAGTTTCAGACATTCTGTTCTACAACGGATTAATCTTACTTTTAGAATCGCATTAACGTCCAACGGACCTTCCAGTTTTTTGAGTGAAGGGTTCAGCTGGTCGATTTTTTTGGGTGATTGGGGAACGTTGATTACGAATCGGATCTTCGTTTCCCAGATAGCACCGGATATTCTTAGAATATATCCTGAATATGCGAAAAGGGATGGGTATATTCGGAATATTCGTGGAATAGCATATTCCAGGAATATTTCGGTAAGAATATTCTAGGCAAGAATATTCCAAAATGAATATTCAATATAGAATATTTCTAAAATATTCATTGAATATTTCGAATTGTATATTTCTCCTGGGACATCCCCGAAATATTTCGCATATAATATTCCTGAAATATTCCGCACATACTATACCAGGCACATTCCCAAAGGAATATGCTAAGAATATTCCAAAATGAATATTTAATATAGAATATTCCTAGAATATTCATAGAATATTTCAAATTGTATATTTCTCCTGAGAAATTCCTGGTATATTTCGCATATAATATTCCTGGAATATTCCGCACATGATATTCCAGGCATATTCCTAAAATAATATTCCAAAATGAATATTTTATATAGAATATTTCACATTGTATATTTTTCCTGAGGAATCCCAGGTATATTCCGCATATAATATTCCTGGAATATTCCGCACATAATATTCCTGGAATATTCGGCATATATTATTCCAGGCATATTCGAAAAAGAATATGCTGAGAATATTCCAAAATGAATATTATATATAGAATATTCCTGGAATACTCATAGAATATTTCGAATTGTATATTCTTCCTCGGACATCCCCGAAATATTTCGCATATAATATTCCTGGAATATTCCGCACATACTATACCAGGCATATTCCCAAAGGAATATGCTAAGAATATTCCAAAATTAATATTCAATATAGAATATTCCTAGAATATTCATAGAATATTTCAAATTGTATTATTTACCTGAGAAATACCTGGTATATTTCGCATATAATATTCCTGGAATATTCTGCAAATAATATTCCTGGAATATTCCGCACATTATATTTCTGGAATATCCCTACATACTTTTCCAGGCATATTCCAAGAATAATATTCCAAAATGAATATTCAATATAGAATATTCCTAGAATATTCATAGAATATTTCAAATTGTATTATTTACCTGAGAAATACCTGGTATATTTCGCATATAATATTCCTGGAATATTCTGCAAATAATATTCCTGGAATATTCCACACATTATATTTCTGGAATATCCCTACATACTTTTCCAGGCATATTCCAAGAATAATATTCCAAAATGAATATTCAATATAGAATATTCCTAGAATATTCATAGAATATTTCAAATTGTATTATTTACCTGAGAAATACCTGGTATATTTCGCATATAATATTCCTGGAATATTCTGCAAATAATATTCCTGGAATATTCCGCACATTATATTTCTGGAATATTCCTACATACTATTCCAGGCATATTCCAAAAATAATATTCCAAAATGAATATTCAATATAGAATATTTCACATTGTATATTCTTCCTGAGAAATCCCTGATATATTCCGCATATAATATTCCTGTAATATTCCGCGCATTATATTCCTGGAATATTCCGCACATACTATTTTAGGCATATTCCTCGAAGAATATGCTAAGAACATTCCAAAATGAATATTTACTATAGAATATTTCAAATTGTATATTCTTCTTGAGAAATCCCTGGTTTATTCCGCATATAATATTTCTGGAATATTTCGCACATTATATTCCTGGAATATTCAGCACATACTATTCCAGGTATATTCCTAGAGGAATGTGCTAAGAATATTCCAAAATGAATATTTAATATAGAATATTCATAGAATATTCCAATATGCTGAAACGAATATTCATGGAATATTCTAAGAATATCTGGTGCTGTCTGGGTTGCAGTTCTGTTCTATGATTTTATTCAAATCAGGTTATAAATCGTATCTCCCGAAGAGATAGATAACCACAAACAAGTCGTAAAAGGGAGCGTTTTTCCACGAGATTAGACCCTTGATGACGTCTTTCGCACGACTCACGATCATCCCCAACCCCAACACTTATTCACGAACCCCGTCCATCTGGCAGAGGCGTCCGTCCGAAAATCGACCAAGGGTCGAACCGAAATTTTTAATGGGCAATTGATTCCTCGCAACCGCTTCCCGGTCTTGGCGCGGATTACGAAAATTGGATGCATCGGAAAACCAGCTCGCGTGAAATGGTTTTCAGCCTCCTCCTCGCTCCGGATCTTTTGTCTGCGGTCCAGCGGCCGTGTTTAATTAGATTACGGTGGACTTTCGGCAATTTGGGAGAGGCGCAACGCGGTTTTTTCCGACGTCCCATTATTCAGATCGAACAATGCCGGGCGATCTGGCCGTCCGTTTTTCTTTGTTGTCCGCGTATTCGCGATGGTTGGGGGAATAGAGAGATTTTTTTATGTGCAATTCTTGCAGGGTATTGCACGGCGATATTATTGTATCGAAGTATTGATTAGGTAGCAGAAGCACACACAAGAGGGTCCGTGCTTTTTGTTTACCTACTAGCCTAAGCCAACAAGATTCCTTTGATACAATGTTATTCCATTAATTATCAATAATAACCCAGCTCCAGAATGTGAGCTTTATGAAACTATAGAAAAAAAAACAAACGCTAATAAGATATAATAATATTTTTTGTATGAACGATGCAAGTCGCAGTGGTTGATTTTATTGTTTAGACAAAGTACATACAGTTATGGCTCAAATGTAAAAATTGAAGAAATTTATTTTAATTTTGAAAATTATTCAAATTCAATAACAATTTTCAATAATTTTGTTCAAGAGTTGCCCAAAACTCTTCTTCATGGAGGGTTCTAAGATAAACAATTCGAAAAAAATATGTTTACACTATTATTTTATTAACAATTAAATAAAATAAGACTAACTCTAAGTACCGAATAAAACTGAAATTATTAAATTTAACTAATGATCAATGATTGCACTCACGGAGAAAAACTTTGTCCATAATATGTTTCTTCACTATTCCTCTATGAGAAAATTGACACGCTGCTCTTATATTCTTGAAACTTGGAAATTTGATTTTCATGCTTTGAAATTAAACTACAAATTTAATTGAGGTGGAATTTTGCACTCAGATGGCGAATCAAGATACATGCGAAGTTTTGTCCAGATCCCATAAACAGAAAAAAAAAGTTTTGTTCCCCTGATTACTTGAAAACTACAGATTTGATTGAGATGAAGTTTTGCACTCAAATGGAGAATGAGGTGTTTAAGCTACATGTGAAATTTTGTCCAGATCGCATGACCAAAACCATAGAAACCATAGAAAATCGTAACTTCCGAACGGAAAGGCCTAGGGACTTGAAATTTTCAGGATAGGTGTGGATCTCGAATGTCGTGATCACGTTCATCAATGAGCAAAATTATACTAGGGGTTCCGTAAATATGGCCGTTCAAAATATTTTTTCCCCGATATTTCGAAACTACCCAATGCTTGCAATGAAATTTTGTAAATAGATGAAGAATAATGTATTCAAACTAGGTGGGAAATTTCGTCCAGATCGCATTACCAAGACCATAGATACCGTAGAAAATCCTAGCGAATTATCGAAAAAAAATGACGTCTGGAGTTTCGCCTTAGTTTGAAAATTTTTTGGGCAGCTGTCAAAATTTTTTTACTTTCTTCTAAAACTGAAAAATGCGAATCTACCTACAAGGTGGAAACGAACGCTCAAAAGCTCCTGACTTTTGTTGAATCATTTGAGTTCGTGAAAAAATAACTACGTTTTGATTTTCATAACAATCCCCCAAATTTATTATTTGATTTTCTTGAACTGTTTGCTTCAGAAAAAATTCAAAATATCAAAATTACTCTATTAATTTATAATTGATATCTTGAATAATGAATAATAATCTTTATTTTTTTTTAATTGCTTTTTTTTTCTTGATTGTATTTATGTAAATCATTTATGGGGAAAATTCCTCTTATAATTAATTAATTCTTTCAATACATAACTGTTTAAATCATTTTCATTACCAATTATATATGGTGCTTCAATTGGAGTTTTTAATTTTGCACAGATATTCATTTCTACCATTAATTCTATGTGCTCATATAATGACTAAATCTTTTTTTTTAAACTCCACATATTTTCTCTTATTCTTTTTTTTCAAATATTTCTCCCCAATTCTTCTCAATTATCATTCTTCTGTCTTTTCTAATTGAAGTCTTCTTTGGCGCAAGTTCATGACCTCTTTTCACAAAAAATTTTTTTTCGTTACTTATTTTATAACTCGTTTTTGCTTCCTTCCATTTTTTCGAATTTCTTATTTACCTTGTTTTATTCTTTTTGTAATATCTTTTATTTCTTTTTTCATTTCTTGGTTCATTCTTCTTGATTCATTCTTTTCGAGTCATCTTTCATTTCTTTAAATTTCTTATTCAACTCCATTAATAAATTATTTGATACATCTGATCCTGTTTTGTTTTGTTCTTCTCCAATTCCTTGTGTCTGATCTATTTCATCACCTCTTTCCACGAAGTTTTACTCTTTGTTTCCATTTTGAAACAGAAAATGCAAATATTTAATAAAAAAAATTACGTGTTAATGAAAAATTATTCACCATATCCTAGCTATCACCTTTTTCGAGCCACGAGTTGGGCGACATATTGGACAAAGTTTTTCTACGTGAGTGCACTCATTGATCATTAGTTAGATTTATTAATTTTAGTTTCATTCGATAGTTAAAGTTAGTCTTACAGAATTCAATTGTTAATAGAATTATGTTAATAGAATTGTGTAAACAATTCATCTTAGAACTCTCCTTGAGGAAGAGTTTCGGGCAAATAAAATAGAATTTGGAACAAAATTATTGAAAATTATTATTGGATTTGAACTATTTTCAAAATTAAAATGAATTTCTTCAATGTTTACATTCGAGCCAAAACAATGCATTCTAATGTATTTGTATTGACAATGTGGCATATAACGGGAATGCCATCTTCATCGCTTGACTTATCCTCTTATCGAACGTCTTGTGGGTGGAACTGGAAGTCATTGTTTCCGTGGGAAGCCACGAAGAATATCAGTCAAGCGTTCTGAAGGAAGGAAGGAGTGGTTTCGTAAGCATTCCACTTACCGTGTGCTGGATCCTGTCATACTACCACACCCTCGAAAGACATGCACTGTGGTGCACACCATGACGTGCTGGTTTCTCAATGGGTAATTGATTTGAGGTATTGTTCAGCGTTAGTTCTTTTGGGGACGGTGAGCTTGGGAATTTACCTTTTTTTATTCCTACTTATGTAACAGAAATAGTTCGAGTTTCAGTGATTCAAATATTTCATATGTGAGTGACTTCTTCTCTACTCAAAGGAGTGGATTTTTTCTATCCCGGAAAAAAAAATGAAAGTAACTGATTTTCATTGATTATTTGCTTCCTATTAATTTTGACCAATCGCTATCAAGAATTGGTTTGTCAAATATAAATTTCAAGTGGAAAAATTACTCAACAACTGTCAACTGAGCTGTCAGCAGTTTTTCCGGAAAAAAAAATTGGAAAAATTTCATGCAAGTTTGACAAGTTGCTTTTTAAAAACAAAATTGACGGTTTATTTCCTGTGTTGCTATGTATCGTTACCAACAACAAAGATCACAAACAACGCTTACGAATTTATTAATTTTTCGACTGAAACTCGAAATGAATCGGTTTGGAAATGTTTCCGAAAATAAAATTAATGCGGCTGTTTAAAATAGTGTTCCACTAAATACTCAGAAAATTCACACATAAAATGTTCATTGAACTCAGGAAATAAACTTACCAAATATCCCTCGGGCATTTAATTTTTCCTGTGGAGAAATTGGAACACTCGTTTCTAAGTAATCTGTTTTAACAAATAGCATTCGCGAAAGTGGAAAAATCCTCGTCTTCGACTCGGATTTTCAAAACCACTCTCGCTCATGCTATTTGTTAAAACAAATTACTTAGAAACTCGTTTTTCCGAATTTTACCGGAAAAATTAAATGCACTAGGGATATTACCCCCGAATATACTGTAATAAGAATGAGATGGCTGATATTGCTACGGAATAAAAAATGAGAAAGTCACGAAAGAAGTTTACTCATACCATAAAGTACTTTTTCAGACAATAACTGTACCCGAATGGGTCTACAATTTGTATTCAGGTCGAAGAAGAATCGAAAAATTCCGAAAAGAAAAAAAACAAATTCATAGTAGAAGAAAAAACAAATTGAACTGCCACTATTTAATTATCATCCGAAAATCACTGCTTTAGGAGGATTGTGACCCTCTCTCCATATACGAAGTCATTCTTCCCATCTCGTCAACCCAACCAACAACGCCCCTCAAATCCGAAAGCGTCATCGTTAATTCCGCCAACTCGCCGATTTCGACGATTTTCCAAACTGCACGTGTCGGAGAGCCCACAATAGGGCCGCCTCGTTTCGTTCGACGGAACCCGTCGTCCAGCCACCATGAAATGATTCACGGACGACGGAGCCATCCTCTCATTGAGATATTGTATCTCGGGAACGACACGGCCATGTTTAATTGGATTAGTTTTGGAAGTTGTTTGCTTTTTAGGGAAATTTATCGGCGCGTTGGCAGCCCTGAAATACCGGTGTCGTTCACCCCTTTATCGTCTTCTCGACGAGCGCGACCGGAAGGGTAGGATTGGATATTCCGGTGTTTCGCCGTGCTGAGGAAATGTAAAGGCAGAAGGTTGAGGAGAGGTGGGATTTGCCCTTTCTCTTTTGATGGAGATTCTCGCGAAGCGGGGAAGTTATTTCGGACTTGTTGGAGGGAAAAGATTTGATATCCTTTTCAGGAGTGAAACTTCTTAGTTTTCGAGTCGGGGAGAAATTTGTCCCAAATCTTTGCTTTCATCCAAAAATTCTTCTTGTTGGAAAGAGAAATTCAAATATGAGTGTCGATTAAAAATAATAGCTATTTATGTCATACGGATCTTTGCCATTTCCTTGACAACGTCAGATTTTAACGACAATATTTATTCATCTGCTGTCGAACAATTGTCACGTAGAATTGAATATAATTCGAATAATAATGAATAACTGATAGTTTGCCTCCTGATTTGGAAGAAATGACGCGAAATATCGTGGACTCTCTTTTGCCGGAAAAATCACGGAGTGTATATGAAATAGCGTTTAATCGGTACGAAGAATGGTGTTCTACTAAGAAAATCAAGAATATCACTCATGAAAAAGTATTGTTGGCTTACTTTGAATGCTTATCTAAGGAAAGAAAACCATATTTTCTCTGGTCGTATCATTCGATGATAAGAAGTATTTTATTAACAAGAAAAAACGTCGATATTAGCAAGTACCTACATCTGATTGCATTACTTAAACGTAAATCAGAAGGTTACAGAGCTAAAAAATCCAAAATTTTCAATAAACAAGATGTCACAAAGTTTTTAACGGAAGCATCAGATGATACATATTTATTTCAAAAAGTTGCTATGATAATTGGACTAAGTGAAGCATGCAGAAGAGAGGAACTGACAAACATGCTTGTTGAAAATATGATAGATGAAGGATCCGTTTTTAGAATAATTTTACCAAATACAAAAACAAGGGTAATGCGAGAATTTTTTGTAACATCGGGGAATATCCTAGGATTGAATATGGTATAACTTGTCAGATAATATGTGAAAATAGGACCTTCCAACACAAACCATCGACGTTTTTTGTCACTCATAAAAATAAAAATGCACGAAACAACCCGTTGGAATTCACACCTTTGGTGGAACGCCAAAAGTTATTGCCACTTTTTTGAATTGACCTCACCCTGAAGAATACACCGGACATTGTTTTCGGCGAAATTCGAAAGAGCAAAAAATATATATCAGAAGCAATAATTGGTGCCAAAAACCAAACAGAATTACAAGTTCACCAAAGAGCATCAACTACTGATGGAAAAACTCTAGAAGCCATTGGAATTAATATTTCTGATTGCATATGGCATTATAATATGGGGAAACAGTAACCATGTAAATAGTCCCTTTAAAATCAAGAAAGCTAGCCATCAGAATCATGTACAAGATGAAGTTTAGGGAGTCTCGCAGAACTGTCTTTAAGAAAAATGATTTTTTGACAATAAATGATCTGTATGTATATAAGTGTATTCTCGGGAGTAATATCCCTAGTGCATTTAATTTTTCCGGAAAAATTCGGAAAAACGAGTTTCTAAGTAATTTGTTTCAACAAATTGCATGAGCGAGAGTGGTTTTAAAAATCCCAGTCGAAGACGAGGATTTTTCCACTTTTGCGAATGCTATTTGTTAAAACAGATTACTCAGAAATGAGTGTTCCAATTTTTCCACAGGAAAAATTAAATGCCTGAGGAATATTTGGTAAGATTATTTCCTGAGTTAAATGAACATTTTATGTGTGAATTTTCTGAGTATTTAGTGGAACACTATTTTCAACAGCCGCATTAATTTCACTTTCGGAAACATTTCCAAACCGATTCATTTTGAGTTTCAGTTGAAAAATTAATAAATTCGTAAGCGTTGTTTGTGATCTTTGTTGTTGGTAACGATACATAGCAACGCAGCATAAAAACCATCAAGTTTGTTTTTACAAAGCAACTTGTCAAACTTGCATGAAATTTTTCCAATTTTTTTTCCGGAAAAACTGCAGATAGCTAAGTTGACAGTGTTGAGTAATTTTTCCACTTAAAATTTATATTTGACATAGCGATTGGTCAAAATTAATAGGAAGGAAATAATCTTTATAAAAAAGCATCAAGAATTTTTCACTGGAGATCTTAATATGAACAATACAAGACGAAGAGACCCATACTTGAATCCTAGGGTTTTCTTGAGTCTAGCACAAAATAATGCTGAATATATGTATTTGAAATTATTCTACCAATTACCAGAATACATACGAAATATTCAAGGGCAATCTGGACTCAGGAATAAATCGTATAATTTTGTATTAAATGTTGAGCCTTACACAGTAGGTACAAGAGTATTTTGCTGCTTGTTTAACTGACCTCATTTCTATTTCACTGTATAATTCAGGATGTATTCGATTATTTTAGAAATTCAGATGAAGTATTAGTATAATTACTGCAAATTGTAGTTATTGCTCTTTTACCATTTATAATAAATGGTTTTGTACATAGTTATGCATTTTGAACAAACTTTTTTGATCACACCATCTACTTAGTAACATAATGAATTCATTATGGGACTTAGTACCCTAATGAGCTTCCTTATGTCATCAAAATTGAGTGACATAACGTTGTCATTATGTCATGCCATCAGATAAAAAAATAAATGTTGAATTGTCGATTAAGAATGAATTGTTGTATGTTATTGATTTTACACGAAAGCTCACACCCCAATTTCATTTCGTCTAAGCACAGATCATCGATTCGGCTCCCCCCAATTCCAATCTCGACATGAATAGCAAAAATTATCGACGCGGATTTCGTGGCGGACGATATCGAAGTCATTTCGGAACGAATCCGGGGTTAAAGATTTCCCAGAGGAACGCCGCATGTAGATTATTACGGACAGTGTTTTAACTTAGACCGACGCAATTTCGGAGTCGCGAGTAATTCGCAATCGTCGAACCCGCATAATGCGTCCCTCCGAAACCCGCCTCGCCGTATATCATTCGGGAATTATCCCCCCGAATAATGGGTACACATGTCGATGGTTTGGCGAAATGAAGAATGGCGGAAATTAATCTAGGATTCATGGCGTCGGATACAATGGGAATTTTAATAACGGGAGCGACGCCGTTCGGGACCGGTGATAGTCACTTTCGGTTCATCCGACTTGTTACGAGAGAAATAGTGTTAGCACGTGGGATAGAATGGGATTGGATAGGAATGAATGGGATGATGAACCTCAAAGAATGAAATGTACCATTATCTCGTTTGTTAATTCGCTTTATTCCTTTTTAGTGGGTAGAATTTGAAAAAAACTTCTGGAGCGCATTCTAAAAAAAATTTATATAAAGCACTGCCGTGAAGTCAGGAGCATTCAAATACAGGGTATTCCCAAATTAGAGGTAAAAACGAAGAGGAGGGATTCCTCGAGTAATTTTAAGAAAAAAAAGTCCCATAAACATGGGATCACAAACGGATCGTTTTCGAGATACAGGGTGTTAAAGTTTTCTTCTCATAGTACCTACACTTCACAATATATTCAACTGAAATTTGGCATAAATATCACAATTGAGAGTTTACACCATATGACATGCCAATTTCGATAGCAAATAGAAAGGGTGAATTTTTATGACAATTTGGATTTTTCTGAGGATTTCGAGAGAATCCTTCAAATTTTTTTTCTCGAAATTAGTAGCAGATACGACGAAACTACAAGAAACCATTAAGTTTAGTATAACAACAAAGCTACTTTCATTTTTTTTCAAATTAAAAGTGGCTCACCAAAAAAAAGTTCTGGAGGAAAACAGGGGACAGTGTTCCAGAAAAAATATCACCCTGTAAATTTACTATCGAAATTGGCATGTCACATGGTGTTCAATTGTAATATCTATGCCAAATTTCCGTTGAATATCTCGTGAAGTGTAGATACTATGAGAAAAAACTTGAAAAAAAATCAAACTTTAACGCCCTCTACCTCGATCCCATGTTTATGGGACTTTTTTCTTGAAATTACCGAAGAAATCTCCCCTCTTCGTTTGTACCTCCAATTTAGGAACACCCTGTATACCGTGAAAAATAATTTTTATTGTTCACATGTAATTTAGTTTACATATTCATTAAAACCAACACAACATAAAAAGATATAAAGGATTGGAGATAATTTCTACGATATTTTGCGGTTCGATGAATATTCCAGCTTCTTCTCTTTTGATCAAACAGTCGCATAAATAATGTTCGAATTTTGTCATTTAGTCGTCAATAATTTGATATAAATTACTGCTTTGTGTTTTTCTCACGTTTTCACTATTTAGATTCGAATATCGGCCATATGACTCAAATAATCCTCAAAAGATTATGAATAATTTTAATTAGCATGTTAGAGCAAAAGAACATCTGTACTGTACCATTACTCAGAGCAGCAACAGGGGAAATCACAATGGTGTCAATTTGGTCTGCTTGTACAAGGTGTTTCATGATATTTGCACAGGATTTCAGGATGTGATAGCTCGTCCAAAAAAATATAAAAAAAAAAGTTTCTAATAACTAAACCTCTAAAATGCACCATTTCCGAGAAATTGAAAAAAAAGTTGTTTTTTCGAGTATCTCCGGAACTTTTCATCGTACAGAAAACATTACAATAAGCGATGTTTTATACAGAATTTTTGTATCAATTGGTGAAGGTTTTGAAGGGGTAGTGGTCGTTTTTCTCACCAACTACTACGCTTTTGGAAAAAAGTACGGTTTTTGAGACGCCCATTTGAACCGCCATTGTTTTATTCACAAAAAGGGTACTCTTAGTCATACGCTCTGAAGTCGACCGTTTTCGAGATAAATCAACTTTTATGTTGAAAAACATGGTCTTTACTGAATGTCAAATTTTTTTCGTACGTTCAAAATTTCAGGTTAACAATTTAAAATTATTTTCTGAACCACTGAGCAATCTTCGAAAGAACTAAATACACTAATACTACTTCGATTTTTTTTTCAATTTCAACATCCTGTATCTCGAAAATTTGAAAAGCACTGCAGTGAAGTCAGGAGCTTTTTAGCGCTCGTTCATCCACCTTGTAGGTAGATTCGCATTTTCCAGTTTTAGAAACAAATTTTCGACAGCTGTTGAAAAAAATTTTTCAACTAAGGCGAAACTCCAGACTTCACGTCAGTGCATTAGGTGATTTTTTTTTCGATAATTCTCTAGAGTTTTCTACGGTATCTATGGTCTTGGTAATGCATTCTGGACAAGGGGTAGTTTGAATATATTATTCTTCATCTATTCGCAGAATTTCATTCCAATCCAATGAGTAGTTTCGAAATTATCAGGAAAAAAATATATTGAAGGGCTATATTTACGGACAAAATCCCAAGTTTCTAGGCCTTTCCGTTCGAATGTTATAGTTTTCTATGTTTTCTATAGTTCTAGTCATGAGATCTGAATGAAATTTAGCTTGAATGAATCATTCTCCATCTCGTTCTCCATTAAAATACAAAATTTCGTCACAATCGAATCCGTAGGTTCGAAATTTTCAAGAAAACTAAATTTCAAAAAACATAATTACGGAACCCCTAGTCTAATTCTGCTCATTGATAAACGTGACCGTAACATTCGAGATCCACACCTATCCTGAAAATTTTAAGTCCCTAGGGTTTTCCATTACAAATTTATAATTTTCTATGGTTTCTATGGTTTTGGTCATGCGAGCTGGACAAAATTTTGCATGTAGCTTGTAACAGTTCGTTTTTTTAGCGCTCGTACTACTTACACGAGGGCTATATCATTTCGTCACGATGTCTGTATTTTTCGAATTTTGAGCCGAAAATGGTCTCAATCGACTATGTTCGACTCACTGATGACGAATCCGTCAAAAAATTCGAGTCGTCCGTCCGTCCGGCCGTCAGCACGATAACTCTCGAACGGATACACCTAAAGCCTTGAAATTTTCAGTGTAGGTTCAGATCCCAAATGCCTCGGTCAAGTTCGTTAATGGGCAGAATTCCACCAGGGGTTCCGTAAATATGGCCGTTCAGAATTTTGTTCTCCTTATTACTTCGAAACTACAGATTCGATCGAGATGAAACTTTGCACTCAAATGGAGAATGAGGTGTTTAAGCTACATGTGAAATTTTGTCCAGATCGCATGACCAGAACCATAGAAACCATAGAAAACCATAACTTTCGAACGGAAAGGCCTAGGGACTTGAAATTTTCAGGATAGGTGTGGATCTGGAATGTCGTGATTACGTTCATCTATGAGCAAAATTATATAAGGTGTTCCGTAAATATGGTAGTTTGAAATTTACTTTTCTTGATAATTTCAAAACTACAGATTCGATCGTGACGAAATTTTGTATACTTATGGAGAATGATATATTCAAGCTACATTTCTCCAGATCACATGACTCGAACCATAGAAAATCATAACTTTCGACGGAAAGGCCTAGGGACTTGAAATTTTCAGGATAGGTGTGGATCTCGATTGTCGTGATCAGTTTCATCTATGAGCAAAATTATACTAGGGGTTCCGTAAATACGGTCGTTTGAAATTTTGGTTTCTCGATAATTTACGGATTCGATCGAGATGAAATTTTTTATTTTAATCGAGAATGATATATTAAATCAATATTTTGTCCAGATCTCATGACCAGAACCATAAAAACCATAGAAAATTGTAACTTTCGAACGGAAAGGCCTAGGAACTTGAAATTCTCAGGGTGGGTTTGGATCGCGAATATCGCGGTCATGTTCATCAATGAGCAAAATTAGACTAGGGGTTCAGTAAATATGGCCGTTCAAAATATTTTTTTGCTGATAGTTCCGAGAATACCGAGCGGATTGGGATGAAATTCTGCACCTTGCTGGGTAATAATGTATTCAAACTACGTGCAAAATTTTGTCCAGATCACACCACCAAGACCATAGATACCGTAGAAAATTCTAGCGAATTATCGGAAAAAAAATGATCAGCTGAAGCACTGACATGAATTCTGGAGTTTCGCCCAAGTTTCAGAATTTTTTTGACAGTTGTCGAAAATTCCTTCAATTGATTTCTGAAACTGGAAAATGCGAATCTACCTACAAGGTGCATGTACGAGCGCTCAAAAGCTCCTGCCTTCACGGCAGTGCTTCTCGTAATTTTCAACTATGTAATTGCTATAAATACTGTTGTCAAAATTTTTATCATAGTTACTGTTCTTCATTGAATTAATTTTGTAAATAACAGTCGAGATCATGGATAGCTGATAATTGTTTAAAGTGTAATTTGAATAAATTTAATTCCATTATAGATTCCTATGTCCGGTTTTCATATATAATTTAATTTCATTTGTTAATTTCTGTGATTATGAAAGTTCTGTTCTCGAAGAGTTGGATAATTTTTTTTAAATCTTCGAGCCCGAGAATTTTTTCTTCTACAGAGCAAATTAACTAAATGTGAGTTTTGGGACTTGACCAACCAACCCGACCGTATCGTGCTTTCCTGAATCGGGAGATTATCCGATGAGGGTGAGGAAGGAATATAAGATATAGAAGAATCTTGTTAAGGAAGAAGATGGGAATGGACATGCCGTTCGAAAACTGTTCAACTCTCCAATAGAGAGAACTCAACGAGAATCGAAAATGATATCACGGCCGAATTCCCAAACGCGAATTCCTCATGGTACATAGTGGAGCCTGTAATCACGCAGTACAATAGTTTCCACCTCGGCTGTTCGCGTCCCGGTTTGATGGCTTCCGAATATATTCCAGCATCCAGTGCAAACCGATGGAGTTCACCCATCCCCGAAGTGACTCCCGAATACTACCCACTCTTTAGATAATGCGTTATCGACATGATTTAACGCCTGGATACTTTCCGAAAACGGCGAGACGGCCGGCCGTACATCAAACGGGAGATAAATTGGATTCAATCTCGTTTCTTGCTTACATCATGTTCGATCATTGTCGAGCTGCCCGGAATTTCGGCGGTGTATTACCCCGGGAAATGACGGGATCGGATCATAAAAGCGGCCATGTTTCATGAATGATTCATCCACCCGTCGTTATGTGGGTCAGATTCGTATTTTTGGGTTGCCTCTGTTTTCGTCTATCGATTTGTTGGATTATTTTCATTTCTAGGATGGCTCTACAAGCAAATTTACTATTATGGGAATCAAAAATGGTCATGTTTCTCAACGTTTCAAGAAATCAAGAATGGAAAATAATTTCAAATAATATTACCAAAAAAGTCAAGAACCTTCGAACATCTTTAGTCAATTCAGTAGATTCGATCAATTCATAAATTATTGTAATATTATATGTATTTTCAAAAAGGTTCAGCTTATTTAAAAAAAATTACGAAAAGCACTGCCGTGAAGGCAGGAGCTTTCAAGCGCTCGTACATGCACCTTGTAGGTAGATTCTCATTTTCCAGTTTCAGAAATCAAAAAATTCTGAAACTTAGGCGAAACTCCAGACTTCATGTCAGTGCATCAGCTGATCAATTTTTTTTCGATAATTCGCTAGAATTTTCTACGATATCTATGGTCTTGTTAGTGCGATCTGGACAAAATTGCACGTAGTTTGAATACATTATTACTCAGCTAGGTGCAAAATTTCATCCCAATCCGTTCAGTATTTTCGGAACTATCAGCAAAAAAATATTTTGAACGGCCATATTTACGGAACCCCTAGTCTAATTTTGCTCATTGATGAACGTGACTGCGATATTCACGATCCAAACCCACCCTGAAAATTTCAAGTTCCTAGGCCTTTCCGTTCAAAAGTTAGAATTTTCTATGGTTTCTATGGTTCTGGTCATGAGATCTGGACAAAATATTGTTTTAATATATCATTCTCGATTAAAATACAAAATTTCATCTCGATCGAATCCGTAGTATCGAAATTATCGAGAAACCAAAATTTCAAACGACCGTATTTACGGAACCCCTTGTATAATTCTGCTCATTGATAAACGTGAACGCGACATTTCAGATCCACACCTATCCTGAAAATTTCAAGTCCCTAGGCCTTTCCGTTCGAAAGTTATGATATTCTATGGTTTCTATGGTTCTGGTCATGTGATCTGGAGAAATGTAGCTTGAATATATCATTATCCATTAGTATACAAAATTTCGTCACGATCGAATCAGTAGTTCTGAAATTATCAAGAAAACTAAATTTCAAACGACCATATTTACGGAACCCCTAGTATAATTTTGCTCATAGATGAATGTGATCACAACATTTGAGATCCACACCTATACTGAAAATTTCAAGTCCCTAGGCGTTTCCGTTCAAAAGTTACAATTTTCTATGGTTTCTATGGTTCTGGTCATGCGATCTGGACAAAATTTCACATCTAGCTTGAACACCTCATTCTCCATTAGAGTGCAAAATTTCATCTCAATCGAATCTGTAGTTTTCAAGTAATCAGGGGAACAAAACTTTGAACGGCTATATTTACGGAACCCCTGGTGAAATTTGGCCCATTAGCGAACTCAACCGAGGCATTCGGGAACTGAACCCACACTGAAAATTTCAAGTCCCTAGGTTGTTCCGTTCGAGAGTTATCGTGCTTACGGACGGACGGACAGACTCGAATTTTCCGACGGATTCGTCATCAGTGAGTCGAACATAGTCGATTGAGACCATTTTCGGCTCAAAATTCGAAAAATACAGACATCGTGACGAAATGATATAGCCCTCGTGTAAGTAGTACGAGCGCTCAAAAATATCAAAATGAAGATGTGCATGTGAAGATGGAAAATGTATCAAGAATGTTACCATGGGAATGCGATATTAAATAATATGGATGGGAAAAGCAGGCCAGTGAACAGTTGAGAGAGAAACGTCAAGGGAAAAGATCGATAATATTTTAAAAAGTTGGCAGAAAGATTGGTTTTACGAGAAGAAAGGTATAATGAATGGTATTAGGAACTTTGTCAAGAGAAAATTCGTAGATTGAGTTGATTTGGTGAGTGAAGGAGATAGGGAGATATTGAAATGGCGTGCTGCTTGGAAGGAGGAAAATTGAAATTGGAGATGTAAGAAAATATAGTGAGTGCACTCACCAATCGAACGTTATTGTAGAGTTTAATTGGGGTTGGTTTTTAGAATAAGATTGCTGATTATATAATTTTGTGAGAAAATTTATTTTGTTTATTCATCTTTAGAACCCTCCTTGAAATAGAGTCTCAGGAAAATTAAAAATATATAATTAAAACAAAATTATTCGAATATTGTTAGTGGTTTTCATAAATTTCAAAATTTAATAGGAACGAACCATAACATTATATTTTCTCTCAGGAAGACCTGAGATCGTATGTTCCAAGATTTTAAGATTCTCACACTTCTTCAGGAGGAAAAGGAATAAATTCAATATCAGGAAAAATAGAATTTCGATCCGAATTACAATCGGAAATTCCATTTCGGCAATATAATGCGGATTTGTCGCCAGGCTTGGAAAATCCATTACCAGCTTTTTCATCGACGAATGTCCCCTGGTTGGGGTCTAAGCAGCTGTCAGAAATATTTCTATAGTGCTTGTTAATTTGATTGCAGTTGATGGATGAATGAAATCCATTTACATAAATACAAAAGCCACTCGTAATCGACATAGGCAGTCCGGAAGTATAGACTGAGAACCAATCAACTGGTGTTTAGTCGGGATTGAGGGGAGAATACTTAATTTTTCATTACCCGATCGATTCAGGGAGGTTAAGTCATGATCCTCGAAGTTTTATACACTGGTTATATTTTAAAATTGATTAATTGATTCAAATCTCATGCAACAGTTTATGAGAATTTCAGGAAGGTTACCTCCTGATTCAGGAGGAGTCATACATCAGTATCTTGTTTTTGGAGAGCCGACAAAGCAGTTCATAATCTACAGATATTTGAGAGAGTTAATCTTGGAACGGACAGGTGGCGTGATTTGGGAAATTTTCTCAGTACCACGTTGCCCTATGTTTCAAGGTCTTCTGTTTCTCACTTCGAATTTATCATTTTGCTAATCGTACTGATGAGATCTGAAATGGATCGAAACCGGTCTACGACTGCAAATGATGGGATACATGAATTGTTTTGTTGGCTGGCTTATTAGTTTATCTAGTATAGTTCGGGAAATTTTGGAGAATAAAAATAAAACGATATACGTTTAAAAAAACTCCGATGTCCATAAATCTGCCGGCATGTGACATTAATTTAGGCAGGTGATTCCCCCATTTTTCCATATTCGCATCATCTATCACTGAACCGTCCAGCACATCGGCGTGCATGCATTTCGTGTCGTTATTTTCCGATGATATATCGTCCAAAGTGGTTTTTGAGGTAGGACCAACAACATATGCGGATTCATCGATTGGATTACATTGATTTCTGAGTTTTCGTGTTGAATGTTGAATTTTCAGGAAATAAATTCCTCGACGTTTGATCTAATCAGATGACGACGCCGCGAAAAATGGAATCAATCAACCACCCTTCGTGACGAATTAACTGACTTCCCATGTGAGCTTGGCGTTCCAATAAAAACTCCCGATTCCCGTTCCAATTAATAGTGTATGTTTTGGGCTCATCCAAAGTCGCCGGCCTGAATACATCAACGGTTATTGCACATTATATATTCGAACGTTGTGTGGCGTATTAATCAATTGAACTTGAAATTATGTCATAAAATTCAATTGAGAGGTCGTTGTTGTACGCTGGAATTACGTTTGGGCACCGATGATGATTAGATTCAACAATGCCGCTCTCTGAGGGAACAGGCGAAGTGGGTTATTCAAATTCGGTTCGAGTCATGCCTAACAAGGAATTTGTTCGTCTTTAGCTTCACGCGTCGGGGAATTTGTGCTAACTAGACCTCCGATAACAATGAATATCATATGAGGTACCAAAGTTTGAATAAGGCAGGACAAAGCTCCAGTTCATCATAATCCTGTCGAAGATAAGGAGGAAAATGACGAAACAAAATTGACCCTAATGGAAAATTTGAACGAGTTTTGATTTTTACGAGCAGCTTTTGCGCGCTTGTTTGGTGTGCCAAGATAACCTTCATTGTTCTTTGTCGGTATGACAAATACTGTCATTTCATTTCTATGAACTTCAAAGGGTGGAATCACCGAATTATATTGAATTTATCAGAAAAATTCCTCTTTTTATATGTACTACTTCAGTGTTCTTTGTCAGTATGACAAATGCTGTCATATCATTTCTATGAACTTCAAAGTGGGGAATCAACGAATTATATAGAATTCATCAGAAAAATTCTTCTTTTTCTATGTACTAAAATGGACTTCAGTGTTCTTTGTCAGTATGTCCAAAAATGTAATTTCATTTCTATGAACTTCAAAGGGTGGAATCACCGAATTATATTGAATTTATCAGGAAAATTCTTCTTTTCCTATGTACTAAAATAGATTTCAGTGTTCTTTGTCAGTATGTCAAAAAATGTCATTTCATTTCTATGAACTTCAAAAAATGGAATTACCGAATTATATTGAATCTATCAAAAAAATTCTTTTTTTCTCTTTGTACTAAAATGGACTTAAGTGTTCTTTGTCAGTATGCCAAAAAATGTCATTTCATTTCTATGAACTTCAAAGGGTAGGATCACCGAATTATATTGAATTTATCAGAAAAGTTCTTCTTTTTCTATGTACTAAAATAGATTTCAGTGTTCTTTGTCAATATGTCGAAAAATGTCATTTCATTTCTATGAACTTCAAAGGGTAGAATCACCGAATTATATTGAATTTATCAGGGAAATTCTTCTTATCCTATGTACCTAAATGGATTTCAGTGTTCTTTGTCAGTATGTCAAAAAATGTCATTTTATTTCTATGAACTTCAAAGGGCGGGATCACCGAATTATATTGAATTTATCAGGAAAATTCTTCTTATCCTATGTACTAAAATGGACTTCAGTGTTCTTTCTCAATATGTCAAAAAATGTCATTTTATTTCTATGAACTTCAAAGAGTGGAATCACCGAATTATATTGAATCTATCAGAAAAATTGTTTTTTCTCCTTGTACTAAAATGGACTTCAGTGTTCTTTGTCAGATGCCAAAAAATGTTATTTCATTTCTATGAACTTCAAAGGGTGGAATCACCAAATTATATTGAATTTATCAGAAAAATTCTTCTTTTTCAATGTACTAAAATAGACTTCAGTGTTCTTTGTCAATATGTCAAAAAAATATCATTTCATTTTTATGAACTTCAAAGGGTGGAATCACCGAATTATATTGAATTTATCAGGGAAATTCTTCTTATCCTATGTACTTAAATGGATTTCAGTGTTCTTTGTCAGTATGTCCGAAAAATGTAATTTTATTTCTATGAACTTCAAAGGGCGGAATCACGGAATTATATTGAATTTATCAGGAAAATTCTTCTTATCCTATGTACTTGAATGGACTTCAGTGTTCTTTCTCAATATGTCAAAAAATGTCATTTCATTTCTATGAACTTCAAAGGGTGGAATCACCGAATTATATTGAATCTATCAGAAAAATTCTTTTTTTTCCTTGTACTGAAATGGATTTCAGTGTTCTTTGTCAGATGCCAAAAAATGTCATTTCATTTCTATAAACTTCAAAGGGTAGGATCACCGAATGATTTTGAATTTATCAGAAAAGTTCTTCTTTTTCTATGTACTAAAATAGACTTCAGTGTTCTTTGTCAATATGTCGATGAATGACATTTCATTTCTATAAACTTTAAAGAGTGGAATCACCGAATTATATTAAATTTATCAGAAAAATTCTTCTTTTCCTATGTACTAAAATGGACTTCAGTGTTCTTTCTCAATATGTCAAAAAATGTCATTTCATTTCTATGAACTTCAAAGAGTGGAATCACCGAATTATATCGAATCTATCAAAAAAATTTTTCCTTTTCCATGTACTAAAATGGACTTCAGTGTTCTTTGTCAATATATCAAAAATGTCATTTCATTTTTATGAACTTCAAAAAATGGAATTACCGAATTATATTGAATATGTCAGAAAAACTCTCTCTGTGCATCGAAATGACCTTCAGTGTTCATTGTTAATATTGATAAATACTGTCATTTCGTTTCTATGAACTTTAAAACATGGAATCATGGAATCATATTGCATAATATGTCAGAAAAACTTTTTTTCTGTGTGTCGAAATGATCTTCAGTATTCATTGTTGATGTTGGTAAATACTGTCATATTATTTCTATGAACTTAAAAAAATAAAATCACGGAATTATATTGCATATGTCAAAAAATTTGTTATTCTGTGTATCGAAATGACCTTCAGTGTTCATTGTTAATATTGATGAATCAAGCTTCAGAGTCATTCTAGCATTAAGTTTTAAATTAAGAATTGGTATATCAAATATAAATTTTAAGTGGAAAAATTACTCAACAACTGTCAACTTAGCTGTCAGCAGTTTTTCCGGAAAAAAAAGTTGGAAAAATTTCATGCAAGTTTGACAAGTTGCTTTGTGAAAACAAACTTGATGGTTTCTATGCTGTGTTGCTATGTATCGTTACCAACAACTAAGATCACAAACAACGCTTACGAATTTATTAATTTTTCAACTGAAACTCAAAATGAATCGGTTTGGAAATGTTTCCGAAAGTGAAATTAATGCGGCTGTTTAAAATAGTGTTCCACTAAATACTCAGAAAATTCACACGTAAAATGTTCATTTAACTCAGGAAATAATCTTACCAAATATCCCTCGGGCATTTAATTTTTCCTGTAGAAAAATTGGGAACACTCGTTTCTAAGTAATCTGTTTTGACAAATAGCAATTTGTTAAAACAAATTACTTAGAAACTAGTTTTTCCGAATTTTTCCGGAAAAATTAAATGCACTAGGGATATTACCCCCGAATAAATATTGGTTGTCTATCTGAAGTTTTCAAATTGCCATAATGAAAGAAGAAAATTTGTTTTAGATAGACTAATAAAGATGTCCCTCTACTAGGGAAAACACAAACTACTAAGAAGTTAGGATATGGAAATTTAAAAAGATTTATGAAACCATGTTGATCTTCTCAATCTCCGAAGACCCATCAACCCAGAGGGTGAATTTTTCATACGAAGGCGATTAAGTAAATCTCCGGGCTTAATCCCTCCGGATACCGCCGGCGTATGTGAAGCGCGCAACATGGGTATTGCTTATAGAACATAATTTTCCGGCCGTATGAACCCGGAATGGCGACGGCCGGGCTCCGGAATTGATCCGAACCCGATGAAATTCATTTGCATCCTAATAACAATTCGTCATAATAACCTCCAGTCCGATCGAATCCGCTGCGGAATTTAAATAGTTGCAATTATTCGACCCGTTCATGCGTCTCCAGCATCGCATGTGCCTTTTCCCGGGGCTTCGAAGCCCCGAAATTGATGAATTTTTTATCGAGATGAAATGGCGTGGCCGTTTCATTTGATGTACTACTGATGAATTAAAACGTGATGAATCGTGTGTTTTAGGGCGGAAGTGATTGTTTACACAATTCTCCAATTTGTAGGTGGAAATTGCGAAAAACACGGTGGAAAGCGCACGGTTTTACCCATTTTTGGGGCAGATAATGCAGGTGCTTTCAAACTACGATTAATCTGTCCAAATGAAAATCTCATTTCGATGGTTGGAATTCACGAATATTTAAATTAGTTTCAATTGAATCGTTCAGGTTGATGATCGTTCATCCGAATTCTTCTTTGTTCTAATTTATTTACCATTCTGATACCATTTATTGAAATTAAGGAATTTTCGAATAAACAGATAGAACACAATAAAAAAATATTTAATCGATAACTTTTTTTTGAATATCACCGAATTCTCATACTTATACAGGGTGTCCAAGAATGAATGGATAATCCTGTAACAATGTATAGAAGAGCTTTTGGACTCTCTGAAAAGAATACAAGAAAAATCTATTCAACTAGAAATTTTCTTTTTTCGAACTAATTGTCTCTTGCACATCACGTTGCGTTTCTCTGCATCACGCTCACAGGTGGATCAAATCCATCAGTTTCTTCATGGTGAAATATTCTTCATTGAAATACCAATAGATATGCTGAAAAACGTATAAATATCTGTGGTAACTTTTTTGGAAAAAATATCCAACTGCAAATTCCATCATAAAATGTGATGAATATTTCATAATGTGAAAGTTCAATCGTTCATGGTGGAAATAGAATTTGGGAGAGCCTGTGTGGCCAGCTCAAAAAAAATTTGCGCCTTTCATGTAAATTTCAAAATGGTACAATACATCTCGATAACTTATTTCACCATGAAGAAACTGATTGATTTGATTCATTTGTGAGCGTGTTACACAGAAACGCAACGTGATGTGCAAGAAATCATTATTTTGAAAAAAAAATATTTCTAGTGGGGATAGATTTTTTTTTGTATTTTTTTTCAGAGAATCCAATAGCTCTTCTATACAGTGTAACAGGTTTATCCGTTCATTCTGGGACACCCTGTATATCTATTGTTATGGAAATCAAAACATGGTCATATTGCTCAAAGTTTCGAAAATTTAGAATAAAATAAATTCAAATAATATCACCAAAATTCAAGAACCTTCGAACATCGTATAGTCAATTTGGGGGGTTCGATCAATTTATGGATTGTTGTATTATTGTATTTTCAAAGAGGGTTCATTCTATTTGAAATGAAAAATATGAATTGGTTAAAGTAATTAATTTTAAATAGTTGAGTTCAGTTAAGTTATGTTTATGATGAATATCAAAATGAAGATGTGCATGTGAAGATGGAAAATGTATCAAGAATGAAATACCATGGGAATATGATATTGAATAACTTGAAAGGAATACAGCAGGCCAGTTGACAATTGAGAGAAACGTCAGGGTGGAAGATCGATATTTTCAAAAAGTTTGCAGAAAGATTGGTTTTGCGAGAAGAAAAGTATAATAAATAGTATTTGGAAGTTTGTCAAGAGTAGATTCGTAGATTGATTTGTTAGAATTGATTTGGCGAGTTAAGGAGATATCGAAACGGCGTGCTGGTTAGAAGAAGGAAAAGGGAATTGGAAATAGAAGAACATATAGTGAGTGCACTCACTCATTGTACGATTTTTCAGAGTTTAGATATATCAGTTTTAGTTTCTTTTGATAGTTGAATTTGGTTTTTTGTAGAATTAGAAGCTGATTATATAATTTTGTGAAAAAATTTTTTTTTCTTGTTCACCTTTAGAACCCTCCTTGAAATGGAGTCTCGGGAAAATTGAAAATATATAATTAAAACAAAATTATTTGAATATTGTTAATGGGTTTCATAAATTTCAAAATTCAATAGTAATATCTTGGAACGTACCATAGCACTATGTTATATGTTTTCTGAATGTGTTGTGCTCTCAAGAATACAATACTCGTTATACACAGAGATAAATCTCAACTTTTTTAAAAATGGAGGGTTTTATTCACTTTGTGCATATAACCTTTAGATCCCGAACAAAGAATCATAAAATCGGTGTTTATTCCAGAAACGAAGATAAGTCCTCCACCGAACGGGAAGACATCAAAGAAAATTAGTGTTGTTGTCTGATATTCGACGACCGTTAAACCGGATTACAGATTCAACACGCTATTCCATCGATGGAATCCCTCTTTCACGACTATCGAGCGTCGTTCTCATGAAGAGAAAAAGGATAATATGATTCAACATTCGACAACGAACAAAGCATTTATTCCACCCCATCCCATATCTAAATTTTAGAATAGAATTCTGGAATTCGAAGAAAACTGGTTGTGTTAGTTTTCCAGATATGTCGTATTTTCTGTCACTACGGAACCCACAATGTTCATGGCTCGAGACGTACTCGATCATTTTTTTTTACAATTCTTTTGCACATAGCGATATGAAGACGGACGATAATATTCGTTAGGGTAAAGGTCAGCTTCGTATGTTATAAAAGTCCATAAATTCAAAAGATCGTAATCTACGTTGTTTCATTACTTGTGTGAATTTCAAAGTTCAACTATGGATAATGGATAAGACTGGAAATTGCGAAAATACCTCTTTGTTTTGTACTATTCACGTACCAGCTAGTAATCTGTTGATTTTATCGTAAAACACGAAGTTCTATATTCACCAAAGCTTGACAGAACTCATGAAATAAGGTTCTGCTTTCTGCATAATCTGGGGTTAATAATTTTCTCGCGATTTTCATCTATATTCATTACGAAAATACGAAAGGCTGTACAGTGGACGTCGTCATGCGAATAAAGGTCATGTATACAGGGTGTCCCAGAATGAATGGATAATCCTGTACACTAAATAGAAGAGCTACTGGACTCTCCGAAAAAAATAAAAAAAAAATCTATCCCCACTAGAAATATTTTTTTTTCAAAACAATGATTTCTTGCACATCACGTTGCGTTTCTGTGTATCACGCTCACAAGTGGATCAATTCCATCAGTTTCTTCATGGTGAAATATTCTTCATTGAATTACCAATAGATATGCTGAAAAACGTATAAATATCTGTTGTAACTTTTTTGGGAAAAAATAACATACTCCAAATTTCATCATAAAACGTGATGAATATTTTATAATGTGAAAGTTTAATTGTTCATGGCGGAAATTAAATTTGGGAAAGCCTGTGCGGCCAACTCAAAAAAAAATATGCACCTTTTATGTTAATTTCGAAATGGTACAATACATCTTCATAACTTATTTCACCATGAAGAAACTGATTGATTTAATTCATTTGTGAGCGTGTTACACAGAAATTCAACGTGGTGTGCAAGAAATCTTTATTTTGAAAAAAAAAATATTTCTAGTAGGGATAGATTTTTTTTTGTATTTTTTCAGAGATTCCAAAAGCTCTTCTATACAGTATTATCCATTCATTCTGGGACACCTGTATATAGGATTAGTGCGATGAAATTAAATTTATAATATTTCAAATTGAATCAATTTTCGAAGTTTTATTATCACCTAGGCGCGTAGGAAAAGAAAAATGATAAAAATGAAATAATGCCAGAAAACGCTATTATAGATGAGGGATGAGATTTAACATCGCAGGACGCTTTGCCAAGTGTTTTTTCGGAATATGCACGCTTCGGAAGGGACGATCAAGCGAGATGCATCTAGGAAGTTGGAGAGAAGGATGAATTGCCGCCAGACTACGGGGAGAATTTGCCAAGAAAACCCCCGTTCTGCCTACTTCTGTTCTTCTCAAGGGTGCATCGACCAAAATAAATCAGTTTTTCTGTGTGGAATTGAGTTCCTGGAGGAGGCACATTGCTCATTCCGTGAATAGGACGTTCAGTGCTGTCTAGGTTTTCTTTGTGTGAGTGAAGAGTGGAGCGAGGGAAGATGAAAGAGCCAAATATACAAACTGTTCGCTCCAAATGGGAGCCACGTCGAGGAGCACTAGAAGAAGTGGAGAAAAGTAGCAAGAGAGCTTTTCTGAAACTGTACTTGATGTAAATCTCGTTAACACCAGGACGGAAACAGAAGACTCACACCCGCAGTAACAGGGAAGGGGGATGAACTGCATTCTTCGATTGATAAAACGAATATTAGGCGTTAAAAATTGGAATAAATATTGGTTGTCTATCTGAAGTTTTCAAATCACAAAATGAAACAAGAAAATTTGTTTTAGATAGACTAATAAAGATGTTCCATGGGGTTACGTGTATTGATTTGTTGGCTTGTTTTATTAGTCTATCTGAAACAAATTTTCTTGTTTCATTTTGTGATTTGTTAACAAAATTTTTCTATGAACGATCAAAATAGAATCGCAAGTTGATGATGTTGATTGATGGATCGTTCATCGCTCGAATCACCACCAGCTGAATCATCGACATCACAGGCCTCGAATAAACCCCAACGGGGTGATATTTCATACAGAAACGGATCAAGTAAATCTAGTGGTCTAATCCCCTGCAGTTTCTGAATTCCTGACAAATAGGGAGCGGTATGAGCGTTGCTTATATAAAACATAATTTCATGCCTGGATGGGCGTTCGAAAGGAGGGCCACACTCCGTATGGATCAGTGATACAAATCGCTTCTTCTGGTTCATTCATAAATATTGCTCAAATAGCAAGGCACAAATCTACCATTAAATTAAAAATAGATGGAGGAACTTACGGTCTGTTCTAATCTTTGATGCTCTTGTGCTCAACGCGTCATTAGAGTTTTACGCTTGGAATGAGATAAAAGTAAATGAAAATCGGAGGTGCTTTTTGAGTTTTGCAAAGGGAACAAACAAAATCAGTCATATTTTTTCAATGGTTTTATCGGGGGTAATATCCCTAGTGCATTTAATTTTCCCGGAAAAATTCGGAAAAACGAGTTTTTAAGTAATTTGTTTTAACAAATAGCATGAGCGAGAGTGGTTTTAAAAATCCGAGTCGAAGATGAGGATTTTTCCACTTTCACGAATGCTATTTGTTAAAACAGATTACTTAGAAACGAGAATTATTTCCTGAGTTGAATGAACATTTTATGTGTAAATTTTCTGAGTATTTAGTGGAACACTATTTTCAACAGTCGCATAATTTCACTTTCGGAAACATTTCCAAACCGATTCATTTTGAGTTTCAGTTGAAAAATTAATAAATTCGTGAGCGTTGTTTGTGATCTTTGTTGTTGGTAACGATACATAGCAACACAGCATAGAAACCATCAAGTTTGTTTTTACAAAGCAACTTGTCAAACTTGCATGAAATTTTTCTAAGTTTTGCTAAGTTGACAGATTTTAAGTAATTTTTCCACTTAAAATTTAT
Source organism: Aphidecta obliterata (assembly GCA_963966015.1). Classification (NCBI taxonomy): domain Eukaryota; kingdom Metazoa; phylum Arthropoda; class Insecta; order Coleoptera; family Coccinellidae; genus Aphidecta; species Aphidecta obliterata. The sequence goes on along the minus strand of OZ014429.1, from coordinate 43,861,825 downwards.
ATTTGACATACCAATTCTTGATAGCGATTGGTCAAAATTAATAGGAAGGAAATAATCGATGAAAAATCATTGATTTTTTTTCGAGCTTGAAATAATTTCGCTAACAACTTCGAGACGAATAGCGGAGGTACGCGGTTAACGAAATAACTTCGGTAAAAAATTATTTTATTTATTTTTTATTTGGAAGTCTGCGAGCTAAAAAAAAACTGTTTTTGGACGTGTTGCGTACACTATTTTTTCGGAATCCATGTAGAATAACAAATCAATGAGACACATTTCTTTATTTCGATAAATGCGACCAAAAACACTCCAAACTTTCAAGAATCAAAATGGCAACTTATTTCATGTTGGTATTTCGTTGCTATGGTAATGATCAATTTAGTTTTTCTCAAAAACTATCATTTTGGAAAATAATTCAACTGCAAAAATCGCATTAGGCGTATGCTGATTTTTTTGCTTATAGGTTGATTCTTTGTTAATAAAAAGTGCAATTTTATCCACCTATCGCCATCATGTTTGGTTTTATGATTTTTTCCGCAAGGTCCATAATATCGAATTTTCCATCGACCATAACTGAGAAGATGAATTTTTTAGGAAATATCTGTTTAGAGATTTGTTAACAACACCTTTTAATTAGTGAACAGTATAAATCTGGTTTTGATCGGAGCAAATGGTTCGCTACCACCCTCATTTTTTCGAAAAATCGCTTTTTGTCCATATAATATGCAATTTTTTTGTCAAAATATCAACCAAAATGAAACCACTCACTAATTCAGGGGCGTAGATCCCTAACCTGCAAACAGATATTTTTTCAAAATTACCTTCAAAATTATGGCCGATGGAAAATTCGAGATTTTGGACCGCGGGAAAAATAATAAAATCTTGATTTTATGTTCTTGATAGGTGAATATGGGTGGATAAAAACTCTACCTTTCCATTCACAAAGGATCAATCTATATGTGAAAAGAACAGCATTGGCCTATTGCGATTTTTCGAGCTGCTACTACACTTCAAAGTCGACCGAATTTTAGGAGATTTTCCACAAAAATGATTTATTTTCCAAAATAATGACTTTAGAGAAAAACTGATTACACAGTCGTGATCTACGCCCACGAATCTATATATACAGGGTGTCCCAGAATGGATGGATAATTCTGTAATACTGTATAGAAGAGCTATTGGACTCTCTGAAAAAAAATACAAAAAAAAATCTATAGGTACCCACTAGATATTTTTTTCAAAAGAATGATTCCTTGCAAATCACGTTACGTTTCTGTGTATTACGCTGGCAAGTGGATCAAATCCATCAGTTTCTTCATGGTGAAATATTCTTCATTGAAATGTCAATAGATATGCTGAAAACTGTATAAATATCTGTTGTAACTTTCTTGGAAAAAAATATACAACTTAAAATTTCATCATAAAATGTGATGAATATTTCATAATGTGAAAATTCAATCGTTCATAGTGGAAATAAAGTTTGAGAAAACCTGTGCAGCCAACTCAAAAAAAAATATGCGTCTTTCATGTAAATTTCAAAGTGGTACAATACATCTTCATAACTTATTTCACCATGAAGAAACTGATTGATTTGATTCATTTGTGAGCGTGTTACACAGAAACGCGACGTGATGTGCAAGAAATCATTATTTTGAAAAAAAAATTTCTAGTGGGGATAAATTTTTTTGTATTTTCTACAGAAAGTCCAGAAGCTCTTCTATACAGTGTTACTGGATTATCCATTCATTCTGGGACACCCTGTTTATAATGACCTGGGTCGATATAGCTCGAAAAATAATTTTTTTCCCGAACTTAGCGAATAATTTCTCTAACCACTTCGAGACGAATAGCGGGGGTTCGCGGTCAGCGAAATAACGGCTTTGGATTGATGTAATGAATTCTTCAGCGTTGAGACGATCGGGAAGTATTACTGGTCCGAAAACCTCCACAAAATTTGATATGTCATTCGTAAGCACACTAAATGGAGTATTTTTTGATGGAAAGAAATAATATTCATAATTAATGATTTTCCATCGATAAACCATTTGAAAAATATGACTAGTTTTTTTCACTTCAGAATCGTGATATCCAACACCTTACCACGCCCGCAATAGAAAATTTTTTAACACACGAAAATTCTTATCTTGAAGCAAATTTATTGCTGTTTCTAGATATATGGTCAACTTTGATGAGGCTACAAGGATAACATGGAAAAACTTGAAATGTTCCTTGAAATCAAAAAATGTTAAATTGGAGAATAACCGTCAACATTTCGACCATGTGTTATATGACATTTTTTGTTGCAAATCTCATGTACGACCTCCCCCTGAAGTTTAGCCCTTTTGAAAGTATAATCTTTTAACGTGTTCATAAAACTGATGAAACGTTTTGGAGTACACCTTGATTGTATTTCTGTTCATTCGAAGATTACACTAAACAAAACCTGAAAACATTTATGATAATTTCTTCAACGACGACCAGGACAAATTAATATTAAGAAGGTATTGGAAAAATAATACGACGAATGCACATTTCCCTTGGGATCCTGGCGAAAACACTCGGTAAAATATCCCCGGTGCGAAATCGATCCCGTTCTTCATCCATAACACTATTCTCAGACATAATTTCATTTTATCGCCCCTCTCCCAGCAGCTTCCCGGTCGGAAAACCGTCCAGAAAAAGAAACACGGAGCTCATTTCCACGTCTCTAATACCTCAATTTCTATTCATGACGCAAAAACGAAATATTAACTACATTTTAGCACTATGTTTCTCCACAGAATTCGAATGGTTTCATCCCGTCAGGGGATAAAAACGGGCGTCGTACATTTCGGAGTCAATTCCTATTCGACAATCGAATTGAAAGTGGCAACACTACAGACTACCAATTTCGACGCGACTTGAAAGCCACCGCCGAAATGTTGCTCCTCTGCGTCGTTCTTGCGTTGACGTAGAAATGGCAATTTGGAGCGGGATGCTGCACGCCCCATTTGCATGCAAATCTATCCGCGGTAACAACAACGAGAAAGATATTTACCACTTCACGGTATTTCCAGGGAATCGAACAGAAATTAGAGGGATAGGGGGACGAATAAATGTTGCTTGGTATTTTCAAGTCCGACTAAGGAAAAAGAATATAGCCTGAATCACTTCACCGTAGCTCAAATTTGACCTAGTGTCGGGCATCTGAGAAATATCCCAGCTTCATTATGATACAACCCACTGACGTTTCCACGTAAACTTTTATGTTTAACATTCAACTCGACTAATCTCGCCTGAAAGCTGTCATGTTCCTCAGGCTTTTATCTCTGACACCTCCAGATAAGGAGAGAAGTTCCCCAACTTTTTTGATTTATGGCTCGCCTCCCTTCGCCAATCTTTATTTTTTCCGATAGGGCAATGAGTGATTATAGTTTATAAATCGAAAAGTTGGGCACAAACATTTCGGCCAACTGCCTCCGACACTCCACAAGTTTATATTAGGCGCGCCCGTAATGGATCTGTTGAGATAAGGATGATGGCTTTTTCTGGATGGGCTCTGGAGCTTCCGGGACGGCTTCCTGTTCATTTATATTTTCTTCCCTCGCGAGCAATTACGTGATGTTTATTCGGTCATTATGGCTAAGGCCACAGCAGTGTTGACGATAAACTTTCTGGAGGGCCAGAAGGAGGATTGAATTTCTAGGTGTAATTTTTGGAATTTGATCCACTGCATCTTCAAGTTAGTAATTAATTAAATAATAATCTCTTCATTAGATGAAATAAATAGAAGCTTTATTTAGAGCGAAAACGATGTGTAAAATATATTGAATAAAGCAGTGGACATTTCGAAGGATTTTCATAAGTAGTAGTCATCTGCTCTTGTACATGTTTTCATAAAATCTGTATTATTAAAATTTTGTTCATTCCTTCAAATAATTTAGATTCCACAAAATTCATTTCCATGAAAATTACTTCAATATTCAATCATAAAGAGCTTCGAAATACAGCGAATTTAAGTTTGGAATATTTCGACTTATTCGTTGTTATCTTGTTAGCCATAATGTTAGGACAGAAGACAAGCAGCAAGCACAAAAGTTGATATGTCATTCGAAAGCACACTAAATGGGGTATTTTTTGTCTAAAAGAAAACATGTCCATAATCAATGATTTTTCATCGATAAAACCATTGGAAAAATATGACTGGTTTTGTTCACTTCAGAATCTTGATATTGATCTCCTAACCACGCCCGCAAAAAGGATTTTTTGGCACATGGAAATTCTTATCTTATAGCAAATTTAATGCTGCTTCCAGATATGTGATCAAATTCGATTAGGTTTGGATAACTGAAGTATAATTAATTTGATGGAAAAACTTCAAATATTTCGTGCAATCAAGAAATGTCAAGTTGAAGAATAACCGTCAACATTTCGACCATGTGTTATATGTGTGATGTGTGATCTTCTCTTGAAGTTTGGCCCTTTTAAAAGCAGACACCCTGTATATGATGAAAGGCTTTCAACAAAATTCATATTTGATTTTATTGATAAAATATCAATTCGAGAACTGGGTGCGTGTTTATTCTAAACAAAATTTCTAATCGATTAATCGTAAATGCATCAGCGGTGTTTTTAATTTCTAAATGACGTCACGTCAATAGTATTCTCATTTATGCATTTACGATTAATCGATTAGATATTTCGATAAGAATAAAAATGGGTGCATTTTTATATGATGTTTGATCAGATCATCGACTGTAAATTCAGATTTTCGGAACTATGAGAATTTCTCGGACCATTAGAATGCATAGACTACATTTCGAATAATCATTCCCTAATGGTAGTTTATATAATTACGTTTTCGGAGCGAAAGCCGACTTTTTAAAAAAAGTATTTATTTACAACGGAAGATATTCTACCTATTCTAACAATTAGCTAGGAAGAAATGCACTTAATTATTGACGATGAATTCGTCTTCAAGGTATTTATAACATTGTCTTATCTGCAACGAAAACGACAAACAACACCCACGTCATCCACACAGTGGTATGATCTTAATGCTTAGTAATCAAAATGTAACATGTTCATATTCAAATGGAATGCAATACAGATAAGCGATTCATCTAAGGTATACATGGTTGGCATTATGTAATTATATATATGAGATTCGTATTTCTGATGACATTCGGCTACTAGACCACGAAAAAATAACCAAAATCATCTGATGTGCTATTGAACATAAATGCAACAATTTTCAATTCGCCTATTATTCGAAATCGTACGTTTTTTACTTGTTGCAAAAACTTATTCCCTTCCCAAGAATAGGAGTGAAGATAGTCCTTGGGTACTTTTTGAACTTCTTGTTAGCAGACATTAATGGCTAGTTAATTTGCTCTATTGAATTCATGAGCATCTTCAATTGTAAAGCACTCATTCATTGAAAGTGTTTATATAAATCTACTGGTTAAGGAAGTTATTCGTTTAACATGCGGATCTAGAAGCGAAATTGTTTAATTCAATGAATATTTATGTTCGGATAAGGAGTTCTGGTGATTATGAAAGAAAGAAATGGAAGTAAGAAAGTTGAAGTTTTTTTTTGGATTATGGTTCCTCTACCTATTCTGTAGGAATTCATTTGAATTTTGACTGTTTTGACTGCGTCATTCTAATGGGTCTGCGATATTGTGATCACTTATTGGAAATGTTTTTTCGATTAGGTGAAAAGCAGTGGATTTTGCACTCAAATGGAGAATGAGGTTTTCAAGCTACATGTGATTTTGTCCAGATCGCATAACCAGAACCATAGAAATCATAGAAAATTGTAACTTTTGAACGGAAACGCCTAAGGACTTGAAATTTTCAGGATAGGTGTGGATCTCGAATGTCGTGATCACGTTCATCTATGAGAAAAATTATACTAGGGGTTCCGTAAATATGGTCGTTTTAAATTTGGTGTTCTTGATAATTTCAAAACTACAGATTCAATCGTGACGAAATTTTGTATATTAATGGAGAATGATATATTCAAGCTACATTTCTCCAGATCACATGACCAGAACCATCGAAACCATAGAAAATCATAACTTTCGACGGAAAGGCCTAGGGACTTGAAATTTTCAGGATAGGTGTGGATCTGAAATGTCGCGTTCACGTTTATCAATGAGCAGAATTATTCTAGGGGTTCCGTAAAAACGGTCGTTTGAAATTTTGTTTTCTCGATAATTTCGAAACTACGGATTCGATCAAGATGAAATTTTGTATTTTAATCGAGAATGATATATTAAAGCAATATTTTGTCCATATCGCATGATCAGAACCATAGAAACCATAGAAAATTGTAACTTTTGAACGGAGAGACCTAGGAACTTGAAATTTTCAGGGTGGGTTTGGATCGCGAATATCGCGGTCACGTTCATCAATGAGCAGAATTAGACTAGGGGTTCCGTAAATATGGCCGTTCAAAATATTTTTTTCCTGATAGTTTCGAAACTACTGATCAGATTGGAATGAAATTTTGCACCTAGCTGAGGAATAATGTATTCAAACTACGTGCAGAATTTTGTCCAGATCGCATTACCAAGACCATAGATACCGTAGAAAATTCTAGCGAATTATCGAAAAAAAATTGATCAGCTGAAGCACTGACATGAAGTCTGGAGTTTCGCTCAAGTTTCAGAATTTTTTCGACAGCTGTCGAAAATTCCTTCAATTGATTTCTAAAACTGGAAAATGCGAATCTACCTACAAGGTGCATGTACGAGCGCTCAAAAGCTCCTGCCTTCACGGCAGTGCTTTTCGTAATTTTTTTTTTTAATTTCAACACATTTCAGTTAATAACATTTTTTTCATATTTTTGGACGATCTATCACATGCTGAAATTCTGGGCATAGGTATATCATGAAACACCCTGATTAGGTATACTACTAAATAGTTGATCTATGATAGTTTGCCACTGATCAAATGAATTTACAATATCGAGCTTTCCGAATAATTTGAATTAAATTGATATCCCTAAGTGAGATTTTTATCTGCTATGTCTTTCAATAGACCTCTGTACATTTTTCAAATCCGAATACCCTGATTTTGACCACACATTGTTTTCTGAATCGTCGGAAAAAAGTAAGCAAAACTGACAAAATGATTTATTTCGAACTGTCACCCACTCGCATTTATTGTACCATTGAACGCAGAAGGAACGATTATGTTTGGAATTGACAATTGAATTTTGCATAGCAGGCTGAGGTGTCTTTATTTTTTAGTAATGAAAATTTTGTCATCGTAAGGTATTTGACTGAACTTTTTCTTCAGAATAAAATCAACAATAGAACAATATATTCAGTTACTGTAAGTCTAAGTTCCTCACTGACATTATAATTTTCATTTCTCATTGTTCTCGATAATAAATGAATAGCCATTTTTCCTCTCCTACAAACTTCGCCGAACTGATAAGTCTGTGTATAGCACATAAATTTAATACAATAATCTGATTCTGGATTCACCCCTCTTGGTGTGTTAAAAAGAAAATTATCAAAGTAATACCCTTTCAGCAGAGTCAGATAAAAATGATCATTAGTATAAATATCGGTGTGGATTTGTATGTTTCCATGGCAATTCAATTCCTAGATTTCTGAAACCATTGGTCGAGCGCAATTTTATCTTCATTGAGATCGGTATTTCCGCGTCAAACGCGGAGAGAAGGAAAAGGGTTGAAGTGAACCGTTAATTCTGATCTCACTAACGTAAGTTTCGTAGCTAGTTGTCTTAAATCACTAGCTTGACGCGAGTTGCCCACTAATTAGAAACAACGACTATTACCTCGTTTCATGCGAAAAAGGTTCGGCATATATGTTCCTGACCCTTCTGGGCAGAGGTGGCGGCCTGGTGCCGTAGCTATCCATGACGGGGTTGTCGTTTCGAAACAGGGTGCGAAAAACCACTTAACACTTCTCACATATCGCAGGATCGGAACAACGTAGCACTTTGAGCAGGTAATGACAGTCCAAACATCCGGCGGCGATGAATCGATAAGGTCTATGGATCAAAGTCGGATAGCGATCGCGCGAACGTACGCGTAACTATAATTAAATCCCGGTGAACATGACGGCTTGCATCGCGATAGGATCGGCGGGCGCGATTCCCCAGTGGAGGATTATCGGAGTGACCGCGAGTCCGAAGAAAAGCGCGGCGCCTTTGCGACCGATTCAACAGTTTGGGACGAAGTGGGGTTTGCAGTGGCGGATGTGGGGCGCACTCGATAGCGGCAGACGCGTGCGCAGAACCCGCGTCGTTTCACCCCCGTCTATCTGTCCTCCTGTCGCCTCACCTGCATCACCACCGATATATCCCGTTTCGTTCCGGCGAATCTGGATGAAGGGGTAGAGCGGGAGAGGGCCTCGTCGAAATGGTCAGTAAGCATGCGAATTTATACTAAAGCCAGAAGTTTCTATACGGTCTTATCACGGAGATTTCTTCTAATGGGTTCGAACTCGAGTTCAACTGCCATTAAGATATTTTTGAGTCAATGATGGAAATCTAGAGCTACCCACCGTCGAAGATGTTTGCTGTAATGTAGATTCCTGTGTCCTAGTTATGAGGAACGATGTCGAGACACGGAATGGTGATGCCACGCTATTAGTGCAATTGAAGTCTTCAGTGGGGGTGTATTAACAATATCCAAAGACAATCTTCATTATGAAATTGGATAAATCATGTCAAAAAGTTTATACTATACCGGGTTAAAGGAGCCAAATTTCAGTGGGCGACCATACATAAGATTTGCAACAAAAAATGTCATATAACACATAGTCGAAATGTTGACGGTTATTCTTCAATTTCTTGACATTTCTTGATTACTATGAATATTTCAAGTTTTTTCAAGAAATCAATTATACTTCAGTTATCTTTGTAGCCTCATCAAAGTTGACCACATATCTAAGAACAGCAATAAATTTGCTACAAGATTAGAATTTCTGAGTGCCAAAAATTTCAATGCGGGCGTGTTGAGCACACAAATATCAAGATTTTGAAATGAACAAAACGAGTCATCGGGGTAATATCGGGGGTAATATCCCTAGTGCATTTAATTTTTCCTGAAAAATTCGGAAAAACGAGTTTCTAAGTAATTTGTTTTAACAAATAGCATGAGCGAGAGTGCTTTCAAAAACTTTCCACTTTCGCGAATGCTATTTGTTAAAACAGATTACTTAGAAACGAGTGTTCCAATTTTTCCACAAAAAAAATTAAATGCCCGAGGAATATTTGGTAAGATTATTTCTTGAGTTAAATGAACATTTTATGTGTGAATTTTCTGAGTATTTAGTGGAACACTATTTTCAACAGCCGCATTAATTTTACCTTCGGAAACATTTCCAAGCCGATTCATTTTGAGTTTCATTTGAAAAATTAATAAATTCCTAAGCGTTGTTTGTGATCTTTGTTGTTGATAACGATACATAGCAACACAGCATAGAAACCATCAAGTTTGTTTTTACAAAGCAACTTGTCAAACTTGCATGAAATTTTTCCAACTTTTTTTCGGGAAAAACCACTGACAGCTAAGTTGACAGTTGTTGAGTAATTTTTCCACTTAAAATTTATATTTGACATACCAATTCTTGATAGCGGTTGGTCAAAATTAATAGGAAGGAAATAATCGAAGGAAAATCATTAATTATGGACATGTTTTCTTTCCAACAAAAAAATACCCCATTTAGTGTGCTCTCGAATGACATATCAAATTTTGTGCTTGCTGCTTCTGCCCTTATATCATGGCTAACAAGATAACAACGAAAAAGTCGAAATATTCCAAACCTAAATTTGCTTTATTTCGAAGCTCTTTATAATTATTCAAGTAATTCTCATGGAAATCATGAATTAATCTGTGGATTCAAAAGATTTTGTAAGGAATAAACTGAATTCCTCACTTGATGGCGGTAAGATAAGCATTATTTCAGCCTTGGAAGCGTCATCAAGATAGAAAGTAGAAAATTGAACCTTTAGGAGTGCCTTGAGAAAAATAAACATAAATCGTCTGTTTTCTTATTGAACGATCATGTAGACTTGAACAATTCACCATTATTGAATTTTTTTTGCAATAAAAAAAGTAATTTTTTGTCTCTTTTATATTATAAAAAATTACAAAAAGCACTGCCGTGAAGGCAGGAGCTTTTGAGCGCTCGTACATGCACCTTGTAGGTAGATTCGCATTTTCCAGTTTTAGAAATCAATTGAAGGAATTTTCGACAGCTGTCACAAAAATTCTGAAACTAAAGCGAAACTCCAGAATTCATGTCAGTGCTTCAGCTGATAAATTTTTTTTTCGATAATTCGCTAGAATTTTCTACGGTTTCTATGGTCTTGGACAAAATTTTGCACGTAGTTTGAATACATTATTCCTCATCTAGGTGCAAAATTTAATTCCAATCCGCTCATTATTTTCGGAACTATCAGGAAAAAAATATTTTGAACGGCCATATTCACGGAACCCCTAGTCTAATCTTGCTCATTGATAAATGTGACCGCGATATTCGCGATCCAAACCCACCCTGAAAATTTCAAGTTCCTAGGCTTTTCCGTTCAAAAGTTACAATTTCCTATGGTTTCTATGGTTCTGGTCATGCGATCTGGACAAAATATTGTTTTAATACATCATTCTCGATTAAAATACAAAATTCCATCTCTATCGAATCCGTAGTTTCAAAACTATCGAGAAACCCAAATTTCAAACAACCGTATTTACGGAACCCCTAGTATAATTCTGCTCATTGATAAACGTGAACGCGACATTCCAGAACCTCACCTATCCTGAAAATTTCAAGTCCCTAGGCGTTTCCGTTCAAAGGTTATTTTCTATGGTTTCTATGGTTCTGGTGATGCGAGCTGAACAAAATTTCACATGTAGCTTGAACACCTCATTCTCCATCTGAGTGAAGAATTTCATCTGAATCAAATCTGTAGTTTTTAAGTAATCAGGGGAACAAAACTTTGAACGGCTATATTCACGGAACCCCAAGTGGAATTTGGCCCATTAACAAACTCAACCGAGGCATTCGGGAACTGAACCCACACTGAAAATTTCAAATCTCTAGGTTGTACCGTTCGAGAGTTATCGTTCTTACGGGCGGACGCACCGACTCGAATTTTCCAACGGATTCGTCATCAGTGAGTCGAACATAGTCGATTGAGACCATTTTCGGCTCAAAATTCGAAAAATACAGACATCGTGACGAAATGATATAGCCCTCGTGTAAGTAGTACGAGCTCTCAAAAAAACTATCATCAACAGATCTTCTCACTTAATGGAGGTAAGATATGCATAATTTCATCCTTGGAAGCGTCATTAAGATAGAAAGTAGAAAATTGAACCTTTCGGAGTGCCTTGAGATAAATAAGCAAAATCCGTCCATTTTCTTATTAAACGATCATGTAGACTTGAACAATTCACCATTATCGAATCTTTTTTCAAGTTAAAAAAAAATATTATATCTCTTTTATAAATTATAAAAAAAACCAACCTCCACAAAGCTTCGCAATTAATGACTTCAAGATGAGCATAATTTCATCCTTGGAAGCGTCATTAAGATAGAAAGTAGAAAAGTAGAAAATTGAACCTTTCGAAGTGCCTCGAGATGAATAAACATAAATCGTTAGTTTTCTTGTTAAAAGATCCTATAGACTTGAACAAGTCACCTTTATTGAATCTTTTTTGAAGTAGAAAAAAATGTTTGTCCCTTTTCAAAATAAAAAAAAAACTAACATCCATAGATATTTTCACTCAATGGCGGTAAGATAAGCATAATTTCATCCTTGAAAGCTTCATTAAGATAGAAAGTAGGAAATTGAACCTTTTGTGGAGTTCAACTTTCTACTTTATATCTTAATGACGCTTCCAAGGATGAAATAATGCTTATCTTAGCGCCATTAAGTGACAAATTCAGTTTATTCCTTATGAAATCTTTTGAATCCACAAATTAATTCATGATTTCCATGACAATTACTTCAATAATCATAAAGAGCTTCAAAACAGAGCAAATTTAGGTTTGGAATATTTCGACTTTTTCGTTGTTATCTTGTTAGCCATGATATAAGGGCAGAAGCAGCAAGCACAAAATTTGATATATCATTCGAAAGCACACTAAATGGAGTATTTTTTTTCTGGAAAGAAAACATGTCCATGATTTTCCATCGATAAAACCATTGGAAAAATATGACTGGTTTTGTTCACTTCAGAATCGTGATATTCATCTCCTTACCACGCCCGCAATAGAAAAATTTTTGGCACACAAAAATTCTCATCTTTTACCAAATTCAATGCTGTTTCCAAATATGTGGTCAACTTTGATGAGGCTGCAAGGATAACAGAAGTATAATAATTTCATGGAAAAATTTAAAATATTCCGTGAAATCAAGAAGTGTTAAATTGAAGAATAACCATCAACATTTCGACCATGTGTTATATAACATTTTTTATTGAAAATCTCATGTATGATTCCCCCTGAAGTTTAGCTCTTTTAAAAGTGGATACCCTATATAAATTAATATTTCATATGGTAAGCAAGACAAATTCGGTTAATATCACGGTGATCCTTTGACTTCAACAGATATTTAATCAATATTTTTTTGGGAACGTACCACGGAATATTATCACGATGAGAAAAGTGGCAGGATTCTTTATCAACTTTTCATTTTTCAAAAATGAATTCCCAAAGAATTGTTCCTGTTTGAACACCGCGCAACATGTTTTGAAGTTCTGACCTATCGGCCAAAAAAATAATATCTGTACTGAGTACACGTACATAAATATAATTTAAGAATACGCACCCTCGCCGATGGCAGCGATTCGAAAAACACAGATCGGAAGGGCGAGCGATCACAGAACGGCACGCAGCATCCGATATTGGATATGGGGGAGCGTTCCATTTTGATAGAAGGGGGCGCGATCAATCATTCATCAGCATTAAAATTAAAACATGACGTACGAAGAAGTGGATGGCGGCGGGAGGTGAACGGGGCGATATCTGCGAAAGGCAGGCGACTTGATGAAACGCGGCTATAAGTGAGATGTATGACCCCGGATGAAGTCCGACATTATTCAGGGCTCTTCTGCTGGTGTAAGTTGCCCGGTTGTACGTTGGACCATTATTTATAAACCTGGGACCGGAGGGGGTTGTGTATTAGGCTAGGCGGAAAGATGCAATTTGATTAGGCGTTGTAGCTTTCGAAACGTTTTGTTGATGTCAGAACGATCCGTTTATAACTGCAGTATAATGAAAATTTTTCAGAATAAATATGGTGTCTTGGTCCTGTTCAACAATTCGAGATTCCCAACTTAAACGAAATGACTCAACTGAAGAATTTTAAGTCAAAATATTTCTGAAAACTATACAGGGTAATCCTAAATTGAAGGTAGAGACGAAGAGAGGAGATTCCTCAGGTAGTTTTAAGAAAGAAAAGTCCCATAAATATGGGATCGCAAACGTTTCGTTTTCGAGATACAGGGTGTGAAAGTTTGAATTTTTTTCAAGTTTTTTTTTTCTGATAGTATCTTTACTTCACAAGAGATTGAACTGAGAAAGTTCAATTTAATGTGTCGAAACAAACAATGAATCAATTCACCTCAGCTTACTAATTGAATTTTTATAACAATTTGGATTTTTCTGAGGATTTCGAGAGAATCGTTCAAAATTATTTTCTCGAAATCGGTAGCAGATACGACAGAACTACAAGAGATCATAAAGTTCAGTAAAAAACTGCCTTTCACATTTTTTCAAATGAACAGTGGCTCATCAAAAAAAGTTCTGGGGAAAAACAGAGGACAGTGTTCCAGAAAAAATATCACCCTGTAGATTTGCTATCAAAATTGGCATGTCACATAGTGTAAACTCTTAATTGTAATATCTATGCCAAATTTCAGTTGAAAATCTTGTGAAGTGTAGATACTATGAGGAAAAAACGAGAGACGAAGAAAAAGGTATGTCATGATAAATGGTGGTTCTCTTGGAGAGAAGAATGCTAGTGCTTCTTCTGATATGGACTTAAACCGAAGATATATTCAATTAACTATGTGTGATGATGTACCAAGAATTAAAAAAAATAACTTGTCGTCAGTGACGAGACCTTTCATACCAAAAATACCAAAGTCTATTTGTGTATGTATTTCAAAGATGCCAAAAATGTATAATTATTTATTTACCAATATGTTACCTATATATGTATGTGATTTGAATGCTGGCACTTATCGCTGCCGTGAGGAAACCGTTTTTTATATACTTTTAATAATGACTGATTATATCGTGCAAGCGATTTGTGCTCGGCTTCTTGTAAATATTTTTCATCGATAAATCTTCTATCGTGAACAGGGCAGATCATTTCGGAAGTGGACGTTCAAATGAGGAATTAAGAATGGAATTCCATATCAGGATTTTATCACAACGAACTCGAGAATTGAAAGTTCAATATTCAATTTTGTGAATTCACTGCAGAAATAGGTAGATTACTAGAGATACATCGACTATCGCCAGTAATTTTTTTGTCAAAATGACACAACAAAATGTTTATTTTTCTAAAATGATAATAGTCAATATAACAATTTTATTACACAATTGTATACAGGGTCTTCCTAAATTGAAGGCACAAACAAGGAAGGGAGAATCCTTAAGTAATTTTGATAAAAAAAAGTCTTATAAACATGGATAGCAAACTTTTGAGTGTTGAAGTTTGAATTTTTTCCAAATTTTTTCCTTAAATTATCTACACTCCACAAGATATTCAACTGAAAAAGTTTAATTTAATATGTATGTTAAAACAAACAATGAATTAATTCACCACACTTTACTAGCTGATTTTTATGACACTTTATATTTTTCTGAGGATTTCGAGAGAATCGTTCAGAAGAGTCCATGAAGTTTAGTATAACAACAACGCTGCTTTTTACATTTTTTCAATTGAACAGTGGCTCACCAAAAAAGAGTTCTGGGGCAAAACAAGGGACAGTGTTCCAGATAAAATATGACCTTGTAGATTTGCTATCAAAATTGACATATAACATGGTGTCAACTCTAAATTGTAATATCTATTCCAAATTTCAGTTGAAAATTCCACACATGTGATTTTTAACCAATCAGAACGTGTATTTCTGACAGATCACCATCGCAACGGATGAATTTTAGTGGAAATTTTTTCACGGTACCCAACAGCGAATTATACTGGAATTTTTTTTGACGTTTATAATGACAGAATATTATACTTGATGAAGACGAAAATTGATGTTTTTGGAAATATACGCATTTGGTGTGGAATTTTCTTACCGAATACCACACGAGGTCAAATTAAATCCGGACATTTTTTCTCACTCATGAATATTTTTAGAAAATTATCCCTCGTCTTCGACTCGGGATAATTTTCAAAATATTCATGAGCTCGAAAAAATTTCCGGCAATAATTTGACCTCTAGTGGTATTACTAGTGAATATCTTGTGAAGTGTAGATACAATGAAAAAAAAAAACTTAAAAAAAATTCAAACTTTAACACCCTGTATCTCGAAAACGAACCGTTTGTGATCCCATGTTTATGGGACTTTTTTTTCTTAAAATTACTCAAGGAATCTCCTTCCTTCGTCTGTAACTTGAATTTAGGAACACCCTGTATAATTCGATTCAATTCTCGATTTTCTTCCGAGGTCTCATTTTTTCCGATTCTTGTTCGCGAAGATGAGTTTTTAGTTTTGTTCGTTCTCCCCCAATTCTCCTATCGAATGTTCGTTTCAGTTTTCATTCAGTTTGTACCTCCAATTTAGGAACACCTGTATAAAAAAAATCAAGTTCCAGTACGATAATCATAAGTTTTTTTTGAGAATTTTCCACATTCACCCGGAAAACTCAAAAAAAAAAACGAACTCTCGGTAAAAATAGATCGGTGACCCTTGAAGGCGAGACAGAGAGCCTTCCGACAACCACATCCGAAGTCGAAGTTGCTAGTGGAAAAGCGAAACCTGCCACGCACACGGAACCCTCTCCCAATACACGCGGGACTCCTGAAAGCTCTTCCGTGGAACGGCTTATACCTAAAATCTGCCACTCAGAATTTACTCTTACGCGCTCCAATCTACTCCGACAAATTCCGCTTTCGAAGCGTGCAGGTTGAAACCTTTACTTTATACATAAACTATGCAAATCTCGATAACGATTCCTAGTTGTATCGATTCGACGAAAACGTTTCGATGTTTCCGTATGAGATGAGAGCAGTTTTCACCTCCGTTACTCTAGATTCGAAGAATATAATTTTATTTACTTCTATTGAATAAAATATCCATTATAAACTAACTTTGAGCAATTAATAGTCTGTAAACAATAACCGTGCTCACTGCTATAACTCCCTGTCTCTGTGCTTCTGAACAAGCCGATTGGCCGAAAGGGAATAGTCCATTATTGGTATTGAGGGAAGGTCACTTGAAGAATTTTGACGTTTAATCAAATTAAGTTGATACCTAATTATTATTGTGAATGTTTTGGTGAAAAAAAAGAATTATTTGCACCTCCAGAAATAAGAAAATCAGCCAATGTTACCACACAGAATTTATTGCCCGAAAAATCCCAAAACAAATATAAAGGTGTATAAAATAATTTTCGAGATTGATGTAGCAGTAAGGATATTAAGTTATCGTTTACAGAGAATGTTTTTTTGACATATTTCAGTGAACTTAACACTAAATATAAAGCATCGCCCCTATGAATTTTCTACTCCATGCTAAGAAGCACAATCAACATGAATAATGCATTGTTATAGGTTACTATAATGCTTATAGTTCATACAGTTCATAAAAATAAATTGACAGTATTTGTCAAAATGACAATGAAATCTGAAGACCATTTTGGTACACAGAAAAAAAAAGTTTTCTCGAAATAACTATTCAATATAATTCGGTGTTTTCATTTGTTGAAGTACATAAAAATAAATGGACAGTATTTATCAGTTTGGCAAATGCTGAACTGAAAGCCATTTTGGAGCACAGAAAACAGAAGAGTTTTCCTGATAAATTCAATATAATTCGGTGATTCCATTTGTTGAAGTTCATAAACATAAATTGACAGTATTTGTCAAACTGACAATGAAAACTGAAGACCATTTTGGTACACAGAAAAAAAAGTATTCAATATAATTCGGTGTTTTCATTTGTTGAAGTCCATAAAAATGAATTGACAGTATTTATCAGTTTGGTAAATACTGAACCAAAGGCCATTTTGATGCACAGAAAAAAAAAGAGTTAAGATTTGAAAATAAAGTTCTTTCTCTGTACTTGTATCTTAGTATTTATTGTTATAGTCGTAGATAAAGTATAGTATTCAACTTGCGGTGATGGTCATAACTCACTTGATGAATTACAGCACTCGCCTTCGGCTCGCGCTGCAAACTTCATCTGCGTGAGTTATGACCTACATTTCTGCTCGTCAAATAATATACTATTACTATCTGATTCCCTAAAGGATTTGTGAGTAAATAATTATGAACTCTTCAAAAGAAGAAAGTCCATCGAAATGGTTAACGTATTTCCCAGTAATCGATCTAGAATTACAGAGCAATGTTGAATCTGTTTCGATATCCAACTGGCTCTCCAACTATGCAAATCTCGATAACCACTCAGACTTCATCGATCCGCCAATCCTCCGCGTTTAGTCGACTCCTCGTTATACAAAACGAGAAACTGGAAGGATCAAAGAGATATGGAAGATCTTTCATCTGTTTGTCTCTGTGATTAAATATCAATTGAAAGTTCCGTAGGAGAATTCCTCCTCCTCCTCCAAGCTATTCAGCCATTCGAGTGGATGTCTCTAGTTGTGATGGAGCTTTTGGATACCCAATCACCGGAAAACTTTATATTAAGACGAAATCGAATACGAGGACTGAAATATGATTCCTCACGTTCCCAATTAGAGAAACTTTCCGCTGCACATCCTCAGGTTGTTGCTTGCAATTTAACGTGCCATCGGCAGACGTGTAATTTCGAACGCGAAATTGCCGAAAGGGTGTCGTTCACAGCGTTTTCGAACTTCAAGTATGATTCAGACTGGGAATTGGGATGGAAAAATCCTTCGATTATGCTTCTTTAAGGAATTGAAGCGCCAGAATCATACAATCTCACATAACTGTAAAACTGAGGAACCATTTAGAAGAATAATATACGGCTGTTTATCTGTTTTTGTAGAGCCGATAAAGGAGTTTATCATCTGCAGATAATTGAGACGCTCTTGGAACGGACAGGTGGCGTGATTTGGTAAATTTTCTCACGTCCACGTTGTCTTATGTTTTAAGGTCTTCTGTTTTTCACATCGAATTTATCTTCTTGCTAATCGTACTGATGAGATCTGATATGGATCGAAACCGAATGCAAATGATGAATTCGTTGGTATCTGAGCCAAACGAATTGTTTTGTTGGCTTGCTTATTAGGTTATCCAGTATAATTTTTCAAATTTGAGAAATCATTCGCTAGAATGGGCGTTTCACGAATTCTTTGAATAAGATATGGATAATTTTAAATCACCAGGAGTTCCCTATCAAATATGTTATGAACAAGATATTATAAAAATTCGTCCCTTTTCAGGACGAACACCCCTCATAGCTGTCGTAGTGAAACTCCGTTTTGCACATGACTAAATTCGAAGCAAGCTAACCAAAACTCCATTTTTCTCTTCTCTATCAATAGGGGGAAAAAAATCTCGGTAAGGTGGATGTCCCATCTTCCAGAAACAGCCCCTAACAGCGGAATGTGCGAATATTCTCCCGATTCCCAGTCGAATATACTTGACGGAGATGCCAGTTTTCATCCCGTTTTTTTCCTGCGTAAAAGAATTACGTCAAATCAAGTTAATTCCGAGTTTGTTTGGAGCAGCGGCTCTAGCCGGAGAGTTCCGGAGGAGGAAAACTCCGGAGGCATCACCTAATTAATTATCTTGTTTGTCGGAGGAACTTCTCGGCCGCGCAAAAACTTTTATAACTCATGTAGAATCGAAGAGTGCGTCGTAAATTCCGGACTGTAAGTAGGTGAGTGACGGCGTAAATATCCCTCCCTGGGTCTCTCGACCTAATCTCTAGATGCTGGATGCTGTCAGAA
The DNA here is from genome assembly GCA_963966015.1 of Aphidecta obliterata. NCBI lineage: Eukaryota > Metazoa > Arthropoda > Insecta > Coleoptera > Coccinellidae > Aphidecta > Aphidecta obliterata. Next base: position 43,842,739 of record OZ014429.1, on the reverse strand, counting down.
TTTAATACAGGGAGAAAAAATGATGATTCGGGAAGATTGATTGTGGGACGATCCGTGTTGTTCTTCGATTATGCGGCTATATTTTAGTCAAGCTAGTTTGTCGGAACATAAAAAGTCGGGAGAGGCAAAGATGTTGCCAGATCGAACCATCAACTACTTATTCTGATTAGAAAACACCTCTTTTCTTTTTTATTTCGCTTGTGACATTCCAATTTGGAGTTTCGGGGGGCTAATTTCTGAGGAAACTCATTATTCAGTCTTTAAGACACTCTACTTCAAAATAAACTTCCTTTGAATAGTGTGAAATCAACATCGTTTTTAATGAACGTTGTACAGGGTCGGCAAAATTCGGTGTTTTAGCACTACACCTTTTAAATCAGAGGAGATAGACAAAATCTGATACCCCATTCTCGTTCTCTCTTTGTGAGAAACTAACTAGAGTAGTATTCATTTTTGGCCACCTTCTTTTGTTTTCGAGTTATAAGAGAGAATTGGAAATATAGCGATATCGAAAAAAATTTATATCTCCGCTAATACTGATGATAGAGTTCTGAAATTAAAACCTTATACTGACACTTTTTTACGAAGAATCCAGGGGTGTGCTTGTATTTTTAGTAGGATTTTTAATTACAGAGCTTTAACTGAAAGTTATATTTTTATAAATGAGAACACTAGATTTCTGTACCATTTTTTGAAATCTCAATTTTTTCTGATTTCAAAAATATACAACATCGTTTGGTTTGTATCAATATAAATAAGAGAAAATGTCCAAAAAGTCTCAATATCTCTATGGTTTCAACTGTTGATGAGCACAGAAAAATTTAACATCGTATAATTATCACAGTTTCTTCATTTCTATTATTTCTATTCAATCTTTCCAAGATCACAGAATAATAAACTGCTGCCATTATAACTGTATCGATTGAAACAGTCGATCCTGTGATTTTTTCGTTATTTCCGAATCAAATTTATAAAATAAATCTAGATTCGAATTTTGTAGAAATTAGTAAAAAGCATAGAAATAATGAGATTGATGGAAGGAGGCTCTATTTTTCTGTGCTCATCAACAGTTGAAACTATAGAAATATTGAGACTCAGATGAAAGAAGGTTTTTGACTATTTTCTATTATTCATATTGATACAAACCATATACGATGTTGTGTATTTTTGAAATAAGTAAAAATTGAGCTTTCAAAAAATGGCACAGAAATCTAGTGTTCCCATTTATAAAAACATAACTTTAGGTCATAGCTTCGTAATTGAAAATCCTGCAAAAAAGACGAATACGCCACTGGATTCTATGTAAAAAAAAGCCTATATAATGTTATAATTTAAAAACTCTATCATCAGTATGGAGATATAATTTTATTTTCGATATAGCCTTTTATCCAATTTTTTTCTTATAAAACAGAAGAAGGTGGCCAAAAATGAATACTACTCTTGTTAGTTTCTCAAAAAAAGAGAACAAGAATGAGGTATCAGATTTTTTTTCTCCTCTGATTTAAAAGTTGTAGTGCTAAAACATCGAATTTTGACCACCCTGTACAGTTCATTGTTCTCGCTGCTCATTCATTACGATATTGATGTTACTCCCTTATTATGCTGATGTATAATTCCAGCTCAAACTTATTTTCTCATCATAAGATGCGAATCAACTAAGAAATTCTTATCAATCATCAAACAGGAATGTCCATGTTTTTCCAACTTTACAATTGAAATTGATTTATCAACCTTGTGTGCGACGTTTTGAGTTTTTCAGATGTGTTTGGCGTCCTGATTATTCCTCCTGAAATCAGTGGGATGTCGGAACATATTTTTTGATCGCGGTTAGATCCAAAAAGCATCAGAAAAAGTGAAATATCGCAGTCGTGAAATCTAAATCTTTTGGCAGCCGCTTCCCTCTCGAAAACGCTTCATGCTCTGTTGATAACGTTTACGGAAGAAGTCAACTAAATCGAATAAATCTCTGTTCTGGTGGGAGTGGAGCTTTCATAATTGTCGAATTGACCATAACTCAGGCATTTTATGAGACAACGAACAAGTCTTGGGATTTGAAGTTTTGAAATGAACCTAACGGTTCGACCTTCCCACAATTTCTTAATTTAAGTTCTGACAAGAAGGTTTGTATTTTACATGACGAGTTTCGTGTTGATATTCAGTTAGAATTGCCTCTGGGAAAAAAAAATTATAATCCAATAAAATCATTTCGAACAAGAATAAGGAAGAAAATGAGTAAATTCGATCAATAGTGAACTGAAAAAACCTAAATAATCGAAAATTTTACAGTCAAATAGATAATTTTTCTCGGAATATTTCCATTCTTCAGATTTTGATTTCATGATAAATAAACCTGCATTATTTTTCTCATTGAAATTAAATTATGAGTGATAACATATAAATCTGTTCTCGCTTTTTCAGCTTTAATCGAAGATGAAGAACAACCTGCCGAAAATGCTCTCCACTGGAATATGAGAAAACTTAAGCCTGTTCGGTATGCAGGGTTCTTTCATTTCGCATATATAGTAGTCGGAGGATCCAATAAACCCAAAATTAAATTTTCCGCGGTAAAAAGTTGATACCATCTCCACAATATAATACTGGAATATTTCCTCGTATACGGTGATACGACGATTTCCCGACGAGAAGTTCCAATATAGAGACGTAGAAATGAGTTGAAGAGGCATTCGACAAGATATTTGAGCAGATTGTCGAAGCATTGTCTATACCTTCCGGGAAAACTCGAAGAAGCGACATGCTGAAATAGAAACTGCACCCCTAATGGATGAATAAACTTTCACATTGTGTAAATGGAAATTTTTGAAATCCCATATTCCACATGTCCAAATTTGAGGTTTTTCTATATGGAAATGGATGAACCCTATGAGTTCTGGATTTTTGTACATTTGTCTGCATGCTTTGGGAGCGAAACAAATAATTCTAGAGTTCTTGGAATGTTTTTATAAAATTTTATGATTTTTTCGCCAAAAAACTCATTTTTTCGAAATTTTCGAGGTGTGCTACAAGAAAACGATGAGGTTTTTGAAAAAACCGACTGAATATTCGAGATACACGTGGTCGCATTCGGTAGTCAGGAAAATTTCAAGGAGATTGGCGAATAAGATTTTTTCAACAAAAAATGTAATCTGCATATAGAGAAAATTTGGTGAAAAACCAATTGTTCAATATGACGAGAAAATATATGCTATCTATATAAATTAACGATGAAGATCCTGAATACGTTCTTTCTCTTCGCGAGAAATAATTTTTCGGATCGCTATGGCACTTTGAAGTTGGAAATTTTTGAAATCCCATATTTCACATGCCCAAATTTGAGGTTTTTCTATGCGGAAATGGATGGACCCTATGAGTTGTGGATTTTTGTCCATTTGTCCGCATGCTTTGGGTAGCTAAAAAAGTTATTCGAGAGTACTTGGAATGTTTCTATAAAATTTTATGATTTTTTTCGCCAAAAAACTCATTTTTTCGAAATTTTCGATGTGTGCTACAAGAAAACGATGAGATTTTTGGAAAAACCGACTGAATATTCGAGATACACGTGGTCGCATTCGGTAATCAGGAAAATTTCAAGGAGATTGGCGAATAAGATTTTTTCAACAAAAAATGTAACCTGCATATCGAGAAAATTTGGTAAAAAACCAATTGTTCAGTATGACGGGAAAATATATGCTATCTATATAAATTAACGATGAAGATCCTGAATACGTTCTTTCTTTTCACGAGAAATAATTTTTCTGATCGCTATGGCACTTTGGAGTTGGAAATTTTTGAAATTCCATTTTTCACATGTCCAAATTTTTGGAGTTGTGGATTTTTGTCCATTTCTCTATGCTTTGGGTAGCGAAAAAAATTATTCGAGTTCTTGGAATGTTTCTATGAAATTTTATGATTTTTTCGCCAAAAAACTAATTTTTTAGAAATTTTCGATGTGTGCTACACAAATAAAATTCTGAACAAAATTGAGTTGCATTTCAAATTTTTCAAAAAACAAAAAATAAGAAAAAAATCTGTAAATCCAAGTTTTATCATTATTTGGGCACTGAAGGGTTAATCGATATTCCACTTGAATATTGATGGTAATTCGACCCAAAATACTCATCATCAGTTTTTTCCTAGCACAACTTCAATTACCCCGAATTCTATTTGCGGGTTCGAAATTAATCTTGGTCTTCGGTCCGAATTAAACCCCCATTCGGATATTCGTTTGTGGTTGCGTGCAAGATTCGATTGCGCGGTACAAATTACGTAAATTATGGTCCGTAATTGAATAAAACCTTTCTGCATTGATTAAAATCGGAATTAAACCGAATTCGGTGGCGGCCCTTTGTGTTCAATTACGGCACGGATAAATTCCGATCTAGTCTCCTGCTCGTCTCAAAAGGGAACTCGAGATAGTCCACTCGATTTTCCGGCAACGAAAATTCCATCCGGGAAGCGGGGTTTTTCATAAAGGAAAATCATAAATTCATTTAAACAAGGTAAGAGGACGTCCTCGGAGCGTCACACGCGGTCGGTATCTCAACAACTTCTTATGCCTCCGCGGACGCTGACAATAGTCGGGCGCGATTAACATGACGAGGCTCAAAGACAAAGAAGCAGCCGGCATGGCATCTGTCCCAGACAGCTCCAACAATGTTAACCTCGTTTTGGCGAACGCGGGAGAGTATCTTAAGCCTCTTTACAGCACAAGGGACCAGAATCGAGTGGCGAGGGGCAGGTCTTTGGATTAGCCCCACGAGTGGTTGCATTAAACATGCTGCTGTCTCTCCCCGAATATGCAGGCTAAATATTAAAGGCCAGGTAAGATGCAGGGGATTAGGGAACGCTCGCTGTCGTCTTCAGACGGGAGCTAATAGAATCGTTCATCAACAATGTAGCTATTGAAAGGATCACCTAATCCCTTTTCTGGAAACTGCTGTTGTTGGGTGTTTCAACTGCGATTAGTCGAGCTCCACTCGAAATAGATCGATGTGTGACAGTGAAATTCGTGATGTTAAGTCTTCATGCTGCAAAGGTTAGCAATTACATCATATCACTCAGTATACTCCTTTTAGGAATTATATTGACATCTCGGTAGGCTTTGGAGAATCGAATTTAAGTTGGTAATAGACTATTCAGTGATATTTTGGGTTGTTGAATTCAGGTTGGTATAGGAATAACACTAACATAACCTATAGAGACCTTGCTTTGATGATTTTATCGAGATATTGGTGAATAATTATAAAAATTAGCTCTGAATTCGAGTATTAGCTCATATATTGATAGTTACAGTACAAATTCCATGTCAAAATTCTTCATGTAATACTTATTATATTATATTATATTAATATTCTTTATTTTTGTTTCTCTCTTATTTCTTAATATATATAACGTTTTTTCTTATCCATTCACTTGCGTGCTTGCGAAGTGTCGAAAATATTTTTCTGTTTGTTGTACCACTTTAGCTACCTGCTAGAATTCCATTAATTATCCTTCTTGAATCCTGACATAAACTGGTACTCTTATTGATATATAGTTAGAATTTCGCAACATTTCCAATACCAATCAAGATTGCTTGATCTTGAGTGAAAATAAATATTTGTTTTAATAACTTCAATTTTCCATGGTTGACTTTTATATGAACAATCTCAATGCAACGACTTGCTTGGAAGTTCAGATAATTTCATATGAAAGCATTCCACGATATTTCTGCTCCTTCAAACCTGAATTCCCATGTTTAAACTGCAGTCGGAATATTCTGGCTTAGTTATTCGATCATTCGTAAACTGAACACTTTTCCAGGTTATATTTATGTTTAATGTTTTATTTCTATGATAAAATTGAACAGTAACTTTTTGTAACCAGAAATAAAGCCTCGACTGAACGTTCCAGGCCTGCTTCGATATTAATCATTCTTAAATGAAGTAAAACTACAACTAAGAGTGTTGGTAGAACATCGTCGATAGGAATTTCCCTTCAATTCCTCGGAATTCTATCGGCCATCCAGAATAGGTTCGAATCGCAGACTTCGAAACTGATTTGGCATAATCTCCGACAGGAATTGTTTAACTATAATTTCGTTTATATATTCCGAACAAAGTTCCTATAGTGGCACTTCCCGGATAATTCCCGGTCCCATTGTCAGACGATTCCGGAGGCTCCGGGCTCCTCGCCGCCTTCGATATTAGTAATTGGAATTTATGCCTCGCACATGGCGGATTATCGTCAATTTCGAAAGGAAGATTGCGGAAATCGATACAAGACAAACGTCGGTCGAGTTTTCGACACTTTGAGCGGAGAGACGGCGTTGGAAATTGGCGAGGGAAAGAAAAATATTCGCATAGTATGGTATCGAATTTAGGGGAATTATGTGATTGTTGTGTACTTGTTTTTTTTCGACAAGGAGGTTGGTTAATTTCATTAAGGTACAGGGTGTTTCACGTAAGGGGGTCACTGGAATTTGGGGTTTTCCTTTGAGCAAAATTGAAAAGTGACTCATCAATATGATATTATTTCTTAAGGGCTATCCAAATATTTTATAGAAAAAACTATCGAACCAAGGTTTCTGTGAATAGCATTACTGTTGCTTTTAATGAATCATTTCAAAAAATCCCAACTTTCTTGAAGAGTTAACATATTGAGAGCTTTGAATGAAAATTCAGGCTTCATATTTTCGCTTCTATTATACACGAGAATAAAAACTTGATTTTGAATTGAATTGCTTGAAATGAAAATAAAATCGCCAATACATATTCAGATTCAGAATCGATAAAGCATTCAAAAAATATGGAAAAATATTATGGAGTATATTTTGCAAGAAAAAATTCTCCATTTTTTAAAAAACCGGAAGTTCAAAGAAGGAAAAATTAAGAAATGGTTAATTGACCTTCTTATTTGGAAAACCAGCCAAATTTGCCAAAAGTTTTTTTTTGGAAGAACAGTTTTCCTCTATAACTTTTTATGCTTTGGTTCGATAACATATTTGGATATCCCTCAAAGAATACTATCATATTGATGAGTCACTTTTCAATTTGTCTCAATGGAAAAGTCACAAAATCCAATGAACCGCTTACGTACACATGTAATAAAATAAAAATTTCCTGGAATGTGTGTGAAATGTGATGCTGAATGAACATCTATTGTCAAACTATCAAAGACTCAATTGAATGATTTAAACTATATAAAACTTCTGAAACTGATTCAAACAAAGAGAGGGTGAAGAGGTAGCTGATATGAAAAATTAAAGAAGATGGAATTTTTTTTAAATGAGACAGTTTTTTTTTCTTTTCAAACTACCAGTGGTATATCACAAAAAAGTCGTCAATGAAAAAATTTCATTATCTATCTTTTTAACGGGCAAGTGACATGTCATGATGTAAATCTTCTTGTGTTGCATGAAAATGAATATTTGTAAGAACCAAACAGTGAAATATGAGCTGTCAATATGTCCATCCCCATATTGTCGTTATAGATAACGACAGCTGACTGAAATCTTCAAAACAATGATTCATCTATCGACAGTTGTATACAAGGAATAAACGATTGGGGGAACCATACGAAGTTAATAAAAATAAAATAACGAAAGAAGTCTGTCTGTGTGAAGGCACGAGAGGGACTGATTTATGTCGCGTACATAATGCATAAATAGGGTTTACCGGGCTTTATTATACAGAGCCAGAGAGTGTGGATATTATGATTAAGCATGGGCCCCCCGATTTTCGACAATATGCTCTCTCTCGTCTCACGTCGGGAAACAGGCGAACAATACATCGCTTCAAAGGGATCGAAACTGGGGGCGATCAACTGAAAAAATATTTCCCAACAATAGTTTCAGCTATATCAAGGCATTAAATTAGGAGAATCCACCCGTTACGAGCATTCATGAAATTCTGACAATCATCATTAATTTATTTTCACATTCAGATTATTATTTGAAAAACCTTGTTACAATGTTGAATTTCACGGGATTCTAGTTTGGTCAATTCGAAACGTCTAATAGTTATTTATGTCATAAGAATCATAAAGACGATCAAACAAATAATTGTCACGTAAAATGGAATATAATTTGAATAATAATGAGTGATTCTGAAACTGGTAGTTTGCCTTCTGATTTGGAAGAAATGACGCGAAATATCGTGGACTCCCTTTTGCCGGAAAAATCACGGAGTGTATATGAAATACCGTTTAATCGGTACGAAGAATGGTGTTCTACTAAGAAAATCAAGAATATCACTCATAGAAAAGTATTTTTGGCTTACTTTGAATGCTTATCTAAGGAAAGAAAACCATCATCTCTCTGGTCGTATTATTCGATGATAAGAAGTATTTTATTAACAAGAAAAAACATCGATATTAGCAAGTACCTTCAGCTGGTTGCATTACTAAAACGTAAATCAGAAGGTAACAGGGATAAAAAATCCAAACTTTTCACTAAACAAGATGTCACAAATTTTTTAACGGAAGCATCAGATGATACTGTAATGGAAATCATAAAATTAAATGCCTAGTAAGATCCAGTAATGAATAAAGAAAAAAAAAACTTTCAGTCGATTCAGGAAATTAAACCCTCCAATATCAATTATCTGAAACATAATTATATTTTCAAAGGGGCTTCACATAATCAAAAATATGAATTGTTAAAGTTATTAATTATAAAGTGGTTAATGGTAATTTGTGTAAGAAATTTCGTAAAAATATAATTTGGAAACATGAGCTGGACAAAATGTATCAAGAACTTTTTTGATCACACTGATTGATTATGGTACTTGGTACCATAATGAATTCATTATGGGACATGCAAGATAAATTCAGATCGTTCTCATGAAGTTGAAATTATTTCCCAAAGATACATACAGTCCTAAGCGTGACGCAAAAGGCTTATACCTCTATGGAAACTGGCTTTGACATTTTATGATTTTCCATCCAGTTCGCCATTGTATAAGCGGAAATAAAGCGTAACAAAATCGAGGTTAACCTGTTAAACACCGATAATGAAAACAAACTTATAAATAGCGAATTTAATGACACACCAAACCCTTCCGAGTACCCCGCGAAATATTTGACTTCGGTTATAACTCGACATTTCCCATGAAAGTCTAATTACTTTCAATGAAAGTGGGCGATATAAAATTATCCGAGGTACTTCACTTGTTGCCGCCGACCAATGGAAAGCCGAATTCGCGTTTATGATCGTTATAATGATAGGTTGTAAAACGTGGAACGACACAATCTTGGCATCAAATAAATTGCGGTGTTTCACATTGTGGTCAAAATATTCCGGGATTTATGCCGTGAAGTGGGAGGGCAATTTCCTGGGAAGCTGAATGGTGTAAGATTAAGTGGAGAAGTGTTACGCTGAATTTATTCGGTTCGAATCAAAATATCATTGTTGAAGATTGCAGAATCATTTTTGTAGTGGTTGAAGATCACTGATGGATAAATTACTTCTGGATAGTAGCAGTGTTACACTTTCATCAGACACCAAATTCTTGGGTGTTCATATTGATGAATTCCTCGATTCATTTAAAGGGGGTCCCAGAATGAATAGATAATCCTGTAACACTGTATAGAAGAGCTATTGGAATCTCTGAAAAAAATACAAAAAAAAATCTATCCCTACTAGAATTTTTTTTTTCAAAATAATTATTTCTTGCACATCACGTTACGTTTCTGTGTATCACGCTCACAAGTGGATCAAATCCATCAGTTTCGTCATGGTGAAATATTCTTCATTGAATTACCAATAGATATGCTGAAAACCGTATAGATATCTGCTGTAACTTTTTTGGGAAAAAATATCCAAGTTCAAATTTCATCATAAAATGTGATGAATATTTCATAATGTGAAAGTTTAATCGTTCATGGTGGAAATAAAATTTGAGAAAGCCTGTGCGACTAACTCAAAAAAAAATATGCGCCTTTCATGTAAATTTCAAAATAATACAATACATCTTTATAACTTATTTCACCATGAAGAAACTGATTCATTTGATCCCCTTGTGAGCGTGATACACAGAAACGCAACGTGATGTGCAAGAAATCATTATTTTGAAAAAAAAAATTATTTCTATTAGGGATAGATTTTTTTTTTGAATTTTTTTCAGAGAGTCCAATAGCTCTTCTATAAAGCGTTACAGGATTATCCATTCATTCTGGAACACCCTGTAGATATGGTCTGTCTGAAGTAATCCAGTGTTGGCAATGGAATAAGGATTCTATCTAATCACTTGGATGAGAATATTTTGAAACAGATATTTCATGCTAATTTCGAATCAGTCATGAGGTATGGAATTATTTTCTGGGGTCGTAATAATAAAGTTGATTCGATATTTGTCATTCAAAAAAGAACTTTGAGATGTATGTACAAATTAAATTTTAGAGAATCTTGTAGAGGAAAGTTTCATCAAAAGAATTTATTTACCATTTATGGTTTATATATTTATGAATGTGTAGTTTTTGTTTTCAATAATAAAAAAATTTTCCAATTCAATAGAGAACGTAGTTATAATACAAGAAATCTAGATCTTCTTATCCGATTTCCTAGAAAAGGAAGTATGAATGAAGGAACAATTGGTGATAAATTGTCTTCAGACTTTCTCATTTTGAAAACAAATCAAATTTGCAAAAAAAATCTTACTTGGAAAAACGGTTTTTCCTCAAATACTTTTCATTCCTTGGTTCGATAGTTTTTCCTATAAAATATTTGGATAGTCCTCAAGAAATACTATCTTATTGATGGGTCATTTTCAAATTTTGCTCGCAGGAAAAGTCACTAAATCAAGTGACCCGCTTACGTGAAACACCGTACGTCGTAACTCTCAAAATTTACTTCTGTGCAGCTTTTTCCATTTCACGATGGAAGATCGAACTGAGTGAAACGTCCCCACCTGTATAAGTAATTTTCCACTCTCAACTTAGGTAGCAATTTAATGGAACCTGGCATTCCTCATGAAATCCTAATTGCCCCTATAAAATGGCTATCGTAAATCGGTTGATGTTTTCGAGGTGCTATATCTTGTTGCTCTCCACCAATCGCAGCCCAGATTTTATTTTATGTGCGAATAATATAGAATTCTTCGCCTCGTGTAATAATGAGGTATTAAATGGGTGAATCTGATATTGGGGGACTTGTAGATTGATATTTCAACCTGAGCAGGAGTGGAGTGGGCTTTTTCTTCGACAAAGTTTCATTTTGAGAATGTAGACGTTTCACCCTCCATAATAATCAGATGAAGTGTGACAATAAATCATCGAAACCATTAAATTAATAACCTCAACATCATCTTCATCAGCGCAAAAAGCAATCGATTAGACCAGTTGAAAAAATTTGCATAATCAAAACTACCACAATTAGTTCCAACTCAACCCCCCACTGACTTTCGTGGGGGCGTCTAACGCCCTTACTTTTCTCTGCAACGCCATATATTGCACATTTGCGATTTACGATGAGGAAGGGTATGGTGAATGATGGGGAGGGAACGGACCTTGTAGCAGCTACAATCGTAAAACGGTTAATATTTTAGTATTATACATAAACCATGTTGGCCATTAAAGTACTAATGAAACACCATTAGAGCTTTTATTGGCTTATTCGAGTCAGATGACAAAGCTCTGCTATAAAGTGTATGGGCAATCTGCTCAGCGAGGACCACGAGGAGAAGAAAAATATTTTGTACTTCTTGGTGGTTTGAGAATTGAAAAAACTTTCAACCTTCAGATAACAGAGGCTTCATTTCAAAAACTCATAGAATCTTCATGGAACTAATGAAGAAAAAGTCAGAGAATAACGAATAAAAATGTTCTTATAAATGTAAATTTGATACGAAAAGTTTTTAAAAGACCTGAAAATTAGGCTCTGATTCTCACCCCTTTCTTCAATTCGTGAACAAATTGATAATATTGATGATATTCCACAATTCATCTAGGCAGTCGAAGGAATCGAAGAAAAATTTTTTTTCCTGAAAAACAGATCCTGAACTTTTTACGATACAACCTTGGGTTATCTTGTATATAGGGTGTTCCTAAATTGAAAGTTCAAACGAAGATGGGAGACTCCTTAGGTAGTTTTGAGAAGAAAAAGTCCCATAAGCATTGGATTGCGAACGTTTTGTTTTCGAGATACAGGGTGTTAAAGTTTGAATTTTTTTCAAGTTTTTTTCTAATATTATCTACACTTCACAAGATAATCAACTGAGGAAATTCAATTCAATGTGTTAAAAAGTCAAAACAAACTATGAATTAATTCACCACAGCTTACTAACTGAATTTTTATGACAATTTGTATTTTTCTTAGGATTTCGAGAGAATCATTCGAAATTTTTTACTCGAAATCGGTAGCAGATGCGACAAAACTACAAGAAAACATAAATTTCAGTTTAACAACTTTTCACTTTTTCTCAAATGAACAGTGGCTCACCAAAAGATTCTGGAGAAAAACAGAGAACGGTGTTCCAGAAAAAATATCACCCTGTAAATTTGCTATCGAAATTTACACAGGGTGTAAACTCTCAATTGTAATATCCATGCCAAATTTCAGTTGAATATCTGGTGGAGTGTAGATACTATGAGAAAAAAACTTGGAAAAAAACTTGGAAAAAAATTCAAACTTTAACACCCTGTATCTCGAAAACGAACCGTTTGTGATCCCATGTTTATGGGACTCTTTTTCTTAAAATTACTCAAGAAATCTCCTCTCTTCGTTTTCACCACCAATTAAGGAACACCCAGTATAATTCGAGTTATATCCCTCCTACCAAAAATTCAACTAATTTCAATTCAAACTTTTCCTTCTCGTCCCAAATATTTCATATTTCATCCGAGAACAACAGGAATTTCGATAACGCTCTCGTTAGTACGCCACTGTCGCTTCAAAACACCAACCATTCCAGATTTAATTATGTCCCCACCTTGGCATTCTGAAGAGATGTATTTTCCGGGGAAAATGTGAACGCGGTGTATGTTTGATGCTCTGACGGTTTCATTAGAAATTCGCGACGATGCAACGTTGTACTTCTTCGGTCTTATGAGTTTTCTCTGAACGAGGAGCAAAATGAAAATCGAATTCTCGGAAAAGTTTTAGGTATCAATTTCAAGTTGACATATTTGATGAGAATATAAGCCTCTTTTCTAGTTCTCACTAAGAAAAACATTCATTTTCAAGTAAATCCAGATTATTTAAAATTCAGTGAAGGCTTTGCTATATCCGGTGTTTTTCTTCACCAGTTTCTCGATCTTGCCATCTTTGATCTCGTGATTCACTGTCTCGCTCCTATTTTCTCAGTCCTTCGTCAAAAGGCTTCTTCAAGGGTTTCGCATTTCCAAGGCCCTCCTTGGAAATGCGAAACAGAATTCAGTACACATGTAAATGGTCCATGATAATTCACCATGTTCATAATGAATTCTACAGGGTGTTTCATGAGGTTATAACTTAGTGGTGAAAGCAGGTCATCCTGGCCTTTCAGAAAAGTTGCTTGTTTTGTATTCTAAGGCTATTAGTTTAGGAGATAGGGTGATTTATGAATTTACGATAGCCATAACTTTGGAATCTGAGGTCCGATTTCGATCAAATTTCATGGGCTTGTTCACTCTTCAAAAGGTTCTTTCGAATGGCTCACGAAATATCAATATTTCAGGGCAGTACTCAGAATATCGTGGTTTATCTTTCAAGCCTCAAAATCTATAGGATACAAAACCAGCAATTTTTCTGAAAGGTCTGGATGACCTGCATTTACCACTAGACTATGGCCAACCACTCATGAAAAATCCTGTACACTTAGAGGTGTTTCATATTCACAAAATGGACATCAATAGAAATGTAATGCAGTATGTTTTTTGCAGACCAGCATAATTTCATTAATTCAAAACTTTTTCGAAAATTGAAGTTCTGCAATGTTGCCAATCAACTTCTAAGGTGATTCGTTGAAATTTACGGAAATATCTTGAGGTAAAATCTCATATCCTCCTGAACATCCCTTAATTACGTCCATCTACCGATCCCAAAAAAGGCATTTATCCTGTACTCTCCTACAGGTATCGCCAAATGAGCAATTAACACCCCCGAAAGAAGTCGCAGTAAACACGTGTTCCTCTGGTAACACGATCCTCGGCAATAACCCACTGCGCGACATGTGTGTGTTTCTTCCGGCCAAGATTTGTGCGTGGATTTCGGGGACACACGACACGGGCTTTTTCCCTCGAATAACGGAGCGTGAAATATGACTACGATTTTTTCGAATGTGCAGGGTCCCCTCTTTTTTAATTAAATTTATTTGTCTACGACGCCGAGTTGAAGCGGGGTTGCATGGTTTCGCCCATAATTGGGAACATAACTTTAATGGGAAACATCGAGGGGAATTCGTTTAGAATTGATTTATTCTCCACGAAATTTCTTTGATGTTCGGTCTGTTTGCGATCACTCGGGCGTTCTTCATCAGGCCCATAATGTGTGGCCATTATATTTTCGGATCATTTTTTTCATATGGAAAAAGTACTGACCTCTAGTTTCGATTTTTCCTCAAAAAAAAACGGTTGGACACCTCCTACGTATAATTCAGAAATGAAAGAAAGTAAAACAGAGGTGCTTCCTCTTGAGATTGTTCTTCCTCCATTTGTTGAATGTCCTCGTGAAAAAAAGGGAACCAAACTGCTTTTTATGAAACTGTTATGGGTCTTCGAGGCAGTGGGGCACGAAGGATGTGTTCGGTTCCATTTCAGATCGGCTGTAAAGGCGTCTTCGCGACTGGGAATTGAATTCATTGTGAGGAAACGGCCGCTTTAGGCGAAATAAACACGCCGGTAGATGACGCGAAAGTTTTTATTGGGGGGGGAATCTTTGAGCCACACCAGCAAGTTTTCACGAGGATGTAAACGGGTGAAATTTGGGCACATATCTTTTGCAAAATAATTCTCGATAAAGCATGATAAAGTATTACCCATTTCTCTTCATGATATCATTGTTCGCGAATAATTCAATATGGAATTTGCAATATGCAATATACTATAAGCCTAATATAAAAAAAATTGTCTCTGATATCAGAATCGTTCAACATTTTTGTCTCGAAATCGGTAGCAGATACGACAAAACTACAAGAGAACATAAAGTTCATTATAACAACAAAGCTGCTTTTTACATTTTTTCAAATAAACAGTGGCACACCAAAAAAAAGTTCTGAAGGGAAACACAGGACCGTGTTCCAGAAAGAATTTCACTGTAGATATGCTATCGAAATTGGCATGTCATATGGTGTATACACTCTCAATTGTAATATATATGCCAAATTTCATTTGAATATCTTGTGAAGTGTAGATACTATGAGAAAAAACTCGGAAAAAATTCATACTTTAACACCCTGTATCTACAAAACGAACCGTTTGTGATCCCATGTTTATGAGACTTTTTTTCTTGAAATTACTCAAGAAATCTCCTCTCTTCGTTTTCACCACCAATTAAGGAACACCCAGTATAATTCGAGTTATATCCCTCCTACCAAAAATTCAACTAATTTCAATTCAAACTTTTCCTTCTCGTCCCAAATATTTCATATTTCATCCGAGAACAACAGGAATTTCGATAACGCTCCTCGTTTGTACCTCCAATTCAGGAACACCCTGTAGAATAATTATTCAATTTCCTCACAAAAATTTCATCATAGATAAATAAAGAACAAGTTAATATTGGTTTCAGCCTTCACGATGCCTTCCTCGCGCCACCCCACCCCAACGGTTCTCCTCCGTCCTGGATTTATATTAGTTGGCACCCCCTAATAAAATACCTCCCTTTTACTTTCGACGCATCTTCGCGACGCGTCATACGAACAGTGGCGTAATGCGATATCGACGCAAAGGATGAGGTGAAGGAATTTCGAACGGTTGAGATTGCAAAGGATTCTGCGAGGATCAAAAGATTATACGCGGGAAGGGAGGAAAAGGGGTGGATCTGGGAGGAAGTGGTTTGAAGCTGAGAAAATTGACGGTTTGCTTTGAAAACCGAAACATGGAAAATTGCGGGTTTATCATCTGGCTTTCAAGATATACAAGGTGTACCAGAATGAATGGATAATCCTGTAACACTGTATGATATAGTTATAAAGTGTCAATACCACCTCCAAAACAGTAACTCATTTAACGCTGTCGCCTCATATATAACGTTGTCACCTCCGAAATCGGAGGTGACAACGTTTCGCCTTGTTTTTTAGCTTGTTGGATTCAGGATGCTTCAGGGATCAACATATCAAAAAATCGTTTTGAGGTCACAACGCACCCCATTTATGTACTGAACAATCTTTTAGTTCGAGAGTATATCACTGGCGCTAGTGTGCCGAGCTATATATGGAAGAATAACCCTGAGAGACTCTTCGTCCGCTGTCGCCTCCAAAAATGGCAACCTTGTACTTTCGAAGCAGATGTGGACAAGCGGCATATCTCAAAGGGGTTTTATCGCATATTTGGTAGGAGAATGATGCGATGTGAAAGAAAGGCAATTGTGACTTCTTCATCTCATCAGAAAATTTTAATATGCTCATATTTCATCTTTGAATCTAGTGAATTTATACAAACCATGATCATACTGAATTTAGCGAAATGAAATTTCGGTCATTTTCTGGAATATAGAAATATTGGGTATTCCATTGAAATGAGTACGCAATAATAGTTTAATATGTCGTCAATGCTTTGTCTCATTTTGAACACTAGTAGAGTTTTGATTGATTATGATAAATACAGTATTCATTTCCGTTATTCTATTATTCACAGCCAAAATCTCATTCCACCAAATTCAATCAAGTCGAAGTTATCGAGTTTTTTCCGCGATGCTCAAATTTAGGAAAAAGCGAAATATCTCAAAAACGACAAATATTAAGCATATGAAACGTCAAATGAACTCAGTCTCATTTTTATCATGCTTTCCAAATATGCAGTAAAATACAGAGTGTTCTATGAAAAAACACATATCCGTACCTCAGAGTAAAAGGGTATTAAGTCACAAAATAGTCAGATTGACAGGAGAGCATAAAATACTTGCATTTTTCGTTTGATTCGTTTTGTGATTAAGGACTTGATACTATCTTACGAAATTTAAATGTAGGTGAGCCAAAAAACCCGAAAATTGAAATTTTGGACTTAATACCCTTTTGCTCTGAGGTACGGATATGTTTGGGCCTACCACTTTCCCAAGATACCCTGTAAATTTCAAAATAATTTCACAATATAGCCCCAATTGACCTTGATGAATCCACGTTGAAAAAAAAAATACGAAAACTTTAGGTACTGCTTAAGCGTAATCGAGATCCGCATCACCGGTGAAACACCCTGTATATGAAATCTGTTTTTATAAGAGGGTCTCTGTTGAAAATTTAATTCAGGTATTTCAATACATCATAAAAGTATAATCTAATTACTAAAAACTAATACTTTTTCAATAATATGTAATTGCGTTGTCTTTATGAGGAAAAATTATCACAATTTTCCAGAATTAATAATTTAAATGAAAACATTCGAGACGTATTGTTCCATATTTCATGAACTCGACACAGAAAAATATTGCTAGTACTCGTACATTATTGAGGATCGCATGTCAATTTGTTCGAGACCGGAAGTGATGTCGATTATTAATTTTTTTGAGAAAAAATGTATTGGAAGAAAAAGTTTTGTTATATTTTGACAAGAACTATTTTCTATAAAAATCAAAAACTTAAATAAGCCTACTGAACCGCATTCTGTATTCAACAACGAAGGCAAAAAATAATATCTGGGACAGGTACCATATGATAACGAATTTCACTAGGCGGATTTTGGGTATCAATAAAAAGCTTCAATATTTGCACAATTTCTCCTATATATCGAATATTCGTTAATGGATTCTTTTGGGGAAAATTATTTCTGAATTCAATTTCCATTGCTTTGTTGTTCGTGTCAATCGGTAATATGTGAGAAGAAGGGAAGAAGATTCCTTCTCACCGGCTGTTCCCCGACACTTCTTGTCCTCTCTTGAAAAACATGGGTGCTAACTCTTTTCACTTCCGAGATACAGAGCGTTGAAGATTAAAACATTTCTGACAAGTAACTAAACATTTGAGGGGGATACTTTCATCGAAAATATCAGTTTTTGAGCGCTCGTACTACTTACACGAGGGCTATATCATTTCGTCACGATGTCTGTATTTTTCGAATTTTGAGCCGAAAATGGTCTCAATCGACTATGTTCGACTCACTGATGACGAATCCGTCGGAAAATTCGAAAATTCGTCCGTCCGTCCGGCCGTCAGCACGATAACTCTCGAACGGATCAACCTAGAGACTTGAAATTTTCAGTGTAGGTTCAGATCCCAAATGCCTCGGTTAAGTTCGTTAATAGGCCAAATTCCACCAGGGGTTCCGTAAATATGGCCGTTCAAAGTTTTGTTTCCCTGATTAATTGAAAACTACAGATTTGATCGAGATGAAATTTTGCACTCGAATGGAAAATGAGGTGTTCAAGCTACATGTGTAATTTTGACCAGATCGCATGACCAGAACCATAGAAACCATAGAAAATTGTAACTTTTGAACGGAAACGCCTAGGGACTTGAAATTTTCAGGATAGGTGTGGATCTCGAATGTCGTGATCACGTTCATCTATGAGCAACATTATACAAGGGGTTCCGTGAATACGGTCGTTTGAAATTTTGTTTTCTCGATAAATTCGAAACTGCGGATTCGATCGAGATGAAATTTTGTATTTTAATCGAGAATGATATATTGAAGCAATATTTTGTCCAGATCGCATGACCAGAACCATAGAAACCATAGAAAATTCTAACTTTTGAACGGAAAGGCCTAGGAACTTGAAATTTTCAGGGTGGGTTTGGATCGCAAATTTCACGGTCACGTTCATCAATGAGCGAAATTAGACTAGGGGTTCCGTAAATATGGCCGTTCAAAATATTTTTTTCCTGATAGTTTCGAAACTACCGATCGGATTGGAATGAAATTATGCACCTAGCTCAGGTATAATGTATTCAAACTACGTGCAAAATTTTGTCCAGATCGCATCACCAAGACCATAGATACCGTGGAAAATTCTAGCGAATTATCGGAAAAAAATTGATCAGCTGAAGCACCGACATGAAGTCTGGAGTTTCGCCTAAGTTTCAGAATTTTTTTGACAGCAGTCAAAAATTCCTTCAATTGATTTCTAAAACTGGAAAATGCGAATCTGCCTACAAGGTGCATGTCGGAGCGCTCAAAAGCTCCTGCCTTCACGGCAGTGCTTTTCGTAATTTTTATTAGAACATCTAGTTTGAATTGTTTGAATTCCAGGAACAATAAAATATCCAAATTCTAGAAAATGGATAAGTTGAGGGCCTTCGATGAGGAGTATCGTTTTTGAAGAATAAATATCAAAAATTTTAATTCTGTGGAATTAAATCGGATGATTTTCATATGGCAGAGTATATATTATCATTGGGGTTTCGATTGTGGTAACGGGTTCTCCTAATATTCCTCGTAAGATCACTCACATAATTCAGTTTTTCATAAAATGTTGATGTTATTTAGTCAGCATACTCCCTTATGGTTGTGATTTATGCCAAATCTAGAAGTTCCGTGATCCGTTTGTACCTGTTTTTGTTTGTTTTCAAGCGTAGCATCTTGTTCCGAAATGTTTGAAGTAGCCTTATCGGGGCAGCAGATGTTATAATTGTTCTTATTATTGACGCATGAGTGAACCGAAAGAACATCTGTATTTCATATATGATTGTTTCGAACTCTTTAACTTTCTGTCCTCCGAAAACCTGGCAACCCTGCAGGAGGTTACAGCGCACTACCATTACGAAATATATGCGGAGGTGACAAGATCTGACCAATTCAAATAAAATTTTTTTCAAAGAAATATTTTCCCCTCTTTAGGTACCCTTATTATTTGGCTTCCCCTCTACATATACCGACAAAAATTATTTCAATTGCACACCTCCTTCACCCGGAGGTCAGGTCGCCCAATGAACTTAACGGAGGTGACAACGCACTACGGATTCATATATATAGAGCTATTATTGGACTCTCTGAAAAAAATAGAAAAAAAATCTATCCCTACTAGAAATATTTTTTTTTTCACAATAATGATTTCTTGCACATCACGTTGCGTTTCTGTGTATCACGCTCACAAGTGGATCAAATCCATCAGTTTTTTCTTGGTGAAATATTCTTCATTGAATTACCAATAGATATGCTGAAAACCGTATAGATATCTGTTGTAACTTTTTTGGAAAAAAATATCCAACTTCAAATTTCATCATGAAATGCGATGAATATTTCATAATGTGAAAGTTGAATCGTTCATGGTAGAAATAAAATTTGAGAAAACCTGTGCAGCCAACTCAAAAAAAAATATGCGTCTTTCATGTAAATTTCAAAATGGTACAATAAATCTTCATAACTTATTCCACCATGGAGAAACTGATTATTTTGATTTATTTGTGAGTATGTTACAAAGAAATGCAACGTGAGGTGCAAGAAATCATTATTTTGAAAACAAAATATTTCTAGTGGGGATAGATTTTTTTTTGTATTTTTTTCACAGAGTCCAATAGCTGAAGCATAAGACGAGCTTGTTCATCGAAACATAATCATTGAGATTTTAAGAAATAATCAAAATCAACCTCTATAAACTTCGCTGAATTTTCTTTGTATAATTTTGCTTAAGGTAGGCAGGAGACTCCTAGACTTTATCTGGATTAGCCTAGAGATGTAGATTGTAGAAATGTGAATATACTGTTATGGTTCGTTGAAGATATAATAATGTAATTTTCGAATTTGTGAAAACCACTAACAATATTCAAAGAATTTTGTTTTAATTATATATTTTTATTTTTCCCGATACTCTATTCCAATGAGGGTTCTGAAGGTGAAAAAGTGATAATTTTAATACAATTCATTTAAAAAAAAAAATCCAAACTCGAATAAACTAATTCCAACAAAGTGAAAAATTCTTAATTAATGAATCCTTTCGAACCATGTATTTATAAAGGAACACACTCACAGAGAACAGTCCAGATAAAGTTCCTTCAATTTTCCCTGAATTGAACAAAGTCTTAAATATTATGATGATTTTCCATCCTACGATGGTTCCAAATACACATAACGTATCATCACATTTTCTTAAAAAAAAATTCTCCAAAATATAATGTTGCTCTCTTGTGGATTTATGATAATACAATAGGTACGTTATTATTTATGTTTTCATTCGTTGATTTCAATCCTCATCCTTTCAGGTCCCATATAATTCTATTTGACCAGATTTTATAACAATATTTCGATGTATTTTCGTTTTTCAATCTCAATTTAAAAAAAAAAAATTTTGTTGAGGATCAATGTCGACACTGATGTTTTTCCATCAATTGTCAACTCGCCTGCTTTTTTTCTTCCAAATTATTTCATATCGCATTTTCAAGTATTCCAACATTCTTGATAAATTCTTTCCACTTTTTCATTTCATATACATCATTATTTAATTAAACTTCATAAACTTAACTATTCAAAATTAATCATTTTTAACAAACTCATATTTTCCTTATTTTTAAATAATCAGAACTCTCTTTGAAAATTTTGAAAATATAATATTACAATAATTTATGAATTGATCGAATTTCCTGAATTGACTATAGGATGTTTGAAGGTTCCTGAATTTTTGATGATATATTTGAATTTATTTCATTTTAAATTCTTAAAACGTTGAGAAATATAACCATGTTACGATTTCCATTACAATACATATTGAAAAAGCCAGGTGGAGGATGTCGTACGCCACTGGTCGAATCTTAGCGTCACATGACTCAATCTGGGATACGCACAGTGGAGTTGGTTTATACAGCGGCCTGGCGCAATTTGCCGGCCCCATCCACATGCCTCTTCCAGGCTTCTAATGGTGTTAGCGCAACGAATTTACCAATTTCGCCACCCTATATGTTAGCTTAAAATCCTCGCGCCGCTTGATTCCGAAACGGCAAGCCGGCGGTGTAATGCACAAAGAATGTAGAGAGACCCCGGCACTATAAAATTTCATTACATGTTTGATCTAATTGAAATGCAGTTTATGTTTCGCATCGACAGCGAACGGGCACGAAGCCAGTTTAAAATGAGTTATCGTGCGAGCGAGGGAAATGGAAATGGAAATCGTTCTTTATTAGCGATGGTATCGGAGGGGGTTTCAGCCGAACGCTTGCTTTCCGATACGCACCCCCGATCCTGGCTAATTCGCCTCCTGGAATACTAAGCGAAGACGGTTCGCGAATCGGCCTCGAAATCACAACCGAGGTGTTGCTGGAGTTTCGAATATTTGCTACAATTTCTGGAACCATTCAGCCATATTTCATTCAAGAATTATTGACATCGAAGCAGGCCTTGAACGTCAAGTCGGTTATTTCTGGTTACAAAAAGTAACTGTTCAATTTCATCATAGAAATAAAACATCAAACATAAATATAGCCTAGAAAAGTGTTGAGTATGCGAATTATCGAATAATTAAGTCAGAATAATCCGACTGCAGTTTGAACATGGGAATTAAGGTTTAAAAGCGCAAAAATATCGTGGAATGCTTTAATATGGTATTGGAAATCTTGCGAAATTATAGCCATATAACTATAAGAATACCATTTTATGTCAGGATTCAAGAAGGATTGTTAATGGAATTCTAGCAGGTAGCTAAAGTGGTGCAACAAACAGAAAATAATTTTTGATACTTCGCAAGCACGAGGCCAAGTGGATGGATTGGAAAAAACGTTATATATATTAAGCAATAAGAAAGAAACACGAATTAAGAATTTATTTAGTACATGAAGAATTTTGTCATGAAACTTGTACTGTCACTATCAATATATGAACCAATTTGTGAATTATTTGGTGCTCGGTGTTGAATACTTTAAGAAAGTCTATTTTTATTTTCATATATTAAAACTGTCCATGAATTATTGAAAATATTATATGTAATTGATTCTACGATCTATGATTTTCGATTCATTTGGGAAATTTTTTAGAAATTTGACATATAAGAGACGATTTGAAAAAGCAAACAAAGTTTCGATTGATGGCAATGAAAAATAATCGACTAACCTAACAAATACTAAGGATAACTTATATCAGGCAACGTCTGCCAAATATGACAGAAGTGATTCAGAAATGATTCCATTCAGTATAAGAAAATTACGAAAAGCACTGCCGTGAAGTCAGGAGCTTTTGAGCGCTCGTACCTTGTAGGTAGATTCGCATTTTCCAGTTTCAGAAATCAATTGAAGGAATTTTCGACAGCTGTCAAAAAAATTCTGAAACTTAGGCAAAACACCAGACTTCATGTCAGTGCTTCAGCTGATCAATTTTTTTTCGATAATTCGCTAGAATTTTCTACGGTATCTATATTCTTGGTGGTGCGATCTGGACAAAATTTTGCACGTAGTTTGAATACATTATTACTCAGCTAGGTGCAGAATTTCATCCCAATCTGCTCAGTATTTTCGGAACTATCAGCAAAAAAATATTTTAAACGGCCATATTTACGGAACCCCTAGTCCAATTTTGCTCATTGATGAACGCGACCGCGATAATCGCGATCCAAACCCACCCTGAAAATTTCAAGTTCCTAGGCCTTTCCGTTCAAAAGTTACAATTTTCTATGGTTTCTATGGTTCTGGTCATGCGATCTGGACAAAATATTGTTTCGATATAATTTTCGAGATTAAAATACAAAATTTTATCTCGATCGAATCCGTAGTTTTGAAATGATCGAGAAACCAAAATTTCAAACGACCATATTTACGGAACCCCTAGTATAATTCTGCTCATTGATAAACGTAATCACGACATTCGAGATCCACACCTATCCTGAAAATTTGAAGTCCCTAGGCGTTTCCGTTCAAAAGTTACAATTTTCTATGGTTTCTATGGTTCTGGTTATGCGATCTGGACAAAATTCCACATGTAGCTTGAACAACTCATTCTCCATTTGATTGCAAAATTTCATCTCAATCAAATCTGTAGTTTCCAAGGAATCAGGGGAACAAAATTTTGAACAGCCATATTTACGGAACCCCTTGTGGAATTTGGCCCATTAACGAACTTAACCGAGGCATTCGGGAACTGAACCCATACTGAAAATTTCAAGGTTGTTCCGTTTGAGAGTTATCATGCTTACGGACGGCCGGACGGACAGTCTCGAATTTTCCGACGGATTCGTCATCAGTGAGTCGAACATAGTCGATTGAGACCATTTTCGGCTCAAAATTCGAAAAATACAGACATCGTGACGAAATGATATAGCCCTCGTGTAAGTAGTACGAGCGCTCAAAAATGACTGATTAATTTTTTTTTTCAAGATACATAAGATGTCAATGATATCAATATAATCACTATTGTGGGAGATTATCTCATATTCAGGTAAGGTTAGGTTAGCTAAACTTTGGTTAGGTTAAGTAAGTTAAGTTAAGCTAATTCCAGGCTGTAAAAAACATGCTGATATTCTACGGACAGTGCTTGGAGAAATCTGAAAATTTGAGAGAATTTGATCAATAAGAATACAATCCGAGTGAGTTAATAAAAGATTACCTGAAACACTAGCGAAAATCGATCAATGCTAGCGGAAATATATGCCAAATCTTTGAAAAACTCGAAGTACCACTGACAAACTGCATGGCGTTCTCTTGTTGGTCAATTTCAGCCATTCTAATAGCACAAGACAAAAAATACTCAAATCCAGAGCTAATTTTTATAATTAATCACCAATATCTCGATAGAATCATCAAAGCAAGGTCTGTATAGGTTATGTTAGTGTTATTCCTATACCAACCTGAATTCGGCAACCCAAAATATTACTGAATAGTCTTTACCAACTTAAATTCGATTTTCCACAGCCTACCGAGATGTCAATAATTCTTAAACATAGTATACCTGAGATTCATCTTTATCCAGTACCAGAGTTCTAATGAGCATGCTTTATGTGAAAAGCAAATTTATTTGAGATTTATCACCCGGAAAAAAACAGATCGATGTCGAGTTCAATCTCGAAGAGTAAATGAAAGAAACTATGATTCGTGCTCGAACAAAACTCCTCGAACATAACTCGTTCTCGCTGAAAGAGCTAATGGGATTTCACAAGTGTATGACTATTTCAGCAAAGTCCATTATCAAAGCCATTATATAAATTAGAAAAACTTTTCCCTCCAAGTTAAATGAATACAATTTTCCAATAGAATTCCCTAGTTCCCCGACATTCAAGGATAATGAAGAATTGTACCGAACTGAAAACGAGCTAGGAAAGTTACATTCTCGGCCTTTGACTTCATGCCTTCTCGTTTCATTTAAAATTCATGGAAATTGTTGGAAATTTACCTTTCGAATGAATCGACGGATGTTAATCGTAGTTGGGTCGAGAATAACGGGGGAGGGTAGGGAGTTTTTCGCCCTGTATCAACAATCTGTTATGAGGTAGTTGAGGTTTCACTCGAGACAACTGACTAAGGCTTGCTGTGAAGTTAATTTTTTTCAGAGTATAGAATTCAATGAAAATAAATCAGATTTCTCTGAACGAGCTAAGAATCGTTTGAAAAACTTAATCAGAACTGATGAAAAAATTCCCAAAATAATAGAAGAAGTAGATAACGGCGATAATTAAATTCCGGCGCGTCTATTCATCAGAGGGCCTTCTTTAGGAAGGGTCGTAAAATCGGCAACTGTTGTTTCAGCAAATTAAGGCTATTTATATCTACTCCGAACTCCAGATCAGTGATTCGCATCCCACTGCCGAATTATCTCGCCCAAACAGCGAGTCACTGAATTTACCCCGTCATGAAGACGGAACGGGGAACGCACCCGACCAGAGCATCGAGAAATCCAGAATGGAAGGGTGAAGGACTACAAGGGAGTATACAGGGTGTCTACTTTTAAAAAAGCCAAATTTCAGTGGGAGATCACTAATGCGATTTGCAACAAAAAATGTCATATAACACATGGTCGAAATGTTGACGGTTATTATATAATTTAAAATTTCTTGATTCAATGAAATATTTCAAGTTTTTCCATTAAATCAATTATACTTCAGTTATCCTTGTAGCCTCATCAAAGTTGAACACATATTTGTAAACAGCATTGAATTTGCTACAAAATAAGAATTCCTGTGTGCCAAAAATTTTTTTATGCGAGCGTAGTATGGCGATAAATATCACGACTCTGAGGTGAACAAAACCATATTTTTCCAATAATTTTATAGACATGTTTTCTTTCCAGCTGAAACTACCTTATTTAGTGTGCTTTCGAATGATATATCAAATTTTGTACTTGCTACTTGTCTTCTGTCCTAATATCATGGCTAACAAGATACCAACGAAAGAGTCGAAATATTCCAAACCTAAATTTTCTCTATTTTGAAGCCCTTTATGACTGAATATTGAAGTAATTTTCATGGAAATCATTAATTTATCTGTCGATTCGAAATAATTTGAAGGAATAAACTATATTTGTATAATAATAATAATAATAATAACATTTATTGATGCTTTCAGACAATAGACTATAGGACAGGTCATGATAAAGAAAGAAATGAAAAACTTAAAAAATCACTCAACTAAATTCACCGAATATAGGACTTGACATCGTTATTATAATTTCAAGTCATTACCATCTAGATATTCTCTCATAACATTTATTCAACGATAATTTTTCACAGTTTTTCTGAATTGGTTCGTATTCATACTTTTAGTAGAGACTGGTGAATGATTAAACATTTTCAATGGTACAGATTTTATAAAAACATGTGAAGAAAACAGACTACTACTACTTGTAACAATTGTTCAAAATGTCCACCGTACTAGTACCAGTAATACTTCCCGATCGCCTCAACGCTGAAGAATTCATTACATCAATCAAAAGCAGCTTAACGGACATATTGCATAAAATGCTCCTGGCTAACAGACAAAATATCCCGTCTCAAATGGATGACTGCCCAGCTGATAATAGCCGGAATGTTAATGGAATGGAATGGTTAATGAATGAATCAATATTTTGGGGTGCAATGGATTGGAAGGTACGGTCCGGATAAACTGAAGTATAATTGATTTTATGGAAAAACTTGAAATATTCCGTGAAATCAAGAAATGTCAAATAAGAAAATAACCGTCAACCTTTCAATTATGTGTTATATGACATTTTTTGTTGCAAATCTCATGTATGAGAAACATGAAGTTTGGCCCGTTCAAAAGTAGACACCCTGTATTATACAGTACTTCACAAATATGAAATAAATGAACTTCTGGGGAAGTCCAAATAGGCCTAATTACTAATATATCACATATTCGATAAACCCAAATCTAATTCGTGGTGATTTCGAGTTGGAAAATTCCTACAATTTTCCGTCTCCTTTTCCTCCCCAAAAAAAGGAAAACTTCCCCTCCGAAAAAATAAATCAGCGTCCGAGATTTCCATATGGAAATATTTCAATTAAAAGTAAAGCACACCGGAGTTCATCTCCAACTTCATAGCGAATTCATGAACTTAATCTGTAAAGGGAGAACTCGAGATAAAGAAAACAAACTTCAAAGAATATTCTATTAAAATATTGCGCTACATTATGCACCCTTCATTTGTTTCGCTTCTCCCCTGACACATCCTCTTTGGACCTACTTTGTTTACCTATGCCCGTATGTATTGTCGAATCCAATGTGTGCGCTGTATTCGTTCTGTTGTAGGTAGCATGAATAAACGGAACAGAGTGTATAAATCAGCGGACATAACAATATGGCACCCATCTTTGGTAATCCGCACATTGAGAAGCCGATGTTTGTTTTGGAGTCCCATATGGAAGTGATGGGAAACTATTATAGTTTCAGTTTCAAAGTTAACAAAGGTCCTGAGTCCAGAGAATGCAATTAGAGTGCTGTGAATTCGGGTTTCTACAATCGTCGCCATCCTTTTTAGTATGATGATGGCTGCCGGATTTTTTTTGTTTTCCTTGAAAGAGGGTGTTGGCCCTTTCCGCTCACTGTTTCAAAACGGTGTCATTGCTAACTGACCAACCCATTTCGTTCAGTACTCACAGCTGCTATTAGTTATCGATATTGGGTTACTCGAACTATAGGAGGAAGTTATTGATCATATTTCTGACAGGCTGGTTATGAAAGTAAGCATGATGTGATGAAAAGATCGAATTGTCAATTTGGATTTATTTTTCTATACAGGGTGTCTACTTTTAAAAGGACCAAACTTGAGTGGGAGATCAAACATTAGATTTGCAACAAAAAATGTCATATAACACATGGTCGAAATGTTGACGGTTATTCTTCAATTTAACATTTCTTGATTTCAAGTTTTTTCATCAAATCAATTATACTTAGTTATCCTTGCAGCCTCATCAAAGCTGACCACATATCTGGAAATAGCATTAAATTTGCTACAAGATATGAATTTCTGCTTGCCAAAAAATTTTTTATTGCGAGCGTGGTAAGGAGATGTATATCATGATTCTGAAGTGATCTAAACCAGTCATATTTTTCCAATGGTTTTATCGGGGGAAATATCCCTAGTGCATTTAATTTTTCCGGGAAAATTCGGAAAAACGAGTTTCTAAGTCATTTGTTAAAACAGATTACTTAGAAACGAGTGTTCCAATTTTTCCACAGGAAAAATTAAATGCCCGAGGGATATTTGGTAAGATTATTTCCTGAGTTAAATGAACATTTTATGTGTGAATTTTCTGAGTATTTAGTGGAACACTATTTTAAACAGCCGCATTAATTTCACTTTCGGAAACATTTCCAAACCGATTCATTTTGAGTTTCAGTTGAAAAATTAATAAATTCGTAAGCGTTTTTTGTGATCTTTGTTGTTGGTAACGATACATAACAACACAGCATAGAAACCATGAAGTTTTTTTTCACAAAGCAACTTGTCAAATTTGCATGAAATTTTTCCAATTTTTTTTCCGGAAAAACTGCTGACAGCTAAGTTGACAGTTGTTGAGTAATTTTTCCACTTGGAATTTATATTTGACATACCAATTCTTGATAGCGACTGGTCAAAATTAATAGGAAGGAAATAATCGATGAAAAATTATTAATTATGGACATGTTTTCTTTCCAGCAAAAAATACCCAATTTAGTTGGCTTTCGAATATCATATCAACTTTTGTGGTTGCTCCTTTTATTCTGCCCTAATATCATGGCTAATAAGATAACAACGAAAAAGTCGAAATATTCCAAACCTGTATTTGCTATGTTTTGAAGCTGTTCAAGATTGAGTATTGAAGTTATTCTCATGGAAATCATGAATTTATCTTTCGATTCGAAAGAATTTGAAGGAATGAACTAAATTTCAATAATAGAGAGAGACAGGGGAGAGGGAGAGGGAGAGAGAGAGAGAGAGAGAGAGAAGTTATGAATCAAGTGTATATATAAAATAATAAACTGAGTGTAAAAATTGAACAATACATTGAGTGTATAGATAAAATAATAAAATGAGTTAAAAAAAAAATTACGAAAAGCACTGCCGTGAAGGCAGGAGCTTTTGAGCGCTCGTACATGCACCTTGTAGGTGGATTCGCATTTTCCAGTTTTAGAAATCAATTGAACGAATTTTTGACTGCTGTCAAAAAAATTCTGAAACTTAGGCAAAACTCCAGACTTCATGTCGGTGCTTTAGCTGATCAATTTTTTTCTGATAATTCGCTAGAATTTTCCACGGTATCTATGGTCTTGGTGATGCGATCTGGACAAAATTTTGCACGTAGTTTGAATACATTATTCCTGAGCTAGGTTCATAATTTTATTCCAATCCGATCAGTAGGTTCGAAACTATCAGGAAAAAAATATTTTGAACGGCCATATTTACGGAACCCCTAGTCTAATTTTGCTCATTGATGAACGTGACCGTGAAATTTGCGATCCAAATCCATCCTGAAAATTTCAAGTTCCTAGGCCTTTCCGTTCAAAAGTTACAATTTTCTATGGTTTCTATGGTTCTGGTCATGCGATCTGGACAAAATATTGCTTCAATATATCATTCTCGATTAAAATACAAAATTTCATCTCGATCGAATCCGTAGTTTCGAATTTATCGAGAAAACAAAATTTCAAACGACCGTATTTACGGAACCCCTTGTATAATGTTGATTATAGATGAACGTGATCACGACATTTAAGATCCACACCTATCCTGAAAATTTCAAGTCCCTAGGCATTTCCGTTCAAAAGTTGCAATTTTCTATGGTTTCTATGGTTCTGGTCATGCGATCTGGACAAAATTTCACATGTAGTTCGAACACCTCATTTTCCATTTGAGTGCAAAATTTCATCTCGATCAAATCTGTAGTTTTCAAGTAATCAGGGAAACAAAACTTTGAACGGCCATATTTACGGAACCCCTGGTGGAATTTGGCCCATTAACGAACTTAACCGAGCCATTCGGGAACTGAACCCACACTGAAAATTTCAAGTTTCTAGGTTGTTTCGTTCGAGAGTTATCGTGCTTACGGACGGACGGACGGCCGGACGGACAGACTCGAATTTTCCGACGGATTCGTCATCAGTGAGTCGAACATAGTCGATTGAGACCATTTTCGGCTCAAAATTCGAAAAATACAGACATCGTGACGAAATGATATAGCCCTCGTGTATGTAATACGAGCGCTCAAAAATAGTGTTTACAAGTTGAAATGTATAAGCATCAAAAAGTCAGTGTATCTGAGTCACAAAAGAGACTGAAACGAAGTTATGTTTTCCAAAAAGGAACAAACTCCTCCACTGAACAAATTATATTTTATCGCTCGATGACCATACTGTTGGAAATTTTGTGATATATTCACCATCCAGAATCATTTTCCATAACATACAATTTTTGTGAACGAAAGTAAATAACAGTTATTCCTCTCCCCTTCATAAAACGAAACAACCAGAAATATTAATTTTCTCCATAACCCCGAACACGTGATTACGATCCTCGTCGTCCCCGAAACTGCCTCCCCCGTCATAACGGCCGAAACACCCCCGAAATTACTACCTTGCCTCTCGGACCCGGCCCACTAGCGTGAAAATACTACATTCAAAACAAACACGTAGTTCGGTATCTCGTATCTCCTCATCTGCTCTTTAATTTCGATATTTTTAATTCGTGTTCTGCCTTTTGCCGTACAATTTTCGGAGTGGAGTTAGTCACATGCTAAAATGATGAAGGGTAGGGGGATGTGAATTGCTGCGTTTATGAACACCGCTCCAGGTTGTTTCGAGAATCGATGAGTTTGAATAAAAATCCATTGGGAATTGAAGACAAAAACAGCGAAAAAAATCAAGTCCGATAACAAACCTTCGAAATCGCTCGGGGAAGATTTTATCGCTACAAGGAAAGTTTTTTTAATTCGATTCTTGGAATTCTAGGTTTCGTTTATCCATTTCTATTTGAATGTTCATATTACT
Organism: Aphidecta obliterata; assembly: GCA_963966015.1. Classification (NCBI taxonomy): domain Eukaryota; kingdom Metazoa; phylum Arthropoda; class Insecta; order Coleoptera; family Coccinellidae; genus Aphidecta; species Aphidecta obliterata. The sequence continues at coordinate 43,811,327 of OZ014429.1, read as the reverse complement.
TTGTATAGTTTTGATTACTCATTTAATCTTCAATGACGCACATTGTTGCAGGTGTTGTTTGTTTGTTACATTCCTTCTGGAAATTTTAGATAAGATAATGTTATAAATACTTCTGAAGACGAATCAGTCGTCGATAATTAAAATAGTTTCTTCTATACTGAATGATAGATAGGTCGGATAATCGTCCGTTTCAAATAAATAATTTTTTTTAAGTTGGCTCTCCATTCCCGAAATATAATTATATAAATTACATCTTGATAATTCCCATGAGATTCTCGCTTCCAATCAGTCGATAAAATTACGGAGGATGCACTTGTTCGTTTCTCCTTTTTCTCCCGCATAAGTCGAGGTGAGGGTTTCGATTTACACTTCATTTGCTTACCGAAAATATCATCTTTCCTGCCCCCATCCCCCATTTTCTCGGCATTTCGAGAACGCTCAACTAGTCGAGTATCCGGTTACCACTTTTTCTTCGACCTGTATCGACCTCCTCCTCCATTATTTTTCCGCTTCACGTGTTCGTTCGGTGGTTCTCTCGAATGTGCCCTCGTGTTGAATTGTTATGATTTTGTGTAATCTACCTCGGAGAATTCCATTGTGCCAGACGTGAAAGATCTGGGATGCTGCTGAAGATTTCTTTGAAGCGTCTGAGGAGATGTGATACCTTCCTGTTTGTGGTCGTAAGTGATGGGCGAGATGGTCGATCAAGTGGACTAAAAGTGGAAGGTGACATGAAATCTGAAAGGTTTGGCAACGTATACTTTTGAAAGGGCCAAACTTCAGTGGGAGATCATACATGAGATTTGCAACAAAAAATGTATATAACACATAGTCGAAATGATGACGGTTATTTTCCAATTTAACATTTCTTGTTTCACGAAATATTTTAAATTTTCCCATAAAATCAATTATTCTTTAGTTATCCTTGTTGCCTCATCAAAGTTGACCACATATCTGGAAACAGCAATGAATTTGCTACATGTTAAAAAATTTTGTGTGCCAAAAAAAATTGTATTGCTGGCGTGGTAAGGAGATGAATATCACGATTCTGAGGTAAACAAAACCACTCTACCAGTCATATTTTTCCAATGGTTTTTTCGATGGAAAATAATTAATTATAGACATGTTTTCTTTCCAGCAAAAACTGCCCCATTTAGTGTGCTTCGAATGAAATATTAAATTTTGTGCTTGCTGCTTGTCTTCTTCCCTACTATCATGGCTAACAAGATAACAACGAAAAAGTCGAAATATTTTAAACCTAAATTTGCTCTATTTTGAAGCTCTTTATGATTGAATATTGAAGTAATTTTCATAGAAATCATAAATTTATCTGTGGATTCGAAATAATTTGAGGGAATAAAACAAATTCAATAATACAGAATTTATGAAAACATGTGCAGGAAACAGACTACTACAACTTGTACCCATTGTTCAAAATGTCCACCACCTTGTTTTAATAGAATTCAATGTATATTTATGGTAGTGATAAAAATTATCGTCTGTTATCCGACATACACGAGTATAACACTAGAAATAATTACCACATCACGAAAAACTTCCTGAGATTGAAAAAATCTCAAAAGAGTCCGGAGTACTGTGCAATATCGCTATATAATAGACTACGCCTTAGACTTAGAAACCTGCCAAATTCCAAATTTCAAAAACAAATGAAAGACATATTAGTCAGCAATATATTTCTTCAAGAGAAAAAAGCAACAATAAAGTTTGCGAATGAATTAATATTTAGATTAGGTTAGGTTTGCTTAAATAAGGATAGTGTTAAAACAATTTTTGAAATGAATCAATGTACAGGTAAGGTTGGCTAAAGTTAGGACAGAGTTGGAAAAAATTTTGATATGAATTAATATTCAGGTTAGGTTAGGAAAGTGTTGAAAACATTTCTTCTTCATTTCATTGTTTTCGATAACTGAATATATATTTTTTCAAGAAATTAGTGTATCTGTATCAACGTCGCAGAATAAAAGTTTACCTATTCTAATTTTCTCATTATGCCACCATTATAATACTTTCTCTCTAAATTGAATAATACAATATCCTAAAAATATGACCAACTTCCATAATAGAAATAAAAAAATAATAATACCTTTAATGTGATTCTATTTATATATCCCTTTTGTGGATTTATTTATTGTGTAGATCTACTTTTAGAGGATCTATTTATCATGTGGATCTACCTACTATGTTGATCTACTGATTTACTGGTAGTCGAAGGTAAAGTATAGTATTCAACTTGCGGTAATGGTCATAACTCACTTGATGAATTACTGCAAATTTCATCTGCGTGAGTTATGATCTACATTACCGCTCGTTGAATAATATACTATTAGAAATAGAAAATAATTTTGAAGAATTTCCCAAATTCGGGGGAGAAAAATAAGTCCTCTTTTCCAATCAATTCCACTCAGACCTCGAAAATTGCATATATCTTCAGCACGATTAATATTCCTTCGTCCTTCATCTCCATTGTTGATTTATGTCGTGAATATAGCGCGAATATAACGTTACGTTTTCGGAGAGTTCGAATAGATCCCCCATAAAAACCCTTCGATTTGTATCTGCACCGCCGAAATTCACCCCTCCCGGAAAGTTCTCACAATCGGGTTTTTCTGAGACTAGAATGACAATATTTTACACAACAATATCGAGTTTATTTAGGCTTCAGAGCCTGACGGAGATATATCGACCTGGCAGTCTATTGAATTTACACAAAACGAAGCTCTCCATGTATTCCGGCGAGGTTACAGGAGGGGGTGGAAAGGCGTTTGAAGTGGAAGAATGTGAATGAAAACTCCCAATGTGACATGCGATAATTGAAAAAATTCTGCGAGATTGATGGAAAGTGGTAAAGTGACTAAATACGCCTACAAAGGAACGAAACGAATTCTTCAGATGGTTTTGACGTGTATTATATATAATTATATTTTTCCTATTGAAAGCCAACAACGGACGATTATCCGACCTATCTAGCATACAGTTAGAGAGAAAATCACTTAATTATTATTGTTATTTATTGATTCGTCTTCAGAGGTATTTATAACATTATCTTATCTAGAAGTTCGAGAAGGAATGCGACAAACAATAACACCTGCACTTGTGCGTCATTGAAGATTCAACGAGTAATCAAAATTATACATGATTATTTCCTTCCTATTAATTTTGACCAATCGCTATCAAGAATTGGTATGTCAAATATAAATTTTAAGTGGAAAAATTACTCAACAACTGTCAACTTAGCTGTCAGCAGTTTTTCCGGAAAAAAAATTGGAAAAATTTCATGCAAGTTTGACAAGTTGCTTTGTAAAAACAAACTTGATGGTTTCTATGATTTGTTGCTATGTACCGTTACCAACAACAAAGATCACAAAAAACGCTTACGAATTTATTAATTTTTCAACTGAAACTCAAAATGAATCGGTTTGGAAATGTTTTCGAACGTAAAATTAATGCGGCTGTTGAAAATAGTGTTCCACTAAATACTCAGAAAATTCACACATAAAATGTTCATTAAATTCAGGAAATAATCTTACCAAATATCCCTCGGGCATTTAATTTTTTCTGTGGAAAAATTGGGACACTCGTTTCTAAGTAATCTGTTTTAACAAATAGCATTCGCGAAAGTGGAAAAATCCTCGTCTTCTACTCGAATTTTTAAAACCACTCTCGCTCATGCTATTTGTTAAAACAAATTACTTAGAAACTCGTTTTTCCGAATTTTTCCGGAAAAATTAAATGCATTAGGGATATTACCCCCGATTATTTCCTTCCTATTAATTTTGACCAATCGCTATCAAGAATTGGTATGTCAAATATAAATTTTAAGTGGAAAAATTACTCATTAACTGTCAACTTAGCTGTCAGCAGTTTTTCCGGAAAAAAAATTGGAAAAATTTCATGCAAGTTTGACAAGTTGCTTTGTAAAAACAAACTTGATGTTTTCTATGATTTGTTGCTATGTACCGTTACCAACAACAAAGATCACAAAAAACGCTTACGAATTTATGAATTTTTCAACTGAAACTCAAAATGAATCGGTTTGGAAATGTTTCCGAACGTGAAATTAATGCGGCTGTTGAAAATAGTGTTCCACTAAATACTCAGAAAATTCACACATAAAATGTTCATTTAATTCAGGAAATAATCTTACCAAATATCCCTCGGGCATTTAATTTTTTCTGTGGAAAAATTGGGACACTCGTTTCTAAGTAATCTGTTTTAACAAATAGCATTCGCGAAAGTGGAAAAATCCTCGTCTTCTACTCGAATTTTTAAAACCACTCTCGCTCATGCTATTTGTTAAAACAAATTACTTAGAAACTCGTTTTTCCGAATTTTTCCGGAAAAATTAAATGCACTAGGGATATTACCCCCGATTATATTCAATTTCAAATGCAAACAGATAAGCAATTCATCTGAGGTATACAGGGTTGGCATTATGTAATTATATACATAAAAGTTAAACTTGAAACCCTATAAAATCAATTCAAAACGTTGTAGTTTCAAGAAGGATTACAACAGAATACTTTATTATAGCTGTTGGAAAATCTGCAACTGTGCTGACTAAGCCAAGCAATGCGTAAAGAATAATGTCCTCTCCGAAAGGACGTAATAGGATACTCGAAATCTCCTCTCCAACCACCGAAAGATCGACATCAGATATACGTACGTGGCCGATGCCAGTGAAATGGCCTGTAAACCATGTCATATCCCTCAGTGATATTAGATAATGCCGAATGCAAAGGGGGATAATGCGACTGAATGGAATCGAATTCTACTTGGCAACCATGGAAAAATCCACCTTGAATACAGAAGAGGGATTACGGCTCGAAGGTACTTGTTATCGAAAGACTGCATTTTGTGCGTATTGTAGGACCCTCGTGTTGTGTCGTTTCCAGAGGGATACCCCGTGAAAAGTGCTTGCTTAGCCTGGTGGAGCGTTCTGATCCTACTTCAATGGATGCATATAGCGCATATACTGGAACAGATCTTTTTTGACAATCTGAAAGAACTATGGAGAACTGCATTCAATGCAATTGTGCAAATCTGACATCTGCGCAACGCTAGTTCATTTTTATTTACAGTAATCTACCTAATCAGGATTGCAGAGCCCGTTCGAGAAAGAATAATCTAGTCATAGAAGCTTTTTGGAAAAACTGACAAGCTGAGCTAACCTCGAAATGAGAGGCTCTTCTTGGCTTGCTCTGAGCTCTTGGCTCTGGCTTTTAGGTTTGACAATGATATCTTATCTTGTTATCTCAGGTATTTAATTCACAAGACCTTCATTTGCTTCTACTCAACGTATGTTTTACCATGTTTGTTTGCTTCTTGTGTATTGTTTTGTATCCATTTTTCATACTTTATTATCGAGTCTATTCCATATTATTTAATGATCCTAACTGACAATGTGTATTAAATTCCTCAGTGCTTCCCACAAGAACTTTCTTGTATTATCCCTAGTGCATTTAATTTTTCCGGAAAAATTCGGAAAAACGAGTTTCTAAGTAATTTGTTTTAACAAATAGCATGAGCGAGAGTGGTTTTAAAAATCCGAGTCGAAGACGAGGATTTTTTCACTTTCGCGAATGCTATTTGTTAAAACAGATTACTTAGAAATGAGTGTTCCAATTTTTCCACAGGAAAAATTAAATGCCCGAGGGATATTTGGTAAGATTATTTCCTGAGTTAAATGAACATTTTATGTGTGAATTTTCTGAGTATTTAGTGGAACACTATTTTCAACAGCCGCATTAATTTTACTTTCGGAAACATTTCCAAACCGATTCATTTTGAGTTTCAGTTGAAAAATTAATAAATTCGTAAGCGTTGTTTGTGATCTTTGTTGTTGGTAACGGTACATAGCAACACAGCATAGAAACCATCAAGTTTGTTTTTACAAAGCAACTTGTCAAACTTGCATGAAATGTTTCCAATTTTTTTTCCGGAAAAACTGCTGACAGCTAAGTTGACAGTTGTTGAGTAATTTTTCCCCTTAAAATTTATATTTGACATACCAATTCTTGATAGTGATTGGTCAAAATTAATATGAAGGAAATAATCTTTTTAAAAGTACCAATACAGTACAATATTAACCAGAATAAAAAACAATAAAAAAATTAAATTTATTCATTTCAAATCTTCAATTGATCCTAGAATGTTGCAGATCATTATTAGCTTTCTCGTCAAAGAAGATTTGAGGAAAAACGAAAGCATTAGAGTAACTAGCATAAAAAACAATACAAAAAATCAAATTTTAAGTAATTTTGAATCTTCAATTAATCCTAGAATATTGCAGATCATTTGTAGCTATCTCGTCAAAGAAGATAAACTCCAGAAGAAAGATGAGTGCATTAGAGTAACTAGAATGAAAAATTATGAAAAGCACTGCCGTGAAGTCAGGAGCTTTTGAGCACTCGTTCATCCACGTTTTAGGTAAATTCGCATTTTCAAGTTCTAGAAACCAATCGAAAACTTTTTTGACAGCTATCAAAAAAATTTTCAAACTGTGCTTTTCATAATTTTTTATTCTCTTTACTCTAATGCTCTCATTTTTGTTTGAACATTTTTTTGACAGCCGACAAAAAATTTTTCAAACTGAGGCGAAACTCCAGACTTCTCGTCAGTGCTTTTTATAATATTTTATAATAGTTACTCTAATGCTTTCATTTTTTTTTTAATTTTTTTGGCAGCTGTCAAAAAAGTTTTCAAACTGAGGCGAAACTCCAGATTTCACGTCAGTGCTTTAAGTGATAAATTTTTTTCTCGATTTTTCGCTTGAATTTTCTACAGTATCTATGTTTTGGTGATGCGATCTGCACAAAATTTCGCACGTAGTTTGAGTACATTATTTTTCATCTATGTGCAAAATTTCATTTCAATCCAATCAGTATCAGGAAAAAAGAATTCTGATCGGCCATATTTACGGAACCCCTTGTCTAATTCCGCCCATTGATGAACGTGACATTTGCGATCCAAATCTACCCTGACAATTTCAAGTCCCTAGGCCTTTCCGTTCGAAAGTTATAATTTTCTATCGTTTCTATGGTTCTGGTCATGTAATCTGGAAAAAATGTAGCTTGAATATGTCATTCTCATTAAAAATTCCAAGTTTAGTCACGATCGAATCCGTAGTTTCAAAATTATCGAGAAAACTAAATTTCAAACAACCGTATTCACGGAACCCCTAGTCTAAATTTGCTCATTGATGGAAGTAACCGCGATATTCAAGATCCACACCTATCCTGAAAATTTCAAATCCTTAGGCCTTTCCGTTCGTAAGTTATGATTTTCCGTGTTTTCTATGGTTTTGGTCATGCGATCTGGAAAAAATGTTGCTCGAATATGTCATTCTCAATTAAAATACAAAATTTCGTCGTGATCGAATCCGTAGTTTTAAAATTTTCAATTCAAACGACCATATTTACGGAACCCCTAGTTTAATTTTGCTTTGTTAATATTTGTGAATAATTCAACATTTCAAGACTGTAATTTTGTTGATTTTGTAGAATTTGAAGTACCTAATTTATATCTGAGGCTTAGAAATAGGAAAACTTTCATGGAACACCAGGTAGTTTATCTCCTATTAATAGAATGATGTTTATATGCAATGAGTTTATTGAAAAATTCGATTTAGATTTATTCAATACTAGTTTGAAAAATGTGAGAAGATTTTCTCCTAGGTTGGATAGTTGATAGTGGTTTTGTTGTTGTTCTGCATATGTAATTACCTTTGTGGGTGTATTTGTAGAAATAAATAAATAAATTAAAATGAAAAAATTAACGAAAGCAGTTGGGGTTCAAAAATTGGTTGCTGTTTAATTTCGAGTTTATCGCTGAAATGTCGGAAGAATATTGAAATTTCCTTTCCGATAAAGCAGGAAGTTTCGGAAAAAACCCTCCGTTGCACGTCAAAGATCGACACGGCAATTGTCGAAATCTCAAACTAAAAATCGAATCAACACCCTCCCAATCAGCAACCCTTTCGAAAACGATATCGGCAATGGGGGGAACCCCGCCCGTTCTGCATTTGATTTCCTTTTGAAGTTACAATTTCGATCGTAATCTAATTCCCCTTCCACCCGTCACTCCTACGTCATTCGCACTATACGTTAAATAAAATTTCGCAGTCGGCCGTTTTGCAGGAAATTGAATCTGATTTTTAATTGTCAATTGCGAAGTCGGCCTGATTGGATTCGTTTTGTGCGAGGACGGTTTGGCGGTGATTTTCGCAGCTGGATGTCTTCGGGTGGCAGATTCCGTGCATATGGACCGGGTCCCTCTTCGGTTTTCTCTGGAGATGAGTGGGGCGAGAGACGGCCTTGGGGTGGAGACAGATTCTAATTTGGAGATAATCGTGCTGTGTATCCTGCTCCGGATTCGAAAAGTTTTTTCGGGGGTAATATCCCTAGTGCATTCAATTTTTCCGGAAAAATTCGGAAAAACGAGTTTCTAAGTAATTTTTTTTAACAAATAGCATGAACTAGAGTGGTTTTAAAAATCCGAGTCGAAGACGAGGATTTTTTCACTTTCGCGAATGCTATTTGTTAAAACAAATTACTCAGAAATGAGTGTTGCAATTTTTCCACAGGAAAAATTAAATGCCCGAGGGATATTTGGTAAGATTATTTCCTGAGTTAAATGAACATTTTACGTTTGAATTTTCTGAGTATTTAGTGGAACACTATTTTCAACAGCCGCATTAATTTCACTTTCAGAAACATTTCCAAACCGATTCATTTTGAGTTTCAGTTGAAAAATTAAATTCGTAAGCGTTGTTTGTGATCTTTGTTGTTGGTAACGATACATAGCAAAACGGCATAGAAACCATCAAGTTTGTTTTTACAAAGCAACTTGTCAAACTTGTATGAAATTTTTCCTATTTTTTTTCCGGAAAAACTGCTGACAGCTAAGTTGACAGTTGTTGAGTAATTTTTCCACTTGAAATTTATATTTGACATACCAATTCTTGATAGCGATTGGTCAAAATTAATAGGAAGGAAATAATAAGCGTAAATTTACGGAGAACTTCGCGAATTCGAGAAGAGTGATTATTCAAATTCAAATTTAATAATTACCTTCAAAATACATACAGGGTTTTTGGAAAGGACATTTAAATTACAGTCAAATTAATAATAACAACATTGACTTTACGCTGATACATTTAACGTCAACTATACATTTATATTAATTTACTGCATAAAAGGTACTTTTGATGAGAATATCTTTAACTTTTCCCTTAAATTTTGTACTAGGCAGTGATGTCAGACACTGAGGAAGTTTTTTGTACAGTTTTATCCCATTGAAGATGTGAGTGTTTTGTGTTTTCTGCAGTCTATTTCTTTCTTTTACTCCGTTATATCCGAAAAATTATAAAACAAAAATGATCCACTGAACCTTACAAAATACATTTTATCAAATGGCATGTCATAATGACAACGTTATGTCACTCAATTTTGATGACATAAAGAAGCCCATTATGGTACCACCATGAATTCATCATGGTACTGAGTGCTATAAATTCAAAAAAGTGGCAATAACTTTTGGCATTTCACCAAAGGTGTTGTTTCGTGCATTTCTTATTTTTATAAGTGACAAAAAAACGTCGATGGTTTCTGTTGCAAGGTCGTATTTTCACATATTGTCTGACACGTTCTACCATATTCAATCCTGGGATATTCCCCGATGTTTCAAAAAATTCTCGCATTACCTTTGTTTTTGTATTCGGTAAAATTATTCTAAAAACGGATCCTTCATCTATCATATTTTCAACAAGCCTACTTGTCAGTTTCTTTTTTCTGCATGCTCCACTTAGTCCAATTATCATAGCAACTTTTTGAAATGAATATGAATCATCTGATGCTTCTGTTGAAAACTTTGTGACATCTTGTTTATTAAAAATTTTGGATTTTTTAGCTCTGATTTACGTTTAAGTAATGCAATCAGCTGTAGGTACTTGCTAATATCGACGTTTTTTCTTGTTAATAAAAACTTCTTATCATCGAATAATACGACCAGAAAGAAGATGGTTTTCTTTCCTTAGATAAGCATTCAAAAGTGCGCCAACAATACTTTTTCATGAGTGATATTCTTGATTTTCTTGGTAGAACACCATTCTTCCTACCAATTAAACGCTATTTCATATACACTCCGTGATTTTTCCGGCAAGGTGAGTCCACGTGATTCGCGTCATTTCTTCCAAATCAGAAGGCACTATACCAGGTTCGGAAACACTCATTATTGTTCAAATTATATTCAATTCTACGTGACAATTGTTTGACAGCAGATATATAAATATTGCAGTTACAATCTGACGTCGTCAAGGAAACGGCAAAGCACAGCTCACTAACCTACTAATATTTGAAACTACACATATTTAGAAATAGTTGTCATTGTGACATGTCAAAAACGCAGTTTTCAGTTTTTCGAAAATGTATTAATATAAATGCCATTAGATGAAATTTTGTATGTAATACGAATCATAAACAATCATTATGATACACGTTGTGTTATCGAGCAAGGCATTCACGACTTGTACCATAATGATCGTCTTTATGATCCTTATGACAAAAATAAATATTATTCAAATTCAAAGTTTTGGTAGAAAAATTGTAGATTTGGCTTAATCGAAATCTCAAAACAGATTTATCACTCTAAGACTGTCTTTTCATAAACTACATCTTGAAATAGACTTGTTGAATGTTCACCCTCTCGTTTCCAGTTCTAGTGTGGCATTCCTAGACAAACAAGACGTATAAATAGCAAGAAAGGGTTCTTAGCCTCTCTGAGATAAGAGGACGGAGGACAAACATCGTAGGGATCATCTGTTTCCAATCTGGGTAGATATCCCCTGTTCTGCGGCGTGTGCGGCAAGAAGCAGACTTCCGAGGAACGTGAATGTTCGAACATCTGGCGAGCTACCCCAGATACAACTCGAAACACCGAAGTCTCATCCCTCGCTCGAGTTCTCCCAAAGAGGAAATAATTATAATCGAGTTAAGGCCCCCGAATTAAACTGTTTGAGACGCAAACCGGGAATCCCGAGGACTCGAAAAATTGTTCCCGTTTTATTGAAAAGATTAAAGAAGGTAGAAATGAGGAGTTTTATTCTTGATATCGCTTTTCTTCCCATCTCGTTCTCGGAAGTTTTCTCATAAAACAATATCCTGCAGCCGAAAGCAATAAGTATGCTTCAGTTCTCATTACTGGCTCAACCCTAACTTTTTATTGGTACTATCGCGGTTACATAGGAAATTTTCGTGTTGCTGAGGGTCGAAACAGCCTGTTTATGGCGGAAACTTTCGGGTTTTGTTCGAACTTATGAATAACCGGTAGATGCTGCTTCTCGAAATTAGATTGAGGATTTGTTTCCTCCGTCTCAAATTTCTTTCGCTCCTCCCGCACAATTCACAGCATAGTTTCTCGTTCTCAAAAACACTAGATTATAGATTTCCTATATTTTCTCTGAGAGAAGCAAACATAGCATTTTTGGGGGGTCTGAATTTTCGAATGCGATTTTATCGGATAAGGATAAATTGGTGAAGTAGCTGGTTAATAATCTGAAAACATCGATTGATTCTGAAAAGTAGAAGTCGAGATATAAAGGATTGAAAGTTGGAAAATTTTCATTTTGAAGTATTAAAAATTAAAATTTGCATATAGGGCTGCGATTTTCTTTCCATCGGATTACGCGACCTCGAAAACCTATATTTCCATACCAAACTTGCCAGTATCTGCCATAGTTTTCCCTAAAAAAAATTATTTAGTTTTTCCAACTTTCATTTTCGAGTTGCGTTTGAAAGAGTGTACTGGCGCGAATAACACTATGATTAGTCTACTGAGTGGTTTTGTGGAATCTACTCAATTGGTTTCATAACCACCATACAAAAAAATTATTATAGATTACCTATATTTTCTCTGAGAGAAGGAAATATAGCGATTTTGGGGGGGTCTACCCCTTAGTTTTTTTCGAGTAAAAATTTCAAATTTTTGAATGCGTATATCGTGTATACGGCCGGACGGCTCAAAATTCGAAAAATACAGACATCGTGACGAAATGATATAGCCCTCGTGTAAGTAGTACGAGCGCTCAATTATTTTAGATTTCCTATATTTTCTCTGAGAGAAGTCAATAGAGCGTTTTTGGGGGATCTACCATTTAGTTTTTTTTTTCGAGGAAAAAATTCGAATTTTTGAATGCGATTATTATTGGATAAGGATGAAGTGAGGAAGTCGCTGGTTAATAATCTTAAAACCACGATTGATTCTGCGAGTAGAATATGAGATATGAAGGATTGAAAGTTGGAAAATTATCATTTTTGAGTAAAAAAAATTCAAGTTTGCAAGTAGGGCTGCGATTTTTCTTCCATCGGATTGCACGACCTCGAAAACCTATATTTCCATACTAAACTTGCCAATACCTGCCAAAGCTTTCCCGAAAAAAAATTATTTAGTTTTTCCAACTTTCATTTTCGAGATGCGTTTGAATTACTGTAGTCTCTTTACACGACGTCGTTCACAATTTGCAACTCAAATAAGATTAGGGCTTCTCTGATAACCATTAATTTTGTGAATACCTCGACTGAACAGTTTCGTCCATTAACAATCTTTTTGAAAACTCACTCCGAGATTAAAAGTCTTTCACACTCTTGTCCCAATGGTAGACACTGCGTTCATGCAGACGCCATCCAATAATTCCATTAGAAATAGCGGGGTTTCCCGGACTTGCAAGTCATCTCTTCTGATGAACAACGATATTGAACGGTGAAGTAAGTTGGAGGAACACAAAATGTCGCAGTACAGTTCTCATGTTCTGCATGATTCGATTTCTGACAAATCTGTTTATGCTCACTTCCCTTCTGCCAAATTTGATTCGTTCTTATTCGGTTTGTATATATTGGGGATTTGCCGTAACAAGATATTTTCATATGCAGAAGACGGAGGGAAGGAGATTCGGTATTGCGAATAATAAAATAGGGACAGGGTGGGAGAAAAGGTCCAATTCTAAATTTCAGGGTAGCAAATGAATATTCGGAAGAACCCTTGGGCTATCGCATGAAAAAAGGAATACAATATACGATCAACCATGGTGACTATCATGATTCCGATTCATCTAGGTTCCCATTAAACCGCTCGCGTAATTGATCCGCTAAAAGGGAAATCTCCCTCGATTCGCGGAGTCTGTACAAACAAGATGAAGACGTATCTCCTTTTCGGCGGATTCCTTCCTGACAAATGGAAACCGTTCGATATAACGAGTTCCCTCTCATTTCGTTTCCTCTTTCTGGGGAACGAACGGAATAAAAGGTGGATGTTTCGACAATAAAAATATTAAATGACTGGAAGCGTTCCAGCGGGCCTGATCCAACCGGAAACATGTTTTCGTTTCATCAAATGGATTGTGTAATTTATTTTTTATACTAATGGGGTTGCTCCTCTTTCGCGGTCTCGATGTTGAAGCAACATTCCTTTGGGTATTCTGGGCTGGTCGTGGTTTGTATTTTAGTTATTTATGTCATAAGGATCATAAAGACGATCATTATGGTGCGAGGCGTAGCCGAGTCCGGTAACACAACGTGTGCCATAATGATTGTTTATGATTCGTATTACATACAGATCTTTATCTGATGGCATTCATATTTATACATTTTCGAAAAATTGAAAACTGCATTTTTGACATGTCACAATGACAACTATTTTTAAAGGAGTAAGTATATGTGTAGTTTCAAATATTAGTGCATTTTCCTTGACAACGTCAGATAGTAACGGCAATATTTATTTATCTGATTTCAAACAATTGTCACGTAGAATTGAATATTATTTGAATAATAATGAGTGATTTTGAAGCTGATAGTTCGCCCATTGATTCGGGTTCGGAAGAAATGACGCGAAATACCGTGAACTGCCTTTTGCCAGAAAAATCACGGAGTGTATATGAAATAGCGTTTAATCGGTACGAAGAATGGTGTTCTACTAAGAAAATCAAGAATATCACTCATGAAAGAGTATTGTTGGCTTACTTTGAATGCTTATCTAAGGAAAAAAACCATCTTCTCACTGTTCGTATTATTCGATGATAAGAAGTATTTCATTAACAAGAAAAAACGTCGATATTAGCAAGTACCTACAGCTGGTTGCATAACTAAAACGTATCTATCCCAAAAAAATGTATCTTTTCCATATACCGATCCTTGTTTGCTCTCACAAGAAGAAACACTGAAATGGCTAAAGTATTATCATCCAGTAGAAGAAGATTACCTATGCGATCAAGACTCCAGCATGTCTCAGAAATATTCCGAAAAACCACACCGAAAACTGTCCCAGAACGACAACGGTACTTTCTCCAGATTTTAAACTTTTAGAAGTTGGAAATATCCTCTCAATCGAAAACAAGAACATTTTGGAAAAATGTCCCCAACAAACCAGACATTATTTTGTGCTTTCCATGACGATTTTCCGAACTAAATTGTTCCTACAATTACGTAAAATAGGGAAACATATTATGTGATTTTACCTTAAGTGACTTCAATCAACCAAAATTCTACGATTATTGAATCTCGGAACGAAGAAGAAATCCCGGATATCAAGATAGAAGAACTGGACCAATGTAACCTTTATTGATAATTGTTTATTTTATTTCGAAATATTTAAAAAAAGATATTTTTTGTAAAGCTTCACCTACGGGTGATACTTTTATCCAAGGTGGGGAGGAATTACATAAAGCTATCTCCACTAGAAATATTTTTTTTCAAAATAATGATTTCTTGCACATCACTTTGAGTTTCTGTGTAACACGCTCACAAAAGAATCAAATCAATCAGTTTCTTTATGATGAAATAAGTTATGAAGATGTATTACAACATTTTGAAATATACATGAAAGGCGCATATTTTTTTTTGAGTTGCCCACACGGGCTTTCTCAAATTTTATTTTCACCATGAAGGATCAAACTTTCACATTATGGAATATTCATCCTATTTTACGATGAAATTTGAAATTGGAGATTTTTTTTTCGAAAAATTTACAACAGATATTCATACGGTTTTCAGCATATCTATTGGTAATTCAATGAAGAATATTTCACCATGAGAAAACTGATGGATTTGATCCCCATGTGAGCGTGATACACAGAAAAGCAACGTGATGTGCAAAAAATCATTTTTTTGAAAAGAAAATATTTCTAGTGGGGATAGATTTTTTTTTTTTTTTTTCAGAGAGTCCAATAGCTTTTCTATACAGAGTTACAGGATTATCCATTCATTCTGGGACACCCTGTATAGAATTTCATTATAGTACTTAGTACCATAATGAGCTTCTTTATGTCATCAAAATCGAGTGACATAACTTTGTCATTATGACATGCCATCATATGATAGATAGTTATTTATGTCATAAGGATCATAAAAGTACTTGATTGTAAAACTGAACACATGCATATCATGGACTAAGAACATGAAATATGGTGAATCTCATTTTGACGCAATCCATTTTTTAACTTCATCATAAGTGATATCCCCTTACATAAAAGAAATACACAAAGCCATACTTATTCCGCCTGAAAGACATAACGACATAAAGCACAATATGCAAATCAAGATCATGAAAGATAATTTCCATAACATGCGTCGATTTGGCGTATTCTCTCTTGGCAATCCGAGTACTTTTCCATGTAGATATTCATTAAAATGCAGCTTCCCGCGTGGCGACCACGGTCGAGACTAATTTCGATGCAGTTTCCCATTCAGAGGGCCCGAAAGGCTGCAGATTCCGGTCGTTTTCGATGAATTATCATCATGTGGGGGGAAACAAAGTGGAAACTTTCGAACGGCAAATTGTTATTTACGTCGAAGCGTGGGCGATTGAATTGTTTCTCTTTTTTCGCTGGGGAAAAACCCGCTCGATCACATCCGACAATGGCTGGAAGAAATTAAAAACACAATTTTCGTCGGGTTTCCCTTTTGGCACCGTAAGGAGCATTCAATTTTCTTTGAACATGTTATTGGTTTCACAGAAGGGAGGGGTCGGAATAAATAAATAATGGATCTGGGTTCTCGAAGAATTGAGGTTGAGGAACGTGCCGTTCTGCAGATCGTGAAATTCTTCTATTTTTGCTGTCATCACTCTGTTTTATGTTGGATGTTTTATTTCCAATGGGAAAAAATTAAATTCTTCATCGAAATAAGAAATATGATCGAATCGAATATTGAAGTTCGGATCGGCATCTCAACCAAGAAAATTATTTACATATACAGGATGTTCCTTGATTGGAGGTACGAAAGAAGAGGGAAGATTCCTTAAGTGATTTTAAAAAAAAAAATTCCATAAATATGGGATCGCAAGCGTTTGGTTTTCGAAATACAGGGTGTTAAATTTTGAATTTTTTTCTCATAGTATCTATACTTTACAAGATAGTCAATTGAAATTCTGCATAGATATTACAATTGAGAGTTTACACCATGTGACATGCAAATTTCGATAGCAAATCTACAGGTTGATATTTATTCTGGAACATTGCTCTATGTTTTCCTCCAGAACTTCTTGTTTGGTGAGCCACTGTTCATTTGAAAAAATGTAAAAAGCAGCTTTGTTTTAATACAAAACTTTATGTTCTCTTGTAGTTTTGTCGTATCTGCTACCGATTTTGAGAAAAAATTTTTTAACGATTCTCTCCAAATCCTCAGAAAAATACAAATTGTCATAAAATTTCAGTTAGTGAGCTGTGGTGAATTAATTCATTGATTGTTTTGACACATTAAATTCGACTTTCTCAGTTGAATCTTGTGAAGTGTTGATACTTTGAAAAAAATTCAAAACTTAACACCCTATATCTCGAAAACGAAACGTTTGCGATCCCATGTTTATGGGACTTTTTTTCCTCGAAATTACCTAAGGAATCTCCACTCTTCGTTTGTACCTTCAATTTAGAAACACCCTGTATATTAGTCCGAATTTCAAATTGTGCCCAAGTGAAGAAGGCCAGTAAGAATCCGGGAAAAAAAAGTCGAGCACTCTTTGATTTCACCCCCAACCCGACGAAGATGAAAGAGAATGCCGATCACAAAGATTCGACAATGAGTTTTACTTTTCAATTACAGAAAGAATGGAGAAGCAGAAAATTGTTCAACAATTTTTGGAGCTTTCCGCGCTGTAATTACTTCATTATTTCGGAGATCCCGTCCAACTCTTCCGTACCTGCGAATATTAAGTTCCAGCTTTTCCGACCTGACTGAATTCAATTTGGGGGATCGTGCTTGTTCATGCGATTTTTTCTTCGTTTTCAGATAATAATGCGTTTAGTTTAATTCCCTCTCGCTAAGTGAGGCAGGAAGAATTTCTACCAAACTCAAAATCTCGATTTATACCTGCCAAACGCCGAACATGAAAATATAAATAATTTTAACAGTTGGGGCAGTGCTGGTTCACGATTACAATCACCTTGATTAATTTTCGAAATTGCGTCGGGTCACGTTACGTATAATAATCTATTACTACAAGGCTGAAATAATTTATTCACCGTTTGTTTTGAATTATTGCTTTTAGGTATCGATAAGATTCGGGGTTTCAGTAGAATGAAACACTGGCAGTGGGGAAAACTTATACAGGGGTATCCACTTTTAAAAGAGCCAAACTTCAGTGGGAGATCATACATGAAATTTGCAACAAAAAACGTCATATAACACGTGGTCGAAATGTTGACGGTTATTCTTCAATTTAACATTTCTTGATTTCAAGGAATATTTCAAGTTTTCCATTAAATCAATTATACTTCAGTTATCCTTGTAGCCTCATCAAAGTAGACCACTTATTTGGAAATAGCATTGAATTTGCAACAAGATAAGAGTTTTTGTGTGCCAAAAAATTTTCTATTGCGGGCCTGGTAAGGAGATGAATATCACGATTCTGAAGTGAACAAAACCGGTCATATTTTTCCAATGGTTTTATCGATGAAAAATCATCAATTATGGACATGTTTTCTTTCCAGAAAAAAATACTCCATTTAGTGTGCTTTCGAATGACATATTAAATTTTGTGCTTGCTGCTTGTCTTCTGCCCTCATAACATGGCTAACAAGATAACAACGGAATAGTGTAAATATTCCAAACCTAAACTTGCTGTATTTTGGAATGGAAATCATGAATTTATCTGACAATTCAAAATAATTTGAGGAAATTAACCAAATTTCTATAATACAGATTTTATGAAAACATGTGAAGAAAACAGACTTCTACTACTTGTAACAATTGTTCAAAATGTCACCGTCTTGTTCAATAGAATAAAATAGAATAGATCTTTATTTCTAAATACTAGGAATAGTTGAAAGGAAATAGTGTCAAAACCTACATATTATTAAATTCTTTCATATCGTAGGGTTCCAATTCCATCAATAAATCTTACAACGCCTTCTTAAAATTCATATTCCCTGCTGATGTGATTTGATAGTTTATTGAAAATCCTCAAACAAGAGTAGTGGCAATTTTTCTCGGTTACTTTGAAGTGATGTTTGGGATATAAGTACTGTGAATCTCTAGTTTTATATTTGCTTTGGCTCAATTCATTTTCAAAAAGGTGTTTATTCCGAAAAACAAGTTTTGAGCATTCTTGAATGTACACTGCGTATGATGTAGGAAATTTATTCTCTTTGAAAAGACCATGGCAAGACTCCCGGTATCTGAGTCCAAGGATGACTCCTAGGACTTTTTTCTGGGTTATAAAGATGTTTTTCATGTTTCTATTTTATCCATATCCTCATTTCTACTTGTTGAAGATTCAGTGCGAAAACGATGTATAAATGTATTGGATTAAGCAGCGGACATTTCAAACCATCGTTATAAATAATAGTAGTCTGTCTTCTTTCCATATTTTCATTGAACCTGTATTATTAAAATTTAGTTTATTTCTCAAATTCTTTTGAATCGACAGATAAATTCACGACTTCCATGGAAGTTACTTCAATATTCAATCATAAAGAGCTTCCAAATAGAGCAAATTTAAGTTTGAAATATTTCAAATTTTTCGTTGTTATTTTGTTAGCCATGATATTAGGACAGAAGACAAGCAGCAAGCACAAAAGTTGATGTGTCATTCGAAAGCACACTAAATGGGGTATTTTTTGCTGAAAAGAAAACATGTCCATAATCAATGATTTTTCATCGATTATTTCCTTCCTATTAATTTTGACCAATCGCTATCAAGAATTGGTATGTCAAATATAAATTTTAAGTGGAATAATTACTCAACAACTGTCAACTTAGCTGTCAGCAGTTTTTCCGGAAAAAAATTGGAAACATTTCATGCAAGTTTGACAAGTTGCTTTGTAAAAACAAACTTGATGGTTTCTTTCCTGTGTTGCTATGTATCGTTACCAACAACAAAGATCACAAACAACGCTTACGAATTTATTAATTTTTCAACTGAAACTCAAAATGAATCGGTTTTGAAATGTTTCCAAAAGTAAAATTAATGCGGCTGTTGAAAATAGTGTTCCACTGAATACTCAGAAAATTCACACATAAAATGTTCATTTAACTCAGGAAATAATCTTACCAAATATCCCTCGGGCATTTAATTTTTCCTGTGGAAAAATTGGAACACTCGTTTCTAAGTAATCTGTTTTAACAAATAGCATTCGCGAAAGTGGAAAAATCCTCGTCTTCGACTCGGATTTTTAAAACCACTCTCGCTCATGCTATTTGTTAAAACAAATTACTTAGAGACTCGTTTTTCCGAATTTTTCCGGAAAAATTAGATGCACTAGGGATATTACCCCCGATAAAACCATTGAAAAAATATGACTGGTTTTGTTCATTTCAGAATCTGCATATTCATCTCCTTACCACGCCCGCAATAAGAATTTTTTTTGGCACACAGAAATTTTTTTCTTATAGCAAATTTAATGATTTTTCCAGATATGTGGACAACCTTGATGAGGCTACAAGATTAACTGAATTAAAATTGATATTATGGAAAAACTCTATGAAATCAAGAAATGTTAAATTGAAGAATAACCGTCAACAGTTCGACCATTTGTTATTTGACATTTTTTGTTGCAAATCTCATGTATGATCTCCCCCTAATGTTCGGCCCTTTTAAAAGTAGACACCCTGTATTTAACCTGGTGTAGTATGTATCAGTACGAACACTCTGTATATTAACGATCTTGATGCAATATCTGGCACCTCGCTTTGTCGCCAAAGCGTGCCCGAAACGTAAACAGATGTGTTTACTATAATATGTAATGTTGTCATCAATCATGTTATCGATTCTCGAAGGTGTTTTGATACAATCGATTAAACATGTAACTATCTTATGAATATATAAACATATTAACATCTTGGCTAGATCAGAGTCTTCAGATCAGAGTCCCTAGATGTTACCAATAAACCTTTGACGAGTGATTAGTGTATTATTCACCATCCCTGCATAACGATTGAGCGAACCTACCCTAGCTGGGTACGTTACATTGGGCTGTGTTAACACGCACGAATTTAGAGTCGATATTTTTCGGTCGAAAGTTCCGAAATTAGAAGTATACTCTGAGGGAATGTTTGCTGGACCGCAAAAAGCATTTCAATTGATATGCAGAGATTGAATTAAATCGCTCATGCGAATGGTTTTGGAGTATTATTCTCATCAGCCTGTAAAACGACGTAACTGAACTGGAGGCCATCATCAGGTCCTCCCAAAGTAGTCAGCACTCGAACCTGAATTAAAACAGGATCTCCACCGAAAAACCCCGGCATTAAAAGCGCGCACGACACGAAAACGAACATCCTTCTACTTGAACCATCCTCGACTCAGCGAAACGCCAAGTAGTCAAGTTACTCATCCGGGTCCTCCTGATATTTAAATAACTCCAAGGAAACGAGAGCCCGGCTAAAATAAAAAGCGGATAAACCCATAATTATATTTCAGTGGAGCTGTGTTTGTCGCAGCATTAATCAGAGGTGTCCAATTGCAGCATCTCTACAGTTACTGCTACTAATTTGCTACACAGCAGATCACCGTAGTAAGTTGAGCACGAACGGAGTAGTCCCCTCTGTGCTGTTATAATGGAAGTAAATTACAAGGAGGACTTGATTCGATGTGACAACTGGCTCTTTTATTAGCTCAACCAGATTTCGAGGTACGCTCGGCTAGTTCGTTAGGAATTAATGGAATCGACAGGGAGGAGACTGCATCAGAATCATCTTATACGGTTTGAAAACTTCTCTGTAATATTTGGGAATATGAATAATTGATCTCAAATTCGGTTACATATCTCGGAGAAGAGTCTGTATATTCGTGCATACATTGTGTTACTTTGTATAATCAACGAGTGACCGACGGGACACCTGCAACTTAGATAACAAAATTCAATAGAGGCAAGTCATTCATCGACAGCCTTGTAGTCGATGGATGTTGTGGCTACAGGGCGAGATAAGGTCAAGAAAAGGGGAGAATTGGCAACTACGGTTGATTATGGGAAAATTACGGAAAAAGAATTTAAGAGCGTCGGTGTCCCCAAGCCAAGTGGGAGGCATTAAGAGAAATTTCCACTCAGGAGAAAATAATACAGAACCAGGGCTGTATCTAGGTGCTATTGCGCCTGTGGCAATATAATATTAGACAGTGCCCCCCCATTTGCGTAGATTTTTTTATCATCAATCATATTTTCTTATAGTATTTTTTTTTTCATAATGCTAGTCATATATTTCCGTAAGAGTTTCAAAATAATACACATTTTCATGGAAAATTTTTTTCATTGAAAACATTGAAATACACATTTTAAATGAAATGCATGTAAGCAATTCTTAAAATTGATACACCTATAAATTGACCTTATGATTATAACAGGCTGAGACCATGTACTCCAGTCAAAAGTAGATCTATTCTCTAAGATGTCATGCGCAGATCTATAGGATTTATGGTCCATCTCTAGAGCTTAGCGTCACTCCGCATTATCATCCTTTTTAGATCTTAACCTGAAACTAGAACGTAACTGTGTGTATACAGTTCCACGTGCTTATTTCCGACATTAGATTATTGTGAAAGAAACGATTTCGTTCACCATCCTGTGTGTTTTTACTATTAACTTACACGCATAAAAATAAAACAAATTCTGAAAAAACAAAATGAAATATTCATATTTATGTAATAAATACGAACATTTATCTTTAAAAATGTAAATTCTTCAACTTAAAATTTAAAAATACATACTGCAAACGTAAAATAAAAATTTCTTGGTAAGTTGACTAGAAAACAATAATCAATAATCACAATCTCTGCAAAAAAAACCGCAAACTTAGCATACAAATACTATTTTATAACCATTTGAATCACGTCGTAATAATAGTTTCGTACAGGGCCCGATGTTACAATATTCAAGAAGTCCATACGTTAAGTATAAAAAAATCACTAGAATAATCTTTGCGATATGAGATTGAAGATTCAATGAAAACTATGAAAAGTAACACTAAAATTTGAGTTTTATTAGATTTCAAAATGAGACGCTCTGAGAAGTGAGAACTCAAGTTTGAAAATCCATATTTTCCGCAATGAACCAACATATTTCTTCTTGAATTGAAAGGAACAATATCATTATGTTAAAATACAAATAATTGAATATATCCGATGCCAGAATTATGTCATAAAAAATAACAAATACTTAGTACAACTCACCTTCAATAGCACAATTTATAATGCTCGAATCCAAAAGCACAATGGCACAAAAAGTCAGAATATAAAAAAAAAACTCAAAACTTATATTACTTCAAATCTGGATACACACTAAACGAACATCAAAATTTAAATTTTTTGCTCATCTCTTCACAATTGAAAGAAATCAATATTTATGTAGAATAGAATAGGATTCCCCAATTTTTCTCCCACTTCTTGAGCTCAAAACTCTGATTGGTGAATTTTTGGCAATACAAATCGTTTTTTAAAATACCACAGATGTGGCCTAAAAAATTTAAACAAATCGATCATTATGAACCATCATCATCAAAGAAGCCGGATACGATAAGGGATGTAGTGTGAGCAACTCATAAAAGGGCTGTGCTTGGAATCGCATGACGATATTGCCGATTGTAATATTTATGATCAGAGTACGGCATCTTTGAAAATTTTTTATAACAATTGGGCCATATTTGTCGTATTCCTGACCTTATTGCATTCTCATTCTGTACTTTGAATATCAATGTTTCGAAATGTTGTGATCGAATTACTCACTTACGTAACCGTGTTGTCATCTTTCGAATTATTTTTTTTGCTTGGCGCTTCTACGTTTTTATTTTTGATATTTTTCGGCGCCCCTTCGGACCTTGCGCCCGTGGCAAGTGCCACCCTTGCCACGCCCTAGATACGGCCCTGTACAGAACGATGAACAGTGAATACATATACATCATCAAAGGGATCTTGGCTTTCTCCCTCAATGACTTTCATCAATTCGTGGTTTCCTCACCTCTTAGAGACACTAAAAAAAATTCAACTCCGTTATTTTTCGAACTCAATTTCGTTCCAAAAATGGACCTGAGCAAACGTCCCAAACTTCGTTTACGAACGGAATGCAGATTCCAATCCGAACGCGGGGGATGAAAATTAGGATTTCATGCATGATATTTCCGGCAAGCACGCTCCACGAATCCGGGTCACCGATACAGAAATAACGAACCGTCATATCTATATCGACGAGATAACACGAACCAGGTGAACCGGTGACGCCGAAATTTCGCATTCGTTCCGATTTCGGCGACGTGAAACGTCAACCGGATCGAGGTTTATCGAACGGGGTTAATTGATGGAGGCTGCGTTACTTGGACAGTGCATTTTCCCCCAAAATGCGATGAAAGTCTTCGAATCGTGTTGAATATTTGGTTTATTATGTATGGAACATTAAGTCTATTTTATTCATTTATTGAAGCTTCGGAACATCTAGCAATAAGAATAATAGTCTCTCTTATTCGGCTGTTTATCTTAATTTATCGAATTCAGGAATGAAAATTGAAAAATTATACTAGATAAACTAGTAAGTAAACCAATAAAACATTGCATGTATCCCAGATACCAACGAATTCATCATTTGCATTTGCATTTCATTTGCTTTACTTGGTATAATTTTTCAATTTTCATTCCTGAATTCGATAAATTTGGATAAACAGTTTTATATTATTCTTCTAGTCAATTATTCAGACGAATAAGGTTGAAGCTTGTATCCGTAAATTCCATGTGTGACTATCTATGCTTGTAATGTTTACGGCGTTGTCATACATGTGTATTTCGTTTTTGCAGAGCCGATAAGACATTTTATGATCTACAGATATTTGAGACAGTTGTTCTTGGAACGGACAGGTGGCGCGATTTTTGGGAATTTTCTCAGGTCCACGTTGCCTTATGTCTTGAGGTTTTCTGTTTCTCACATCCAATTTATCATTTTGCTAATCGTACTGATGAGATCTGATATAGATCGAAACCGGTCTACGACTGCAAATGATGGATTCGTTGGTATCTGGGATACATGAATTGTTTAGTTGGCTTGCTTATTAGTTTACCTAGTATAATTTTTCAATTTTTATTCCTGAATTCAACCTAGCAATAAGCGTTGCGAAACTGAACTATATCCTGATATTGTATTCGACCTCTGACAGGGTCACAAGGCTTGCAAGCTCGGTATATTTTATTCGCGAAGGAAGGGCCGTCAAAAGAGCGCAATATAAAATTAGGAGCGCTATTTCCTTTGCAAAATGACCGTACGGTGGTGCTATTGTGTTCGGGGAAAATGGAGGAGAGAAAACGCGTTCAAAGGAAAAAGAAACGGTAGTGATTCGACTATTTCGCAAGAGAAGCGGGGCGACGTTATTTGCTTGTCTTTGCGGAAGGATGCCGTTCTCCTTCTGGTAATCTTGCAGTAACAAGTCATGATGGCTCTAGATTTTACCGCTCTAGATTTTACCACTATGACGAAATTAGAAAAAAGATGAATTATAAGAAAAACTATTCAAAATAAGAAATGAGTGAATCTGTAGTTATGGCTTTGTTTAATTTATTTAAGGAACCAATTCCATTCAACATGTTGTCTCTGATTTGTCAAGGAGCAAGTATTTCACAAAATTCCTCTATACAGGGTGTTCCTAAATTTGAGGTACAAACGAAGAGGGAAGATTTCTTAAGTAATTTCAATAACAAACATGAGAACGCAAACGTTTCGTTTTCGAGATAAAGGGTCTTGAAGTTTTGATTTTTTCAGTTTTTTTCTCATAATATCTACACTTCACAAGATATTCAACTAAAAGTTGGCACAGATATTGCAATTGAGAGTTTACACCATGTGATATGCCAATTTCTATAGAAAATCTACAGGGTGATATTTTTTCTGGAACACTGTCCCCTGTTTTCCTCCAGAACTTTTTTTTTGGTGATCCACTGTTGATTTGAAAAAATATGAAAAGCAACTTTGTTGTTGTACCAAACTTTTGGTTTTTTGTAGTTTTGAAGTATCTGCTACCGATTTCGGGAAAAAATTTTGAACGATTCTCTCGAACTCTTCAGAAAAATCCAAATTGTCATAAAAATTCAGTTAGTAAGCTGTGGTGTATTAATTCATCATTAGATTTTATGATTATTTTTCCGATCTGTAGCAATAATTCATAAATATTTGATAAACTCGTATAATCATAACAAAAAATGTCTTACTAGAAGTAACACCCTATATTTCCATGTTTATGGGATTTTTTTTTCTTAAAATTACTTCAGGCCCTTCTTCCTTTGTACATCCAATTTGGGAACACCCTGTATAATAAATAAGGAAAAGTATTCCTAGAAAATCAATATTTTCATATAATCTACAATGTCCAACATTTTGTATACCATCCACGACCACGTCCTCCAATAAAACCACAAAATGAACACTCGTTATTTTCCCAATTTAGAAGACTATAAACCAGAGTATGAACATTAAACTCTCATCGAAGAATTCAAAGCGGAAACAGCAGACATTCAGGTTACAATTTCCACATTTCCGTTTATAAGGAATGCTTCAGACGTTCCCTCCCATCCTGAAAATACGTTTGGCCTCCGCCGTTTCGGGGGATCGCCAGATATTGTCGTCATTTATCATATAAGACCTTTGTTACAATGGACATATCCCGGGGATACACTTTTATAAATATTTAGGAGTTTGTCGGGAAGGAATGTGGGAGATTTGGAGATGTTAGGGTGGAGAAAATCTGATTTTTCGAGAAAATGAGGATAATACAGGCTGTTCCCGAATTGAAGGTACAAACGAAGAAGGGGGAAATTACTTAGGTAATTTTAAGAAAAAAAGTCCCATAAACATGGTATCGCAAACGTTTAGTTTTCGAGATACAGGGTGTAAAGTTTGAATTTCTTTCCAAGTTTTTTTCTTATATTATCTACATTCCCCAAGTGTTCAAAAGAGAAAGTATAATTTAATGTTTGACAAACAAACAAAGAATTAATTCACCACAGTTTACTAACTGAATTTTTAGGACAATTTGAATTTTTCTGAGGATTTCGCGGCAATCGTTCAAAATTTTTTCCTCGAAATCGTTAGCAGATACGACGAAACTACGAGAGACCATTAAGCTTAGTATAACAACAAAGCTGCTTTTCACATTTTTTCAAATTAACAGTGGCTCACCAGAAAAAAATTCTAGAGCAAAACAGAGGGGACAGTGTTCCAGAAAAAATATCACCCTGTAAATTTGCTATCGAAATTGGCATGTCACATGTTGTTGACTGTCAATTACAATAATTATGACAAATTTCAGTTTGATATCTTGTGAAGTGTAGATACTACGAGAAAAAAACTTGAAAAAAACTGAAACTTTAACACCCTGTATCTCGAAAACGAAACGTTTCATATCCCATGTTTATGGGACTTTTTTTTCTTGAAATTACACAAGGAATCTCTTCCCTTGGTTTGTACCTCTAATTTAGGAACACCCCTGTATAGGTTGTTTTGTATGAGACAAGTTTCATTTTCCAAAAATTGAGTGCTCTTGAAACTTGAGCTGATCAATCCTCACGAGAAAAACATTGGCCAAATTTTTTTTCTCGAAATCGGTAGCAGATACGACAAAACAACAAGAACCCATAAAGTTTGGTATAACAATAAAGCTGCTTTCTACATTTTTTCAAATGAACAGTGGCTCGCCGGAAAAGAGTTCTGGAGGAAAACAGAGGACAGTGTTCCAGAAAACAAACACCCTGTAGATTTGCTATCGAAATTGGCATATTACATGGTGAAAACTCTCAATTGTGATATCTATGCCAAATTTCAGTTGAATATCTTGTGAAGTGTAGATACTATGAGAAAAAACTCGGAAAAAATTCAAACTTCAACACTATGTATCTCGAAAACGAACCGTTTGCAATCCCATGTTTATGGGCCTTTTTTTTCTTGAAATTACTCAAGAAATCTCCCCGCTTCGTTTGTACTTCCAATTTAGGAACACCCTGCATACAGTTCAGTGACATTTTAAGAAGATGATATTATTCGAGTGATTGTGTGTCATTGGATTTACGACGACAATTCTGAATATGGAATTCTGAACCTCAATGAACTCAAAAATCATGGAAAATTCTAGGGTCATTCTTCAAGTCGAAAAAAACTGAGGGGTAGAACCCCCCAAAAACGCTATATTTGCTTCTATCACAGGAAATTAGAAAAATTCGAAATCGTTTTATTATATGGAGGCTATAAAACCTTTTCTCTAGATTCCTAAAAATCAACATGAAAGTTGGAAAAACATGTTTTTCTCGGGGGCAATATCCCTAGTGCATTTAATTTTTCCGGAAAAATTTGGAAAAACCAGTTTCTAAGTAATTTGTTTCAACAAATAGCATGAGCAAGAGTGGTTTTAAAAATCCGAGTCGAAGACGAGGATTTTTCCACTTTCGCGAATGCTATTTGTTAAAACAGATTACTTAGAAACGAGTGTTCCAATTTTTCCACAGGAAAAATTAAATGCACGAGGGATATTTGGTAAGATTATTTCCTGAGTTGAATGAACATTTTATGTGTGAATTTTCTGAGTATTTAGTGGAACACTATTTTCAACAGCCGCATCAATTTCACTTTCGGAAACATTTCCAAACCGATTCATTTTGAGTTTCAGTTGAAAAACTAATAAATTCGTAAGCGTTGTTTTTGATCTTTGTTGTTGGTAACGATACATAGCAACACAGCATAGAAACCATCAAGTTTGTTTTAACAAAGCAACTTGTCAAACTTGCATGAAATTTTTCCAATTTTTTTTCCGGAAAAACTGCTGACAGCTGAGTTGACAGTTGTTGAGTAATTTTTCCACATGAAATTTATATTTGACATACCAATTCTTGATAGCGATTGGTCAAAATTAATAGGAAGGAAATAATCTTGGGAAAACTACGGCAGGTGCGGTCGAGTTCAGTATGTAAATTCAGTTTTTCGAGGTCGCGCAATCCAAAAAACACCCAAACATCAATATTTCGTGTAAAATTCCAAAAACGCCATATTATGGTCCAGGAACAATTCACGGAGGCCAGAATCTGACCCTGAGAACTGATACGGGTCGATTCGCCTTTTCTTTCAGCTCCACGCTGGAAGTTTCAGGTGGGTCCGATACGAGGCGAAATGGGAAACTTCCGCTTCCTTCCCATGAAACGAAACCGATACGATTCGAAACATGATAGCGGAATAACTTGCGGGAGCGGCTCCGGCGGTCTCAACTGTTGGCAGACACGAATCTGCATAAAAAGTCGCTCTTTCGTACACGTGTAGCAGCCGGCTGGACGCCCGGCGACTTCGACGTCCGTTCACGCGACGCGGATAACTCGCATATTTTTCTATTTTTCCCGATCGATCTCGAATTGTATGCGTGTAATCACGTACGGGAGCAGCCACTTCGGTGATTTATGGACGGGGAACACGATGGATAATTTTCAGTCGGGATTCACTATGCTTCATGGGAATATGCGACAAACTTTCTCCATAAATGAATAAGTTTTTTTTTTGATGATGAATATAATTATATTTTTGAAATCAAAAGCCTTGTTTTGAAAAAACAATCTTCATTTACAACGGACGATTATCCGACCTATCTATCATACAGTATAGAAAGAAAGTACTTTTGATTATTCACGATTGATCGTCTTCAGAGGTATTTATAACATCATCTTGTCTGAATGTTCTGGGGTGAAAAAAACAAACAATGAACGCCTGCACTCGTGCGTCATTGAAGATTGAAAGCTCATCAAAATTATATATAGTTATATAGATCTTGAATAAATAATAGATGAAGAGTTCATCTGAAATATACAGGGTTCGGATTATATAATTATATGATGAAGAAACTCAATCATTACCGAGAAGGGGTGCACTTCCAGAAGGAAATTCAATCACACAAGAATTTTTCGCAGGGTGATGAAAAGAATTTTATCAATAAGCCGCCGAGAACTCTCAGTCCAGCAGTGGCTGATCTCCCGATCTACCCTCCTCACCGCGCGATAAAAATCAGGGCGAAAAATCCCATCCAAGCAAAGTTCAATTAACTCAGATCCGAACTTATCTAATGAGAACCTCATAGAGAGCTGATCAGAATCGTTACTTCGCCGAACGGAATTTCCCATATTACTTCCCAAGTCTCGCCTCTAGTTTTGAAAAGACAACCTCAAAGCCTTCGTCATAAATTGATTTCTGAACAGCTCGTCTTGTGTGGGTGTCGTCAAAGCAATTTGATGCGAGTTATATACCGGGCGGAAATTGCCACCCTTCACCCTCCCAGGTAATAGCGACTTGTTTGCATTGTATCAATTAAACGCGTGAGCTTCTCTCACTTCACCACCCCTGTTGGTATCACTTTGCTCCTTTCGTGCCATTCAAGATGCTGCGCATCTATAGGCTTCAAGAAGGATTCGATTTTCTGATATTGGAAATTGGCGAAGGCGCCGGTGTTTTTATGGAAATCATTGAATGAATAACAAGACTCAAGTTCTACATATTGATTGAAGCGAAGTATTAGTTTAGTCTACTTTTAATAGTTCATTCAATTTCATCATCAATTGGCAATTTTCTACATTTGATCTGATTATTTCCTTCCTATTAATTTTGACCAATCGCTATCAAGACTTGGTATGTCAAATATAAATTTTGAGTGGAAAAATAACTTAACAACTGTGAACATAGCTGTCAGCAGTTTTTCCGGAAAAAAAATTGGAAAAGTTCATGCAAGATTGACAAGTTGCTTTGTAAAAACAAACTTGATGGTTTCTATGCTGTGTTGCTATGAACCTTTACCAACAACAAAGATCACAAACAACGCTTACGAATTTATTAATTTTTCAACTGAAACTCAAAATGAATCGGTTTGGAAATGTTTCCGAAAGTAAAATTAATGCGGCTGTTGAAAATAGTGTTCCACTAAATACTCAGAAAATTCACACTTAAAATGTTCATTCAACTCAGGAAATAATCTTACCAAATATCCCTCGGGCATTTCATTTTTCCTGTGGAAAAATTGGAACACTCGTTTCTAAGTAATCTGTTTTAACAAATAGCATTCGCGAAAGTGGAAAAAACCTCGTCTTCGACTCGGATTTTTAAAACCACTCTCGCTCATGCTATTTGTTAAAACAAATTATTTAGAAACTCGTTTTTCCGAATTTTTCCGGAAAAATTAAATGCACTAGGGATATTACCCCTGATAAAATACCGGCGCCTTCGCCAATTTGCAATATCAGAAAATCGAATGCCGTTGGGAATATGTGATAAAGGGCCTTTGTATATGGAATAACAATTCGAAATGGTTAGAAAATAAATGTGATTTTGTAGTCAATTCCGCATTCGCCATTCTGCAACCAACTTTTTCAAATCAAATGTACCTAGAAAATTTCCATTTGATGATAGAATTGAATGAATTATTGAAAGTAGACTTTAGAAATACTTCTCTACAATCAAGATGTAGGACTTGAGTCCTGTTATTCAATGATTACTATAAAAAATACTGGCGCCTTCGCCAATTTGCAACATCAGAAAATCGAATACCGTTGGGAATATGCGATCAAGGGCCTTTCTACAGGGTGTCCCAGAATGAATGGATAATCCTGTAACACTGTATAGGAGAGCTATGGGACTCTCTGAAAAAAATACAAAAAAAAATCTAACCCCACTAGCAATTTTTTTTTCAAAATAATGATTCCTTGCACATCACGTTGCGTTCCTGTGTAACACGCTCACAACTGGATAAAATCTTTCAGTTTCTTTATGGTGAAATATTCTTCATTGAATTACCAATAGATCTGCTGAAAACCGTATAAATATCTGTTGTAACTTTTTCGGAAAAAAATATCCAAAATTCACCATAAAATGTGATGAATATTTCATAATGTGAAAGTTTAATCGTTCATGGTGAAAATAAAATTTGAGAAAGCCTGTGCGGCCAACTCAAAAAAAAATATGCGCCTTTCATGTGAATTTCAGAATGGTACAATACATCTTCATAACTTATTTCACCATGAAGAAACTGATTGATTCGATTCGTTTGTGAGCGTGTTACACAAAAATGCAACGTGATGTGCAAGAAATCATTATTTTGACAAACAAAAAGTTTCTAGTGGAGATGGATTTTTTTTTGGATTTTTCTCAGAGAGTCTAATAGCTCTTCTATACAGTGTAACAGGATTATCCATTCATTCCGGGGCACCCTGTAGAAAGGCCCTTTATCGTATATTCCCAACGGTATTCGATTTTCTGATGTTGCAAATTGGCGAAGGCGCCGGTAATATTATGAGAACCATTGAATAACTGCACTTAAATCCTGCATCTTGTAGCGAAGTATTAGTATAGTCTTCTTTTAATAATTCATTCAGTTTTATCATCATTTCGAAATTTTATACATCGATTTGAAAATAGTTGGTTGCAGAATGGCGAATGCGAACTCACTAGAAAATTACATACAGGTTTTTCCTTTTAACTTGGCCTATTAGAAGTTTTCAGAAAACAAGTAGATATTTCATTTTGAAATTTTAGGTGGAGCCTTGGGGATGAGGGAACTCTTCGCCTAAATTATTTTCAAGTCGACAGTGTTGCCACATCTATCTTAAACGCATATCTACTTTCTTATTTCAAATGGAACTACCTATATTTTTATTTAAGTGTCGATATTATATCAAATTCCAAGTACAACCTACTAAAAAAAATTTCTCTGCCATGCACTGGTGCCAAGTTATGCACTAATTCTTGAAATTCTTGACATCTGCATTGCCAGTTTGGAAATGCAATATCTCGATTATTTTATATGCGAACAAAACCAAACTCAGCAGTCTTATAGTAGTTAATTCCAGCATTCATGTGGTACATTCGGTATTTTGATGAATCGAAAGGTTTTTCGAAGATTTTGCTCCGAAAATGTGGAACTTAAAATTGAAATATTTCGAGATTTTCAAATGGCAACCCTATATTTTTTTCACACCATTCGATTTGAAATAAAAAATGATTGGTAGTCTTTTCTTAAACCAATTAATTATTTTGGATAGGTTTCGAATGAGAGAAAATACCGAATTATTTCAGTATTTATAGTCATGATCTATGGTCCTGTTCACGATTAAATGGATCTGTGATTATGAGGTAAATTATTGAAATAGATTCTATGGTTGAGATCATATAAAGTTGTTCGATGATTATGGATGCCATAGAAAAAACTGTTAGTTTTTAATCAAACCTCGATTCAGGTGGTTCAGTTTGTAGCATTTTTTGATTCATCGGTTGCAAGATTTTGAAGTGATGTCTTATAATGATGAAAAAATTTTGGACCTTTTCACCATTTACGGAGAATTCCAAAAAAATTATCGAAAGGACCTATAGGACCTTCAACAATCGTTACCCACATGTAGCAAGATTGACTGGAAATAAATTCCGAAAACTGCGGAGAATTTTTTTGGCTTCCGGTAATCCTGACCCTACAGGTCCTTTCGATATTTTTTTGGCATTCTCCGTAAATGGTGAAAAGGTTCAAAATTTTTTCATCAGTATAAGACATCACTTCAAGATCTTGCAACCGATGAATCAAAAAATGCTACAAACTAAACCACCTGAATAATTCAGTATTTTTCATCTCATTCGAAATCTATTCAAAATAATTGATTGGTTTAAAAAAAGACTACCAATCATTTTTTATTTCAAATCGAATGGTGTAAAACAAATATGGGGTTGCCATTTGAAAATCTCGAAATATTTCAATTTCAAGTTCCACATTTTCGGAGCAAAATCTTCGAAAAACCTTTCGATTCATCAAAATACCGAATGTACCACATAAATGCTGGAATTAACTACTATAAGACTGCTGAGTTTGGTTTTGTTCGCATATAAAATAATCGAGATATTGCATTTCCAAACTGACAATGCAGATGTCAAGAATTTCAAGAATTAGAGCATAACTGGGCAACAGTGGATGGCAGAGAAATTTTTTTTAGTAGGTTGTACTTGGAATTTGGTATTGTATCGATACCTTAATAAAAATATAGGTAATTCCATTTGAAATAAGAAAGTAGATATGCGTTTAAGATAGATGTGGCAACACTGTCGACTTGAAAATATTTTAGGCGAAGAGTTCCCTCATCCCCAAGGCTCCACGTAAAATTTCAAAACAAAATATTCACTTGTTCTCTAAATACTTTTAATAGGCCAAGTTGAAAGGAAAACCCTGTATATTTTTTACTTATTTCCAGCCCTTCTATTCCCAACGATATTCTGTATCATTACAGTAGTTGACCGTATTTTGCAACCTTCTGGTAAACTACCTCTGTAGTCTGCGGAAGGGTTTGCAGAGGATTTGTCGCCAAATTAAGGCCCGATCTCACTCCGTCCTAATAGGCATCTAATCAGCGAAACTCCGCATGTATGTAGAAACCGAAAGCTTTTAGGGGTGTCGGAGACGGGAATATCTCGCGACAAACGCTCAACTCAATCAGGCTCTGCTTTGATCCCTCGGACGCGAATTATACGAGCTCACCCTGCACGTACCTTACCAGGTTACGACGAGTTTGATTCGGACATTCTGCTCTTTAAATCGCACTAAGAAGTGTGAGTATGATCGTATCGATCTTGTGGTAAAACACAAAATGGAACCTCCAGGTCCATCGTTTGAAGGAATGAATATAGTTCCAATAAATGTCAGTCGGTACAAACTAGGAAATAACAAAGAGTCGCATTATCCGAATCGTAATTGGCCAGCCTGAAATAAACGTCACTATCTGTCCTGCTAAAAACCGGCGCCATAATAATACACGCAGGAATTAAAGCGGACGGGCGATACGTTCGTGTTTGTGCAGCGTTCGATTCTCCTCGACGCGCGGAGTATTCGCATCAATTTTTCAGGAAACATTCAGATAGGCCGGACGAAAGCGCAACGGCATTGTTCGAAATTAAATTCAATTATCGACTTCGCCGCGGGGAAATCTGGACCCAACTGATAACATTAACTATGTAACGGGACTAATCACCTGCCGTTAAAATAGCGTGCTTAATCAAATATGCACCACAGTCGGATCGGATGCTGCCGGTCCATCGATGTCCATTACAAGAACATGATGGCGGTTCGTGTTGGTTTAATCCCGATGCTATACAGAGGAAGGAATTCGATTCAGAAATTTCACTACCATTCTGACCATGGAAAGAAGAGATATGAAGGAAAAATTTCATTTCGGAATTGAAAAAAATTAAAATTTGCAGATAGTGCTGCGATTTTCTTCCTATCGAATTGCGCGACCTCGAAAAACTGTATTTCCATACCAAAACTGCCAATATCTGCCGTAGTTTTCACGAAAAAAAATTATTTAGTTTTTCAACTTTCATTTTCGAGTTGCGTTTGAAAGACTTTACTGGCGCGAATATCACTTGAAATAGTTTACCAAGTGGTTTTGTGGAGTCTACTCAACTGTTTTCATAACCTCCATATAAAAAAATTATTATA
The DNA here is from genome assembly GCA_963966015.1 of Aphidecta obliterata. Classification (NCBI taxonomy): domain Eukaryota; kingdom Metazoa; phylum Arthropoda; class Insecta; order Coleoptera; family Coccinellidae; genus Aphidecta; species Aphidecta obliterata. The sequence goes on along the minus strand of OZ014429.1, from coordinate 43,776,369 downwards.
GATTTCCTATATTTTATCTGAGAGGAGCAAATATAGCGTTTTTGGGGTGGTCTACCTCTCAGTTTTTTTCGGGGGTAATATCCCTAGCGCATTTAATTTTTCCGGAAAAATTTGGAAAAACGAGTTTCTAAGTAATTTGTTAAAACAGATTACTTAGAAACGAGTGTTCCAATTTTTCCACAGGAAAAATTAAATGGCCGAGGGATATTTGGTAAGATTATTTCCTGAGTTAAATGAACATTTTATGTGTGAATTTTCTGAGTATTCAGGGGAACACTATTTTCAACAGCCGCATTAATTTTACTTTCGGAAACATTTCTAAACCGATTCATTTTGAGTTTCAGTTGAAAAATTAATAAATTCGTAAGCATTGTTTGTGATCTCTGTTGTTGGTAACGATACATAGCAACACAGCATAGAATCCATCAAGTTTGTTTTTACAAAGCAATTTGTCAAACTTGCATGAAATTTTTCCATTTTTTTTTCCGGAAAAACTGCTGACAGCTAAGTTGACAGTTGTTGAGTAATTTTTCCACTTAAAATTCATATTTGACATACCAATTCTTGATAGCGATTGGTCAAAATCAATAGGAAGGAAATAATCGACCTGAAAATCGAGAAACTTTCGAATGCGATTTTTTTTGTCCAGCCCTCACTTTTTTGTATCGTGTTAACAAAGGAGATGTATTGACGATTTATCGGATCCAAGTGGTACATACAGATTCTAAAGTGCCTGAGAAAGCTACAAAGCGTATTTTCTAACTAGTTGAACCTAATCCAATAAAAGCTCCACGAAATCAACTGGAAAATTAAAAATGCAAGATAGAACACTGGACTGATATATGCAGTAGACGTAAACTGTAAACTTCAGTCAACTCTTCGGATTACGTAAAATTCTTCTTCTTGGCTTATTGCCCATTAAATTTGAATGCTGGCATAAAATACCCCCGTTATGGCCTGCAGTGACGTTAAAATAATTTATGTGAAAACATTTTAAAATTTAGATCTCGGATTACATAAGATCTTATCTTCATGTTAGTGGATGTCGTCTGGAGAATAAGGATGTTCGCATAAGGACGGAAAAGTTCGAAACATACATCTCAGGCGTGATCCCATGCAGATTTTTAATGAAGTTTAGATGTTGAATTCTTCAGTTTTTGCGACAACTTCCAGAATTTAAATACGTCAACGTGGAAATTCAAAGTGTTTTAATATTGTAGCTAGAACTTATGAAATTTGTACTTTTTTGTTACCTATATTTGTTTTCAAGTTTCTTCTGAAAATAGCCATTTTGAGCAGTTTTTTTCATGTTGTACTCAATGATGCTGTGAAATTCCCCCTAGTTCGCAGATTAGTATGGATGCTGAAAAATTTTTCCATACAAAGATTAGCATCAGAGTAAATTACGTGTCATTCCATAATTTTCATGGATAAACCAGCCCCAAGCTACAATTTGAAATTCAATATTGGACGTCCTACCTCGGGCGCAACATTCGTTACGATCGTTTATGAGGATTAAAAATTTACCCCGTATTTATCTACAGGATAAACATTAACTCATGATATTAATATTTGTGATCATGGCTTGGGGCTGAACGGACGGGCTTTTTTTCCATCTCATTATGGGCGAATGTGAACCGCACAAAACAAAACCTAAAATTTCGTACGATGGATTTTATTCCTGGGAAAATGTAGGAAGAATATGCAATGATCAGTTGTCCCAATCTGGCATAATATTCTCATCCTCTCTGGCGTAAACAACAATAATATCACCGTTATGAAGATGGAACACGACCCAAAATCTGTTTTTATTCACGAAACATTCCAGATGGAATCAGCTTGATTGATATTTCGGAGGTCAACGCCGACAGCGCGTAAAATTCGAGACCCGAAAGGAACGTCCGGAAGAACAGACTTTTTGGTCCCTTTTCCATTCGCCCCGTATCCTGTTTACATCCTAATGGCAGGATGTCAACAGGCCGAGTGATAAGCTACACTCCGAGATAGGCATGGTTCCAAACGTTTTTCTGTAGCATGGAGTATTAGCAGCATGTTTTTGAAATCGAAAGCCAACTTTTAAAAAAAAGTTATTTATTTACAACGGACGATTGTCCAACCTATTCTAACATTCAGCTAGTGAGAAATGCACTTAATTATTGACGACTAATTCGTCTTCAGAGGTATTTATAATATTTTCTTATCTGCAATGAATAATGCGACAAACATACACCTACACAATGTGGCTTGATTGAAGATGATGAGTAATCATAGCAATGTAGAATTATATTCAATATTAAATGCATGCAGATTTATCTCAGGTATACAGGGTTGGCATTATGTAAATATATGTATTGTTATGGGAATCAAAACATAGTTATATATTTTTTTACGATTTGAGAATAAACTCGAATGATTCACCAAATATGCATGAAATTTGAAATACCTTATAAATATACAGCGTGTCCCAGAATAAATGGATAATCCTGTAACACTGCATAGAAGAGCTATTGGAATCTCTGAAAAAAATACAAAAAAAATCTATCTCCACTATTTTTTTTCAAAATAAAGATTTCTTGCACCTCACGTTGCGTTTCTGTGTAACACGCTCACAAATGAATCAAACCAATCAGTTTCTCCAGTGTGAAATAAGTTATGAAGATGTAATGTACCATTTTGAAATTCACATGAAAGGCGCATATTTTTTTTGAGTTGGCCACATAGGCTTTCTCAAATTTTGTTTCCACCATGAACGATTTAACTTTCACATTATGAAATATTCATTATATTTTATGATTAAATTTGAAGTTGGATATTTTTTTCCAAAAAAGTTACGACAGATATTTATACGGTTTTCAGCATATCTATTGGTGATTCAATGAAGAATATTTCACCATGAAGAAACTGATGGATTTGATCCACTTGTGAGCGTGATACACAGAAACGCAACGTGATGTGCAAGAAATCATTATTTTGAACAAAAATATATTTCTAGTGGGGATAGATTGTTTTTTGAATTTTTTTCAGAGAGTCCAATAGCTCTTCTATACAGTGTTATAGGATTATCCATTCATTCTGGGACACTCTGTATAAGCTGAAATCATGAAATTGAATTTTCCGTAAGATCCAATAATAAATGAAGAAAATATATTTCGAATTTTTAATCGATTCAGGAAATTTAACCTACCAAAATCATTTAATTATAACATTATTATATTTTCAAAGGGTTTTTATATAATAAAAAATATGACTTGTTAAAATCATTAATTATATAGTTTTTAATTGGAATTTATGTAAGAAAATTTGTAAAAATCCAATTTGGAATCATAAACTGGACAGAGTGAATTGAGAATGCTTCATACCACGGAAGATTGGATTGAAAAATTGATTTGGGAAAGTTGCGTCATTGGAAATTAATCCTTCGGAAAATTTTGGTCTAAAATTGGTTTTGTAATAAAGAAAACATCAGAATTCATATTTAAAACCATTCCAAGAAGGAAAACAGTTGCAATTTGATAGCACGAAAATTTAATTTCCAGTTTCAAGAATATAAGAGTAGCGTGCCAGTTTTCTCATAAAGGAAAAATGAAGAAACATATTTTAGACAAAGTTTTAAAGAAATTCGAAGAAATGGAAGAAATTTCAGAAAGATTGGTGATTGAAATAGAAGAAAATTAAAGGGAATTGAAGGAAATTCGAGATTAAATTGATATATGGGAAAACATAGTCGGGAAGAAAATTGAAGAAAAAATGATTGAATTTGAAAAAGAAACTTAAAGTAATAATAGAAAATTCAGAAGAAAAAATGAAGTTGAATGAAATTAATAAGCTGACATTACAAGAACCAACATTCGAGAAAAAAGTCAAAAATGCTTTTCAACTTCTGAAACGAAAATAGACGAATTCGGTTTTGGAAACATTATCAGAATTTATAATTCTATATCCAAATTCAAGAAGGAGGATACCAAGTTTATAAATAAGAAGCCAGGCAAAATTGAAAATATTGAGATGATACAAACAGAAATTCAGAAATTTGATAGATTTTGAGGAAGCACTAAAATGTGAGAGTGAACAATTAAGAGTACCCTAATTTTTGATGAAAGTGATGATGAATCCCAGAAGCAAAAACGAGCTTATAGGACAAATAACAAAAAAAATACCTATTTTTTAAAAGAAGACTCCCATTAGAAAAGACAGAAGAAAGTTGAAGAGATGTAGGAAGAAATATTTGAAGAAAAAAGGATAAGAGGAAATATATGAAATTCAAAAAAATATATATATTTCACATTATATGAGCACATAAGATCACTGTGAATATTAAAATCTCCAATTGAAGCACCATATGTAATAGATAATGAAAATAATTTATATGAATTCAATCAAAAAACGAACAATAAAAAAAATATATTATCATTCATTATTCAAGATATCATTTACAAATTAATAGAGAAATTTTAATATTTCAATTTTTTTATCAAAAATTGTTATTGAATTTGAATTATGTCCAAAAATTAAATAAATTTCTTTAAATTTGTATGTATGTACTATGTAGGACTGAAAAAAATGTGAATGTGAATATTTTTGAGCGCTCGTACAACTTACACGAGGGCTATATCATTTCGTCACGATGTCTGTATTTTTCGAATTTTGAGCCGAAAATGGTCTCAATCGACTATGTTCGATTCACTGATGACGAATCCGTCGAAAAATTCGAGTCTGTCCGTCCGGCCGGCCGGCCGTATACACGATAACTCTCGAACGGAATGTCCTAGAAACTTGAAATTTTCAGGGTAGGTTCGAATCTCAAATGCCGCGGTTAAGTTCGTTATTGGGCAAAATTCGCCAAGGGGTTCCGTAAATATGGCCGCTCGAAATTTTGTTTTTCTGATTACTCCGAAACTACTGATTCGATCGAGGTGAAATTTTGCACTCAGATGGATAATTACGTACTCAAGCTACATGCAGAATTTTGTTCAGCTCGCATGACCAGAACCATAGAAACCATAGAAAATTATAACTTTGTAATGGAAAGGCCTAGAGACTTGAAATTTTCAGGATAGGTGTGGATCGTTAATGTAGCGTTCACGTGTATCAATGAGCAAAATAAGACTAGGGGTTCCGTCAATATGGCCGTTTGAAATTCAGTTTTCTTGATCATTTCAAAATTATGGATTCGATCTCGACGAAATTTTGAATTTAAATTGAGAATTATATATTCGAGCTACATTTCTTCCAGATCGTATGATCAGAATCATAGAAACCATAGAAAATCATAACTTTCGAACAAAAAGGCCTAGTGACTTGAAATTCTCAGGATAGGTTCGGATCGCGAATTTCGCGATCCTTTTTATCAATGAGCCAAATTAGACTAGGGGTTCCGTAAATATTGCCGTTCAAACTATATTTTTTCTGATAATTTTGAAAATACTTATTGGATTGAAATGAAATTTCGGACATATATGAAGAATAATGTATAATTTTGTCCAGATTGCATTACCAAGACCATAGATACCGTAGAAAATTCTAGCGAATCATCGAAAAAATGGACCCAAAGCACTGACGTGAAGTCTGGATTTTCGCGTTGGTTTGAAATTTTCTTTGACAGCTGTCAAAATCTTTCTAATTGGTTTGTAAAACTGGAGAATGCGAATCTACCTACAAAGTGCATGTACGAGCGCTCAAAAGCTCCTGCCTTCACGGCAGTGCTTTTCGAAATTTTTTCAGAAAATTTGAAATCCCTAAAAAAAACCTCAGATTATTTCAATGATGAGAAGTCTAGAATTTATAAATCTTAATTTGGTTAAACCAACGATTCCCTATCGATCGTGCCTAGCTCGGCATCCAGAAAACCAATAAGTTTCCTCATAAACAACAGGTCTCGTTATTAAACCGTGTAAACAACCCTTACAACTTCCGAACCGACATGTCTTCATGCGAATTTCGAGGTGGAAGAGAGCACGGGCGGTTGATATTTCCATTTTACACCCTGGAAGAATCCACGCATTTTCAGTTTTCAACCGAAGAGAGGTGAGAGGCTGTCAGGACGTATTCTTCGTAAGACCTGACGTTTTTCGTCACTACCTCGGATAATTCGGCGGATACGGTCCTGGGAGATCTCGTCTCTCCCTGGGCCTGATGAAAGAACGGAATTTATGATGATTCGGATTCGCGAGGAGCAATCGCGCCATGAATTTTTTATTAGTTGGGATAAGTTTCGCGAGTTTTGTCAGACAGGGAAACTGTTTTTTTTTTCACCAGTTTTACGCGAAGAATGGTGGAAATATGTATTATAAGGAAAATTTGTTTTGCTGTTTTTCTGTTTCGGTTGACAACATAAATATTGAATAATAAGTCTAGGAGACTTATTATTCTTCCACAAGAACAAACAATATTTTGAAAAATGCAAAAATGAATGCTACGCGAATAACGAACGATTATTTTTTTCCTTCTCACAAACTTTCAATGACCCAGCATAATGTATAATATTATTATTATTATTATTCCAGTTCCAGATATTGATCTCCTGTGCTCAGTACTTGCATCTGACCCAACTGAAATTCAGTGTTGAAGGGACATTTGCATGGAAATACACAGCGGTCAAAGGTCACGTCACAGGAGAGGAGCAAAGCAACGGGGAGGTTCAATGCGGGACCCAGAGCTCGCTGATGGTGAGGGCCTTATCGTCGGCTCATATTTACCGAGGGGAAAGGGCATCTTATCGCGTCCTTTTGCGACTCACTCTGCTTAGCTTTCGCGGCGCCCTCTGCCGGTGACATCTCTGAATGATATCTTTATAATTCTATTATTATCTCCTTATCTTTTTTCCTATCTATTAACAACGGGGTCTTGACTTTTGTGCCGCATAATTTCATTATTCGCCCTTTCTTCTTAATTTCGCCCTGGGATGGACGTTGGAAACAACGATTTTTCTCTCGTTTCGGTGCTTCCCCGGGTTCGGTTTTCCATTACTGTTTAAAAGCTGGAGGAATTCTCATTTTCTACCCTGGCGACCCCGATATTTTACAGGGGAGGGGAGCGAATGGATCGGGCATTTTTTTCCGTAATTCATAAAGATAAAGAGGACCAGCTTATGTGGAAAAAAATGGTTACAAAGCTAGGGTTAATAGCTGGCAAGATCTCATTATTATCAGAATTAAAAAAAAAGAAATCCCTAACCACATTAGTGCACTGAGAAAGATGGCAATATTATGAATACAAGGTGTTCCTGAATTGGAGGTACAAACAAAGAGAAGAGATTCCTTCGGTTATTTTATGAAGAAAAGTCCCATAAACATAGAATCAAAAAGGTTTCATTTTCTAAATACAGGGTGTTAAAGTTTGAATTTTTCTCAAGTTTTTTTCTCATAGTATCTACACTTCACAAGACATTGAACCGAAATTTGTCATAAATATTACAATTGTGAGTTTACACCATGTGACATGACAATTTCGATAGCAAATCTACAGGGTGATATTTTTTCTGAAACACTGTCCCCTGGTTTCCTCCAGAACTTTTTTTTGGTGAGCCACTTTTGACTTGAAAATACGTAGAAAGCAGCCTTGTTGTTATACTGAACTTTATGGCCTCCTGTAGTTCCGTCGTATCGGCTACCGATTTCGAGAAAAAAATTTTGAACGATTTTCTCGAAATCCTCGAAAAAAATCCTTATTGTCATGAAAATTCACCCTGTAGATTTGTTATCGAAATCGGCATGTCACATGGTGTAAACTCTCAATTGAAATATCTATCCCAAATTTCAGTTGAATATCTCGTTAACTGTAGATACTATGAGAAAAAAACTTTACACCCTGTATCTCGAGAACGAAACTTTTGCGAACTCATGTTAATTGGACTTTTTTTCTCAAAATTACTCAAGACATTTCCCCTCTTCGTTTGTACCTTCAATTCAGTAACATCCTGTATATTAAAACCAGTTGTAACTATACCTTCACTGGGAGAGAATTCAAACTTCTTGTTTGCACCAATATTAAGCACATCCAATTAAAAAAAAAAATGCAACTTACCTGATTTGATTAGTGGAGTTTACTGCTACAGGGTATCCGGATGAGTTGCTACTCAGTACGTATTCTGAAATGAAAATAGAACGGAATTAATTCTAGGAAAACAACGATTTCCACATTGGTTTTCACATCAATAAACATCAAATGTAATTTGTAGGAATTATCAATATTATGAATAGTTTTATGTGGTTGCTTTCGGTTTATTGCCGTGTATCTGACCAAATGCCGAGATCTATCTTGATGTTTAAAATGAATGAGTTGACTATTTTTGACTTTCTTATTGATATTATAAAATAATTTTTATGGTACACATTTTTTTAGTTTAAAAACCAATGGAGTACCCTCAACATTTCTAATACTCCCCTATATCATTATATTAATGTTCAAGATAATTTTTTTTTCAATCGTCAAGAGTCTACTCTTTCATTCAAGTCGGCAACCTTGAACTGGAATGTAAGAAGCGAAATTTGTTCCGAACCCGCCTGAAAACCCAGAAAGCTCCGGATATTCCTAAAATATTCCCTGAATGTGCAAAAAAATTCAGAATATTCCTAGAATATTCATAGAATATCATATCTATGTTTCATATAGAATATTCCAGGAATATTTCGATACGAATATTCCAGGCATATTATCTCAAGAATATGCTAAGAATATTCCAAAATGAATATTTAATATAGAATATTCATAGAATATTTCAAATTGTATATTCTTTATGCGACATCCCTAGAATATTCCACGCATAATATTCCTGGAATATTCCCATGATAGTTCAGACATATTCCTTGAAGAATATGCTGAGAATATTCTAAAATGAATACATATTTGATAGAATATTCCTAGAAATTTTTAGAATTGAATATAATTCCGGGACATCCCTGGAATATTCCGCACATAATATTCCTGGAATATTTCGCAGATGATATTCCTCGAATATCCCGCACATAATATTCCTGGAGTATTCCGCATATAATATTCCAGGCATATTCCTAAAGGAATATGCCAAGAATATTCCAAAATGAATATTCTTCCTGGGACATCCCTGGAATAATCCGTTCGGAATTTTCGAGGAATATCCGAAAAATTCCTAGGATATTAGTTCCGGAATATTCTGAGATTATTCCATATAAAATATTATCTGAACATTCTATGAATATTCTATAGGTACCTATATGCTATGAATATCCTCTCGAGATTTTATACTAGTATTCCGTTTGGAATTTTCGAGGATTATCCAAAATATTCCTAGAATATTAGTTCCGGAATATTCCATATGAAATATTATCTGAACATTCTATGAATATTCTATAGGTATATGCTATGAATATCCTCTTGAGATTTTATACTAGAATTCCGTTTAGAATTTTCGAGGAATATCCAAAATATTCCTAGAATATTAGTTCCGGAATATTCTGAGAATATTTCATATGAAATATTATCTGGACATTCTATGAATATACTTTAGGTATATGCTATGAATATCCTCTTGAGATTTTTTACTAGTATTCCGTTTAGAATATTCGAGGAATATCCAAAATATTCCTAGAATATTAGTTCCGGAATATTCTATGAATATTCCATATGGAATATTATATTATTCTATGGATATTCTATAGGCATATACTATGAATACCCTTTTGAGATTTCATACGAATATTCCGTATAGAATATGCCTAGAATATTCGAGGAATATCCAAATTATTCCTAGAATATTAGTTCTGGAATATTCTGAGAATATTCCATATAAAATATTCTCTGAACATTCTATGAATATTCTGAACATTCTAGGCATATGCTATGATTATCCTTTTGAGATTTCATACGAATATTCCGTTTGGAATATTCAAGGAATATCGAAATATTCCTAGAATATTAGTTCTGAAATATTCTAAGAATATTACATATTCTGAAAATTTTATGAATATTCTATGCTATGAATATCCATTCGTGATTCTATACGAATATTCCGTATAGAATAAGCCTAGAATATTCAAGGAATATCCAAAATATTCCAAGAATATTAGTGAGAATATTTCATATGAAATATTCTCTGAACATTCTATGAATATTCTGAATATTCTAGTTATACGCTATGAATATCATTTCGAGATTTTATACGAATATTCCGTTAAGAATATTCAAGGAATATCCAAAATATTAGATAAGAATATTCCAGTATGTCAAAACGAATATTCATGGAATATTCTAAGAATATCTGGTGCTGTCTGGGAAGGTAAACCTCTACATCCCCCATATCCATATCCCTCCCTCCAGAGCGAAAATATCGCTACGGACAGCCATCCCCAATAAATATCCAAATCTGGATCAAGCAGGCACGACTCTCCGCCAAGAAAAACCGATTCATCTTTTCCGACCTCTTTGTGTCAAACAAGGTGCCGACGAGGAGGCTCAGGTGCGCCCCCGTCTCACGTCCGAATCAAGCAAACAGGACGAAAATACGGAGGGATTTCCCAGAAGAAGACGAACGGTTCACGTATATGATATAATGCCCGTAATTTTATTCTTATTTGGGACGGTTGCCCGGCGACAACGATTTCGGAATTGCGATAATTCTACGCTTCGGAGGATCCCAAAGTATCCCTAACGATCGGCGAGGGGTGGGGGAGTGTGAGCGTCGGGGGCTTTTCCAGACGGTTCCTCCAGTTTGACAATGAAAGGAGATGAAATTTCTTCTTTCTGGCATATGTACTATGAGGGATAGGAAATTTATGGTACATCGAAAAATAAAATAGTTTTCTTGGCAGAAATTTACTTAATTAATCATTTAGTATACGTAAATCATGAAATGTCTGAAATTTGACCCACTTATTCTTTGCATATCTAAAAGTCTTCGGGATGGATTTTTTCTCGCACTGGTCAGTTATTGCGAATATCCAGACATACCAAGTCCACATTAATACCCAACGTCCCCCATTCCGTGAGAAATAGTATGTGAGGAATGTTGGGAATGATAAATAATATGCCAATATCGAATATTAGATTTTGCCTTCTTCGGAAAATAATTCCTTTCAATCTCCAGATGCTTGTTTGATTTCATCTCTCATCTCTTCAATACCACTTTCTCAGCAATCAATAAAAAATTAGGTTGTGCAAGTAAAAATTAATTTCTTATCCTTCACTAACCATTAAAAATGTTCAGGAGATATGATTTCTTGAAAGTTGGCATATTTCTGACAGTTGACAGTTATTTGACAGAACTGGATCATTACTACCAACATACTGCTTTAAAAACGCTATTATGTAACTGTAATTTAACAGGCAATATATGTCATATTTAGAATCATAAAACATTCTTTAATACCAAAAGGTATTAGTTTCTCAGCAATCAATAAAAAATAAAGTTGGGCTAGTAAAAATTCATTTCAGATTCTTCACTAACCATTAAAAATGTTCAGGAGATATGATTTTTTGAAAATTGACATATTTCTGACAGTTGACAGTTACTTGATAGTACTGGATCATTACTACCAACATATTGCTTTAAAAACCCTATTTTATGACTGTATTATAAAAGGCAATATATGTCTTATTCAGAATCATAAAATATTGTTTATTACCAAGAGGTATCACTTTCCTAGCAATCAATAAAAAATCAAGTTGGGCTAGTAAAAATTCATTTCAGATCCTTCACTAACCATTAAAAATGTTCAGGAGATATGATTTTTTGAAAGTTGACATATTTCTGACAGTTGACAGTTACTTGACAGTACTGAATCATTACTACCAACATATTGCTTTAAAAACCCTATTTTATGACTGTATTATAAAAGGCAATATATGTCTTATTCAGAATCATAAAATATTGTTTATTACCAAGAGGTATCACTTTCCTAGCAATCAATAAAAAATCAAGTTGGGCTAGTAAAAATTCATTGCAGATCCTTCACTAACCATTAAAAATGTTCAGGAGATATGATTTTTTGAAAGTTGACATATTTCTGACAGTTGACAGTTACTTGACAGTACTGAATCATTACTACCAACATATTGCTTTAAAAACCCTATTTTATGACTGTATTATAAAAGGCAATATATGTCTTATTCAGAATCATAAAATATTGTTTATTACCAAGAGGTATCGCTTTCCTAGCAATCAATAAAAAATAAAGTTGGGCTAGTAAAAATTAATTTCAGATTTTTCACCAACCAGTAAAAATGTCCAGGAGATATGATTTTTTTGAAGTTAACATATTTCTGACAGCTGACAGTTACTTGATATTACTGGATCATTACTACCAACATATCGCTTCAAAAACCCTATTATATGTCTGTATTATAAAAGGCAATATATGTCTTATTTAGAATCATAAAATATAGTTTATTACCAAGAGGTATCACTTTCCTAGCAATCGATAAAAAATAAAGTTGGGCTAGTAAAAATTAATTTCAGATTCTTCACCAACCAGTAAAAATGTCCAGGAGATATGATTTTTTTGAAGTTAACATATTTCTGACAGCTGACAGTTACTTGATATTACTGGATCATTACTACCAACATATCGCTTCAAAAACCCTATTATATGTCTGTATTATAAAAGGCAATATATGTCTTATTTAGAATCATAAAATATTGTTTATTACCAAGAGGTATCAATTTCCTAGCAATCAATAAAAAATCAAGTTGGGCTAGTAAAAATTAATTTCAGATTCTTCACCAACCAGTAAAAATGTCCAGGAGATATAATTTTTTTGAAGTTAACATATTTCTGACAGCTGACAGTTACTTGATATAACTGGATCATTACTACCAACATATCGCTTCAAAAACACTATTATAAAAGGCAATATATGTCTTATTTAGAATCATAAATGATTTTTCAATATAAGGAGTATCACTTTCTTAGCAATCAATAAAAAATCAAGTTGGCTAGTAAAAATCTCGATGCAAGTTTATATTAGACCTGACTACTTGATCTAAAAAAATTGCACAAAAATTTTATTCGAATGTATCAACATATATTACACTAAATAACTTCGAAACACATGCAAACTCTCCTCAACCCGATGTTTTATGCGCAACAAAAGAGTATTAATTATTGAACATTCTCCTTCCTTATATGGCCACGAACGTAATGTATACCCCCAATGGGGGCCATTTCGCAACGAATATACAGCGAGCCAGACTCTTTTTAAACTCCTGTTATTCACCATAACTCTCGTTGCTTTCATCCCCGCGCAGTCCCTCTCGTGTTCGCCGGTTTATGATGAACAATAAACCGGGGGGATATCAAAAAAGCGCCCCCGCTCAGGTGAACCCGAAGATGTTATTTTGCGAAGTGTATCCTCCCTCCGTCCACCCCTCGATATTTCACGTCTCGTTGAATGTCAGAAGATTATTAGGAGTGCAGGTCTGGAAATCGGTGTCTCCAGGCAACCAATTTTAAAGGGAACGCAATTAACAATTGGCTCTTTTTCCATTTATTTGTAGTTCATGGTAACATAGAGTGAGAATTGCGCCCCCTCCTGATCGATATTGAATTATCCGGTGATGAAACTTTGGTTTCGGGGTTGAGGGGAGGGGGAGGAGGAGAACAAAGAGGTGCACACTTTTGAATTCTTGATTTTATCTCTGGTCGCTGAGTCGAGAGGGGGTTCGAATCGATGAAACCCAGAAAATTCAATGAGGAACAGGGGTTGCATATAATTCATATGAATTTCGCGTTTATTAGCCATTGTTGAGGAATAAAGAATAAAAATTTCAAAGGTCCTATATACAGGGTGTTCCTAAATTGGAGGTACAAACGAAGAGGGAATATTCCTTGCATGATTTTAAGAAAAAAATTCCCATAAACATGGAATCGCAAACGCTTCGTTCTCGAGATACAGGGTGTTAAATTTTTTTCTCATAGTATCTACAATTCACAAAAAATTCAACTGAAATTTGGCGTGGATATTTCAATTGAGAGTTTACACCATGTGACATGCCAATTTCGATAGCAAATATACAGGGTGAATTTTTATGACAATTTGGAATTTTCTGAGGATTTCGAGAAAATCGTTCGAAATTTTTTTCTCGAAATCGGTAGCAAATACGACGAAACCACAAGACAACATAAAGTTTAGTAAAACAACAAAGCTACTTTTCATATTTTTTTAATTGACAGTGACTCACAAGAAAAAAGTTCTGGAGGAAAACAGGGGACAGTATTCCAGAAAAATATCACCCTGTAGATTTGCTATCAAAATTGGCATGTCACATGGTGTAAACTGTCAATTGTAATATCTATACCATTTTTCAGTTGAATATCTTATGAAGTGTAGATACTATGAGACTATCTTTCCTCAAAATTACTTAAGGAATCTCCCCTCTTCATTTGTACCTTTAATTTAGGAACACCCTACATAACTAACTACAACTGTGGTGAAATTTTCGAAAAATCAATTCACTCTCAATTACTTCCACTTAACATAGTTCAAAACGCGAATTTTCAAAACCAAACAAATCAGCGAACTTGAAATATTCCTCTTGTTGCCCTTCGTGTTCGATAATGGGAATGGAAGAACGACCAACGTTAATATAGATTGGTATTTACAAGCTGTGGCTGCATATTGAATATTCATCAAACCCCGAATCAAATCCAACACACGAAATCCATCAACAAACCTCCTGTGTGAACATTGACATATGCGAAACGAACAGAAAACAAACTAATCAATATATGTATTGCGTTATAATGAATGAAAAACGAAGGGGTTGGATTGTTTCTCGAATATCTTCGATTGGAGAATTTTGATCAGCAAACCTAGTATCTCGTGAACGTAGCATTTGCAAATCTTTTACCAGGAAATTGGCAATCATATTTTTGTTCAGTAATAAAATTTTTGTGTACAAAGTTTTCTTTTTTATTCAAAACTTATTTTTCACTTATAATTAAAAAAAAAATTCCTGGAATGTGTGGGAAATGTGATCGATACTGAATGAACATATATTGTCAAAATATCAAAGACTAAATTGAATAAAACATCTGGAAACCACTATACAGGATGTTCCTGAATTGAAGATTCAAACAAAGAGAGAGGAAATAACTGGAAGTAGGTGAAACGAGAAATTGAAGAATATAGAATGTTTTGAATAAAACAGAGTATTTTTCCTTCTCCTCAAACTACCAGTGACTTACCACAAAAAAGTCGCCATTGATAAATATCATTTTGTAATTTTTCACAGGCAATTGACCTGTCATATGATCTGAATTGGAGGTACGAACGACGAGGGGAGATTTCTTGAGTAATTTTAAGAAAAAAAGTGCCATGACATGGGATCGCAATTGGTTCGTTTTCGAGATACAGGGTATCAAAGTTTGTTTTGATTCTTTGTGATGATGATATGAGTTTATCGAATCTTCATGAACCATAGCTACAGATCGGGAAATTAACCATAAAATCTGATATTAAATTATTTCACCACAGCTTGCTGACTAAATTTTTATGACAATTCGGATTTTACCGAGGATTTCGAGAGAATCGTTCAAAATTTTTTTTTCGAAATCGGTAGCAGATATGACGAAACTACAGAAAACCATAAAGTTTGGTATAACAACACAGCTGCTTTTCACAGTGTTTCAAAATAACAGTAGCTCACCAAAAAAAAGTTTTGGAGGAAAATGTTCCAGAAAAAATACCAACCTGTAGATTTGCTATCGAAATTGGCATGTCACAGGGTGTAAACTCTCAATTTTAATATATGTGCCAAATTTCAAATGAATATCTTGTGAAGTATAGATAATATGAGAAAAAAAACTTGAAAAAAATGCAAACTCAAAGTGTCTCGAAAACGAAGCGTTTGGGATCCCATGTTTATGGAATTTTTTCTTCTCAAAATTACTGAAGGAATCTCCTTTCTTCGTTTGCATCTTTGAAAAAGGAACACCTGTATATTTGCCGAATTTTAGCTTCTAAAAAATGAAACTTTTTTCTAAGTGTAACGCTACAACTTTTTGATTTCCATTTCTACATTCATCTGGAAATTTTATTTTTATACCGAAACTCAATTCGTGTTTTTCAAAAGCCTTATACAGGGTGTTCCTAAATTGGAGGTACTAACTAAAAGGGGAGATTTCTTCGGTAATTCCAAGTTAAAAACTTTCATAAACATGGGATCGCAAACGTTTTGTTTTCGAGATACAGGGTGTTAAAGTTTGAATTTTTTTCAAGTTTTCTTCTCATAGTATCCACACTTCACAAGATATTGAGCTGACATTTGGCATAGATATTACAATTGAGGGTTTGCACCATGTGACATGCCAATTTCGATAGCAAATCTACAGGGTGTTATTTTTTCTGAAATACTGTCCCCTGTTTTCCTCCAGAACTTTTTTTTTGGTGGGCCACTGTTGATTTGAAAAAATTTAGGGAGCAGCTTTGTTGTTAAACTGAACTTTATGGTCTCCTGTAGTTTCGTGGTATCTGCTAGCGATTTAGAGAAAAAAATTTTGAACGATTTTCTCGAAATCCTCAAAGAAATCAGTAATCAGTTTGGCATGAAATGTATTTTTTTCAAATGCTACTTTTGTCGAAATAAAAATTCTTTAGAGTGAAAAAAAAGTAAGAGTGATACAGAGTTAATATCAATGTAGAAAAGATAGAGAAGGTGAGAAAGAGTGATTGAATTGAAAAAACCCAATACTATGCAATATCTAACAGTTCGAATTGGACAATATCGAATTTAACAATAACCGAATCCATATATCCGTACCCGACAACGAAAATCGTATGGTAATTTTTCATCTTCCCTCATCCGATATTAGTTCCAGTTAAACTCGAATACACATCCAGACCGGAGATGTATCACTCCCCCGACTACGAAAACTTGTAGGGGAGAGAGCAATTGTCAAGTTGACACCATCAAGAGTTATCTCGCTCATTTTTCTTTCTGCATTTTCGAAACGTTTCCCTCAAGGCTTTGTCGTCGCTAATAAAGCATAATGCGAGCCGGAAAATGCCAAGTACTGAATCAAATTACGTCGGTGGATATTCAATGAAATTAATGGACGATGAGATGGTCCCGAATTTCAGACTCGACAACGTGGACGCTCGTCGGGCAGGATCATTTGTTCGGGGTGGCGATCTAGGGGGGAAAATTAACCCCCGAAATGTGGGTTACGTTCTTCACTGGCGATGTTTACTCCGTTTGAGAATTATTGACATCTCGATAGGCTGTGGAAAGTCGAATTCAAGTTGGTAATAGACTATTCAGTAATATTTTGGGTTGTTGAATTTAGGTTGGTATAGGAATATCACTAACATAACCCATAGAGACCTTGCTTCGATGATTCATCGAGATATTAGTGAATAATTATAAAAATTAGCTCTGAATTTGAGTTTTTTTGACTCGTGCTATTGAAATGGCTGGAATTGACCGGGATACATCGCGCCTTACAACAAGAGAACGCCATGCAGTTTGTCAGTGTTACTTCGAGTTTTTCAAAGATTCGGCATATATTTCCGCTAGCATTCATCGAGTTTCGCTAGTGTTTCAGGTGAACTATTATTCACCCACTCAAAGTGCATTCTGATTGATCAATGTCTCTTAAATGTTCAGATTTCAGAAATACGAATACGGATACGGATACCGATATCGATACCGATACCGATACCGATACCGATACCGATACCGATACCGATACCGATACCGATACCGAAACCGATACCGATACCGATACCGATACCGATACCGATACCGATACCGATGAAGATGAAGATGAAGATGAAGATTAATTATTCGTAATTCGTAAACTGAACACTTTTCTAGGTTATTTTTATGTTCGATGTTTCATTCAATGTCTCTTAAATGTTCAGATTTCAGAAATACGAATACGGATACGGATACGGATACCGATACCGATACCGATACCGATACCGATACCGATACCGATACCGATACCGAAACCGATACCGATACCGATACCGATACCGATACCGATACCGATGAAGATGAAGATGAAGATTAATTATTCGTAATTCGTAAACTGAACACTTTTCTAGGTTATTTTTATGTTCGATGTTTCATTTCTATGATGAAATTGAACAGTTACTGTTTGTAACCAGAAATGAAGCCTCGACTGAACGTTCAAGGCCTGCTTCGATGTCAATAATTCTTAAATGAAGTATAATGTTCTATTCGAACTAATTTTTGTGGGATAATTCTTCGAATGAAGGATGTATAGATATACTGAATGGAACATCTTTAGATTTTGAACAATCTAGGAACCACCATCCATCCCAATGCAGTAACAACCGGTAAATCAGCCGGCCAATCGATCAGAACCATAAAGGACCATAAGGAACAAAGGCGAAAACGAAAACAAAAACGAAACGGAGCTCCTCGGCCCGAGCCATCAATTCGAAATCACCTGTCAACTCAATTCGGATTTGTCATAAAATCCGGACGTAAACCCTTCCCGACACAAGAAAAAGAAATAAAAAAGGCACGTGATCAATATATAGATACTCACCGATCCTATCGAAATAATCCACCATGCTGACGACGGTGAGCAGAGAGTATCGGACGAGAGACAGTGGCGTAGGGACGCGATTCTCAAGGGCGAAGAGTTCGGAACCCCGAGCGTGTTTTCGTGTGACACTTGTTTGTTCGCGGATAAGAGTAAAAGGTTTTCATCGGAGATGATGGCGACACGCGATGTCGAAAGTGGCTACCGGCTGTAGTTTCGAGGTTAGGACGGAAAGGGATGGGATTTGGAGGAAGGGTTGCGGTGCTGCAACGGAGAATTTTCGATGTGATCTGAGTGATAATTTTCAGTGTTGATGAATCTCTGAATGTCGTTCAGGCTCGACCCTGGATAATTTTTGAGCGCTCGTTCTACCTACACGAGGGCTATAACATTTTTAACAGCTGTCATTTTTAACAGCTGTCATTTTAAAGAGCTGTCTTTTTTTGACATCTGTCATTTTTGACATCTGTCATTTTTGACATTCAATTTTTTTTTGGATAGCTGTCAGAATTTATCCAATTGATTTCTAAAACTGGAGAATGCGAATCTACCTACAAGGTGGATGAACGAGCGCTCAAGAGCTCCTGACTTCACGGCAGTGCTTTTCGTAATTTTTGTGTAATGCATTGACAATGTTTATACCTGCAATAAAAATTTGAAAGAAATCATTGTACCGATATTAAGTTTCAATATAATCGAGGAGATTGAATTCCTTAGTTTCCGATTTAGTTCTTGTCGAAATGATCGGATACACAGGGTGTCTACTTCTGGAAGGTCCAAAGTTCAGTGGGAGATCATACATGAGATTTGCAACAAAAAAAGTCATATGATACACGGTCGAAGTGTTGAAAGTTATTCTTCAATTTAACATTCCTTGATTCCAAGGAATATTCCAAGTTTCTCCATAAAATCAATTATACTTCAGTTATCCTTGTAGCCTCATCAAAGTTGACCACATATCTGGAAACAGCATTAAATTTTCTACGAGATAAGAATTTCCATGTGCCAAAAAATTTTGTATTGCAGGTGTGGTAAGGAGATGAATATCACGATTCTGAAGTGAACAAAACCAGTCATATTTTTCCAATGGTCTTACCGATGAAAAATCATCAATTATGGACATGTTTTCTTTCAAGCAAAAAATATCTTATTTATAGTGCTCTCAAATTTTGTGTTTGCTGCTTGTCTTCTGCCCTAATATCATGTCTAACTAGATAACAACGAAAAAGTCGAAATATTCCAAACCTGAATTTGCTCTATTTCGAAGCTTTTTGTGATTGAATATTGAAGTAATTTAATGGAAATCATGAATTTATCGGTCGATTCAAAATAATTTGAAAAAATAAACCATAAATAAGTGGAGTAAAGTAAAATTTATTGATTTTCAAGAAACAGAATAAGTGATATAAAACACCTTATAGGCTACATATATTTAGTTCAAATTAAAATTGACAATTTGAAAGATTGTATAAATTATGTAATAGAAAATATACATTATAGAATGAAATGGCATTAAATTCATCGGTACTATGAAACATTTTTTGAAAGCAGAAAAGTTTTAAGATGTTTTCTGAATTTGAAATCAGTAACTTCTTTTTTATTTTTCTCTGGGAGCTTATTGTAAATCCTTGAACCATTGGAGATGGGTCCCCTGAGAGTTAAACTAAAATTATTTCGAGTTGTTTATAGATGGTGGTTGAATCTGGTTGAATAACTGTGATCATTGCTATGACTGCTAATACTTTTTTTATTTTTAAATATGTAACATGATATTTCTAGAATATATAGGCAAGGGAGATGAAGCATTTTCTGTTTTTGCAGACTTTTATTTAATAATGTTTTGGGGCTTTTTTTTTTGCAGTGAAAATAATTTCTGAGCAGCTGATGCTGAACCCCATAATAAGATCCCATGTCAGTTTTTACTGAATTTCAGCATGATATAATATTTTCAGCACAGACAAATTGGGAACTCTTTGTAGGCATTTCAGTTGGTATATTTTGCTGTTTAGTTTGAAAATTGTTTCTCTGATATGGATTTCCAAATTTAATGTATCATTCATAGTTATTTCTAAAGATTTTATATTTTCTAGTTGTTTTAGATTCACTTCTCCCATTTTAATTTCTTTGTTTTCAATCCGCTTTTCTCTAAAGTGAAATATTGAAAAATGTGTTTTACGAGAACCGACAGATAAATTCATGATTTCCATGAGAATTACTTCAATATTTATATATAAAAATCTTCAAAGTAGAGCTAAATCAGGTTTGCGATATTTCGCCTTTTTCGTTGTTAGCCATGATATAAGGGCAGAAGACAAGCAGCAAGCATAAAAGTTGATATGTCATTCGAAAGCCAATTAAATGGAGTATATTTCGCTGGAAAGAAAACATGTTCATAATTGATGATTTTTCATCGATTATTTCCTTCCTATTAATTTTGACCAATCGCTATCAAGAATTGGTATGTCAAATATAAATTTTAAGTGAAAAATTTACTCAAAAACTGTCAACTTAGCTGTCAGCAGTTTTTCCGGAAAAACATTGGAAATGCAAGTTTGACAAATTGCTTTGTAAAAACAAACTTGATGGTTTCGATGCTGTGTTGCTATGTATCGTTACCAACAACAAAGATCACAAATAATGCTTACGAATTTATTAATTTTTCAACTGAAACTCAAAATGAATCGGTTTGGAAATGTTTCCGAAAGTAAAATTTATGCGGCTGTTGGAAATAGTGTTCCACTAAATACTCAGAAAGTTCACACATAAAATGTTCATTTAACTCAGGAAATAATCTTACCAAAAATCCCTCGGGCGTTTAATTTTTCTTGTGGAAAAATTGGAACACTCGTTTCTAAGTAATCTGTTTTAACAAATTACTTAGAAACTCGTTTTTCCGAATTTTTCCGGAAAAATTAAATGCACTAGGGATATTATCACCGATAAAACCATCGGAAAAATATGACTTTTTTGTTCACTTCAGAATCGCGATATTCATCTTCTTATCACACCCGCAATAAGAATTTTTTTGGCACACAGAAATTCTTAAATTCCTATCTTGTAGCAAATTTTACGCTGTTTTCAGATATGTGGTCAACTTTCATGAGGCTATAAGGATAACTGAAGTATAATAGATTTTATAGAAAATTTTGAAATATTCCGTGAAATCAGGAAATGTCAACATTTCGACCATGTGTTAAGTAACATTTTTTGTTGCTAATCTCATGTATGATCTCCCCCTGAAGTTTGGCTCTTTTAAAAGTTATGCATAATATGAGGTTCTCGATTACAAAATTCTTCTCCTCCAACACCGCCAACCACCCCGATTATCAATTACCGCACTCCCAACACAACAAGTCATAATCGTCCACCACCACCCTATCGATTGCCCCACTTGTCGAAGAGACGCGGACGGCGCCCTCGCACAGTCGTCACGTCAAGTTAGCAGGCGCCCCCCGGAACATTTACTTACCTAACACTCTACGTATATTTGATCCAATTTGGCGTCGGGTAATCCGATGCACTCGGGAATACGACGGCATCCGGAATGCGGAACCGGGATTTTTACGTTGTAATTGGAAAAAAGGATTTCAGACGGAGCCCTCCTCTCGAGATACGGACGGACTCCATCACGGGAGATAATTTGTACAATCAGGAATGATAAAAATCACGAGACGGAAATGTAGAGACTCTCTCAGAAGGTTCGCGAGGATACGTCGGGTTTATGGAATCTTCAAGAATACTGCTTCTTTTCTCGGGATGTTTCGACTCGAATGTTGAGTTTATTTCCTGGTAGAGCTTTCGTTCAAGATTGAACTTTTTGGATGGGCAAAGGAAGATAGCTGACAGTTACAGAGCAATTTTTGCTATTGCATACAAAATGTTATCTGATCACATTTATAATCATACATTTTCGAAAAATTGTAAACTGAATTTTTGACATGTCACAATGACAACTACTTTTAAAGGAGTGAGTATATGTGTAGTTTCAAATATTAGTAGGTAAGTGAGCTGTGCTTTGCCATTTCCTTTACAACGTCAGTTTTTAACGGCAATATTTATTTATCTGCTGTCAAACAATTGTCACGTAAAATTGAATATAATTCGAATAATAATGAGTGATTCTGAAACTGGTAGTTTGCCTTCTGATTTGGAAGGAATGACGCAAAATATCGTGGACTCCCATGTGCCAGAAAAATCACGGAGTGTATATGGAATAGCGTTTAATCGGTACGAAGAATGGTGTTCTACTAAGAAAATCAAGAATATCGAAAAAGTATTGTTGGCTTAGTTTAAATGCTTATCTAAGGAAAGAAAACCATCTTCTCTCTGGTCGTATTATTCGATGATAAGAAGTTTTTTATTGGCAAGAAAAAACGTCGATATCAGCAAGTACCTAGAGCTGGTTGCATTACTAAAACGTAAATCAGAGCTGAAAAATCCAATTTTTTCACTAAACAAGATGTCACAAAGTTTTTAACGCAAGCATCAGATGATACATATTTATTTCAAAAAGTTTCTATGATAATCCGACTAAGTGGAGCATGCAAAAGAGAGGAACTGACTAATATGCTTGTTGAGAATATGATAGATGAAGGATCCGTTTTTAGAATAATTTTACCTAATACAAAAACGAAGGTAATGCGAGAATTTTTTGTAACATCTGGGAATATCCCAGGATTGAATATGGTAGAATTTTTCAGACAATATGTGAAAATACGACCTTGCCTTCAATTGAGATCATCTAGTGGTCTTCGAACAT
This sequence comes from Aphidecta obliterata, assembly GCA_963966015.1. Classification (NCBI taxonomy): domain Eukaryota; kingdom Metazoa; phylum Arthropoda; class Insecta; order Coleoptera; family Coccinellidae; genus Aphidecta; species Aphidecta obliterata. Next base: position 43,753,122 of record OZ014429.1, on the reverse strand, counting down.
CTGAAGTTCCAAAAATCATGGCTTGGATGGCCGAATCTGGTTGAAAAAACTTTCTTGGTCAAAGAGCAACAAATTTGGTATTCCATAGAACATTTTTACTGATTCATTATTTTCAATGATGAACTTTTGGAATAGTTGGATTGAAAAATAATGTTTGTGAATTTATTTTGGGAAAACTTCTTCGAAAATATTATTTTTTCATCTTCCTGAAGTTGTGGTATTTTTTTCAAAAATTCGGGGTTTGAAACCCGTGGGTCATAAATTTTTTGAGCGCTCGTACTACTTACACAAGGGCTATTTCATTTCGTCACGATGTCTGTATTTTTCGAATTTTGACCGAAAATGGTCTCAATCGACTATGTTCGACTCAGTGAATCCGTCCAAAAATTTGAGTCTGTCCGTCCGTCCGTATAGACGATAACTCTCGAACGAAATGTCCTAGAAACTTGAAATTTTCAGGGTGGGTTTGAATCTCGAATGCCGCGGTTGAGTTCGTTTTTGGGCAAAATTCGCCCAGGGGTTCCGTTAATATGGCCGCTCGAAATTTTGTTCTCCTAATTACTTCGAAACTACAGATTCGATCTAGTTGAAATCATAACTTTCGAACGGAAAGGCCTAGGGACTCGAAATTTTCAGGATAGGTGTAGATCTGAAATATGGCGTTCACGTTCATCAATGAGCAGAATTATACTAGGGGTTCCGTAAATACGGTCGTTTGAAATTTTTTTTTCTCGATAATTTCGAAACTACGGATTCGATCGAGATAAAATTTTGTATTTTAAACAAGAATGATATATTAAAGCAACATTTTGTCCAGATCACATGACTAGAACCATAGAAACCATAGAAAATTATAACTTCCGAAGGGAAAGGCCTAGGAAATTTTCAGGGTGGGTTTGGATCGCGAATTTCACGGTCACGTTCATCAATGAGCAAAATTAGAATAGGGGTTCCGTGAATATGGCCGTTCAAAATATTTTTTTCCTAATAATTTCGAAACCACTGATTTGATTGGAATGAAATCCAGTACCTAGCTGAGGAATAATGTATTCAAACTACGTGCGAAATTTTGTCCAGATCGCATCACCAAAACCATAGAAACCGTAGAAAATTCTAGCGAATTATCGAAAAAAAATTGGTCAGCTGAAGCACTGACTTGAAGTCTGGATTTTCGCCTTAGTTTGAAAATTTCTTCGACAGCTGACGAAAATTCCTTCATTTGATTTCTAAAACTGTAAAATCCGAATCTACCTACAAGGTGGATGTACGAGCGCTCAAAAGCTCCTGCCTTCACGGCAGTGCTTTTCGTAATTTTTTATTTGCATTTGAAAATGTTTTATGGAATATGGAGAGTTATGGAGATCATATGGAAATATTGAAACTTTTCAAAATTTGCATCAGCCTAAATTGTTTCTGAAAGATGTATTATTCTGACATTCTGACAACTTTCTGTTTCATCTACGGGAGATGATTGCCTTCAATTGATGCCAAACCATCGACGTTTTTTGTCACTTATAAAAATAAGAAATACACGAAACAACCCGTTGGAATTCTTACCTTTGGTAAAATGCCAAAAGTTATTGCCACTTTTTTTAATTTACCTCACCATGAAGAAAATACCGGACATTGTTTTCGGCGATCTGCTTCATTTTTGGCTGATTCTGGAGCTGATCTGTGTACCGTAAAACGCCATGGCGGATGGAAAAGCAATACTGAAGGCTGAAGGTTAAATAAAAAATTCGAAAGATCAAAAGAAAAAAATTTCAGAAGCACTTTTTGGTGCCAACAACCAAACAGAATTACAAGTTCACCAAAAAGCACCAACTACTGATGTAATATATATAATAATACTGCAAATTGTAGTAATTGCTCTTTTAAAAGTTATAATGAATAGTTTCGTACATAGTTATGCATTTTGAATAAACTGTTTTGATCAAGTCATTGCATGTTTCTTTATAGGATTTCATTATGGTACTTAGTACCATAATAAGCTTCCTTATGTCATCAAAATTGAGTGACATAACGTTGCCATTATGACATGCCACCAGATAAATAAAATTTTAACTAACTAACAACTAACATCGTTCGGTACAGTTTCGTCGCAGACAATAACCATACATAACCACTCGTAGGAGTGGAGAGACCGAGGTCATATTTTCCTTTAATTGAATCCGGAATCCAAATTGCATCCCGGAATCCTCAAAACAAAGCAGCCCCATATTTCGCCCCGGTAACCGGCGGTCCAATTTCGTCCGAAATAAGATAAGCGCGTACGTCGTTATATTTCTCTTTAATGCGATCAGAGTAGACTGATTCGGCCGAGCGCCGGATGCATCGTTGCAACATTTTAACGACGCGAGGCGCATTTACAGTTCCACATATCACCAAGAATCAACCCCTGTCCACTAGGCCGGTTTCACCTAGGGTTCGCCAGGGATGGAACCGGCAGATTTCGGATTTATCGACGACTTTTATGGGCGAATACGTCTGTTTATCAGTTGAAAAGGGTAATTTCGGGGGTTCCCATCTTGAATTGTCCAAGGATGCAAAGATTCGCGAGAAAACAGATTTTAAATGTGCAAGTGTTTACATAAAATTACATAATGCCAACCCTGTATATCTCAGATGAACTATTATCTATTATCCATTCAATGTTTATATTACTATGTATAATTTTGATTAGCTTTTCAATTTCGCAATGACGCACAAGTGCAGGTGTTAATTGTTTGTTATTTCATTCCAGAACTTTTAGATAAGATGAGGTTATAAATACCTCTGAAGACAATTCGTCAGTAATTAAAAGTAGTTTCTTTCTATACTGTATGATAGATAGGTCGGATAATCGTCCGTTCTAAATAAAGATAGTTTTTTTAAAACTTGGCTTTCGATTTCAAAAATATAATTATATACCAAGAGAAAAATTACGATATACTGTACAAATCTGACATCTGCACAACGCTAGTTTATATTTATTTAAAGTAATCTACCTACTCAGGATTGCAGATCCCGCCTGAAAAAGAATAATCTGTGGTCGTTATAGAGAACACAGGGAGCTCGATGGAAAAGTGAACGAGCGGTCCTAACCTCTGAGTTCTTTACTCTGGCTTTCAAGTTCTACAGTCTGGTAGTTATCTGATATATTATCTTTCAAAAGGTAAAACCAGTTTGGTTTGTGAGTTGATCTTAAGCCCTCAAGGGTGGAAGAGATACTTCAGTTAACACGTGAGTTTCATCATATTTAGTTACTACTTTATCAGTATTTATATACATGCTTCTGCTAATTCTCTACGCTCCTATTCAGCTGTTTCATTACTTATTCAATGCATTATCTCATGTAATTACTTTTGATCCATAAGACTTTCATTTGCTTTTGTAGTGAGCTATTTCTATTCAACGTTTGTTAATGTTCCTAACCCTATTGTAATTCATAGGGTAACGTATTTTACCATGTGTATTTGCTTCTTGCTTATTGTTTAGTATCCATGTTTCATACTTAATCATCAAGTCTATTCAATATCATTTGATGATTCTAACTGACCATGTGTATTCAATTCTTGCTTCCCACGAGAACTTTTTGTATTAACGATTATTTAATCATCAATTTCTCTAATCATATCTGGATTATGCAATATTCTTCAAATAATTCTTGTCGAATAACTCTATACTGTATGTAATCGTTGTAGTTTTCAGCAAATATTAAGGATATTCATAAGCAGCTTAGTATCTTTATGATGTTCATCATCTTTAATTATCAGTGTGCTACTGAATGATGGAATAGAGCCTCAACTGGTTGAGAATTTTAGATCCACTCTCCACTCATTATTATAAGTTATACAGTAGACGCAACCTTAATATCTCTAAAACTTCTCATCGTGGGAAATTTATTGTTATGGTTCGTTGAAGATATAATAATGTGAAATTTTGAAATTTATGAGAACCACTAATAATATTCAAGGAATTTTTTTTAATTATATATTTTCATTTTTCCCGAGACTCTATTTCAATGAGGGTTCTGAAGGTGAAAAAGTAATAATTTCAATACAATTTATTATTTTTGAGCGCTCGTACTACTTACACGAGGGCTATATCATTTCGTCACGATGTCTGTATTTTTCGAATTTTGAGCCGAAAATAGTCTCAAACGATAGAGTTCGACTCACTGATGACGAATCCGCCGGAAAATTCGAGTCTGTCCGTCCGTAAGCACGATAACTCTCGAACGGAACAACCTGGAGACTTGAAATTTCAAGTATAGGTTCAGTTCCCGAATGCCTCGGTTAAGTTCGTTAATGGGCCAAATTCCACCAGGGGTTTCGTAAATATGACCGTTCAAAGTTTTGTTCCCCTGATTACTTGAAAACTGCAGATTTGATTGGGATGAAATTCTGCACTCAAATGAAGAATGAGGTGTTCAAGCTACATGTGAAATTTTGTCCAGATCGCATGACCAGAACCACAGAAACCATAGAAAATTGTAACTTTTGAACGGAAACGCCTAGGGACTTGAAATTTTCAGGATAGGTGTGGATCTTGAATGTCTTGATCACGTTCATCTATGAGCAAAATTATACTAGGGGTTCCGTAAATATGGTCGTTTGAAATTTAGTTTTCTTGATAATTTCCAAACTACAAATTCGATCATGACGAAATTTTGTATACTAATGGAGAATGGATATATTCAAGCTACATTCCTCCAAATCACATGACCAGAACCATAGAAACCATAGAAAATTATAACTTTGTAATGGAAAGGCCTAGGGACATTTTCAGGATAAGTGTGGATCGCGAATTGTGCGTTCACGTTCATCAATGAGCAGAATTATACTAGGGGTTCCGAAAATACGCCCGTTTGAAATTTTGGTTTCTCGATAATTTCGAAACTACGGATTCGATCGAGATGAAATTTTGTATTTTAATCGAGAATGATATATTAAAGCAATATTTTGTCCAGATCTCAGACCAGAACCATAGAAACCATACTGAATTGACTATGAGATGTTCGAAGATTCTTGAATTTTTGGTGATATAATTTGCATTTATTTTATTTTGAATTCTTAAAACGTTGAGAAATAAAACCATAATATGAATGTTTTAATTTCCACTACAATATATAACAAGGAGATTGGTCGCATTCCCCTCTCCTTGCACCCTGGGAGACATTAATCGTCTTATGATAGTTGAATTCCTGCGAAGAATACCTCACAGTTTCCTCACATCATCGCCTATTGAGGTTAAGGAAACAAATCCACTCAATCATTTTTAAACACATATGAGAGAATTCTCACCAGTCAACCTGTTGCTGTTTATGAATATCCTCAACTTGTGGATTAACGGTATTTGAACAAGATAAGGAGAGAGTCCTCTGGGTTTTAAGTTTTACAGTCGACTTATTGCTATTCATTGTACAGAACGGGTTTTCTCGCAGGTCTGCCCCCATTCTTATTATTCGATCTGAAGTTAGGGAACCGTCCCCAACAGCACCAATAAACTTGTTATTTTCCTGTTTTTGGTGTTGAAAATATGTGTTTCAAATTTCCTATGTTCCCTTCAATCTCTTCTATGGAATCAAGCATAATTTGGGTTTCATACACAACGTAGAGTCCTTGAAGCACTATAAGATCATGATCTTGGCCAAAGATTATTTAGAGTAATATTTTTACGTTAATATTAACTCATTTGAGGTAGAGTTCTAATTCTTTGCGATTTTTAATAGAAAACTGTAATGTCGGTTATAGTTTTACCGCATAAAAGTACCAATACAGTACAATACTAATGGTGAAAATTGAAATTCTCCCTTGGTGGTAAATGAAAATTTTACAGCCGCCTAGATCCTCAACGAAATAAAATATACTTCCGGAATATTCTCCACGAAATGGGCGATGTAATAACGCATAAGTGCAATTGCTTCCGGAGTAAAACGGGACGAAACAAATATCACTCGAAGTGACATCCAGAAGTTTATACATTAAGATGTTTCCCAGACTTCTAAATGAATTATAATTGTACCAATTTGAAGATGGATATGCTTTTAGGTTATTCACGTGATAAAGTGTAATTGCTTCTACTACCTTAAGTCTGAGGATGTTTTCCATATTAAATTTACACAATATTTTCTATTTGGTATTTTTTCCCATTAAATTTTTTGAGTGTATTGTTTTAGGATTTCGATACCTCGGAAGAAGAAAATCTCGTATACATAAATGAAACAATGTTTCGACTTGCGAGTACTGCGACATCAAACAATCCGGTATCAGTCGGGGATGAACACGGAAACGATAACTCCGTTTCAATTTGTGGCCGAATCATTTTACGACTCGTAACAACTCTACAAATTGAATTAATCCCGACAATCCCCCCGAGAGCACACAGACTACGACAACTATTCGGCAAAGATCCAGTTCCAGGAATTTCGCGACACGAATTTTTGGCGCTCCAATTTCAGGAATATCTTATTTGCATGGCGGTGCGCCGCCCCCCGACCCACCCCCGCGCGCCGCCATCTCGTGAGTAAACGGCTTTGTTGCTTGGCTTGCTTAAATAAAACGTGCTCCTGCATATTCATGAACTCGCAAACTTTCATTTCGGCGTGTTTCGTCGATGCATCGCGCCCTTGGACGACAGGGACGGACTTGGCCAGCTCAACTATTTGTTTAGTTGAAAAGCGATAGTGAACTGCCTCTTTTGAAAATAACTATCGAAAAATTTGATTGGTCCATTTCCGCTAGAAGAATTAGAAAAATGTTTCCAGAACTTTCGGTATCTCAGAAACTATTCCTACTGAAATTCATTTTGTGTCTTAAATCGGACATCGATAAAAGGAGTAAAATTCAGCTTCACAGCTGTCTCACGTGAAAAATTCAATTTCTCTGATAAACTCAATATAATTCATTCTGTTGAAGTTTATAAAAATAAAATGTCATTATTTGTCACACTGTCGCTCGGTTTGGTTCGCAGAATCTGTAGTTCATCTCATTAACTGTTTCGATAGTCTCGCTCATTTCATGCCAAATCAAAATAATCATAGATTTCCTTGATTTTTCACTGAATAATATTTCAGTTGTTTTTAGTTGGAAATTATGATTTTCAGAAATTTCTCAACCATTTCCATTAAATTTCTTCTTATTACTTCATCAATATTCGAAGTGAAATATTATCACATTTTGCATAGACATGGATTATAGCTACAAAAATCGAAATGATCACAGATTTCCTTGATTTTTCACTGAATAATATTCCAGTTGTTTTTTGTTGGAAATTATTATGTTTTTCAAAGATTTCTCAACCATTTCCCTTAATTTTCTTTTTATTACTTCACCAAAACTCGAAGTGAAATATTATCACATTTTGAATAGCTACGAAAATCAAAATTATCATAGGTTATCTTGATTTTTCACTGAATAATACTTCAGTTGTTTTTAGTTGGAAATTATGATTTCCAAAGATTTCTCAACCATTTCCATTAATTTCCTTTTTATTAATTTACCAATATTCGAAGTGAAATATTATTACATTTCGAAAAGATATGGATGAATGCTACGAAAATCAAAATGATCATAGATTTTCTTGTTATTTCACTGAATAAAATTTCTGTTGTTTTTAGTTGGAAATAATGATTTTCAAAGATTTCTCAACCATTTCCATTAATTTTCTTCTTATTACTCCACCAAAACTCGAAGTGGAATATTATCACATTTTGAATAGCTACGAAAATCAAAATGATCATAGGTTTTCTCGATTTTTCACTGAATAATATTTCAGTTGTTTTTAGTTGGAAATAATGATTTTCGAAGATTTCTCAACCATTTGCATTAATTTTCTTTTTATTACTTTACCAATATTCGAAGTGAAATATCATCACATTTTGAAAAGTCATGAATGTTAGCTACGAAAATCTATATTTAAAGAAAATTAAATAGGATTTCGTCGATTAGTGGAAAGTCCGGCCCTGGTATGCGCATCCGATACATCCAATCAATCAGTATACAACGGGATCACTGATGAGTCTCTGATTTGTTTTTTATTGGGCAGATACAAATAAGAAACTACAGGGGTTGAAAGGTGGATTGAAAGCTCGGGATAGAGGGAAAGGGGCGTTAATCTAACAGCTTGCATATAAATTCGCTTTATTCTACATAAATTTTCGCTTGGAGAGTAGTTAGACACCGTGTATTCGGCTATATTGGCCGATAAAAGTTTTTTGTCGCAGCGATAAATTTCAAGACTCGAGAATATATCAACGTTTTCATCTAAGACAAATATGGCACTTTCTAGAAAGCGGGACGAAAAACAATGGGTAGTCTCTAATAGTGAATTATACAGTTTATCTACTCCTATTGAATGAAATAGTCATTATTCAACTACTTTTGAGCAATTAATAGTATCTGTAAACAAACACCGTGCTCTCTGCTATAACTCTTTGTCTCTGTGCTTCTGAATAAGCCGATTGTCCGAAAGGGATAAGTCTATTATTGGTATTGAGAGGAGATTACTTGAATAATTTTGACGTTTGCCCAAATTAAGTTGATACCTAATCATTATTGTGAATGTTTTGCTGAAAAAGATGAATTCAGATAGTGAAGATGAATTATTATGTAGACCTCCAGATATAAGACAATAAGTCAATGTTACCATACAGAATTTATTGCCCAAAAAATCCCAAAACAAATATGAAGGTGTATAAAACAATTTTCAAGATTGGTGTAGCAGTAAGAATATTGAATCATCGTTTAAAGAGAATGGTCTTTTGGCATATTTTAGTGAACTTAGCACTAAATATAAAGCATCGCCCTATGGACTTTCTACTCTATACCAAGAAGCATAATCAACATAAATAATGCATTGTTATAGGTAACTATTAAGATTTGTGAATAAAGTTCTTTCTCTGTACTTGTATCTTAGTATTTATTGTTATAGTCGTGGAGAAAGTATAGTATTCAACTTGTGGTAATGGTCATAACTCACTTGATGAACTTCATTTGCGTGAGTTATGCCCTATCTTACCGCTCGTTAATTTATAGACAGGGTGTCCCAGAATGAATGGATAATCCTGTAACACTGTATAGAAGAGCTTTTGGACACTCCAAATACAAAAACAAAATTATCGCCACTAGAAATTTTTTTTTTTCAAAATAATGATTTCTTGCACATCACGTTGCGTTTCTGTGCATCACGCTTACAAGTGGATCAAATCCATCAGTTTCTTTATGGTGAAATATTCTTCATTAACATACGAATAGATATGCTGAAAAACGTATAAATATGTATCTGTTTTTGGAAAAAAATATCCAACTTTAAATTTCATCATGAAATCTGATGAATATTTTATAATGTGAAAGTTTAATCGTTTATGGTGTAAATAAAATTTGAGAAAGCCTGTGCGGCCAACTCAAAAAAAAATAAATATGCGCCTTTCATGTAAATTTCAAAATGGTACAATACATCTCAATAACTCATTCCACCATGAAGAAACTGATTGATTTGATTCATTTGTGAGCGTGTTACACAGAAACGCAACGTGATGTGCAAGAAATCATTATTTAAAAAAAAAATATTCCTAGTGGGGATAGATTTTTTTTTGTATTTTTTTCAGAGAGTCTAATAGCTCTTCTATACAGTGTTACAGGAATATCCATTCATTCTGAGACACCTTGTATAATTACATTATGCCAACCTTGTATATCTCAGATGAGCTCTTTATTTTTCATTTATTCCAGATAAATATTACTATGTATAATTTTGATGAGCTTTCAATTTCAATGATGCACCTTGCTGCAGGTGTTCATTGTTTGTTGGTTTCCTTTTGGAAGTTTTCAAATTAGAAACCGGTCTACAGATGCAAAGGATAAATTTCGATGTTCTAAGGAGTTACGTGTATTGATTTGTTGGCGTGCTTTATTAGTCTATTTAAAACATATTTTCTTTTTCCATTATTGTAATTTTAAAACTTCAGATAGACGACCAATATTTATTCCATATAATTATATTATTACTGTATGATGAATAACTGTACGAATTCGTTAAGAAGGCGGTTTTCTAGGAATACTTTCCGGTATTTGCACAGCAACTCTTCTAGATTTTCCGAAAGATTTCATCACAAAACCCCACTGAACCGATTACTCGTATCAACAAGCCGATAAGTCCTTCTTTTCTCGGAATTCCACCCCAATATGCGCACCACTCGCACGCCAAAGCGCCTTTCACGATTCCCACTTATTTATAACTCCTTACAACTGTCACAAATTACGAACCCAATAACAATAACAATAAAGGCGATATAGCAGAACTGCCGTCACTTAATTTAATTGTATTTACACAGGTCTCCATATTCCTGGCGGATTCGTCGTCAATAACAAAGGCTTACGAGGGGGTTTCGTCCGCACGTATATTTTAGACATATGTGCGAGCCATAAAGGGGGCCATACTTACGTGTCGGAGCGACCGTGGGGCAGATTTAAATACGTACTTGTGACCAACGGTAATGGCTTATGTAAATATGGGCGGTTGTGCCGTTATTGTCGTGCGGTAGATTTTCCGTCCCGCTACATATGTCATAATTCGATTGTTGTCGTCGATGGGTTCCGTCCGTTCGTCTCTGCGCATAATTCGATGAAACCCTTCTATCACTCGACGAGAGGGTCCTTTTCGAATTTCGGTATGGAGTGATGACGTCTGCATGAGGATTGAAAACAGGGAAAGTGTACAGATCTGACATCTGCGCAACGCTTGCTACATTTATTTAGGTACAGTCATCTTTTACTTAACTCTTTTACTCCCGCCGAATCTTTTACTCGCCTTTGTTTGAAATTTTCTTTGACAGCTGTCAAAATCTTTCCAATTGGTTTTCAAAACTGGATAATGCGAATCTACCTACAAGGTACGAGCGCTCAAAAGCTCCTGACTTCACGGCAGTGCTTTTCGTAATTTTTGAGCGCTCGTAGTACTTACACGAGGGCTATATCATTTCGTCACGATGTCTGTATTTTTCGAATTTTGAGCCGAAAATGGTCTCAATCGACTATGTTCGACTCACTGATGACGAATCCGTCGGAAAATTCGAGTCTGTCCGTCCGGCCGTCCGTAAGCACGATAACTCTCGAACGGAACAACCTAGAGATTTTCAGTGTAGGTTCAGATCCAAAATGCCTCGGTTGAGTTCGTTAATGGGCCAAATTCCACCAGGGGTTCCGTAAATATGGCCGTTCAAAATTTCGTTCTCCTGATTACTTCGAACCTACAGATTCGATCGAGATGAAACTTTGCACTCAAATGGAGAATGAGGTGTTCAAGCTACATGTGAAATTTTGTCTAGATCGCATGACCAGAACCATAGAAACCATAGAAAATTGTAACTTTTGAACGGAAATGCCTAGGGACTCGAAATTTTCAGGATAGGTGAGGTTCTGGAATGTCGTGATCACGTTCATCTATGAGCAAAATTATACTGGGGGTTCCGTAAATATGGTCGATTGAAATTTAGTTTTCTTGATAATTTCAAAACTACAGATTCGATCGAGATGAAATTTTGTATACTAATGGAGAATGATATATATTCAAGCTACATTTCTCCAGATCACATGACCAGAACCATAGAAACCATAGAAAATCATAACTTTCGAACGGAAAGGCCTAGGGACTTGAAATTTTCAGGATAGGTGTGGATCTGAAATGTCGCATTCACGTTCATCAATGAGCAGAATTATACTAGGGGTTCCGTAAATACGGTCGTTTGAAAATTTGTTTTCTCGATAATTTCGAAACTACGGATTCGATCGAGGTGAAATTTTGTATTTTAATCGAGAATGATATATTAAAGCAATATTTTGTTCAGATCGCATGACCAGAACCATAGAGACCATAAAAAATTGTAACTTTTGAACGGAAATGCCTAGGAACTTGAAATTTTCAGGGTGCGTTTGGATCGCGAATTGTGCGGTCACGTTCATCAATGAGCAAAATTAGACTAGGGGTTCCGTAAATATGGCCGTTCAAAATATTTTTTTCCCTGATAGTTTCGAAACTACTGATCGGATTGGAATGAAATTTTGCACCTAGCTGAGGAATAATGTATTCAAACTACGTGTAAAATTTTGTCCAGATCGCATCACTAAGACCATAGAAACCGTAGAAAATTCTAGCGAAAAAAAATTGGTCAGCTGAAGCACTGACATGAGGTCTGGAGTTTCGCCTAAGTTTCAGAATTTTTTTGACAGCTGTCGAAAATTCCTTCAATTGATTTCTAAAACTGGAAAATGCGAATCTACCTACAAGGTGCATGTACGAGCGCTCAAAAGCTCCTGACTTCGCGGCAATGCTTCTCGTAATTTTTTCATTCCAAATTTCGAAACTGAGAAATATCACCATGTTTTCATATCCATAACAATTCCCCAAATTAAATATTCAATATTTTTTTTTTCTCAAATAAAAATTTGAATATTTAAATACATATCTTGATTAATTTGTAATTTATAACTTGAATAATGAAATTTTTTCTTAATAACCATTGTTTGTTTCTTGATTGTATTCATATAAATCATTTTCATTATCTCTTATGTATGGTTTTTCAATAATTTTTTTTTTAATTCAATATTCTTCTTCAAATATTCCTCCTCAATTCTTCAACTTTCTTCTGTCTTTTTCAATGGGAGTCTCCTTTGGCGCAACTTTATAACCTCTTATAAATTTTTTTTGCATTATTCATCTTATACGCTTTTTTTAGCGTGTTCTTTCGTGTTTTCACCTTTAGAACCCTCCTTGAAATAGAGTCTCGATAAAAATTAAAAATACATAACTAAAACAAAATTATTTGAATATTGTTAGTGGTTTTCATAAATTTCAAAATTTAATAGTAAATTCTTGGGCGAACCATAACAATATATAACAAGAATATTGTTCGCATGCCCCTCTCCTTGTATCGTGGGAGATCATCAATCGTCTAATGATAGTTGGATTCCTGCGAAAAATATCTCACAGGTTTCTCACATCATCGCCTATCAAGTTTGAAGGAGTCATTAGTGCAGCATTTAATTTACTCAATCATCTTCGAACATTAACAACAACAATTAACACCAGTCAACCTGTTGCTGTTTATGAATATCCTTTACTTGTGGATTAACGGTATTTGAACGAGATAAGGCAAGAGTCCTCTGGGTTTTAAGATTTACAGTCGACCTATTTCTATTCATTGTACAGAACGGGTTTCCTCGCAGGTCTTTCCCCATTCTTATTATTCGACCTGAAGTTGGAGAACCGTCTCCAACAGCACCAATAAACTTGTTATTTTCCTGTTTTGGGTGTTAAAAATATGTGTTTCAAATTTCCTATGTTCCCTTCAATTTCTTCTATTGAATCAAGCATAATTTGGGTTGCATACACAACGTCCTTAAACCACTATACGATAACGATCTTGGCCAAAGATTATTCCGAATAATATTTTCACGTTGAAAAAAGAACTCATTTAAGGTAGAGTTCTAGTTCTTGGCGGTTTTCAATAGAAAACTGTAATGTTGGTGATAGTTTTACCGCATGGAAGTACCAATATAGTACAAGAGATTTTTTTTTTATTTCTTCTTTTTTATTTTTAAATTTTTTTTTTCTATTTTTTTTCTCATTTAATAATAATAATATTTATTTTCATTAAAGTTACAGGCATGGTCATGAATGATAAAAAAATTAAAATAAATCGGAGATATCTAACAAAGAAAACTTGTTGTGGGCATTCCGAACTTATATATTAATATCTAGCTAATAAATCGAGCAAATGAATGAATACATGCTGAATGAATGAAGTGAGTATAAAATATACAATTATATGAATTGAAAACATGTAAAATAAGTAAATCCAAACGTTTAGAATGAGCAAATGTAAAGATGTTAAATGTTAAAGATGTGAAAATATAAAAATTACGAAAAGCAGTGCCGTGAAGGCAGGAGCTTTTGAGCGCTCGTACATGCACCTTGTAGGTACATTCGCATTTTCCAGTTTTGGAAACCAATTGAGGAAATTTTTGACAGCTATCAAACAAATTTTCAAACTGAGGCGATAATCCAGACTTCAAGTCAGTGCTTTAGGTGACCAATTTTTTTTTCGATAATTCGCTAAAATTTTCTACGGTATCTATGGTCTTGGTGATGCGATCTGGACAAAATTTCGCAGTTTGAATACATTATTCCTCAGCTAGGTGCAAAATTTCATTCCGATCAAATCGGAAGTTTCGGAATTATCAGGAACAGAATATTTTGAACGGCCATATTGACGGAACCCCTAGTCTAATTTTGCTCATTGATGAACGTGACCGTGAAATTCGCGATCCAAACGCACCCTGAAAATTTCAAGTTCCTAGGCATTTTCCTTCGGAAGTTATAATTTTCTATGGTTTCTATGGTTCTGGTCATGCGATCTGGACAAAATGTTGCTTTAATATGTCATTCTCGTTTGAAATACAAAATTTTATCTCGATCGAATCCGTAGTTTCAAAATTATCGAGAAAACAAAATTTACAATGACCGTATTTACGGAACCCGTAGTATAATTCTGCTCATTGATGAACGTGAATGCCACATTTCAGATCCACACCTATCCTGAAAATTTCAAGTCCCTAGGCCTTTCCGTTCGAAAGTTATGATTTTCTATGGTTTCTATGGTTCTGGTCATGCGATCTAGAGAAATGTAGCTTGAATATATCATTCTCTAAAGTATACAAAATTTCGTCACGATCGAATCTGTAGTTTGGAAATTATCAAGAAAACTAAATTCCAAACGACCATATTTACGGAACCCCTAGTATAATTTTGCTCATAGATGAAAGTGATCACGACAATCGAGATCCACACCTATCCTGAAAATTTCAAGTCCCTAGGCGTTTCCGTTCAAAAGTTACAATTTTCTATGGTTTCTATGGTTCTGGTGATGAGAGCTGAACAAAATTTTGAATGCAGCTTGAACACCTCATCTTCCGTAAAAGTGCAGAATTTCATCTCGATCGAATGTGTAGTTCCAAAGTAACCAAGAAAACAAAATTTCGAGCGGCCATATTTACGGAACCCTTGGGCGGATTTTGCCCAATAACGAACTCAAGCTCGGCATTCGAGATTCGAACCTACCCTGAACATTTCAAGTTTCTAGGACATTCCGTTCGAGAGTTATCGTGCTTACGGACGGCCGGACGGACAGACTCGAATTTTCCGACGGATTCGTCATCAGTGAGTCGAACATAGTCGATTGAGACCATTTTCGGCTCAAAATTCGAAAAATACAGACATCTTGACGAAATGATATAGCCCTCGTGTAAGTTGTACGAGCGCTCAAAAAACATGTAAAATAAGTAAATCCAAACGTTTAGAATGAGCAAATGTAAAGATGTTAAATGTTAAATATGTGAAAATATAAAAATGTAAAATTGTTACAGATGAAAAAAAATGAAACACGATTTTCTTCTTCATATTGTCTCGCATCGCCGTTCCCTCGACGAATCTGTACGTACAACTCGTGACGCCGGAAACGGACCCAGATGGAACGGGCGGAGACGAACCCTTGGCCCGTCGTCCATTATCGGAATTTGCATAATTGTTTCCGACTTCGGAAAAACCTGCGAAAGAAAATACACTGACCGGCATGCCAATCGCGCGACCATTTAGACTCGCGATAAAAGTTCCAGTGGGATGAATGAGCCGAGAAAAATTAACTATTCCGTATTCGCGCGGCGGAAACAATTTCTATGGGAGCGATGCTGAAGGTGATTTTAAAAATTCATATCTCGTGCGGTGCCCAGAAATATAAGTTGTAATCTCCGAAGACGTCCCGGCGAAAATGCGAGTAATGTATTTTCGGGACACAATAAAGTATCGAAGTGCGAGTATCTGTCTTGAAGATCTTCGGTTGTGTGAAGAAGGTTGGATGAAATTACATCCAATGTAACGAGAAAACAGTATTATTTATAATGAAAGTATAATACCCTCATAAAACAATGCACAAGGACAAAAATTACTGAATATTGATTATGATCGTTCATTTCTGATGCGAATGTTCCTTATTCATCAGAGAATCTCATTTAACATCGAATACCTGAAATTGAGATATAAACATAGATACATTCTCTAATTCCGTGAAAAACACCTGACCTACATCGAAAAATAAAAGCATTGAATTCAGGGAGAAATGAAATAGTTATGAAATTATTCGACAGGTGTTGTAATGTACCGGATATTAATAACCCATTCAAATATAACTTCATTAGTATTTTTCGATTATAAACCGTGGAATAAAATTTCTATTGTTCACATGTAATTCAGTTTACATATTCATTAAAATCAACACAACATAAAATGATATGAATGATTAGAGATAATTTTTACGATATTTTGCAGTTTGCGTATAGCAGATGGGAAATATTCCAGCCCCTTTTCTGTCAATCAAGCAGTCGCATAAATGATGTTAATGGTTTGTGTTTTCCTCACGTGTTGACGATTTAGATTCGAATATCGGCCATATGACTCGAATAATCCTAAAAGATTATGAATAATTTCAATCACCATGTTGAAGCAAAAACATCTTTACCATTACTCAGAGCCGCAACAAAGTAGATCATCATCGCGTAAATTTGGTAGTTATTTTAGATGAACATTTCGTATTAAGGTAATAGTTCTTTTTAATGATTTTTGAGCGCTCGTACTACCTACACGAGGGTGTTTTTCGAATTTTGCGCCGAAAATGGTCTCAAACGACTATGTTCGACTCACTGATGACGAATCCATCGAAAAATTCGAGTCTGTCTGTCCGTCTGTCCGTCCGTCCGACCGTAAGCACGATAACTCTCGAACGGATCAACCTAGAGACTTGAAATTTTCAATTTGGGTTCAGTTCCCAAATGCCTCGGTTAAGTTCGTTAATAGGCCAAATTCCACTAGGGGTTCCGTAAATATGGCCGTTCAAAGTTTTGTTCCCCTGATTACTTGAAAACAACAGATTTGATCGAGATGAAATTGTGCACTCGAATGGAAAATGAGGTGTTCAAGCTACATGTGAAATGTTGTCCAGATCGCATGACCAGAACCATAGAAAACATAGAAAATTGTAACTTTTGAACAGAAACGCTTAGGAACTTGAAATTTTCAGGATAGGTGTGGATCTCGAATGTCGGGATCACCTTCATCTATTAGCAAAATTATACTAGGGGTTCCGTAAATATGGTCGTTTGAAATTTAGTTTTCTTGATAATTTCAAAACTACAGATTCGATCGTGACGAAATTTTGTATACTAATGGAGAGATATATATTCAAGCTACATTTCTCCAGATCACATCACCAGAACCATAGAAACCATAGATAATCAAAACTTTCGAACGGAAAGGCCTAGGGACTTGAAATCAATGAGCTAAATTTTTCTAGGGGTTCCTTAAATACGGTCGTTTGAAATTTTATTTTCTCGATAATTTTGAAACTACGGATTTGATCGAGATAAAATTTTGTATTTTACTTTTCTGATACTGATTGGATTAGGATGAAATTTTTCACATAGATGAAGAATTATGTACTCAAACTACGTGCGAAAGTTTGTCCAGATTGCATTACCAAAACCAAACCAAAACCATAGATAAAAGTTCAAGCGAATTATCGAAAAGAAAATTTGTCACCTAAAGCACTGATGTAAAGTCTGGAGTTAAGCCTCAGTTTGAATTTTTTTTTGACAGCTGTCAAAAAATTTTTCGATTAGCTTTACCAAAAGGTGTATGAACGAGCGCTCAGAAGTTCTTGACCCGTTTTTACTGAATCCCAAACTCTATGAGTTTCTTATTTGCAATTCTATCGAAAAAAATCTCTCAATTATTTATCATTCCGGTAAACAAAAATGTTTTGATAAATAAGTTCTTTCATCAAAATACCATGTCAGTGCAAATTAAAATAATTTCAATAACGAATATCATCATCATTATGATAACGAGACGCCAAATTGAAAGATTTAATTCATTACCTCGGTAACAACTCATTATACAGCGTGCGCTCAAGCGTTTAGGTACTAATGAGGAGCGAAAGCCTCTTATACGAATCGAGCCAGCCAGATACACATGTGGGACTCCTTTGAGCAACCCCCGACAACCTTCAGGACGTTACAATTCAATTTATTCCCGTTTCCGATCAATGATTCATAAAACGAGAATGTATAATAATGTTCGTTATCAATCAAGCGACGTTTTAATACGTCCTAAAGCGCGTCAACTTGTCTGCGTCGATCCAACTGTACTGGATAATTAATCATACTAGTGTGAATACACCTTTATGCGGATGTCTTTGCGGGAAACGAAACACACAAGACTATTTCCGGGACGGAAGGAAGGCGGAAATAGAAGGGCCATTATCGGTAATGCGTTTTCTTCGAATGGGGTGAGGGATTCTATTGAATTCCCGTCAAATTTTCGGGCAGGTATGGACGACACTTCGGAAAAAGATGGAACGGTTCGTGTTCACATAGAATATCTCATTTTGAATTTGATTCACGTGACCATGTTCATGGTTCTTTGATAGCTTATTTAATAGTATTTTATTTAACGAGCGTTGATGTAGGTCATAACTCACGCAAATGAAGTTTGCAGCGCGAGCCGCAGGCAAGTGCTATAATTCATCAAGTGAGTTATGACCATATATATATTTCTTAAGAGCTACAGAACTGAACTCCCTAGCCACAATTTCAATAATATTGCGGGTGTCCCAGAATGAATGGATAATCCTGTAACACTGTATAGATGAGCTATTGGACTCTCTGAAAAAAATACAAAAAAAAATCTATCCCTACTAGAAATATTTTTTTTTTCAAAACAATGATTTCTTGCACATCACGTTGCGTTTCTTTGTAACACGCTCACAAATGAATCAAATCAATCAGTTTCTTCATGGTGAAATAAGTTATGAAGATGTATTGTACCATTTTGAAATTTACATGAAAGGCGCATATTTTTTTTTTTAAATGGCCGCACAGGCTTTCTCAAATTTTATTTCCACCATGAACGATTAAACGTTCACATTATGAAATATTCATCACATTTTATGATGAAATTCGAAGTTGGATATTTTTTTCCAAAATAGTTACGACAGATATTTATACGATTTTCAGCATATCTATTGGTATTTCAATATAGGATATTTCACTACAAAGAAACTGATGGATTTGATCTACTTGTGAGCGTTATACACAGAAACACAACGTGATGTGCAAGAAATCATTATTTTGAAAGAAAAAATATTTCTAGTAGGGATAGATTTTTTTGTATTTTTTTTTCAGAGAGTCTAATATCTCTTCTTCACAGTGTGACAGTTTCATACATTCATTCCTGGACATCCTGTATATGATTAAAATTGTGTATTGTAATATGATATTTTGATAGTTAACCTTAGTTAGTTATATTTAGTTAGATCACAGTAAAAAATGTATTAAGAATGTTTCTATAAAAACGATACTTTAAAATAATATGGATGAAAAGAGCAGGCGGACGAACAGTTGAGGGAGAAACGTCAAGCAAAAAGATCGATAATTTCGAAAAGTTGGCAGAAAGATTGGTTTTGTAAGAAAGAAGATATAATGAATGGTATTTGAAAGTTGGTCAAGAGTGGATTTTCGTAGATTGAGATGTTGGAGTGAAATTGACAA
Organism: Aphidecta obliterata; assembly: GCA_963966015.1. Classification (NCBI taxonomy): domain Eukaryota; kingdom Metazoa; phylum Arthropoda; class Insecta; order Coleoptera; family Coccinellidae; genus Aphidecta; species Aphidecta obliterata. The sequence continues at coordinate 43,733,485 of OZ014429.1, read as the reverse complement.
GTAAAGGAGAAAAGGAGAAGTTGGAAGCGACATGCTGTTTAGAAAAGGAATAGTTGAAAAGTGAGTGCACTCGCCAATCGAGTTTAGATATTATATTAGTTTCAGGTTCTTTTGATAGTTGGGGTTGTTTTCTAAGATTATATTATAAGTTGTTGTGAACAAAAATTTCTTTTATTTGTGCACCTTAAGAACCCTCCTTGAAAAAGAGTCACGGGAAAAATTGAAACAAAATTCTTTGAAAATTGTTAGTGGTTTTTTTTTCGTAAATTTCAAAATATAATATAAATATCTGGAACGCACCATAACAATACAGTCTGTTCATACTGATACATACTACACCTTCCCTCTTTGACAGAAAAAAAATTATAAAAATATTTTTTTTTTTTACTTATCCATAGCTTAATATCTATTCATACATAATCTCAATGGATCTTCATTCTACAAAGTTTAATACATTATTTTCATTACCTGATATTTACATCAGTCTTTTAATTTTTAATCACTGCTTAGTAATTATTACTTGTTATGAAAAATACGGTTTCACTCTGTTCTAGTGAACTTCTTCGAGTTTGTTCTTGTCCGTTTTCACAATAATGTTTGGGTTTCACTTTTTCGTGGGGACCGTTAAATGAGGGGTCAAGTTTATTGTCAATGTTTTTATTATTCAAGAGCACATTATTTCCTACTTTATAGTTTATTTCATTTCATTTTCTGTCAAAACTCTCTTTTCTTTTCAATTTTGCCTTCACCAAGTTTTTTCTAGCATCTTAACATGTCGTTTGCAACCTTTATATTGGTTCAAGAGGAAATGTGTCAAAATTGTAGATTGAATCTACTTGGCTTTTTAAATTTTGTGGAAAATTTCCGAAAACTAGTTGGAGTAAAGCGAGTTGAAGAGTTCACGGTATTGTTGTATGAAAAGCACCAATACGAAACCCAATTACTCCTGGTGTTACTTTTCTTATCTGCGTGCATACGAAGGAGAGCTCCTAAGTGTTTATGCGAATTTTCAAGCGCACCTAGTGTTTATTGGTGATAAGCTGTTGAATTGAAGTGCTTAATTCTGAGCACGTTTCACTAAATATTCTTGATAAGAATTCTTTGCCTTGGTCTGTAAAAACTTCAGCAGGTATACTTTGAAACAAAGTTTTGAATAAAAGATTTTGAAACTGTTTCTGCTTCTTTGTTTGGTAGTGGGTAACACTCTACGAATTTGGTTAAGTCGTATTGAATTCTGAGTATATATTTATTATTTTCGATATCCGTAGGGAATGGATTTACGAGATCTAGAAAAATTTTTTGAAAGGCAGATCTACTAGTATAACAATCAATACTAACGAATAATAACAATAATAACTGAGATACAAGTAAAGAGAAATAATTTTATTTACAAATCTTACCTATAACAATGCATTATTTATGTTGATTGTGCTTCTTAGCATGGAGTACAAAATCCATAGGGGCGATTCTTTATATTTAGTGCTAAGTTCGGTAAAATATGCCAAAAGACCATTCTCTGTAAACGATGACTTAACATTCTTACTGCTACGCCAATCTTGAAAATGGTTGTATACACCTTCATATCTGTTTTGGTATTTTTGGGGCAATAAATTCTGTATGGAAAAATTTGCTGATTGTCTAATTTCTGAATGTGTACATAATAATTCATCTTCACTATCTGAATTCATCTTTTTCAGCAAAACATTCACAATAGTAATTAGGTATCAACTTAATTTTAGCAAACGTCAAAATTATTCAAGTGACCTCCCCTCAACACCTATAATGGACTGTTCCCTTTCGGCCAATCGGCTTGTTCAGAAGCACAGAGACAGGGAGTTATAGCAGTAAGCACGGTGTTTGTTTACAGATACTCAAAACTAGACGAATGATGAATATATAGTTCAATAGGAGTAGATGAATACGTTGCTATTTTGACTGATTGACTTGATCAGAAATTGGCATTCCAATAACAGCCTACATTTCAAACTCCCATCTCGTCCTGCCTCGACGATGGTGTCAGTATCAAGAGATCCTAATTGAATAACGCGTATTCATCCCGATTCGCGACCCACCATGGATAGATCGTGCTTTATGTTCGGCACACCCACCACTCAACCCACCTACGGAGATCGCAGGAGTCACTCCAACCAAAGGCCTCTTCGGAGGTCCAACAATACGCACTAATTCCGGCGTAGCCCGGAGGCTCATTTGGATCCCATTCATTTGCACAATATATAAAACAAACTCATACATAAACAATTTTCGGCGGCCTAGCCGGCGATGGCGGCGTGCGGGATGGCCAACGGTAATCTCACGAAGAGACGTGACAGTCGCGTAATTACGCGTTTGTCACGAGCCCGTTTTAAAACAACATGCGTGACGGGAGGAATTCGCAATAAGCAGAGCCTAAAACGTCGGATGGAGGGTCTGTTCGATGCCTCGACTTCATTCCGGCAGGAACTGATCCTGCGTTGGTCTCGGATCGAGTTGAACTGGAAATTTTGAAGAATAATATACGGCTGTTCTTCTGAATTTATCGAATTCAAGAATGAAAATTGAAAATTACGAAAAGCACTACCGTGAAGGCAGGAGCTTTTGAGCGCTCGTACATGCACCTTGTAGGTAGATTCGCATTTTCCTTTTTTGACAGCTGTCAAACAAATTTTCAAACTGAGGTGATAATCCAGACTTCAAGTCAGTGCTTTAGGTGACCAATATTTTTTCGATAATTCGGTCTTGGTGATGCGAATTGGACAAAATTTCGCACGTAGTTTGAATACATTATTCCTCAGCTAGGTGCAAAATTTCATTCCAATCAAATCGGTAGTTTCGAAATTATCAGGAACAGAATATTTTGAACGGCCATATTTACGGAACCCCTAGTATAATTGTGCTCATAGATGAATGTGATCACGACATTCGAAATCCACACCTATCCTGAAAATTTCAAGTCCCTAGGCTTTTTCGTTAGAAAGTTGTGATTTTCTATGGTTTCTATGGTTCTGGTCATGCGATCTAGAGAAATGTAGCTTGAATATATCATTCTCCATTAGTATACAGAATTTCGTCACGATCGAATCTGTAGTTTAAAAATTATCAAGAAAACTAAATTTCAAACGACCATATTTACGGAACCCCTGGTATAATTTTGCTCATAGATGAAAGTGATCACGACAATCGAGATCCACACCTATCCTGAAAATTTTAAGTCCCTAGGCGGTTCCGTTCAAAAGTTACAATTTTCTATGGTTTCTATGGTTCTGGTGATGCGAACTGAACAAAATTTTGCATGTAGCTTGAACACCTAATTTTCCATTAGAGTGCAAAATTTCACCTCGATCGAATCAGTAGTTTCGGAGTAATCAGAAAAACAAAATTTCGAGCGGCCATATTTACGGAACCCCTTGACGAATTTTGCCCAATAACGAACTTAACCGCGGCATTTGAGATTCGAACCTACCCTGAAAATTTCAAGTTTCTAGGACATTCCGATCGAGAGTTATCGTGTATACGGCCGGCCGGCCGGACGGCCGGACGGACAGACTCGAATTTTTCGACGGATTCGTCATCAGTGAGTCGAACATAGTCGATTGCGACCATTTTCGGCTCAAAATTCGAAAAATACAGACATCGTGACGAAATGATATAGCCCTCGTGTAAGTTGTACGAGCGCTCAAAAATTATACTAGATGAACGAATAAGCAAGCCAACAAAACAATTCATGTATCCCAGACAGGCCGTATCTAGGGCGTGGCAAGGGTGGCACTTGCCACGGGCGCAAGGTCCGAAGGGGCGCCAAAAAATATCAAAAATAAAAAAATAGAAGCGTCAAGCAAAAAAAATTTATTCGAAAGATGACAACACGGTTACGTAAGTAAGTAATTCGATCACAACATTTCGAAACATTGATATTCAAAAAACAGAATGAGAATGCAATTAGGTCAGAAATACGAGAAATATGGTCCAATTGTTATGAAAAATTTTCAAAGATGCCGCACTCTGATCAAAAATATTACAATCGGCTATATCGTCATGCGATTCCAAGCACAGCCCTTTTATCAGTTGTTTACACTACATCCTTTATCGCATCCAGCTTGTTTTGAAGGGCGGCTTGTTTGATGATGATGGTTCATAATGATCGGTTTGTTTAGATTTTTAGGCCACTACTGTGGTATTTTAAAAACGATTTGTATTGCCAAAAATTCATCAATCAGAGTTTTGAGCTCAAGAAGTGGGAGAAAAATTGGGGAATCTTATTCTATTCTACATAAGTATTGATTTCTTCCAATTGTGAAGAGAAGAGCAAAAAAATCCAAATTTAAATGTTTTAGTTGTTTAGTTTAGTATGTATCCAGATTTGAAGTGTTAAAAGTTTTGAGTTTTTTTTTATATTCTGACTTTTTTGTGCCATTGTGCTTTTGGATTGAAGCATTATAAATTGTGCTATTGAAGGTGAGTTGTACTAAGTATTTTATTCTGGCATCGGATATATTCAATTATTCGTATTTTAACATAATAATATTTATTGTTCCTTTCAATTCAAGAAGAAATATGTTTGGTTAATTGCGGAAAATATGGATTTTCAAACTTGAGTTCTCACTTCTCAGAGCGTCTTTTTTGGAATGAAATCTAATAAAACACTAATTTTAGTGTTACTTTTCATAGTTTTCATTGAATCTTCTATCTCATCTGGCAAAGATTATTCTAGTGATTTTTTTATACTTAACGTATGGACTTCTTGAATATTGTAACATCGTGCCCTGTACGAAACTATTAGTACGTGTTTCAAACGGTTATAAAATAGTATTTGTATGCTAAGTTTGCGGTTTTTTTTGCAGAGATTATGATTTTCGATTATTGTTTTCTAGTCAACTTACCAAAAAATTTTTACCTTACGTTTGCAGTATGTATTATTAAATTTCAAGTTGAAGATTTATATTTTTTAAGATAAATGTTCGTATTTATTACACAAATATAAATATTTCATTTGGTTTTTTCAGAATTCGTTTTATTTTTATGCATTTCATTTAAAATGTGTATTTTAATGTTTTTAATGAAAAAATTTTTCCATAAAAATGCGTATTATTTTGAAACTCTTACGGAAATATATGACTAGCATTATGGAAACTAAACTCTAAGAAATATGATGGATGAAAAAAATCTTCGCAAATGGGGGGGCGCTGTCTAAGATATTGCCACAGGCGCAATAGTACCTAGATACGGTCCTGATCCCAGATACCAACGAAATTCATCATTTGCAGTCGTAGACAGGTTTCGATCCATATCAGATTTCATCAGTACGATTAACAATATGATAAATTCGATGTGAGAAACAGAAACCTTGAAACATAGGGCAACGTGGACCTGGGAAAATTTCCCAAATCAAGCCACCTGTCCGTTCCAAGAACAATTGTCTCAAATATCTATAGATCACAAACTGTCTTATCGGCTCCCCGACACAAAATACATATGTATGACGAGCAGCGGCAATCTCTTGAAATCGAGAATGAATTTGCGCTCGAATTACACACAAGATTTTTTCTACAATCGAACAGTTCACATATTTCCAAGAATTTATTTAATTTGTTGAATGAAAATTAAAAGTACAATTTTACAATTGAAATGAAAGATGTCATTTACTCGTTGTCATTGGATACTCTGAACAATGCATATTTGATTGATAGTTGATAATTGGGAGAGCGAGCGTTTTTTTTCATTTTGTCGCTTATAAGCGAAAAGTGACTTTTCTCGATAAAGATGACATTTGTGTCAAATACGAGCGCAAATGCCTACTTTGGATATCGATTGTAGAAAAATTGCTATTTTCGGGGGTAATATCCGAAGTGCATTTAATTTTTCCGGAAAAATTCGGAAAAACGAGTTTCTAAGTGATTTGTTTCAACAAATAGCATGAGCGAGAGTGGTTTTGAAAATCCGAGTCGAAGACGAGGATTTTTCCACTTTCGCGAATGCTATTTGTTGAAACAGATTACTTAGAAACGAGTGTTCCAATTTTTCCACAGGAAAAATTAAATGCCCGAGGGATATTTGGTAAGATTATTTCCTGAGTTAAATGAACATTTTATGTGTGAATTTTCTGAGTATTTAGTGGAACACTATTTTCAACAGCCGCATTAATTTTTTTTTCGGAAACATTTCCAAACCGATTCATTTTGAGTTTCAGTTGAAAAATTAATAAATTCGTAAGCGTTGTTTGTGATCTTTGTTGTTGGTAACGATACATAGCAACACAGCATAGAAACCATCAAGTTTGTTTTCACAAAGAAACTTGTCAAACTTTCATGAAATTTTTCCAATTTTTTTTCCGGAAAAACTGCTGACAGCTAAGTTGACAGTTGTTGAGTAATTTTTCCACTTAAAATTTATATTTGACATACCAATTCTTGATAGCGATTGGTCAAAATTAATAGGAAGGAAATAATCGATGGAATTTCCAAATAGGAACTCATAGCGTTCGGTATTCAGTTAGAACGGTTCTTCATCAAATCCGACAAGTATTTTTCATCCTATTTAGTACAAGAAGAAAGAAAACTATCCAATGTGGAACAAATCGCCGCAGTCGCAAATCGGCGCCAGCCCTTGAACTTCCACCCTTCTTCCGGCGGCAATTCATTCGCGCATCAATTAAAGACAGACCGGAACTACGTAGGGAATTTAACGACGACAAGTTGTAGAACCGAGCGCGAAAAACCCCCGTCTCAGCCTCCCAGTCGTCTCTAATGGCAGACCGAGAGCCTCCTCGTCAAGTAACTAGTGACCGCAGATTCGGCCGTAATCACCGTGAATCGCCATGGAAACGAGCTTAACGTCTCACCTGGCCCACCCCTCGTTTCCGTTTCCCGGCGAGTACTTCATAACCTCATTCATTATGCATCATTTCATGTTGAAGTAACCTTTTTATAAATCCCTTCTAATTGTCTGACAGGCATGGTAGTTTGCTGGATTCCATCAATTTTGCATATTCTCCGTCCATTATTCAGTCGACGACCTTCCGGCTGAGGATTTGCGGATATCCGTTTGACCCGACTTCTTTGAAGTGTGCCGATATGTTGTTTCTGTTTGGTAACGGCGATGATCAACATCAAAGAACAACCAAACAGTACTTTATGGACATTTCATCTGATAATACCTGATAGATCGTCTCTTGGTAAATATCAGTCAGAAATCTGCATACGTTAATTTCCATTCCCGTTCATCCCCTGTTTCGCAAACGTTATTCAACGAATTTAATATCAGAATCCATTCAAGTCGGGCAATTAGTCATGATCCATGTTTACTTACTGGATAATAAATTCAGGAGATGTAGTTCCTAGTGTTAGTCTATATATCTCTTCTCATTTCACCACAAGACCATTTATCATACGAAGAATTATGTACCTGAACAAGAGACCAGTTTAGGGTTAGGATGAGGGCTTTCTTGCCTCCCTAAACGGAAGGAAACATCGTCGACGACACACAATTGAACGAGGAGACCGTCGGTGAGTTCAAGAGTGAAGAAATTATACAGGGTGTTTTCTCATTTGAAATCATATTTATTGATAACCGAAAATCAACAATTTCCGAGATATTTGAGTTCTTGTGTTTTTTGAAAAATTTCTCACCTTACTTGATATTTCGACAATTTTTTTCACATTGACCAAATTTGATTTTAATATTGGATTATTTTCATCAGAGAAGGATATGATATGTATGAAAAAAGCAACACTATCCTGTATTAGATGTTGAAAAAGAATAGGTATTATTTGAAAGTTGGTGGTTTAACTATGTGCGGGCATCACGTTCAAACGACTGCACCAAATTCGATCATTCATTTTTAGTTGTGTTCATTATTATCAGGACAATATTTATACAACGGAATATTTCCGAAAAAAAATCACACGGAAAAAAAAGGATTTCCTTTTTCTTTCAACCAATCATAAATTACTTATATTTCATGATGATTTTGACGCTTAGACGAGATTCTGAGATTTGAAATCAAATCCATAATATCTTTTTCGCATTGAAGTGAAAATTTCTCACGGTAAGTCCTCCCTATTGTAAACTAAGATATTTTCTAGAATAATTCACAGACACCGTAAATATTCTTTTGCACGTATCTATCTTATATTTTGCATTTTCTTTGCCTAATTGTTGTATTTTCATTATTTCCAAGCTTCCTTCAGGTTACAATTTATCTTTTCTGTAAATTTTGGTTCCTTTAATGATGTATTTAGACATGAAGGAGTGCATGGGACACTGTAACTTTCTCTAATGAATTTCAAACAATTCACAGCTCTTCCCCTGGGATTAGAAAGCTCTTCCTCTGAGATTTGGACATTTAGCACCGCTTCCTCAAGACTTCCAATCATTGAATATTTCCGAGAAGAAGACATTTCCCTGGAATTGGATTGTTGGAAAATTGTACCGTATCTGCAAATCACTGGTTCTGTTTTTTTTACACCCGTCAAGCATTGAAAGAAGATATTTTATGGATGAAATACCCCTAAAGATCTGGGAGAGATGATTAAGCTAAGTAACACTAACATTGTATAGATTCATTCGTTCAGAGTTCGATCTCAACTTGTCGTAAACAATTGTAGACTCGAATTTTTATTATAATTATAAAACCTGAAGGGAGTTATTAATTATGTCAGGAACCCTGTAATTAAAATTTTATTGCTAATTGAGGTTGATGCCTTTCGTAACGAAGGAGATAAACACAAAGGTTATATCAAGGTAAATAACAATTACGCAACAAAATTGCCTAGAAGTTTATCACTGTGTTTGATATATCATTGTGTTGTGGGGTAGTTATTGTGATTGATAAAAGTGCCATCAGTGAGGCGTCCAAATATTGGTCGGCGGACGCGTGAAGCGTGACTCAAGACGAGGCCGTAATGATCGAGAAAATGAGTCTGAAAAAGAGCGTAGGCAACTCTCAAATCATACTTATTGTTTTTCAACATCTAATACAGAATAGTTTTGCTTTTTTCATACATGTCATATCCTTTTCTGATGAAAATAATCCAAATTTGGTCAACGTAGAGAAAATTGGCAAAAAATGAGGGGAGGCGAGAAATCTTTTGGAAATCACAAGAACTCAAATAACTGTTGATTTTTGGAAATCAACAAATATGGCTAAAACGACAGCAAATGAGTCATACTAACACGTCCTCCAAGGTTCACGTCTAATTTGGAAACATGAAGGGAAATATTTTCAGATATTACTGAGACCACCTCATCTCGAAACAATTCCATCGAGATGGAATAATTTCGAATGGCCTCACCTGAAATACCTTCGATTCTCACTGACCATTCTTGTCTTCTCTCTGGATGTAGACACGATTATGTTATATCTCTGGTTCCGATTTCATTTTGTTTTCCTCACCCTCATCGGAAGCGTTTCGAGATACCTGCCGAGCACTAAATCATCGCGTAATTGAGGACCTTTTAGCAACATCGTCCGCTAAAAAGGGACAAGTGAATTATGAACTTTGGTATCCTCGGAGCCACCCCTCTCTCTATCTATGTTGTTCGACATATCCGGACTTGCATAGGGGTTCGAACAATGTAGCCGAGTACACTGCATGTGCGATATGCTGGACCAGAGGGTGCTTTTGTTCGCTTATAACGGTGCTGCACGTTGTAACTTGTCTACAGAGAGGGTAAAAATAAAAAAATCTTCCTATTGCTCCTTCTTTTGGAGAGTTACCACACGAACAAATTTTGTCCTGTAGTCGTCAAAACTCAAAACTTGGGTTAAATTATACAGGGTTACAGGGAAAGTCGTACTGAAATTAAAAGGACGTGATTATTCAGGTAATTCCTGACGCCTGTCGAAATCCTTCTGAACCATCAAAATACTGTCGAAATCCTTCGAAACCATCGAAACACCCAAAATACTGTCGAAATCCTTCGAAACCATCGAAACACCCAAAATACTCTCGAAATCCTTCTAAACACCCAAAATACTGTCGAAATCCTTCTAAACCATCAAAATACTGTCGAAATCTTTCGAAAACATCGAAACACCCAAAATACTGTTGAAATCCTTCTAAACCATCAAAATACTGTCGAAATCCTTCGAAAACATCGAAACACCCAAAATACTGTCGAAATCCTTCCAAACCATCTCACCATATCTCCATAACGGTTAAGTTTCGGACACCATATTATAGAACCACATTCACCGAAATTCCTTAAAAAACTGACTGGAAATTTAGCTTGATCGAGCGGATATCCAATCCAGTTTTAGCGAAAACTTCCATTGTTCTTAATGAATTATTAATAAATGAATCTCAATTAATTTTTTATCCCTTCACATTTCGTGTGGCAAACCACGACCTCTAAATATTCGTATATATATATTTCAAATATTCTCACAAGAATCAGTTCGAATCATCGTTCTCCCAACAACAAGTATCATCGAAAATGAAGAACTTTTTCGTTATTTCTTTTGTCGCCTTTTTCGGTTTTGCATTATGCCGTCCTGATGACAAATATACTACAAAATATGATAATGTTAACGTTGATGAAATCCTCAAGAGCGACAGATTGTTCAATAACTACTTCAAGTGCATCATGACTGGGGAAGCATGTACTCCTGATGGTCAAGAATTAAAAGGTAAGAAATAATATATAGGGTGTTCCTGAATTTGAGGTACAAATGAAAAGGGGAGATTCCTTAAATAATTTTAAGAAAAAAAAGTCCCATGAACATGGGATCGCAAACGTTTCGTTTTCGAGATACAGGGTGTTAAAGTTTGAATTTTTTTCATGTTTTCTTCTCATAGTATCTAAACTTTACAAGATATTCAACTGAAATTTGACATAGATGTTACAATTGGGTGTATACACCATGTGACAGGCCAATTTTGATAGCAAATTGACAGGGTGATATTTTTTCTGGAACACTGTCCCCTGTTTTCCTCCAGAACTTTTTTTTGGTGAGCTACTGTTGATTTTAAAGAATATAAAAAGTAGCTTTGTTGTTATACCTAACTTTATGGTGTCCTGTAGTTTTGTCGTATCTGCTATTGATTTCAAGAAAAAAATTTTGAACGATTCTCTCGAAATCCTAAGAAAAAGTTGAATTGTCATAAAAATTCACCCTGTATATTTGCTATCAAGATTGGCATGTTACATGTTGTGAACTGTCAATTGTAGTATTTATGCCAAATTTCAGTTGAATATCTTGTGGAGTGTAGATACCATGAGAAAAAAACTTCAACACCCTGTATCTCGAAAACGAAGCGTTTGCGATACCATGTTTACAGGAATTTTTTTTCTCAAAATTACTCAAGCAATCTCCCCTTTTCGTTCATGAAATTTCCATCATTATTCGAAAAATTAAATTAAATTATGGTAATGTCCCCGTGAAGCTTTTTAAATAATTTGTTCGATATTTTCAATCATTTACAACAATTGAGTGAATAGTTTTAGAATCCATTTCAACGATTGGATTTTTTTCAGCTAATATGCCAGATGCCCTGAAGACAGGGTGTTCCAAATGTAGTGACAAACAGAAATTGATCACCAAAAAAGTTTTGAACTTCATGTTGGAACATAAAGCAGACTTGTTCAAGCAAGTCGAGGCTAAATTCGATCCTGAAGGTATCTACAGGAAGACATTCCGGTCTCAATTAGAAGCTGAAGGTATCAAACTGATCGAGGAATGATTCCGTATCGAATGACCGACAAACACTCATGATGACTATCCAATGATTCCAACCTTTATCTGTATAGTTTGAAGAAAAATGTTCAATAGATTTTCTGCAAGATTCTAGACTTTTCCTCATGAAAAAATACTGAAAAAGTCCTTTCTAGACATAAAACCTCCTAATTTATGCCATATTTTCGGGCATAATTGCCTCGGGTCCGAACGATGTTAGTCGAAAGACGGAAAAAAGCGTGGAAACTCTTTAGTCATCTCTTTAGCAAGAACTGCCCCATAATTCACCACTCACACCTAGATAAATCTCCGGGAATTAATTCGAACGTGAAAAACGTCATTTTTTGTCCCCGATTCCGGATCGAGTGTGAAAGGTCAGTCGCAAAATCTCCAGAGTGAGCCACAAATTGAATATGCCGTCCGCACATTACAAGTTTAATGACTAGGGGACGAGGTGTGGCCCCTGGGGACGCCCCACCTCCGTCGAAAAAATGTTTGAGTTTGCCGAAAAGGACGTACGACGACGAAGACGTAAACTTTTTCATAAAGGAGGAGCCGTTCTAATCTAATAACTGTCAGTAATTGAGTTGGGAAGTTTTTAGGTTCTCATTTATTTTATTCTTCTCGGCCTGCTCGGACTCGGAGTCGAGAATTTCGCCCTACTTGATGATCTGAAGGTTTATTCGTTTCCGAAACGACGTTTTTCGAGATTTGTTTTCGAATGGAATAAGAATGTTGGTAATTTCTACATGAAATTTTTTGTAGCCTGTTCGAGTGATATGAAAAGTCGAACGCAAATTTCAGTGGAAATAAAAACGTATTCAAATAAGTGGTCAAAATTGAAAATCGTTATTGAAATTTTTGAAGTTCACAAAAACTATGAGAGCTAAATGCATGGAATTCAGTGAACGAATCAGTTGCTATCTGGCTATCCGGCCATCGAATTTCGAGGGCTTAATATCGCGATACCAAATTAAAAAAAAATACTAACTACTAACTATGAAGAATCATGAAATCAGTAACGATTTTATTCAATCGAGAATGATTTCCAGATTCGAATATCTATTCGTTATGGAATTTGGAGGTTGTAGACCAAGAACATGTGAGTAATTCTCGCAAGGATTAATTTTTCGGTTCCTATTTCAATTTGAAGTGGAAGCTTTTAGATATCCTCAATATCAGATGTCCAAATTCGAGGTTTTCCTTCAAGAAAGTCGATTGACTTTGGTAAATATGATTTTTTTAGCGCTCGTACTACTTACACGAGGGCTATATTATTTCGTTACGATGTCTGTATTTTTCGAATTTTGAGTTCTACTCAGTGATGACGAATCCGTCGGAAAATTCGAGTCTGTCTGAATTTTGTTCTCCTGGTTACTCTAAACTACAGATTCGATCGAGATGAAATTTTGCACTCAAATGGAAAATGAGGTGTTCAAGCTACAAGTGAAATTTTGTACAGATCGCTTGACCAGAACCATAGAAACCATAGAAAATTGTAACTTTCGAACGGAAACGCGTAGGTACTTGAAATTTTCAAGATAGGTGTGGATCTCGAATGTCGTGATGACGTTCATCTATGAGCAGAATTATACTGAGGGTTTCGTAAATATGGTAGTTTGAAATTTAGTTTTTTCAATAATTTCAAAACTACAGATTCGATCGTGACGAAATTTGGTATATTAATGGAGTATGATATATTCAAGCTATATTTCTCCAGATCTCATTACCAGAACCATAGAAACCATAGAAAACCATAACTTTCGAACGGAAAGACCTAGGGACTTGAAATTTTCAGGATAGGTGTGGATCTAAAATGTCGCGTTCTCGTTTATCAATGAGCAGAATTATACAAGGGGTTCCGTAAGTACGGTCGTTTGAAATTTAGTTTTCTCGATAATTCCGAAACTACGGATTCGATTGAAACAAAATTTTGTATTTTAATGGAGAATGATATATTCAAGCTACATTTTGTCCAGATCACATGACCAGAACCATAGAAACGATAGAAAATTATAACTTTCGAACGGAAAGGTCTAAGAACATGAAATTTTCAAGGTAGGTTTGGATCGCGAATGGCCGTTTAAAATATTTTTTCCTGATTATTTAGAAACTACTAATGGGATTCGAATGAAATTTTGCACATAGCTGAAGAATAATGTATTCAAACTACGTGCGAAATTTTGTCCAGGTCGTATCACCAAGATCATAGATACCGTAGAGAATTCTAGCGGATTATCGAAAAAAAAATTGGTTAGCTAAAGCACTGACGTGAAGTTTTTGACGGCTGTCAAAAAATTTGTTTCTGAAACTGGAAAATGCGAATATACCTACAAGGTGGATGAACGAGCGCTCAAAAACTTCTGACTTTACGGCAGTGCTTTTCGTAATTTTTTGGCTTCATTCTATAAGTATAGAAATAAGTAGTATTAGAGTTCCTAGAAAATTTCTACGAAATTCTATGTTTTCTTTTGGAAAAAACAATAAGGTCTATGGAAAAACTGATTCCATATTCGGGATGAATGTAGTCTAATTAGACTGAACGAGAAACTCCAAGAAGATAATCGAAAAAAAAATTCACACAAAATTTTATTGACCTAATATATAAGAAAATTTTCAAAACAATTATTTCTCGATAAAGATGGAAGGCATATGTTACCTATATAACTAGAGGTTGTAGATCAAGAATATGTAATTAGTCCTCCCGAAAAATACATTTTCTGGTTGCTATTACACTTTCGAACAACCCCAATTTTAGATGTCCAAATTCGAGGTTTCCTTCGAGGAAGTAGATCGACCCTATGGATCATTTTTTATTTGTCTACATTTTTTAGCTTCCGAAAAAAATTATCTTAGTATTTGCATGAAGTTTCTACAGAATTTTATGTTTTTCTTTTTTCAGACTTTCGTCTTGAGCTCTGAAAAAACGATAAGGTCTATCGAAAAACTGATTCCATATGCGAAAAGAATGTAGTCTAATTAGATTGAACGAGAAATTTCAAGAAAAAAAATTTCTTCATCAAAAAATCTATGAAAATGTGATATTCGGGGGTAATATCCCTAGTGCATTTAATTTTTCCGGAAAAATTCGGAAAAACGAGTTTCTAAGTAATTTGTTTCAACAAATAGCATGAGCGAGAGTGGTTTTAAAAATTCGAGTCGAAGACGAGGATTTTTCCACTTTCGCGAATGCTATTTGTTGAAACAGATTACTTAGAAACGAGTGTTCCAATTTTTCCACAGGAAAAATTAAATGCTCGAGGGATATTTGGTAAGATTATTTCCTGAGTTAAATGAACATTTTATGTGTGAATTTTCTGAGTATTTAGTGGAACACTATTTTCAACAGCCGCATTAATTTTACTTCCGGAAACATTCCAAACCGATTCATTTTGAGTTTCAGTGGAAAATTAATAAATTCGTAAGCGTTGTTTGTGATCTTTGTTGTTGGTAACGATACATAGCAAAACAGCATAGAAACCATCAAGTTTGTTTTTACAAAGCAACTTGTCAAACTTGCATGAAATTTTTCCAATTTTTTTTCCGGAAAAACTGCTGACAGCTAAGTTGACAGTTGTTGAGTGATTTTTCCACTCAAAATTTATATTCGACATACCAATTCTTGATAGCGATTGGTCAAAATCAATAGGAAGGAAATAATCCGAAGAAATATTAATACGACTCACTGAATGATCTGAAAATCCTCACAAATCCCCCCTGTATTATTCTAAGGGCTACGACTTCTCCCACACACACTCAACGAAAAATAACGGTATAAATTTCTTGGAGCAAACAAAGTAATAGAATAAACTTTACCAATATATATATGTAGGTATATCTCTGGGAGAAAGCAACGAAGTGATTTTCAACGTAAGCCACGGATAAAGCAATAACACCAGTTGCAATATCTAGCCCAGAGTTAGAGCAATACCGGCTGTAAGACTCCCGGAGGGTTCAGGAAACTCACTTAGGGCGACAAAATACCCATAAAGTCACCCTTCAGCGATCGCTGATGAGATGCTTGGGCGCTTCCTGGCAACCTACGCGTACCTCCGAGACCTCCGAGACGCGAACAGAGCGTGCAGATGGTGAAATTGTTGCATTATTTTAGCCTTCTATATTCACTATCGAAGAAATTCAGTATATGAAAAATATGTTCTGTAAATCCCTGTAAGATGAGAATAGAAGTGCGATCCTTTCCCAACTTTTTCATCTACCGGCCTAACTTAGAACATTCATTAAGTGCAATCTTCATTAGTACCCCCATGAACACGAGCTGCAAACTAATGATATGATTACCCATCATTGCCCAGATGCTGCGAATCCACGTGTAATTTGTTTGTTTCTACAATGGCGGTCCTGTGAAGGCGGACGATGCCGGCATCGTTTTGACAGGCTGAGAGATCGATCGTTCCCCGTCATGTGGGCTGTGAACGCTCCTAATTTCGGTGATTGAGCTTTTTCGGTGGGGAAAATCAGTCGTGAAATATTTGGTGTTCAAACTTTCGAAGTCTCTGATTTTTCAGGTAATTACTCAGGTTAATAAAATTTCGTAATCTTTTGACAAAAATCGATTTGATGAATTGTCGATATTTTATTGGAAGAGTATCTTCAGACCTGGTAATTTGGGAAATATGGAACCAAAATATATGCACAATTCATTTTAGTGTGAAATTAAAATCTACTATTTCAATCAAATATATGGGTCAACTATAGGGTGTTTCCAAGTAAGACGTGAACTTTGGAAGACGTGTTAGTATGACTCATTTGCTGTCGTTTGAGCCATATTTATCGAAAACCAAAAATCAACAGTTTAAGAGTTATTTGAGTTCTTGTGATTTTCGAAAGATTTCTCACCTCCCTTCATTTTTCGTCAATTTTTCTACATTGACCAAATTTGATTTTAATTTTGGATTATTTTCATCAGAAGAGTATATGATATACAGGGTCTTTCACGAGGAACCTCACCCATATTTATACGGAAAACTACTGAACGTATTTTCATGAAATTCAGCACTTATAAGTATTTCACGATGCTGATGAAATCTAAAATATTTTCAAGGCATGAGCACCTCCGGTTTTTCCGGAAATGACGTCAACTTCCGTTTTTCAAATTAGAACACCATTTTTTTATTGCAGAAATAAATTCCTTAGAAAATTTCAAGTTATTTTGATGTAACATTTTTCAGTTTTGGTTGGAAAATTCTCTCTGAGCGGGAAAATTCGAAAAAAAAATCGAAAATAGAGCTCCGCTGAAACAAGAATAACTTCGAGGTTTTTGGATGGAAAATTTTCATTTTTGGGATTTTTCAAGATGTAAGATTGATGTATCCACTTTAAAAATCGAAATCGCGATTCATGATATAGGGGGTGAAAAAATCGCTTTCAAAGTTAGGGATGACAAAATCGTGAAAAATCAATTTTTTCAAACTAGAACCCCATTTTTTTATGGCAGATATTGAATCTACGTTAAAAAATAATGTGAGTGTATGCATCACACCCTTGCCCTAAAATGGATATTTTCTGAGTTATTCACAAAAAACTGTTTTTCGTCTTGAATTTTCAGCGATTTCTTTTCCCTTCACGCCAAAAAGATGAAATTTTCAGGAACTGTTACTTAAACCATGTTTTAGATTTTACTACCCTAATATGCGAGAGGAAAAAGTTACAGGTTGTTCCTAAATAGATGGCGAATTTGGATTCGAATATCCTCTACAGGCTATTTGAAGATCGATGGTTGGCGAACAATATTCCACATCTTTGGCCACCACGTTCTCCCGATTTAACTCCTTTAGACTATTATGTTTGGGGTAGGATAAAAAATATTGTCTACTCAACTCCCCTGACTGATAAAGAGGACTGCATAGAACGAGTCAGAAATGCGTTCAGGTTTGTTTAGATTTTTAGATTCATAGTTTTGAAACTCAATTTGTTTTTTAAACACTTTTGCAGATCTCTTCCTCCCGATGAAATAAGAAGAGCAACGCACGAAGCATTCCTGAGACGTATAAATAAATGTCTAGAAATTAACGGTCAAAACTTTGAGCATCTTCTCTAGTTATAACTGCGAGAGTTTGCCATGGTTCTCATAATAGTAACTAACTTGAAGTCGGTTTCAAGAAGGGGTGAAAAATCTACAGCATGGTTCAAATAACAGTTCCTGAAAATTTCATCTTTTTGGCGTGAAGGGAAAAGAAATAGCTGAAAATTCAAGACGAAAAACAGTTTTTTGTGAATAACTCAGAAAATATCCATTTTAGGGCAAGGGTGTGATGCATACACTCACATTATTTTTTAACGTAGATTCAATATCTGCCATAAAAAAATGGGGTTCTGATTTGAAAAAATTGATTTTTCACGATTTTGTCATCCCTAACTTCGAAAGCGATTTTTTCACCCCCTGTATCATGAATCGCGATTTCGATTTCTAAAGTGGATACGTCAATGATACATCTTGAAAAATCTCAAAAATGAAAATTTTCCATCCAAAAACCTCGAAGTTATTCTTGTTTCAGCGGAGCTCTATTTTCGATTTTTTTTTCGAATTTTCCCGCTCAGAGAGAATTTTCCAACCAAAACTGAAAAATGTTACATCAAAATAACTTGAAATTTTCTAAGGAATCTATTTCTGCAATAAAAAAATGGTGTTCTAATTTGAAAAACGGAAGTTGACGTCATTTCCGGAAAAACCGGAGGTGCTCATGCCTTGAAAATATTTTAGATTTCATCAGCATCGTGAAATACTTATAAGTGCTGAATTTCATGAAAATACGTTCAGTAGTTTCCCGTATAAATATGGGTGAGGTTCCTCGTGAAAGACCCTGTATATGAAAAGAGCAAAACTTTGCTGTAAAAGATGTTAGAAAAGAGCTTGTATGATTTGAAATCTTTTGGTATATGAAGAAAATAAAAATCAATTTCTAATATCAATTTGCCTGCAACTTTCGAATTCGACAATTTATGTATGAAAATTATTTTTTTATTTTCAAATTCCTTCTCTATTTACTACTAATTCTTTTTAAACATCTAATACTGGATAGTTTTGCTTTTTTCAGACATATCATATCCTCTGCTGATGAAGAATAATCCGAAATTATAATCAAATTCGGTCAACGTAGAAAAAATTGACGAAAAATGAAGTGAGGTGAGAAATTTTTCAAAAAACACAAGAACTCAAATATCTCAGAAACTCTTGATCTTCGGTTATCAATGAATATGGCTCAAAAGACAGCAAATGAGTGAAACTATCACGTCCTTTAAGATTCACGTCTAATTTGGAAACACCCTGTATAAAAAGAGACGACGTCACCTCATATCAAGAATCATATCGTAGGTATGCCGTCTCCCGACGTCGGTTGATAAAGCTCCGGGATAGGAATCCGCGGCATCTCTATCCGAAGGAACAGATCGACATACCGCGGAGGATTCCCGTAAACAACGAGCCAGTTTAGGAATCCTGCGGAGGAAATCCATTCCGCGCGCGACGTTTAATTGGAATCATCCGTCAAAAGCGCACACCGGAAGCGAATTATTTTCTTGAACGTCGCCCCGTCAGACGGGCGGACTGAGATGAACATCATAATGAGGTCTATTCAATTTTCAACAAAGGATTTGTCCAGATAAGAGTCCAAAAATTAATTTCTAGTTCCACACTTCGTAAAATTGAAGGATAGAATGAAATTTTTTTCTGTAGGGGAAAACTGATATAAGTAGAAAACGATACCTTCAGTCCATCAAATTTTTCACCACATAATTAAAATATCGAATGAAGAATTATATCAGTTACAAAATGGCGAATGTACCACTGTATTTTCTAAGATGAAATTAATACTGGATATTGAAGAACATATTTCAAAATTTGAAATAATCTTGTGTTCACTATTTTTTTTCCAATTAAATATTTTTTATAGGACAATTTCCCGAATACAGAAAAATTAAAACGTTAATTATTTATCTAATATGACAGTTCAAAATTAATCCATGTGTTCATCCAGATCTGTAGGGGAAAACTGATATAAGTAGAAAATTATACCTTCAATCTATCGAATTTTTCACCACATTATAAAATTCAATCATCAAAATATCGAATGAAGAATCATATCAGTTACAAAATGGCGAATGCACCACTATATTTTCAATTATTATGGAATTATTAATGGATATTGAAGAATATGTTAAAAAATGTGTCCAGATAAGAGTGCAAAAATTAATTTCGTGTTCCACACTTCATAAAATTGAAGGATAGAATGAAATTTTTTTCTGTAGGGGAAAACTGATATAAGTAGAAAATTATACTTTTAATCTATCGAATTTTTCACCACATTATAAAATTCAATCATCAAAATATCGAATGAAGAATTGTATGAGTTACAAAATGGCGAATGCACCACTATATTTTCCAATCATGAAATAATTAATGGACATTGAAGAATATGTTGAAACATTTTTCCAGATAAGAGTCCAAAAATTAATTTCGAGTTCCACACTTCGTAAAATTAAAGGATAGAATGAAATTTTTTTCTGTAGGGGAAAACTGATATAAGTAGAAAACGATACCTTCAATCCATCAAATTTTTCCCCACATAATTAAAATATCGAATGAAGAATTATATCAGTTACAAAATGGCGAATGCGCCACTTTATTTTCTGAGATGAAATCAATACTGGACATTGAAGAATATGTTTCAAAATTCGAAATAATCTTGGGTTCACTAATTTCCTCCAATTATATGTTTCTCGAATACACAAAATCGAAACGTTAATTATTTATCTGAGATGACAGTTCGAAATTAATCCATGGGTAAAATTGAAGGAAAGAATGACATTTTTTTCTGTAGGGGAAAACTGTTAAAAGTAAAGAAGATACCTCCAATCTATCAAACTTTTCACCACATAATTAAAATATCGAATGAAGAATTATATCAGTTACAAAATGGCGAATGCACCACTGTATTTTCAAAGATGAAATCAATAATGGACATTGAAGAGTATGTTCGAAAATTTGAAATAATCTTTGATTCACTAATTTTCTCCAATTATATATTTCTCGAATACAGGAATATTGGAACGTTAATTAATAATATAGAAGGATAGAATGACATTTTTTTCTATAGGGGAAAACTGATA
This sequence comes from Aphidecta obliterata, assembly GCA_963966015.1. Classification (NCBI taxonomy): domain Eukaryota; kingdom Metazoa; phylum Arthropoda; class Insecta; order Coleoptera; family Coccinellidae; genus Aphidecta; species Aphidecta obliterata. Next base: position 43,712,688 of record OZ014429.1, on the reverse strand, counting down.
TGAGTAAAGAAGATACGTCTAATCTATCAAACTCTTCACCACATAATTAAAATATCGAATGAAGAATTATATCAGTTACAAAATGGCGAATGCACCACTGTATTTTCAAAGATGAAATCAATACTGGACATTGAAGAATATGTTTCAAAATTTGAAATAATTATGGGTTCACTAATTTCCTCCAATTATATTTTTCTCGAATACACTAAATCGAAACGTCAATTATTTATCTGAGATGACAGTTCAAAATTAATCCATGGGTGAAATTGAAAAATAGAATGACATTTTTTTCAATAGGGGAAAACTGTTATGAGTAAAGAAGATACCTCCAATCTATGAAACTTTCCACCACATAATTAAAATATCGAATGAAGAATTATATGAGTTACAAAATGGCGAATGCACCACTGTATTTTCAAAGATGAAATCAATAATGGACATTGAAGAGTATGTTCAAAAATTTGAAACAATTTTTGATTCACTAATTTTCTCCAATTATATATTTCTCGAATACAGGAATATTGGAACGTTAATTATTTATCTGAAATGGTAGTTCGAAATTAATCCATGGGTAAAATTGAAGGATAGAATGACATTTTTTTCTATAGGGAAAAACTGATATGAGTAAAGAAGAAACCTCCAATCTATCAAACTTTCCACCACATAATTAAAATATCGAATGAAGAATTATATCAGTTACAAAATGGCGAATGCACCACTGTATTTTCAAAGATGAAATCAATAATGGACATTGAAGAGTATGTTCAAAAATTTGAAACAATTTTTGATTCACTAATTTTCTCCAATTATATATTTCTCGAATACAGGAATATTGGAACGTTAATTAATAATATAGAAGGATAGAATAACATTTTTTTCTATAGGGGAAAACTGATATGAGTAAAGTAGATACGTCTAATCTATCAAACTCTTCACCACATAATTAAAATATCGAATGAAGAATTATATCAGTTACAAAATGGCGAATGCACCACTGTATTTTCAAAGATGAAATCAATAATGGACATTGAAGAGTATGTTCAAAAATTTGAAATAATCTTTGATTCACTAATTTTCTCCAATTATATATTTCTCGAATACAGGAATATTGGAACGTTAATTAATAATATAGAAGGATAGAATGACATTTTTTTCTATAGGGGAAAACTGATATGAGTAAAGAAGAAACCTCCAATCTATCAAACTTTCCACCACATAATTAAAATATCGAATGAAGAATTATATCAGTTACAAAATGGCGAATGCACCACTGTATTTTCAAAGATGAAATCAATAATGGACATTGAAGAATATGTTAAAAAATTTGAAATAATCTGTGTTCACCAATTTTCTCCAATTATATATTTCTCGAATACAGGAATATTGGAATGTTAATTATTTATCTGAGATGACAATTCAAAATTAATCCATGGGTAAAATTGAAGGAAAGAATGACATTTTTTTCTATAGGGGAAAACTGATTTGAGTAAAGAAGAGACCTCCAAACTATCAAACTTTTCACCACATAATTAAAATATCGAATGAAGAATTATATCAGTTACAAAATGGCGAATGCACCACTGTATTTTCAAAGATGAAATCAATAATGGACATTGAAGAGTATGTTCAAAAATTTGAAACAATTTTTGATTCACTAATTTTCTCCAATTATATATTTCTCGAATACAGGAATATTGGAACGTTAATTAATAATATAGAAGGATAGAATGACATTTTTTTCTATAGGGGAAAACTGATATGAGTAAAGTAGATACGTCTAATCTATCAAACTCTTCACCACATAATTAAAATATCGAATGAAGAATTATATCAGTTACAAAATGGCGAATGCACCACTGTATTTTCAAAGATGAAATCAATAATGGACATTGAAGAGTATGTTCAAAAATTTGAAATAATCTTTGATTCACTAATTTTCTCCAATTATATATTTCTCGAATACAGGAATATTGGAACGTTAATTAATAATATAGAAGGATAGAATGACATTTTTTTCTATAGGGGAAAACTGATATGAGTAAAGAAGAAACCTCCAATCTATCAAACTTTCCACCACATAATTAAAATATCGAATGAAGAATTATATCAGTTACAAAATGGCGAATGCACCACTGTATTTTCAAAGATGAAATCAATAATGGACATTGAAGAATATGTTAAAAAATTTGAAATAATCTGTGTTCACCAATTTTCTCCAATTATATATTTCTCGAATACAGGAATATTGGAATGTTAATTATTTATCTGAGATGACAATTCAAAATTAATCCATGGGTAAAATTGAAGGAAAGAATGACATTTTTTTCTATAGGGGAAAACTGATTTGAGTAAAGAAGATACCTCCAATCTATCAAACTTTTCACCACATAATTAAAATATCGAAGGAAGAATTATATCAGTTACAAAATGGCGAATGCACCACTGTATTTTCAAAGATGAAATCAATAATGGACATTGGAGATTATGTTCAAAAATTTGAAATAATCTTTGATTCTCTAATTTTCTCCAATCATATATTTCTCGAATACAGGAATATTGGAACGTTAATTAATCCATGGGTAAAATTGAAGGATAGAATGACATTTTTTCTATAGGGAAAACTGATATGAGTAAAGAAGAGACCTCCAAACTATCAAACTTTTCACCACATAATTAAAATATCGAATGAAGAATTATATCAGTTACAAAATGGCGAATGCACCACTGTATTTTCAAAGATGAAATCAATAATGGACATTGAAGAATATGTTTCAAAATTCGAAATAATCTTGGATTCACTAATTTTCTCCAATTGTATATTTCTAGAATACAGAAAAATTGAAACGTTAATTATTCATCTGACATGACATTTCAAAATTAATCCATGGGGGGGGTTCATCAGAGCGGGATCGGCGAGGGGTGGCGCCCGTCGAGGTGGTTTCCGAATATGAAAATGCAACAACCTTGATGCGCCATTCAACCCCCGGCGTAGAGATATCGGGACAGCAATGCGACGCGTGAAAGCGAGAGGGTGGTATGTGCTCCGGGTCCGGTTATCCCCTTTGCTCCGGGGTCGATATTCTTGGATACCTCGTCGGTACGGCGATTTTCCGCGCGAGGCGCCACTAGACGGTACAATATCGAGGGGGACAGTTTTTGTTTCGACAATGACAGCTGGGGATTTTCTAATGGCTCATCTTCATCCTAGTGGTTCATGAAAATGTGCTGGTTGAGTTCGTATATGACTGGAATCCACCGAAAGGTTTCGTAGTTATAGCCATCTGAATTTTTTTCTCAATAATAAAATATAGAAAATATTAAAAAAAAACTCATATCTCAGGAAGTATTTGCTATATCCTTCTAGATACATCAATACATATATAAAATGAGTTATCAGTTCAAAGTGAAAAAAAAAATTTTCATCTCTGGCGTTGAGAAATATATATCCCATTTAATTCTAAGATTTTATCTCTGGAAATGTCGCTTTTATAACATTACATTATTTGTCAAACTGACGGCTGGTTTGGCTCAAAAAGTCTGTGGTTCGTTCCATAATCTTTGTTTCGATAATTTCTTCACAAGGTCACGTCATGTCAAATCAAAATAACTATAGATTTGTTACATTTTCACAGAGAATATTTTAGTTTTTTACAATTGAAAAGGAGTGAATGATGATTCTGAAAGATTTTTCCAGTTTCACAATACGTTCCTTTGCAGAATTTGACGTATTTTTTTCAAAAATTGACAGTTCGAATTTCGGGTGAAAATATACCAATAAAGAGGTGGAAAATAGGTTAAAACCTTTGGGCAATTTCAAAGCGATTCCCTGTATTTTTGATCATTTTGAAGTACAGGGTGTTTCACGTGAGCGGGTCATTGGATTTTGTGATTTTTCCTTCGAGCAAAATTAAAAAATTACCTATCAATATGATAGTATTTCTTAAGGGCTATGCAAATATTTTATAGGAAAAATTATCGAACCAAGACATGAAAAGTTATTGAGGAAAAAACGTTTTTCCAAAAAAAATTTTGCAAATTTGACTGGTTTTCAAAACAAAAAGGTCTAAAGACAATTTATCACCAATTGTTTCTTCTTTTGAACTTCCGGTTTTCCAGAAAACGGAAAATTTTTTCTTGTAAAATATACTTCATAATATTTTCTCTTATTTTCTGAATACTCAATCGATTCTGAATCCGAATATTTGAATATAGTGGTGGTTTTATATTTATTCCAAGCAATTCCTTTCAAAATCACTTGAGGAAATTCGGATTCAATATCAAGAAATAATTTTCTTGAAAACCGGAAGCTCAAATGAAGGGACTATTGGTGAGAAATTCAGCTAAATTTGCGAAAATTTTTTTTTTGAAAAAACGGTTTTTCCTCAATATCTTTTCATGCTTTGGTTCGACAGTTTTTTCTATAAGATATTTGGATAGCCCTCAAAAATTACTATTATAATGATGAGTCACTTTCAAATTTTGCTCAAAGGATAAGTCACAAAATCCGCTTACGTGAAACACCCTGTACCTAGAGGGATGACCACTCTGGCAATGAATTTGAACAAGCGCGCAAAAGCTTTTCTAATTTTCAGTTGATTATTTGGTGAAAAGATATTTCTGACCATTTTTTTTCAAATAGCCCCATCAACGGCCCACGAAGAAGCTGTTTCCAATTAGGAAATAGGTTTTCTATAGGGACCAATTAGTATAGGGGTGAATAAATAGAGTTCTCGGATGCGAAATACCAATTGTGATTCACCCGCAGTCCCAAATTATATTCTGCCGACTTGAGTGATGGAAACATATGTGGCAAGGCACGAAATATGAAAGGGGGTGCGAACAACTGAGACATGCTTCTCACATCGTGATGTATCACCCCCTGTATTTCACGTCTAGAAGAAGTCTTCATTCAAGAGGGAACTATGATGCTATCTAGAAATAGAAAGCTGTAAGGCTAGATTATACAGCTCGATGATGAGGAAATATGAGTGATATTGAAGGATGTTTGATGTATCAATCAGTAAACGAATAATATTTTTTATCTACCCCTATTGAATAATATATCCATTATTCAACTACTTTTGAGCAATTAATAGTATATGCAAACAAACACCGTGCTCACTGCTATAACTCCCTGTCTCTGTGCTTCTGAACAAACCGATTGGCCGAAAGGGAACAGTCCATTATTGGTATTGAGGGGAGGTCACTTGAATAATTTTGACGTTTTATCAAATTATGTTGATACCTAATTGTTATTGTGAATGTTTTCCTGAAAAAGATGAATTCAGATAGTGAAGATGAATTATTATGTACACATTCAGAAATGAGACAATCAGCTTATGTTACCATACAGAATTTATTGCCCGAAAAATCCCAAACCAAATATAAATGTGCATACAACAATTTTCAAGATTGGAATAGCCGTAAGAATATTAATTAATCGTTCACAGAGAATGTTCCTTCGGCGGATTTTAGTGAACTTAGCACTCAATATGAAGCATCGCCTCTATGGACTTTCTACTCCATGCTAAGAAGCGCAATCAACATAAATAATGCATTGTTATAGGTGACTATTAAGTTTTTCAAAGAAAGTTTTTTCTCTGCATCTAAGTCGGTACATACATTTAAAGATGATAGATCCCGCCTACCGTTTTGAAATCGTTAATGGCACGTTAGGATAGTGAAAAATGAGACCGCGCAGCGGTCGTTGAGTGACCCATGACCACCTTTTTTTTTTGGGAAGAAACAGGCTCAGAAACGCCTGTAAGTATTTTAAAATAATGTTCGGAATTGGTCAAAATCGATGAAAACCATATGAGTAGTCTTTAAGAAATGGTATGCAAATTTTTTTCAGTCCCATCTGGAGGAAAGAATCAAGTTGGAATCGAATCTCGAAGAACCATAGGTTTACATAGGCTTAGTGGCTTTTTCACACTTTCCACCATTTTTACAAGATATGCTTTTGAATATCGTACTTCTTGTAAACAAAGGGTAGAAACGTGAAATTTTTATGATAGGAACGCCCAGTAGGCGGCTCCCTCAGAGTCAGCTGATGTATTTATTGTTATAGTCGTAGATTAAGTATAGTATTCAACTTGCGATAATGGTCGTAACTCACTTGATGAATTACACTTCATCTGCGTGAGTTATGACCTACATAACGCTAGTTGAATAATATACTATTACAGTCCGAAAATAATCATTTGAGAATATTTTCTCCTCAATTTGATTAGGAAATTCTCAAAGGAATATGCGAAATCTCCAATCCGTAACAGTAAAACACCCACCCTTCGGATTGCAGTGGAATTATAAAAATCGAGACTAAGGATATGTCAGCCGGAAAAGCCGCAAGAAATCCCCGAACAATATGATGGATGGAACGTACGCCTCGTCGAAAAGAGGCCGATATGATGTATCGCAGCGTGCCACATCAAACTAAACCACTTTCGGGTGGAAAATTCTAAGACGCTCATCGGTTTTTTTCCTGGTGACGCGTGAAGTGTAACCCACCAGAGTATTATGTACGTCGATTCTACGTGAGCGACGCCCCAGGTCTGGGCGACCGATAAGGATTTCCATTGTGGAAAGTCGCTTGTGCAAATATGGCCCCAATTTTTCACCTTTTATCGGAGATGAGTTTGTTGTCGTTCGGTTAGACCGACTTCGGTCGGAAAATGGGGTTAATGACGCCGTTTCATCAAATATGAATTGAATCGATCATGAGTTTTCTCTGTGGGGTCGCGTTTTGACCCAGATAAACAGAACTATTACTTCCAACGATGTGTGATGGTCGTTGGTGTCGAAGGTTTTGCAATTCTCGATTTGCACAGTCAATTTACATTATACAGGGTGTTTCCAAATTGGACGTGAACCTTAGAGGACGTGTTAGTAGTAGTAGATATTTGCTGTCGTTCGAGCCATTTTTATTGATAACCGAAAATAATTAGTTTTCGAGATATTCGAGTTTTTGTGTTTTTTGAAAAATTTCTCACCGTACTCCATTTTTGTCAATTTTTTCTACGTTGACCAATTTTGATTATAATTTTGGATAATTTTAATCAGAAAATAATATGATATGCATGAAAAACGCAAAACTATCCTATATTAGATGTTGAAAAAGAATTAGTATGATTTGAAAGTTGGTATATGAAGAAAATAAAAATCAATTTCTAGTATCATTTGCATCCAACTTTCTAATTCCACAATTCATGTATGGAAAAATTGTTTCAAAAACTTGCCAAATTCCTTCTACAGGGTGTTTCATTGGTATAATTCCTTCTATATTCCCTATAAAAGTTTTCGTGAGAATGCAGGCACTAGTTTCGTTTCAGCTAATTTTGCTTTGAAAGGGGATATAAGCAAATAAAGAAAAGTAACGAATTGAATATTTTTTTATTGCAATTAAATTCAAAATTAATTTTTGAACCAACCAGTATAATCAACTGATATTTGGAACTTCATGAGTCAATCGATTAATCTTCGAATTGATCAAAATATCCAAGTTCGTATCAGAAAAATATGGGACTTTTCGAAAACTGAGATTCAACACCCTGTATAGAGGAATATCGGAATTTAATTATAATATTCGAAGAAGGCAGAAAATTTTCGATTGGGATTGAGAAAATAAATAAACAACAGACAATTTTTTGAATTCAATCTCAATGTACGACATTTTTGGGAAGTAAGTGGAATTTCACTATCGAATTGATTCTTTCGACAAAAATTTCGATGTGTTAAATGTCGTGCGGGACACTGAAATCTACTGATCCTCATCGAAAACTTTTTTTGCTTTTTCCAAATATTTCAATCAAATTCCAATATTCCGTCATACACAGGATTGCGAGAAGTCCCATATTTATCTAATACGGATCTGGATTTACCCATTGAAGTGAATTTACGTTCGAAATATCAATTGGACTGGATGGTTCAAAAGTTATGAGCAGTTGAAAATATTGGCATTAATCATCCTGTATCTCGGCTATGAAGTTGGTTATACTTATCTTATTTAGGTTTCTTGGACTCGTCTAGGGTAGATCTACCTCAGGTTAACGTATGTACATTTACCAATGAAACACCCTGTAGAAGGAATTTGGCAAGTTTTTGAAACAACTTTTTCATACATAAATTGTGGAATTCGAAAGTTGCAGGCAAATTGATATTAGAAATTGATTTTTATTTCCTCCATAAAGCAACTTTCAAATTATACTAATTCTTTTTCAACATCCGATACAGGATAGTTTCGATTTTTTCATACATATCATATCTTTTTCTGATGAAAATATTCCGAAATTATAATGAAATTTGGTCAACGTAGAAAAATTGACGAAAAATGAAGTAAGGTGAGAAATTTGTTAGAAAACACAAGAATTATATTAACAAGTCCTCCAAGGTTTATGCCTAATTTGGAAACACCCTGTTTTATGTTTTTGGGTGAATTTCGAGGATTAAAAGATGTGGCTTCTTCACAATCCACCAATGATTCTGAGTCGTCAGTGAATTATGGAGATGATACTTTACGTTCTTATTTTTTTCATTATGCGGCTACACTTAAATTTAGCACGCCGAACTGTCATTAAAATTTTTCATCAAACCATTAAAAGTTATATTGTTTTGAGCTATTGAACGTTAAAGTGGGATTAATGGCTACTAGGAAATTAAATGCGTTCGTGCATATGTAAAAGGATCTTCGAATAAGTTTCGTCGAAACCTGTTCCTTGAATTCATTTTGGGTGTCGATGATAATCCATCGAGTATTTTGAATCAAACCGAGTTCGGAGAAAAGACGATCAAATGCGAAAAAATGTTTTTTTTGACCTCCAGAATATAATGTTTTCATATGTGTAAAGTTGAAGACCCACCCTTAGAATAAAGGTATAAAAAAAACTCAATTTCGAAGAGCAAACCGACCGAACGCGATAAAAGTCGGCGTAAAGCAGAATTTGGTCGTCGGGTCGAGATCCTCTCTCGGACAATAACGTCGTCGATGCCCCGAGGGAGGCTGAATCCGTCCCCAATCAGGACTAATGCACCACTAAGTGGTAATAAAGTTTGCGGATGTCGCTGCCCGACATTAATATTCATCGATCGTGTCCGTAAAACACCATAACGGCACTTCCGGCATGATTAACGTCCAACTTGGAAAATAATCTAAATAGGGTCGTTTGCCGCTAACTTTTCGCCGAAATTTGATTAAATGTCTTGACGCCAACTGAGTTCAGATGGTGCGGAATGATTTCAACATCTTACAGGCCATGGAATTCTCCACCCTTCACACTGGAAATTACCGTTATAAAAATCTACAGATCGAAACTCGCAAAGTTACTTATCATATCAATTAAATGAAAATATAGTATGATAATACAAGGTGTTTCCAAATTAGACGAGACTGTGAGAATCAACAGTTTCTGAGATATTTGAGTTCTTGTGTTTTCTGAAAAATTTCTCACCTTACTTCATTTTTTGTCAATTTTTCTACGTTGACCAAATTTGATTTTGCTTTTGTATTATTTTCATCAGAAAAGGATACAATATGTATGAAAAAAAGCAAAACTATTCTGTATTAGATGTTGAAAAAAAATTAGTATGATTTTAAAGTTGGTATATGAAAGAAATAAAAATCAATTTCTAATATCAATTTGCCTGCAACTTTCGAATACCACAATTTATGTATGAAAAAATTATTTCAAAAACTTGCCAAATTCCTTCCATATTCCCTCAAAAAGTTTTCGTTAGAATGCAGTCACTAGCAGATTTTTTTATAAACACTATTTTGAATGTCCGGCACAAAAAATAGTGATATAGCGTGAAGAAAAAAAAAAGAGCGCACGTGCTTGTATAATGAATGGTGGAGTACATTTCGAACATAGTTTATAAATGAATTTCATAATGAAATTTTGGGTTAATTGCAATAAAAATATTTAATTCGTGACTTTTTTTTTGCTTATATAACCTTTCGAATCAAAATCTGCTGCCTGCATTCTCACGAAAACTTTTTTGCGAAATAAAGAAGGAATTTGGCAAGTTTCCGAAATAATTTGTTCATACATAAATTGTGGAATTCGAAAGTTGCAGGCAAATTGATATTAGAAATTGATTTTTATTTTCTTCATACACCAACTTTCAAATCATACCAATTCTTTTTCAACATCTAATACGAGATAGCTTTGCTTTTTTCATACATATCATATCATTTTCTGACAAGAATAATCCGAAATTATAATAAAATTTGGTCAACGTAGAAAATTTTGACCAAAAATGAAGTAGGGTGAGAAATTTAAAAAAAAACACAAGAACTCAAATATCTCGAAAATTGTTTATTTTTGGTTACCAATGAATATGGCTGAAACGACAACAAATGAGTTATACCATCACGTCCTCCACGTCTAATTTGAAAACACCCTGTAAAACGATATAGTAATGTGAATTGTGGTACAAAACTTACCCCCTTTTGTGATGTACTGCGAATTATCCTGATTAATTTGATTATTGGTTGTTACTGGAAGAGCATATTCAGTTCTTCTACGAAGTGTCGCATTGTGAAGGGAAGGACCCCTTGGAGGAATCTCAGGAGGTGCGGGCTCTGGAGGAGAATCTCCATCTGTGAATAATAGAATAGAATTGTCAACAATTCAGTTTGATCTATTTGATCCAGAAAATAGGACTCGAAAATCTTTCAATTTACCAGGATGGAGTGAACTTTTCTGGGAGATAAACTTTTCGCTCACGCGAGATAGCATCATTAATGCAGCACTTCATTAACAGGGCTCCCTATTTTCCGAAAACTACGGTAATGCCCGTTCGGCACGAGGATTAAAGTGGACCTGATCCGATCCCGAAACGTCCATCCACTTTCTACCGATCTAATTATGAACCCGAAAAAAGTAATTCATATTTTAATCCCGCTTTGATCGCTAATTGGATATTTTCCGCTGCAGTGTTGATTTATAATTTCGGTGAAGCCATCGGTAATACCTTTTTGACTAATTGTTTTCGAAGATTATTCCCTCGTCCCCGACGAGCTGGATTATTATTCGTACATTGATGAACCGGGTAATTAAGGCGGGAATGAGGATGAAGATGAAAGGCTGGATCCTCTTCTTCGAGGGCTCGATGTGAGGGATTTTATGCGGCTTCCTCCTGTTTCACAGCGAGATATCATCTCATCTCATTCATTGTCTCACAGTTTCAGTACCAAAAACGAATACATGACGATTTTTCGTGGCTTTACGACGGTACCCGAACTGTACCCTATTTCAAAAACGTATGAAAATAACGTTCGGAAAAAGTCGAAAAACGACGACAACGCAAAGGATTGCCTTTTTCCTCCTCTATAGGTTTTAGATTCGTGGCGTCTCGTGGGTCGAAAACGGTGGAATTTCCTTTCCAAAGGACGCGAGGTCTCCTTGAATGTGAAGCCAGCCCGATCCCACCGCCGGTTCACGCAAGAAATCGATTTGACAAAAGTCGATTTTTGACAACTCGAGAAAGTCCGAAATAAATTACATTGATCGCAGAAATGATGGAGGCTATGATTATTCAAATTCGGAATGCATGGGGTTTCCTCCTGTTTCACAGCGAAGTATCATTTCATCTCATACATTCTCACACAGTTTCAGTTCCCAGAAACAAATATATGACGATTTTTCGTGGCTTTACGACGGTACCCGAAACGTACCCTATTACAAATTCCGAACGTACGAAAATAAATTGCATCGATTAAGGATATTTCGTTCCATTCAAAAATTTTACAAAAAAAAATGACCTTTCAGCTCATCCAAAGACTTTTCTCCTCCGATTAGTCGATTTCTCGTGATACTTCTGGTACAGAGAGTGGTCGGGCCAGCATCTCCTATGTAACTCGATCACGCGACTGGATGGTATTGAGTGACGAGTCGTAATTGGTTTACTACAATGTAGGTCGTGCCTCAACATGTTTCCGCCATCTCCAAACGGGGTTGAGTCATTAGCAATTCATCGGAGTTCCACCTAACAAACTTTGCGCCTACTTTGCGGCGTCTGTGGCGTTTAGTCTCGAATCGAATGAACCGTGCGATTATCAAAGTCATTATCTCACGCTGAAAGGCTTGCGGGATCGGATACGGCTTCCGATTGCACCCTTGGGAGGGATTCTGCAGTCGTTCATCGTCGCTTGTTAGTGTTTGGTTTACGTTGTGAGTTGAAGAATTCGAGTATTAACGATAAAATTTTCTTGTTCCTAATTCTTCCTCAAAGATTCGGGAAGCGCTATACCGGAAGTGTCCCTTAATTACGTCATCAACGTAGGTAATCTACAAGTGTCGGTCCATCAGCAGACTACGGTCGAGATCAAAGGGGTAAACTCAAGGGGATCTTCCGAAAGTTTTGCGCTCTCGTTTTATGTCGAAATTAGTTCTCCAAACTACTAGCGAGCTGTCGGGATGAAATTCGTTATGAATTTGATGAGAATGAAGTTTTAATTTTCCATGTGAAAAGTTTCGTCGCATAATTACCGCGTTGACAAGGACGGTATGAAGCTGGTGGCGTCGTCACGGAGGGTTGAAAGGGTGGTGCTGGATTTAAGTAAATTAAAGAAGTTAACTGCATTATGGAAACTGACGAATTTTTTGGTTGTGGTTTCATTGTTGTGGTATCGAAAATGAGAATTCAATTTGAATAATCATAGCCTCCATAATTCCGGGTGAAAATTTTCGAAATATCTTCGATCGATGTAATTCATTTCGGACTTTCTCGTGGTGTCAAGAATCGACCGTTTTCAAATCGATTTCTTGCCTAATCCGGCGGTGGAATCGAGCTGGATTTACATTTAAGGAGACCTCGCGTCCTTTGGGATGAAAATTCGACCACTTTCGACCCCCGAGACGCCGCGGAACAAAAACCTATAGAAAAGGAAATAGGCAATCTTTAGCTTTTTCGTCGTTTTTCGACTTATTCCGAATGTTATTTTTGTACATTGTGGAATTCTTGATATGGTACTTTTCGAACGGGAGGAAACCCCATGTATTCCGAATTTGAATAATCTTAGCATCCATCATTCCTGGAAAAACTTCACGAAATATCTGTGATCGATGTAATTTATTTCGGATTTTCTCGTGGTGTCAAAAATCGACCTTTTTCAAATCGATTTCTTGCCGCCGGTGGAATCGGGCTGGAATTACATTTAAAGAGACCTCGCGTCCTTTGGGATGAAAATTCGACTGCTTTCGTCCCCCGAGACGCCGCATATCAAAATCCTATAGAAAAGGAAGAAGGCAATCTTTTGCGTTTCGTCGTTTTTCGACTTTTTCCGAACGTTATTTTCGTACGTTTGGAATTCGAAATAGGGAACGTTTCGGGTACCGTCGTAGAGCCACGAAAAATCGTTATGTATTAGTTTTTGGTACTGAAACTGAGTGACAATGTATGAGATGAAATTATATTTCGCTGTGAAACAGGAGGAAGCCCCATAAAATCCCTCACATCGCTCGCGAGTCCTCGAAGAAAGGAATCTAGCCTTTCAAAAAAATTGTTTTTCTCACACTGCAATTTTTTCGTGTCTGCTAACTTGTTGGAAAAAAATGTTCAACTAATTCTGTCCAAGTCTCCAAGTTTTCTTTCTCGAAAACAGTAGTAAAATCGGAAAAATCGAGCAGGATGAAAAAGTCTTAATAAAGATGCCCTGTAAGATGGCAAATTTCGGTTTGTAATATTTCGACTTTTTCGTTGTTATCTTGTGAGCCATGATATTAGGACAGAAGACAAGCAGCAAGCACAAAAGTTGATTTGTCATTCGAAAGCACACTAAATGAGGTATTTTTTGCTGGAAAGAAAACATGTCCATAATTAATGATTTTCCATCGATTATTTCCTTCCTATTAATTTTGACCAATCGCTATCAAGAATTGGTATGTCAAATGAAAATTTCAAGTGAAAACATTACTCAACAACTGTCAACTCAGCTAATTAAAATATCGAAAAACGAATTGTATCAGTTACAAAATGGCGAATGCACCACTGTATTTCCTGAGATGAAATCAATACTGGACATTGAAGAATATGTTTCAAAATTTGAAATAATTATGGGTTCACTAATTTCCTCCAATTATATTTTTCTCGAATACACTAAATCGAAACGTCAATTATTTATCTGAGATGACAGTTCAAAATTAATCCATGGGTGAAATTGAAAAATAGAATGACATTTTTTTCTATAGGGGAAAACTGTTATGAGTAAAGAAGATACCTCCAATCTATGAAACTTTTTACCATATAATAAAAATATCGAATGAAGAATTATATCAGTTACAAAATGGCGAATGCACCACTGTATTTTCAAAGATGAAATAAATAATGGACATTGAAGAGTATGTTCGAAAATTTGAAATAATCTTTGATCCACTTATTTTCTCCAATTATATATTTCTCGAATACAGGAATATTGGAACGTTAATTATTTATCTGAAATGGTAGTTCAAAATTAATCCATGGGTAAAATTGAAGGATAGAATGACATTTTTTTCTATAGGGAAAAACTGATATGAGTAGAGAAGAAACCTCCAATCTATCAAACTTTCCACCACATAATTAAAATATCGAATGAAGAATTATATCAGTTACAAAATGGCGAATGCACCACTGTATTTTCAAAGATGAAATCAATAATGGACATTGAAGAGTATGTTCAAAAATTTGAAACAATTTTTGATTCACTAATTTTCTCCAATTATATATTTCTCGAATACAGGAATATTGGAACGTTAATTATTTATCTGAAATGGTAGTTCGAAATTAATCCATGGGTAAAATTGAAGGATAGAATGACATTTTTTTCTTTAGGGGAAAACTGATAATAGTGAAAAAGATACCTTCAATCTATCAAATTTTTCACCACATAATTAAGATATCGAATGATTATTTCCTTCCTATTAATTTTGACCAATCGCTATCAAGAATTGGTATGTCAAATATAAATTTTAAGTGGAAAAATTACTCAACAACTGTCAACTTAGCTGTCAGCAGTTTTTCCGGAAAAAAAATTGGAAAAATTTCATGCAAGTTTGACAAGTTGCTTTGAAAAAACAAACTTGATGGTTTCTATGCTGTGTTGCTATGTATCGTTATCAACAACAAAGATCACAAACAACGCTTACGAATTTATTAATTTTTCAACTGAAACTCGAAATGAATCGGTTTGGAAATGTTTCCGAAAGTAAAATTAATGCGGCTGTTGAAAATAGTGTTCCACTAAATACTCAGAAAATTCACACATAAAATGTTCATTTAACTCAGGAAATAATCTTACCAAATATCCCTCGGGCATTTAATTTTTCCTGTGGAAAAATTGGAACACTCGTTTCTTAGTAATCTGTTTCAACAAATAGCATTCGCGAAAGTGGAAAAATCCTCGTCTTCGACTCGGATTTTCAAAACCACTCTCGCTCATGCTATTTGTTAAAACAAATTACTTAGAAACTCGTTTTTCCGAATTTTTCCGGAAAAATTAAATGCACTAGGGATATTACCCCCGATAAAATCATTGGAAAAATTAGACTGGTTTTGTTCACTTGAGAATCGCGATATTCATCTCCTTACCACGCCCGCTGTTTTTTGACACACGGACATTTTCATCTTGTCGCAAATTTATTGTTGTTTCTAGATATATGGTCAATTTTGATGAGGCTCCAACGATAACTGAAGTATAATTGACTTCATCGAAAAACCTGAAATATTCCTTGAAATCCAGAAATGTTAAATTGAAGAATAACCGTCAACATTTCGACCGTGTGTTATATGACATTTTTTGTTGCAAACCTCAAGTATGACCTCCCCCTGAAGTTTGGCACTTTCAAATGTAGACACCCTGTATATCACAAAATGATTAATCAATTCAAAAAGTTCGAACTCACCGTTGCACAAATCCAGGTTTTCCTGGGGGTCGTGGAACGAGAGTTCACTCTGCCCAGTGATGCTGTTCCTGTTCTCGTTGCAGCTATTGCACGAGGTGGCGCTGCTGGATGAAGTCATCCCTCTGTTTTTCCTGCGTCCCGCGCGCCCCAGAGTGTTGTTCATCATTGCTTTTTTAGTGCTGGCGTAGATGGCTTCACCTGTTGACATATTACACAATGTAAATTAACACCGCGTGTAGATATAATCTCACCCCTAGACTGGGGGAGGATCTTGCACAGAGTTTATCATAATGTTTATTCTTTATACTTCGGTGGATCTTCGAGTATAGTCTGGATATGGAAATCAAATTTCTGAAATTCATTTATTTCTATCCAAAACTGAGACTTTTTATGGTTGACATGATATACAGACATGACATGATATGTGCATTCAGTAATTGGAATTTGTTTCATGTGATATTCAAAATATACAATACTTTGGGTTTCCAAGTGTTTATATTTTTCTTACAAATAAATAAATACCGTTTGTTCCTCTGAGCCTATCCTGGGGGGCGGCGTAGTGAATTCTTCGACTATTGGTATTTTCCAAGGGAAACGGCGACGCTTGTCGAAGCTGCAGGGGGGCGGGGGACCTGGGCGACGCCACCGTGGGGGGTGGCGTGGGGAACGGGGTGGTGGGGTTGTCTGTCGTCGCAGCATCCTCAGTTTCGTCCGATCTGTAGGACCTTTCAAGACCTGAAAACAAAATGAATAAAATTTTTATGTCATTTGGATTTTTTTTTGTATTATTTTTTTTTCTTCGATATTTTTTATATTTATTTTATTATTTTTTTTTAGATGGGTTTTATTGTTGATTGACAAAATTTACTTTATTGAATTTGAAGTTCTTCCATAGTTACTTATTATAGAAAATCTTATATAAGTTCAGATTTCAATATTAATCGTTTTATTCTATAGATAAACAGCAGTATACTATTCTTCTAGTCAATTATTCAGAGGAATAGGTTGAAGAATTCCATGTGTGACCATTTATGCTCGTAATGTTTACGGCGTCGTCATACGTGTGTATTTTGTTTCGGGGAGCCGATAAGAAAGTTTATGATCTACAGATATTTGAGATACTTGCTCTTGAAACGGACAGGTGGCGTGATCTGTAAATTTTCTCAGGTCCACGTTGCCTTATGTTCCAAGGTTTCTGTTTCTCACATCGAATTTATCATTTTGCTAATCGTACTGATGAGATCTGATATGGATCGAAACCGGTCTACGACTGCGAATGATGAATTGGTTGGTATCTGGGATACATTAATTGTTTTGTTGGCTTGCTTATCAGTTTATCTAGTATAATTTTTCAATTTTCATGCCTGAATTCGATAATTTCAGATAAACAGCCGTATATAATTCTTCGAAATGAATTTTCTTCAGTCTCCTCTTTAAATTTCCCAAACAATAATTCTCATGCAAAAATCTAGTTATATTCGCTGTATATATAAGAAATTTCCCTGAGCATCCAAACCTAAAACAATCAGGCTTTTCGGAGAAGAGGGGCAAGGCAACGAAATCATCCGGTGCGCTGTGATCTGCGAAGAGTGAAATTACCACAACATATATCAAAGACGACCGATTCGCACTCGCCCGACTTGTTTCGTACTCGGCCGATTAACACCGCGAGACACAAATTTCACGTTCAGCTCGTTCTTAGTAAAATTGCTAAGAAAGGTGTGCAATAGAGGGACCAATTTATAATTACGGGGGAAATTTCTCCATAATTACATTCGGAGTGAGCTAAGTGAGCATCAGAGACAGAGCGAAGATGAAGTCGTCTGAAGCAGAGGAACCATTGGCGTGTAGAAGTTTTTGTTATGCTAGAACCGATAGACGTGAAAGAGTTTGTTTAGATGGATGAAATAATAGAATACCCGAAAGTGAGTTCAGGAGGCTGGAAAATATAAAATAATAACAAATGGAAAATAAACAAAAAACTTTCTTGTCAGCACTCTTCTGGAGAATATACACAACGAGATATTTTGTTCTGAATTTTCTTAGAATCTTTTGTTATGGTCATATTGCTCAAAGTTTTGAAAATTTAAAATAAAATAAATTCGAATAATATCACCAAAACTCAAGAATCTTCAAGCATCGTATAGTCAATTTGGGAAGTTCGATCAATTTATGGATTGTGGTATTATTGTATTTTCTAAGAGGGTTCATTTTATTTGAAAGGAAAAATATGAATTGGTTGAAGTTATTAGTTTTAAATAGTTAAGTTTAGGTAGGTTATGTTTATAAAGAATGTCAAATTGAGGATTTACATGTGAAGATGGAAAATGTATCAAGAATGTCAGGGTAAAAGATCGATATTTCTCAAAAAGTTTGGAGAAAGATTGGTTTTGCGAGAAGAACAGTACAATAAATAGTATTTGGAACTTTGTCATGAGTAGATTCGTAGATTGAATTGTTAGAATTGTTTTGGCGAGTGAAGGAGATATCGAAAAGGCGTGCTGGTTGGAAGAAGGAAAATTGGAAATGGAGATAGTAGAACATATAGTGAGTGCACTCACCCATCGAACGATTTTTCAGAGTTTAGATATATTGGTTTTAGTTTCTTTTAATAGTTGAATTTGGTTTTTTGTAGAATTAGATGCTGATAATATTATTTTGTGAAAAAATTTCTTTTGTGTTTTCGGGGGTAATATCCCTAGTGCATTTAATTTTTCCGGAAAAATTCGGAAAAACGAGTTTCTAAGTAATCTGTTTTAACAAATAGCATGAGCGAGAGTGGTTTTAAAAATCCGAGTCGAAGACGAGGATTTTTCCACTTTCGCGAATGCTATTTGTTAAAACAGATTACTTAGAAACGAATGTTCCAATTTTTCCACAGGAAAAATTAAATGCCTGAGGGATATTTAGTAAGATTATTTCCTGAGTTAAATGAACATTTTATGTGTGAATTTTCTGAGTATTTAGTGGAACACTATTTTCAACAGCCGCATTAATTTTACTTTCGGAAACATTTCCAAACCGATTCATTTTGAGTTTCAGTTGAAAAATTAATAAATTCGTAAGCGTTGTTTGTGGTCTCTGTTGTTGATAACGATACATAGCAACACAGCATAGAAACCATCAAGTTTATTTTTACAAAGCAACTTGCCAAACTTGCATGAAATTTTTCCAATTTTTTTTCCGGAAAAACTGCTGACAGCTAAGTTGACAGTTGTTGAGTAATTTTTCCACTTAAAATTTATATTTGACATACCAATTCTTGATAGCGATTGGTCAAAATTAATAGGAAGGAAATAATCACCTTTAAAACCCTCGGGAAAATTAAAAATATATAATTAAAACAAAATTATTTGAATATTGTTAGTGGTTTTCATAAATTTCAAAATTACATTATTATATCTTCAACGAACCATAACCCTATATTTGAATCCTTAAATCTAATCTCATTCTCTTTATATCAAATTTTGAGTTATTTGGAACCCTTCGAGCCAAATCCCGCACACGCCAATGTATGAGGAATGATTTCGTCCCTCGATGTGAGATGGCGGCTTGGCAAGACGGCAAACATGGATCCCCCACAAAATTACCTTATTAAAATTTCATATTCAATCTTGAGTTCTATAGCCGACGCGGACGCTCTTGTGGAAGTCTTCGCCTGGTGCAGAAACTTAATCTAAACTTATACTACTCGCCCCCCGATCTTAATTTAATATATCTTTCACATGTAAATATGCCTACCGGTCCCCAGCATCAGAAACGAGCCTCCCTAGCAACCCTCTAACCTGTATCGAAAAATAAGATTTCTCCGAGATGATGAGGTTTTAAATGTGATATATATATATATAATTATATTTTATATATAGAAAGCCCAGTTTAAAAAAAAAACTTTAACCTTACAACGGACGATTATTCGACCTATCTTGCATACAGTTAGAAAGAAACTCTAATTATTATTGACGACTGATTCGCCTTCACAGGTATTTATAATATTATCTTATCTAAAAGTTCTAGAAGGAATGTGACAAACAATAACACCTGCAACAATGGCGTCCATGAAGATTCAATGAGTAATGAAAATTATACATGGTCATATTCAATACTAAATGGAAACAGATGAGCAATTCATCTGAGGTATAGAGAGTTGGAATTATGTAATAATTATATGAATCCAATAAGGAAAAGTTGGTTTTCATGAGCTTGTGAAAAATTGAAAAAGTCGTCAAATTATTGAACCAATAATTTCAGAATGGGATGTTCCATCCCCTATCAGTTCTGCCAAAATAAATATTCATTTGAATAATGAATAATTCATCTCGCAGGCAGAAAAATATTTCTCCAAAGTACCGTTTATACACATAACAAAATCTCTCTTCCAATCTTACCACGCCCCGGAAAATATTAAATTATTCAGTGTTTTCCTCCTTTTTCAAATATCATTCATAAAAAATGTGATTTAATAGAGTCTAGGCCCCGAAGTTACCTTGTTACGGAAAACATTTTTCCCAAGTCGCAAACTTTAGTTTTCCTGGGGCGTCAGATTCGCAGCGCGCAACTCTCTGGAGGATCTTCGGAAAATAAATCACCTCCTTCGTTCTGATCATATATGAATGGCTGGCTCTCTTGAAAATTTGATTCCTCCTCTAGTTCGACCTATTTATCCCGGAGCTTTGAGCTTTGGTTTGACGACGACCGAATTTCGTCGGAGATCGTTATTCCGGAACTGATCGATCGGAAAGTTTCTGAAAGTTCTTCCGGAAGATGTTGTACAAGAAAACAAGAAATAGGGCTTGGAGATCCCGTGATCGTCAATCTGAGTCATTCTCAACCTTCAAAATGTCGAGGTCCTAAGGATTTTTTTTAATATCAAATCAATAAGATAATTATTTCCACCTTGGTTAAATATTTCCAATGATAAAACATTGAAATAGTTCCCGACGCCTTTCGAATAAAACTCATACTAAATCTCGAACTTATTTTCATTGTTAGTTACATCAACAGTCGTCTACGTCATCTTTGATACAGGGTGTCTACTTTTAAAAGGGCCAAAATTCAGTGGGAGATCATACATGAGATTTGCAACAAAAATTTTATGTAGCACATGGTCGAAATGTTGACGGTTATTCTTCAATTTATCATTTCTTGATTTCACGGAATATTTCGAGTTTTTCCATCAAATCAATTATACTTCAGTTATTCTTGTAGCCTCATCAAAGTTGGCCACATATCTGGAAACAGCAATAATTTTGCAACAAAAAAAGAATTTCTGTGTGCCGAAAAATTTTGTATTGCGGGTGTGGTAAGGAGATGAACATCACGATTCTGAAGTGAACGAAACCAGTCATATTTTTCTAAAGGTTTTATCCATGGAAAATCATGGATAATGGACATGTTTTCTTTCCAGGAAAAAATTCCTCATTCAAGTGGCTTTCGAATGACATATCAAATTTTGTGCTTGCTGCTTGTCTTCTGCCCTAACAACATGGCTAACAAGATAACAACGAAAAAGTCGAAATATTCCAAACCTAAATTTGCTGTATTTTGAAGCTCTTTATGATTGAATATTGAAGTTATTTTCATGGAAATCATGAATTTATTGGTCAATTCAAGATGATTTGAAGGAATAAACCAAATTTTAATCATACAGATTTTATGAAAACAGACATTTTTCGTCAAACAGACATTCTTATCTTGTAGCAAATTCATTGTTGTTTCCAGATATGTGGTCGACTTTGATGAGGCTACAAGGATAACTGAATTATAATTGATTTCATGGAAAATCTTGAAATATTCCGTGAAATCAAGAAGTGTTAATTCGAAGAATAACCGTCAGCATTTCGGCCATGTGTTATATGACTTTTTTGTTGCAAATTTCATGTACGATTTCCCCCTGAAGTTTGGCCCTCTTAAAAGTAGATACCCTGTATAGGGACCCATTTTTTTCGATATACAGATCGTTCCTGAATTGAAAGTACAAATGAAGAGGGGAGATTCCTTTGGTAATTTTGAGACAAAAAGGTCCCATAAGCAAACGTTTCGTTTTCGAGATTTATTTTCCATACCTATGTATGAAAAAATTTATAAAATTTTTTTTTCTTTAACATTTTTCATAATGATCCGTTTTATGCATTAAGCGTTGATTGAAAAACTGTGTTCAGTTTTTTCCATCTCACCTAGTTTTTTTATGTACGGATTGTTTTCAATTTAATCTTACTCTGAACTCATTTTCAGAAAAAAATGGTTCGATTTCAGATTTAATTACTTCAATGAGTATTGTTGATTACTTTTTGAGTTTTTAGTATGTTGGAATAAGATCCTTCCCGAGCAAAATGAACTATTCGATAGGTATGTGGGAAGTCTATTTTCCAAAATACGAATTTTTTGCGAAGGGTCCAATTTTCTGCAATTTCAGCTTCTATGAAAAAAAAAATAGGGGAGGTTGAGAAAAACTAGCCACAGTGTCTTATTCTACACTACCGAATTAATGAAAAGACGTTTTATGAACGATATCCAAAAAAAAAAAATTTTACAATTTTTCCATGTATGTATTGAAAACTTCGCAAATTTTTTTTTCTTTAATATTTTTTCAAGTTTTTTTCCGCATACTATCCACACTTCACAAGATTCAATTGAGAAAGTTTAGCTCGATGTGTCAAAACAAACAATGAATTAATTTACCACAGCTTACTAACTGAATTTTTATGACAATTTGGATTTTTCTGAGGATTTCGAGAGAATCGATCAAAATTTTTTCTCGAAATCATTAGCAGATACGACAGAACTACAGGAGACCATAGAATTTAGTATAAAAACAAAGGTGCTTTTTAAATTTTTTCAAATGAACAGTGGCTCACTAAAAAAAAGTTCTGGAGGAAAACATAGGACAGTGTTCCAGAAAAAATATGACCCTGTAGATTTGCTACAGATATTGGTATGTCACATGGTGTGAACTCTCAATTGTAATGTGTAGATACTATGCGAAAAAAACTTGGAAAAAATTCAAACTTTAACACCCTGTATCTCGAAAACGAACCGTTTGTGATCCGATCTTTTTGGAATTTTTTTTCTTAAAATTACTGTAGAAATCTCCCATCGTCGATTGTACCTCCAATTTAGGAACACCCTGTATAGAAATTTGTTGAGTCCATTTCTAAATTTCACTTTCGTCTCCATTCAGAATGTCCAACTAGTTCCTTCCCTCGTCCTAGAGAAAACCATATCAGGAATACAAAGTCAACAGTCCCCTTAAAAGGTTTTTGAACTTCTAGACGCAGAAAGGCCATTACATTTGTAATCCACCGTGAGCACTTAACGTCAACACTAATTATTTTTTACGCGGCAAAACCAACGAAGTAGCCTACGCCTGTATTCGAGCCTCTATTTGTTCAAGAAATGGTGTTTGTTCTCTTTTCCGTCTCGGAATTCCTGTTGTGGAACGGGCATATCGATAATTACGGGCTTAATTTGTTTTCTCTGCGTTCGTTAAGGAACGGGGTTGGGGAAAATTCGATTCTGGAACAGGAAATAATGGTATAACAGAGACGGTTCACTAGTTATTCGAAGAAACTGAACGACATTTGTGAATTAATACACTAGATAACGAAATATTCAAAAAGTTTGAAATTTTTCGAAATAGTATATTAAAATATAAATGGATGAAAAGGTCTTCAAAACACGTGCGATTTTTCGAGCACGACGGCGAAGCCGGAGTGCTCGAAATAGAGCAAGTGTTTTAAAGACCAGTTATCCACAAATACTTCACATTATTTTTTTCATTGGAGCGCTTTGAAATCATGAATACTGGTATTATTATTACTACAAAAAATGAAGAAAGTCCGAAAGAATTTACGTCGATCATAGATATTATGTGACATTTCTCGCGGAAATAAATAAATCGTATTTTGACACGACGTTGAAATTTCTCGAAACTCGGTCATTTCAAGATGAATTTGGATACATAGGATGAGAAATTGATGCTGACGGGTAAATTTGAAGGCATATTCGAATTTCTGAACGTATCCGAAAAGACGAACGTAAATTTGATCATCATTGGTTTGTTTACATTCAGATCAGAATGGAAAGAAATTGAAGGTGCTCGAAAAAGATGGATTAAAAAGAATAAAATAGGGAAATCTAGGTGAATGGGTAATTAAAACGTTTTTCCATCGTAATAATACGTATTTCACTACATTTCCAGTTTATTATTACAAAATGAAAAAGACAAATCTTGACAGCACTGAGACTTCACTTCTGAAGATAATTTCTCATAGGAAAAGTCGCAATCGAGGTTTCAAATGTGATGATTACGAAAAAAATACCGACTGCACTATCCATTTCCACTTATAAAATTGACATTGTCAAATATTGTTTGAATAAAGGTTTTGCATTTAGTAATATTTTATTTGGCGTAACAAGGTACTACTGTCAGATTTATAATCGATTATTTCCTTCCTATTAATTTTGACCAATCGCTATCAAGAATTGGTATGTCAAATATAAATTTTAAGTGGAAAAATGACTTAACTGTCAACTTAGCTGTCAGCAGTTTTTCCGGAAAAATAATTGGAAAAATTTCATGCAAGTTTGACAAGTTGCTTTGTAAAAACAAACTTGATGGTTTCTATGCTGTGTTGCTATGTATCGTTAACAACAACAAAGATCACAAACAACGCTTACGAATTTATTAATTTTTCAACTGAAACTCAAAATGAATCGGTTTGGAAATGTTTCCGAAAGTAAAATAAATGCGGCTGTTGAAAATAGTGTTCCACTAAATACTCAGAAAATTCACACATAAAATGTTCATTTAACTCAGGAAATAATCTTACCAAATATCCCTCGGGCATTTAATTTTTCCTGTGAAAAAATTGGAACACTCGTTTCTAAGTAATCTGTTTTAACAAATAGCATTCGCGAAAGTGGAAAAATCCTCGTCTTCGACTCGGATTTTTAAAACCACTCTCGCTCATGCTATTTGTTAAAGCAAATTACTTAGAAACTCGTTTTTCCGAATTTTTCCGGAAAAATTAAATGCACCCGAAAAATTGTCATTTAGACTTCACGTTTCTCGAGTCGTTGTTGTTGCCATGGTGACTTCAAACAACGCGCGTATTTGAAAGTTCGATTTAAACACGCTGAGGCGTTCTTGAAATAGGTAAAATGAGGCATCAATAAAAAAAATTTTATTCTCACGATCGGAAGTAGCTTATGATTTTTTTCTCTTCAATGACATTTGTGGGATGAATTAAATTTTTTTTTACCAGGACCGTAGCCCCAGGCATGGAAATACCTCGTAAAAAATTCCACTCACGTTGTTCTGGTTCGCTGTGTCTCGTTCGGTATCATTCCGTCCCGTTGGCCTAATAATATATTAATGTATCCGGAATAACAAATTCGCGAGATAAAACCCTCCCGGCGAACGATGGAATTCAATTTGTTTTCTAATTCGATGCCGGCAAACCCAATAATCTACATATCTGCGGGGCACCCCTTCGGAATTGAAAAGTGTGTTTCTGTACGCCAGCAGGTTGGGTTGTTTGTTGGACGTCTTGCCTTTTGCCTCTCAGATTCTACCGAATTAGGAATGGCAGTTTCGTCAGCAGGTTTGACGTATGAATAACGACCCTATCAAACTTTGTTTTGGATTTTTACGTCGTGCCCATCATTGTTGTACGATTTTTTACTTTGGAGACAGGTTCCATCGTGGATGGCGTACGTTCGCTTTCAGAAATTTAATTGAATGAAATATTCATTTTTTTTGGCTATTTACTGTTTGGTGTTCTGTTCAAATGGATTTATTGCGTGAAACACTCATATTCGTATGAAAAAAATAAATTTGTAGTGTTCACAATATGTTGTGTAAAATTCAGCTTTTTAGCTTAACCACGTGAGAAGAATTTAAATTTTTTCAATTTTCTAATTTGGTTCAAAAAATTTCAATTTCATAAAATCATATTATTTCTTGAACTGAAGACTTGGAGCCAAGTAGCTCTGTATTATTGAAATTTGGTTACTTCCTTCAAATTCTTTCGAATCGACAGATAAATTCATGATTTCCATGAAAATTACTTCGATGTTCAATCAAAAAGAGCTTCAAAATAGAGCAAATTTAGGTTTGGAATATTTCGACTTTTTCATTGTTATCTTGTTAGCCATGATATTACAACAGAAGACAAGCAACAAGCACAAACTTTGATATGTCATTCGAAAGCCAACTAAATGGAGTATTTTTTGCTGGAAAGAAAACATGTCCATAATTAATGGTTTTTCATCGATTATTTCCTTCCTATTAATTTGGACCAATCGCTATCAAGAATTGGTATGTAAAACATAAATTTTAAGTGGAAAAATTACTTAACAACTGTCAAATTACCTGTCAGCAGTTTTTCCGGAAAAAAAATTTGAAAAATTTCATGCAAGTTTGACAAGCTGCTTTGTAAAAACAAACTTGATGGTTTCTATGCTGTTTTGCTATGTATCGTTACCAATAACAAAGATCACAAACAACGCTTACGAATTCATTAATTTTTCAACTGAAACTCAAAATGAATCGGTTTGGAAATGTTTCCGAAAGTAAAATTAATGCGGCTGTTGAAAATAGTGTTCCACTAAATACTCAGAAAATTCACACATAAAATGTTCATTTAACTCAGGAAATAATCTTACCAAATATCCCTCGTGCATTTAATTTTTCCTGTGGAAAAATTGGAACACTCGTTTCTAAGTAATCTGTTTTAACAAATAGCATTCGCGAAAGCGGAAAAATCCTCGTCTTCGACTCGGATTTTTAGAACCACTCTCGCTCATGCTATTTGTTAAAACAAAATACTTAGAAACTCGTTTTTCCGAATTTTTCCGGAAAAATTAAATGCACTAAGGATATCACCCTCGATTATTTCCTTCCTATTAATTTTGCCCAATCGCTATCAAGAATTGGTATGTCAAATATAAATTTTGAGTGGAAAAATTACTCAACAACTATCAACTTAGCTGTCAGCAGTTTTTCCGGAAAAAAATATTGGAAAAATTTCATGCAAGTTTGACAAGTTGCTTTGTAAAAACAAACTTGATGGTTTCTATGCTGTTGCTATGTATCGTTACCAATAACAAAGATCACAAACAACGCTTACGAATTTATTAATTTTTCAACTGAAACTCAAGATGAATCGGTTTGGAAATGTTTTTGAAAGTGAAATTAATGCGACTGTTGAAAATAGTGTTCCACTAAATACTCAGAAAATTCACACATAAAATGTTCATTCAACTCAGGAAATAATCTTACCAAATATCCCTCGGGCATTTAATTTTTCCTGTGGAAAAATTGGAACACTTGTTTCTAAGTAATCTGTTTTAACAAATTACTTAGAAACTCGTTTTTCCGAATTTTTCCGGAAAAATTAAATGCACTAGGGATTTTACCCCCGATAAAACCATTGGAAGAATATGACTGGTTTTGTTCACTTCAGAATCGTGATACTCATCTCCTTACCACGCCCTAATACACAATTTTTGCCACCCAGAAATTCTTATCTTGTGGCAAATTTAATGCTGTTTCCAGATATGTGGTCGACTTTGATGAGGCTACAAGGATAACAGAAGTATAATTGTTTTCATGGAAAAACTTGAAATATTCTGTGAAACCAAGAAATGTTAAATTGAAGAATAACCATCAACATTTCGACCCTGTGTTATATAACATTTTTTGTTGAAAATCTCATGTATGATCTCCCCCTGAAGTTTGGCCGTTTCACCCTGTATAGAAATAAACGCGTCACCTCAAAGACGCAATCGTATTGCAAAAACCCAACCACTGTCTCCGATTTCCTCCGATCTCCACGCGATAGTTCCTAGGACGTTCTTCATGCGTTTGCTCCTCACAATTTCCCGGACGCCTCATCAATCTTTGAGGAAACCCGAAGGTTTCGGCAGGAGGAAAGAAAATTATATGTCCAGATTCTGTGTTCACATCGTGTAGGCTTCCTTTTCATTAAGTATACTGGATCAAGGTAGTAAATCTCCGAGGGTTCTTCGCCCAATCAATCAAATGGCATCCAACTTATTCCTGCGATCTTATCACAGGGGAAAGGTCAAAGCCTTTCGTCGCAGCGCAGGTCTGTATTTCGAATCCTATCCTGAGGAAAGGGATTCATTTTCACATTTTCATTCACAATATCGGAGGAAACTGTTATTGGGTTTTAACTCCAGAAAAAATTATTCGGATTTTGTGACTTTTCCTTCGAGCAAAATTGAAAAATGACCAATTGAAACGATAGTATTTCTTAATGACTATCCAAATATATTATCGGAAAAACTATCGAACCAAGTAATTGAGGAAAAACCGTTTATTCCCAAAAAAATATTTTGCTAAATTTACTGGTTTTCTAAATAAGAAGGTCTAAAGACAATTTATCACAAATTGTTTCTTTGTTTGAATTTCTGGTTTTCTAGGAAACGGAAAATTTCTCCTCCCAAAATATACTTCATAATATTATCCCATACTTTCTGAATATTCAATCGATTCTGAATCCGAATATGTAAATATAATGGTGGTTTTATATTTATTTCAATAAATTCCATTCAAAATCAACCTGAGGAAATTCAGATTCCTTATTCGGAATATATATCCATGTTGTCTGTGGTTCAATCAATATTTGATTGTCGAAATTCAAAGTTTTCGTTCTAGATTATAATAGAAACGGAAATATGAAACCTGAATTTTCATTCAAAGCTTTGAACATGTTCAGTCCTTGAAGAAAGTTAGAATTGTCTCAGAAAGTGCGAAGAAGTGAGAGGCAGGCAATCTCAACAGTTTCTTTGAATAGCATTTTTGTTACTTTTGATGAATAATTTCAAAAAATCCTAGCTTTCTTGAAAAGTAAACATATTGAGAGCATTGAATGAAAATTCAGTTTTCATATTTTCGCTTCAGTTATATTTTGGACTTTCATTTATTAAAGAAGCTTACACGTAAACTTGAATATCATATAAAATTTTATGATTAATTAATTAATTATTCATTCGGAATTGCCATACTACAAAATCAAATTCAATAATGATCGAGACCATGAAATAATGCTCTCCACAATGAACACAAAAAATCAGGATAAACAATCAACTAAAAAATACAAAAAGAAGGAAAAATTCACATGAAATGATTACACTGTTACAGAGCAAAATATATCAATAAACTTGACTTCAAATATCGTTCCATTGAAAATATAGACGAATGAAAAGAAATCAACATTTCTCGAATTTGGCTCCCTTAATGTTCTGTCTATGGGATTATTAAAACTAAAATAAGTTGGACAGAATCAGATTTTGAACAGTACTCGGTTTCTGTAATTTATAATGTAACAATTAAATTTTATATTTTCCAACAGATATTTATGTAATCTATAAAATTATTTAAAATTTTACACAGATTGTTTCATTGGTAAAGAGAGTCCAAAAAACCTATATATGAAAGACCTATCAACTTCATAGCCAAGATACAGGATGATTCATGTAGTCGCCAATATTTCCAATTGCTTATAACTTTTGA
Source organism: Aphidecta obliterata (assembly GCA_963966015.1). Lineage (NCBI taxonomy): Eukaryota > Metazoa > Arthropoda > Insecta > Coleoptera > Coccinellidae > Aphidecta > Aphidecta obliterata. Next base: position 43,683,267 of record OZ014429.1, on the reverse strand, counting down.
ACCATCTAGTCGAGATTGAAAACTTCAAATTTTGAGAATCAAATATTGATTCAACCACAGACAACATGGATATATTTCCGAATATGGAATCTAAATTCCTCAGGTTTATTTTGAATGGAATTGCTTGAAATAATTATAAAACCACCATTATTTTTACATATTCGGATTGAGAATCGATCAAGTATTCAGAAAATATGGGAAAATATTATGAAGTTTAGAGAAAGTTCAATAGAAGGAACAACTGGTGAAGATGATCTATTGACCTTTTTATTTTGAAAACCAGCGAAATTTTCCAATTTTTTTTTGTTGGAAAAAAGTTTTTTCCTCAATAACTTTCCATGCTTTGGTTCGATAGTTCTTCCGATAACATATTTGGATAGCCCTTGAAAAATAGAATCATATTGATGAGTCATTTCTCAATTTTGCTCGAAGGAAAAGTCACAAGACCCGTTTATGTGAAAAACCCTGTACATCAACTTTCAAGAGTTTTCTAAAATATTTATTTGACAATGCATTACTTGTATTTTTGAGATGAATATTTTGCACTCAAATGGAGAATGAGATGTTCAAGCTACATGTGAAATTTTGTCCAGATCGCATGACCAGAATCATAAAAACCATAGAAAATTGTAACTTTCGAACGGAAATGCCTAGGGACTTGAAATTTTCAGGATCTCGAATGTCGTGATCACGTTCATCTATAAGCAAAATTATACTAGGGGTTCCGTAAATATGGTCGTTTGAAATTTAGTTTTCTTGATAATTTCAAAACTACAGATTCGATCATGACGAAATTTTGTTTACTAATGGAGAAATATATATTCAAGCTACATTTCTCTAGATCACATGATCAGAACCATAGAAACCATAGAAAATCATAACTTTCGAACGGAAAGGCCTAGGGACTTGAAATTTTCAGGATAGGTGTGGATCTGAAATGTCGCGTTCACGTTCATCAATGGGCAGAATTATACTAGGGGTTCCGTAAATACGGTCGTTTGAATTTTTGTTTTCTCGATAATTCCGAAACTACGGACTCGATCGAGATGAAATTTTGTAGTTTAATCGAGAATGATATATCAAAGCAATATTTTGTCCAGATCGCATGACCAGAACCATAGAATCCATAGAAAATTGTAACTTTTGAACGGAAATGCCTGGGAAGTTGAAATTTTCAGGATAGGTTCGGATCGCGAATTTCGCGATCACTATCATCAATGAGCAAAATTAGACTAGGGGTTCCGTGAATATGGCCGTTTAAAATATTTTTTTCCTGATAGTTTCGAAACTACTGATCGGATTGGAATGAAATTTTGCACCTAGCTGAGGAATTATATATTCAAACTACGTGCGAAATTTTGTCCAGATCGCATCACCAAGACCATAGATACCGTAGAAAATTCTAGCGAATTATCGAAAAAAAATTGGTCAGCTGAAGACATGAAATCTGGAGTTTCGCCTAAGTTTCAGAATTTTTTTGGCAGCTGTCAAAAATTCCTTCAATTGATTTCTAAAACTGGAAAATGCGTATCTACCCACAAGGTGGATGTACGAACGCTCAAAAGCTCCTGCCTTCACGGCAGTGCTTTTCGTGATTTTTTATCAACGATTTCGACGTTCCACATATTTTTCCGAAACATCGAGAACTACGAATATAAAAACGTGAGAGAAAAACTTCTCAAATTACAATAATGAAACAAGAAAATTTTTTTCTAGATAGACTAATAAAGTAAGCCAACAATCACACATCGAGTTCATCCTGCGCTACCTGTACTGACGAGCCGTAAACGGCGAAACCGGTCTACAGATGCAAAGGATAAAGTTCGATGTTCCATGGAGTTACGTGTATTGATTTGTTGGCTTGCTTTATCAGTCTATCTAAAACAAATTTTCATTATTGTTATTATTCCAGAAAAACTTCCGTTTGAAATTTGCAGCGTTTCTTGCTGGAAAAATATCGCAAATATCTCCCGAAAACGGCAAGCTATCGATTGTGAATTTCATCCGCCCACACTTAATTCCACCTCATCGACGCCCTCGACGATACTTGTGAATTTTTCGAAGTACACCTCTGCATCCCCCTTAATGCCTCCTTTTTTTTCGCCCATCTTTGTCGCATCTTCTCGCCATACACGTAGCGAACGTCGCGATCGTCATGGAAACTGGGCAACAGACCCTCGTCCCGAAAAACACAGACAAGCTGTTGCATCTCTCCCTATGATGAACATAAAGAAACATCGATTTTCGAATCTTCGACGGCCACTTTTATCCCGGGTGGTTCTCGAGGAGGTTTCGATGGAGATGCTGCCATATGTTGCGGTGATATCGGGATGTCTGTCGATTGAAGTGACGAGACGCGGGATGGGAATAGGTGGACCGTGAGGATCGCCATAGAAACTGAGGGGGTGATTACTTCGTCGGTGATTCCGTTCGAGTAGGCGTCTGCGATATGTTGATAACGTAATTGACTGGAGATGGGTATCAGATCGTGGTTTAACGAGGTGGTGGGAAGTACATGAGAGTGATCGAGAAATGATTCTGGTCAGTATCATAAGAACGACACGCGATGATTTGATGAATTCCTTTATCTAGATGAAACTTGGATATTCGAATTCCTCAGTGGACACTAGAAAGTAATCCAGAAGGTATGCCGAGTATACAACAGGGAGGCATTCTTGGTCCTATACTATTCATCATCTACACAAATGATATTCCTGAAGCGCTCACAGAAGTTGAAATAAACAACTATTCAACTAATAATACCGAATTAGAAAATAATTTGGATGCAACAAAAACGATACATCAGAGATCGAGTTATGGCTGTGAGGTAATTATAGTCCATTTAAGAATTATTGACATCGAAGCAGGCCATGAACGTCCAGTCGAGGCTTTATTTCTGGTTACAAAAAAGTTACTAAATTTTATCATAGAAATAAAACATAAATATAACCTAGAAAAGTGTCGAGTATACGAATTATCGAATAATTAAGCCGGAATATTTCGATTGCAGTTCAAACATGGGAATTCAGGTTTGAAAGCGCAAAAATATCGTGGAATGCTTTCATATGAAATTATCTGAACTTATCGTCCATATAAAAGTCAACTATGGAAAATTGAAGATCATTCAAATAAATATTTATTTTCACTCAGGACCATGCAATATTTATTGGTATTGGAAATCTTGCAAAATTCTAACCATATAACTATAAGAGTACCATTTCATGTCAGGATTCAAGAAGGATAATTAATGGAATTCTAGCAGGTAGCTAGTGGTGCAACAGAAAAAAATTTTTGGATACTTCGCAAGCACAGGGCCAAAAGAATGGATTGGAAAAAACGCTATAATGATTAAACAAATAAAAGAGAAACAAAAATTAGGAATCTATGTAGTACATGAAGAATTTTGACATGAAATTTGTACCGAACTATCAATATATGAACCAATTTGTGAATTATTTATTGCTCGGTGTTGAATACTTCAAGAAAATCAATTTTTATTTTCATTCATTAAAACTGTCCATGAATTATTGAAAATATTATAATTGATGAGCAATTTTACAATTATTCAGTATACTTTTGAATTGGGAACAATATAGCATGTGTATTAGCAGAGGGAATGTGAACAGGGTACCATACAGTATAAGTATAATAAATAAACTTACAATATCTATGAATGATACAAGAGCAAAGATAAAAATATTGAAAACTTTGTTTCCATGTAGTGTAGTGATTTGGATGTGTTTATTGAATAAGCTGACATAATCCTATTGATGGGCATCATTTTGCAGGGAAGGTTTCAATATTTCAATAACCCATTTATGAAATAATTCACCATTCATAATAATCCTTATCATTAATACCTTTGTCAAGAATCGGATCACATCCAGGTAAAAATCTATCAATTCTTCCAGCATTCAAAATGGTGCACCTTCTGCCTTTACCCTTGAATATACTCGGCATAGCTTTTGGATTATTTTCTAGTGTCCACTGACAAATTTGAATGCCGTTTTTGAATATCCAAATTTCATCTAGAATCTAGATAAATGAATTTAACGTTTTGTTCAATGTATTCTCGGTATTTATCACAATATCGTACCATTTTTATTATATTTTTCTGTTTATCAGTAAGAATTTTCCTTCGATCAACTTTTTTGTATTTGTATCCAATTTTTTTATGATATAATATGATGTTGACTTCGATCAATTGAAAACTAGGTGCTCTTTGGCCAGTTCGAAAAGGATATCTAAACTGATATATTCATTGTTTTTAATTCTAGCAAAAACATAGTCATTCAATGTCTCTTTGAAGGAATAATCGCATCGCACAGGTTTTCTTCCACTGCTAATTCCAGGCTATAATAACATGCTAATATTCTACGGGCAGGGCTTGGTGAAATCTGAAAATTTAAGAGACATTGATCAATCAGAATACACTTTGAGTCGGTGAATAACAGTTTACCTGAAACACTAGCGGAAATATATGCCAAATCTTTGAAAAACTCGAAGTAACACCGACCAACTGCCTGGCGTTCTCTGGTTAGGCGCCATGTATCCTGGTCAATTCCAGCCATTTTAATAGCATAAGACAAAAAATACTCAAATTCAGAGCAAACTTTTATAATTACATATTCACCAATATCTTCGATAAAATCATCAAAGCAAGATTTCTATGGGTAATGTTAGTGTTATTCATATACCAAACTGAATTCAGCAACCCAAAATATTACTGAATAGTCTATTACCATCTTAAATTCGATTTTTCACAGCCAACCGAGATGTCAATAATTCTTAAACGGAGTATATGTATGTAGATGATACCAATTATCTGATATCTGCACCTGATATTTCAGACACACTCAGAATTGCTCAACAAAGTTTTCAAAACATCACCAATTGGTGTTCACTAAATCGTCTCACTATTAACACTAATGAAATAAAGTGCGTAATTTTCGCCACTTCACATTCAAAAATGAAGAAACCAGAAACTGTCAAATTCAATGATGAAACATTCAAATTTGCAGAAAGAACTAAATTTTTAGGCATCACCATGGATTGCAATTCGTATTTTGGCCCAACAACCAGACATGGAATTGTTGCGAGTGGTCTATTTTGCCAATTTCCAGTCGATAATGTCTTACAGGATTATTGTATGGGGGAATAGTTCAGATATCCATAAAACATCATGTCGTGGATTGTTTAGGAGGCAGGAAATGCTAACTATCATCGGGCTCTATATATTCAAATACTTTATTTTCTTGAAAAAGAATCCAAACTACTTTGGTACATATGAGAACATAAACAGAACAAGGCGTATTCATCCCTTTCTACTACCAGCCTGTTCTCTTTCACTAACACAAAAGAATGTTGAATATATGTGCTTTAAGCTTTTCAACAAACTAACCAGAAAATACCATATCATTGATAATCTCAAAAAATTCAAAAATTCGCTAAAAAAATTTCTTATAGAATTAGAACCATATTCAATTTCGGAATACCTGGGAGCTGATTTTCAGGTCTGAGAATTCTCTGTCATCTGTTTTTATTGATGTTTTTTCTTTTCAAATGTATTTTTGATTATGAAAATAAATGGTATTATTATTATTATTATATTCAAGGGTAAAGGCAGAAGGTACATCATTTTGAATGCTTGAACAATTGATGGATTTTTACCTGGATGTGATCTGATTCTTGACAGTGGTATTAATGATAAGGATTACCATAAAACAATGAATGGTGAATTATTCCCTGCAAAAGGATGCTCATCAATAGGATTATATCAGCTTATTCAATAAACACACCCAAATCACTACACTTATACGTGGAAACAAAGTTTTCAATGAGATTTTTATTTTTGCTCTTGTATTATTCTTAGATATTTTGAGTTTATTTATAATACTTATACTGTTCACATTCTCTGTGCTAATACTGTCATTGAACAAATGCTATATTGTTCACAATTCAAAAGTATACTGAATAATTGTAAAATTGCTAATCAATTATAATATTTTCAATAATTTATGAACAGTTTTAATAAATGAAAATAAAAATCGACTTTCTCGAAGTATTCAACACCGAGTACTAAGCAATTCACAATATATATTGATAGTTACACTACAAATTTCATGTCAAAAACCTTCATGTACAACAAAGATTCTTAACTTTTGTTTCTCTCTTATTTCTTGATATATAACGTTTTTTCCAATTCATTCACTCGGCCCCGTGCTTGCGAAGTATCAAAATTTTGTTTCTGTTGCACTACTTTAGCTACCTGCTAATTATCCTTCTCGAATCCTGACATAAAATGGTACTCTTATAGTTTTATGGTTAGAATTTTGCAAGATTTCCAATACCAATAAAGTTTGCATGGTCTTGAGTGAAAATAAATATTTATCTCAAACATCTTCAATTCTCCATGGTTGACTTTTATATGAACGATATCTCAACTCAACGACTTGCTTGGAAGTTCAGATAATTTCATATGAAAGCATTCCACGATATTTTTGCGCCTAAAAACCTGAATTCCCATGTTTAAACTGCAGTCGGAATATTTTGGCTTAATTATTCGATAATTCGTACACTGAACACAAGTTATATTCATCTTTAATGTTTTATGTCTATGATGAAATTGAACAATAACTTTTTGTAACCAGAGATAAAACCTCGGCTGGACGTTCAAGGCCTGCTTCGATGTCAATAATTCTCAAATGAAGTATACATAAATACGAATGAGTCGTTGATTGCAAGTATAATACCTGTGAAACTTCGAACTTCCGATCGATAATCGAAATATTGCAATATGTAAAAGGGTTATCGCAAAACCACGCCATCCTCGACTGTCGGAACTAACGTTAACCAAAGCACATTGTTCGACGGAACTATTCCGCTAACAACGTGCCCGAATAATAGAACGACAGAACAGAGCGCGGTTTCGCCTTGTACGTCGTAAATGGCATAATTAATAACAATAATGAGGTAACCGTTGCGTATGCAGGTGCATTCTATGACACTCTCACACGCATACACATCATTACAGATGGAATAATTGTTAAATCGGTTTTTCGGTCGATTGATATCGCGCGAACGTAACTCCCACCATGCATTCTGTTTGCTCAGATTGCCGAATGAGGAATTGTGAATTGCGTCGAATTAATATGCGCGAATAATTGGAGTCAATACGTTCTAAAAATATTATTCCATGGTAGCTACTTAGATTTCCATATTTTTTGAAATAGTCGTCCGAATTGATGATGTTGACAACACTGGAAAAATGGAATCCTGGGAATTTTCTGTTGATTATTTCCTTCCTATTAATTTTGACCAATCGCTATCAAGAATTGGTATGTCAAATATACATTCTAAGTGGAAAAATTACTTAACAACTTTCAACTTAGCTGTCAGCAGTTTTTCCGGAAAAAAATTGGAAAAATTTCATGCAAGTTTGACAAGTTGCTTTGTAAAAACAAACTTGGTTGTTTCTATGCTGTGTTTCATGTACCGTTACCAACAACAAAGATCACAAACAACGCTTACGAATTTATTAATTTTTCAACTGAAACTCAAAATGAATCGGTTTGGAAATGTTTCCAAAAGTAAAATTAATGCGGCTGTTGAAAATAGTGTTCCACTAAATACTCAGAAAATTCACACATAAAATGTTCATTTAACTCAGGAAATAATCTTACCAAATCCCTCGGGCATTCAATTTTTCCTATGGAAAAATTGGAACACTCGTTTCTAAGTAATCTGTTCCAACAAATAGCATTCGCGAAAGTGAAAAAATCCTCGTCTTCGACTCTTCTAATGACTTAGAAACTCGTTTTCCCGAATTTTTCCGGAAAAATTAAATGCACTAGGGATATTACCCCATAATAAATTCTTGTTGTTCAAACGCAACTATTGTTATCACAACAACAAAAAGACCTTTCTGAGGATAATCTGTACTTGCAATCTAACATGCCATTCCGGTTGAAGTAACTTGAGTCCTATGAACAGGTAAAACGGAAAGTGTAGCAGTAATCAGGTATTTTTATTTCAAAAGGAATATTTCCGTGAAAGTAACAGGAATATCTATTGAAATATAATAATTTTGTCAGTATAACCCAACGATATTTGTACGACTAACAGTATGGACACGTTAAATTCAACAGGAATGATTGGTAGTTCGCACAGAAATCCAGATTATTCTACCGGAATGAATCTTGTTTAGCTAACAGTATTTCAATCCATGTTCTACAGGGTGTTTCACCAGTCATTGAATTTTCTGACTTATCATTTGAGCAAAATTGAAGAGTGGCTCATCAATATGATAGTATTCTATGAGGGCTATCCAAATATGTTTTCGGAGAAATTATGCTGCTTTTCAGGAGTTCAATAGACTATTACTCATCAATTGTTTCTTCTTTTGAACTTCCGGTTTTCTAGAAAAGGGAAAATTTCTTCTCGTAAAATATACTTCATAATATTTTCCCATATTTTCTGAATGCTCAATGAATTCTGAATCTGAATATGTAGATATGTAAAATAGTGATTCCATTGAAAATCAACCGGAGGAAATTCAGATTCCATATTCGGAAAATATATCCATGCTGTCTGTGGTTCAATCAATATTTGATTGTCAAAATTTGAAGTTTTTATTCTCGTGAAAATTCCACACATGTGATTTTTAACCAATCAGAACGTGTATTTCTGACAGATCACCATCGCAACGGATGAATTTTAGTGGAAATTTTTTCACGGTACCCAACAGCGAATTATACTGGAAATTTTTTTGACGTTTATAATGACAGAATATTATACTTGATGAAGACAAAAATCGATGTTATTGGAAATAAACGCATTTGGTGTGGAATTTTCTTACCGAATACCACACGAGGTCAAATTAAATCCGGAAATTTTTTCTCGCTCATGAATATTTTTAGAAAATTATCCCTCGTCTTCGACTTAGGATAATTTTCAAAATATTCATGAGCTCGAAAAAATTTCCGGCAATAATTTGACCTCTAGTGGTATTACTAGTGAAAATTCCACACATGTGATTTTTAACCAATCAGAACGTGTATTTCTGACAGATCACCATCGCAACGGATGAATTTTAGTGGAAATTTTTTCCTCACGGGTACCCAACAGCGAATTATACTGGAAATTTTTTTTGGCGTTTATAATGACAGAATATTCTTTTTGACAATCAAATTTTTTTTTTGTTCACATGAGTGGAATTTTCTTACCGAATACGCTCATGAATATTTTGAAAATTATCCCGAGTCGAAGACGAGGGATAATTTTCTAAAAATATTCATGAGCGAGAAAAAATTCCCGGATTTAATTTGACCTCTAGTGGTATTACTAGTGAAAATATGAAGCTTGAATTTTCATTCAATGCTCTCAATATGTTTACGCTTCAAGAAAGTTAGGATTTTTCGAAATTATTCATTAAAAGCAACAAAAATGCTATCCCAAGAAACTGTTGCCTCTCACTCATTTCATATATTTCTAAGATAATTCCAACTTTTTGCAAGGACTGAACATGTTAAAAACTTCGAATAAAAATTCGGGCTTCATATTTTCGCTTATATTATAGTCGAGAATGAAAACTTCAGATTTTGCAATCAAGAATTGATTGAACCACAGACAACATGGATATATTTTCCGAATATGAATTCCGAATATCCTGGAAAATTTCTGTGAGTGAACATTTTCGCATTCAAACTATTCAAAGTTAGGTAAAATATTCTGCTGCTTCGCAATGTCTACAATTTGAAGAATCATGTCTTGGTCTGGATAGATCCATTCCTAGATTCCTAGTAGCACATGTGGAATATTGCCTATTGTCCGTTTGGGCGGAACCCAGAACGAGCCCAATTTCCATTTAGAGTAACGGTAAGACACCGGAGACCCGAAGAAAATTAAACGTCAGATCGGACTGAATGTAATAAAACGGTCCTCTTTGAGTCGAATGACGAGTGCCCCAAACACGGGGGCACCTGCGGCGCGACGAATCGCTTTTCTTTCCGACGTGATAAATAATTCCATAGCGGGGGGAGGGGGTCCTCCTTTTCTTCCCCCAGTGACACGAAGTTGGGGAATATCAATTCCAGATGTTTGAAAATACGTTATTTCTGAACGAGATAAGCGTGTTTTCTTTTGTGTCCCATAAATCATCTTCTTTCGAAGAAAAAATGTTTTTTTTGCTGAGAGTCAAAAGTTGTTTTTTTCGTATTTTTTCGAGAGTTCACAACGATTTCTACGTCCACCATTGAAACAATACATTTATCAACTCCTATTGAATAATATATTCATTATTCAACTACTTTTGAGCAATTAATAGTATCTGTAAACGAAGACCGTGCTCACTCCTATAACTCCCTGTTTCTGTGCTTCTGAACAAGCCGATAGGTTGAAAGGAAATAGTCCATTATTTGTATGGAGGAAAAGTATGGAGGTTGACGTTTAATCAAATTAAATTGATACCTAATCATTATTGTGAAAGTTTTGCTGAGAAAGATGACGACAGATTGTGAAGATGAATTATTATGTAAACCTTCAGAAATAAAACAATCAGCCAATGTTACCATACAGAATTTATTGCTCGAAAAATCCTAAAACAAATATAAAGGTGTATACAACAATTTTCAAGATTGGTGTAGCAGTAAGAATAAAGAGTCATCGTTTACAGAGAACGTTCTTTAGGCATATTTTAGTGAACTTAGCACTAAATATGAAGAATCGCCCCTATGGACTTTCTACTCCATGCTAAGAAGCACAATCAACATAAATAATGCATTGATTTAGATAACTACTGTTATAGGTCTACTGTGTAATCAAAGAAATTTATTTGAATTCTGAAAATAATTTATATCCAATAACAATATTGTGGAATTTTGTTCAATTTTCCAATTGATTTGCCCAAGATCTCAAAGAGGGTTCCAAGGTGAACAATCAATAATATCAATACAAACTATATTATTTTTCAAATCCAAAATCAAACAACTTAATAGACTAATTCTAACAAAATGAAAATTCTAAATTATAAATCACTCACAGAGAAAAACTTAGTGCAACTGAAGTTCCTCAACACCTCTTTGCTTGTCTATAGTTGACAATAAAATTCCTGGACTCCAAAATTATTATATTATATATTATATTTCTTTCAAATTTCTCTTCTTCCTCCAATAAAGTTAACATTTCCATCAAATTTCGTTGATATTTACTTGTTAATTAGTTTCCATTCCACCAGACTCCATCCAATTCGTTATAAAAATGATATTTCGAAGATTTTTCAATTCGATTCGAATAAATCTTTTGAAAGATCAATTTCCACTCTCACGTTCCAACTTTTCACTGGCCTGCTTAATTCCTTATTTAATATCGCATTACTATGGTAACATTCTCGATACTTTGACTAAGATGTTCAAAGGTTCTTGAATTTTTGGTGATTCATTTGAGTTTATTTTTTAATGATAAAAAAAAATAACTATGTTTTGATTTCCGTAGCACTACTGAGGTTTGTACATAAAGTTCTCTCTCTGTACTTGTATCTTAGTATTTATTGTTATAGTCATAGATAAAGTACATATAGTATTCAACTTGCGGTAATGGTCATAACTCACTTGATGAATTACAGCATTCGCCTTCGGCTCGTGCTGCAAACTTCATCTGCGTGAGTTATGACCTACATTACCGCTCGTTAAATAATATACTATTTTAACCCAAAAATTCTATTTCTGTTTCGTTTCTCAAATGTTATCCCACAAATGACGATCTCAAGGAAAACCATTTCCACCTTGAAAGTGAACCGGATCAAGAAAGACCCGAGACGTATAAGCCTTTCACCCCGAACCCATACATGTTTAATACACCCATATCTCTTCACCCCGACCGAACCCAACTAGAGAAGAACTCCCGGAAAAATCCGGGGGACCACTCTAGCATGGATTGTTCTTCAACACGTTCAATAAATATTCTGTCGAAATAACCACTCCGCTGAACACGCGTTGAATGCATCTTGGCCTTTCTTCGTGATGGATGGGTTCCGTACGTCGTCGACACCGTCCTCGGCGAGGTCACGATTTGTGTCCGTAGGTGACCGCAGCAGGGCCGATCGAAGCGCGCCCTTGGGAGACGACGCTGGATGTTATTACACTTGTTTTGTTCTCCGCACGACTGTACATGTTTCCGCCGGTCGGAAATCTCTGCTACTCGTGTTTCCTTATGTGGAGCTAGCGAGAACACGGCCCAAATTCGACGCGAGAGTTGGGAATAAGGATTAAATTTTTTTCTTTGGCAATTCAGGGGAACTTTATAGAAAATTCTTCTTCAAGAACATTTTCGACTGATCGTCGAGTATCATTTTCCAAACAAAATTATTTGTAAGAATATTATATAGAAATAATATTATTCTGTACAACTGTTAAAAAAACTTGACTTTTCTTCATCACTATGGAAGCGTAAACGATTACTTTTTTTCAACGTTAAAAAAAGACTTTTTTCACTGCCAGATTGATTCCCACAATAAACATGGAATATGTTTTACTTTTTGAAAGATTTATTTCTTACAGAGTCAATTTTTGATGATTAATAATTCTCGAATCAACTCTTCGAGTATTATTCAACGTTTTTGAGCGCTCGTACAACTTACACGAGGGCTATATCATTTCGTCACGATGTCTGTATTTTTCGAATTTTGAGTCGAAAATGGTCTCAAACGACTATGTTCGACTCACTGATGACGAATCCGTCGAAAAATTCGAGTCTGTCCGGCCGGCCGTCCGTCCGTATACACGATAACTCTCGAACGGAATGTCCTAGAAACTTGAAATTTTCAGAGTAGGTTCGAATCTCGAATGCCGCAGTTGAGTTCGTTTTTGGGCAAAATTCGCCGAGGGGTTCTGTGAATATGGCCGCTCGAAATTTTGTTTTCCTGATTACTTTGAAACTACAGATTCGATCGAGATGAAATTTTGCACTCTAATGGAAAATGAGGTGTTCAAGCTACATGCAAAATTGTTCAGCTCGCATCACCAGAACCATAGAAACCATAGAAAATTGTAACTTTTGAATGGAAACGCTTAGGGACTTGAAATTTTCAGGATAGTTGTGGATCTCGATTGTCGTGATCACTTTCATCTCTGAGCAAAATTATACCAGAGGTTCCGTAAATATGGTCGTTTGAAATTTAGTTTTCTTGATAAATTCCAAACTACAGACGTTCACGTTTATCAATGAGCAGAATTATACTAGGGGTTCCGTAAATACGGTCGTTTGAAATTTTGTTTTCTCGATAATTTCGAAACTACGGATTCGATCGAGATAAATTTTGTATTTTAAACGAGAATGATATATTAAACCAACATGTTGCTCAGATCGCATGACCAAAACCATAGAAAATTATAACTTCCGAAGGGAAAGGCTTAGGAACTTAAAATTTTCAGAGTGGGTTTGGATCGCGAATTTCACGGTCACGTTCATCAATGAGGAAAATTAGACTAGGGGTTCCGTAAATATGGACGTTGAAAATATTCTTTTCCTGATAATTTCGAAACTAACGATTTGATTGGAATGAAATTTTGCACCTAGCTGAGGAATAATGTATTCAAACTACGTGCAAAATTTTGTCCAGATCGCATCACCAAGACCATAGATACCGTAGAAAATTCTAGCGAATTATCGAAAAAAAAAATTGGTCACCTAAAGCACTGACTTCAAGTCTGGATTATCGCCTTAGTTTGAAAATTTGTTAGACAGCTGTCAAAAATTTCCTCAATTGGTTTCCAAAACTGAAAAATGCGAATCGACCTACAAGGTGCATGTACGAGCGCTCAAAAGCTCCTGCCTTCACAGCAGTGTTTTTCGTATTTTTTTTTTCAGAAATAATTGTTACTACAATAAACATTTCCATTTCTTGGAACAATAATTGAAAGTGAAGTTGTGAACAATTACTTCCAATATAAATTCCCAAAGATGTTCCAGGTTAGATATATTTCGTAAAGAGTTGATTCCACAGTGTTATCAGATATTTTTTTTGGAAGTAAATGAACAATTCAATATTTTGTTGGAATCTCAATTTTATTATTCAAAATATCTTCTACAGGGTGTCCCAGAATGAATGGAAAATCCTGCAACACTGTATAGAAAAGCTATTGGACTCTCTGAAAAAAATACAAAAAAAAATCTATCGCCACTAGAATTTTTTTTTTGTTTCAAAATAATGATTTCTTGTACATCACGTTGCGTTTCTGTGTATCACGCTCACAAGTGGATCAAATCCATCAGTTTCATGGTGAAATATTCTTCATTGAATTACCAATAGATATGCTGAAAACCGTATAAACAGTGGCGGCTCGTGGTCATTTGGATGGAGGAGGCTAGGTTTATAAAATCAACTCTTCTTAGTCAATGAATTATACTTTTTACAAGAGTAGTAGAAATATATGGGACTTTCTGCAAGCTGAGATCCAACAACCTGTATGACAGAATATTGGAATTTGATTGAAATATCCGGAAAAAGCAGAAAATTTTCGATGGGAATCAGTACATTTCAGTGTCCTGCACGACATTTGACCCATCCAAATTTTTGTCGAAAGATTTAATTCGATAGTGAAATTCCACGTACTTCACAAAAATGTTGTACTTTGAGATTGAATCCGAAAAGTTGTCTGTTGGACAGATAGAAAATTTGTTTTTTTTTTCATATTTTTATGAATAATTTCAAGAATGTTTCAGAAGAATATGGATTTTGAATAATTTATCCAAAATGATCAACAGCCGGAAAATGAATGAAAAAATAAGTAAACAAGTGAAACATTTGAAAGAAATCACAAAATTGCAATATTTCGTTTACCTAAGACTTTAATTTTGCAAAATGAAGCTATATGTTCCTTCGATTTAGAACGTCTTTCGATTGAACGATTCAAATCAGAGAATCCTGTTTTCGACCAGGTTGTATATTCTTTCTGGTGCGAAAACAATGAACAGGGCCAACAAAATAATTTCTCTCATTTAATCGATCCGCATAACCATGGACATTTTTCATACCAATCAACATTGAAACCCCTAATTTGACTTTTTTCGGTTGACTTTAAATGAATCATATTTGGCCGAGGTCTCGATAAAGTTTTTAGCACGTACAACTTAGTCTCGATATTCAAATTACTGAAATTATTGTCCAAAACCCATTCAATATTATCATCGCATCTTTGAATTTCCTCCAATTCATATATTTTCCGATTTTCGAGTGAATTTTTGGCCTCCACCTGCGGTCTCGGCCAAAAATTGACGCTCTCATGTTCCATGAAAAAAACACTCATTTTACGCACTTGATACAAAAATGACTATTTTCAAACAAAATTATGTGGAAAAAAATTATATAGAAATAATATTATTTCCTAATTGTAACAGATTCCCCATTTGACTCTACATCCCCTACTTCGTCGTCCACAAAGACTCGAACCTTGTACAAGTCGAGAGGTTAGTTCCGTGCGTTTTGATATTTTCTTTGAGAAGGGCTCACAGACTTGAGATATCGCGAAGGCAGAGCATGAATCGTCGCTATCTGATACATAAATATTACTCGAAGGAAACACTAATTGGTTCTCAAGCGCCTTGAAAGAACCTGCCGAGACTGAGGCAGCGCCTTTGAAACCGATGATCAGATACGAGCTTATATATACTTTACTTTATACCGGTTATATTAAGAAAGTCTGCGGACTGCGCCACGATTTCCTTTATTTATGAAAATAATTTCAGAGGCAATATCTGGTTTAGTTTTCCGCATTATCATGCTCGCTTGGATTTTATAGGATGGGGATCTACGACGGAAAATCTTGAAAGAGGTATTATCCGGAGTATTCTTCGGAGGAACGAGAATAATTATCGCTAAAAATAAAAAAAGAGCACGGAAAAGTATCGCTATATACACAATGAAAATCCAATATATTCAAATTCTTATTAGAATTGCACTGAAATTATTACTTTCAACAAATTTTTCATTCTGAAAGCTTTACATTCATTATTCGAAGAAACAGTTTTCGAATAGGTTGAACCTATTGCCAATATCTGCCGTAGTTTTCCCGAAAAAAAATTTTTAGGTTTTACAACTTTCATTCTAGTTGCGTTTGGAAGACTGTACTTACTGGCGCGATATCACTTTGAATAGTCTACTGAGAGGTTTTGTGGAATCTACTCAATTGGTTTCATAACCTCCATCCAAAAAATTATTAAAGATTACTTATATTTTATCTGAGAGAAGATAATATGACGTTTTTGGGAGTCTACCCCTTAATTTTTTTCGAGTAAGAAATTCAAATTTTTGGATGCGATTTTATTGGATGAGGATGAGGTGAAGTAGTCCCTGGTTGTAAATCTGAAAACCACTATTGATTCTGACGATTAGAATATGAGATATGAAGGATTGAAAGTTGGAAAAATTCAATTTTCCAGTTAAAAAATTAAAATTTGCAGATAGGACCGCAATTTTATTTCCATCGGATTGCGCAACTTCGAAAACCTATGTTTTCATACCAAACTTGCCAATATCTGCCATAGTTTTCCCTAAAAAACATTATTTAGTTTTTCCAACTTTCATTTTCGAGTTGCGTTTGAAAGAGTGTACTGGCGCGAATAAAACTATGAATAATCTACTGAGTGGTTTTGTGGAATCTACTCAATTGGTTTCATAACCACCATACAAAAAAATTATTATAGATTTCCTATATTTTCTCTGAGAGAAGGAAATATAGCGTTTTTGGGGGGGTCTACCCCTTAGTTTTTTTCGACCAAAATTTTTGAACGCGATTTTATTGGATAAGGATGAAGTGGGGAGGTATTTGGCGTCAATCAACCCCTTCCTCAATTTCGATTCGACTGTTGAACCCGAAGATCCAGATAGAAAATATCCAATCCATCGCGTACCTAAACAAAAACGAGGAAAATTCAATTTCGCCTCCCAGCCTCCATCGATATAATATCCAGCTCCAGTCGCAATTACCCCATTAATTTGCTCCATCGGCTATATGAACTCCCGGATAATACACTCCAAAAGGGAGGGAGCGACGTCGACGGCTAATGCGGACTTATCTTAAAACAAGCGGAGCGGGTAATTTCGAAACAGATGGACAGCAGATCGGTTACTATGAAACTGAGCCGCTCTTCTCTCTCTCCTATATCTTGGTAATTGGAAATGTGACGATGCGGAATAAAGCATACAAGAAACTCTATTGCCTGTCTGATCAAACAACATTTGATTCCATACCTCGACGGCGGCGTCGGCGGGCGTCTCCTCTAGCGGGCGCGTCGAAATTAGCTTTGTACGCGGCTCCGATATTAGTTTCTCAAGACGGTCCAGGACGATGAGATCGGAAAAGAGGAGGAATGTGGGTCACTTGACGTTGAATTTGATCACTGCGACGGGGTTGGATGCTCCAATCTCCAATTCGATATGTTTTTTTGAGCTCGTAGAAAGACGACGACTTTTCGGGATAATCCACTTCGAAGAATCGGAAGATTTTTTCTCGAAATAATACAATGCGATTTTTTTCCCGATTTTATGGCCATAATGAATTCATTATGAGACTTAGTACCATAATGAGCTTATTATGACATGCATCCAGATAAAAAAATTGTTGTATTGATCCTTGTACATTTATACTTCCACCAAGCTAAGAAATATTTCTCAAACATTTGCTCTGTTGAGAATAGTCCGCAACTATAAATCTCCTTTATTTCGCAAATTCCTGTAGGTAGACTCTTGTGTACACTTCAAGTTTCTACACTTTATTTGTCTTGCCTCTGTTACACTCTTATTGGAATTTACGAACGGAGGATAAAGATCAACGCCACAATTCGCGCGAGAGCCAATAAAACCGATGTTTAACTTCACAAAACAGGGCATTAAAACCGTAACTCCATTTCCTATTCAAAGTGGTTGTAGGCATAATTAATTTATAATGAAACCAGACGTAGGCAAAGTTTGTTATGTATCGGGCTCGCAATTAAACGGTACGAAAAGGGCCGAAGCGTCACTTTGATTGATAGTCTCAGACATCCACTGTAATAAAACCAATCAACCACTATATATAGCCTCCTCCCCCTCGCACTTACCCCCCTCCTCTAATCAATTAGAAGGAGGCCTTGACGATCACCGTTTTCAATCCTGTTCAGGAATGCCAAGCTTCAATTATCTATATGAGCTTCTCTAATGAAGCATTAAAATAATTGTTGCGCCACCTAGATTTAACGATACGTTTGATTGTCGTTTGCGCCATTACCGCCGCCTAATGCAAATGGCAGTCTTATAGCCTGCGTAAATTGGGCTTTAGCTGCGTTTAGGCGGGAAGAGATACGGATTATCCCGATGGGACAATGCGAGCAACATGTTCCTAAACTTGGATATAGGTGTTATAGAGGGGATCAAGAAATTTGTTCAGAATTTACTGCTGATTTATTGCGGATATAACGGATACTAGATTTTTCATCTTCCATGCGATAGAAATTATTATAGATTCCCTATCTGAGAGAAGATTTCCATCATTATTTATATTTGGAAACTTATTATATACACATAATAACAAAGAAAATTATCGTTTGCAATCGGATGTACACGATATAACACAAGAATTGAATCCTTCATCAGGAAAGATTTTTTGAGATTGAAAAGATCTCAAAATAGTCCAGACTATTATGCACCGTCTCTTTATAATAAACAACCCGTCAAGTTTAGAAACCTGCCAATAACAAAATTTTAAAAACAAATAAGGTCGATAAGGTCTTAGATGAGTTTAAATCATTCTGCAAAATATAAATGTTTGTGTGTATTCGTTTGATTATTTATTTTATCTTTACACCCAATGTCATTTTTATTATTTGTTAATTTCAACTGTAAATATAATTTTAATCCATGACAGATTATTATTTCAATTTAACATTGTTAATTGTTAATATAACTTTATTTTTACACCACTGGTTATGTGTTTTTTATTATTAATTTATTTTGATTGTGCATAAGATTTTTATCTTGGCAATGCAACAATTCACATTGGCTTCCTCATCTGTCCCAACGGTTGTGTAGTGATTTTGTTTTGTATTTTGATTACAGGGTGTTCCAGAAGGTATGGATACTCCTGCAACGCTGTATAGAAGAGCTATTGGACTCTCCGAAAAAAATACAAAACAAAATCTATCCCCACTAGAAATTTTTTTTTTCAAAATAATTATTTCTTGCACGTTGCGTTTCTGTGTATCACGCGCACAAGTGGATCAAATCCATCAGTTTCTTCATGGTGAAATATTCTTCATTGAATTACCAATAGATATGCTGAAAACCGTATAGATATCTGTTGTAACTTTTTTGGAAAAAAATATCCAACCTCAAATTCATCATAAAATGTGATGAATATTTGATAATGTGAAAGTTTAATCGTTCATGGTGGAAATAAAATTTGAGAAAGTCAGTGTGGCCAACTCAAAAAAAAATATGCGCCTTTCATGTAAATTTCAAAATTGTACAATACATCTTCATAACTTATTCCACCATGAAGAAACTGATAGATTTGATCCACCTGTGAGCGTGATACACAGAAACGCAACGTGATGTACAAGAAATCTTTATTTTGAAAAAAATATTTCTAGTGGGGATAGATTTTTTTTTTAATTTTTTTCCTCGCTTCATATTATTCTGTTCATTTCTCCTCAGAAAATTAAGAATTGGTTGGAGCTACTTACATGAGTACTCTTGTTGGGCCTGAGCTAAAAGCGAAGCAAAAACATGACTATCGACAGGTCTCGTGGTGATTTCTTCGTCGCTCGAACTATAACCCCTCTCCTGTCGCCATTCGAGACTCCTCTGCCTCCTCATGCCTGTTAGACTCTTCAGGCCCCTCCTATTCAACGTTCCAGGATTGCTAGTGTCCATTACGATCCCATTTCTGAAAAAAATTACAATTTCAATTATAGCAACTGAAAATTTCTGGTGTATTCCATCCAGTTTCATGAGTATGAGGCACCAAAATGTCTGCAAAGATCAAGTTTTCTATATACAGGGTATCTACTTTTAGAAGGAACAAATTTCAGTGGGAGATCATACATGAGATTCGAAACAAAAAATGTCATATAGCACATGGTAGAAATGTTGACGGTTATTCTTCAATTTATCATTTCTTGATTTCAAGGAATACTTCAAGTTTTTCCATAAAATCACTAATACTTCAGTTATCCTTGTAGTCGCATCAAATTTAACCACATATCTGGAAACAGCATCAAATTTGCTACAAGATAGGAATTTCTGTGTGCCGAAAAAATTTGTATTGTGGGCGTGGTAAGGAGATAAATATCACGATTCTGAAGTGAACAAAACCAGTCATATTTTTCCAATGGTTTTATCGATAAAAAATCATTAATTAATAATAATAACGATAATGTTTATTCGCAAAATAAATACAATCTAGGTTATAAAGTTGAGAATATGAATAAACAGAGGCATCACTGAAGTAACAACTATGATAAATTGTTACTTTTGCGTGATATAGCCATAACATAATTGGTATAGATACATAATAATAATATAATAGTAATGTTTGTTCCTCCGAATAAACATAGTAGGCTGTAGGGATTTCTTTTACTTGTGCGTAACTATAAATCAAAGTAACATTTTTCTAATTAATTGAGCTTATTTTCTTACCATTCCACAATACAAAACAAATTACATCCTATAAAGTAGTTACAAAGCAATTAGTGAGTTATACATACAGGGTGTCCCAGAATGAATGAATAATCCTGTAACACTGTATAGAAGAGCTATTGGACTCTCTGAAAAAAAATGCAAAAAAAATCTATCTCCACTAGAAATATTTTTTTTTTCAAAATAATGATTTCTTGCACATCACGTTACGTATCTGTGTATGGCCCTCACAAGTGGATCAAATTCATTAGTTTATTCATGGTGAAATATTCTTCATTGAAATACCAATAGATATGCTAAAAAGCGTATAAATATCTGTTGTAACTTTTTTGGAAAAAAATATCAAACTTCAAATTTCATCAGAAAATGTGATGAATATTTCTTAATGTGGAAGTTCAATCGTTCATGGTGGAAATAAAATTTGGGAAAGCGTGTGTGGCCAACTCAAAAAAAAATATGCGCGTTTCATGTAAATTTCAAAATGGGTACAATAAATCTTCATAACTCATTTCTCCATGAAGAAACTGATTGATTAGATTCATTTGTGGGATAGATTTTTTTTTTGTATTTTTTCAGTGATTCCAATAGCTATTCGATACAGTGTTACAGGATTATCCCTTCATTCTGGGACACCCTGTATATTTTTTTATTCATATACTTATTCATTTGCATATAAACCTATCATCTATTGTCAAAAATGGGTGAGTTATAAATTTGTTTCCAGGTTCATATATTCATTTATTTGCATGTAATCTACTTTTATATTTATTTATTTGCATATGAGCCTATAGCCTAATGTCAAAACAAATCGAGTGAGTTAAAAACGTATTTACCCATTCATATATTTCTTCATTCGCATACTATCTAATGGTAAAGCAGTTGAGTTATAAATTTATTTATTTCTTTATTTATATATTTATTCATTTTCTAGTCTTAGTTTTTCATCATCCAAAATTTGATTTAGTTTTTGACTAGTTTTTCGGGACTTCAGGAATCTTCGCATATTTCCTCTAACATTATTATAGACATGTTTTCTTTCCAAAAAAAAATACCCCATTTAGTTTGATTTCGAATGACATATCAACTTTTAAGCTTGCTGATGTATTGAATGAGGCAGCAGACATTTCGAACAATTGTTCAATGAAGAAGTAGTCTTCTTTACATGTTTTCATAAAATCTGTATTATTCAAATTCAATTTATTCCTTCGAATTCTTTTGAATCGACAGATTAATTCATGATTTCCATGAGAATTACTTCGATATTCAATAATAAAGAGCTTCAAAATAGATCAAATTTATGTTTGAAATTTTTTTAGTTTTTCGTTGTTATCTTGTTAACCATGATATGAGGACAGAAGACAAGCAGGAAGCACAAAATTTGATACGTCATTCGAAAGCACACTAAACTGGGTATTTTTTGCTGGAAAGAAAACTTCTTCATAATTAATGATTTTTCCATCGATTATTTCCTTCCTATTAATTTTGACAAATCGCTATCAAGAATTGGTATGTCAAATATAAATTTTAAGTGGAAAAATTACTAAACAACTGTCAACTTAGCTGTCAGCAGTTTTTCCGGAAAAAAAATTGGAAAAATTTCATGCAAGTTTGACAAGTTGCTTGGTAAAAACAAACGTGATGGTTTCTATGCTGTATTGCTATGTATCGTTACCAACAACAAAGATCACAAACAACGCTTACGAATTTATTAATTTTTCAACTGAAACTCAAAATGAATCGGTTTGGAAATGTTTCCGAAAGTAAAATTAATGCGGCTGTTGATAATAGTGTTCCACTAAATACTCAGAAAATTCACACATAAAATGTTCATTTATTTCAGGAAATAATCTAACCAAATATCCCTCAGGAATCTAATTTTTCCTATGGAAAAATTGGAACACTCGTTTCTTAGTGTCTCAAAAAAATTCTTATTGCGGGCGTGGTAAGGAAATGAATATCACGATTCTGAAGTGAACTAAAACAGTCATATTTTTCCAATGGTTTTATGGGGGGTAATAGCATTCGCGAAAGTGGAAAAATCCGAGTCGAAGACGAGGATTTTTAAAACCACTCTCGCTCATGCTATTTGTTAAAAAAAATTACTTAGAAACTCGTTTTTCCGAATTTTTTCAGAAAAATTGAATGCACTAGGGATATTACCCCCCATAAAACCATTGGAAAAATATGACTGTTTTAGTTCACTTCAGAATCGTGATATTCATTTCCTTACCACGCCCGCAATAAGAATTTTTTTGAGACACACAGAAATTCTTATCTTTCAGCAAATTTAGTGCTGTTTCCAGATATGTGGTCAACTTTGATGAGGCTACAAGGATAACTGAAGTATTTCATGGAAAAACTAGAAATATTCCTTGAAATCAAGAAATGTTAGATTGAAGAATAAACGTCAATATTTCTATCATGTGCTATATGACATTTTTTGTTTCAAATCTCATGTATGATCTCCCACTGAAGTTTGGCTCTTTTGAAAATAGACACCCTTCATATTTCAAATGGGGCCCTTCCCGCATCCTCCCATGGTAATTCGAGAACATACGCCTTCTCTACTCTAGCATGTGAAAATTTCCTCAAAGATTGCGGAATTCCAATTTGGACCGAAGTTTTCATACCTAGCGCCGCTTCTTCCTAACAAACAATCCGCAAGCTCTTTGTAAGACTCTGCTCTGCGTGCGCTTTGCGGGAAATATCGCCCCCCAAATATAGCGGTAAGAATGTTTTGGAATTTAATACGATTTCACTCTCACCACCTCAAAAGAACTTTGTCGCCCGCCAAGGAGATCCTTGATGAAAATTTCGAAGTCATGGATACGCGATTTTCCGCGTGAAAGTTTCGGGCCTTCAGACAGTTTATACGGTTATTACAGTCGGGAAAAAACTTCCTCATTTTGGTCGAATCTCGTGAATCATGGGATTCCCACTTCTTGCTGTTTTCTATCCACAAATTTAATAAAGCGCTTGGACATTCCCTCCAGGCTGTCTGGAAAATATGTGAGCTCAGAAGTCAATCAGAATCAATCCGAGGGCGGAACACCCCGAAACACAAATAATTCCTTCAACCCTTCGACTGGAAATACACCTAAATTACTGCGACGATTATCCCCATTACCCGGGGCCATTTCCTCGACAATTTCGCCTTTTCATGCCTGCAACTATATTAGTTTCGTCCTCCTCGGCTACGACGATGTTTACTCCCACTCCCACTCCCTAATCCGCAGAGTCTGTACTCGGAAATTCTTCGTGCTGTCTCCACATCAAAGTCGGCTTGGCTTGTTGTTGGAGTTCTGGAAGTTCGAGACCCCCTTTGGTGGCTGTGCAAATTGCGTGATCCTCTCGAGAAAATTCGCGGGATTATGTCCGATCGAGTTTATGGAAAGTGGGATGACCATTCCAACGAAAATATGGGGGATTTTGAATTGATGTGGTCGTTTTGGTTGAAACCTCAAAGTCTGCGTAAACACTTTTTTGTAGAATATCTTCAACAGTTGATAGCATGTTTAATCTTGAGACAAAAATCTCCCATGCATATGGGTCTTCAGAAGCACCAAAACCAATTTTCAATTTTTTTTCTCAATAAATCTTGTAGTTTCCAAGACATTTGGATCAAACTCGAAGGTTGGGAATGGAATGATAATCGAAATTTTTGTGAAAATCTACAAGATGATACTTTTTTAACCACAAAACTTATTTTTCTACCATTTTCACTGGTAGATTTCTAGTTTCTTTCAAAAACTTTTCCGTACTCGTGACCATTAACAAGAAGAAACTGAAGGAAGATTTCGTTATGCGTCGGATTTATTCAGGAAATTCTATAATACAAAATTCTTCATGAGGTCAACGAATTATTCCCTCGAAGACACAAAATGGAAAAATTCAAGAGAATCAGATAATAAGAACGATAAGGCTGAAAAAAATATCAATTTCAATGGATCTTCGTCTAGAAGGAATTCATCATATTGTACAGGGTGTTTCACGTAAGAGGGTCACTGGATTTTGTGACTTTTCCTTTGGGCAAAATTGAAAAATGACCCATCAATATAATAGTATTTCTTAAGGGCTATCCAAATATTTTATAGGAAAAACTATCGAACCAAGGCATGAAAAGTAAATGAGGAAAAACTGTTTTTCGAAAAAAAATATTTTGCGAATTTGACTTGGTGAGAGAAGGTCTAAAGAAAATTAATCACAGATTGTTTCTTCATTTGAACTTCCGGTTTTCTAGAAAATGGAAAATTTTTTCTTGCAAAATATACTTCATAATATTTTCACATATTTTCTGAATACTCAATCGATTTTCAATTCGAATATGTAAATATAATGTTGGTTTTATATTTATTTCAAGCAGTTCCATTCAAAATCAACCTGAGGAAATTCAGATTCCATACTCGGAGAATATATCCATGTTGTCTGTGATTTAATCAATATTTTATTGTCAAAATTTGAAGTTTTCATTCTCGATCATAAAAGGAGCGAAAATATCGAGCCTGAATTTTCATTAAATGCTCTCAATATGTTCACTCTTGAAAGAAGTTCAGATTGTCTCAGAAAGTGCGGAGAAGTGAGTGGCAGGCATTTTCAACAGTTTCTGTGAAAAGAATTTCTGTTACTTTTAATAAATAATTTCAAAAAATCCCAACTTTCTTCGAGAGTAAACATATTGAGACCTTTGAATGAAAATCCAGGCTTCATATTTTCGCTTCTTTTATAATCGATATGAAAACTTTAAATTTTGACAATCAAATATCGATTGAACCACAGAAAACATGGATATATTTTCCGAATATGGAATCTGAATTTCCTCAGGTTGATTATGATAAGAATTGGTTGAAATAAATATAAAACCATTATTATATTCACATATTCAGATTCAGAATCGATTGAGCATTCAGAGAATATGGGAAAATATTATGAAGTATAATTTGCAATAAAAATTTTCCATTTTCTAGAAAACCAGAAATTTCAAATGAAAAAACAATTGGTGGAAAATTGTCTATAGACCTTCTCATTTTGAAAACCTGTCGAATCTGCAAAAAAAATTTCTGAGAAATATTGAGAGCATTGAATGAAAATTCAGGCTCCATATTTTCGCTCCTTTTATAATCGAGAATGAAAACTTCAAATTTTGACAATCAAATATTGATTAAATCACAGACCACATGGATATATTTTCCGAATATGGAATCTGAATTTCCTCAGGTTGATTATGATAAGAATTGCTTGAAATAAATATAAAACCACCATTAAATTTACATATTCAGATTCAGAATCGATTGAGCATTCAGAGAATATGGAAAAATATTATAAAGTATAATTTGCAATAAAAAATTTCCATTTTCTAGAAAACCAGAAGTTCAAATGAAAAAACAATTGGTGGAAAATTGTCTATAGACCTTCTCATTTTGAAAACCTGTCGAATCTGCAAAAAAATTTTTCTTGGGATAAACGGTTTTTCCGATAACATATTTGGATAGACCTTGAAAAATACTATTATATGGATGGGTCACTTTTCTATTTTGCTCGAAGGATAAGACACAAAATCTAGTGAACCGCTTAAGTGAAACACCCTGTACATGGGAAACTTCAAAACCAAATTGCAGGGTCTTCAATTTTATTTCGTCTTTTCTCAATAAATCTTGTAGTTTCCGAGACATTTAAATAAAACTCGAATGATGAGGTACTTCTTGGTGTTTGAAGGGAATGATTATCGAAATTGTTGATAGAATCTACAAGGTCATACTTTTATCGAGGTAAGTCTCCCTTTTTAACCACAAAAGCTTATTTTTTGACCATTTTCTATGGTAGATTTCATATTTCTTCCAAAAACTTTTTCTGACTAGCGACTTTCACAGAAAAAAATCGAAAAATGATTTCAGTATGTGTAGGATTTATTTAGGAAATTTTAGAATACAAAATTATCCTATTATGCATTTTTTATGAGATCAAAAAGTTTTTCCCATTTTTCCAAAGATCTGAAATAAAAAAAAATTGAGGGAGTGAGATGATAAGAAACGCTGAGAAACCGGTTCTCCAAACACCCTGGAAAATAATATTCATTATGTTTCTTACATTAATTTCAAACTTCATATGCGTGAGTTATAACCTACATTACCGCTCGTTAAATAATAAACTATTTTTCTATAGACAGAGTATTTTACGTATATAAACATGGGATGGATGTCTGTCCATAAAGGTCACGTTCCATCGTGTTCTTCTCGGCGAGTTGTCAACCTGGAAGCCCGATTTAATGAAGATGCTCATCAAATAAATTACGTGGCCGCCGAAGGGTTGAGATTATTTGTATTTCGCGTTGTTTGCCGTTCGGAAGGGTGGGACGACCAAACGTCGACGGCAATGATCGATAAAACGCCATCTTCAGGAGATTTAGGCGGTGTTCCAAATCCCCGGAATTATATTGCAGACACGAACTGTTGCTCCTGCAAATTTCGAGCGGCGAGGTCCGCTCTTCTCTTATCTGCGCGGAGAATGGATTTTGTTTGTTTTTTCGATTAGGGATACTCGGAAAACAATTGGAGCACTTATCTTCGTGCGCGCCGCCGATTGTTATGTATGAGGACTCGCGGCTCGAGCTGTTTGTTCGACGGATCCGGAGATTTTTTTTGTTTCGCGGTAATTGAAAACTAACGATTTCCTGCGAATCAATTGGCAACCGTTGAAGGGCGCCTGTAACCAATGGGATTCTAACAAAAATCGGTTTATTATTTCAACGTCACTCAAATATTCCGGAATAATATCAAAAATTTTATAACACACAAACTATTAGGCGTATTCTGCTTGTAGGATTCCTTTCATATGGTTCGATAAATCGAACTTTCCTTCAACTGAGGCAACCAGAAAATGATTGATATCGCCCAATTCTGAGAAATTATGGAGTGAACATAATCGAACACAGAAATTGGGTTCGAGGTCAATTTTGTTGATTATTTCCTTCCTATTAATTTTGACCAATCGCTATCAAGAATTGGTATGTCAAATATAAATTTTAAGTGGAAAAATCACTTAAAAACTGTCAACTAAGCTGTCAGCAGTTTTTCCGGAAAAAAAAATTGGAAAAATTTCATGCAAGTTTGACAAGTTGCTTTTTAAAAACAAACTTGGTTGTTTCTATGCTGTGTTGCTATGTATCGTTACCAACAACAAAGATCACAAACAACGCTTACGAATTTATTAATTTTTCAACTGAAACTCAAAATGAATCGGTTTGGAAATGTTTCCGAAAGTGAAATTAATGCGGCTGTTGAAAATAGTGTTCCAATAAATACTCAGAAAATTCACACATAAAATGTTCATTTAACTCAGGAAATAATCCGAGTCTTCTACTCGAATTTTTAAAACCACTCTCGCTCATGCTATTTGTTAAAACAAATTACTTAGAAACTCGTTTTTCTGAATTTTTCCGGAAAAATTAAATGCACTAGGGATATTACCCCCGAAAATACAAACCACCTGCCATTGATGTCAATAAAATGAATTTCTTCTTGACAAATATCCATTGAAATTAAAATTTAATAATTTTTAATTTAGATCTTTCGAAAAAAGGAAACAATGCATAATGTAATCATTCTGTATTCTAAAATTTCCAAAATAATTCCAAGACATACTGGAATCAATTTTTGATTTTTTTTCTGTGAAAGTCACGAGTACGAAAAAGTTTTTCAAAGAAATCTACCATAGAAAATAGTCGAAAAATAAGTTTTGTGGTTGAAAAAGGAGAGTAACCTCGATGGAAATATGACCTTGCAGAATGTCTCGGGAACTAAAAGATTTTTTGAGAAAAAAGGAAAAAAATTGAAGATCCTTAAACTTGGTTTTGAAGTTTCTGAAGACCCATGTACGGGGTGTTTCACGTAAGCGGGTCACTGGATTTTGTGACCTATCCTTGGAGCGAAATAGAAAAGTTACCCATCAATTTGATAGTATTTTTCAAGGACTGTCCAAATATGTTATCGGAAAAACTATCGAACCAAGGCATGAAAAGTTATTGAGTTTTTCCAAAAAAAAATTTTGTGCCGATTCGACAGGTTTTCAAAATGAGAAGATCTATAGACAATTTTCCACCAATTGTTTCATCAGTTGAACATCTGGTTTTCTAGAAATCAGAAAATTTTTTCTTGCAAATTATACTTCATAATATTTTCCCATATTTTCTGAATGCTAAATCGATTTTGAATCTGAATATGTAAATATAATGGTAGTTTTATATTCATTTCAAGCAAGTCCATTCAAAATCAACCTGGGGAAATTCAGATTCCATATTCGGAAAATATATTCACGTTGTTTGTGGTTCAATCAATATTTGATTTTCAAAATTTGAAGTTTTCATTTTCGATTATAATAGAAGCGAAAATTGGACCCTGAATGTTCATTCAAAGCTATCAATATGTTTACTCTTGAAGTTAGCTGTAATTCATCGAGTTACCGCAAGTTGAAAACTATACTTTATTTACGACTTTAACAGTAAATACTAAGATACAAGTACAGAGAAAGAACTTTATTTACAAATCTTAATAGTTACCTATAACAATGCATTATTTATGTTGATTGTGCTTCTTAGCATGGAGTAGAAAGTGAATAGGGGCGATGCTTTATATTTAGTGCTAAGTTCACTAAATTATGCCAAAAGACCATTATCTGTAAACGATGATTTAACATTCTTACTGCTACACTAATCTTGAAAATTGTTGTATACACCTTTATATTTGTTTTCGGATTTTTCGGGCAATAAATTCTGTATGGTAATACTGGCTGATTGTCTTATTTCTGAAGGTGTACATAATAATTCATTTTCACAATCTGAATTCTTTTTCAGCAAAACATTCACAATAATAATGAGGTATCAACATAATTCGAGAAAACGTCAAAATTATTCAAGTGACCTCCTTTCAATACCAATAATGGACTGTTTCCTTCCAACCAATCGGCTTGTTCAGAAGCACAGAAACAGGGAGTTATAGGAGTGAGCACGGTGTTTGTTTACAGATACTATTAATGGCCCAAAAGTAGTTGAATAATGAATATATTCTTCAATAGTAGTAGATAAATGTTTAAACCCATGAGTTGCAAGCTAGAGTGGCGTTTTCAGTAATTCCCCTCCCTCTCTCTACCGGGAATAAATCCCGAAGTTTCAAATAACAAAATCCCCCACGTTATCCAAGATTCAATTCTGGAACGATAATTTATTCCCGAATAAAACAACTGGATGTTTGCCTTCCACTTCGCTCAAATCATTAATGAACAAAAACAGGCACCAGTCTCCGAAACGAGTTCAACATTATGCAGATTTTATTCCAGGTCACCTGACTATAAAATATCAGAAGAGATATTTCCAGCCGAGTTGGCGTGCGGCGAAGATAAACGTTCGAATTTCGGAATATACAAGAAACGTTTCATTATAACTTTCGCCCTCTCCAATAAACGTATTATTCAACATATTTATGTGCTGTGTTAATAAAAATTCCGGGCGGAAGTTGAGGAAGAAAACTTTTTGGAATAAGACGGTTTGCGAGTGTACGAAAATTAGGGGGATGCATATTTTATTTGTGGTAGAGGAAGTTTTCGAATTTCGAAAACGCTTTTTGGGAAGTAATTTCTGCGCCTCTCATGTATACAAGGAACTTTCTAGGTATATACAGGATGTTTCTAAATTGAAAGTAAAAACGAAATCGTTCTGGAATTCTTGAGTAATTTCAAGAAAAAAGTCCTTTAAACAAGGGATCGCAAACGGTTCGTTTTCGAGATACAGGGTGTTAAAGTTTCAATTTTTTCCAAGTTTTTTTCTCATAGTATCTACACTTCACAAGATATTCAACTGAAATTTGGTATAGATATTACAATTGAGAGTTTACACCATGTGACATGCTCATTTTGATAGCAAATCTACAGGGTGATATTTTTTCTGAAACACAGTCCCCTGTTTCCCTCCAGAATTTTTTGGTGAGCCATTGTTCATTTGAAAAAATTTAAAGGACAGCTCTGTTGTTATACTAAACTTCATGATCTCTTGTAGTTTTGTCGTATCTGCTACGGATTTCGAGAGATCAAAATCTCTCGAAATCCTCAGAAAAATCCAAATTGTCATAAAAATTCAGTTAGTAAGGTGAATTAATTCAATTAAATTCGCTGCAAGATGATGGCTTCCAAATCAAAATCGTGAAAGAATTTTTAGAGAAAAACAATGAAAATACGGGGATTCCAAAGGTAAAATTTGAAATGGGGTGTTCTCTTCAAATATAGAAATGATTTTCAGAAAATTTTTCAACGATTATTTCCTTACTATTAATTTTGACCAATCGCTATCAAGAATTGGTATGTCAAATATAAATTTTAAGTGGGAAAATTACTCAAAAACTGTCAACTTAGCTGTCAGCAGTTTTTCCGGAAAAAAAATTGGAAAAATTTCATGCAAGTTTTGACAAGTTGCTTTGTAAAAACAAACTTGATGGTTTCTATTCTGTGTTGCTATGTACCGTTACCAATAACAAAGATCACAAACAACGCTTACGAATTTATTAATTTTTCAACTGAAACTCAAAATGAATCGGTTTGGAAATGTTTCCGAAAGTAAAATTAATGCGGCTGTTGAAAATAGTGTTCCACTAAATCCAGAAAATTCACACATAAACTGTTCATTCAACTCAGGGAATAATCTAACCAAATATCCCTCGGGCATTTAATTTTTCCTGTGGAAAAATTGGAACACTCGTTTCTAAGTAATCTGTTTTAACAAATAGCATTCGCGAAAGTTTTAAAACCACTCTCGCTCATGCTATTTGTTATTACAAATTACTTAGAAACTCGTTTTTCCGAATTTTTCCGGAAAAATTAAATGCACTAGGGATATTACCCCCGAAAATTAAAAAAAAACCATTTCAAGTCCAGGAAAATTCTAAAAATATAACGATGTATGGTAAAAAATCGTTGAAAGAAATGTATATGAGAATGTTCACATTAATAAAACAGAATTCCAGAACGATTTCGAAGGATTTGAAATAATAATAGGCAAGATCAAATGCATTTCATTTGAAATTATTGCATTTTCCCAAATTTCCACAGGAAAACCTACAACTTAGCTGAATTCATCAACCAAAACTTAACGAAAGCCTGTTTCAGGTGAAAGTTGAAATAATCGGGAATGCCTGAAGGGATTTTCAACATTATTTGGTATATTCACATATTTTCCTGAATACTACATTGACTTAAGATGATCGAAATGCTGGATCTTGAGGAAATCATTGATCGTTGCTTCTTAGAAGGACCTTACGAGGATGTTTTCATCGATCAAACAGATTCCACAATGATTTGGAAGCATTTGAAAGGAAACAAGGTCCATTCATTTCAATATTACTATAATTATACAATTTTTCACACATTAATTCACCACATTATTGAAATGGACCAACAGAAACCTATTGAGAGCCTCTTCCAACAGAAATGGTGCACGAGATTTCTTATGGATGTTCAAAAGAGATTGCCTGCATTTTCAATGAGTTCAAAGGATTTTACAACAATTTTGATGGTTTCGAAAGATTTCGACAGTATTTGGGATGTTTTGATGACAATTATTCCAATATTTTTACATTCGATTCTGATTTTTACACCATTCATCTGAACCAATATTGAACGATATCAACCAAGAATACTGAATTCACAGGATATGGATATCGAACAGGCGACTTCTCCACGATATCATCTTCTCACATTTAATCGCCATTTGAGCATGCTAATTTCAATCTTTTTTTATATTTTCAGAATATTGAAAAAAAAATAATACATGGAGGATGAACAATTATTGAAGGAAACTGGGATTCTGAATGATATAATTGACGTTGGAAATTTATTATGAATTTTGAATGGAAATATTATAAAATATACTGATTTAAAGGAGAATATTTGGCAAATATAATTAAATAATTAAATTTTGAACGATTCTCTAGAAATACTCTAAAAATTCAAACTTTAACACCCTGTATCTCAAAAACGAAACGTTTGCGATCCCATGTTTATGAGACTTTTTTTCCTTAAAATTACCTAAGGAATCACCCCTCTTCGTTTGTACCTCCTATCCAGGAACATCATGAGTATATTATGATCTTACTTGTTTTTCTCGAAATCTCCAGAAATATCGAACTCAACATCATTAGATTCCTTCTATACAGAAACTGAGGAAGGAAAAAGTGGGAGCATCATTGAATAAGACCCTAATTAGAAGGGTGATCTCCAACATTTCAACTCCCCTCCAATCTTGAATCTTTTATTACTTCGTTCAGGCTATGAAAGTTCATCCTAAGGCTATTTATTGAATTCTGAACTGAAGAAGGGTGATCAATAAACCTCCCATAAATTAGTTGGTGGCTACACTGTTTTCGGCTTTTCGTAACTGAATAAAAACCTATAACCCTATTGTTGTTTTTGGTTAAAGGGTCTTGCTTGAATATACTGCTGACAATTAGGTACCTAATCATTCTTTCTTTTGAACTTTCCCTCTTGCGCTTTTCTCGATATTAATTAGTAAAGTTTGGGAATACTTCAGCTCGAAGTTTTCATTTTCACGATTAATTTTTCAACCCTTATTCGATCCCTTTTCTGGGAAGAATAAGATTCGGACATAAATTACCATAATTTTCCTATTAAAAGTTTCAAATTGACACCCCCAAAGATTATGTGAAAGTTCGATAGAAAATGTATCGAAATATCGAGTAGAATGTTATGACAACTTCGGAAGATATTCATCAGAAAAACTTATCGACGCGCAAAAATCGGCACAAACTCGAATCCCGAGCTCAGAGGCAATATGGAAGTTCGTCCTGGTATTTATTTTGTACGGGGGTGTTTAACAACCCAAGGACTTACGGATCATTTAAGTCTGAAATCCTCGAAGTCTGTTCCTGAGAAGTTTCCACGTAACCCCAAACTATTCCTGCGGTGGATTATTGCGGTCGTTCACGGAGGGGTAGCATCTCGATTTAGGACAGTGACATTGTTAGGGAGGAAAGTCGAAGGTTTCGGGGCAGAACGACAATGTTGTTAATCTTCTTATAGAATGTTTTATATCTAACAACAAACAATTAGGATCAAACATGAATGAAAAATTCAACTCAGATTCAGAGATTCAGAGATTCAGAGAAAAATTCCAACCCCTACCCAACCAAAGTTATTTCGTTCCTCAAGAATATCCCCATAATCCCGAAGATGAGGAATTATCGAACAAAAAGCTTGCCCGTTAATACCTCCCTCCCACAGCTTTAATATTTCCAGAGCTTTCCACAGTTTTTCCGTGATTCCCATCAATAGAAGTTGTTTTTCACTCAGATATAAATTGCACGTCCTCAAAAAAAACCGGGTACCCCCGATGGATGAATCAGGAGCTTTCGATCCTTGAATCGGCCAGCAGGGGTGGGAACCACATCGCCCTCTATCGGCCGTCGCCGAAGGAGAAAAACAATCGTTAACTCACCCTCTCTCGCGGGGATCTTGGCCAAACAAAAACAACGAGCGGGGGAAACTAATAAAATGGTATTGAGTTACCAGGTGTCGGTAAATAAACAGGCTCGAAAACAATGGGGAAATTAAAAAAAAAGGTTTAATTGAGGGGGAATTTCATTCACTCCCTAAGTTCGAGGGAGGGGAGTTTCTTTGTATGGTTTCAATAAGAACATGATCTTTTCATTTTTTCTTTAAGCGGGGAATAGGGGAATACTTTATCTTCCATAAAAGAGGTGGAATTATAACATTACATAATACCAACCATGTATATCTCATATGAACTCTTTATCTATTTCCATTTGAATGTTTATATCACTATGTATTATTCTGATGAGTTATCCATTTCAATGACGCACATTGCTGCAGGTGTTCATTGTTTATTGTTTTCCATTCTGGAACTTTCAGATAAGATAATGTTATAAATACCTCGGAAGACGAATCAGTCGTCAATAATTAAAGTAGTTTCTTCTATACTGTATGATAGATAGGTCGGATAATCGTCCGTTGTAAATAAATAATTTTTTTTCAAAAGTGGGCTTTCCATATTTGAAATATAATTATACAAAGACTGTTTTTTGGCTCTATTCGAATTGCCTGCGTTGGTGAAATTCCTCCTGAAAAAAATTTCAGAAGTTTTAAAGCTACAAGATTTCTGCAACGAGCCCCTCTATGTCTTCTTCCAACAACCAAACCAACCATTCCCAAAACGAAAAAAAGTTTTCTGACAATTCCGCCACTCACTCCCTCTCTCGGCCGCGGGCCGAACTTCCGTGGAAAATCCGGTTTTTCCGCACTAGGTGCCGCCACCTGTTCGTACGAGGAAAAACGATCGATAATCCGGGAAGAGCAGGAGATATCCGGACTGATTTGACGGGGATATGTCGGTGTCGATTGAAAGACGGATCTCGGTGATTTTCTCGAGCGAGAAAAGAATTTTTCTCCTCGTTTTCCATCAGCGTTCGGATGCTGAGTGAAAAGGGAAATGAATCTGTACGATCTCTGGAACTCGCATTCGGGGAAAATGGAAAACGTTATTTGGGAAGAAACGTTTTATATCTCTGGAGGTTCGCAAACTTCGGTAGCCCCATTGAGGACTCATTTGAGTCAATGTTTTGAAAATATACAGGGTGTACCTAAATTGGAGGTACAAACGAAGAGGGGAGATTACTTAATCAATTTGAAGGAAGAAAGTCCCATAAATATGGGATCGCAAACGTTTAGTTTTCGAGATACAGGGTGTTAAAGTTTGAATATTTTTCAAGTTTTTTTTTCATAGTATCTACACTTCACAAGATATTCAACTGGAATTTGGCATTGATATCAAAATTGAAAGTTCTCATCATGTGACATGCCAATTTCGATAGCAAATCTACAGGGTGATATTTTTTCTGTGACACTGTCTACCAGA
Source organism: Aphidecta obliterata (assembly GCA_963966015.1). Classification (NCBI taxonomy): domain Eukaryota; kingdom Metazoa; phylum Arthropoda; class Insecta; order Coleoptera; family Coccinellidae; genus Aphidecta; species Aphidecta obliterata. The sequence goes on along the minus strand of OZ014429.1, from coordinate 43,647,673 downwards.
ACTTTTTTTTGGTGAGTCACTGATAATTTGCAAAAATGCGGAAAGCAGCTTTGTTGTTATACTAAACTTTATAGTTTCTTGTAGTTTTGTCGTATCTGCTACCGATTTCGAGAGAAGAAATTTTAAACGATTCTTTCGAAATGCTCAAAAAAATCCAAATTGTCATAAAAAAAAATTAAGAAAAGCACTGCCGTGAAGGCAGGAGCTTTTGAGCGCTCGTACATGCACCTTGTAGGTGGATTCGCATTTTCCAGTTTTAGAAATCAATTGAAGGAATTTTCGACAGCTGTCAAAAAAATTCTGAAACTTAGGCGAAACTCCAGACTTCATGTCTTCAGCTGATCAATTTTTTTTCGATAATTCGCTAGAATTTTCTATGAAATCTATGGTCTTGGTGATGCGATCTGGACAAAATTTTGCACGTAGTTTGAATACATTATTCCTCAGCTAGATGCATAATTTCATTCCAATCCGATCAGTAGTTTCGAAACTATCAGGAAAAAAATAGTTTGAATGGCCATATTTACGGAACCTCTAGTCTTATTTTGCTCATTGATGAACGTGACCGTGAAATTCGCGATCCAAACCCACCCTGAAAATTTCAAGTTCCTAGGCCTTTCCCTTCGGAAGTTATAATTTTCTATGGTTTCTATGGTTCTGGTCACGCGATCTGGACGAAATGTTGCTTCAATATATCATTCTCGTTTAAAACACAAAATTCTATTTCGATCGAATCCGTAGTTTCGAAATTATCGAGAAAACAAAATTTCGAACGACCGTATTTACGGAACCCCTAGTATAATTCTGCTCATTGATAAACGTGAACGCCACATTTCAGATCTACACCTATCCTGAAAATTTCAAGTCCCTAGGCCTTTTCGTTCGAAAGTTATGATTTTCTTTGGTTTCTATTGTTTTGGTCATGCGATCTAGAGAAATATAGCTTGAATATATCAATCTAATTCAATAGAAGATTTTATGGTTATTTTCCCGATCTGTAGCAATGATTCATAAAGATTCGTTAAACTCGTATAATCATCACAAAAATTGTATTACAACTAGAAACAAACTTTAACACCCGATTCCATGTTTATTGGACTTTTTTTTCTTGAAATCACTTGAGGAATCTCCCCTTTCCGTTTGTACCTCCAATTTAGGAACACCCTGTATAATTATATTTTTGAAATCGAAAGCCTTGTTCGAAAAAAAACAATCTATTTATCATACAGTATAGAAAGGAACTACTTTCAATTATTGACGATTTATCGTGGGTATTTATAACATAATCTTATCTGAATGTTCTGGAATGAAAATAACAAACAATGAACACCTGCACTTGTGCGTCATTGCAAAATTGATAGCTCATCAAAATTATACATAGTAATATTTATATGAATGAATAATAGATAAACGGCTCATCTGAGATATACAGGGTTGGCATTATATAATTTCTTTCGGAGGAAATCAAATTATAATTTTTTTTTCAGAAATTCTGAAATAAGACTATGGAGAATTCCTGAATATATAATTAGTAGGGATAATTAGCAAAATGGAAGACATTTAAAGCAAAGTCGTTCGTCAGCTTGTCTAGGTGCAACATGAGCGTCTATAGAAAGACGCTCATGTTGTACAAATCCCCGACAAATACAAAATAGTGAGGACCAATTCCGAGAGAAAGACGTTGAATAGCTGTGTACCTTCATGTCTTCGCGCTAAGTACACACGGAATTTAATAATCCGCCGTTCGCTTAGCATAATTCCGACATAAAAGATTGTGGATCTTTACTTGGTGAACCAAATTAGTATGGTACGTGTATTTTCTTTCCGTCCATTTAATGGATATTATTCCTGCGGGTTATACGCTAGGTATCGCGGGTTTTTGCATAAATATCGTGTTTTAACGAATGGAAACACTTTAACAGTCCTGTACGAGAATGTATTTCATGAACACACACATACACTCGAACACATCATTAACTTTATTGCTCCTAGGTAAGTGTTTTTCTGCATTTTCGTTTCGTTTACAGCTCAGGATGAAATATGCGGTTATTTGTCGGGAGTATGTACTTGGAGTTTTTGCATAACTCTCGAAAGAATTGCGTCCTCTGAATTTCGCGTAATTGACGCGTATTTCGGTCGTATGGAAATTTTTCCTTCCGCAATAAAACGGCAGTGTCGGTTCAACTCCAACGACTTGGATAATGAGGACATTATTCGTAAATAGAAAAACTGGAAACGCCTTTTCGACATAATCTGGTGATTGCTAATCTGATCCCTGATGCTAAGGGAATGAAGAAAATAATAGTTATTTATGTCATAAGGATTATAAAGACGATCATTATATGGTACAAGTCGTGAATGTTAACAAGACGTGTGCCAAAATGATTGTTTATGATTCGTATTATATACAAAATTTCATCTGATGGCATTTATATTAATATATTTTCGAAAAATAAAAAAACTGCATTTTTGACATGTCACAATGACAATGTAGTTTCAAATATTAGTTGGTTAATTAAACAGAATTACAAGTTTACCAAAAAGCATCAACTACTGATGTAAAAACTCTAGAATGCATTGAAATTAATATTGCAAATTGTGGTGATTGCTCATTTAGCAGTCATAATAAATAGTTTTGTACATAGTTATGCATTTTGAATAAACTTTTCTGATCACAACATCGCATTTATTTTATAAAGAATTTCATTATGGTACTTAGTACCATAATGAGCTTCCTAATGTCATCAAAATTGAGTGACATAACGTTGTCATTATGACATGCCATCAGATAAAAGAGCATTATCAGAATCTTATAGGAAAGTTAATGCATCATATTTTAGATTGAACTGATAGTAAGTATAGTCCTCACTGGATATAAATTCTCATCCCGATCTTTCGAAGAAATCTATTAAGTTGGACATAACCAACATAATCCGAAGCGGAGCCAACGAATAATCCGAAAATGTCAACATGTTTTCGTTGAATCTTATCAATCCGTTCCTCCATATCCGTACCTCCGGTTCCTGAATAGGACCAATTTTCCAAAATTTAATCTGTTATCCCGCGAGAGATGATTGGGAACATTGAGGTCAAGTTACATATCCCGGAAAATTCGCATATATCGCCAGATGTACAGAGAAAAAGTCGGTAAACATGCCGGAGAGACTGGAGCGAAGCCATGTTTTCGACATTTTCATACGGGAAATGTTTGGCGGATGTCGTCGTGTCTTGAAATTACTTCCGACTTTTGCCTGTGTAAATACGTAGTTTTCTCCTTCCGGTGTATCTTAAGTGTTTTCTTCGCGTCCTGTTTTCGAGATGTCTGTACTCTATGAATTGCTTTCCGCATGAGTTCGGGAAAATTTTATGGCATTGAAGGGAATTTCAATTTTGTTGGGGATATATTCAATTTAGTTCCTATGAACTAACTCTATACAGGGTGTTCCTAAATTGAAGGAACAAACGAAGAGCGGCGATTCCTTAAGTGATTTAAAAAAAAAGTTCCATAAACATGAGATCGCAAACGTTTAGTTTTCGAGATAGAAGTTGATTTTTTTTCAAGTTTTTTTTCAGAAGATATTCAACTGAAATTTCGCATAGATATCACAATTGGAAATTTACACCATACAACATGCAAATTGTGATAGCAAATCAACAGGGTAATATTTTTTCTGGAACACTGTTTTCCTCCAGAATTTTTTTTGGTGAGCCACTGTTTATTTGAAAAAATTCAAAGCGCAGATTTGTTGTGGTACTGAACTTTATGGTCTCTAGTAGTTTTGTCAAATCTGCTACCAATTTCAAGAAAAAAATTTTGAATGATTCTCTCGAAATCCTCAGAAAAATCCAAATTGTCATAAAAATTCAGTTAGTAAACTGCGGTGAATTAATTCATCGTCAGTTTCGACACATCAAATTGAACTTTTTCAGTCAAACTTTAACACCCTGTATCTCGAAAACGAAACGTTTGTGATTTTTTTTTAAAATCAAGAAATCTTCCATTTTCGTTTGTACCTCCAATTTAGGACCATCCTGTATAGGCACCGATGAATCAATTGTCGAATACCACAGAAAAAATTGGTTTTCTAATAACATTTGCTGAAACTATAGTATCTATCTCTATCTCATCACTCTAAAGGTTTTTGTATTTTTCCAGAAAATAATGGAATTCTGCTGAACAAATGGTTATGAAAACCACAGGGTGTTTCAAATATTTCGTCAAAAACTGTGATCAGAATTTCCCCATTTCCATTCCATTCCATTCCCCTTTTTTCTTTAAATTAGAACCTTATTTTGTTATGATTGCGTTGGATTCTGCGAAGAAAAATAATGATAGTGTTCAAGAATGTTTATGCTCCTTAATTAAATAATTCCTGAGTTATTGAAGTTTTTCTGAATTTATGTCGTACGAAGAGACAAATTCATAAAATCTTTTTTTTTAACAATAATCTGTGTTCATAAATATAAATAATCCCAATAATTCCCTATGAACACAAATTATTGTTATAAAACAGATTTTGTGAATTTGCCTCTACGTACGAAATAAATTCAGAAAATCCTTAATAACTCAGGAATTATTGAGTAACAACATTTGCTGAAACTATAGTCTCTTTCTCTGTTTCAACCACTTCTGTCATAATTCTAGAGGTTTTTGTATTTTTCCAAAAATTCTACTGAATAAATAGTCATAAAAACCACAATAAAATTTTTCTGAAACAATTTCTCTTTTATTTCATAAAAGCAACACTCAGCAAAAAATGAGAGACCTTGATCCCTCATCAAGATCATCATTTTTGGAAAATACGACCAGTAAATATCACAGGTAAAAAGAATGGACAACACATAGATGGAACTTTTTTCCTATCAGATCCCAGAAAAGGCAGAGCAATCATTGTGCAGTCTGATAAAATTCACATGGACCCTTGTGCATTTGAAATCAAAGCGGGGAGAAATTCAATTCCTACAACTGGTATGAAATACTTCTAGTAAAAATTCCTTTCATCCCAGGTTACTGCGGTCCACGTCAGCCTGTATATTTTATTCACAAAGTGAAAATCACCATTAGGTGTGAATACAGCGATAGTCGACGATGCAAATACGATGGAGTCGATGATCTGATTTCGTGTATTTCCATGATGGGATATATTCAGGAATATACAGGGTGTTCCTGAATTGGAGCTACAAACAAAGAGGGGAGATTCCTACGGTAATTAAAAGAAAAGTCTCATAAACATGGGATCGCGAACGTTTCGTTTTTTCTTAAATTTTTTTGAAGTTTTTTTCTCATAGTATCTACACCATACGAGATATTAACCTGAAATTTGGCATAGATATTAAAATTGAGAGTTTACACCATGTGACATGCCAATTTCGATAGCATATCTACAGGGTGATATTTTTTCTGAAACATTGTCCCCTGTTTTCCTCCAGAACTTTTTTTTGATGGGCCACTGTTGATTTGAAAAAATGTAGAAAGCAGCTTTGTTCTTATACTTGAATTTATGGACTCGTGTTGTATCGTCGTATCTGCTACCGATTTCGAGAAAAAAATTCTGAACGATTTTCTCGAAATCATCAAAAAAATTCAAATTTTTATTGAAATCCACCCTGTAAATTTGTTATCGAAATTGGCATGTCACTTGGTGTAAACTCTCAATTGAAATATATATGTCAAATTTCAGTTGAATATCTTGTGAAATGTTGATGATATGAGAAACAACTTTAACACCCTGTATCTCGAGAACGAAACGTTTGCGATCCCATGTTTATGGGACTTTTTTTTCTCAAAATTACTCAAGGAATCTCCCCTCTTCGTTTGTACCTCCAATTCAGGAACACCCTGTTTATCATGATTAATCCAGAATTCAGTAGTCAGAGGTTGAAACCGAATATGAACATTTTCAATACCGAATTTTCCTCGAAGCTGAATAAATAAGAGAAGAAGCTATAAACTATAAAATTCTGATACACGATTGTCAGAAGTGCCACAGTAGGAAGGGACACTTCTGACGCTCCTAAGACAAATATTAGCATCGTATAGAGATCTTTTCACATTTTTATGAACCCATCCTCCGGCTTTGATTAATTGTCGCAACACTGTTGCGCCAACCATATTTCATTTGTCTGAACATTCTCCCACTTTGCATATTTCTATAAATCATACCCGAAGACGTTGTCCTCAATGAAACATGGTTCAGAATCTGACGTAGAAATGAAGTAAACGATACTTCTTCATCTCCTTCAGCGCAAGTTTGGATCATAAATTTCCGCCAGTATCGACGGAAACTTCCGACGGTAGGAACCTGCTTTACATCTTCCGAGAAGTTTTCGCGAATCTGACTGTTAATTGTGCAAAAATCTAATCCACTCCGCCTCGGGCTCTTTCGATAACTTCCCCGCGAAACTTTCAATTAAGGATTCAATTATCCCGACAGTAAATTACTGTATGAACAATATTGGGGACATTAATCAGAAAGAAGAGGTAATTGAACGTAAACTGATTAAACTTTAAAGTGGATCAAATATTCGATATAAATGCCGGAGCCATCTCCGGAGAACAACGGAAACGGAACTCGGATAAGTTGAAGGACTTCCCCCGTCGAAAGTGTCTCGCTATAGAACAATAAACTCGGGTATAAATCCTTATTTATTCGGCTAATTGCATGCTGAAGATGAATAAATCGGAGGAAACGTTCCTCCCGAAACGGCCGGGATTGTCTGCAGCGAAAGTAAATGTAAGGGAGGAAAATAGGCGGGAAATTTTCCAGGCAATTCGCAGCCGAGAAAATATAAAATTTAATTACCGGATTTATTTGATCTGCTTAATCGCCGGTTCATTGACAAATTGTACCCTTTTAATGGAACTGTTAACAACATCCGGAGGAATTAATCAGGTCCCGGAATATGGCACCGAGGATTTACGACGAAGGCAAATTGGGCGATTTTTTCAACTGGAATATTAATCGGAGAACTTGGATCTATACTCCGTTTAAGAATTATTGACATCTCGGTAGGCTGTGGAAAATCGAATCAAAGTTGGTTATAGACTAATCAGTAATATTTTGGGTTGCTGAATTCAGGTTGGTATGGGAATAACACTAACATAATCCATGGAGACCTTGCTTTGATGATTTTATCGAGATATTGGTGATTATTTCCTTTTAATTTTGACCAATCGCTATCAAGAATTTGTATGTCAGCAGTTTTTCCGGAAAAAAAATTGGAAAAATTTCATGCAAGTTTGACAAGTTGCTTTGTAAAAACAAACTTGATGGTTTCTATGCTGTGTTGCTATGTATCGTTACCAACAACAAAAATCACAAACAACGCTTACGAATTTATTAATTTTTCAACAAACTCAAAATGAATCGGTTTGGAAATGTTTCCGAAAGTAAAATTAATGCGGCTGTTGAAAATAGTGTTCCACTGAATACTCAGAAAATTCAAACATGAAATATTCATTTAACTCAGGAAATAATCTTACCAAATATCCCTCGGGCATTTAATTTTTCCTGTGGGAAAATTGGAACACTCGTTTCTAAGTAATCTGTTTTAACAAATAGCATTCGCGAAAGTGGAAAAATCCTCGTCTTCGATTCGGATTTTTAAAACCACTCTCGCTCATGCTATTTGTTGAAACAAATTACTTAAAAACTCGTTTTTCCGAATTTTTCCTGAAAAATTAAATGCACTAGGGATATTACTTCCGAATAATTATAAAAATTAGTTCTGAATTTGAGTATTTTTTGTCTTTTTGCGGAAAATCTCCGAAAATTCGAGATTTTGGAACTTCGCTGTAAAAATCATAACTTCTAAAGTGGTTTAGATAGGTGGATGGAAACTCTACTTTTTCATTCACAAAGGATCAATTCATACGTGAAAAAAACAGCATTGGCCCAGTGCGATTCTTCGAGCCGCTATAACACTTTAGATTCGACCGAATTTTCGGAAATTTTCCTAAAGATTTATTTTCTAACTCTACCAGTGTTCACATTCCCTCTGCTAATACTGACATTGAAGATATGCTATGTTGTTCAAAATTCAAGAGTATTCTGAATGATTGTAAAATTGCTCATCAATTATAATATTTTCGATAATTCATGGACAGTTTTAATAAATGGAAATAAAAATTCAACACCGAGCACTGAATAATTCACAAATTGGTTCATATATTGATAGTTATAGTACAAATTTCATGTCAAAATTCTTCATGTACTACATAGATTCTTAATTTTTGTTTCTCTCTCATTTCTAAATATATATAACGTTTTCTCCAATCCATTCACTTGGCCCCGTGCTTGCGAAATATCAAATTTTTTTTCTGTGTTGCACCAATTTAGCTACCTGCTAGAATTCCATCAATTATCCTTCTTTAATCCTGACATAAAATGATACTCTTATAGTTATATGGTTAGAATTTTGCAAGATTTCCAATACCAATAAAGATTGCATGGTCTTGAGTAAAAATAAATATTCATTTCAATAATCTTCAATTTTCCATGGTTGACTTTTATATGAACGATATCTCAACTCAACGACTTGCTTGGAAGTTCAAATAATTTCATATGAAAGCATTCAACGATATTTCGCGCTTTCAAACCTGAATTCCCATGTTCAAACTGCAGTCGGAATATTCCGGCTTAATTATTCGATAATTCGTATACTGGACACTTTTCTAGGTTATATTTATGTTTGATGTTTAATTTCTATAATAAAATTGAACAGTTTGTAACCAGAAATAAAGCCTCGACTGAACGTTCAAGGCCTGCTTCGATGTCAATAATTCTCAAATGAAGTATATCAACAAAAATCCGTCCACACTTTATCGAAAAACACTCAGACGCCCCCTTCCTATTCCCTCAAAATCCCAATCTGGAGGAAACGCAGTAAAAAGAATAATCCCCATTTAAAATTGGCGCTTCCCCCGCCTCGAATGGGGTTAATGTAGCGGATTGTTTCAATTCAGTGCCGGGATTTGGGCTGCGAACTAACCCACTAACTTCGACTTGCTCCGATGGACTTTGAATATTTATCGTCCTCGACCGGATTGAATTTTAAACGGTTCGAATTCTTTGCGCATCGCATTAGATGCTAATTTATTTGGAGGAAATTGCGAAATGCTGCCGGCGGGGTGTATTTTGCATGTAAACGTCGCGAACGCTTTCGCAGGTTGCCGCCGATTTATATTAGCATTTTCGAAAATCTTTCAGAGCTACGTATATTAATCATCTATAGAATAACAAACATGAGGGGCCTTTTCATAAAATTGCTCATAATTATACAGGTTGTTTCCAAATTAGACGTGAACCTTGTAGGACGTGATAGTATCACTCAACTGAGACATGTTTGTTGATAACCAAAAATCAATAGTTTACGAGTAAGTTGGGTTCTTGTGTTTTTTTTTTAATTTCTTACCCTTCTTCAATTTTCGTCAATTTTTGGATTATTTTCATCAGGAAAGGAAAAATATACAACATAATCTCGACTACGTCTCCATCCCCTAAATAATTAATTCTATAGCGAAGAAGCAAGAGGAATTCCTCTGCACAACTCACAATTATTGGTAGTGCAGCTTTGCAGTGAAAAATCTTTCATTGTTGAACATCATTCGCACACACTTTTTGATTTTTATAATTTTATTTTGAAAAGTTCTCCTAATATATTTTTTTTCAAATTGAAATCCTCGTTTTTTTTTCCTTATCTGGTGTTCAAAATTATATAACTCGCGAATTTTTGGCAGTGCAGCTTTGCAGTGAAAAATATTTTAACGAGAAACATCTAAGGAACGCACATTTCAATTTTCATAATTTTATTTCAAAAAGTGCTCCCATAATAATTTTTTTGAAATTGAAATCTTCGATCTTTTCTCTTCAAATTGATGTTCAAAATGATATTACTCACGAAGTATTGGCAGTGCATCTTTGCAGTGAACAACATTTCATTGAGAAACATCATACGAACACGCGTTTTGTTTTTTATAATTTTATGTTGAAAAGTTCTCCTACAATAATTTTTTTGAAATTGAAATCTCTGATTTTTTCCCTTTGAATTGATGTTCAAAATGATATATCTCACGAATCATTGACAGTGCAGCTTTGCAGTGAAAAATATTTTATTTAGGAACATTATACGAACAACATTTCGATAATTTTATGTCGAAAAGTTCTCCCACAATAGGTTTTTTGAAATTGAAATCCTCGATTTTTTTTCCCTTCATCTGGTGCTCAAAATTATATAACTCATGAATTTTTGGCAGTGCAGCTTTGCAGTAAAGAATATTCTAACGAGAAACATCTAAGGAACGCACATTTCAATTTTTATAATTTTATTTCAAACTAGTAAGCCGGGAGATCCACATAATAGGTAGATTCGACTTTTCCGATAGATTCACCTTTTCGGGTAGATTCACATTTTCGAATAGTTCGGTGAAGAGAAAAAAAATAATAATTTTGATTATTGCCAGAAGGGCCAAGAACGGTCCTGTCCCATAATGTCAATCGAAGGGGGCGGGGCTTTATCCACGAAATACGGGGTAAACGTCACGAAATATCTATGCTCCCAGTAAATTAATTCGGGTTTCTCGAGGTGTCAAAAATCATACTTTTTCTATTCGAGTTCTTGCGCAAACCGGTGGATGGATTTTCGTCGAAATTACATTGAGGAGACCTCGTGTCCTTTGAGATGATAATTTGACCGCTTTCGATCCCCGAGACGCCGCGGATCAAAAGCCTATCCAATAGTTCGGCGTCAACTTTTGGCGTCTTTTCGAGTTTTTGACCTTTTCCGTTCGTTATTTTCGTCCTTTTGGAATGGGAAGTAGGCAACTTTTCGTGTACCTTAGGAAAGCCCGTTTCTTCCTCTCGAAAACGCGGGGGCGCTTCGCGCCCCCGGTCCCTTTCTTTTTTCGCAATTTCAAAATTGCTCGAGGCCTTCGGCCTCTCGTTTTAAATAGTTTTTGTCTTAACATTTCTGTGGTTTCGAATAAATAATTTTAGTATATGGAAAGTGCTCCCATAATAATTTTTTTGAAATTGAAATCTTCGATCTTTTCTCTTCAAATTGATGTTCAAAATGATATAACTCACGAAGTATTGGCAGTGCATCTTTGCAGTGAACAACATTTCATTGAGAAACATCATACGAACACGCGTTTTGTTTTTTATAATTTTATGTTGAAAAGTTCTCCTACAATAATTTTTTTGAAATTGAAATCTCTGATTTTTTCCCTTTGAATTGATGTTCAAAATGATATATCTCACGAATCATTGACAGTGCAGCTTTGCAGTGAAAAATATTTCATTTAGGAACATTATACGAACACACATTTCGATTTTTATAATTTTATGTCGAAAAGTTCTCCCACAATAGGTTTTTTGAAATTGAAATCCTCGATTTTTTTTCCCTTCATCTGGTGCTCAAAATTATATAACTCATGAATTTTTGGCAGTGCAGCTTCGCAGTGAAGAATATTCTAACGAGAAACATCTAAGGAACGCACATTTCAATTTTTATAATTTTATTTCAGAAAGTGCTCCCATAATAATTTTTTTGAAATTGAAATCTTCGATCTTTTCTCTTCAAATTGATGTTCAAAATGATATAACTCACGAAGTATTGGCAGTGCATCTTTGCAGTGAACAACATCTCATTGGGAAATATCATACGAACACGCGTTTTGTTTTTTATAATTTTATGTTGAAAAGTTCTCCTACAATAATTTTTTTGAAATTGAAATCTCTGATTTTTTCCCTTTGAATTGATGTTCAAAATGATATATCTCATGAATCATTGACAGTGCAGCTTTGCAGTGGAAAATATTTCATTGAGGAAGATTATACGAACACACATTTGGATTTTTATGATTTTATGTCGAAAATTTCTCCCAAAATAATATTTTTTCAATTGAAGTCTTCGATTTTTTCCATTTGAATTGAGATTTAAAATGACATAACTCACGAAGTATTGGCAGTGCATCTTTGCAGTGAACAACATTTCATTGAGAAACATCATACAAACACGCTTTTCGTTTTTTAAAATTTTATGTTGAAAAGTTCTTCTACAAAAATTTTTTTAAATTGAAATCTCCGATTTTTTCCCTTTGAATTGATGTTCAAAATGATATATCTCACGAATCATTGACAGTGCAGTTTTGCAGTGAAAAATATTTCATTGAGGAACATTATACGAACACACTTATAGTTTTTTATGATTTTATGTCGAAAATTTCTAGCAAAATAATATTTTTTCAATTGAAATCTTCGATTTTTTCCATTTGAATTGAGATTTAAAATGATATAACTCACGAACTATTGGCAGTGCATCTTTGCAGTGAACAACATTTCATTGAGAAACATCATACGAACACGTTTTTCGTTTTTTATAATTTTATGTTGAAAAGTTCTCCTACAATAATTTTTTTGAAATTGAAATCTCCGATTTTTTCTCTTTGAATTGATGTTCAAAATTATATAACTCACGAATTATTAAACAGCTTTGCAGTGAAAAATATTTTATTGAGGAACATTATACGAACACACATTTAGATTTTTATGATTTTATGTCGAACATTTCTCCCAAAATAATTTTTTTTTTATTGAAATCTTCGATTTTCGATGTTCAAAATGATATAACTAACGAATTATTGGCAGTGCAGCTTTGCAGTGGAAAATATTTCATTGAGGAACATTATACGAACACACATTTCGAGTTTTATAAGTTTATGTTGAAATGTTCTCCTACAATAATTTTTTTTAAATGGAAATTCTCGATTTTTTCCCTTTGAATTGATGTTCAAAATGATATAACTCACGAATCATCGACAGTACAGCTTTGCAGTGGAAAATATTTCATTGAGGAACATTATACGAACATACGTTCAGATTTTTATGATTTATGTCTCCCAAAATATTTTTTTTAAATGGAAATTTTCGACTTTTTTCCCTTTGAATTGATATTCAAAATGATATAACTCACGAATTATTGACAGTGCAGCTTTGCAGTGGAAAATATTTCATTGGAAAACATCATACTAACAAAAATTTCGATTTTTATAATTTTATGTTGCAAAGTTCGGCCACAATAATTTTTTTGAAATTGAAATCTCACTCTCACACGTCCTCCAAGGTTCACGTCCAATTTGGAAACACCCTGTATATGCTAAAATAGTATGTCAGAAAGCATGAATTATTCCTAACTGGATATTTCCAAAATCATCCTTCATCCTGTCTCTTCGCCTTTATCGTCGCATACTCAGGAATTTTCGACACATCGACGTCAAACTTGGCATGCCCGAAAAGCGATTGTGTCTATTTACATTATTAAAATTTCGTTGCTCGTCAGTTTGTCACGTTCGCATGGGAAACACAAAAAAGTGCCCGATACATTATGCATGGGATCCCGTTCGATTCCTGAAGGGTCAGCGCATGGCCTCGTGCCCGGAATATTGTGGAAGTAATTGCACATAACCTGGGCCATTATCTTATCGATGCAAGGAGATGCCAGTGTGGCGGAAAATTGAGTTCGGGCTCTCGCGGATCCGGGGAGTTCCTATATCGATTCGACACGCACCTCTACGATGGAGTGGAGGATGTTTGTGGAATTTTTCGCAGAAAAAGCTTTTGGAATGTTTTAAACTTCCACATAAATATTTTCGTGGGTGACCCCCTTATATCTCCATTTGGAATAAATAGACCGATATCAAAAGCAGAAATTTTTTTTTTCACCTCGAACCAAACGCCTTCTTTTTTCCGTTAACTCTTCGCGAAGTTGCATTGAATAACTCGAAACTTCAATCTCAGTCGGCGGCAATACGGAAGCAACCTTAATTAAAATATACAACATTATCTCGACTACGTCTCCATCTCCTAAATAATTAATTCTATAGCGAAGAAGCAAGAGGAATTCCTTTATATGGCAAACAAAGTTTTTAATTCAGTCAGAACGTGTTTCGGGTAAGAGAAGAATAACTTTGAATCTTCACAGAGGCCTAAACTGAATAGGAAAGTTTGACAGCACTCTAGTTTTGGGCGATTCAAGAATTTACTGTTTTAATCAGGACTAAAATTCTCCATATCGAAATTTCGATTCTAAGATATGGGAGGAATTATTTGTAGTGAAAAATATTTTATTGAGAACACACATTTCGATTTTTATAATTTTATGTTGAAAAGTTGTCCCACAATAATTTTTTTTTAAATTGAAATCTTCGATTTTCCCTCTGAACTGATGTTCAAAATGATATAACACACGAAACATTGGCAGTGCAGCTTTGCAGTGAAAAATATTTCATTGAGAAACATAATACGAACACACATTTCGATTTTTATAATTTTATATTCAAAAGTTTTCCCACAATAATTTTGTTGAAATTGTAATCTTTGATTTTCTCTCTTTGAATTGATGTTCAAAATGATATTTCACACGAAGCATTGCCAGTGCAGCTTTGCAGTGAAATATATTTCATTGAGAAACATAATACGAATACACATTTCGATTTTTATAATTTTATATTCGAAAGTTTTCCCACAATAATTTTGTTGAAATTGTAATCTTCGATTTTCTCTCTTTGAATTGATGTTCAAAATGATATAACACAAAAAGTATTGGCAGCGCATCTTTGCAGTAAAAAATTTTTCATTGAGAAACATCATACGAACACACATTTCAATTTTTATAATTTTATGTTGAAAAGTTCTCCCACAATAATTTCTTTGAAATTATAATCTTCGATTTTCTCCCTTTGAATTGATGTTCAAAATTATATAACACAAGAAGTATTGGCAGGGCAGCTTTGCAGTGAAAAATATTCCATTGAGAAACATCATACGACCACCCATTTCGATTTATATAATTTTATGTTGAAAAATTCTCCCACAATAATTTTTTTGAAATTGTAATCTTTGATTTTCTCTCTTTGAATTGATGTTCAAAATGATATTTCACACGAAGCATTGCCAGTGCAGCTTTGCAGTGAAAAATATTTCATTGAGAAACATAATACGAATACACATTTCGATTTTTATAATTTTATATTCGAAATTTTTCCCACAATAATTTTGTTGAAATTGTAATCTTCGATTTTCTCTCTTTGAATTGATGTTCAAAATGATATAACACAAGAAGTATTGGCAGCGCATCTTTGCAGTAGTAAATTTTTCATTGAGAAACATTATACGAACACACATTTCAATTTTTATAATTTTATGTTGAAAAGTTCTCCCACAATAATTTCTTTGAAATTATAATCTTCGATTTTCTCCCTTTGAATTGATGTTCAAAATTATATAACACAAGAAGTATTGGCAGGGCAGCTTTGCAGTGAAAAATATTCCATTGAGAAACATCATACGACCACCCATTTCGATTTATATAATTTTATGTTGAAAAGTTCTCCCACAATAATTTTTTTGAAATTGTAATCTTTGATTTTCTCTCTTTGAATTGATGTTCACAATTATATAACACACGAAGTATTGGCAGTGTAGCTTTGCAGTGAAAAATATTTCATTGAGAAACATAATACGAACATACATTTCGATTTTTATAATTTTATATTCAAAAGTTTTCCCACAATAATTTTGTTGAAATTGTAATCTTTGATTTTCTCTTTTTGAATTGATGTTCAAAATGATATAACACACGAAGTATTGGCAGCGCATCTTTGCAGTGAAAAATTTTTCATTGAGAAACATCATACGAACACACATTTCAATTTTTATAATTTTATGTTGAGAAGTTCTCCCACAATAATTTCTTTGAAATTATAATCTTCGATTTTCTCCCTTTGAATTGATGTTCAAAATGATATAACACAAGAAGTATTGGCAGGGCAGCTTTGCAGTGAAAAATATTCCATTGAGAAACATCATACGACCACCCATTTCGATTTATATAATTTTATGTTGAAAAGTTCTGCCACAATAATTTTTTTGAAATTGTAATCTTTGATTTTCTCTCTTTGAATTGATGTTCACAATTATATAACACATGAAGTATTGGCAGTGCAGCTTTGCAGTGAAAAATATTTCATTGAGAAACATAATACGAACACACATTTCGATTTTTATAATTTTATATTCGAAAGTTCTCCCACAATAATTTCTTTGAGATTATAATCTCCGATTTTCTCCCTTTGAATTGATGTTTACAATTATATAACACAAGAAGTATTGGCAGGGCAGCTTTGCAGTAAAAAATATTTCATTGAAAAACATCATACGCACACATATTTCGATTTTTATAATTTTATGTTGAAAAGTTCTCCCACAATAGTTTTTTTTGGAATTGAAATCTTTGATTTGCTCTCTTTAAATTGATGTTCAAAATGATATAACACACAAAGTATTGGCAGCTCTTTCGCAGTGAAAAATATTTCATTGAGAAACATCATAGGAACACACATTTCGATTTTTATAATTTTAGATTGAAAAGTTCTCCCACAATAGTTTTTTTGAAATTGTAATCTTCGATTCTCTCCCTTTGATTTAATGTTCAAAATTATATAACACACGAAGTATTGGCAGTGCATCTTTGTACTGAAACATTTTTATTGAGAAACATCATACGAACACACATTTCGATTTTTATAATTTTAGATTGAAAAGTTCTCCCACAATAGTTTTTTTGGAATTGTAATCTTCGATTCTCTCCCTTTGATTTAATGTTCAAAATTATATAACACACGAAGTATTGGCAGTGCATCTTTGTACTGAAACATTTTTATTGAGAAACATCATACGAATACACATTTCGATTTTTATAATTTAATGTTGGAAAGTTTTTCCACAATAATTTGTTTGAAATTATAATATCCGATTTTCTCCCTTTGAATTGATGTTCAATAATTTTTTATTTCATAAGGAGGAAAAGTGGCTTGGGTTTTTTGTTGATATTGTGTAAATGAAAGCGAGCCATGAAAAGTCACTTCTCCTCCGAATGGAATATGTAATTTTTTTTCAAACGCTTTGAAATTCATTTAAATCTGGAGATTAGATTTATATTTACGATTTTCATAATTGAGTGATCAATAGGAAGTTTGCCTAGTTACGGTTGTCTCGCAAAATTAATTTTGATAGTTAATTACATTTTTCCCTACGGCGTACGGAAATGTAATTCATCATTTACATAGCAACAACTTTCCCTAAAGCGGGGGAGAAGTAGAATTTTTCGATAATCCTGTCAGTCGAAATATGACGTTGTTTCTGTACGTTTGAAAAAAAAATTATTTTTCGATTTCGTTTTAACCCCACTTCTTCGTTCAACTGTTGTTGAAGAAGCATCTTTTACGAATAGAAGTTCTATGACAATGTTGATATGGCAGCTCAGAAAAGTTTCTTGGTGATAAAATCAATATTCCATCATTTTGAGTCGTCGATTCTTGGTCCTGAAATTCACACAATTTTATCAAGAGAACATTTCAGAAAGTTTTGTCCGTTTTATTGCGACGTTGAAAAGAATACTTGATAGTTAATTGGGAGAACTCACGACAAAACGGTAATAATGGGGTGAGAATTAAACACCCATGTCGAAAGAAAGACAATAAGATGATATCAGTGTAGAAAAATTCAAGAAGGAAATGATTCGCCCTGCAGATTTTCACCAGTTAATACCCACGATGTTATGTAGTGTGGTATCTTTAATCTACCCTCTCAACTGATTTGAATATCAAGGAGTATTAGAGACCAATTTGATAATCTCGCATCAGTCAGTCCAATCGTTAAAAACCTAGAAATACTTCGTAGTGGAGTGACTTGAGATTATTTATGCATTTATCTACTCCTATTGAATAATATAGTCATTATTCAACTACTTATGAGCAATTAATAGTATCTGTAAATAAACACCGTGCTCACTCCTATAACTCCCTGTTTCTGTGCTTCTGTACAAGCCGATTGGCCGAAAGGGCACAGTCCATTATTGGTATTGAGGGGAGGTCACTTGAATATTTTTGACGTTTCGTCAAATTGAGTTGATGCCTAATTAAAATTGTGAATGTTTTGCTGAAAAAGATGAATTTAGATAGTGAAGATGAGGTATTATGTACACCTCCAGTAATAAGACAATCAGCCAATGTTACCAAACAGAATTTATTGCCCGAAAAATCCCAACACAAATATAAAGGTGTATACGACAATTTTCAAGATTGGCGCAGCAGTGAGAATATTGAGTTATCGTTTACAGAGAATGGCATATTTTAGTGAACTTAGCACTCAATATGAAGAATCGCCCCTAAGGACTTTCTACTCCATGCTAAGAAGCACAATCAACATAAATAATGCATTGTTATAGGTAACTATTAAGATTTGTAAATAAAGTTCTTTCTCTGTACTTGCATCTTAGTATTTATTGTTATAGTCGTAGAAAAAGTATAGTATTCAACTTGCGTTAATGGTCATAACTCACTTGATGAATTACAGCACTCGCCTGCGGCTCGTGCTGCAAACTTCATTTGCGTGAGTTATGACCTACATTACTGCTCGTTAAATAATATACTATTAGTTCTTGAATTATAATCAAACGAGAATCCTAATTCTCATTTCCCTAGCTAGTATAAGAGATAGAAACAATAAAGCGCAGTTTGTTTGGAAAATAGCGATGAAAAGGCACAAAGGAACTCGACGACAGTGAGCAAAATAGAACAGTATACTTCCGGCATAATACTAGTCAAAATTTTATTTGGGGCAAAATAAAGAGCCATTGTCGAAATCGTCGTCGGTACACAATGGTGACGTAGATCATGCGCTTGTCGCAATAAATTCGTAGAAATTCACGTGAATCGCACAAAGCCCTATTTAAATGCCTGGCGCTCTGCTGGAAATTCAGGCTCGGCAATAAAGTCTGCGTTTATCGTTCTTCTCGTTATTGATGTGCATTAATTAATGTAATTAAATGATGTATAATTATTGTATTCAGTCCATCTGACTGTGACATTTTGCTTTATTATGGCGATAACGGGGCGTGTGTGTTCGACTAGAATATCTATTGAATATGGGTTTAATATACCTGCTGTATATATCGTCGGTCCATTGTGGCTAAAGTGTCTGGACCAGGCGTCATTCTAATGGAGTTTTACTTTGTATAAGAATATTTTATCTGATGGCATGTCATAATGACACCGTTATGTCACCATATTTGAAGTACCATAATGAAATTCTATATCAAAAATTACGAAAAGCACTGTCGTGAAGGCAGGAGCTTTTGAGCGCTCGTACATCCACCTTGTAGGTAGATTCGCATTTCCCAGTTTTACAAATCGATTGAAGGAATTTTCGACAGCTGTCACAAAAATTCTTAAACTTAGGCGAAACTCCAGACTTCATGTCAGTGCTTTAGGTGACCAATTTTTTTTCGATAATTCGCTAGAATTTTCTAAGGTATCTATGCTCTTGGTGATGGGATCTGGACAAAATCTTGCACGTAGTTTGAATACATTATTCCTCAGCGATGTGCAAAATTTCATTCCAATCCAATCAGTAGGTTCGAAATTCTCAGGAAAAAAATATTTTGAACAGCCATATTTACGGAACCACTAGTCTAATTTTGTTCATTGATGAATCTGACCGTGAAATTCGCGATCCAAACCCACCCTGAAAATTTCAAGTTCCTAGGCCTTTCCGTTCAAAAGTTATAATTTTCTATGGTCTCTATGGTTTTGGTCATGCGATCTGGACAAAATATTGTTTTAATATATCATTGTCGATTAAAATACAGAATTTCATCTCGATCGAATCCGTGGTTTTGAAATTATCGAGAAAACAGAATTTCAAACGACCGTATTTACGGAACCCCTAGTATAATTCTGCTCATTGATAAACGTGAACGCGACATTTCAGATCCACACCTATCCTGAGAATTTCAAGTACCTAGGCCTTTCCGTTCGAAAGTAATGATTTTCTATGGTTTCTATGGTTCTGGTCATGTGATCTGGAGAAATGTAGCTCGAATATATCATTCTCCATTAGTATACAAAATTTCGTCACGATCGAATCTGTAATTTTGAAATGATCAAGAAAACTAAATTTCAACCGACTATATTTACGGAACCCCTAGTAAAATTTTGCTCATAGATGAACGTGATCACGACATTCGAGATCCACACCTATCCTGAAAATTTCAAGTCCCTAGGCCTTTCCGTTCAAAAGTTACAATTTTCTATGGTTTCTATGGTTCTGGTCATGCGATCTGGACAAAATTTGACATGTAGCTTGAACACCTCATTCTCCATTTGAGTGCGAAGTTTTATCTCGATCGAATCTGTAGTTTCGAAGTAATCGGGAGAACAAAATTTTGAACAGTTTCAATTTGAGTTCTGACAATTCAATATTTGCCGAGAAAATCGAAAATGAAAATTTTCACTAGTAATACCACTTGAGGTCAAATTATTTCCGGAAATTTTTTCGAGCTCATGAATATTTTGAAAATTATCCCGAGTCGAAGACGAGGGATAATTTTCTAAAAATATTCATGAGCGAGAAAAAATTCCCGGATTTAATTTGACCTCGTGTGGTATTCGGTAAGAAAATTCCACTCATGTGAACAAAAAAAAAATTTGATTGTCAAAAAAAATATTCTGTCATTATAAACGCCAAAAAAAATTTCCAGTATAATTCGCTGTTGGGTACCCACGAGGAAAAAATTTCCACTAAAATTCATCCGTTGCGATGGTGATCTGTCATAAATACACGTTCTGATTGGTTAAAAATCACATGTGTGGAATTTTCATGTAAATTTTTCCTGAATACTTGCCTGATATTCGAAGTATAATAATCGTGGAATATTATGGGTGTTTCTTTCTATCGGAGATGTACAATATTGCCATGCTTCTCGATTCTTCAGATCATTTGGAATACAATATGGATACAATTCAGTGGTTATTATCTATTGATAATAGTTCTTTATTGGATATAAACCTCAGGTCCTTCAGCCTTATCATCACTTATTTTAAACATTTTTAGCTTGATTATCAGATAAGTAGTGATAACCGCGAACTTCATTTCTTCTCTCGGGACAGAGGCGATTAGTTTCACTTAATTCTGATCATATATGTGGGGAGATAACTTATTCCTGAACATTTACAAAGGTTTGGGCATTGTTGAATCAATTATTTAAATGAATTAATATTCAGGATGGGTTGAGTTTGGAAAGTGTTGATAAAATTCTTGAAATGAATTGATATTCAGGTTAGGTTAGAACAAGTTGGGACAGTGTTGTAACATTTTTGAAATAAATTTACTGCTTGAATTGAAGACCGAATTTTGACAAATTCGTAGATCATAGATTCTACATGACGTGTTCCAACTCTTGCATTTGTTGTTGAATTCATTTATTTTTCTTTTTATTTATTGTTGCTTGGGTTCAGAGATGTCACACGTTTTTCTTGTTAATAAAATACTTTCTATCATCGAATAATACGACCAGAGAAAAGATGGTTTTTTTTCCTTAGATAAGCATTCAAAGTGAGCCAACAATCCTTTTTTTATGAGTGATATTCTTGATTTTCTTAGTAGAACACCATTTTTCGTACCAATTAAACGCTATTTCATATACACTCCGTGATTTTTCCGGCAAAAGGGAGTCCACGATATTTCGCGTCATTTCTTCCAAATCAAAAGGCGAACTACCAGTTTCAAAATCATTCATTATTATTCAAATTATATTCAATTCTACGTGACAATTGTTTGATACCAGATAAATGAATATTGCCATTACTATCTGACGTTGTCAAGGAAATGGCAAAGCACAGATCACTAACCTACTAATATTTGAAACTACATTTATGCTTACTCCTTTAAAAATAGTTGTCATTGTGACATGTCAAAAGTGTAGTATTCAATTTTTCGAAAATGTATTAATATGAACGCCATCAGATAAAATTTTGTATGTATTAGGAATCATAAACCATCATTATGGCATACGTCATTCACGACTACCATAATGTTCGTCTTATGATCCTTATGACATAAATAACTATTATACGCTTTGTTTCAAGAAGAATTTTATGTTACTGTATTATCCAGTATTTGTTCGAAGAATTCATTCCAGCATAAGCTTCTCCTAAATTCAAACCAGGAACAATCCGTAGAGTCCTTCAGTAATCGTACAATGGACTCCAGATTGTTCGTAAATCGCAGGCGATCGAATATTTTAACGAGTTGCTCAAACAAGAAGAGAAAAAAGAGGCACAAACTCCTTCGAATTTTCCTACGCAACACCGAAATCCGAACCAATAGTCGTACTCCGAAACTTCTCCAGTAACTCGAGCCCCTTTCAGGTAATGGCCATCTTTAATTAACGAATTTAACTTCGACGCGTATTCGAGCGGAATATTGAATCGGATTTGTCAGAAATCAGTTCCTCTGCTCTCTCCGAGAGTTCAATATTGTTTGGTAAGTAGGAAGTCTAGTGCTGTAACGATCAATTAGAGTTCATGTCGGGAAAAGGATTACGACCCGCCGGTCCATTGAATCTGACGGTTTGGTATCGATATCTCAAATTCGCGCTCTCGGACACTGAAAGGCCCTCGTAAGTTGTAATTCATCCCTATCTGTCGGACCTTTTACCGGATTATATTTGATATCGGGATTTATGAGATGAAATTCTGGGCATCTTTGCCTTAATTTATTCCCATAGTTGTGAACTCGAGAGTTATTTCCGAAACCGGATCCTAACGGCTGACCTCTTCATTAGGTCTACATGCGGAGGAAATTTTGACTAGGGTTATTCAGCTTCAGGAATCTGATTGAGATGGTCACGAATATTCCGGATATATTTTTCAGGATGATCTATATGGTTCCCGAACAGAAATATACAGGCAATATACGGCTGTTTAGCTGAATTGATCGAATTCAAGAATGAAAACTGAAAAAAATTTTCTGGATAAACTAATAAGCAAGCCAACAAAACAATTCATGTATCCCAGATACCAAGGAATCCATCATTTGCAGTCGTAGACCGGTTTCGATCCTTATCAGATCTCATCAGTACGATTAGCAAAATGATAAATTCGGTGTGAAAAACAAAAAACCTTAAAACATAAGGCAACGTGGACCTGAGAAATTTCCCAAATCACGCCACCTGTCCGTTCCAAAAGCAACTGTCTCGAATATCTGTAGATCATAAACTGTTTTATTGGCTCTCCAAAAACGAAATACATATGTATGACAACGCTGTGAGTGAACATAACAAGCATAAATAGCAGGGCCGTATCTAGGTACTATTGCGTCTGTGGCAATATATTAGACAGCGCCCCCCCCATTTGCGTTGACTTTTTTTTATCCATCATATTTTCTTATAGTATTTTCTTTTCATAATGCTAGTCATATATTTCCGTAAGAGTTTCAAAATAATACACATTTTTATGGAAAATTTTTTTCATTGAAAACATTGAAATTCACATTTTAAATGAAATGCATAAAAATAAAAAAATTCTGAAAAAAAAAAATGAAATATTCATATTTATGTAATAAATACGAACATTTATCTTAAGATCTACAGCACTTTTCTTCAAATGGTCAATATTCATAGTTTGAATGACACTACCATTCAAAAAACTGAAGTCGTTTGCCACTTCGTTCAAAGCAACAAATCTTTCTTCAATTTGAATAATTATAGTCCATTTCCTCAGTTTTGCGTTTGCATCAAAAAGATGAGCTTCATCACTAGCATTTTGGGTTTTTTTCGTTTTCTTGATTGATGTAACTTTGCCTCGATTCCAATCCGCTTCATTTTTCGAAAGTTCCATCAATGGCATAAAAAAGTTTTCTCTGTTAGCTTTTAGTTCGTTCAATAGTCCAAGTATCATTCATGAGCCTTTAGATATATCTAGTTGTTTTTTTTTGCAAATATTGATTAATTCGGTTTATTTCACTTAACAGAATTTCCCCGAAGTTAAGATATATGATTATCGAATTTATCAGTGACGATTTTTTGAGCTAGCGAAGAACTTTGATAATTTCACCTAATTGCGACTCCAACAAATGAACAGCGTTTGCTTTTGAGACACAAAAAAGTCAGAATATAAAAAAAAAATTCAAAACTTATCACACTTCAAATCTGGATACACACTAAACGAACATTAAAATTCAATTTTTTTGCTCTTCTCTTCACAATCGAAAGAAATCAATATTTATGTAGAAAAGAATAATATTCCTCAATTTTTCTCCCACTTCTTGTGCTCAAAACTCCGATTTATGAATTTTTGGCAATACAAATTGTTTTTAAAATACCACAGATGTGGCTAAAAATCTAAACAAATCGATCATTATGAACCATCATCATCAAAGAAATCGCCCTTCAAAACAAGCTGGATGCGATAAGGGATGTAGTGTAAATAACTCATAAAAGGGCTGTGCTTGGAATCGCATGACGATATTGACGATTGTAATATTTATGATCAGAGTGCGGCATCTTTGAAAATGTTTTATAACAATTGGGCCATATTTCTCGTATTTCTGACCTTATTGCATTTTCATTCTGTACTTTGAATATCAATGTTTCGAAATGTTGTGTTCGAATTACTTACTTACGTTACCGTGTTGTCATCTTTCGAATCAATTTTTTTTTGCTTGGCGCTTCTATTTTTTTATTTTTGATATTTTTTTGCGCCCGTGGCAAGTGCCACCCTTGCCACGCCCTAGATACGGCCCTGATAAATAGTCACACAAGGAATTCAACGGATTCAAGCTTAAGCCTTATTCGTCTGAATAATTGACTAAAGAATAATATACGGCTGTTTATCTGAATTTGGCATTATCATACATGTGTATTTAGTTTTTGGAGAGCCGATAAAACAGTTTATGATCTACAGATATTTGAGACAGTTGCTCTTGGAACGGACAGGTGGCGTGATTTGGGAAGTTTTCTCAGTACCACGTTGCCTTATGTTTTAAAGTTTTATCATATCGCTAATCGTACTGATGAGATCTGATATGGATCGAAACCGGTCTACGACTGCAAATGATGAATTTCGTTGGTATCTGGGATACATGAATTGTCTTGTTGGCTAGCTCATTAGTTTATCTAGTAAAAAATTTTTCTATTTTCATTCTTGAATTCGATCAATTCAGATGAACAGCCGTATATTATTCTTCACCCTGTAGATTGTCATAAATCTGTAGCAATAAAACTGAGTAGTAAGACCTGAAGTTTTCCCTACAATTGAGCGAGCTCAGCATTAACATGTCGAGGACAGGTTCATTGTGGATTCAATGGAATCAGGGTCGGAGTTCGTGGATAATTATTAATACTTACTGGACGGGGCGGAAGCGTCGAGACAATTTGTAGTTGAATTACGGCCTCCACCCCGCTCAGAAAGTTTCCAGTAATGTCCTGCAGAATTGTCGTCCGTGCATGGTTATTATACGAAGTGGACTGGCATGCTTCGTCCAGGAAAATAGAGGACAATGTGCCCCTCTGAGGGGGCATTGAATAGTGGGATTTGGCTCTGACGGTATTTTCTTTGAAAACCTTTCTACGGATTCACAGGTGTGTGTCGCATATATTCGAAGCTTAACGCTTAACATCCCTAATGGACGAAAATTATTCTAGTTTTAATTGCGAATCGAAACGAAAATTTGTGTTTCAGCCGATCCCGAAATGAGCTCGAGAACAATAGAAAATCATACACTCGGAGTCGCAATATTAAGTTCCGGCTTTCATCGGTCCCGATAAAAAACTTGTTTATAATTCCTATATAGAGGGCGAGCTGCACATGGTGCTTCAACAGTGTAATTACGATAAGCCCGGCCAGAGGAAAATTAGAGGCAAAAACCTAGGAACCGAGATTCAACAGAAATTTAGTCGAGTCAATGAAGGGAAAACATTTCGTAGGGAAGATTTTTTTTTTCTTGAAATTCGCGATCAAGAATCGAATTAGTATTCACAAATTAACTTAGTCTATGATTGTCATTGATTAAGAGTTTAACAAAACCACTACATGTGTTTCGCCATACCATGGCTTCATCAGGAGACGAGAGAAATTATTCATCTCGTCACCTGATGAAGCCACGTTATGGCGAAACACGTATAGTGGTTTTGTTGAACTCTTAATTAGCGAAAATCGTAGACGTAGTTAATTAGTGAATATGGATTTTCATCAAGTATCGGCCGAATCAATCAAATTGCTGAAATATTGATTTTATCACCGAGAAACTTTCTCCTGAAAGATAATTGTTGAATGAGAAAAGGGGCGTTAAAACGGACACGAAAAGATAATTTTCAACTTTGTGGAAAATAAGTTTTAAAATCTCTACCATAAATCGAACGCAAAGTGAATATCGACTAAGAATATTAGGATAGAAATCGATAATAATTTCAAATGGAAAAGATTTTTAAAAAATTACGAGAAGCACTGCCGTGAAGTTAGGAGCTTTTGAGCGCTCGTTCATCCACCTTGTAGGTAGATCCGCATTCTCCAGTTTTAGAGACCAATCGGAAAGATTTTGACAGCTATCAAAGAAAATTTCGAACAAAGGCGAAAATAAATACTTCACGTCAGTGCTTTAGGTGACCAACTTTTTTTTCGATAATTCGCTAGAATTTTCGAAAAAAATGAAAATGGCGATCTGGACAAAATTTCCAACGTAGTTTGAGTACATTATTTTTCATCTATGTGCGAAATTTCATTTCAATCCAATGAGTAGTTTCGAAATTATCAGGGAAAAAATAGTTTGAACGGCTATCTTTACGGAACCCCTGGTCTCATTTTGCTCATTAATGAACGTGAGCGCGAAATTCGCGATCCGAACCTATCCTGAAAATTTCAAGTCCCTAGGCTTTTCCGTTCGGAAGTTATGATTTTCTATGGTTCTGATCATGCGATCTGAAAAAATTTAGCTCGAATATATCATTCTCAATTTAAATACAAAATTTCATCATGATCAAATGCAAAGTTTTGAAATTATCAAGAAAACAAAATTTCAAACGACCATATTTACGGAACCCCTAGTCTGATTCTGCTCATTGATGAAAGTGAGCGCAACATTAAAGATCCAAACCTATCCTAAAAATTTCAATTCCCTAGGCCTTTCCATTACAAAGTTATAATTTTCTATGGTTTCCATGGTTCTGGTCATGCGAGCTGCACCAAATTCTGCATGTAGCTTGAACACGTAAGTCTCCATCTGAGTGCAAAATTTTACCTCGATCGAATTTGTAGTTTCAAAGTAATCAGAAAAACAAAATTTCGAGCGGCCATATTTACGGAACCCCACGGCGAATTTTGCCCAATAACGAACTCAACCGCGGAATTCGAGATTAAAACCTACCCTGAAAATTTCAAGTTTCTAGGACATTCCGTTCAAGAGTTATCGTGCTTACGGACGGCCGGACGGACAGACTCGAATTTTCCGACAGATTCGTCATCAGTGAGTCGAACATAGTCTATTGAGACCATTTTCGGCTCAAAATTCGAAAAATATAGAAATCGTGACGAAATGATATAGCCCTCGTGTAAGAGGTACGGGCGCTCTAAGAAACTATTTTGATAAGCTCAAAAAACACAATACAAAAATCAATCGAATACTGCGATGAATTCATGTGTTCATTTTTCCTCATTTTTTCATATAACATGACGTGTTCCTAATGCCTTATTATCACAACACAATATATTATCACTAACAATCTCATTTCCAAGCCACTCTATACGTATTTTGCGCATGCATTGTCATTTTTCTGACAGCTGACAAAAATTTCTTCAATTGGTTTCTAAAACTGGAAAATGCGAATCTACCTACGAGTTAGTGCAGTGCTTTTTATATTTTTTTCGGTTCAAAATGTGAACTGTAAAAATTGCTAGGTTATTTAAAATTTCCGTCATAACTTTTCGATAGGGCTGCTTGTAGAAGGCCTCATAAAAGTCATAAAGATTCACGATGAGGAGGAGCTCAAAATTCTAGCTCCATACCCGTAAAGGAAGAAAACACACGTTCCTTTCGTCACACAAGAATGAGACTACAAATGAAGTTCATAATGAACCCGGATAGTCGAAACTAAAGGAAACGCCACGCGACCCGAATCGCAAATTCCGCCAAACCGACAAAGTAACAGCTCGCTCGAAGAAACGAAGAGAGTATCTCGACGGGATATGTTAATTAACAACGGCGAAATTTTCCGGGGAAAATCGCCGTAACCCGTTTTGCGCGGGGAAATAAGTTCCTAATTGCGAAACCATCGCGGTATAATGACGAGCTCCGCGCAATATCTCGCAATACCTAAAACCGACAAAGTTTCTCTCCCGTATTATCTCCATTGGAAATCAAACTGAATTTGGAACTTGGAAGATCAGAGAACAGCTGGATTGGAGAGATCCCTGACTCACATTTAAATGAGGCTTCCGGATAGCAGCCCGGAGTTTATATGCATGATGTGACCCGCTTGGAGATAAGTCTGCAGTGAGAGATTTTTTTTCGAAATTGGGGTAGCAATTGTTTTTTGGACAGATATAAGGTAAAAGAATAATATACGGCTGTTTATATGAAATTATCGAATTCAAGAATGAAAATTAACAAATTATACTAGGTAAACTAATAAGCAAGCCAACAAAATAATTCATGTATCCCAGATACCAATGAATTCATCATTTGCAGTCGTAGACCGGTTTCGATCCATATCAGATCTCATCAGTACGATTAGCAAAATGATAAATTCGATGTGAGAAAACCTTAAAATATAAGGAAATGTGGACCTGAAAAAATTTTCGAAATCGCGCCACCTGTCCGTTCCAAGAGCAACTGTTTTAAATATCTCTTAGTCTCATAGTCACACATGAAATTTACGGATTCAAGCTTCAACCTTATTCGTCTGAATAATTGACTAGAAGAATAATATACGAAGGAATAATAACAGCTGTTTATCTGAATTGATCGAATTCAGGAATGCAAATTGAAAAAATTAAACTAATAAGCAAGCCAACAAAACATTTCATGTAGGCTTGCTTATTAGTTTATCTTGTATAATTTTTCAATTTTCATTCTTGAATTCGAATAATATACGGCTGTTTATCTGAATTTATCGAATTTAGGAATGAAAATTAAAAAATTATAGTAGATAAACTAATAGCAAGCCAACAAAAGTCATACATGTGTATTTTGTTTTTGGAGAGCCGATAAAGCAGTTTATGATCTACAGATTTTTGAGACAGTTGCTCTTGGAACGGACAGGTGGCGTGATTAGGGAAATTTTCTCAAGTCCACTTCGCCTTATGTTTTAAGGTTTTCTGTTTCTCGCATCGAATTAATCATATTGCTAATCGTACTGATGACATCTGATATGAATCGAAACCGGTCTACGACTGCTAATGATGGATTCGTTGGTATCTGGGATACATGAATTGTTTAGTTGGCTTTCTTATTAGTTTATCTAGTATAATTTTTCTGGGAAATCATGATTTCTCAAGTGTTTTTATAATTTGTGTAGTTTCGCAGAAGAGTCTTCAGGTTCCTACCGTTATTCTGAAACGAACAAAAACGATACTCCCTTACGGACCTGATCCAATTCCAGCCCCTGGACTAACGGCAGTATTTCGGATATTACCGCATTAATGGGGGAAGTATCGGAAATTTCGATACTGTCCACATTTTACGGCATCGTGGAAATAACGATGCTGTGGTCCTGTACGCCACCCCGATTTTATTGCACCCCATTTGCAGTAATTTGAGCTGGAGGATAACGCCGCAAGCGACGTCCTTCTCGTGAGGAAGCTCGTAAAGAATTTGATCGGCTTAATTCAACATAGCCTTCGATTTTCTCAAAAAAAAAATATATAATTACATAATGCCATCCCTGTATATTTCAGATGAACCGTTTATACAGGGTGTCCGAGAATGAATGGATAATCCTGTAACACTGTATAGAAGAGCTATTGGACTATCTGAAAAAAATACAAAAAAAAATCTTTCCCCACTAGAAATAATTTTTTTTTCAAAATAATGATTTCTTGCACATCACGTTGAGTTTTTGTGTAACACACTCACAAATGAATAAAATCAATCAGTTTCTTTATGGTGAAATGAGTTATGAAGATGTATTGTTCCATTTGAAATTCACATGAAATGAGCATATTTTTTTTTGAGTTGGCTACACAGGCTTCCTCAAATTTTATTTCCACCATGAACGATTAAACTTTCACATTATGAAATATTCGTCACATTTTATGATGAAATTTGAAGTTGGATATTTTTTTCCAAAAAAGTTACAACAGAACAGTTTTCAGCATATCTATTTGTAGTTCAATGAAGAATATTTCACCGTGAAGAAACTGATGGATTTGATCCAGTTGTGAAAGTTATGCATAGAAACGCAACGTGATGTACAAGAAGTCATTATTTTGAAAAAAAAAACATTTCAAGTGGAAAACGATTATTTTTTGTATTTTTTCCAGAGAGTCCAATAGCTCTTCTATACAGTGTAACAGGATTATCCATTCATTCTGGGACACCCTGTATATTATTCATTTGATATTTGCATTACAATATTTAATTTTGATTATCTTTCAATTTCCAAATGACGCACATTGCAGTTGTTCATTGTTTGTTGTTTTCCTTCTAGAACTTCTGATAAGATGAGGTTATAAATACCTCCGAAGACGATCAATCGTCAATAATCGAAAGTAGTTTTTTTTCTAACTGTATGCTGCATAGGTCGCATAATCGTCCGTTGTGAATAAATAGTTTTTTAAAACTTGGCTTTCGATTTCAAAAATATAATTATACACAGGGTGTCCCTAAATTGGAGGTTCAAACGAAAAGATGAGATTGCTTGAGTAATTTTGAGAAAAAAAAGTCCCGTAAACATGGGATCGCCAACGCTTTGTTTTCGAGATACAGGGTGTTAAAGTTTTTTTTCTCATGGTATCTACACTTCACAAGATATTCAACTGAAATTTGGCATAGATATTACAATTGACAGTTTACACCATGTGACATGTCAAGTTCGGTAGCAAATATACAGGGTGAATTTTTATAACAATTTGGATTTTTCTGAGGATTATGAGAGAATCGTTCAAATTTTCTTTCTCGAAATCGGTAGCCTATACGACGAAACTACAAGAGACCATGAAGTTTGGTATAACAACAAAGCTACTTTTTATATTTTTTCGAATCAACAGTGGCTCACCAAAAAAAAGTTCTGGAGGAAAACAGGGGACAGTGTTCCAGAAAAAATATCACCCTGTAGATTTGATATCGAAATTGGTATGTCAAGTAGTGTAAACTCACAATTGTAATATTTATGCCAAATTTCAGTTGAATATCTTGTGAAGTCTAGATACTGTGAGAAAAAAAATTGAAAAAAATTCAAACTTCAACAGCCTGTATCTCGAAAACGAAATGTTTGCGATCTCATGTTTATGGGACTTTTTCTTCTTGAAATTACTGAAGGAATCTCCCCTCTTCATTTGTTCTTTCAATTTAGGAACACCCTGTATATAATTATATTTTTGAAATCGAAAGCCAAGTTTTAAAAAAACTATCTTTATTTATAACGGACGATTATCCGACCTATCTAGCATACAGTTAGAAAGAAACTACTTTTAATTATTTGCGATTGATCGTCTTCAGAGGTATTTATAACATTATCTTATCTGAATTTTCTAGAAGGAAAACAACAAACAATGAACACCTGCACTTGTGTGTCATTGCGAAATTGAAAGCTCATCAAAATTATACATAGTAATATGAATATCAAATAAATGATAGATAATGGTTCATCTGGAATATACAGGGTTGGGATTATGTAATTATACAGGGTGTCTACTTTTAAAAGGGCCAAACTTCAAGAAAGATCATACATAAGTTTCGAAAACGATGTGTAAAAAGTATTGAATAAGGAGGTGGACAATTAGAACAACTGTTATAAGTAGTAGTAGTCGTCTTTCTTCACATTTTCATAAAATTTGTTTTATTGAAATTCAGTTTATTTCTTCAAATTATTTTGATAAATTCATGATTTTCATGAAAATAACTTCAATATTCAATCATAAAGAGCTTCAAAATAGAGCAAATTTAGGTTTGGAATATTTCGACTTATTCGTTGTTATCTTGTTAGCCATGATATTAGGGCAGAAGACAAGCAGTAAGCACAAAAGTTGATATGTCATTCGAAAGCACACTGAATGAGGTAGTTTTGGCTGAAAAGAAAACATGTCCATAATCGATAATTTTTCATCGATAAAACCATTGGAAAAATATGACTGGTTTCTTCACTTCAGAATTGTGACATTCATCTCCTTACCACGTCCGCAATAAGAATTTTTTTGGTATACAGAAATTTTTATCTTGTTGAAAATTTATTGCTGTTTCCAAATATGTGGTCAAATCTGATGAGGCTCTAAGAATAACTGAAGTATAATTGATTGTATGGAAGAACTTGAAATATTTCGCGAAATCAAGAAATATCAAATTGAAGAAAAACCGTCAACATTTCGACCATGTGTTATATGACATTTTTTGTTGCAAATCTTATATATGATCTTCCCTTGAAGTTTGGCCCTTTCAAAAGTAGACACCCTGTTTATATCCATTATATGAACTCCAGGTGTTTCGAACGATACAAAGAAAAGAAAAAGCTCGTTCAAACTAGGTCATTTTGTGCTCCGAACCGATGATCCCTCATAGCCGCCTCCTGGGCAACATCAACATATCTCGCGAAAAATATTTCTCTCACGATTTCCCGTGGCCTTCCGCGCGAATATCAACAAAGGGGTACGGATCAATCCCGATAAATATTACGTTTCGAAGTTGTGCGGACGCTCCCCGGTCGTATATCACTGCGGATCTCCGCAAGAATGAAAAATATTTACAGATCTTTTTGTTGAAATCTGAAAAGGCTTTCAGCGGGCGACGATGGGGCTTACGCAGCAACCGGGCCGGTAAAGCGGGGGATAAGACGACGGAGTCGACTGAGCAACGGCGAAGATGCGAAAGCAGAGTTTTGCACTTTAACCCCCGGACGCGTAACTTGATTTATGGACATGGCTGGACCGACAAAGAGGGGACACTGGATAATAGTGGGAGTATCATAAATGTTACAAGGTTCCCAGTTTTTCAATCTCGACTCGGAAGTGAAAAAAGACATGTTACGTTTTAATAGGGTAAAAATCTACCTAGGGAATAGAAGAATTGATCTCGTTTCTTGGCTACATAAATATGGTTGTGGGGAATCTTCTCAACCCCAATATTCCCAAAAGTAACGAAATAAATTCCGTCCGAAACTTGAAAATGATATAACACAGGAAGTATTGGCAGTGAAGCTTTGCAGTGAAAAGTATTTTATTGAGGAACATCTTACAAACACACATTTCGATTTTTATAATTTTATGTCAAAAAACTCTCCCACAATAATTTTTTTAAAATTGAAATCTTTGATTTTTTTCCCTTTGAATTGGTGATCAAAATGATATAACTAAGTATTGGCAGTGCAGATTTGTACTGGAAAATATTTCATTGAGAAACATCATATGAACAAACATTTCAATTTCTATAGTTTTTTTTCGGAAAATTATCGCACAATAATTTTTTTGAAATTGTAATCTTATATTTCCTCCCTTTGAATTGATGTTCAAAATGATATAACTCACTAATTATTGGCAGTGCAGCTTTGCAGTGAAAAATATTCAATTGAGAAACATCATTCGAACACACTTCGTGATTTTTATAATTTTATGTTGAAATGTTCTATCACAATAGTTTTTTTGAAATTGAAATCCTCGATTTTTCCCCCTTATCTGGTGTTCAAAATTATATTACTCACGAATTTCTGGTTGTGCAGCTTTGCAGTGAAAAAGATGCTAATGAGAAACATCTAACAAACACACATTTCGATTTTTATGAATTTATTTTGAAAAGTGCTCCCACAAAAATTTTTTCCAAATTAAAATCTTCGATTTTTTCACCTTCAAATTGATGTTGAAAATGATATAACTCATGAAGTTTTGACGGTGTAGATTTTCAGTGGTGAACATTTCATTGAGAAACAACATACAAACACATTTCGATTTTTATAATTTTATGTTGAAAAGTTAAATAATTTTTTGAAATTGAAATCTTCTATTTTATACCTTTGAATTGATGTTCAAAATGATATAATTCACGAATCATTGACAGTGCAGCTTTGCAGGGAAATATTTTTTATTGAGGAAAAATATACGAACACAAATCCAGATTTTTATGATTTTATGTCGAAAATTTCTCCCAAAATAATTTTTTTTTTATTGTAATCTTCGATTCTTTTCCTTCGAATTGAGGTTGGGAATGATATAACTATGTATTGGCAGTGCAACTTTGAAGTGCAAAATATTTTATTGCGAAACACACACAGTTTTTATAGTTTTATGTTAGAAAGTTCTCCCACAAAAATTTTTTTCGAAATTGTAATCTTCAATTTTCTCCCTTTGAATTGATGTTCAAATTGATATAACACAGGAAGTATTGGCAGTGCAGCTTCGCAGTGAAAAATATTTGATTGAAAAACATCATACGAACACATATTTCGATTTTCATAATTTAACGTTGCAAAGTTCTCCCACAATAATTTTTTTTTTAATTGAAATCTTCGATTTTTTCCCTTTGAATTGGTTTTTAAAATGATATAACTCACGAGTTATTGATAGTGCAGCTTTACAGTGAAGAATATTTCATTGTTAAACATCATACGAACACACTTTTCGATTTTTATAATTTTATTTTGAAAAGTTCTCCCACAATAATTCTTTCGAAATTGTAATCTTCAATTTTCTCCCTTTGAATTGATGTTCAAATTGATATAACACAGGAAGTATTGGCAGTGCAGCTTCGCAGTGAAAAATATTTGATTGAAAAACATCATACGAACACATATTTCGATTTTCATAATTTAACGTTGCAAAGTTCTCCCACAATAATTTTTTTTTCAATTGAAATCTTCGATTTTTTCCCTTTGAATTGGTTTTTAAAATGATATAACTCACGAGTTATTGATAGTGCAGCTTTACAGTGAAGAATATTTCATTGTTAAACATCATATGAACACACTTTTCGATTTTTATAATTTTATTTTGAAAAGTTCTCCCACAATAATTCTTTCGAAATTGTAATCTTCAATTTTCTCCCTTTGAATTGATGTTCAAATTGATATAACACAGGAAGTATTGGCAGTGCAGCTTCGCAGTGAAAAATATTTGATTGAAAAACATCATACGAACACATATTTCGATTTTCATAATTTAACGTTGCAAAGTTCTCCCACAATAATTTTTTTTTTAATTGAAATCTTCGATTTTTTCCCTTTGAATTGGTTTTTAAAATGATATAACTCACGAGTTATTGATAGTGCAGCTTTACAGTGAAGAATATTTCATTGTTAAACATCATACGAACACACTTTTCGATTTTTATAATTTTATTTTGAAAAGTTCTCCCACAATAATTCTTTCGAAATTGTAATCTTCAATTTTCTCCCTTTGAATTGATGTTCAAATTGATATAACACAGGAAGTATTGGCAGTGCAGCTTCGCAGTGAAAAATATTTGATTGAAAAACATCATACGAACACATATTTCGATTTTCATAATTTAACGTTGCAAAGTTCTCCCACAATAATTTTTTTTTCAATTGAAATCTTCGATTTTTTCCCTTTGAATTGGTTTTTAAAATGATATAACTCACGAGTTATTGATAGTGCAGCTTTACAGTGAAGAATATTTCATTGTTAAACATCATATGAACACACTTTTCGATTTTTATAATTTTATTTTGAAAAGTTCTCCCACAATAATTCTTTCGAAATTGTAATCTTCAATTTTCTCCCTTTGAATTGATGTTCAAATTGATATAACACAGGAAGTATTGGCAGTGCAGCTTCGCAGTGAAAAATATTTGATTGAAAAACATCATACGAACACATATTTCGATTTTCATAATTTAACGTTGCAAAGTTCTCCCACAATAATTTTTTTTTTAATTGAAATCTTCGATTTTTTCCCTTTGAATTGGTTTTTAAAATGATATAACTCACGAGTTATTGATAGTGCAGCTTTACAGTGAAGAATATTTCATTGTTAAACATCATACGAACACACTTTTCGATTTTTATAATTTTATTTTGAAAAGTTCTCCCACAATAATTCTTTCGAAATTGTAATCTTCAATTTTCTCCCTTTGAATTGATGTTCAAATTGATATAACACAGGAAGTATTGGCAGTGCAGCTTCGCAGTGAAAAATATTTGATTGAAAAACATCATACGAACACATATTTCGATTTTCATAATTTAACGTTGCAAAGTTCTCCCACAATAATTTTTTTTTTAATTGAAATCTTCGATTTTTTCCCTTTGAATTGGTTTTTAAAATGATATAACTCACGAGTTATTGATAGTGCAGCTTTACAGTGAAGAATATTTCATTGTTAATTATCATACGAACACACTTTTCGATTTTTATAATTTTATTTTGAAAAGTTCTCCCACAATAATTCTTTCGAAATTGTAATCTTCAATTTTCTCCCTTTGAATTGATGTTCAAATTGATATAACACAGGAAGTATTGGCAGTGCAGCTTCGCAGTGAAAAATATTTGATTGAAAAACATCATACGAACACATATTTCGATTTTCATAATTTAACGTTGCAAAGTTCTCCCACAATAATTTTTTTTGAAATTGAAATCTTCGATTTTTTCCCTTTGAATTGGTTTTTAAAATGATATAACTCACGAGTTATTGATAGTGCAGCTCTACAGTGAAGAATATTTCATTGTTAAACATCATACGAACACACTTTTCGATTTTTATAATTTTATTTTGAAAAGTTCTCCCACAATAATTCTTTCGAAATTGTGATCTTCAATTTTCTCCCTTTGAATTGATGTTCAAAATGATATAACACAGGAAGTATTGGCAGTGCAGCTTCGCAGTGGAAAATATTTAATTGAAAACATCATACGAACACATATTTCGATTTTTATAATTTCATGTTGCAAAATTCTTCCACAATAATTTTTTTTTAAATTGAAATCTTCGATTTTTTCTCATTGAATTGGTTTTTAAAATGATATAACTCACGAGTTATTGGTAGTGCAGCTGTGCAGTGAAGAATATTTCAATGTTAAACATCATTCGAACACACATTTTGATTTTTATAATTTTATGTTGAAAAGTTCTCCCACAATAATTTTTTCAAAATTGAAATCCTCGTTTTTTTTCCTTTTATCTGGTGTTCCAAATTATATAACTCACGAATTTGTGGCTGTGCAGCTTTGCAGTGAAAAATATTCTGATGAGAAACATCTAACGAACCCACATTTAGATTTTTATAATTTTATTCCGAAAAGTGCCCCACAATAATATTTTTGAAATTGAAAACTTCGATTTTTCCCTTCGATTTGATGTTCAGAATGATATAACACAGGAAGTATTGGCAGTGCAGCTTCGCAGAGAAAAATATTTAATTGAAAAACATCATACGAACACATATTTCGATTTTTATAATTTTATGTTGCAAAGTTCTCCCACAATAATTTTTTTTTAAATTGAAATCTTCGATTTTTCCCATTGAAGTGGTTTTCAAAATGATATAACTCACTAGTTATTGGTAGTGCAGCTTTGCAGTGAAGAATATTTTATTGTTAAACATCATTCGAACACACTTTTCGATTTTTATAATTTTATTTTGAAAAGTTCTCCCACAATAATTTTTTTGAAATTGAAATCTTCGATTTTTTTCCTTTGAATTAATGTTCAAAATGATATAACACAGGAAGTATTGGCAGTGCAGCTTCGCAGTGAAAAATATTTTATTGAGGAACAACATTCAGATTTTTATGATTTTATGTCTAAAAATTCCTCCTAAAATAATTTCTGTTTGAATTGAAATATTCGATTTTCTCCCTTTGAATTGATCTTCAAAATTATATAAATCACGAAGTATTGACAGTGCAATTTTGCAGTGAAAAATATTTTATCGAGGAACAACATTCAGATTTTTATGATTTTATGTCGAAAATTCCAATTCCATTCCAATTTTTATAGTTTTATGTTGGAAAATTATCCCACAATATTTTTTCTGAAATTGTAATCGAATAAATAAAATTCCCCCCAACGAAACGACGAAAAATATCAATCAGCCTCGCTGCAAGCAGCAATCGAAACTAAAAACGTCGATTCGAAGCCATTTGTTTTCGAAACTGTCGTTTACTCGGCGGAGCTCGTGTCACTTTCGCCGTTTCGGATGTATAATATCCAAACGTAACCGCTTATCAGGCCGATTGATTGCCCCCGAACGTTGGTCCATTCATCTCCGATCCTGAAAGGCCGAAAATATGCCGGAATTATCGACAGAAAATATTCGGTTTCGCAGCGTCATCCCAGGCGATCGCATGACGGATGAAACAATTTCGATGAGTTGTCGACTAAAATCAGATCACTTTTGGGGGTCACCCTGTAAAGAGATCAAACGATTCAACACTCGATAATTTGCGCGACGCGAAATAACTATTGTATTATCAAACAATATTCAACTCCTGGGAGCGTTCCCGAAGGAGCCTTGTATCCCGATAGAACAGAGTGTCGTGTGTTGCTTGTTAGCAGGAGTCACTTTTTGCTATCAATTACCGACGTTGTTAGAGCCAGATTGTTTCCAGAAAGGACATAAAGTTTTTCCCTAACGACTCCGGAAACAACTCGCAAATATTTATTGGGTGAATGGCTAGTTGGAAGAGCAACTTCGTAATGAAGCAGGCAGAACAAAGCCATTATGGATATTTCTATCAGTCAATGTGGGGACGTTGAAGTTAATTTCGAAACTATTCGAACTACTATTTTAATTTGGGTTATAATTAAAAGTATTTTACCCATGTCCAGAAATAATAAAAAAATCGGATTTATATAGAGGGGTTTCTAGGTCATGAATTACTGGAGGAATCCAGTTATAATTTAGCGTGCTGAATAGCCTTTGGGTAAAGTTCGCAATGAGCAGTTGTGTTTGTAGCAAACCATGGAAACAAATCAACCGTGAAAAAAGTTGCAGAACTTCCCTGGAAGCAGATGGGAATTACGTCGAGCTTGAGAGGCGCTGTTTGCAGATTGTCCTGCGAGTTATGGAAGGTGATTCCGGCCGAGATAATAGAAACTTGAGAATTCTCCAGGTTTTTCCATTGATATCACAAGAATTCGTTAGTTTCCGGATTAATCTACTATATTTTTCAAGAAAGTGTTAAGAATTCAGGAGTTAAAAATAATTCAACATTTAGAAATGAGACATGGATGCATTTTCCACTCCTGAAGACTCCTGAAAAACATAAAATTGAAGCAGTTGAGTTTATTCATTTCTCCCATTTCTGCCAGTGGATTAAATACCCCTTCGTTATCAACGCGTCGTCTTGGACCAATCCAGATGCAACAGACATAATCTCTAGCAAAACTCGCAAATCAAATTCGGCCCTCGCGAAATCCGGGCGAAAAAATCCTTCGAGAGAACGGGATTGTATGGAAACGATGTGGAAGAAATCCTGATTTCCTTGTCGAAATTTCCTTTTTGATGTTGCCTGAGCCGCTTTGAAGGAGTGTTTATTTCGAGGACTTCACGCCGAAATTCTAGATTTTGAGGATAAGTCTGATTTTTCACGTCCCGAATGTTGTTTATTCGGGAGAGTTTCAAATCGAAAGATGAAGGCGGTGGAGGGGAAAAATGAAAACTGGGAGTTTCATTGATTATCCAAATCGTCCAACCATATTACACTGATTATTTCCTTCCTATTAATTTTGACCAATCGCTATCAAGAATTGGTATGTCAAATATAAATTTTAAGTGGAAAAATTACTCAACAACTGTCAACTTAGCTGTCAGCAGTTTTTCCGGAAAAAAAAATCGGAAAAATTTCATGCAAGTTTGACAAGTTGCTTTGTAAAAACAAACTTGATGGTTTCTATGCTGTGTTGCTATGTATCGTTACCAACAACAAAGATCACAAACAACGCTTACGAATTTATTAATTTTTCAACTGAAACTCAAAATGAATCGGTCTGGAAATGTTTCCGAAAGTAAAATTAATGCGGCTGTTGAAAATAGTGTTCCACTAAATACTCAGAAAATTCACACATAAAATGTTCATTTAACTCAGGAAATAATCTTACCAAATATCCCTCAGGCATTTAATTTTTCCTGTGAAAAAATTGGAACACTCGTTTCTAAGTAATCTGTTTTAACAAATTACTTAGAAACTCGTTTTTCCGAATTTTTCCGGAAAATTAAATGCACTAGGGATATTACCCCCGAAAAAAACGAATCCATGGAATTTCCAGTTAAATGAATTCCTTTTGTTTGAATGCAACTATTGTTATCACAACAAAAAAGACCGTTCTGAGAACAATCTGTACTTGCAATCTAACATGCTGATTCCAGTTTAAGTTACTCGAGTCCCATAAACAGGAAAAACTGTAAGTATAGCAGTGATCAGGTACTTCTATTTTGAAAGGAATATTTCCGTAAATGTTATAGGAATATCTGGTTAAATATAAAAATTTTGTAAGTATAACCCAACAATATTTGTACGACTAACAGTATGGACACACTGAATTCAACAAGGAATGTTTGGTATTTCTCACAGAAATTCAGATTATTCTATCGGAAAAAATCTTGTTAAGCTGACAGTATTTTAATCTATCTATGTTATACCATATGGTTGAAGTTGTTTGAAATAAACTATCGGTTTCCGACGAACGAACGAACATAATGAAACAGGATTCGATGATTTTCAGCATTGTTTGGCCCCCTACCTAGAATTGAATATTTTCGATCTACGTTTGATACTAACTCTTGAATAACTTTTCATAGGAAATACAAAAAAAAAGAAAAGAGGGTAAGTATATGATTAAGAAACATAGTGTAGGAAGGAACAGGAAAACAGAGGTTGAAGTCGGGTTAGATCGGATCAGAGGAAGGAAGAAAAATAAGATCTGTAGCGATCTGCTCCGACAGCCCAACATTTACCGTACCGCTCAACAGAGGTCGCCACCGAATAAACAAAACTCAAAAGATACTACCCAACAGATTGAAAAGCGACAGAAAAGGTGTGAACATTTGAAGATAGTAATTCTGTTATCAAATTCGCTAGTATGAGTCCGTAATCTGGGATAAAATTTCTTTATATTTATTATCGAGTCTCTCAAAACTAGTTTTCGATGAACGCCTCTTCAATTCGTAAGAATAATGTAAAGATACTCTATGATGAATATAATATAATATAAATTCTCGCTATTCCAGACACCTATTCGCGAAGTCACTCTTCATCTTCAGATAGAATTCGTAACTATAAAAAATTCCTGTGAAATCTTAGCTAATAAGCTTTGAATACAACTTTCTAGTTTTGTAATATGAACGATAGCTCTTTGTGAAGTAATTAACTTTTAAGTTTGGTGTTCATTACTAGAAATTCTTGTAGAAACTGAAGTTTGAAGCTTGGAATACAACTGTCAAGTTTGTTTATTGAACAGGAAATTCCTGTAAGTTGTCACGCATATTCCAGTTTTCATCACAGTATTATTCTCTTGTTGGAATGACAAACTGCAGTTTGGTTGCATCAACTGATATAAAACTTGTTATTTCTAGAGGAACGACCGGAATTGTCACGTATAATCAACAAATATTCCTGCTGTTGCTTATACAGGGTGTTCCTAAATTGGAGGTGCAAACGAAGAGGGGCAAAGCCTTCGGTAATTTCAAGGAAAAAAGTCCCATAAACATGGGATCGCAATCGTTTCGTTTTCGAGATACAGGGTGTTAAAGTTAAATTTTTTTTCAGGTTTTTTTCTCATATTATCTACACTCCACAAAATATTGAACTGAAATTTGGCATAGATATTACAATTGAGAGTAAACAACATGTGACAAGCCAATTTCGATAGCAAATCTACAGGGTGATATTTTTCTGAAACACTGTCCCCTGTTTTCCTCCAGCACTTTTTTTGTGAATCACTGTTAATTTGAAAGAATGTAGAAAGCAGCTTTGTTGTAAAACTAAACTTTATGGTGTATTGTAGTTTTGTCGTTTCTGCTACCGATTTCGAGAAAAAAAATATTGAACGATTTTCTCGAAATCCTCAAAAATTCCAAATTGTCGGGGGTAATATCCCTAGTGCATTTAATTTTTCCGGGAAAATTCGGAAAAACGAGTTTCTAAGTTATTTGTTTTAACAAATAGCATGAGCGAGAGTGGTTTTAAAAATCCGAGTCGAAGACGAGTGCTATTTGTTAAAACAGATTACTTAGAAACGAGTGTTCCAATTTTTCCACAGGAAAAATTAAATTCCCGAGGGATATTTGGTAAGATTATTTCCTGAGTTAAATGAACATTTTATGTGTAAATTTTCCGAGTATTTAGTGGAACACTATTTTCAACAGCCGCATTAATTTTACTTTCGGAAACATTTCCAAACCGATTCATTTTGAGTTTCAGTTGAAAAATTAATAAATTCGTAAGCGTTTTTTGTGATCTTTGTTGTTGGTAACGATACATAGCAACACAGCATAGAAACCATCCAGTTTGTTTTTACAAAGCAACTTGTCAAACTTGCATGAAATTTTTCAAATTTTTTTTCCGGAAAAACTGCTGACAGCTAAGTTGACAGTTGTTAAGTAATTTTTCCACTTAAAATTTATATTTGACATACCAATTCTTGATAGCGATTGGTCAAAATTAATAGGAAGGAAATAATCATAAAAATTCACCTTGTAGATTTGTTATCGAAATTGGCATGTCACATGGTGTAAACTCTCAATTGTAATATTGTAATTTCAATTGATTATCTTGTGAAGTGAGATACTATGAGAAAAAAACTCTAACACCCTGTATCTCGAAAACGAAAGTTTTGCGATACCATGTTTATGGGACTTTTTTTTCTTAGAATTACCGAAGGAATCTCCCCTCATCGTTTCTTCAATTTAGGAACACCCTGTATAGGGGGAATTTCCTGAGAAGTAACCGAAGTCCATGGAAAATTTCTTTGATGCATAAGATTCAATTTTTCAACGGATTTTCACAGAAACTGTTCATTTCTGATTGGTTCATTCATCTTCTAAACTCATAATAAAATTCATTTCGAATATCTCGCGTGAAGTGATGCGATATAATCAACATTTCATTGAAGCGTCCTGTGTGGTTTCGACGTCAACGAAACCCAACGCCAACTAGATGCAAATTCAACATATGTTATCATAATAAAACGAGGCTAATTTTGATTTACAACCGTCATAACTTTCCAGTGATATTTCGTTGCATCAAAATTTTACGCCCGCGCTTTTAGCGTATTGGTGGGGGGCGTCTTCCGAAACACTCACAGCTTTTACGTGTACGGGAGATTTATCCGGATAATGCCGAAACATAAAGCTCCGAAACAATACGAACGGAGGTGTTAGGGAAGTCATTCCGACGAGATACCTAAGGATGATGCTGTTACCATTAACTTGTAATTTTAATGAATGTTATAGCATTGAAGGATAAGACAATTCGAGAATACAGCATCTCCACTCGGTGAGACTTTTATTGTTTTGCATTTTTTATTTCGATTATTTCCTTCCTATTAATTTTGACCAATCGCTATCAAGAATTGGTATGTCAAATATGAATTTTGAGTGGAAAAATTACTCAACAACTGTCAACTCAGCTGTCAGTAGTTTTTCCGAAAAAAAAAATTGGAAAAATGTCATGCAAGTTTGACAAGTTGCTTTGTAAAAACAAACTTGATGGTTTCTATGCTGTGTTGCTATGTATCGTTACCAACAACAAAGATCACAAACAACGCTTACGAATTTATTAATTTTTCAACTGAAACTCAAAATGAATAGGTTTGGAAATGTTTCCGAAAGTGAAATTAATGCGGCTGTTGAAAATAGTGCTCCACTAAATACTCAGAAAATTCACACATAAAATGTTCATTTAACTCAGGAAATAATCTTACCAAATATCCCTCGGGCATTTAATTTTTCCTGTGGAAAAATTGGAACACTCGTTTCTAAGTAATCTGTTTTAACAAATAGCATTCGCGAAAGTGGAAAAATCCTCGTCTTCGA
This sequence comes from Aphidecta obliterata, assembly GCA_963966015.1. Taxonomy (NCBI): domain Eukaryota; kingdom Metazoa; phylum Arthropoda; class Insecta; order Coleoptera; family Coccinellidae; genus Aphidecta; species Aphidecta obliterata. The sequence continues at coordinate 43,603,641 of OZ014429.1, read as the reverse complement.
CTCGGATTTTTAAAACCACTCTCGCTCATGCTATTTGTTAAAACAAATTACCTAGAAACTCGTTTTTCCGAATTTTTCCGGAAAAATTGGATGCACTAGGGATATTACCCCCGAAAAAATCTCTCAGTTTCGCCTCGTTGAAATGCATGACTTCCCATATTAGAGATACCCGATCAAAGTTAATCCCGAAATATCTATCCATTTCACCGGATGGAATTCGACGAGATCCGGATGCGAAATAATCGCAGTGGAAATATTCGAAAAGCTCTGGTAGTATCATCCCCGAAAGTTTGCTCTACCTCATCGACTCCGACAGCCATTTACCCGCGGAACCCCCAGGATAACGCGGGCGACACGAGTGCGTTCGCAAAAGCTTACATAATAGAAAAATATCCAGAGATGGTTTATTGTCGCTGTGTACGATCGAAGCGAACATCTGGGGCGTTTATTTCAGTTTTTTTCCATTGTCCCCTTTCCGGATTGAAGTGTCTGCCGGAATTGGTGTCAGTTATTTATAGATTTCTCCCGGTTTTTTCCCATCGGATGTATGTTCTTGCGGATGAGTTTTACTGGCTCGTGTTCAGTATGCAAGAAGGGTTTTGAAAAAATTTTCTTCACACCTTGGTTCATCCGGAGAGCGCACAGTTTAACCATTGGTCGAGAATCCTCTTCATGAAAATTATCTCCATTCTCTTTATAGTCAATCAAGTTTCGGATTGAATTTTTCTCAAAGCAATTCCACGTGAAAAGAAAATTGACACTATTTGCCACAATGACGTCCGATTAGGTTCACAGAATCGAATTTTTTGTTCGATAGTCTAGCTACAGTCGAATCAAAATAATCATGGATTAGTTCATTTTTCAACAGGCAATATTTCAGTTATTCATTCACAGATGTAAATGGGGGTAAGGAATGATTTTGATAGATTTCCCAGGGTCACAACAGATTTTATTTCTTCAGGTTTCCAAAATTCGCGAGTTTCTAATGAAAATATCGTAAAATATACCAATTTAGTGATGTGAAAATACCCATATTTTCGATAATTTCAAAATACGCTGGCTATTAATTTGAAAAAGCTAACTGAATTTACGTCAAGGCTTTTCAAATTTTTTTTGTCCAAACTAAATCAGCTATTTGATTTATCAAAATTGAATACGATTCTAGCAAAACGCCAAATAGGATACAACGAAGGTGGAGAAAATATTACAATATACAGGGTGTTTCCAAATTAGACGTGAACCTTGGAGGACGTGTTATTATGACTCATTTGCTGTCGTTTGAGACATATTTATTGAAAACCAAAAATCAACAGTTCACGAGATATTTGAGTTCTTCTGTTTTTTAAAAGATTTCCCACCTCACTTCATTTTTCGTCAATTTTTTCCACGTTGACAAAATTTTATTATAATTTCGGATTAGTTTCATCAGAAAAGGATATGATATGTATGAAAACAGTTAATTTATTCTGTGTTATATGTTGAAAAAGAATTAGTATGATTTGAAAGTTGGTATATGAAGAAAATTCGGTCGACTTTGAAGTGTTGTAGCAGCTGGTGGAATCGCGATAGGCCAATGCTGATTTTTTCGGGGGTAATATCCCTAGTGCATTCAATTTTTCCGGAAAAATTCGGAAAAACGAGTTTCTAAGTAATTTGTTTTAACAAATAGCATGAGCGAGAGTGGTTTTAAAAATCCGAGTCGAAGACGAGGATTTTTCCACTTTCGCGAATGCTATTTGTTAAAACAGATTACTTAGAAACGAGTGCTCCAATTTTTCCACAGGAAAAATTAAATGCCCGAGGGATATTTGGTAAGATTATTTCCTGAGTTGAATGAACATTTTATGTGTGAATTTTCTGAGTATTTAGTGGGACACTATTTTCAACAGCCGCATTAATTTTACTTCCGGAAACATTTCCAAACCGATTCATCTTGAGTTTCAGTTGAAAAATTAATAAATTCGTAAGCGTTGTTTGTGATCTTTGTTGTTGGTAACGATACATAGCAACACAGAATAGAAACCATCAAGTTTGTTTTTACAAAGCAACTTGTCAAACTTGCATGTAATTTTTCCAATTTTTTTTTCGGAAAAACTGCTGACAGCTAAGTTGACAGTTGTTAAGTTATTTTTCCGTTTAAAATTTATATTCGACATACCAATTCCTGATAGCGATTGGTCAAAATTAATAGGAAGGAAATTTACACATATATATTGATCTTTCGTGAATAGAGAGGTAGAGTTTTTATTTACGTATCACGACCACTCTAGATTTTATGATTATTTCCGCGAAGGTCCAAAACCTCGAATTTTCCATCGACCATAATTTAGAAGATAAATTTAAAAAAAAATATTTGTTTGCAGATTTGTGAACTACACCTTCTAATGAGTGAACAGTTCGAATTTAGTTTCGATCGGAGTTTTTTCAAAAAATCGCAAATGCCAACTTTCTCCGATCTTCACCAAACTGAAACCACTGACTCATTCGGAGGCGTAGATTACGAATCTTGAAACAGATATTCAAAAAAAAATTATCTTCGAAGTTATGGTGGATGAAAAATTCGAGGTTTTGGACTTTCGCGGGAAAAATCATAAAATCTGGTGTAGTTGCGATAAGTGAATAAAAAACTTCACCTTTTCATTCACAAAGGATCAATCTATATGTGAAAAAATCAACATTGGCCTATCGCAATTTTTTCAGCTGCTACAACACTTCAAAGTCGACCTGCTTTTCGGAAAGTTTCCACGAAAATTCAAATATTTTCCAAAATAATGACTTTGAAGAAAGACTAATTGCATATTCGTAATCTACGACCTCATTTTGTATACAGAATCGAGGTCGTAGATTATGAATATACCATTATTTTGGGAAATATTCCAATTTTGAGTAATTGGAAAAATTACATGCAAGTTTGACAAGTTGCTTTGTAAAAACAAACTTGATGCTTTCTATGCTGTGTTGCTATGTATCGTTACCAACAACAAAGATCACAAACAACGCTTACGAATTTATTAATTTTTCAACTGAAACTCAAAATGAATCGGTTTGGAAATGTTTCCGAAAGTAAAATTAATGCGGCTGTTGAAAATAGTGTTCCACTAAAAACTCAGAAAATTCACACATAAAATGTTCATTTAACTCAGGAAATAATCTTACCAAATATCCCTCGGGCATCTAATCTTTCCTATTGAAAAATTGGAACACTCGTTTTTAAGTAATCTGTTTTAACAAATAGCATTCGCGAAAGTGGAAAAATCCTCGTCTTCGACTCAGATTTTTAAAACCACTCTCGCTCATGCTATTTGCTAAAACAAATTATTTAGAAACTCGTTTTTCCGAATTCTTCCGGAAAAATTAGATGCACTAGGGATATTACCCCCGAAAAAATCATTTTAAATTGATATTAGAAGTTGATTTTCATTTTCCTCATATACCAACTTTCAAATCATACTAATTTTTTTTTCAACATCTAATACACTATAGTTTTGATTTTCTCATGCATATCATATGCTTTTTTGATGAAAATAATCGAAACTTATAATCAAATTTGGTCAACGTAGAAAACATTGACGTAAAACGAAGAAGGGTAAGAAATTTTTTGAAAAACACATGAACTCAAATATCTCGGGAACTGTTGATTTTTGGTTATCAATAAATATGGCTCAAAGGACAGCGAATGAGTAATACAAACACGTCCTCCGGAGTGCACGTCTAATTTGGAAACACCCTGTGTATTGTGAATAATATAATGTAAATATAATAAAATGTGGCACATGATTTCGTGGAATTGAAGCATCAACTCACTCCCAAATAATCATGATGAAAGCCCAATGCAAAACTAACTAAAATTATCAATACTATTCAGATAATCTGCCTCTATTCAAGGGGTCATACATAATTGCTGTTAATCATACTTATGTTGCGCAGGCATCCAGCAGCAACAAACTAATCACCATGGAGCGCGATATGCTAATATCCGCGAATAAAAACTGCATTTCGTTTCATTCATATTATTATATTCGCTTCGGGGAATTTCTGCCCACAGCCTGAATTTATGATGGTCGGCTAGAATCAAAATGTATTCATTAATCGTGCGGTGGCAATAATGATAGATGACCATCCATATTTTGGGAGGGCTTGGGAATATCCATGGTGATCAATGGAGGGGCCCGACCAGAGATGGATATCGGACTGATGCGTGTTATATCTGTATTAAATTTTACATCATTTCATCTCTTTTTATTCCGATTCCGAATCGATAGATTTATATTTCATCGAATGGGTATTCGGGGCATTATTGTTTCGTGCAATAAATGTAAAGTTGATATAGTGAACTAATTCTTTTGGTATTGGAATGACGTTCAATTGGGTCAACAGATAGAAATTTCCCAATGGAAAAAGCTCAATTTTATTCAACGCAGCGATAATCCAATATGAAAAATACTTCATGTCATTTTAAAACTGATAATTCGATATTTTCATTGTTAGGTTGGAAAAATCATAACACACAACGAGTAACACAAATTGACAGTGGAAATCTATTCTTGTCGTTTCCAAGGTGATGAGAACTGGTGCAATAAAACTTCGTTGAGTCGTTGAAACACCTGGCAAGTGTGAAACATAAATCAGCAGACGTTGCCACGTTTCTTTATTTTACGAACTCTAATTAGTTAATTGCAACTTCGAAATAATTCTGATAATGGATACGACTGCTGCGGAGATTTTTGTTGTTTGCATGAGTGAGAGCATAATGTGATTATCATGCGATGTCGTGAACAAAATAGCTATCACAGGAATCTTTTAGTTGTCTGTAAAAACACAGTTATTCCAACTATTGAGTTTTCACTACCTGTTGTGAGCACTCTTTGTACTTATACAAGGGCAATATCATTTCGTCACGATGTCAGTATTTTTCGAATTTGGAGCCGAAAATTGTCTCAATCCATAGAGTTCGACTCACTGATGACGAATCCGTCGAAAAATTCTTCCGTCCGTCCGTATACACAATAACTCTCGAACGGAACGACCAAAAAACGTGAAATTTTCAGGGTAGGTTCGAACCTCGAACGCCGCTGTTGAGTTTGTAATTGGGCAAAATTCGACCAGGGGTTCCGTGAATATGGTCGTTTGAAAGTTAGTTTTCTTGATAATTTCAAAACTACAGATTCGATCGTGACGAAACTTTGTATTTTAATGAAGAATGATATATGCAAGCTAAATTTTTTCCAGATCGCATAACCAGAATCATTTTAAATTCCAACGAATTATTGAATGAAAAATCCTTATACTTCTGTAACAGCTGATTCGGCATAATTGTCATTTTCTGACAGCTGTCAGAGACTGCTTCAATTGGTTTCTAAAACTGGAAAATACGAATCTACCTACAAGATGGTTTTTTTTCCTCTTGAAACATTTTTGTATCTTCGCAACCATTCAAAGAATGAAATAAAACCTTTTCGGGATTCGTCAGAATTCTTCAGGAAATCTTAGAATAAAATTTCGTTCCTCATTTACATGTCTCAAGAAGCTCAACTCTAATAAATCAACGAAAAAATTGAATTAAACGTTCGAAATGTGAACACTTCTGTTAGACGCATGTTTTTCACACCGTGTAATTTCTTATTTCACCTATATACAAAAAAATTCAAAAACTTTTTTTCAATTCTTGAATTTTGCATACACGTGGCAACGTCGAAATTTTACGAGGAAATGGAATTTCCTAAAATCTTTCACATGTACGAAATCCCACTTCAAGAACAAATTTTGGGAATCTCAGAAATTTTCGATAAGCGTGGCAACGTCGCATATTTTCGGGAAATTCTCAGACCGCTAGTCGGATTTTCCCTAATTTCGATAGGCTTTGTCAAGTAGTAGTGACTGCAAATGTCAAGTCAATTGCGCGGAAATTGTGACAAAATCCAATTCACCGAAAAAAGTCGGAAAATCGTGGAAAATTCGTGTGGCAACGATTGTGAAATATACAAAACCTTACTTCAAGAACAAATTTTGAACTCTAACGAACTATTGAATAAAAGATCCTCATTTTTCTGTAACTGCTGATTCGACGTAATTAACAAAGAGCTGCTGTCATTTTTCTGGCAGCTGTCTAAAATTTCTTCAATTTGTTTCTGAAACGAAAACACGAAAATACGAATCTATCTACAAGGTGGTTTCGTTTCCTCTGAAAACATTTTTGTATCTTCGCAACTTTTCAAAGAAAAAAATAAAACTTTTTCGGGATTCGTCAGAATTCTTCAGGAAAATTTTTTTTTGTCATTTACATAACTCAAGATAGCTCAACTCTAATAAATCAACGAAAAAACTGAATTGAACGTTCGAAATGTGAACACTTTTGTTAGACGCATAATTTTCACACCGTGTAATTTCTTATTACACTCATATACAAAAAAAATCCAAAAAATTCTTGAATTTTGCATACATGTGGCAACGTCGACATTTTTCTAGGAAATGAAATTTCCTAAAATCGGTCACATGTACGAAACCCCACTTCAAGATCAAATTTTGGGAATCTCAGAAATTTTCGATAGGAGCGGCAACGTTGCATATTTTTGGGAAAGTCACATTGCCCTAACACGAAATGGCGCAGGTTTCGTTCAGAAATCACACATAAAGGATGGACAAAAAAATGCTCAAAATAAATCTGAAATTTCGGAAAACTCTTAGACCGCTAGTCGGATTTTCACCAATTTCGATAGACCTTGTCAAGTAGTAGTGACACTGCAAATGTCGATTCGATTTCCCGAAAATTGTGATATGCAGCATCACGGCAACCAATTCACCGAAAAAAGTCGGAAAATTGTGGGAAACTCGGGTGGCAACTTCGCAATTTTTCGATACAATGAATTTTCCTGAAATCTGTCACGTGTAGAAGATTGCGAAATATACAAAACCTCACTTCAATAACGAATTTTGAATTCCAATTTATTATTGAATGAAAAATCCTTATATTTCTGTAACAGCTGATTCGGCATAATTGACAAAAAGCTGCTGTCATTTTTATGACAATTGTCAAAAATGTCTTCAATTGGTTTCTTAAACTCGAAATTACAAATCTACCTACAAGATGGTTTCGTTTCCTCTGAAAACATGTTTGTATTTTCGCAATCATTTAAAGAAAAAATTAAAACTATTTCGGGATTCATCCGAAAACTTTGGGAAATCTTAGAATACATTTTTTTTGTCATTACATATCTCAAGAAAGCTCAACTCTAATAAATCAACGAAAAAATTGAATTAAACGTTCGAAATGTGAACACTTTTGTTAGACGCATAATTTTCACACCGTGTAATTTCTTATTACACCCATATCAAAGGAATCCAAAAAAATTTCCTCAATTCTTGAATTTTGCATAGAAGTGGCAACGTCGCAATTTTTCGAGGAAATGGAATTTCCTAATATCTTTGTACGAAACCCACTCTCAAGAACAAATTTCGCGAATCTCAGAAATTTTCGATAGGAGTGGCAACGTCGCATATTTTTGGTAAAGTCACATTGCCCAAACACGAAATGGCACAGGTTTCGTTCAGAAATCGCACATAAAAGTGGACTAAAAATTCCCAAAAGTAACCTGAAACTTCGGAAAACTCTTAGACCGTTAGTCGGATTTTCATCAATTTCGATAGGCTTCGTCGAGTAGTAGTGACACTGCAAATGTCAAGTCGATTTCCCGAAAATTGTGATTTGCAGCATCCCAGCAACCGATTCACCGAAAGAGTCAGAAAATCGTATGAAATTAGTGTGGCAACGTCGCAATTTTTCGATAGAATGGAATTACCTAAAATCTGTCACGTGTCGAAGACAAGACCTCACTTCAAGAACCAATTTTAAATTTCAGCGAATTATTGACTAAAAAATTTTTATATTTCTGTAACAGCTGATTCGGCATAATTCATAAAGAGCAGCTGTCATTTTTTGACAGCTGTCAAAAATTTCTTCAATTGGTTTCGAAAACTGGAAAATAAGAATCTATCTACAAAAGCTCCTGACATCAAGGCAGTGCTTTTTATAATTTTTCTGATTGCATACAGGATGATAATTAATGACTCAGAGAAAATAATGTGATGTAAAAACAATTAATCTTTGTGTAGAATTTGCAGCGTTGCGTCCATTAATTTCTAGGCTTCCTCGACTCCACCTGGAGCTCGTACCTCCGAGTAATAATTCAGTCGACACCCTTCAACACTAATTAAAGGTAATTTCCAGAAACTATCCCCCATCTGACTGATGGATGCTCCCGGCGACCCGTCACTCAATTTCCGGATCCCCGACTAGCACAAAGCGGGCAGAACAGGACAATCCGATACTTGCTCGAGGCAGAAATCGAGAGACAGTTCCATCAATTCACTCCCACAAGCCAGTCAAGTCATCAAGATTCGCGTAACTAATGGAACACGCCCGTAATTACCTGCGTTTTCGTTACACGAATTGTGGTGGTCCGAAAATCGATAACCACGCATCGTGATTCTCGATGTTCATGCGGCCAGGTTGACGTGAAGAATTCTCAACGTTTCCATTCGAAATGTTTGAATATAATTACATAATGCCAACCCTGTTTAACTTAGATGAATTGCTTATCTGTTTGCATTTGATATTGAATATACCTAACCATGTATAAGACTCATTGAATCTTCAATGACGCACAAGTGCAGGTGTTATTGTTTGTCGCATTCCTTCTAGAACTTCTAGATAAGATACTATTATAAATTCCCCTGAAGACGAATCAGTCGTCAATAATTAAAAGTAGTTTCTTTCTAACAGCATGCTAGATAGGTCGGATAATCGTCCGTTGTAACATTAAAGTTTTTTTTTTGAAACTTGGCTTTCCATATCAAAAATATAATTAAATAAATAATCTGGGGTGTTTTTGAAGGGTTTGTGGGAACGGAACATCGGCAAAGGCCACATAATCGGAATGAAGTGGTGATCCATGTAAGGGGGTCAGACCGAGGTCGGGGAGGGTAGAAATAGGGTCACATCAGAGCCTCGGGAGGGCGAAATGAGATGGAAAGATGGGCAAATTTTCCGGATAAGATGTTACCTCAAGCTTTTATCCACTCGGCTAAATCAGTTAGATTTTCAATTTGTGTTGAGAGCTTCTTGAATGAGCTCCACCGGAAATATCGGCGCGGTTCCGCCAACGCGAATGTGGGGGCAATCGTTGGATTTAAACGGCGGTGGAGTGCTCTTTAGCAAAATATGGCAGGAAAACTGAGATTAATTCGATTATTCGGCGGAAAGGCCGTAACTCCGTTAAAACCTATGGTATTCAGGATGTTTCAACGATTTTTTTTTCTCTGGATCTGAATTGATTTTCTGCATATCAGATGATGTGTTTCACGGAACTAGAAATTATATACTAGAAATTCTATCTAAATTATTTCGAAGAATAATAATAATAATCATGAAAATAATGAAAAGAAGAAAAGAAACATTATTCAAAAGGAAGCATTTAGAAACTCTCGCAATGTATAGGGCTCAAGATCAATCAAGACCTTGTGTATTTCTTTTTTGAGCGCTCGTACCACTTACACGAGGGCTATATCATTTCGTCACGATGTCTGTATTTTTCGAATTTTGAGCCGAAAATGGTCTCAATCGACTATGTTCGACTCACTGATGACGAATCCGTCGGAAAATTCGAGTCTGTCCGTCCGTCCGTCCGTAAGCACGATAACTCACGAACGGATCAACCTAGAGACTTGAAATTTTCAGTGTAGGTTCAGATCCCAAATGCCTCGGTCGAGTTCGTTAATGAGCAGAATTCCACCAGGGGTTCCGTAAATATGGCCGTTCAAAATTTTGTTCTCCTGATTACTTCGAAACAACAGATTCGATCGAGATGAAACTTTTCACTCAAATGGAGAATGAGGTGCTCAAGCTACATGAAATTTTGTCCAGATCTCATGACCAGAACAATAGAAACCATAGAAAATTGTAACTTTTGAACGGAAAGACCTAGGAACTTGAAATTCTCAGGGTGGGTTTGGATCGCAAATATCGCGGTCACGTTCATTAATGAGCAAAATTAGACTGGGGGTTCCGTAAATATGGCCGTTCGAAATATTTTTTTGCTGATAGTTCCGAAAATACAGAGCGGATTGGGATGAAATTTTGCACCTAGCTGAGTAATAATGTATTCAAACTACGTGTAATTTTTTCCAGATCACACCACCAAAACCATAGATACAGTAGAAAATTCTAGCGAATTATCGAAAAAAAATCGGTCAGCTGAAGCACAGACAAAGTTTGGACAATTTTTTTGACAGCTGTCGAAAATTCCTTCAATTGATTTCTGAAACTGGAAAATGCGAATCTACCTACACGGTGCATGTACGAGCGCTCAAAAGCTCCTGCCTTCACGGCAGTGCTTTTCTTAATTTTTTTTTAAAACATAGTACCTATTTATTTGTCTTAACCTTAAGGGTAATTTATTAAACAGTTTCATACACACATATTTGGCACTTTTTTCTGTGAGAGTTAGTCTATGAGCTGGATAGTTTCTACAGCTTCTACAATTGTCGAAATGGTTGGGTAAATTTTCTCTGCAGGCATTCCTTAATATGAACTACCAGTTAATATACCGCTTCTTCTAAAATAACCCCTACAAGAAGCTCTGTGGCTAAGCTTGTTTATAATTCTTATTGCTTTTTTCTGAGTTGTTGAGATCCTTTCTACAAAATTACAAAAATATTTTCTTCAAGCCATCTTTACCCAAGTATTAAGACATTACTCTTAAAGTATGACAAACAGAATTTAGTTTATTGTTAAGTTCATCAATGTGACACCCCCACGATAAATTCTCATCAACCGTCAGACCTAATATCTTCACTTCGGTGTTTATATTAATATTAGTCCATTTAAATCAATTACATCTGGATATTCTTTGTTATTTCTTTTTGTTTCGAAGAATAAATAAACAGAAACTCGAATACCTCGTAAACTGTTGATTTTCAGTTATCAATTAATATGACTCAAACCTCCAAGGTTCACGTCCAATTCACCCTGTATACGGATGATTTAAAGCGAATAATTCAATTCAATAAAAAGTTGGCAGGTGCAGGTGTCTCATCATTAGGCGTAAAACGCCAGAAGACTTTAAACTGATCCCATCGAAAACTGTGTGGGTAAAATGAATTCGACGCGAGTGTGGCGAATGGCCTATCTAAGCCAAGAGTTTTGCATCCTTGCAGACCCCACATACGGTTAACACCGTGAAGTCTGGGTCGTTGAAGCTGCCCTTTCCCAGCAGCACAGTGTAATAAGTGGAGAAATGCCTCATGCATAAATCTCGAGCAACAAACGCACATACACATAGAGTTTTAGTTGGAGCTAAAATACGGCCAGAAATGTTGTATGAATCTTTGCGCGGGGTTTCAGCCAGCATTTAATTATTTACCTGAGGAATTCTGAAAATTCACTGTCTTGGATTTATGTCCGTTATTAATATGAAAGTAATGCGTTCTGTGAATTATGTATTATTCTCTCTGTATCTTGCAGGGTTCGTGAGAATCGTTTCGATTTATGAGTGGCCCTTTTGTTATTGATCATGATAATTACATAATGCCAACCCAGTATACCTCAGATGAATTGCTTATTTGTTTCCATTGTATATTGAAAATAACCATGTATAATTTTTATTACTCATTGAATTTTCAATGACGCCATTTCGCAGGTGTTATTGTTTGTCGCATTCCTTCTAGAACTTCTGGATAAGATAATATTATAAATACCTCTGAAGACGAACCAGTCGTCAATAATCAAAGTAGTTTCTTCCTAACTGTATGCTAGATAGGTCGGATAATCGTCCGTTGTAATAAATAAGCTTTTTTTAAACTTTGGCTTTCCATATCAAAAATATAATTCGATATACAGTATTGTACAAGTAGATAATGATGAAAAACAGGGAATAAATAGGATGAACTCACAAATTTGAGAGAGAGGTAAAGTGTAACAGCAGGGTGGGAAAAGAAAATATATCCCCCGATTTTTTTCTCGCATAACATTCAGGAGGGTTTTCTGATTTCGCGAAACGAGTATGGCTCTCCTGCAGTCGGCGCGGTTTCAATAAAATGTTATTAGGTCAGCCAGAGACAATGTTACTGATGCGGAATACGAAACAATAGACGCGATTTAGGTTTTCATACCGGTGGGCTACGTGCCCTGGATTCGATCTCGATGCGGGCGTCCCGACGCTGCAGCGGAGATAATTGTTGGGAAAAAGGAGCAGTTTCAGCATTCGAAGATTGGAGAATGGAGTGGCTGATGGCGTTATAGGCGGTTCCGAATTGGTTTTTTCCGATAGGATGAACCGTTTTTCGATTTTTCCCTTCGATAAGTTTCGAGGCGGAGTAATCTAGTCGAGATTATTGTGTTGTTTTGGTTTATTATTTCCGATTGTGAACCTCTGGAATCCTTGAACAAAAAATAAATTTCAACCCTTTTGTTTCTGGAGTTTTGCTGAAAATTTAAGCATCGAATTAAAAAAAATAAAAATTATTAACGATCCAGCAAAGAAACATGAAATTTCATAGTCTCTCCGGTCCATGCATAAACCCACTGCATATTTCAAATCAGAGAGTTGGAATGAGCGTTTAGTAGAATTTTTTTGAAGTTAGCCGAACAAAAATTTTTTTACCCCAAAATTTCCTGACCAAGTATATGGGAAATTTAGCTAGAAATTTATTCTTCAAAATAGGAAACAAACATATGTTTTCTCCATGAGTAGATGGTGTTGATTTCAAATATGTCCTTGTTTATCACGGGAAATAATTTCTCTGGTCGCTATTGCACTTTGAAGTTGAAATATTCAGAAATCTCCGTTTTTTAGATGTCCAACTTTGTAATCTTCCTGCAGAAACATTTGTCCACTCTAGTGAGTGTGGATTTTTTCCTACATTACTTAATTCTACAGCTATCGAAAAAGCGTATCTATGGGATCCTAGAACATTATACAATTTTTTTTTCAAAAAATTGATTTTGTTAAGATTTCAGTTGTATGCTTCGACGAAACGATGAAGTATATGAAGAAATAAATTGCATATTTGAAATCAGAGTGTTCAAATTGAGTCATGGAAGTAATTTCAAGAAGTCAGCCTAACAAAAATTTTTTTTACCCAAAAATTTCCCGACCAATTATATGGGAAATCTAGCTGAAAATGTATTCTTCGAAATCGTAAATAAATATAATTCTTCTTTATAATTAGATAGTGCAGATTCCAAATATGTCCTTGTTTTTCAGGAGAAATGATTTTTCTGGTCGCTATTGCACTTTGAAGTTGAAATATTCAGAAATCTCCATTTGTTAGATGTCCAAATTTGAGGTCTTTCTGTATCGACATTTCTCCACTATAGTGAGGGTGACCTTTTTCCTACATAACTAAATTCTTCAGCTATCGAAAAAGCGTATCTGTGATATCCCAAAAAATTTCTACAATTTTTTGCAAAAGACTAATTTTATTAAGATTTTAGTTGTATGCTTCGTCGAAACGATGAAGTATATGAGGAAAGGAACTGCATATTCGAAATAAGATTGTTCTAATTAGCTTATGGAAGTTATTTCAAGAAGTGAGCCCAACAAAAATTTCTTTACCCAAAAGTTTCCCGACCAAGTGTATGGGAAATTTAGCTAGAAAATTATTTTTCAAACTAGGGAACAAATATATGTTTTCTTCATGAGAAAATAGTTTATATTCGAAATATGTCCTTGTTTTTTACGGGAAATAATTTTTCTGGTCGCAATTGCACTTTGAAGTTGAAATTTTTTTTCTTTTGATGTCCCTATTTGAGAATTTCTGTAATGACATTTCTTCACTCCAGTGAGTATGGATTTTTTTCCTACATGACTAGAAGAGGATTACAGAATATCTAGAACGGTTTTTCCTCAAATAACTCATTTTTTCGAAATTTTCGGCTGTCTAGAGAATTTTTACCATTTAACTGCAAATGTGTGGAATTTGCACCAAATGGCGCTGAAAGCTGATGAACGACCCAACGGTAAGAAATCTGTGCGGCCTTGACACGCGGAAAAATAGCCCCCAATTAGCGCAGAATCGATACGTCGATTTGTCTCGTTAAAAGATACTTGTGTTCCGAGCATTTCATATCCGCCTCGTTTTTTCGCCTTCGCATCAGCTGTTCGCCCGTTTTCCGCAATTTATTATAACCATAATTCTTCACATGGAGAATACAATTAATCACCGGCGTCAACCGAATTCGCTGAATGCAGTTTAATTACTACGGTTTCTGTTTTCATTCGGTACGGCCCGGAGGCTGCGGATCGATGATGAACCTGCTGAACGGGCCTTTATTTTGAATTATAGGCCTTTCTACGAATTATAGTGGACCTGTTTGCCGAATGGGAGGACTGTTATTTTTGCTTTGAAACTCGATCGTTATCGGAGTTATTAGGGAGGGGGAGGACATTTATTATCACCATTGAAAATTCAACAGACGCTGATTATACTGAAACCGTTCGATATTTCCTCATCCTCCATTGATATTTCTAAAGTTTTCGGCCTGCTTTCGAGCAGTGACATTTCGATAATGGTAATTCGAGACAGACGCTACAATGGCAGCCGACGGTGACGAAAATCCAAGTCCCAGTATGAAGGTGAGAATACACCATCGTATTTATTACTTTCCAGAAAATCTCGTAGGAACGATTCTGTAAAGTATTTCATTTTCCTCCTAGAGGTCTGAGTGTCAATATATACCCTTATTCATTTCAGTGACAAATTATTAATTTCATGGGTTACAATCTCGTCGTGGATATAAATTAGAATGATCTCATCATTGAAGTTTAATATTGAAGGTCTTTCGTATAACTCTTCGAGTGCGTATCAACCTTTATAGTAACTGCAGTTATGCAAAGGTTAAAGGCATTGATTACTCATTAGCAGACTTTTGAGCAGCGATACAATATCTTACTTGAAATTAGAGACGCTGATGATGTACAGGGTGTTTCACGTAAGCCGGTCACTGAATTTTGTGAAGTATTCTTTGAGCAAAATTGAAAAGTGACTCATCAGTATAATAATATATTTTTAAGGGCTGTCCGAATATGTTTCCGGGAAAACAATTTTTTTGCCAAGTTGGCTGGTTTTACAAATAAGAAGGTCAATAGACCATTTCTCACCAATGGTTCCTCTATTAAAACTTCCGGTTTTCTAGAAAAACGGAAAATTTCTCTTGCTAAATATACTTCATAATATTTTCCAATATTTTTGAATGCTCAATCGATTCTGAATCTGAATATGTAAATATAATGGTGATATTATATTAATTTCGTGCAATTCCATTCAAAATCAAGCTGAGAAAATTCAGATTCCATATTCGGAAAATATATCCATGTTGTCTGAGGTTCAATCAATATTTGATTGAAAAAATTTGAAATTTTCATTCTCATTCTCATTCATAATAGAAGCGAAAATATAAAGCCTGAATTTTCTTTCAATGCTCTCAATATGTTTACTCTTCACTCCCCCTTACGTGGGACAAACAAAACAACTACTAAAGAAGAGAATCAGATAGCACAAGTATGATTGGTGGTTTCTATCGCAAATTTGGAATCGAAAATCGACGAAGTGCTCACTTGGTTGCGTTATTTCCGAATGTTAGTAAAAATTACATCTATCATATCAGACTGAATGAACCTGGTAAGTTATTGTTCCACAGTTTTATTCAATCTTATTTATTTATTCATTTGTTTTTTATACACAGTGTGCTTTTTTTCTATTTATTAAGTTTGTTGTTTTTATCTGTGTAGTACCAAATTTATGACATCATATACAATTTCATCATTGCTGTTAGTTGTCATTCTAATTGTTCGTGTTGTGTTATACTAATAAACCTTTTCTTTGTTTTTTTTTGTATACAGCATTGAAGAAGTTCGAATATACGGACGAAACGTCGGAACTTAGTTCAGCTTAGTCTAATTCTTCACAACCTGCCCTAGCTCCTGTCAGAATATTCATCATGTATAATCAAGGACGTGATGCTCACTTCACTCTTCAAGAAGGTTAGGATTTTTTGAAATTATTTATTAAAAGCGACCAAAATGCTATTCACAGAAACTGCTGAAAGTGCCTGCCTTTCACTTCTTCGCACTTTCTGAGACAATCCCAACTTTCTTCAAGGACTAAACATGTTGAGAGCTTTGAATGAAAATTTAGGCTTCATAATTTTCGCTTCTATTATAATCGAGAATGAAAACTTCAAATTTTGACAATCAAATATTGATTGTAACACAAACAACATGGATATATTTTCCGAATATGGAATCTGAATTTCCTCAGGTTGATTTTGAATGGAATGGCTTGAAATGAATATAAAACCACCATAATATTTACATATTCGGATTCAGAATCGATTGAGTATTCAGAAAATATAGGAAAATACTATGGAGTATATTTAGGAAGAAAAAATTTTCCGTTTCTAGAAAACCGGAAGTTCAAATGAAGAAACAATTGGTGATAAGCTGTCTTTAGACCTTCTTATTCTGAAAACCAGTAAAATTAGAAAAAAAATTTTTTTTGGAAAAACTGTTCATCCTCAATTAATTTTCATGTCCTGGTTCGATAGTATTTTCGATAACATATTCGGATAGCCCTTAAAAAATACTATCATATTGATGTTCCGAGATGATGGATCTAAATTGATTCTTGTTGATGTTATATTATTCATTGGAAAGGAGTATTTAATTAAAAGCATAAATCCTATTGTTGACGATTCTGTATTGTGTGTTCTAGGTATATACATATTCAGTTCCGCGAAAATTGTAGGACACGGCTAAAACTCCGTATGATTTTGTTCAGAACGTTTCCGTTCTCGTTTTGTATACCAAAAGTTCATTTCCTTTCCCGGTCGTTTTAGTCCTTTGAGGAGGAAACTCCATGAAACGAACGTATTGTGCGAGTTTGTTCGGATATAACATAGTGAGTAGTTAGTTGGTTGCAAATATTGACTGAAGTTTGTCTTGTAAAAAGTCATTCGTTTTCTGATTTCTCTGCTCAGCTGCCTACTTAAGTAGTCGTTTTCATTCGAGAAAAAAATTCAGATTTACTGGGTGTCCCAGAATGAATGGATAATCCTGTAACACTGTATAGATTGGACTCTCTAAAAAAAATCTATCCCCACTAGAATTTTTTTTTTTTGAATATTGATTTCTTGCACATCACGTTGCGTTTCTGTGTATCACGCTCATAAGTGGATCAAATCCTTTAGTTTCTTTATGGTGAAATATTCTTCATTGAAAATACCAATCGATATGCTGAAAACCGTATAAATATCTGTTGTCACTTTTTTGGAAAAAAAAATTCAACTTCAAATTTCATCATAAAATGTGATGAATATTTCATAATGTGAAAGTTCAATCGTTCGTGGTGGAAATCAAATTTGGAAAGCCTCAAAAAACTCAAAAAAAATATGCGCCTTTCATATACATTTCAAAATGGTACAATACATCTCATAACTTATTTCACCATGAAGAAACTGATTAATTTGATTCATTTATGAGCGTGATACACAGAAACGCAACGAGATGTGCAAGAAATTATTATTTCGGAAATAAAATATTTTTAGTGGGGATAGATTTTTTTCAGAGAGTCCAATAGCTCTTCTATACAGTGTTACAGGATTATCCATTCATTCTGGGACACCCTGTTCCTCTATCATCAAAGCACTGTTGAAAGTTGAAGTTGAATTTCTCAGTAATGCGAGACGTATTTCTCCGATAAGTTTTGTTAATTTTTTCTGTACAAGAATCCACGCCTGAACTAATAAAACACCCATTTGTATCGGAAACCTCCGAATTGACGCCGTCGAAAATAATCACCGCTTCAAAATCCGATCGGACGATCACATTCGATTCGAGAAAAATTTGCATGGGAAACGCTGTTTCAATATTGGAGCGACTATTTTCTGTAAAACTCAATTACATGACCCAAATCTGGCGTGTGCATTAGCATACGTATATCGGCGGTTCGATAAATCCCATTGCTGTTCGCTTCGGAATTGGCCGGACAAAGACTTCCAGATTGTCGCAGAGATACCACCACCGCCCGTTCGACGGGGTGGAATCGAAACCCCCTCATCCGGATGGCTGTTTACCAGTTTCACCTCGGTGGAAGGATGGATTAGTCATTGGAGGCGAATAGCGACAGGACGTGTCCGAATTACGGGGCAAAACCACATACTATGGCATAAATCGTTGGTATTATCTCTGATCGTACTGACCTTTATAGAAATTCAATTTATATTTATTATTGATATTTTCCAATTTTAAACCAATTCATCGCTTTATTCGGACGCATATCGAAATCCTTTTTCGATTTTATTTCTTGTTGAAGATCGCGAGTGGGGAAAAAAATCAGAATAAAATGACAAAAAAATTTTGGGTTTATTTAGAGAGAGAAGCCTCGGAAATAGTATAGCCCCATATATTTTCACAACAATTTTTCGATCAACACCTCATTTAAACTTCTAAAATTACCTCAACACCCAAGTTTGATCCAATAATTTCGGAATATTTAGGAAAAAACTGAAAAAATCTGGAAACTTGAACACCCTGTAACTTGGTTGAGCTGCATTCAGGTGACCTATTATAGGGCTCTTGTTTCGAAATCAAACATTCCATCGACTGTTCGAAGATATTGTACAGGGTGTTTCACGTAAGCGGGTCACTGGATTTTGGGACTTTTCCTTTGGGCAAAATCGAAAAATGACCGATCAATATGAAGGTATTTTTTAAGGAGAATCCAAATATTTTATAGGAAAACGAACCAAGGCATGATAAGTAATTGAGGGAAAACCGTTTTTCCGAAAAAAAATTTTTTTTGCAAATTTGACTGGTTTTGAAAATAAGGAGGTCTAAAGACAATTTATCACCAATTGTTTCTTCGTTTGAAATTCCGGTTTTCTAGAAAACGCAAAATTTATTCTTGCAAAGTAGGTTTACTTCATAATATTTTCCCATATTTTCTGAATAATCAATCGACTCTGAATCCGAATATGTAAATATAATGGTGGTTTTATAGTTATTTCATGCAATTCCATTCAAAATCAATCGGAGGAAATTCAGATTCCATATTCGGAATATATATCCATGTTGTCTGTGGTTCAATCAATATTTGATTGTCAAAATTTGAAGTTTTTATTCTCAATTATAATAGAAGCGAAAATTATGAAGCCTGAATTTTCATTCAAAGCTCTCAACATGTTTAGTCCTTGAAGAAAGTTGGGATTGTCTCGGAAAGTGCGAAGAAGTGAAGGCAGGCACTTTCAACAGTTCCTGTGAATAGCATTTTGGTTTCTTTCAATAAATAATTTCAAAAAATCCAAACATTCCTCAAGGACTAAACCTGTTTAGAGCTTTGAATGAAAATTCAGGCTTCATATATTATTTTCCACAGACCACAGACAACATGGATATATTTTCCGAATATGTAATCTGAATTTCATCAGGTTGATTTTGAATGGAATTGCTTGAAATAAATTATAATTACATATTCAGCTTCACAATCGATTGAGCTTTTGAAAAATATTAGAGAATAAATTATGAAGTATATTTTGAAAGAAAAAATTTTCCGTTTTCTAGAAAACCGGTAGTTCAAATGAAGTAACAATTGGTGAGAAATGGTCTTATTGACCTTCTCATTTTGAAAACTAGCCAAATTCGCGGAATGTTTTTTTTTGGATAGACGTTTTTCCTCAATAACTTTCCATGCTCTGGTTTGAAAGTTTTTCCGATAATATATTTGAATAGCCCTTAAAAAATACTATCATATTGATTATTGAGTCACTCTTCAATTTTGCTCAAAGGATAGGTCACAAAATCCAGTAACTTGCTTGAGTGAAACGCCCTGTACAAAAAATCTGCAGAATACAAAAAGTTGAAATAAAACGAAAAAAAAATTATACTTTGGAAAATGGACAGTACGTACTGTACTTAAAAAAATTTTTTTGTTCATTAGAGAGAGTTACCTCGAAAAAAGTATCACCTTGTATATTCTCACAACAATTCTGATCATAACCCCATGTAAACTACAAAAACTACCTCACCACCCAAGCTTCATCCGAATATTCCAGAAACTTTAAGGGTCATTAGGAAAAAGCTGAAAAAAATCAGGAAACTTGAACACCCTGTAGCTTGATTGAGGAGCGTTTTGGAAACATATATTCATGGGACATTTTAATTTTGAAATCGAATATTTTATCGTCTGTTTGATATTGTTCAGGGTGTTTCACGTAAGGATTTTGTGACTTTTCCTTTGGGCAAAATCGAGAAATAACCCACCAATATGATATTTGAGTATTTCTCAAGGGCTTTCCATATATTTTATAGAAAAAACTATCGAACCAAGGCATGAAAAGAAATTGAGGAAAAACCGTTTTTCCAAAAAAATTTTTTTGCAAATTTGACTGGTTTTCAAAATAAGAAGGTCTGAAGACAATTTATCACCAATTGTTTCTTCATTTGAACTTCCAGTTTTCTAGGAAAGAGAAAATATTTCCCTATAAAATATACTTCATAATATTTTTCCATATTTTTTAGAATGCTCAATCGATTCTGAATCTGAATATGTAAATATATAGGTGATTTTATATTTATTTCTAGCAATTCCTTCCAAAATCAACCTGAGGAAATTCAGATTGCATATTCGGAAAATATATCCATGTTGTCTGGGGTTCAATCAATATTTAATTGCCAAGTGAAGTTTTCATTCTCGATTATAATAGAAGCGAAAATATGAATTTTCATTCAAAACTCTCAACATGTTTAGTCCTTGAAGAAAGTTGGGATTGTCTCAGAAAGTGCGAAGAAGTGAAGGCAGGCACTTTCAACAGTTCCTATGAATAGCATTTTTGTTGCTTTCAATAAATAATTTCAAAAAATCACTTCTTGAAGAGAAAACATATTGAGAGCATCGAATGAAAATTCAGGCTTCATATTTTCTCTTCTATTATACACGAGAATGAAAACTTCAGATTTTGACAATCAAATATTGATTGAACCACAAACGACATGGATATATTTTCCGAATATGGAATCTGAATTTCCTCAGGTTGATTTACAATGGAATGGCTTGGAATAAATATAAAATCACCATTATATTTATATATTTAGATTCAGAATCGATTGAGCATTCAAAAAATATTGGAAAATTTTATTTTTGCAAGTAAAAATTTTCCGTTTTCTAGAAAACCGGAATTTCAAATGAAGAAACAATTGATGAAAATGGTCTATTGACCTTCTTACTTAAAAAACGAGCAAAATTAGCAAAAAATTTTTTTTCAGAAAAACAGTTTTTCCTCAATAACTCCTCATGCTTCGGTTCGATAGTTTTTCCGATAACATATTTGGATAGCTCTTGAAAAATACTATCATATTGATTGGTCACTTTTCAATTTTGCTCACAGGATAAGTCACAAAATTCAGTGACCCGCTTACGTGAAACGTGAACCAGCCTGTATATTCGATTGTGAAATATCAGCGTTACTTTTCCCTGAAATATTCATAAAACATCTGCGAATTGTCAGCTCGTCCCTAACTCGCATTTTTCAAATGGCAGATATTTCCGTCTGAAGCTATTTCGCCACCTTGTCAGCGTCTGGGAAATTCTCGCGGAATTCCTCTCCTTCGCGAAACATTTAATCTTCTTATGGGGGAAATTTCTGCTACTTCCGACTTATGTTCCCTTCCATTATTTTCTTTACCCCTGGTGAAATATCCCGTCCTAAATAATTTCCAATACGGTTGGGACAAACAAAAACAAACACTTAATTGGATCACGAGTTTCGTTTAAAAATTAAAATTCCCATCCTGGCGGTAATGAAAGTTTAAGAGGTCTTTCCCGTTGTGTCGCTTAAAGTGATTTATAGTTGGCATGAAATATTCAGGGCTGAAACGGAAAATGTTTACGTCGCAAAGGATTCTAGTTTGCACTCCGCCGACTAACTCGCGAATGCGGAATCGAAGAACGATTTTAATGTTGCTACCGCAGAAATTTCCCGTCGCAGAAATCTAGAGGTTAATAAATGATGACTCCTTTTTACGACTTTTTCCGTTTCGTGTTGCCTTCCCCCATTCCGAGAATGAGTGGATTAATTTTTCAAAACATCCGCTCTATTTCACTTCTGATATGGAGGAAGTATTTTTTGTGAATTGTTGCAAGCAGAGCTTTTATAACTTCTAGTAGAATATACAGAGTGTTCCTGAATTGGAGGTACAAACGAAGAATGAAAATTCCTCGAGTAATTTCAAGAAAAAAAAGTCTAATAAACATGGGATTACAAACGGTTCGTTTTCGCGATACAGGGTGTTAAAGTTTGAATTTTTTCCAAGTTTTTCTCGCATAGTATCTACACTTCAAAAGATATTCAACTGAAATTTGGCATAGATATTACAATTGAGAGTTTACACCATGTGATATGCCAATTTCCATAGCAAATCTACAGGGTAATATTTTTTCTGGAACACTGTCCTCTGTTTTCCTCCAGAACTTTTTTTTGGTGAGCCACTGTCCATGAAAAAATGTAAAAAGCAGCTTTGTTGTTATACTGAACTTTATGGTATGTTGTAATTTTTTCGTAAATGCTACCGATTTCGAGAAAAAAATTTCAAAAGAATCTCTCGAAATCCTCAGAAAAGTCCAAATTGACACCCTGTATCTCGAAAACGAAACGTATGCGATCCCATAATTATGGGACTTTTTTTTCTTAAAATTACCTAAGGAATCTCCCCTCTTCGTTTCTTCATTTTAGGAACACCCTATATATTAAAAATTCAACCATTTTTGATTCGATTTTCAGAATAATTATTTCGAATAGAGCTATAAGAAATATATATCTGCCTAAAATATTTGATTTCAATCTAAGAAGGTTATTCTTGGAGGTAATAAATCAAATTTGTTGTATTCTAATCCAACATGTTTTCATAATACAGCCAAAGAATAAAAAATTCCTTGGTTCGATGCGATGAAAAACAAAGGACCTGGATTTCAGCCCACCTAACGCCATTTTAAATTGAAATCGATAACGTGCATTATACTTCGGGTTAATCACATAGGAAGAAACTTAATTGAATAAAAAAATCAAGATTAAAGGTATGCTACCAGCAGAACGTATAATCAACTCCATGCAATAAACCTTTTTAACCCAGTTATTTTGATACTTTATGAACATGAAAGCGTTGACAGGAGGCACGTTCTCTAGAACAGAAATAGGATTTTATTTTTCGTGCAAATTTGAGAGGATTATCCTGTTTCCATTGTTCGACAATTAATTCAAAACTCGACAGTACAGGGTGGTCAAATTTTTATGTTTTAGCACTACAACTTTTGAATCAGAGGAGAGAGACCAAATCTGATACCCCATTCTCATTCTCTTTTCCTGAGAAACTTACAAGGGTAGTATTCATTTTTGGCCAACTTCTTTTGTTTTCGAGTTATAAGCGAAAATTGGAAGAATGGCGATATCAAAAAAAATTATATCTCCGCTAACACTGATGATAAAGCTCTGAAATTAAAACATTATTAGGGTACTTTTTTACGTAGAATCCAGTGGCGTGCTCGTCTTTTGAGCAGAATTTTTTATTACGAAACTATGACCCGAAGTTATGTTTTTATGAATGGAAAAACCAGATTTTTGTGCCATTTTCTGAAAGCTTAATTTCTACCGATTTCAAAAATATACAACATCATATGGTTTGTTGAAAATATAAATAATAGAAAATGGTCAAAAACATTTTTTCATCTGAGAGTCTCAATATTTCTATGGTTTCAACTGTTGATGAGCACAGAAACATTTTGCTTCGTATAATTACCATAATTTCCTTCTATTAGTCCTTTGATTTCTTTCTACTCAATTTCTCCAAGATCACAGACGATAGTGTGGATATTTCCGAATTAATTGTGAGATATAAAAATTTATCAAATATAGGGTGTTCCTAATTTGGAGATACAAACGAAGAGGGGAGAAGTAATTTTAAGAAAAAAAAAGTCTCCTAAACATGTGATCTCAAACATTTCGCTTTCGAGATACAGGGTGTTAAAGTAAGAATTTTTTTCAAGTTTTTTTCTCATAGTATCTACAATTCACAAGATATTGAATCTGAAATCTGAAATTTGGCATGGATATTACAATTGAGCGTTTACACCATGTGACTTTCCATTTTGATAGCAAATCTGCAGGGTGATATTTTTTCTGAAACACTGTTTCCTGTTTTCCTCCAGAATTTTTTTTTGGTGAGCCACAGTCAATTTGGAAAATTGTTATACTAAACTTCATGGTCTCTTGTAGTTTTGTCGTATAAGCTACCAATTTCGAGAAACAAATTTCGAATAATTTTTTCGAAATCATTAGAAAAATCCAAATTGTCATAAAAATTCAGTTAGTGAGCTGTGGTGAATTAATTCATTTTTGGTTTTGACATAACTCTTTCAGTTGGATATATTGTGAATTGTAGATACTATGAGAAAAAAACTTGAAAAAACACCCTGTATCTCGAAAACGAAACGTTAGCGATCCCATATTTATGGGACATTTTTTTTCTAAAAATAACTCAAAGAATCTCCCCTCTTCGTTTGAACCTTCAATTTAGGAACAACCTGTATGTCTAGATTCGAAATTCGTAGAAATTAGTAAAGAGTATAGAAATAATGAGATTGACGGAAGGAGACTGCTCTTGTTATAGGAAGCTCTATTTTTTTGGGTTCATCAACAGTTGAAACCATAGAAATATTGATACTCTTAGATGAAAAAAAGTTTTTGAGCATTTTCTATTATTTATTTTGATACAAACCATAGAAAACTAGTGTTCCCGTTTATGAAAACATAACTTCGAGTCATAGCTTCGTAATTAAAAATCCTGCTAGAAAGACGAGCACTCCACTGGATTCTATGTAAAAAAGTGCCTAAATAATGTTTTAATTTCAGAGTTCTATCATCAGTATTAGCGGAGATATAAAGTTTTTTCGATATCGCCATTTTTCCAATCTTCGCTTAATACTCGAAAACAAAAGAAGGTGGATAAAAATGAATACTACTCTTGTTAGTTTCTCAAAAAAAGGGAACGAGGAAGGTCAGATTTTGTCTATCTCCTATGATTTGAAAGTTGTAGTACTAAAAACTGAAACATCGAAATTAGCCCACTCTGTACAATCGTATCACCTAACGTGAAAATTTTATCATTTATTAAAACGAAGATTTTTTTGAAATTGAGGGAAGAAGTGAAAATTCGAGTTGTCCCATCGAAACCCCCCGAGGAACCTGTCTCGACTCGTTAACCAGTTTTTCCAACCATATCAATTACAGACAAGCCTCTCTTATGAGAGAAAATCCCAAACTAACTCGTTTGATCATACAGTTCGTTGCGAAACGACGCGCTCCTAAGCCGGGAGCTGAAACGTAAATGGCCCCCCTTCATCCGCATCCTCGTCGTATATGAAACTCCAATTAGCCGTAAATATAGCAAAGAGTTGGAGTATCACTCGACGAAACTGTTTTTCAAGCTACTGCCAGCCAGGTCGTTGCCATCGTCCAGGTAATGAAAGGGAGTGCGGGATAATTAACCCGAAGAAGATGGACTTGTTGAAACACCTGCCACGTCCCGGGAATATCCCCAGCTATGAATAGAAATGTGGTCAATGAGGTGAGCTGAAGTTGCGTACTGGAAGGTTCGGGGTTCAAACGACTTCCCGCTCTAACCTTTTTCTTCTTTTGCAATCCCGTACGGTCGATTTTTTTTTCAGACATTTTATGATTATTACCGATCACGTTTCTTATTAAATTTCAGCTTTATTGAAAGACAAAATTCAGGAATTATTGATGAAACACTTTTCCAAAAAATTGCGATAATGATCCGAAGTATGTACTTCAGTGCAACTATACAGGGTGTTTCCAAATTAGACGTGAAACTTGGAGGAGGTTTGTATCAATCATTTGCTGTTGTTTGAGTCATAATGATTGATAACCCAAAATCAACAGTTTACGATTTATTTGAATTCTAGTGATTTTTAAAAGATTCCTCACATCACTTCATTTTTCGTCGATTCTTTCTACGTTGACCAAATTTGATTATAATTTTGAATGATTTTCATCAGTAAAGGATATGGTATGTATGAATGAAGCAAAACTATCATGTATTAGATGTTGAAACAAAATAAGTATGATTTGAAAGTTTTGGTTTATGAAGAAAATAGAAATCAATTTCTAATATCAATTTGCCTGCAACTTTAGAATTCCAAAATTCATGTATTCATTAGAATACACCAGCAGGGCCGTATCTAGGGCGTGGCAAGGGTGGTACTTGCCACGGGCGCAAGGTCCGAAGGGGCGCCAAAAAATATCAAAAATAAAAAAAAAGAAGCGCCAAGCAAAAAAAATTAATTCGAAAGATGACAACACGGTTACGTAAGTAAATAATTCGATCACAACATTTCGAAACATTGACATTCAAAAAACAAAATGGGAATGCAATTAGAAATACGAGAAATATGGTCGAATTGTAATAAAAAATTTTCAAAGATGACGCACTCTGATCATAAATATTACAATCGGCAATATCGTCATGCGATTCCAAGCATAGCCCTTTTATGAGTTGTTTACACTACATCCCTTATCGCATCCAGCTTGTTTTTTGAAGGGCGGCTTCTTTGATGATGATGGTTCATAATAATCGGTTTGTTTAGATTTTTAGGCCACATCTGTGGTATTTTAAAAACGATTTGTATTGCAGAAAATTCACCAATCAGAGTTTTGAGCTCAAGAAGTGGGAGAAAAATTGGGGAATCTTATTCTATTCTACATACATATTGATTTCTTTCAATTGTAAAGGGAAGAGCAAAAAATTTAAATTTCAATGTTCGTTTAGTGTCTATCCAGATTTGAAGTGTTATAAGTTTTGATTTTTTTTTATATTCTGACTTTTTGTGCCATTGTGCTTTTGGATTCGAGCATTGTAAATTGTGCTATTGAAGGTGAGTTGTACTAAGTATTTGTTATTTTTTATGACATTATTTTGGCATCGGATATATTCAATTATTCATATTTTAACATAATAAAATTGTTCCCTTCAATTCAAGAAGAAATATGTTTGGTTCATTGCAGAAAATATGGATTTTCAAACTTGAGTTCTCACTTCTCAGAGCGTCTTTTTTTGAAATCTAATAAAACTCAAATTTTAGTATTACTTTTTATAGTTTTCATTGAATCTTCAATCTCATCTGACAAAGATTATTCTATTGATTTTTTTATACTTAACGTATGGACTTCTTGAATATTGTAACATCGGGTCCTGTATGAAACTATTAATACGTGTTTCAAATGGTTATAAAATAGTATTTGTATGCTAAGTTTGCGGTTTTTTTTGCAGAGATTGTGATTATCGATTATTGTTTTTTAGTCAACTTACCAAGAAATTTTTATTTTACGTTTGCAGTAAATTAAATTTTAAGTTGAAGAATTTATATTTTTTAAGATAAATGTTCGTATTTATTACATAAATATGAATATTTCATTTTTTTTTTCAGAATTTGTTTTATTTTTATGCATTTCATTTAGAATGTGTATTTCAATGTTTTTGATGAAACAAATTTTCCATAAAAATGTGTATTATTTTGAAACTCTCACGGAAATATATGACTACATTATGAAAAAAAAAAAACTATAAGAAAATATGATGAATGAAAAAAAAACTACTCAATTGGGGGGGCGTTGTCTAATATATTGCCACAGGCGTAATAGTACCTAGATACGGCCCTGGTCAACAGTTTCGTTTCAGCAGATTTTTTTATAAACAACCACCCGAATTTCCGGCATAAAAAATTCTGATTAGCGTTAATGTTTGGATAGAAGCAATAGCTAATCTTTTGATTTTTTTGTCTACTTTGTGGTTGATTCTTACCATCTACTTTGTAACGGGGTTTTCTCCGTCATTTTGGTTCTGATTCTGACAATTCAGGAAGAAATAAAAAATTTCGTCTTTATGCTCTCGAGCGCCAGCTATATTTTTGAAATGGAGAAAAGTAGCAAAACCACCGGTTTATCTGATGTGGTATCGATAGTATGGAATATTTCAAATTCGAATTTCACTAATGAATTGGTTCTATGAATTCCATTTTTCATACATATCATATCCTTTCCTGATGAAAATAATCGAAAATTATAATCAAATTTGGTCAACGTAGAAAAAATTGACGAAAAATATAGTGAGGTGAGAAATTTTTCAAAAAACGCAAGAACTCAATTATCTTGGAAACTGTTGATTTTCGGTTATCAATAAATATGACTTCAAGTGAGTCATACTAACACGTCCTCCAAGGTTCACGTCTAATTTGGAAAGACCCTGCAGAGTGCAAAAGATTCGGAGATACCTTCTTCGGAGCCTGAACCCTCGCTCACGTAACGATGACGTGTAGTTTATGCCCCACGTCCATATTAAAACTAGGCAGATAGAGGAAAGATATTAAAGGGTAGAGTTCCAGAGAGGCACCGGCATACATCCGGTTTTATTCCTGTTTTTATTTCTCCGGAAGGGACGGCCATCTTGTCCCCGGGGATCGGCGTCGTGCTCACGGAGGGTCCAAAATTCGCAACGGTCGTAAACAAGGAGCAAGTTGGGAGTCCCATCTCCGAATCGGAATTCCTCCTGCCCCCCGACATTCAATTCTCGGGGACCACCGTGACCCCGCCGGTATCGATGGACGGAGGTCGGAGTTCCGCGACGTCGTCCTCGACGAGCTCGAATAGGGATGGTTCTTGTTTTTCCGCGAGTTCGATTTCAATTTTGTTTCCGAGCAAATGAAAGTTTCAGTTTGTCCATGCACAAGTGAAACACCTTGTAAAGTTATCGTATCCTTTTATTATAAAGAATCTATGGTTCTTATTATTTTATTATATAGTGAGCATTATTTCTAGCTGAAAACATTCGTTTTCGAACGAATTGTTTCCTAAAGGGTGGATAGGTGGGGGAGGAGCTATTTCGTGGCCAGCGAGATTTCCGGATCTAACACCGTTAGATTTTCATGTTTGGGGCAGTTTAAAAGAAATAGTACAACTTGTGGAGAAAATAGACGGAGCAGCGAGAAAATTGAGAGTAAATTTCATGGCTGAAGAAATTGGAAAAAAGGCACGTGATTGTATAACGAATGGTGGAGAACATTTCAAATATAACTTATGGATGAATTTTCTAATCAAATTTTGAGTTATTTGCAATTAAAAAATTTTCAATTCGTTACTTTTCTTGCTTTGCCTATATCGCCCTTCAAATCAAAATCTGCTGAAACGAAATTAGTGCCTGCATTCTCAAGAACATTTTTTTGGGAAATGAAGAAGGATTTTGGCAAGTTTCTAAAATAATTTTTTCATACATAAATTGTGGAATTCGAAAGTTGCAGGCCAATTGATATTAGAAATTGTTTTTTATTTTTTTCATGTACAAACTTTCAAATCATACTAATTCTTTTTCAACATCTAATATACGATATTTCTGGTTTTTTTTTGATGAAAATAATCCGAAATTGAAAACAAATTTGGACAACGTAGAAAAAAAAATGAGTGATACTATCACGTCTAATTTGGAAATGCTCTGTATATGTTTATACATATTGTGAAAGGTTTTCATTCCGTTTTTTCGAATGTTACTTACCAGTTCGAATATTCCTAGATCAGAGATGACTGTCACTGTTTTGTCTAATTACTACTAAAACTTTTCACTCATCACAGACCTGTAAAGAAAATTACAATGTTAGTGAACGATCGAATTCAAAAAAATATTCAATCATCGTCTTGCAATTAGTTGAATCAAACTTTACAAAGTTTCATGATTCCTCAAAATATCCGCCGCTGCTTCAACATCGAAGGTATCAATTTCAAGTGAAATAATTCGATCTGTTCCCCATTTCCCTGTCGTGTATTGCGAAACTGATGGCTCCGATCAAAAACGAGAAGGAAGAAGTGGAAACATGAGGCTCTGCAGAAACTGGGTTAGGCCATTGCCTCACCGCCGGAGTTTTAATTGATTTAGGCAAATTTGTCCTCTTTTAAATTCGTTCCGTGGAAGTTGTTCCTCCATTAAAACCAGATCTGCATTCATTTGAATTAAAATTACGTTTATTTCAATTCGGTCAGAGATTAGAGATTAGAGGATTTTGGAATAAACATTAATATTTTGAAGTAGAGGATGTTTCACATTCAGATTCCATATTCGGAAAATATATCCATATTGTGTGTGGTTCAATCAATATTTTCTTGTCACAATTTGAAATTTTTATTCTCGTGTATAATAGAAGCGAGAATATGAAGTCTGAATTTTCATTCAAAGCTCTCAACATGTTCAGTCCTTGAAGAAAGTTGGGAATGTCTCAAAAAGTGCGAAGAAGTGAAGGCAGGCACTTTCAACGGTTTCTATGAATAACATCTTGAATTCTTTTGATAAATAATTTCAACAAATCCCAACTTTCTTGGAGAGTAAAAATTTTGAAAGCATTAAATGAAAATTCAGGCTTTTATTTTCGCTTCTATTGTAATCGAGAATGAAAACTTCAAATCTTGACAATAAAATATTGATTGAACCACAAACAACATGGATATATTTTCCGAATATGGAATATGAATTTCCTCAGGTTGATTTTTAATGGAATTGCTTGAAATAAATATAAAACCATCATTATATTTACATATTCGGATTGAGAATCGATTTAGCATTCAAAAAATATGGGAAAATATTATGAATTATATTTTGGAAGAAAAAAGTTTTCCGTTTTCTAGGAAACCGGGAGTCCAAATGAGGGAACAAATGGTAAGAAATGGTCCATTGACCTACTTTTTTCGAAAACCAGCCAAATTTAGAAATTTTTCGTTTTGGAAAAACGGTTTTTTTTCAATAACTTTTCATGCTTTGGTTCAATAGTTTTTCTGATAACATATTTGGATAGCCCTTAGAAAATACCATTATATGTATTGATGAGTCTATTTTCAGTTTTGCTCAAAGAATAAGTCACAGAATTCAGTGACCCGCTTACGTGAAACACCCTGTACATAGATGTCGTATATCTACGAGGAACGTATTATATTATACTAATCAACCGCAATCCAAAGATCGGTACGGAAAATCACCAGCGTGTCCTGGGAAAATGTTAAAGTAATCAAGAAATTCAAGATCATTTTTCATAATTTGAGAACGATTTTTTATCTTTATTCTATAACTCATAATTTTTCGCACTAGTGAAAAAAGTTGAACTTTTGGCACTGTAGATAGAACAAAGAGTATTATCCTTTTGCACGATCGTAGCAACAGATACCAAAAATCATGACCTCCCACACGAAAACTCGTCTTAACAAGCTGCGCGCAGATTATCGCGAAGAACCCTCGCATTGTCACTTTCTGGAAGCCCCGCAATTCCTCATATCCCTCCCCGGTTGGCAGCCCGAACGACATTTATCACATCCCCAAGAATGAAAAATGATAACAGGAACCAACAACTGTGAATATCTTCCAGCGGAACTGGCAAGACGCTGACGTTGACAAGCTAATAATTACTTCGTAACGGACGTTTTGAATTAACGCCAGTCTGCTCCTTACCAGTTCATGCTCGAACTCTGTAATTAGAGAAGATCAAATCTGTTGGATTGATGAATGGGAGAGATTCGAAAAAAACTTGATCGATGAAAAGAATCAGGAATTATGCGGGGTGTTTCCAATTCAGACGTGAACCTTGGAGGAGGTGTTAGAATCATTCATTTGGTGTCGATTGATCCATATTTATTGATAACCAAAAATCAAGAGTTTCCGAGATATTTGTGTTTTTGTGTTTTTTTTGAAAAATTTCTCACCTTACTTCATTTTTCGTCTATGTTTTCTACGTTGACCAAATTTGATTATAATTTTGGATTATTTTCATCAGATATGTATGAAAAAAGCAAAACTATCTTATATTAGGTGTTGAAAATGAATTAGTATGATTTGAAAGTTGGTATATGAAGAAAATAAAAATAATAATCTGATATCAATTTGCCTAAAACTTTCGAATTCCACAATTCATGTATGAAATAATTATCTTAAAAACTTGCCAAATTCCTTTTTCATTTCCTAAAAAAGTTTTCGTGAGAATGCAGGCACTATTTTCGTTTCAGCAGATTTTGATTTGAAAGGGGATATAAGCCAAGAAAGAAAAGTAACGAATTTAAATATTTCTTTATTGCATTTGAACTTAAAATTTCATTCAATTATTTCCTTTCTATTAATTTTGACCAATCGCTATCAAGAATTGGTATGTCAAATATAAATTTTAAGTGGAAAAATTACTCAACAACTGTCAACTCAGCTGTCAGCAGTTTTTCTGGAAAAAAAATTGGAAAAATTTCATGCAAGTTTGACAAGTTGCTTTGTAAAAACAAACTAGATGGTTTCTATGCTGTGTTGCTATGTATCGTTACCAACAACAAAGATCACAAACAACGCTTACAAATTTATTAATTTTTCTACTGAAACTTAAAATGAATCGGTTTGGAAATGTTTCCGAAAGTGAAATTAATGCGGCTGTTGAAAATAGTTTTCCATTAAATACTCAGAAAATTCACACATAAAATGTTCATTCAACTCAGGAAATAATCTTACCAAATATCCCTCGAGCATTTAATTTTTCCTGTGGGAAAATTGGAACACTCGTTTCTAAGTAATCTGTTTTAACAAATAGCATTCGCGAAAGTGGAAAAATCCTCGTCTTCGACTCGGATTTTTAAAACCACTCTCGCTCATGCTATTTGTTAAAACAAATTACTTAGAAACTCGTTTTTCCGAATTTTTCCGGAAAAATTAAATGCACTAGGGATATCACCACCGAAAATTCATTCATAAATTATGTTCGAAATATCCTCCACCATTCCTTATACAAGAACGTGCCCTCTTTCTAATTTCCTCAGTCCTGAAATTTACTCTCAATCTTCTCGGTGCTCCATCTTTCATCTCCACAAGGTGAGAACTCAAATAACTCGTAAACTTGATTTTTGGTTACAAATAAATATGGCTCAAACGACAGCCAATGAGTCACACTATCCTCCAAGTTTCACGTCTAATTTGGAAAAACCCCGTATATATTTTTCACTCGAGTTCTACGTAAACCTGAATGGGAGGAGAATTTCAGCACGAACAATCCGATCTTAACACGGCGTCCGATGACCAGTTTCCATTCCGGAACGGACGTGCCCAAATCCAATTCTTCTTTTAATACGACGCGAATTGGAGACGGGTACGTGTACGTTAAATTCGTTAGCGCCGGAATTTTTGACTGTCACACTTCGGACTTAACGAACTTAACGAACTCGGAGGAGGAAGGGAATTTGATTAGTCGATACCGCATTACTGCAGACCTGAGTGTCCTTTTTTCTGTACTCGGAGTGATTGGAGGATGGAGGACTTGATTCGAAGGATTCCGGATGATGATTTGTTTTGTTATCGGAAGTCTGTCGCAAGTTTTGGGCTTATTTATGTGACTATACACAGATTTCTGAAAGGAGCCAAACTTCGGTGGGAGATCGTACATCAGATTTGCAACAAAAAAATGTTATATGACACATGGTCGAAATATTAACGGTTATAATAATTTAACATTTCTTGATTTCTAGGATTATTTCAATTTTTACCATGAAATAAATTATACTTCAGTTATCCTTGTAGCCTCATCAAAGTAGACCACATATCTGGAAACAGCAATAAATTTTCTACAATATAAAAATTTCTGCGTGCAAAAAAAATTCGTATTTCGGCCGTGGTAAGGAGATGTATATCACGATTTTGAAATGAACAAAACCAGTCATATTTTGCCAATGGTTTTATCGATGGAAAAATCATTAATTATGAAGAAGTTTTCTTTCCAGCAACAAATACCCCATTTAGTTTGCTTTCGAATGACATATCAAATTTGGTGCTGGCTGCTTGCGTTCTGCCCTAATATCATGGCTAACAAGATAATGACGAAAAAGTCGAAATATTCCAAACATATATTTGCTCTATTAAAAATTCTTTATAATTGAATATTGAAGTAATTTTCATGGAAATCATGAATTTATCGGTCGATTCAAAATAATTTGAAGGAATAAACCAAATTTTAAGATTTTATGAAAACATGTGAGGAAAATTGAGTACTACTACTTGTAACAATTGTTCAAAATGTCCACCGACTTGTTCAATACCATTCACATATCGTTTTCGCACCGAATCGACAACTCTGTGAAGTTCACAACGTTTCTGACGAATTCCTGCACAACACAAATTTATTCTCTCGATCAAATCCTCTTGATTCTGAACGCGAATTTGATATACTTTTTCTTCCAAGGGATAAGGCGCGCATTCGCCATTTTGCAACCAAACTAGATTGTCCATTTCTCATTGTAACAAAAATTTCAGTGATGATATTATTGATCTACAATTGAGTTGTATCACCAATTATATCTTCGCAATATAGATATTGAATTCCAAACTGCTACGACAAATATCGAATAGGAAAAAAAATTTCAATAATTGAATTTATATTTTGTTTGAATAAACGATATACTATACAGCTACTTCAATACTCCAATTTTCAAATTGATCAGACTCATCAACATTTTCTCACTCATAAAATTGCCTTATTCTCATGCAAATGAAAAAATTGTTCCTATGCGACGCATTCGCCATTTTGCAACCTATTAGTTATTAACATTTCTTGATTTCAACGAACATTTCAAGTTCTTCCATGAAATCAATTATACTTCAGTTACCCTTGTAGCCTCATCAAAGTTGACAATATATCTGGAAACAGCATCGAATTTGCTACAAGATAAGAATTTCTGTGTGCCAAAAAAATTCTTATTGCGGGCGTGGTAAGGAGCACACAGAAATTCTTATCTTATGGCAAATTTTATGCTGTTTCCAGATATGTGGTCAACTTTGATGAGGCTACAATGATGACTGCAGTATAATTGATTTTATGGAAAAATTCGAAATATTCCATGAAATCAAGAAATGTTGAATTGAAGAATAACCGTCAACATTTCGACCATGTGTTATGTGACATTGCATTGACATATTGCAAATCTCATTTATGATCTCCTCCTGAATTCCAGCCCTTATAAAATTAGATATATATACTCCGTTTAAGAATTATTGACATCTCGGTTGGCTGTGAAAAATCGAATTTAAGTTGGTAATAGACTATTCAGTAATATTTTGGGTTGCTGAATTCAGGTTGGTATAGGAATATCACTAACATTACTTATAGAAATCTTGCTTTGATGATTTTAACGAAGATATTGGTGAATATGTAATTATAAAAATTTGCTCTGAATTTGAGTATTTTTTGTCTTATGCTATTAAAATGGCTGGAATTGACCAGGATTCCAGGATACATCGCGCCTAACAAGAGAACGCCAGGCAGTTTGTCGGTGTTACTTCGAGTTTTTCAAAGATTTGGCATATATTTCCGCTAGTGTTTCAGGTAAACTGTTATTCACCGACTCAAAGTGTATTCTGATTGATCAATGTCTCTTAAATTTTCAGATTTCACCAAGCCCTGTCCGTAGAATATTAGCATGTTATTACAGCCTGGAATTAGCAGTGGAAGAAAACCTGTGCGATACGATTATTCCTTCAAAGAGACATTGAATGACTTTGTTTTTGCTAGAATTAAAAAATGAATATATCAGTTTAGATATCCTTTTCGAACTGGCCAAAGAGCACCTAGATTTCAATTGATCAAAGTCAACATTATATTATATCATGAAAAAAATCGTATACAAATACAAAAAAGTTGATCGAAGGAAAATTCTTACTGATAAACAGAAGAATATAATAAAAATAGTAGGATATTGTGATAAATACCGAGAATGCATGGAACAAAACGTAAAATTCATTTATCTAGATGAAATTTGGATATTCAAAAACGGTATTCAAATTCGTCAGTGGACACTAAAAAATAATCCAAAAGGTATGCCGAGTATATTCAAGGGTAAAGGCAGAAGGTGCACTATTTTGAATGCTGGAACAATTGATGGATTTTTACCTGGATCTGATCCGATTCTTGACAGTGGTATTAATGATAAGGATTACTATGGATGGTGAATTATTTCATAAATGGGTTATTGAAAAATTGAAACCTTCCCTGCAAAAGGATGCCCATCAATAGGATTATGTCAGCTTATTCAATAAACACATCCAAATCACTACACTACGTGGAAACAAAGTTTTCAATGATATTTTTATCTTTGCTCTTGTATCATTCATAGATATTTTAAGTTTATTTATTATACTTATACTGTATACCCTATTCACATTCCCTCTCCTAATACACATGCTATATTGTTCCCAATTCAAAAGTATACTGAATAATTGTAAAATTGCTACATAAATTCTTAATTTTTGTTTCTTCCTTATTTCTTGATACATTAAAACGTTTTTTCCAATCCATTCTTTTGACCCTGTGCTTGCGAAGTATCCAAAAATTTTTTTTCTGTTGCACCACTAGCTACCTGCTAGAATTCCATTAATTATCCTTCTCGAATCCTGACATAAAATGGTACTCTTATAGTTATATGGTTAGAATTTTGCAAGATTTCCAATACCAATAAATATTGCATGGTCCTCAGTGAAAATAAATATTTATTTGAATGATCTTCAATTTTCCACTTGACTTTTATATGAACGATAAGTTCAGATAATTTCATATGAAAGCATTCCACGATATTCTTGCGCTTTCAAACCTGAACTCCCATGTAAAAACTGCAATCGAAATATTCCGGCTTAATTATTCGATAATTCGTATACTCAACACTTTTCTAGGTTATATTTATGTTCCATTTCTATGATGAAATTTAGTTACTTTTTAGTAACCTGAAATAAAGCCTCGACTGGACGTTCATGGCCTGCTTCGATGTCAATAATTCTTAAATGGACTATATGTGAATTGAGGAAAAGAATTGAAAGAAAGGGATGATCCAGAAATAAATCGACAGTAGGTATCGCATTTCACCAAGGATGCCCCAGTTCCAATCTTTGGGATAACCCCGCTAAAACCTCGAAAAAACACGGTAAACGAGACGGCTCGAATTGAACCCCTGATTGGATTTGCATAATTTCCATCTCGAAATTGCCGCGTCCCCTTCTTAACGACGACACGCGGAACGAGAAACTTCCCGAGACGCGTCACTGCCAAATTGGACAGATTGGCGTTAATTCAGGGAAGACGCGTAAAAAATATACGAAGATTCCGTATTCCCGATGTTGTTTCAATTCCCGCGATCCGCATTCACTCCAAATTAATTGCTATCAATTTAAAGTTTAATTTAAATGCGTCGGATGTTCCACTTGGCCTTCGCGCCGGATTCAATTTGCGGAGTAAGAGGAGGAGGGACTGATGGGGAGAGATAGGGGTTCATTTTCTTGTAGGATTCAAACACTACATGATTAATGGAGGGG
Source organism: Aphidecta obliterata (assembly GCA_963966015.1). Lineage (NCBI taxonomy): Eukaryota > Metazoa > Arthropoda > Insecta > Coleoptera > Coccinellidae > Aphidecta > Aphidecta obliterata. The sequence goes on along the minus strand of OZ014429.1, from coordinate 43,566,175 downwards.
TGGGTCAAAGCGCAGGTTGGTACACGTTGGGTTCTCTTAAGACACCGCATGCGTAGGATACCAGGAAATAATTCTTAAGATATCTAAAGACATTTTCTGATAATACGAAAGTAATACTGTTTGGTTCATTCTTCGGGTCGCGGAGTTTTCCTTAATTCGAAATTCCAATTCGAATGTGTCAGACGTCCAATTTGTCTCCGACGCGGGAAATTCAATTTGCCGGCCCAGATGAGGGCTGAAATAACGCCCGAGGCGGGTACGTTCCGTCAGAAAGAGCGATAAAGGTTTATTTTCTGAGAAAATTGTAACACAACCGCATGATTAATGAACGGGGCAGGTCAACTGTGCATGCCATCGAATGCCGTATTATTTTCGTACATTAAAGGTGAGCCGATTCTCGGATAAAATTCTCGATCCGACGCGATTAAGGGGTTGAATTTTATTCTATTATCCGACACGACACTTCTATTATCCGCTACGTGCCCGAATTCGACGATACGGATATACGTTCGCCGGCCAGTCGGCATTAATTACGACGCTTATCGCCGCCTGCAAATTGATAATCAATTCGGCGAGCGGAAGAGATTTTCCCGCTCTGTAGGTGTGCCGAAAATTTGCCGACACGTATTCAGGATTTTACGCGTAACACCTAATTTTCCACCTTGCGTGCTCCCATCAGTTAATTTTAATACTGGATTTTCGGGTAATCCCAAAAGAATTTGAAAAAATATTGAAATTTCTTGAAAGTTGAACTGAGATATGTACAGGGTGTTTCGCGTAAGCAGGTCACTGAATTTTGTGACTTATCCATAGAACAAAACTGAAAAGGGACTCATCAATATGATAGTATTTTTCAAGGGCTATCCAAATCCAAAATGTTCATCAAAACGAAGTGAAGATTTTAACAGCTGCAATACTCGACAGAAACATAATTTTAGCCTTCCATATTCCAGAATTAACAGGGCGCAGCAAGGTCAAAATTTCGACAAGAAGGTCGAAAATCTGCTGCTACAAAAGACCATTTAGAGATGGATGAATTTTTGAAGTGTATTGTGTCTGTGAGTTGTTGTCATATTGTAATCGTATTATATACTTTTGTTTTAACTTTGACAAACCGTGTAATATTTTGACGGTAAATATTGTTATGGATCTTCTGTGAAATTAAAGAAATTAATTTAATTTTGAAGATGATTGAAATCCAATAACAATTTCAAAGAATTTCGTTCAATTTTCCCAAGACTCTATCTCAAAGAGGGTTCTAAGATGAACAATAAAAAAATTTTACATAATTATATTTTTAACAATCGAATTCAATTGAACTAACTCTAACTATTCTATAATTCTCAAATCAGTAAATCCTTTCAAACCAAAAGACTGCACTCACAGAACAAAGCTATGTCCAAATATAGTTCTTCAATTTCCCCTGGCTTGTTTCAGTATGATAACATTGGCACGCTGCTCTTTATATCTCTTCAACTTTAAGTTTAATTTCTATGCTTTCAAAGTGCACAAAGTTCCACTTGACTTGTTTTTTAACAAAATTCTCGATGTTTTCTTGATTCAATCTCAGTTCGAACAAATTTTTTTTTAAGGATCAATCTCCACTCTGACATTCCTCAATTTTCACCACCGGCTTACTTAATTCTTATTTAATATCGCGTTTCCATGGTTACCTATTCCAACATTCTTGGTAGATTCTTTCCACTTCTTCATTTCATATACATCATTATTTTTATATACTTCATGCCCTTAACTAACTAAACTCAACTATTTAAAATCAATCATTTCAACAAATTCATATTTTTCTTTTCAAATAAAATGAACCCTTTTTGAAAATAAAATATTACAATAATTTATCAATTTATCGAATTTACTGAATTGACTAAGATATTCGAAGGTTCTTGAATTTTTGGTGATTAATTTTAGTTTATTTTAATCTAAATTTTTGGAACTTTGAGAAATATGATCATGTTTTAATTTCCATGACAATATTGATAGTGTACACTCATATTGTAGGTACATTTTGAAAATAAATTATTATTATTATTAAATATGTTATCGGAAAAACTATCGAACCAAAACATAAAAATTTATTGAAGAAAAACAAAAATGTTCGGCAAATTTGGCTGGTTTTCAAAATAAGAAGGTCAATAGACCATTTCTCACCAATTGTTCCTTCATTTGAACTCATGGTTTTCTAGAAAACGGAAAATTTTTCATTGCAAAATATACTTCATAATATTCCCTCATATTTTTTGAATGCTCAATCGATTCTGAATCTGGATATGTAAATATAATGGTGATTTTATATTTATTTCGAGCAATTCTATTCAAAATTAACCTGAAGTAATTTAGATTCTATATTCGGAAAATATATTCATGTCGTCTGTGGTTCAATCAGGTTGAGATATTCGAATCAAAATTCAGGCTTCACATTTTCCTTTCTATTATAATCGAGAATGAAAATTTCAAATTTCGACAATCAAATACTGATTGAACCAGACACATCATGGATATATTTTCTGAATATGTAATCTGAATTTCCTCAGGTTGATTTGGATGGAATTGCTGGAAATAAATATGAAAGCACCATTATATTTACATATTCGGATTCAGAATCGACTGAGTATTCAGAAAATATGGTAAAATGTTATAAAGTATATTTTGCAAGGTTCTCTAGAAAACCGGAGGTTCAAATGAGAAAACGATGGGTTATAAATCATCTTTAGACCTTCTTATTTCGAAAACCAGTCAAATTTGCGCAAAATTTTTATTAGAAAAATGGTTTTTCCTCAATTGATTTTCACGGCTTGGTTCGATAGTTCCTCCTTTAAAATATTTGGATAGCCCTTGAAACATTCTATCATACTAATGGGTCATTTTTCCATTTTGTTCAAAGGAAAAGTCACAAAACCCAGTGACCCGCTTACATGAAACACCCTGTACATACTTGAGTATAACTGAAGCAAGAAAGACGTTGAAGGTACTCTGAAACATATATGGAAGCACTAAACTAAGGACATGCAGCACAGAGGCCATCCTGAGTGCTTCTATTCGGTTTTCCTTTTTCCTCGCCTTCTATTAAACCTTCGAATATTCCCTCCTTGAAAACCTGGATCCAGATGAAAACGTTGCGCTTCAAAATTCCATGCAAGACTATCTCTGCGTCCTGTAATCCTTAGAAGACGCTTTTGGAACAGGAGATTCGTTACATTGTATTCTTGAATCCTTGAAACCTCTACTATTGCGAAAAGGGGTAATAAAAATTTCGGATATCGAAAACATAGATTAAACTCAATCTGCAAGAAAACCCATTCTTGTGAAAACAACGAAATATTTACGAATAACAATAACTACCTGAACCCTTACTAAACCCCAAGAAAGGGTAATTCCGAAGCCTATCCAGCATCACTTCCGGCACTAATTAGAGAGAGGTCCTGTTTTATCGGCCCTCGAAATGAAACAGTTTTTCCGCCATCCCATCCGGTTTTACGACTCCCCCCGAATTTTATAACCGCCCGGAAAGAAAACTTATTAAAATTTTAAAAACAATGGCCTCGTTTTTGACAGCCTTTCAACAGTCGAGACGAGCCGACAAGGGACGTCGACCAATATAGAATTCGCGAAGGAAGTTTCGAATTGATTAACAGGAGAATTACGTCGCCCCTTCTAATAAAACCAACGTCGCAAATTACCTTGTATATTTCGTCGTTTATTCAACGTTGACGTTCGTCGAGCTCGTTGAAGTTTCGGTGAATCTGGTTAATTAGTAGCTCGATACTACTCGGAAAAGGGTTGGGTATTACTGATCTCGGTGTCCCAGAATGAATGGATAATCCTGTAACACTGTAAAGAAGAGCTATTGGACTTTCTGAAAAAAATACAAAAAAAAATCTATCGGCACTAGAAATATTTTTTTTTCAAAATAATGATTTATTGCACATTACGTTGCGTTTCTATGTAACACGCTCACAAATGAATCAAATCAAACAGTTTCTTCATGGTGAAATAAGTTATGAAGATGTATTGTACCATTTTGAAATTTACATGAAAGGCGCATATTTTTTTTTCGAGTTGGCTGTACAGGCTTTCCCAAATTTTATTTCCACCATGAACTATTAAACTTTCACATTATGAAATATTCATCACATTTTATGATGAAATTTGAAGTTGGTTTTTTTTTTCAAGAAAGTTACAGATATCTGAACGGTTTTCAGCATATCTATTGGTGATTCAATGAAGAATATTTCACCATAAAGAAACTGATGTATTTGATCCACTTGTGAGCGTGATACACAAAAACGCAACGTGATGTGCAAGAAATTATTATTTTGAAAAAAAAAAATATTTTTAGTAGGAATTTATTTTTTTTGTATTTTTCTCGGAGTCCAATAGCTCTTCTACAGGGTCTTTCACGAGGAACCTCACCCATATTTATACGGGAAACTACTGAACGTATTTTCATGAAATTCAGCACTTATAAGTATTTCACGATGCTGATGAAATTTAAAATATTTTCAAGGCATGAGCACCTCCGGTTTTTCCGGAAATGACGTCAACTTCCGTTTTTCAAATTAGAACACCATTTTTTTATTGCAGAAATAGATTCCTTAGAAAATTTCAAGTTATTTTGATGTAACATTTTTCAGTTTTGGTTGAAAAATTCTCTCTGAGCGGGAAAATTCGAAAAAAAAATCGAAAATAGAGCTCCGCTGAAACAAGAATAACTTCGAGGTTTTTGGATGGAAAGTTTTCATTTTTGGGATTTTTCAAGATGTAAGATTGATGTATCCACTTTAAAAATCGAAATCGCGATTCATGATACAGGGGGTGAAAAAATCGCTTTCAAAGTTAGGGATGACAAAATCGTGAAAAATCAATTTTTTCAAATTAAAACCCCATTTTTTTATGGCAGATATTGAATCTACGTTAAAAAATAATGTGAGTGTATGCATCACACCCTTGCCCTAAAATGGATATTTTCTGAGTTATTCACAAAAAACTGTTTTTCGTCTTGAATTTTCAGCTATTTCTTTTCCCTTCACGCCAAAAAGATGAAATTTTCAGGAACTGTTACTTAAACCATGTTTTAGATTTTACTACCCTAATATGCGAGAGAAAAAAGTTACAGGTTGTTCCTAAATAGATGGCGAATTTGGATTCGAATTTGTATCGGAAACCTCTTTATTTCAACTAATCGGCCATCGATTTTCTCTCCAGTGATAAATAAATAATTCCTTATGAACCATATGCAAAAACTTACCATGTTTTACATTCTTTTTTTTTAATGATAGATATCATTAATTACATCTGCCAAATTCCTCTTTATTCAGTAGCATTTTGTGTTTACTATTAATTTGGTGATAATTCGTATTAAGTTATAAAATCGATCACTATGCCTAATTTTACCAATGAAGATTATTTAAATCTCATTCTACTTCATGGAGAATGTAATAAAGTTGTAGATAGAACGATTCGACTGTTCATTGAGAGGTTTCCTGACCGACCCAGACCAACGAGAGATACCATTAACAGAACCATGACAAACTTGAGAAATGTCGGATCTTTCGTTAAGAAAACTATACACAGAGAAAAAAGTGTAGTAGAAGATGAGAACAACGAAATTACAGTTCTTGCATATTTTCGTGTGAATCCTCAAAATTCTCTCAAAGATGCCGAGATTGATCTGGGATTATCTCAATCGAGTGTTTGGAGAATATTAAAAGAACATAAAATGCACCCATATAAATTCAATAGGGTACAGCATTTGAAGGAAACTGATTTCGTCAGGAGAACAGAGTTTTGCGAAGCTATGATGATTCGATTTCAAGAGAATGAAAACTTTTTGGACTGTATAATTTGGACAGATGAATCTAAATTCAGAAAGAATGGTTCTTTCAATAGGCATAACAGTCATTATTGGGATGAAGAGAACAACCACCACTTCAGACAATGGAACTTTCAGGAGACCTGGAGTTTCAATGTTTTTTGCGCCATCAAAAATAATGCAATTCTCGATGTTCACATTTATGATGAGACTTTAACTGGTAAGATAGAACACTACACATGTTTGCATTATTTAAAGAATGTTCTCCCTTAGGAGATAGATATTCTGACATATTGACTCAAATAATTGAGCCGCTAGTACAGAACCATAATGACTTATGGTATCAACAAGATGGCGCGCCTCCACACAATTCACTCAATGTGTCAAATATCCTCTACAGGCTATTTGAAGATCGATGGTTGGCGAAAAATGGTCCACATCTTTGGCCACCACGTTCTCCCGATTTAACTCCTTTAGACTATTATGTTTGGGGTAGGATAAAAAATATTGTCTACTCAACTCCCCTGACTGATAAAGAGGACTGCATAGAACGAGTCAGAAATGCGTTCAGGTTTGTTTAGATTTTTAGATTCATAGTGTTGAAACTCAATTTGGTTTTTAAACTCTTTTGCAGATATCTTCCTCCCGATGAAATAAGAAGAGCAACGCACGAAGCATTCCTGAGACGTATAAATAAATGTCTAGAAATTAACGGTCAAAACTTTGAGCATCTTCTCTAGTTATAACTGCGAGAGTTTGCCATGGTTCTTCTAATAGTAACTTGAAGTCGGTTTCAAGAAGGGGTGAAAAATCTACAGCATGGTTCAAATAACAGTTCCTGAAAATTTCATCTTTTTGGCGTGAAGGGAAAAGAAATAGCTGAAAATTCAAGACGAAAAACAGTTTTTTGTGATTAACTCAGAAAATATCCATTTTAGGGCAAGGGTGTGATGCATATACTCACATTATTTTTTAACGTAGATTCAATATCTGCCATGAAAAAATGGGGTTCTAATTTGAAAAAATTGATTTTTCACGATTTTGTCATCCCTAACTTTGAAAGCGATTTTTTCACCCCTTGTATCATGAATCGCAATTTCGATTTTCAAAGTGAATACATCAATCTTACATCTTGAAAAATCCCAAAAATGAAAACTTTCCATCCAAAAACCTCGAGGTTATTCTTGTTTCAGCGGAGCTCTATTTTCGATTTTTTTTTCGAATTTTCCCGCTCAGAGAGAATTTTCCAACCAAAACTGAAGAATGTTACATCAAAATAACTTGAAATTTTCTAAGGAATCTATTTCTGCAATAAAAAAATGGTGTTCTAATTTGAAAAACGGAAGTTGACGTCATTTCCGGAAAAACCGGAGGTGCTCATGCCTTGAAAATATTTTAGATTTCATCAGCATCGTGAAATACTTATAAGTGCTGAATTTCATGAAAATACGTTCAGTAGTTTCCCGTATAAATATGGGTGAGGTTCCTCGTGAAAGACCCTGTGTACAGTGTTACAGGATTATATATTCATTCTGGGACACCCTGTATATAATTATATTTTTCAAATGGAAAGCCTTGTTTCGATTATTTCCTTCCTATTAATTTTGACCAATCGCTATCAAGAATTGGTATGTCAAATATAAATTTTAAATGGAAAAATTACTCAACAACTGTCAACTTAGCTGTCAGCAGTTTTTCCGGAAAAAAAAATTGGAAAAATTTCATGCAAGTTTGACAAGTTGCTTTGTAAAAACAAACTTGATGGTTTCTTTCCTGTGTTGCTATGTATCGTTACCAACAACAAAGATCACAAACAACGCTTACGAATTTATTAATTTTTCAACTGAAACTGAAAATGAATCGGTTTGGAAATGTTTCCGAAAGTAAAATTAATGCGGCTGTTGAAAATAGTGTTCCACTAAATACTCAAAAAATTCACACATAAAATGTTCATTTAACTCAGGAAATAATCTTAGCAAATATCCCTCGGGCATTTAATTTTTCCTGTGGAAAAATTGGAACACTCGTTTCTAAGTAATCTGTTTTAACAAATAGCATTCGCGAAAGTGGAAAAATCCTCGTCTTCGACTCGGATTTTTGAAACCACTCTCGCTCATGCTATTTGTTAAAACAAATTACTTAGAAACTCGTTTTTCCGAATTTTTCCGGAAAAATTAAATGCACTAGGGATATTACCCCCGAAAAAACAATCTTTATTACTACGGACGATAATCCGACCTATCTAGCATACAGTTAGAAAGAAAATTCTTTTAATTATTGACGATTTGATCGTCTTCGGAGGTATTTATAACCCTATCTCATCTGATACTTCCAGAATGAAAACAACAAACAATGAACACCTGCACTTGTGCGTCATTGCGAAATTCAAGACATCATCAAAATAATACATAATCATATATTTTAACATTAAAATGGATAATAGATAAGCGGTTCATCTGACATATACAGGGTTGGCATTATGTAATTATATGTTTTCATCTTCGAGGGTTGGTTGTCAGAATAATACCATAAAATTCAACCGTTTGTTATCATGGATCGAGTCCAAAATCTACCTCACTCAATCGAATCTTCCCGGCTGTTAATAACGTTATCGCCCTTGGGTCTGACCTATCGCCAGGCTGAAACCCAATACGGGGAACGTAGATTACAAAAACGTCAAAGTCGAAGAAGGGCATCCGCAGTTCGAATACCAGATAGCAATTACACACGTAAACGAACCATTAAATCGAAATTGCATATTTATTTGGGAAGTTATGTGGTCGCAAATTCGGGCCGAACGTACTGTGCGGCATATTTTGCCCTACCGGTGTCATACGAAGCGGAACCTGCCAATAACGACGAACGCCGTTCTGCGGTTCGGTAATGGAGAACTGCAATAGCACATAAAATGACGATTCGCATAAAAACCGTGGTCCGATGGTGGGGATCACTAGGTTTGCTTTTCGGGGAAACGGTAACAAACGGTTGACAGACGAAATTTTCCGATTGTATAGAGCTGTCAGTTCCCTATTGGATTTTGTGGCTGTTCATCAACATTGATTTTTTACAACTGTGGAATAGTGGGAGTTTATTTGCGGTCAACAGATCACCGAGTATATTCCTTTCTATTTATATAATCAAGTAGCTATATCTGGGAGATTTTGACATTTTTTAATTCAACAATGTGTAATTATTTCAAATTCCAATGCATTCATGAATATGGGTATGATTTTTCATGTATCGATTTATATTACTCTCAAAAACAGGATTTTCCTGGATTTTGCAGTATGTACTTCAATTGTTAAATAGAAATGCGATATGAACATCCCTTCTGATATCAAAATACAAAACAAATACCAAATAATTATATCTTAGCAATATAGAGTTTGAATTCCAAATTGCAACGACAAATATTAAATAGATGAAAAACTTTCAATAGGTCAATTTATATTTCGTTTGAATGAAAAAATATTCTATAGAGCTACTCTAATACTCCAAAATTTTCAAATTGATCCCACTCATCAACATCTCATCACTCATAAAACTGCCTCATTCTCATGCAAATAAGGAAATTGTTCCTATGCGACGCATTCGCCATTTTGCAACCTATTAATGTCGCGTATTTTATATTGTTGCTGGAATCTGATCAATGAAAAAATTGCTCTGATACTACGATTCCTTACATTGATCGTACTTACCACTGTCTCGTCATTCAAAAATTGCTTTATTTTCATTTCAACCAAGGAAATATTCCTAAGACGCGCATTCGCCATTTTGCAACCAAATTATATCTTCCATTTCTCATTGTAACAAAAATTTCAGTTATGATATTGTTGATCTGAAATCAAGTTTATCACCAATTATATCTTCACAACATGGATTTTGGATTCTAAATTGCAACGACAAATATCAAATAGATAAAAAACTTTCGATAATTCAATTTATATTTTGTTTGAATAAAAAAATATTTTATAGAGCTATTCTAATACTCCAAAATTCTCAAATTGAACAGACTCATCAAAATTTCAATACTCATAAAAATGCCTTATTCTCATGCAAATAAAAAAATTGTTTCTATGCGACGTATTCGCCATTTTGCAACCTACTAATGTCGCGTATTTTATATTGTTGCTGAAATTTGAGTGATGATAATATTGCTTTCATACTACGATTTCTTACATTGATCATACTTTTCACTGTTCCATCATTCAAAAATTGCTTTATTCCTTTTCAACCAAGCAAATATCCATAAGACGCGCATTCGCCATTTTGAAACAAAATTATATCGTCCATTTCTCATTGTAACAAAAATTTCAGTGATGATATTATTGATCTGCAGTAGAGTTGTATCACCAATTATATCTTCGCAATATAGATATTGAATTCCAAACTGCTAGGACAAATATCAAATAGAAAAAAAAAATTCAATAATTTAATTTATATTTTGTTTGAATAAACTATATTCCATAGAGCTACTTCAATACTCCAATTTTCAAATTGATCAGACTCATCAACATTTTATCACTCATAAAATTGCCTTATTCTCATGCAAATAAAAAAAATTGTTCCTATACAACGCATTCGCCATTTTGCAACCTACTAATGTCGCGTATTTTATATTGTTGCAGGAATATAAGTGATGAAAATATTTCTCTGATACTCCGATTTATCACATTGATCATACTAATTACTGTTTCATCATTCTGAAATTGCTTCATTTCCTTTCAACCAAGGAAATATCCCTAAGATGCGCATTCGCCATTCTGAAACCAAATTATATTGTCCATTTATCATTGTAACAAAAATTCAGTGATCTTATTATAGATCTGAAATCAAGTTGTATCACCAATTAAATCTACACAATATAGAATTTGAATTCTATACTGCAACGACAAATATCGAATAAATAAAAAACTTCATCAATCAATAATTCGATTGATATTCTGCTTGAATAAGAAGATATTCTATAGAGCTACTCTAATACTCCAAAATTTTCAAGATTTATCCGACTCATCAACATTTCATCACCCATAAATTTGCCTTATTCTCATGCAAATAAATAAATTGTTCCTATGTGACGCATTCGCCATTTTGCAACCTACTAATGTCGAGTATTTCATATTTTGCAGAAATTTGAGTGATAATGATATTGCTCTGATACTCCTATTCCTTGCACTGATCATACTTATTACTATTTCATCAATCATTCAAAAATTGATTTATTTCCTTTCAAGCAAGGAAATATCCTTGAGACGCGCATTCGCCATTTTGCAACCAAATTATATTGTCCATTTCTCATTGTAACCAAAATTTCAGTGATGATATTATTGATTTGAGAATGAGGTGTATCATCAGTTATATCTTCGCAATATAGAGTTTGAATTCTAAACTGCAACAACAAATATCGAATAGAGAAAAAACATTTATTAATTCATTTATATTTCGTTCAATGAAATGTTTCATTTTTGTCAGTCAAGAAAACAAATACCGACAATTAAACCGAACATCAAATTTTAAATAGAATAATTATTCGTTCGGTCGGAAAAGGTGAGAGAGCGATGAGCAAGTTTGATAAAATCCAACAACTCAGAAAACGAATGTTACGAATAATGAAAAACATTCAATGAATGAAGTACTGCTTTTATCAAGATGATAATTATTTATGGTTATAAATGAAAAAAGCGACTAATGGCTCGACCATTTATCAGTTGGCGAGAACAACGATATAGGGGTTCTTTTATGCAGGTACGGACTCAGTGAAGAAGGAACCAAGAAGCCACATTTGCATACGAAACGAAAAAAAAATTTCAAGAAATAAATAATAGCTGTATGAATGGTTGAATGTATACCACTTTTAACACAATAATCATGAATGTTCAGAATGACATAAATGACACTTATGACCAGGGATAGTATAACACCAAAATATGACAATCGTGCAAAAGACACTGCTGGGTCACGGGCCAAGTAGAAACTTTACAAGACTAAACTGCTCGTCCTCAAGTCGAAAATCCACGTCGCCTCGCATCACTAAGAAGGGTTGATTCGCCCCTGAAGACGAGGGGTTGACGTGGCGTGCGTGGTGCCGGCGAACGTTTCCACATTCAGAAATGGCTGACAGGTCTGGCAACCCGCGCATCCATCACCGACGTAGATTTACAGTTAATTTGGTGCACAACGCGAGCGACATGCAAAATTAACCGGGCTATTGTCTGTTTCATTATTCGACGTTATGCATGGTCCAGAATCCACTCCGAAGAGGCCTTGAAGGAGGCGGTCTGCGTCTCGTTGATAGGGAGTGTTTTGTTCCATTGTCAACGGATTTTTCATTTTCCGAGTAATCGAGAGAAATCCAGTTGGTCAATAAGAGAATTCCAGGATATGCTTGTATGGAAAATCAATAACATGTCTCTACCCTACGCATTCGCCATTTTTCAACCGAATTATGTATGTGCTCTATTTCGAATTGCAATGAAAATTTGAATACTGATATAATCAGATCTGATACTCCGATTTCTTATCACCATTCCAGCACTCAGAAATTGCTTTACTTCTCTACTTGGCGCATTCGCCATTTTGCAACCAATTAATGTCGTATATTTCATATTGTTGAAACTTCTAGGTATAGCTTCAATTATATCGTCTGAGGTTTTCCAACGCTGAATCGGAAAATTCCACCACTAACGCTTTCCAATCCAATCTGCGTCGACAGAAGAACGAATTTGAAATTCTAAACTGCACCGACACATTCCACAGGACAAGAATAAATTCTTCGATATTTTGTGAACGTCCGAGAATTTGTGCCATCGCGAAATTTATTTCGTTTCATATTGGAAGGGGTGTCGCTACGTGCCGCTGTAAAATTGCCAAAGACGGCGACAGTTGCGGATTTCCAGGTGATTTATTCGTACGAAAGGAATACTGTCTCGATTATGTTGTTGAAGTTCTGGGAAGATGTCTATGTGGAAAGAATGGAGTAGGAGTTGATGCTGAAATCTCCAGGTTACGTTTTCGCCTTCATACGTGAAAATATCGCAGGAAAGTTTTTCCATCGGAACTTCCTCAGGTTTAATCTCTAGGGGATGATATTTGCGATATTTTAGGAATGAAAATGGTATGTTTCAACGAAATTTTGAGAAAATTAATGATAATTTTGAAATTAGATACAAAATGGCGAAGGTACCAAAGGGAAATTATTTCGCAAAGATGAGGAATCTGCACAAACATTTCAAGAACTGACCTAGCCAAGCGTTGATGACGAAAGGAATACTGTCTCGATTATGTTGTTGAAGTTTTGGGAAGATGTCTATGTGAGAAGAATGGAGTAGGAGTTGATGCTGAAATCTCCAGGTTACGTTTTCGCCTTCATACTTGAAAATTTCGCAGGTAAGTTTTTCCATCGGAACTTTCTCAGGTTTCTAGGGGATGATATTTGCGATATTTTAGAAATGAGACTTGTATGTTTCAACGAAAGTTTGAGGAAATTGATGATGATTTTAAAATTAGATACAAAATGGCGGAGGTGCAAAGGGGAAATTATTCTGCAAAGATGAGGGATCTGCACTAAAATTTCAAGAAGTGACCTAGCCAAGCGTTCATAATGATGGAAGACGCAGTCTCGGTTTTCTCTCTCTTCCATATTTCCGAGGCGAACATATTTCCCGGCTTTTTTCATCCCGATTCTTCCTCGCAAACTCAATTTCCGACAACCAGGCCAAACTAATCATCAGAAATCGACCACTAATCTCAATTTTTGTTTCCGTAATCCCGTTGCCGAGATACGGCGAGCATCTTGGAGGCAGGCAGGCGAGTATTAACGGTTACTTAAATGGAAACCGATATTTGAGGGCTTACGTTCCACTTACTCATCGAAGATATTTGTCTAGTGGAAAACGGGCCTGCGCTCGCTCCACTAACGATATTGCCGAATCGTAATTTTCTACATCACGTGGATTATCGACGAAACCCCGGCGAATTTATATCGGGCTTATTTTGCAATAATTGGAAAACTAGATGCGATACCGGCAGTCACCGGAAAGCTATGCATAACAATGAGACTGGCTGGCTGCCTTGGATTAGAATCAACTAGACGCCCGCATATAATATGACTATGACGGAATTTATTTATCCCGGCATGACCAGGGAGGATTTGCAGCCAGCGAGTACAACTCACGTTAAACCGCTATAATGTATAAAGATATGAAGCTATTTTGTAAGATTGAGGAGGATCTATAGGTTTAACCATTATTTCATTGACATATGTGTGTATTGAAGCTACTCCAAAACTTCAATTTTCATATTGATCAGACTTCTTCATTAAATTGCTTTATTCTCAAGCAAATGAAAAAAATTGTATGCGACGCATTCGCCATTTTGCAACCTATTAATGTCGCGTATTTTATATTGTCGCAGGAATTTGGGTGATGATAATATTTCTCTGATACTCCGATTCCTCACATTGATCATACTCATCGCTATTTCGTCATTCAAAAATTGCTCTATTTCCTTTCAACCAAAGAAATATCCCTAAGGCGCGCATTCGCCATTTTGCAACCAAAATCGTCAATTTCTCATTGTAACGAAAATTTCAGTGATGATATTATTGATCCGAAATCGAGTTGTATCACCAATTAAATCTTCGCAATATAGAGTTTGAATTCTAAACTGCAACGACAAATATCGAATAGAGAAAAAAATTTCAATAATTCAATTTATATTTTGTTAGAATGAAGAGATACTTCATGGAGCTACTCTAATACTTCAAAATTTTCGAATTGATCAGACTCGTAAACATTTCATCACACATAAAGTTGCCCCATTCATATGCCAATGAAAAAATTGTTCCTATGCGACGCATTCGCCATTTTGCAACCTACTAATGTCGCGTATTTTATATTGTCGCGGGAATTTGAGTAATGATAATATTGCTCTGATACTTCGATTTCTCACATTGATCATACTCATCGCTATTTCGTCATTCAAAAATTGCTTTATTTCCTTTCAACCAAAGAAATATCCCTAAGGTGCGCATTCGCCATTTTGCAACCAAATTATATCGTCCATTTCTCATTGTAACAAAAATTTCAGTGATGATATTATTGATCTGAAATCGAGTTCTATCACCAATTAAACCTCCGCAATATGGAGTTGGAATTCTAAACTGCAACGACAAATATCGAATAGAGAAGAAAATTTCAATAATTCAATTTATATTTTCTTGGAATGAAGAGATACTTCATGGAGCTACTCTAATATTTCAAAATTTTCGAATTGATCAGACTCGTAAACATTTCATCACACATAATGTTGCCCCATTTATATGCCAATGAAAAAATTGTTCCTATGCGACGCATTCGCCATTTTGCAACCTACTAATGTCGCGTATTTTATATTGTCGCGGGAATTTGAGTAATGATAATATTGCTCTGATACTTCGATTTCTCACATTGATCATACTCATCGCTATTTCGTCATTCAAAAATTGCTTTATTTCCTTTCAACCAAAGAAATATCCCTAAGGTGCGCATTCGCCATTTTGCAACCAAATTATATCGTCCATTTCTCATTGTAACAAAAATTTCAGTGATGATATTATTGATCTGAAATCGAGTTCTATCACCAATTAAACCTCCGCAATATGGAGTTTGAATTCTAAACTGCAACGACAAATATCGAATAGAGAAGAAAATTTCAATAATTCAATTTATATTTTCTTGGAATGAAGAGATACTTCATGGAGCTACTCTAATATTTCAAAATTTTCGAATTGATCAGACTCGTAAACATTTCATCACACATAATGTTGCCCCATTTATATGCCAATGAAAAAATTGTTCCTATGCGACGCATTCGCCATTTTGCAACCTACTAATGTCGCGTATTTTATAATGTCGCGGGAATTTGAGTAATGATAATATTGCTCTGATACTTCGATTTCTCACATTGATCATACTCATCGCTATTTCGTCATTCAAAAATTGCTTTATTTCCTTTCAACCAAAGAAATATCCCTAAGGTGCACATTCGCCATTTTGCAATCAAATTATATCGTCCATTTCTCATTGTAACAAAAAATTTCAGTGATGATATAATTGATCTGAAATCGAGTTGTATCACCAATCAAATCTCCGCAATATAGAGTTTGAGTTCTAAACTGCAACGACAAATATCGTATAGAGAAAAAAATTTCAATAATTCAATTTATATTTTGTTAGAATGAAGTGATATTTTATTGAGCTACTCTTATACTACAGAATTTTCGAATTGATCAGACTCGACAACATTTCATCACTCATAAAGTTGCCCCATTCTCATGCCAATGAAAAAAATTGTTCCTACGCGACGCATTCGCCATTTTGCAACCTACTAATGGCGAGGTTTTTCATATTGCAGAAATTTGAGTGATCATACTTATCATTATATCATCAATCAAAAATGGCTTCATTTCCTTTCAAGCAAGGAAATATCCCTGAGACGCGCATTCGCCATTTTGCAACCAAATTATATCGTCTATTTTTCATTGTAACGAAAATGTCTGTGATGATATTATTGATCTGAAATCGAGTTGTATATTCAATAATATCTTCGCAATATGGAGTTTAAGTTCTGAACTGCAACGATAAATATCGAACAGAGAAAAAACTTTTATTAATTCATTCATATTTTTTTGGATGAAGATTCTATACAGCTACTCTAATACTCCAATCTTCGAATTGATCAAACTAATCAACATTTCATCACTCATGAATTTGCCTCATTCTCATGCAAATGAAAAAATTGTTCCTATGCGATGCATTCGCCATTTTGCAACCTACTAATGTAGTGTATTTTATATTGTTGCAGACATTTGATACTCCGATTTCTCATTCGTCATTCAAAAATTGCTTTTTTTCCTTTCAACCAAATAAATATTTTCATCTTGTACCAAATTTTATGTTGTTTCCAGATATGTGGTCAATTTTGATGAGGCTACAAGTGTAACTGAATTATAATTGATTTCATGGAAAAACATGGAAATATTCCTTGAAATGAAGTAATGTTGAATTGAAGAATAACCGTCAACATTTCGACAATGTGTAATATGACATTTTTTGTTGCAAATCTCCCTTTTAAGTTTGACTCTTTTGAAAGTAGACACTCTGTATACACAGGATGAACCATACTCTATATAGTTTTGGGCTCAAAATGTCAAATTGAAAATAAAAAATTAGGAACTCAACTTGAAAAATATGAGAAGTCCCTGTTCACCGTTAGACAAATATGTCTTCCGCTCACAACCGAGAAAATCCCCCACATATTACGAAACCCGGAAACTCTCATCTCTTTATGCCCCATTTTGTCTCACGCAAACGAAAATGCATCCTTATTTGAATTTAAAGGTCGGATTCAGGCACTCCCGTGAAATGAACCGTGGAAACATAATATAAACTTATCGCCCGCCTAAGCTTTCGAAAACACATTTCCAATATTATCTGTTGTTTTCCCGCTATATATTTCCATACGAATTCCCTCTCGAAAATGAAATACGTATTTCAACCCTCGTCCTTTTTCATTTCCATTCTTCACGAGGGAAAAGTTGACGAAGTGTACACATTTTCTCACGTGACCCAATTCGCCCAGAACACTATAATCTTCCATAATTTGGGACTGCTGTGTTCGGTAATGTTTATAAGCTTCCGTCAGGGTGTTGGGGATAGTTTACCACCGGGTATTGGAAGATTCGTGGGGAGGAAATGGTGCTTGTTCATCTGGCTGTCAGAATTTGGAAACTGCACCGGGTTTCATTATTACTTTTGTTTTGGAACGTATTGAGTAGGTGGAGGAAAGTATCCGGGTTAACCACGCCATATTCTTCAGAATGAATTCAGACAGCTTTACATTCATTTCTTTCGAAATATTCATTTTGCAGTGAATAACTATGAACACGACCCTTGATATATCAAAAACTATCGATCTGTACAAAAATAACCAAATTTAGAGGTTATATTCACGTGGACCATCAAGAAATGTCAACATTCGAAATGAGCGGTAGATTTCTTCGACCCAACAATTTGTCATTGTATGTGACACTTATCCTAGAAATAGTGATGCCTCTCGTGAGGGAATTATGCAAATGGTCGTAATGAATACATATTTTCATTTATTACCATAAATAATTATCATCCTGATAAAAGCAGTAGGTACTTCATTCATTGAATGTTTTCCATTATTCGCAGCATTCTTTCTCTTGTTGGATTTTATCAAACTTGTTCATGGCTCTCTAACCTCTTCCGACCGAACGAATAATTATTCTATTTATAACTGGATGTAATGCTTAATTTTCGTTATTTGTTTTCTTTTGGTTTTTCATCGAACGAATTATTAAAAGTTTTTTGTCTATTCGATATTTGTCGTTGCAGTTCAGAATTCAAACACTATATTGCGAAGATATAATTCGTGAAACTTGATTTCAGAACAATAATATCATCACACACAAGTTTTTTTTACAATGAGAAATGGACGATATAATTTGGTTGCAAAATGGCGAATGCGCGCCTTAGGGATATTTCTTTGGTTGAAAGGAAATAAAGCAATTTTTGAATGAAGAAACAGTGATGACTATGATCAATGTAAGAAATCGGAGGATCAAAGCAATATTATCATTACTCAAATTTCTGCAACAATATAAAATACGCGACATTAGTAGGTTGCAAAATGGCGAATGCGACGCATAGGGAGAATTTCTTTTATTTGCTTGAGAATAAGACAATTTTATGAGTGATGAAATGTTTATGTGTCTGATCAATTTGAAAACTTTGGAGTATTAGAGTAGCTCTACAAAATATCTTTTCGTTGAATCAAAATATAAATTGAATTAATAGGAGTTTTTTCTCTATTCGATATTTGTCGTTGCAGTTTAGAATTCAAACACTATATTGCGAAGATATAATTGGTGATACAACTTGATTTCAGACCAATAATATCATCACATTAGTTTTTGTTACAATGAGAAATGGACGATATAATTTGGTTGCAAAATGGCGAATGCGCGCCTTAGGGATATTTCTTTGGTTGAAAGGAAATAAAGCAATTTTTGAATGGAGAAACAGAAATTAGTATGATCGATGTTAGAAATCGGAGGATCAAAGCAATATTATCATTAGTCAAATTTCAGCAACAATATAAAATACGCGACATTAGTAGGTTGCAAAATGGCGAATGCGACGCATAGAAAGAATTTTGTATTTGCTTGAGAATAAGACAATTTTATGAGTGATGAAATGTTTATGTGTCTGATCAATTTGGAAACTTTGGAGTATTAGAGTAGCTCTATAAAATATCTTTTCGTTGAAACAAAATATAAATTGAATTAATAAAAGTTTTTTCTCTATTCGATATTTGTCGTTGCAGTTTAGAATTCGAAATCTATATTGTGAAGATATAATTGGTGATACAACTTGATTTCAGACCAATAATATCATCACTGAAATTTTTGTTGCAATGAGAAATGGACGATATAATTTGGTTGAAAATTGGCGAATGCGCGTCTTAGGGATATTTCTTTGGTTGGAAGGAAAGGAAGCAATTTTCGAATGATGAAACAGTGATGAGTATGATCAATAAAAGTAATCGGAGGATCAAAGCAATATTATCATGACTCAAATTTCTGCAACAATATAAAATACGCGACATTAGTAGGTTGCAAAATGGCGAATGCGTCTCATATGAACAATTTTTTTCATTTGCTTGAGAATAAGCCAATTTTATGGGTGATGAAATGTTCATCTGTCTGATCAATTTGAAAATTTTGGAGTATCAGAGTAGCTCTAGAATATCTTTTCATTGAAACAAAATATAAATTGAATTCATAAAAGTTTTTTCTCTATTCGATATTTGTCGTTGGAGTTCAGAATTCAAACTCTATATTGCGAAGATATAATTGGTAACACAACTTGATTTCAGATCAATAAAATGGACGATATAATTCGGTTGCAAAATGGCGAATGCGCGCCTTATCCGTTGGAAGAAAAAAGTATATCAAAATCTGATCGAAAAAATAAATCTGTGTTGTGCAGAAATGCGTCAGAAACGTTGTGAACTTCACAGGGTTGTCGATTCGGTGCGAAAACGATGTGTGAAAGGTATTGAACAAGGCGGTGGACATTTTGAACAATTGTTACAAGTAGTAGTACTCTGCTTTCTCCACATGTTTTCATGAAATCTGTATCATTGAAATTTGGTTTATTCCTTCAAATTCTTTCGAATCCACGGATAAATTCATGATTTCCATGAAAATTACTTCAATATCCATTTATAAAGAGCTTCAAAATAGAGCAAATTTGGGTTTCGAATATTTCGACTTTTTCGTCATTATCTTGTCAGCCATGATATTAGGGCAGAACGTAAGCAGCAAGCACCAAATTTGTTATATCATTCGAAAGCAAACTATATGGGGTATTTGTTGCTGGAAAGAAAACATGTCAATAATCAATGATTTTCATCGATAAAACCATTGCCAAAATATGACTGGTTTTGTTCACTTCAGAATCGTGATATTCATCTCCTTATCACGCTCGCAATGCGAAATTTTTTTGCACGCAGAAATTTTTATCTTGTAGAAAATTTATTGCTGTTTCTCGATATGTGGTCAACTTTGATGAGGCTACAAGGATAACTGAAGTATAATTGATTTCATGGAAAAACTTGAAATATTCCTTGAAATCAAGAAATGTTAAATTGAAGTATAACCGTCAACATTTCGACCATGTGTTATATGACATTTCATGTTGCAAATCTCATGTATGATCTCCCACTGAAGTTTGGCCCTTTTAAAAGTAGATACCCTGTATATATTGCATGGTTCAACCTGTTCACAGAACTATAAAATTCCCCGTGTTTCTTTTGAAGAATTATCCTCCTTATGATATGTACCGAAGCTACGTAAACTTCCCCCAAAAAACGTTCCATATCGAGAGAATCGATACATTATACCCAGAAATCAACCAACACGAGGAGAATATCCCGAAGCGACGTCGGACAAGCTGTCGAAGTGGGTTTAGTATAATTGGAACGCAGCCTTTTCACCGTTTGTGTGATGTAGGTATTACAACGCTAACAAAAGCGGTTTTTTGTTTGGTTTTGGTGTCCCAATTCCTTCGGGATAATGATGAAAAAGTTCATTGTTCCCGTCCTAACGGGTATTATGCCGACGTATAATGCGGAATTTAAAAACTGCGCCAACGTACGTGCGTCGCTTTGATGTTGCCGCCGTGAACTTGAAAATTATTCATTTTCCTCGTGGTTATTAACAAACGAGTAGGACTCTTCTTTTCTTTCAACGCAATTTATATAATTACATAATGCCAACCCTGTATATTTCAGATGAACTCTTCATCTATTTCCATTCGAGATTCAATATGACTATGTATTCAATTTCAATGACGCACAAGTGCAGGTGTTCATTGTTTGTTATTTTTATTCCAGAACATTAAGATAAGATAATGTTATGAATTCCAATGAAGACGATCAAATCGTCAATAATTAAAAGTAGTTCCTTTCTATACTGTATGATAGATAGGTCGGATAATCGTCCGTTGTGAATAAATTATTTTTCAAAACAATATAATAATAATATATAATAACTTGCTACAAATCGATTAAGTGCCCAAACAAAAACAAAATAATTGGTAAGAACGTTCGAGCCCACTAAGAATGATTGCTTCGTCCCAGTAACCCAGAATTTTCGCAAGACATCCGAGAGAAGAGATTAATCGGAGTGTTCGTTGAAGTTGTCGGCCGTAATTAAGGATTCAGTCTTGGAGGTATTGTAGTCGAACAAAACAGTATCGGTTGAACGGACCCGAATATCTGAACGGTTCGAGAAACTGATCCAGTGAATAAATCATCGAGTCATCGATCTCAACAGCCCAATTATCGACGCGAATACCGAATTTCGGTTCGCCGTAAGTTATTGACAATCTGACGTGCTAAATTTGTATTATGCGCCGATGATTGGGATCGACTTGTACGGGGTGTTTCACGTAAGCGGGTCACTGAATTTTGTAACTTATCCTTTCAGCAAAATTGGAGAGTGATTCAACAATATGATAGTATTTTTTGAGGGCTATCCAAATATTTTATCGGAAAAACTATCGAACCAAGGCATGAAACAATATTGGGAAAAGCCGTTTTACAAAAAAATTTTGTGCAAATTTGGCTGGTTTTCAAATTTTTTTGTTTCCCCATTCGAATTTCCCGTTTTCTAGAAAACGGAAAATTTTTTCTTGCAAAATAAGTTTCATAATATTTTCCCATATTTTTCGAATGCTCAATCGATTCTGAATCTGAATATGTAAATATAATGGTGGTGTTTGTCTGTGGTTCAATCAATATTTGATTGTCTAAATTTGAAGTTTTTATTCTCTTGTATAATATATAATATATAATATATTTACTCTTCAAGAAAGTTAGGATTTTGGAAATTATTCATTAAAAGCAACAAAAATGCTATACACAGAAACTGTTGAAATTCCCTTTCTCTCACTTCTTTGCACTTTCTGAGACAATCCCAACTTTCTTCAGGGACTAAACAGGTTGTTGTTTATAATATGAATTTCAGAGGGTAGTTTAAACAAAACAAAATTTTGGAAGTTAAAGATGTTAGTTTTCCTCTGATATTTTGAAAAAATAATTCCTATTTTTTGTTTACAAGACAAATATTTTTATCAAAATATGGAAATACGGTTTGTTTATATTTTCTTAATGAGAATAATTTATTAACTATATTATTAAGTTTATATTTTCTTAATAAGAATGATTTATTAACTATATTATTTAAAATAGAATTTGTAATTTTGGTGTTATTTTTAACTATGTATACAGGGTATCCCAGAATGAATGAATTATCCTGTAACACTGTATAGAAGAGCTTTTGGACTCTGAAAAAATGAAAAAAATCTGTCCCACTAGAAATATTTTTTTTTCAAAATAATGATTTCTTGCTCATCACGTTGCGTTTCTGTGCATAACTCTCACAAGTGGATCAAATCCATCAGTTTCTTCATGGTGAAATATTCTTCATTGAAATACCAAAAGATATGCTGAAAAACGTATAAATATCTGTTGTAACTTTTTTGGAAAAAAATATCCAACTTCTAATTTCATCATAAAATGTGATGAATATTTCATAATGTGAAAGTTTAATCGTTCATGGTGGAAATCAAATTTGGAAAGCCTCAAAAAACTCAAAAAAAATATGCCGCTTTCATGTAAATATCAAAATGGTATAATACATCTTCATAACTTATTTCACCATGAAGAAACTGATTGATTTGGTTCATTTGTAAGCGTGTTACACAGAAACGCAACGTGACGTGCAAGAAATCATTATTTTGAAAAAAAAATATTTCTAGTGGGGATAGATTTTTTTTTTCAGAGAGTCCAATCTATACAGTGTTACAGGATTATTCATTCGTTCTGGGATACCCCGTATATATTTTTTAAATTTAAATTTTCAATTTCATTTTGTATTAACAAGAGTTTGTGAAAGAGCTATAGGTTTATCTTTGTTAGTGGCTATAATTCGTTTTTATGGGAATGATTATTTTAAAAGTTTTATGATAATTTCAATATTTATTCACTTTTTTTGATTCCTTTATGTTTTGAAAATATATTTTGAACAATTAAAAATTCTTTAGTTTTACTTAGTTTTATTTTTTTTATGAAAATTTCTTTTTGTAAATTACAGTTTTATTAGTTATTTTATGGGTTACGATTTTTTATCTTATTTTTGGTATTATTAAGATTATGAATCACATTTTTAATATTTATAGCTAGAGAAAAATTATTCGAATCAAAAGATTATAGAGAATTATTTAGGTTTTTGTTGGTGATTCTTTTAATATTTTTAGTAATTATTTTTTTTTCTATGAATATATTTATTTTTTCATATTTTTTGAAGCTAGTTCAATTCCTGTATTGATTTTGATTTTAGGATGAAGATATAAACCTGAACGTATTCGAGCAGGAGTATACATATTTTTTTTAGTTGGGAGCTTTGAATGAGAATTTAGACTTCATATTTTCGCTGCTATTGAAATCGATAATGAAAACTTCAAATTTTGACAATCAAACATTGATTGAACCTCAGACAACATGGATGTTTTTTCCGAATATGGAATATGAATTTTATCTGGTTGATTTTCGGGGGTAATATCCCTAGTGCATTTAATTTTTCCGGAAAAATTCGGAAAAACGATTTTCTAAGTAATTTGTTTCAACAAATAGCATGAGCGAGAGTGGTTTTAAAAATCCGAGTCGAAGACGAGGATTTTTCCACTTTCGCGAATGCTATTTGTTAAAACAGATTACTTAGAAACGAGTGTTCCAATTTTTCCACAGGAAAAATTGAATGTCCGATGGATATTTGGTAAGATTATTTCCTGAGTTAAATGAACATTTTATGTGTGAATTTTCAGAGAATTTAGTGGAACACTATTTTCAACAGCCGCATTAATTTTACTTTGGGAAACATTTCCAAACCGATTCATTTTGAGTTTCAGTTGAAAAATTAATAAATTCGTAAGCGTTTTTTGTGATCTTTTTTGTTGATAACGATACATAGCAACACAGCATAGAAATCATCAAGTTTGTTTTCACAAAGCAACTTGTCAAACTTGCATGAAATTTTTCAAATTTTTTTTCCGGAAAAACTGCTGACAGCTAAGTTGACAGTTGTTGAGTAATTTTTTCACTTGAAATTTATATTTGACATACCAATTCTTGAAAGCGATTGGTCAAAATTAATAGGAAGGAGATAATCAATGGAATTGCTTGAAACGAATATAAAACCACCATCAAATTTACATATTCGAATTCAGAATCGATTGAGTATTCAGAAAATATGAGAAAATAGTATGCGCTATATTTCGCAAAAAAAAAATTTTCTGTTTTTTAGAAAACCGGAAGTTTAAACGAATAAACAATAAGTGATAAATTTTCTTTGGACCTCTTTATTTTGAAAACGAGTCAAATTTGCGAAAAAATTTTTTTTTTGGAAAAACAGTTTTTCCTTAATTAGTTTTCTTGGCTTGTCTCGATAGTTTTTCCTATAAAATATTTGGATAACCTTCAAGAAGTACTCTCATTTTGATGGGTTATATTTAAATTTTGCTCGAAGGAAAGGTCAAAACGAAGGAGTTCATGCTCATCTCTTCGAATTGTTACCATATTTCAATAGTGGATATTGAAATAGAAACGTTCACAAAAGTCGAGGGGAGTGAAAGGATCTTTCACCGGAATTTTCAGTAACTACTTGTCATCTCCGTCGAGCAGTCGCCAAAATTACGAATAATCACCTCGTCCCGTCAATCGACGCTGATTGCTATTGGAGCGTTAACGACGCCCGTCCGTCAGTCCGCGACAACAGTTTCGGAACGGCGAGCTCATGCGTCTTCGGCGTCGTTAACGTTATTCGCCCGCCGCCGAGTGACAAATGTCGGTTAGAATGACGTTCTTTCGGCGGGCGAAAAACACAACAATTAAAATTCCATCAGCCGGCGACAACGTCGACGATCCCGTCCCGTGGCGCCTCCGTTTCCCAGCTCATTATTCTTTTTCTCGGCGACATTAATCAATCCGTCCCGTTGGATGACTCGGTTCAGTTCACTCGATTTTTTCCATAGTTCAAAAAGAGGAGGTTATCTATTCGCCGGAAAAGCGACGCGGTGCCCTGTTCTCTTTTCTCTTCGGGGCTCGATCTGGTCGGTCGCGTGATGGATGGACGGTCGCAAGTATCGCGGGGAAGCTTTTCATTTATTTTTCAACCAAATTGCCATTTCACTCATTTTCATAGTTGTATAATGTAACCGAATAAGTCTCGAGTAGACACAAACATTATACACTTCATTCAAGAATTATTGACATCGAAGCAGGCCTCGAACTTCCAGTCGAGGCTTTATTTCTGGTTACAAAAAGTTTCTGTTCAATTTCATCATAGAAATAAAACATCAAACATAAATATAACATAGAAAAGTGTTCAGTATACGAATGATCAAATAATTAAGCCGGAATATTCCGACTGCAGTTTAAACATGGGAATTCAGGTTTGAAAGCGCAAAAATATCGTGGAATGCTCTCATATGAAATTATCTGAACTTCCAAGCAAGTCGTTGAGTTGAGATATCGTTAATATAAAGTCAACCATGGAAAATTGAAGATTATCAAAATAAATATTTATTTTCACTCAAGACCATGCAATCTTTATTGGTATTGGAAATCTTGTGAAATTCTAAACATATAACTATAAGAGTACCATTTTATGTCAGGATTCGAGAAGAATTATTAATGGAATTCTAGAAGGTAGCTCAAGTGGTGGAACAAACAGAAAATGGATTGGAAAAACGTTATACATATTAAGAAATAAGAGAGAAACAGAAATTAAGAATCTTTGTAGTACATGAAGAATTTTGACATGAAATTTGTACTGTTACTATCAATAAATGAATCAATTTGTGAATTATTAAGTGCTCGGTGTTGAATACTTCATGAAAGTCAATTTTAATTTCATTCATTGAAACTGTCCATGAATTATCGAAAATATTATAATTGGTGAGCAATTTTATAATTATTCAGTACACTTCTGAATTGTGAACAATATAGCATGTGTTTAATGTCAGTATTAGCAGAGGGAATGTGAACAAGGTACCATCCAGTTTAATGAATGAACTAAAAATATCTATGGATACAAGAGCAAAGATGAGAATCTCATTAAAAACTTTTTTTCCACGTATAAGTGTAGTGATTTGGATGTGTTAATTGAATAAACTGACATAATCCTATTGATGGGCATCTTTTTGCAGGCAGTGTTGAAACTTACTTGTTTTCTTAGTTCTTCATTTCATTTTTCAATCCATGTTTTCAAATGTTCGTTACTCATTTTGTGTTGAAATCTTCAAAAAGTTTCAATGAAATAAAATGAATACCTCATAATTAACTTTCGTTTATTTATTTATTCATTTTATTTATTTGTTTGTTTATATCCCGTATGTATACATTTGCTCATTTGCACCTGATGGAAATCATTTAATCTCAGATAAAAGAAATACTTCATGTTCATAGCTACTTTCCGTTATACAGGTTGTTTCATAATATATACGCACGATTTCAGGATGTGATAACTTGTCCAAAAATATAAGAAAAAGTTCCTATCAACTTACCCTCTAAAATGCAGCACTTTCGAGATACAGGGTGTTGAAATTGAAAAAAAATTCGTTTTTTGCTAATATTTCCAGAACATTTCATCGTACAGAAAACAGCTTTCGTGAGCATTTTCTAATCATAATAATTTCAAATTGTTAACCTGTAGTTTTTGACGTATGAAAAAAGGTTGACAGTTAGTAAAGACCATGTTTTCAATATAAAAGCTGATTTTTCTCGAGAACGGTCGACTTTCGAGCGTATGACCAAGAGTATCTTTTTTGTGTGAAAAATATTGGCGGTTCAAATGTAGTTCAAAAAGCATAGAAGTTGGGGAAAAAATAACCACTACCCCATCAAAAACTTCAAAGAATGAGACTCAAAAAAAAAATTCCGCACAAAACATAGCTTATTATGATTAGAAAACACTCACGAAAGCTGGCTTCTGTACGATAAAAGGTTTCGGAGATATTCGCAAAAACGATTTTTTTTTCAATTTCAACACTCGAAAATGTTGCATTTTAGAGGGTAAGTTGATAAAGACTCTTTTTCATATTTTTGGACGAGCTATCACTTCCTGAAATTCTGGGCATATATTATCAAACAGCCAGTATGATTATGTGAATATACAATGTTACATTTTATTCTTCACAAAATTACTTCTACACAAACAATTCCAAATTCAATGCAAAAATCAAAACGAATTTTTGGGATGGTTTCAATTTTTCAATAACTCGTTTATGAAATAATTCACCATTCATAGTTTTATGGTAGGTTAAAATCCATCAATTGTTATAGCATTCAAAATAGTGTACCTCCTACCTTTACCCTTGAATATACTCGGCATATCTTCTAGATTACTTTAGAGTGTCCACTGACGAATTTGAATACCGTTTTCGAATATCCAAGTTTCATCTAGATAAATGAATTTTACGTTTTGTGCCATGTATTCTCGGTATTTACCACAAAATCGTACTCTATTCATTATATTTTTCTGTTTATCGATAAGAATTTTCTTTCGATCAACTTTTCTGTATTCGTATCCAATTTTTTTTGTGATATAATGTTGACTTCGATCGATTTAAATTTAAGTGACCTTTGGCCAGTTCAAAAAGGATATCTAAACTGATTTATACATTGCTTTTAATTTTAGCAAAAACAAAGTAATTCAATGTCTCTTTGAAGGAATAATCATATTGCACAGGTTTTCTTCCACTGCTAATTCCAGGCTGTTATAACATGCTAATATTCTTCGGAAAGTGCTCGGAGAAATATGAAAATTTAAGAGACATTGATCAATCATAATACACTTAGAATAGGTCGAAATAACACCGACAAACTGCCTGGCGTTCTCTTGTTAGGCGCGATGTATCCTGGTCAATTCCAGCCATTTCAATAGCACAAGTCAAAAAATACTCAAATTCAGAGCTAATTTTTATAATTATTCACCAATATCTCGATAAAATCATCGAAGCAAGGTCTCTATGGGTTATGTTAGTGTTATTCCCATACCAACTTGAATTGAGCAACCCAAAATATTACTGAATACTCTTTTACCAACTTAAATTCGATTTTCCACAGCCTACCGAGATTTCAATAATTCTTAAACGGAATATAGAAAAAACAAAACAAAAATTATCCCTTTCCTCATAACAGCCCCATTCAAGGAGATAAAAGACCAATCAGAACGGCGGAGGATGAATTTATGTTCGAGAGTTCTGCAGTAGGAAATGCCAACATAACATTTTTGCCCGAACAATCTGCGGGACAGATAAGACGAGGGCGTAATTTCTTGGAGAGCCATCCGGGACACAAAAGACTGAAAGGTGGCATATTATCGCGATCGATTTGTCGAAGCTTTTCAACATGCCAGGGGAAGATCGACAGACAAATACTTTAATCTGGACCGGAAGAATGCTGTCGAGGATTGGACGCCGATTAAAAAAGAATAGAGGACGACGGGAACGTGGAATTTCCGTAACTTGAATCCGAGATATTTTTCGAAGGACTTCAGTCGACGTAACAGGATCGTATTATTCATCACGAAATAACCCTTTTTTTCTCTTAATGGAACACACTTATCTCCTCTTCCAAGGTTAGACGATGTACAGGTTGTTCCTGAATCAAAGGAACAAACGAAGAGGAGAGATTCCTGGGGTAATTTCGAGAAAAAAAAGTCCCATAAACATGGGATCGCAAATGTTTCGTTTTCGAGATACAGGGTGTTAAGGTTTGAATTTTTCAAGTTTTTTTGTGAATGTATTTACACTTCACTAGATATTCAACTGAGAAAGTTAAGTTTAACACATAATCAATTAATTCACCACAGCATACTAACGTAATTTTCATGATAATTTGGATTTTTCTGAGGATTTCGAGAGAATCGTTCAAAATTTTTTTCTCAAAAATGGGTAGCAGATACGACAAAACTACAGGAGACCATTAAGTTCAGTATGACAACAGAGCTGCTTTTTACATTATTTCGAATGAACAGTGGCTCACCAAAGAAGAGTTCTGGAGAAAAACAGAGGAAGATGTTCCAAATTATCACCCTGTAGATATGCTATCAAAATTGGAATGTCACATAGTGCCAAATTTCAGTTGATTATTTCCTTCCTATTGATTTTGACCAATCGCTATCAAGAATTGGTATGTCAAATATAAATTTTAAGTGGAAAAATTACTCAACAACTGTCAACTTAGCTGTCAGCAGTTTTTCCGGAAAAAAAATTGGAAAAATTTCATGCAAGTTTGACAAGTTGCTTTGTAAAAACAAACTTGATGGTTTCTTTCCTGTGTTGCTATGTATCGTTACCAACAACAAAGATCACAAACAACGCTTACGAATTTATTAATTTTTCAAATGAAACTCAAAATGAATCGGTTTGGAAATGTTTCCGAAAGTAAAATTAATGCGGCGAAAGTGGAAAAATCCTCGTCTTCGACTCGGATTTTTAAAACCACTCTCGCTCATGCTATTTGTTAAAACAAATTACTTAGAAACTCGTTTTTCCGAATATTTCCGGAAAAATTAAATGCACTATGGATATTACCCCCGAATATTTTGTGAAGTGTAGATACTATGAGAAAAACGCTTGGGAAAAATTCAAACTCTAACCCTGTATCTCGAAAACGAACCGTTTGTGATCCCATGTTTCAGGTAATTTTTTTTCTTGAAATCACTCAAGAAATCTCCTCTTTTCGTTTGTACCTCCAATTCAGGAACACCCAACATAGACCCATTCAAAAACGCGAAAAATATTCTCGCAGCATACGTTCCTTAATATCCCTCACACTAGAGCAGCATTTTTCTGATGGCGATATCATTCAGGTCATTATTTTTCTCTTCTTCTTCCGCCCCTCACAATACACTCGTAACGAAAGCGAATCGGGGGCCGAAAAAATGAACCAGACGATTTTTCCACCGCTGACCATCTCCAGTCGGCGATGATAAATTTCGGTATCTGGTTTTCTCCCGTTCGAGAGTTCGCCGAAACTGCTTTTGCAGTAATTAATTTCGAATTTAGGACCGACGTCATAAACAGCGGTGCTTTCGGAATGACTATTTTATACGGCTGACTAGATCCGTATTCGGAAAATTGCAGTTCCCGCAAAACCTCCGGGCTATTAGGAAATTGATATCACGTTATTTAACATCCCGTGGATAGGTCGAATATTATGGATTATATGGGGCATACATAATAAATATAATTATTATTGTACCAAGTTTATCGGAGAGATGCATCGAATTATTTTCATTCTTTCTGCACCAAAAAAAACTAATCCCGGAAATTTCCGGTTGAATGAATTCCTGTTATTTAGACCCAAATGTTGTTATTACAACAAAAATATATCGTTCTGAGAAATATCTGTACTTGCAATCTAACATGCCGATTCCGATTTAAGTGACTTGAGTCCTATGAACAGGAAAAACGGTGAGTATCAGGTACTTTTATTTTAAAAGGAATATTTCCGTAAATGTTACAGGAATATTAAGTGAAATATAATAATTTTTTATGTATAACCAAACAATATTTTTGTACGACTAACAGTATGGACACATTTAATTCAACAGGAATGTTTAGTGTTTCTCACAGAAATTCAGATTCTTCTACCGAAATAAACCTTGTTTAGCTAACAGTATTATAATCCAACTTGTACCATATGATTGGAGTTGTTTAGAATAGAATATCAATTGAAAAGCGACAGAAAAGGTTTAAGCATTTGTAGACAGTAATTCCGTAATCAAATTCGCTAAAATGTGTCTGAAAGAAAATTTCAACCTTGCTCGTCTGAATAATTGACTTGAAGAATAATAATATACAGCTGTTCGTCTGAAATTATCGAATTCAGGAATGAAAATTGAAAAAAATTATACTAGATAAACTAATAGCAAGCCAACAAAACGTTGGTCTCTGGGATACATGAAATGTTTTGTTGGCTTGCTATTAGTTTATTTTTCAATTCTCATTCCTGAATTCGATAATTTCATACAAACAGCCGTATATTATTCTTCTATAAAAATTGCATTACAATAATTAAGATAGCACTTGAATATTTTCAGGAAGTATCCTAAATTACAACAATGATGAACGGTAGAACTAACCAGAAACATTCAGTAAAATTCGAAGGAAAAAAATGTCGGCTACCATGGAAACTACTCCCAAAACCACGTGGTTAGTTTAGGAAATGCAATAAATTACAATTGAATACTTAGGTAACTAGAAAATTCCTGGAAAAGCTCAGGTTACAATTTTCGAATACAAATAACTAGTACTGTAATATACAGGGTGTCCCAGAATGAATGGATAATCCTGTAACACTGTATAGAAGAGCAATTGGACTCTCTGAAAAAAATACAAAAAAAAATCTATCCCCACTAGAAATATTTTTTTTTTCAAAATAATGATTTTTTGCACATCACTTTGTGTTTCTGTGTATCACGCTCACGAGTGGATCAAATCCATCAGTTTCGTCATAGTGAAATATTCTTCATTCAATTACCAATAGATATGCTGAAAACCGTATAGATATCTGTTGTAACTTTTTGGGAAAAAAATATCCAACTTCAAATTTGATCATAAAATGTGATGAATATTTTATAATGTGAAAGTTTAATCGTTCATGGTGGAAATAAAATTTGAGGAAGCCTGTGCGGCCAACTCAAAAAAAAATATGCGCCTTTCATGTAAATTTCAAAATGGTACAATACATTTTCATCACTTATTTCACCATGAAGAAACGAAAAAGATTGATTTGATTCATTTGTGAGCGTGTTACACTTACACAGAAACGTAACGTGATGTGCAGGAAATCATTATTTTGAAAAAAAAAATATTTCTAGTGGGGATAGATTTTTTTCTGTATTTTTTTCAGAGAGTCCAATAGCTCTTCTATACAGTGTTACAGGTTTATCCATTAATTCTGGGACACCCTGTATGAACGCTAGTTCTGTTAAATCGATACTACATCAGTGCCGTTATAAGTAAAGTAATTCTTGTTTTAGTTTAGTGTTCATTACTGGAAATTCTGGTAGGAAATTAAGTTTGAAGCTTTGAATACAACTATCTAGTTTGTTTATTGAAAAGGAAATTACTGTAAATAGTCACGCATATTCCGATTTTCGTCACAGTATTATTTTCCTGTTGAAATGACGAACTACAATTTGGTTGCATCAACTAATGTAAAACTTGTTATTTTAATCAACAATTATTCCTGCTATCACTTATACAGGGTGTTCCTGAATTAAAGGTACAAACGAAGAGGGGAGATTCCTTAGGTAATAAACTTTCGTTTTCTTGATACAGGGTGCTGAAGTTTGAATTTTTTCAATTTCTTTTTCAGGGCCGTATCTAGGGCGTGGCAAGGGTGGCACCTGCCATGGGCGCAAGGTCCCAAGGGGCGCCAAAAAATATCAAAAATAAAAAAATAGAAGCGCCAAGCAGAAAAAATTGATTCGAAAGATGACAACACGGTAACGTAAGTAAGTAATTCGATCACAACATTTCGAAACATTGATATTCACGTACAGAATGGAAATGCAATGAGGTCAGAAATGCGAGAAATATGGTACAATTGTTATAACAAATTTTCAAAGATGCCGCACTCTGATCATAAATATTACAATCGGCAATATCGTCATGCGATTCCAAGCACAGCCCTTTTATGAGTTGCTTACACTACATCATCCCTTATCGCATCCAGCTTGTTTTGAAGGGCGGCTCCTTTGATGATGATGATTCATAATGATCGATTTGTTTAGATTTTTAGGCCACATCTGTGGTATTTTAAAAAATGATTTGTATTGCCAAAAATTCACCAATCAGAGTTTTGAACTAAACAAGTGGGAGAAAAATTGGGGAATCCTATTCTATTCTACATAAATATTGATTTCTTTCAATTGTGAAGGGAAGAGCAAAAAATTTAAATTTCAATGTTCGTTTAGTGTGTATCCAGATTTGAAGTGTTATAAGTTTTGAGTTTTTTTTATATTCTGACTTTTTTGTGCCATTGTGCTTTTGGATTTGAGCATTATAAATTGTGCTATTGAAGGTGAGTTGTACTAAGTATTTGTTATTTTTTATGACATTATTCTGGTATCGGATATATTCATTTATTCGTATTTTAACATAAATAATATTGTTCCTTTCAATTCGAGAAGAAATATGTTTGGTTCATTGCGGAAAATATGAATTTTCAAACTTGAGTTCTCACTTCTCAGAGCGTCTTTTTTTGAATGAAATATAATAAAACACAAATTTTAGTGTAACTTTTCATAGTTTTCATTGAATCTTCAATCTCATCTGGCAAAGATTATTCTAGTGATTTTTTTATACTTAACGTATGGACTTGTTGAATATTGTAACATCGGGCCCTGTACGAAACTATTAGTAAGTGTTTCAAAGGGTTATAAAATAGTATTTGTATGCTGAGTTTGCGGTTTTTTTTGCAGAGATTGTGATTATCGATTATTGTTTTCTAGTCAACTCAACAAAAAATTTTTATTTACGTTTACAGTATGTATTTTAAATTTTAAGTTGAAGAATTTTTATTTTTTAGGATAAATGTTCGTATTTATTACATAAATATGAATATTTCATTTTGTTTTTTTCAGAATTTGTTTCATTTTTATGCATTTCATTTAAAATGTGTATTGGAATGTTTTTAATGAAAAAATTTTTCATAAAAATGTGTATTATTTTGAAACTCTTACGGAAATATATGACTAGCATTATGAAAAAAAAATACTATAAGAAAATATGATGGATGAAAAAAAATCTACGCAATGGGGGGGCGCTGTCTAATATATTGCCTCAGGCGCGATAGTACCTAGATACGGCCCTGCCATCACCTCAAAAGATGCAGCTCGCTTAGGGCCACGGTTGCCATATAAACCCCACCCGAAGTACACCCAATACAAGGACAACTCCTCGGATACGTGTCCCGAGAAGTAACGCTTCGAAACTCCATCGCATCTCGCGAAATTGATCCGAAACTTCGCAATAAGAGATACTGCGTGGCAAGGAATTGCTCCACATTCGAACCGCAAGAGCACACAACTTGACTTGTACATACTCCTCCTCAACGACCGTGCCAGTTGTTCCACACACAAGGCCGGAATGAACTCGACTCCTAGTGGCCTGTTTGTTCGAGGAGCAGCACAACAGATGTTGAATCGACTGAAGAGTTATTCTGTTTATTTATGTCGCGTCCCGAATTATAAACTGCGAGACGTGGAAATATATTACCACGTTTCGGCCGGGTTATTTTCATAACGAGCCTCTAATTATGCTGATTTTCAATGGGACCGAGTGGTTCATCGGCGTATGTTGGGAAAATGCGGAAAGCTTGAGGGAAAACGCTTTCGAGCGAACATGTGTGAAAACTTAATGGGTGGACGTTGAATGAACCGACCGAGTTTGTTCTCCCACGCTTTGTTCGCCCACTGCCTCCTAAACATTTCCTCCTGGGGTGTACACGCA
This sequence comes from Aphidecta obliterata, assembly GCA_963966015.1. Taxonomy (NCBI): domain Eukaryota; kingdom Metazoa; phylum Arthropoda; class Insecta; order Coleoptera; family Coccinellidae; genus Aphidecta; species Aphidecta obliterata. Next base: position 43,531,192 of record OZ014429.1, on the reverse strand, counting down.
TGTATTCTCTATTATTGTACTTCCTCCTGCTTCAATCGATCCGAAATGTTTCTCATGGTATTCAATACTAGCAAGTTATACTTCATTCAAGAATTATTAACATCGAAGCAGGCCAATCGAGGCTTTATTTCTGGTTACAAACAGTAACTGTTCAATTTCATCATAGAAATAAAACTTCAAACATAAATATAGCCTAGAAAAATGTTCAGTTTACGAATGATCGAATAATTAAGCCGGAATATTCCGACTGCAGTTCAAACATGGGAATTCAGGTTTGAAAGCGCAAAAATATTGTGGAATGCTTTCATATGAAATTATCTAAACTTCCAAGCAAGTCGTTGAGTTGAGATATCGTTCATTCAAAAGTCAACTATAGAAAATTGAAGATCATTAAAATAAATATTTATTTTTACTCAAGACCATGCAATCTTTATTGAAATTGGAAATTTTGCAAAATTCTAACCATATAACTATAAAAGTACTATTTGATGTCAGGATTCGAGAAGGATAATTGATGGAATTCTAGCAGGTAGCTAAAGTGGTGCACGGGGCCAAGTGAATGGATTGGAAAAAACGTTATATATGAAGACATCACTTCAAAATCTTGCAACCAATGAATCCAAAAATGCAACAAACTAAACCACCTGAATCGAGGTTTGATTAACAATTAACAGTTTTTTCTATGGCATTCATAATCATCGAACACTTTTTATGATCTCAACCATAGAATCTATTTCAATTATTTACCTCATAATCACAGATCCATTTAATCGTAAACAGGACCATAGATCATGACTATAAATACTGAAATAATTCAGTATTTTTCAACTCATTCGAAACCTATCCAAAATAATTGATTGGTTAAAAATTTAGAAAAGCACTGCCGTGAAGGCAGGAGCTTTTGAGCGCTCGTACATGCACCTTGTAGGTAGATTCGCATTTTCCAGTTTTAGAAACCAATTGAAGGAATTTTTGACAGCTGTCAAAAAAATTCTGAAACTTAGGCGAAACTCCAGACTTCAAGTCGCTGCTTCAGCTGATCAATTTTGTTTCGATAATTCGCTAGAATTTTCTACGGTATCTATGGTCGTGGTGATGCGATCTGGACAAAATCTCGCACGTAGTTTGAATACATTATTCCTCAGCTAGATGCATAATTTCATTCCAATCCGATCAGTAGTTCCGAAACTATTTGGAAAAAAATATTTTGAACGGCCATATTTACGGAACCCCTAGTCTCATTTTGCTTATTGATGAACGTGACCGCGATATTCGCGATCCAAACCCACCCTGAAAATTTCAAGTTCCTAGGCCTTTCCGTTCAAAAGTTACAATTTTCTATGGTTTCTATGGTTCTGGTCATGCGATCTGGACAAAATATTGCTTCAATATATCATTCTCGATTAAAATACAAAATTTCATCTCGATCGAATCCGCAGTTTCGAATTTATCGAGAAAACAAAATTTCAAACGACCGTATTTACGGAACCCCTTGTAAAATGTTGCTCATAGATGAACGTGATCACGACATTCGAGATCCACACCTATCCTGAAAATTTCAAGTCCCTAGGCATTTCCGTTCAAAAGTTACAATTTTCTATGGTTTCTATGGTTCTGGTCATGCGATCTGGACAAAATTTCGCATGTAGCTAAATCACCTCATTTTCCATCTGAGTGCAAAATTTCATCTCGATCGAATCTGTAGTTTTCAAGTAATCAGGGAAACAAAACTTTGAACGGCCATATTTACGGAACCCCTGGTGGAATTTGGCCCATTAACGAACTTAACCGAGGCATTCGGGATCTGAACCTACACTGAAAATTTCAAGTCTCTAGGTTGATCCGTTCGAGAGTTATCGTGCTTACGGACGGACGGCCGGACGGACGGACAGACTCGAATTTTCCGACAGATTCGTTATCAGTGAGTCGAACATAGTTGATTGAGACCATTTTCGGCTCAAAATTCGAAAAATACAGACATCGTGACGAAATGATATAGCCCTCGTGTAAGTAGTACGAGCGCTCAAAAAGAGACTACCAATCATTTTTTATTTCGAATCGAATAGTGTAAAACAAATATGGGGTTGCCATTTAAAAATCTCGAAATATTTCAATTTTAAGTTCCACATTTTCTGAGCAAAATCTTCGAAAAACCTTTCGATTCATCAAAATACCGAATGTACCACATGAATGCTGGGATTATCTACCTATAAGACTGCTGAGTTTGGTTTTGTTCCCATATGAAATAATCGAGATATTGCATTTCCAAACTGGCAATGCAGATGTCAAGAATTTCAAGAATTAGTGCATAACTTGGCAACAGTGCATGGCAGAGAATTTTTTTTTGTAGGTTGTACTGGGAATTTGGTATTGTATCGATACCTTAATACAAATATAGGTAGTTCCTTTCGAAATAAGAAAGTAGATATGCGTTTAAGATTGATGTGGCAACACTGTCGACTTGAAAATATTTTAGGCGAAGGGTTCCCTCATCCCCAAGGCTCCACCTAAAATTTCGAAACGAAATATTCACTTGTTCTCTACATACTTCTAATAGGCCAGGTTAAAAGGAAAACCCCGTATATTAAGAAATAAGAGAGAAACAAAAATAAAGAATCTATGTAGTACATGAAGAATTTTGACATGAAATTTGTACTGTAACTATCAATATATGAACCAATTTGTGAATTATTTAGTGCTCGGTGTTAAATACTTCAAGAAAGTCAATTTTTATTTTCATTTATTAAAACTGTCCATGAATTATTGAAAATATTATAATCGATTAACAATTTTACAATTATTCAGTAGACTTTTGAATTGTGAACAATATAGCATGTGTTCAATGACAGTATCAACACAGGGAACTTGAACAGTAAAATATTATAAATGAACTTGAAATATCTAAGAATAATACAAGAACAATAATAAAAATCTCATTGAAAACGTATAAGTGTAGTGATTTAGATGTGTTTATTGAATAAGGTGACATAATCCTATTGATGAGCATCCTTTTGCAGGGAAGGTTTCAATTTTTCAATAACCCATTCATGAAATAATTCACCATAGTTCATTCATAGTTTTATGGTTATCCTTATCATTAATACCACTATCAAGAATACGATCACATCCAGGAAAAATTCATCAATTGTTCCAGCATTCAAAATAGTGTATCTTCTGCCTTTACCCTTGAATATACTCGGCATACCTTTTGGATTATTTTCAAGTGTCCACTGACGAATTTGAATACCGTTTTCGAATATCCAAGTTTCATGTAGATGAATAAATTTTACGTTTTTAAGCGCTCGTTCTACTTACACGAGGGCTATATCATTTCGTCACGATGTCTGTATTTTTCGAATTTTGAGCCGAAAATAGTCTCAATCAATTATATTCGACTCACTGATGACGAATCCGTCGGAAAATTCGAGTCTGTCCGTCCATCTGGCCGTAGGCACGATAACTCTCGAACGGATTAACCTAGAGACTTGAAATTTTTAGTGTAGGTTCAGATCCCAAATGCCTCGGTTGAGTTCGTTAATGGGCCAAATTCCACTAGGGGTTCCGTAAATATGGCCGTTTAAAGTTTTGTTCTCCTGATTACTTGGAAACTGCAGATTTTATCGAGGTGAAATTCTGCACTCAAATGGAGAATGAGGTGTTCAAGCTACATGCGAAATTTTGTCCAGATCGCATGACCAGAACCATAGAAAACATAGAAAATTGTAACTTTTGAACGGAAACGCCTAGGGATTTGAAATTTTCAGAATAGGTGTGGATCTCGAATTTCGTGATCACGTTCATCTATGAGCAAAATTGTTCTAGGGGTTCCGTAAATATGGTCGTTTGAAATTTAGTTTTCTTGATAATTTCAAAACTACAGATCGTGACGAAATTTTGTATACTAATGGAGAATGATACATTATAGCAAAATTTTGTCCAGATCGCATGACCAGAACCATAGAAACCATAGAAAATTATAACTTCCGAAGGAAAAGGCCTAGAAACTTGAAATTTTCAGGGTAGGTTTGTATCGCGAATTTTGCGGCCACGTTCATTAATGAGCAAATTGAGACTAGGGGTTCCGTAAATATGGCCGTTCAAATTATTTTGTTCCTGATAATTTCGAAACTACTGGTTGGTTTGAAATGAAATTTCACACCTTGCTGAAGAATAATGTATTCAAACTACGTGCGAAATTTTGTCCAAATCGCATCACCAAGACCATAGATACCCTAGAAAATTCTAGCGGATAATCGAAAAAAAATTGATCAGCTGAAGCATTGACATGAAATCTGGAGTTTCGCCCAAGTTTGAGAATTTTCTTGACAGCTTTCGAAAATCCCTTCAATTGATTTCTAAAACGGGAAAATGCGAATCTACCTACAAGGTGGATGTACGAGCGCTCAAAAGCTCCTGACCTCACGGCAGTGCTTTTCGTAATTTTTTCCATGTATTCTCGGTATTTACCACAAAGTCGTACTCTATTTATTATATTTTTCTGTTTATCAATAAGAATTTTCCATCGATCAACTTTTTTGTATTTGTTTCAAATTTTTTGTATGATATAATGTTGACTTCAATTGATTCAAATTTGGTTGCTCTTTGACCCTATCAAAAAGGATATCTAAACTGATATATTCATTGTTTTTAATGTTAGCAAAAATAGAGTAATTCAATGTCTCTTTGAAGGAATAATCATATTGCACAGGTTTTCTTCTTTTCTTAATTCCAGACTGTAATAACAGCTAATATTCTACGGACAGTGCTTGAGAAATCTGAAAATTTGAGAGCTGAAACTCCAGCGAACCTCGATTAATGCTAGCGGAAATATATGCCGAATCTTTGAAAAACTAGAAGTATCACTGACAAACTGCATGGCGTTCTCTTGTTGTAAGGCGCGATGTATCCTGGTCAATTCCAGCCATTCCAATAGTACAAGACAAAAAATACTCAAAGTCAGAGCTAATTTTCTTAATTATTCACCAATATCTCGATGAATCATCAAAGCAAGGTCTGTATAGGTTATTTTAGTGTTATTATTCCTATACCAACCTGAATTCAGCAACCCCAAAATATTACCAACTTAAATTCGATTTTCCACGGCCTATCGAGATGTCAATAAGTCCAAAATGGAGTATAGAATAGATTAAAATTCTACATCGTCTAGCGTTAAGGCACTCTAATGAACATTGGCGTTGCGGAATGTATCGATTTAATTTCAAAAACCATTGCAGTCACTTAATTAGTCGAGAAACATCCATGAATTCCCACAAGGAACGAAGCTCGATAAAATCAAAACTTGCTGGCTTTCATGTCTCGCCCTAATTTTCGCAGGATGTCGGCGCATCAAAATAAAGCAATTCCGTCAGCGGAGGAGCGGACGTGTTGCCAACATAATAATAATAAATTAGATTTTCATTCAGACTGCAAACAAACAGTCACGAAGCACGTGTGCAGACCACAGATAAATCTATTTCTAAATGACATTTGACTCCCTGGAGGAGGGGAGGGTTTCTCGTTTTGTTTTGTCAACGGCAGAGAGTTGGATCGAAATCTCGGTGGGAATCCATTCGTTCTGGAAATATCAGGTGGTGTTGATGGAAAGGATTAGGGTTGGGTCGTTAGTTCACACGGCTTGATGAAATATTCATTCTCCAATCAGTTTCAGGCGCGAAATGTTTTTTTTTAGTGCAAATGAACTGACGATAAATGGCAGACAAGCGTCATCGGGATGTACAGGTGAATTTTGTGACTTTTCCTTTGAGCAGAATTGGAAAATGACCCATTGATATGGTAGTATTTCTTGAGAGCTATCCAAATATTTTATAGTAAAAACTATCGAACCAAGGCGTTGGAAGTAATTGAAGAAAAACCGTATATCCAAAAGAAGAATTTTTTGTTAAATTGACTAGTTTTCAAAATAAAAATTACGAAAAGCACTGCCGTGAAGGCAGGAGCTTTTGAGCGCTCGTACATGCACCTTGTGAGTAGATTCGCATTTTCCAGTTTTAGAAATCAATTGAAGGAGTTTCCGAAAACTGTCAAAAAAATTCTCAAACTTAGGCGAAACTCCAGACTTCATGTCAGTGCTTTAGGTGACCATTTTTTTTCGATAATTCGCTAGAATTTTCTACGGTATCTATGGTCCTGGTGTTGCGATCTGGACAAAATTTTGCACGTAGTTTGAATACATTATTCCTCAGCTAGGTGCTTCATTCCAATCCGCTCAGTATTTTCGGGACTATCAGGAAAAAAATATTTTGAACGGTCATATTTACGGAACCTCTAGTCTAATTTTGCTCATTGATGAACGTGACCGCGATATTCGCGATCCAAACCCACCCTGAAAGTTTCAAGTTCCTAGACTTTCCGTTCGAAAGTTATGATTTTTTATGGTTTCTATGGTTCTGGTCATGTGATCTGGAGAAATGTAGCTCGAATATATCATTTTCTATAAGTATACAAAAGTTCGTTACGATAGAATCTGTAGTTTTGAAATTATCAAGAAAACTAAATTTCAAACGACCAAATTTACGGAACCCCTAGTATAATTTTACTCATAAATAAACGTGATTACGACATTCGAGATCAACACTTATCCTGAAAATTTCAAGTCCTTAGGCGTTTCCGTTCAAAAGTTACAATTTTCTATGGTTTCTATGGTTCTGGTCACGCTATCTGGAGAAAATTTCACATGTAGCTTCAACACCTCATTCTCCATTTGAGTGCAAAGTTTCATCTTGATCGAATCTTTAGTTTCAAAGTAATCAGGAGAACAAAACTTTGAACGGCCATATTTACGGAACCCCTGGTGGAATTTGGCCCATTAACGAACTCAACCGAGGCATTCGAGAACTGAACCCACACTGAAAATTTCAAGTCTCTAGGTTGTTTCGTTCGAGAGTTATCGTGTATACGGACGGACGGACAGACTCGAATTTTTCGACGGATTCGTCATCAGTGAGTCATTTGAACACATTTTTCCCTGCAAAATATGGTTCATAATATTTTCCCATATTTTTCGAATACTCAATCGATTCTGAATCCGAATATGTGAATATAATGGTGAAACATTTTGCAAAAAAAATTTGCATTTTCTAGAAAACCGGAAGTTCAAATGAAGGAACAATCGGTGAGAAATGATCTATTGACTTCCCTATTTTGAAAACCAGCCAAAATTTTTTTTGAAAAACCGTCTTTTCCTCAATAACTTCTCATGTTTTGGTGCGATAGTTTATCCTATAAAATATTTGGATATCCCTTAAGAAATACTATCATATTGATGGGTATTTTGCACAAAGGTTCACACAATCAAGTGTCTCGCTTACGTGAAACACCCTGTACCATATGTTTCGTTTTAATTCATCGCCACATCGACCATTCAATATTATCGAAAGTAAGGAGAAATATCTTGAATTACCAAAAGGAGAAATTTTTTTCTTCAAATTTTATTTCCACAACAACTGGAGAAAATTGCAGCGCTCTTTTATTTGCTGTTATTGTTGATTGACGCAGTAGATAGCGCTAGTTTCTCCCCATTCATGACATTAATGTTTTATTCAAAGTTAATTTTATTTACACTCAGTTGATTCCAATCGTTCATTTTAATTTATATTTGTAAACTATATATTTTCATTTTATTTGTGTTGTCAGAAGAAGAATATTCCATTCATGACATTCTGTGTAAATGATTCACGCGCCGAGTGCCAACCCTCAAATCGTACATGTGAGTTAAACAACATAACCTAATTTGGTTGTGTTTATATTTGTTAATAAAGTATATATTTTTGTTAATAAATTGTTTCATATTTGACCAACGAAATTTTAAATTAACCAGTGCAAAGATTTAATTCAGTCTACAGTCCACTCTATCGATAAAATCCAGCAACGAATCGTATTCGCCCAATTTCCTCCTCTGAATCAGTGGATTTCAATATATTTTCATCCGCTCTTCTGTGTAAAAACAAATGTACACAAAAGATTCCCACATATTCCCAAAGTATTTTGCATCAATTATCTACTTCTCCAGCAGTTTGCTCATAATTTCCAGAATTACTCTTTGAGTTGCAAAATGGCGAATGCTTATAAACCCTGAAGCACGACTGGTAAGAACAATTCGTACATTTGAGTAATATAGAAATCCAGTTCTACAGCTATACCACGTGAAAAGAAAATTGTGTTTTTCTAATGTGGTGTCGAATTCGTCAAAATCATCGAGTTAAATTTTGTGAACTTACGCAGTGAACTACACAGTTTCAATATTTCAATCATTTTTGAGCGCTCGTACTACTTACACGAGGGCTCTATCATTTCGTCACGATGTCTGTATTTTTCGAATTTTTAGCCGAAAATGGTCTTAATCGTCTATGTTCGACTCACTGATGACGAATCCGTCGGAAAATTCGAGTCTGTCCATCCGGCCGTCCGTAAGCACGATAACTCTTGAACGGAACAACCTAGAGAGTTGAAATTTTCAGTGTGGGTTCGATTCCGGAATGCCTCGGTTGAGTTCGTTAATGGGCCAAATTCCACCAGGGGTTCCGTAAATATGGCCGTTCAAAGTTTTGTTCCCCCGATAACTTGAAAACTCCAGATTTGATCGAGATGAAATTGTGCACTCGAATGGAGAATGAGGTGTTTAAGCTATATGTGAAATTTTGTCCAGATCGCATGACCAGAACCATAGAAACCATAGAAAATTGTAACTTTTAAACGGAAACGCCTAGGGACTTGAAATTTTCAGGATAGGTGTGGATCTCGAATGTCGTGATCACGTTCATATATGAGCAAAATTATACTAAGGGTTCCGTAAATATGGTCGTTTGAAATTTAGTTTTCTTGATAATTTCAAAACTACAGATTCGATCGTGACGAAATTTTGTATACTAATGAAGAATGATATATTCAAGCTACATTTCTCCAGATCACATGACCAGAACCATAGAAACCATAGAATGTGTTGTAACTTTTGAACAGAAAGGCCTAGGAACTTGAAATTTTCAGGGTGGGTTTGGATCGCGAATATCGCGGTCACGTTCATCAATGAGCAAAATTAGACTAGGGGTTCCGTAAATATGACCGTTAAAAATATTTTTTTGCTGATAGTTCCGAAAATACTGAGCAGATTGGGATGAACCTAGCTGAGGAATAATGTTTTCAAACTACGTGCAAAATTTTGTCCAGATCACATCACCAAGACCATAGATACCGCAGAAAATTCTAGCGAATTATCGAAAAAAAATTGGTCAGCTGAAGTACCGACATGAAGTCTGGAGTTTCAGAATATTGTTGACAGCTGTCTAAAATTCCTTCAATTGATTTGTAAAACTGGAAAATGCGAATCTACCTAAAAGGTGGATGTACGAGCGCTCAAAAGCTCCTGCCTTCACGGCAGTGCTTTTCGTAATTTTTTTTCTGGGAAAGCAATTTATTCGAGTTCGTCAATTCGGACCTCGCCAGACTGAACCTCATCCATAGTTGAACAAATTTTTTTTAACGCACGATATAAGCCCGAATCGTCTGTCCGTTTCCTTGAAAAGTCTCAATCACCCCATCGAAATTCACGACCTGCAAGAGAATCATGAAGTACGGAAAACCCGGAATTATTTTCACGGAACCCGGACAATAACCGTCCAGAAGAACCAATTAGGTAAGTAACCGAGTCAGCAAACAGACAGTTTATTTCTCGTGGCAGTAAAGATATAAGGTGGAACAAATTTCCGCGGCGTTCCCGAAAGGGACGTCGATATCCTGGGGTAAAGGAGGAGGAACAGGGGGAAATAATAACGCGTTGCAAACTGGAGGTGGATAATGTGTATGTAGATTACGTATATTTATCATGTCTGAGCCACTCCGCGAAATCAACTGCGAAACCTGCGGTTGCGAAGAGACCCCGCGTTAATATTTATCCATTAATTGGTGTAATCTTAGTCGTAAGGCGAAGGCTATTAGTTTTTCATTAATGCCTGGAAACGGTGTTTTAGGATTCAACTGTTGCAAGGCATTACCTCGCTAATTCCTTGTTTTCGGTGGGATTCGGATTTAGTTTTCAATTTTCTGATCAAAAATTTCATTCTGATGAATGTATCTCTCTCGTCCATGGACGAAAATATGATTCCTCATTTGTCCACGCAAAGTCCGGCATGTAAATAAAGGCGGGCGCGTTCGATTTGAGGCGAAGCACTGTTTACGAGATCCGGGCTGAAAGCAAACACAATTAACCTTTATCGAGGTGAACCAACCTCGCTGTTCCGAAACGCCATCAATAAGCTTTTGTCATTTGTACAAACAGACCCATATTCTTTGCCATAAAACGCTCTCTCGGTGGTGGAAACGTGTGTGCTAGAAGTGCTGTTTCGAAATGCCGCGAAATGAAAATACGTACAAGAAATTATGGGTCGAAGTGGTGCAGCATATACGCCCTATTAGGAAAGAAATATGGCTGCAGTATTTGTAGATGAGAATATATTTTATTTAACGTGAAATGTTTTCGGGCAATCTAAAAAAATTCTCAAGAATTCATCGAAATTGAAAGTTTATGGTGACAGATTACGTCAGTAGCTTTAAAAAATGAATTATTTGCCAAAGGAAATCATAGAATTCAATACAAAAATTTTAGAAAATTCGAAATGTTTTTTTTCAGGTATTCAAAGAAATGCAGCCAAATACTCCACATTCAACTGTGTCAAACCATTTCCCATTTCCACAAATTTAAACTCATAAAGATCTCTGAAAATGCAAAAGCGACTAAAAAAATGTTTATCGGGAAAGACGAATTCTTACTTGGGATGTCTATGAAGACTATATATTTTTCTTTCCTATATTGAAGAATTAAATTTTTGCCAAATTTTCCATGTACCTACTTGGTCACTAAATTTTTGGGTGAAAAATGTTTCTTCGGATAATTTCTAGAAATTTCTTCTATGAGCTAAATTAATTACTCTGATTTCGAATATGCAGTTGGTTCATCTATAGACGTTATCGTTTTGTCGGAGCATGCAACAAAAATTGCGAAAAAAATGATTTGGAAAAAAACCATGAAATTTTGTAGAAAAGTTTTAGGAAGCTTCAGATACGTCATTTCGATAGTTGCACGATTCAGTCAGTAGGAAAAAAATGACACTCGCCAGGATCAATTCATTTTGGTTCAGGAATATCTCAAATTTGGACATCTAAAAACGAATATTTCTGAAATTTTCAACTTCAAAGTGCAATAGCAACCAGAAAAATCATTTCTCAGGAGAAAAAAGGACATATTCGTAATAGACGCTATCTACTTATGAAGAAAATATATATTCCTCTCCTGTTTCGAAGAAATTTTTTTCCTAATTTTCTATGTATTTGGTCAGTAAATTTTTGAGTGAAAAAATTTTTCTTCGTATAATTTCTACAAATTCTTTCTATAAGCTAATTTGACCACTCTGATTTCGAATATGCAGTAAGTTTATCTATAGACTTTATAATTTCGTCGCAACATGCAACGAAAATCGAGAAAAAAAAATATTTGAAAAAAAACCATGAAATTTTGTAGAAACTTTCTAGGAACTTTTAGATATTTCATTTCAATATTTGAAGGATTCAGTCACGTAGGGAAGAATTGACACTCAACAGGATCGATTCCTTTTGATATAGACATATCTCGAATTTTGACATATTAAAATGAAAATTTCTAAAATTTTCAACTTCAAAGTGCTATAGTGACCATAAAAATTATTTCTCAGGAAAAACAAGTACATATTCGAAATAGATACTATCTACTCATGAAGAAAACATATATTCCTCTCCTGTTTCGAAGGAAAATTTTTTTCCTAATTTTCCATGTATTCGGTCAGTAAATATTTGAGTAAAAAAATTTTTCTTCGTATAATTTCTACAAATTCTTTCTATAAGCTAATTCAACCACTCTGATTTCGAATATGCAGTTGGTTTATCCATAGACCTTATCGTTTCGTCGAAACATGCAACGAAAACCGAGAAAAAAAAATTATTTGAAAAAAAAACCATGAAATTTTTGTAAAAACTTTCTAGGAACTTTTAGATATTGCATTTCAATATTTGAAGGATTCAGTCGCGTAGGAAAGAATTGATACTCAACAGGATCGATTCCTTTTGATATAGGAATATCTCGAATTTTGACATATTAAAAAGAAAATTTCTAAAATTTTCAACTTCAAAGTGCTATTGTGACCGAAAAAATTATTTCTCAGGAAAAGTAAGTACATATTCGGAATAGACAGTATCTACCCATGAAGAAAACATATATTCCTCTCCTGTTTCGAAGAAAATTTTTATCCTAAATTTTCCATGTATTTGGTCAGTAAGTTTTTGGGTAAAAAAATTTTCGGATAATTTCTAGAAATTTCTTCTACAAGCTAATTCAACCACTCTGATTTCGAACATACAATTGGTTTATCTATGCACCTTATCGTCGCAACATGCAACGAAAATCGAGGAAAAAAAATTATTTGAGAAAAAAAACCATAAAATTTTGTAGAAATTTTCTAGGAACTTTCAAATACTTCATTTCGATAGTCAAAGAATTCAGTCAAGTAGGAAAGAATTGACACTCACCACGATTCTTTTTGATATAGGAATATCTCAATTTTTGACATCTAAAAATGAAAATTTCTATAATTTTCAACTTCAAAGTGCAATAGTGACCAGAAAAATTATTTATCAGGAGAAGTTAGTACATATTCGGAATATACACTATCTACTCATGAAGAAAACAGATATTCCTCTCCTGTTTCGAAGGAATTTTTATTTTCTAAATTTTCCATTTATTTGGTCAGTAACTTTTAGGGTAAAAAAATTTTTCTTCGGATAATTTCTAGAAATTTTTCTATGAGCTAATCAAACTACTCTGATTTCGCACACGCACTTGGTTTATCTTTAAACCTTATCTTTTCGTCGAAGCATGCAACAAAAATCGCGAAAAAAAGAATTATTCGAAAAAAAAACCATAAAATGATGTAGAAACTTTCTAGGAACTTTTAGAGACGTCATTCCGATAGATGAAGGATTCAGTCGGGTGGAAAAAAATTGACACTCACTAGGATCGATTCATTTCGATAAAGGAATATCTCAAATTTCGACATCTGGAAATGAAAATTTCTAAAATTTTCAACTTCAAAGTGCAATAGCAACCAGAAAAATTATTTCTTAGGACAAAAAAGTACATATTTGGAATAGACACTATCTACTCATGAAGAAAACATATATTCCTCTCCTGTTTCGAAGGAATTTTTTTTTTTCCAAATTTTCCATTTATTTGGTCAGTAAATTTTTGGATAAAAAAATTTTTGTTCGGATAATTTCTAGAAATGTCTTCTATAAGCTGATTTAAACACTCTGATTTCGAGTATGCAATTGGTTCATCTATGCATCTTATCGTTTCGTCGCAACATGCAACGAAAATCGAGAAAAAAAAATTATTTGAAAAAAAAAACCATGAAATTTTGTAAAAACTTTCAGATAAGTCATTTTGATAGTTAAAGAATTCAGTTGAGTAGGAAAGAATTGACACTCACCACGATTCTTTTTGATATAGGAATATCTCAATGTTTGACATCTGAAAATGAAAATTTCTATAATTTTCAACTTCAAAGTGCAATAGTGACCAGAAAAATTGTTTCTCAGGAAAAACAAGTACATATTCGGAAAAGATACTATCTACTCATGAAGAAAGCAGATATTCCCCTCCTGTTTCGAAGGAAATTTTTTTTTCCAAATTTTCCATTTATTTGTTCAGTAAATTTTTGGGTAAAAAATTTTTCTTCGGATAATTTCTAGAAATTTTTCTATGAGCTAATTAAACCACTCTGATTTCGCATTTGCAGTTGGTTTATCTATAGACCTTATCTTTTCGTCGAAGCATGCAACAAAAATCGCGAAAAAAAGAATTATTCGAAAAAAAAACCAAAAAATGATGTAGAAACTTTCTAGGAACTTTCAGAGACGTTAATCCGATAGATGAAAGATTCAGTCGAGTGGAAAAAAATTGACACACACTAGGATCGATTCATTTCGATAAGGGAATATCTCAAATTTTGACATCTGGAAATGAAAATTTCTAAAATTTACAACTTCAAAGTGCAATAGCGACCAGAAAAATTATTTCTTAGAACAAAAAGTACATATTCGGAATAGACACTATTCACTCATAAAGAAAACATATATCCCACTCCTGTTTCGGAGGAAATTTTTTTTCAAATTTTCTATGTATTGGGTCATTAAATTTTTGGGTAAAAAAAATTTCTTCGGATAATTTCTAGAAATTTCTTCTATGAGCTGAACCAACTACTCTGATTTCGAATATTTAGTTAGTTTATCTACAGACCTTATCGTTCCGTCGAAGCATACAACGAAAATCGCGAAAAAAAATGAAAAAAAACCATGAAATTTTGTAAAAACGTTTAAGGAACGTCTTTTCGATAGTTGAAGGATGTAGTCAAGTAGGAAAAAATGTACATTCAATAGGATCGATTCATTCTGATATACGTACGAATATCTTAAATTCAGACATCTAAATGAACATTTTCCACTTCTAAGTGCAATAGCGTACAGAATTTTCAGAATTTTCCATTAGTTTTTCAAGAAATGTTTGGGTGGAATTTTTTTTTGGTTAACTTCTGTGCAATGAGCTGATCATGTAGGTTTTCAATATGCACTCAATTTCTCCATAGCCCCCATCGTTTCCTCGGAGCATGAATCGAAAGACAGTATGTAATGAGATGTTTTTGAAAATCTTATACATTTTTAGGAACTACGCTTCGATTCTTTTTGAAGTGAAAAATTCAACTTTCACATATAAACAGAGTATCTCAAATTTACACATATAAAAATAGAAATGTATAAATTTTCTATTTGCTTGCATCTATGAATGTCCTAAAAAGGTGGAAGCATATTGTGTCGCTATTTCCATCCTTCCAACTCCTCGAATTCGATCAAGGTATTCTCATTCTACCCAAACACGTGCTCAGAATCAATTCCACCAACATTGAATGTCACAGCGTTATTATCGTGCGAGGTTAATGTTCTGAAATGCAACACGAAATGACAAATGAGCTGTGAAATTACCCGGGTAAACTGCTCAAAAAATACGGTTTCTCCATTTTATTGCCCACATTTCGGCATGATTCATTTGGCTGGTTCACTGCCTACTGCTCTCGAGTTTAAGTTTCGACGTGGGGTTTGATGAATTCACGAGTTTCAAGGATTCGTAATTATTCTTGGGGGATTCTTGAGGGGTTTCTTTGATATAGCAATTGTTATATAATTATATTTTCGATATGGAAAGCCAAGTTTTGAAAAAAATGTAATCTTACAACGGACGATTATCCGACCTATCTAGCATACAGTTGGAAAGAAACTCTAATTATTATTGATGACTGATTCTTCAGAGGTATTCATAACATTATCTTATCTGAAAGTTTCAGAATAGAATGCGACAAACAATAACACCTGCAACAATGGCGTCATTGAAGATTCAATGAGTAATCAAAATTAAACATGGTTATATTCAATATAAAATGGAAACAGATAAGTAATTCATCTGAGGTATACACATTATGTAATTATATGTATTGCTATATTGTAAATGTGTAAATGTATATCTGAAAAAATATAAAAATGATATAAACGACTTCCCCTATTGATCCCAACTGCAGAAAGCGACTTCGTCCTTTGACGAAACGTTTCGACTCCTCGGTTAAAACAACGGGAAGAAGACGGCCTACTAAGTAACAATTCCTCGATGGAGTAATCGGACGAACAATGTATAAAACGAAGCAGCGAAGATTGTCATCGTTAGCCCAACTTCCAAGAAACATATCAGGTGAATTTGTCACCCTGCAGAATGATAATAACCCTCGCCGGCATAACGAGGCGGGCCGGCAACAAAGACGGCCATGAATCAGCCCCTACAATATGCCGGGCTTATGCCCGGAAAATTCCAGATTTCGGTAGTGTTTTGTTTCGGAGCGGACGACGACTTTTATCGGTCCTATATTACGGCACCGAAAGAAAACCCGGGATCGATCCTGCTGGGACACGAGGTGAGAAGGATGTTGCAGTATTTCGGGAAATATGAAAATCGCTGCGTCGTCGCATGAAAAGTCGTATTTCACGCGCGATTTGTTGGGAAAATGCGCTTATAGTGAAATGGCCTCGGAAATGTCTGTTATATTGGTTCTGTTCTTGACTGGATTTTTGTATGATTCAAGATGTCCTTATTGTTAACTTTCGCCAGCACACACATTCCGATATAAGACTCTGAAAAAGTTGATAAAATTTCATCAATGAGTCTATTAAAAAAAAAACATCCATAACCATCGATACAGGGTTTCTATTCGTTTTCAAAATAAGTCGTTTTGAACCTGAGAAAAGTTTAGAATCCAGGAACATTCCAGTTCAGATGGTCATAAATATGTTGAATTCCGTTCCTCCTTCCATTATTCATCGAAATCATGCAGGCTTTCGAAATGAGAAGCATATGTTTCGACGCCTAATTGGAAGGAATTATGCACTTCATGAGAAGGAAGGACAGGTCTCACTTCATTCGAATTCCACAATTTATTTTTAGCTATATCCGAAATTGGAATATATTTATTCTTTTGAGTAAGAGCAAAAACTAAGCGATACGGAAATATTTTCCACTTATTTCTGCTTTAGCAATGACTATTCACAAATGACAGAAAGAGACTTATTGTGCTATTGTTTACGAATAAGATTTTTGTATACATAGCTTGAAAAGACTAATGAAGTTTCAAGGTTTTTTTATGGACACTCAATAAAATACTAGAAGCAGCTTGAAATTTTGGATTGACAGAACCGGAACATGTCTGGTTGCCTCAGAAAAAGATAAAAATCACTAGAGATCAACAAGTCATCGATGTTAGAATTTAAAAGTTCACAAAATAATACAAGACATTTTTTTTGCATTGATTTCTTACAGGAATGGATTATCTTCATTTTAATACATATAAGAAAATTATTGATTGGAGTACTAATCAATGTGAAAACCAGACTTATTATAAGATTTTAATTTGCAAATTATAAATATTCTACGATATTAATTCCAAAATAAAAAAAAACCCAGTTACTCAAAGTTTTGAGTTTTTACTTCTCTCGACTGTTCCAAGATCGCCTATATATATTTTTTCAACAGATTTATTTTCAACAATAAGAATGAAAAAATGTCGAAAAATAGGGAAATAATGTTACATATTGGCGAAATGCCCAAATCTGTGAAAAAGAAAATTATAAAATGTATTGTTCATAAATTTTCTGAAAATCATGTTATCAACACATGATCCATTATGGCCAACTTTATAATCAGAATAAAAAAATGTCGAATGGTTAGGAAATAATGTCAGATATTGGCGAAATACACAAATCTGTTAAGAAAAAAAACTATGAAGAATGTATTGTTCATAAATTTTCTGAAAATCATAGAATCAACACTTGATTCATTATGGCCAACTTTATAATGAGAATGAAAAAATGTCGAATGGTAAGGAGATAATGTCAGATATTGGCGAAATACCCAAATCTATGAAGAAAAAATAATAATAAAAAATGTATTGTTTATAAATTTTCTGAAAATTATAGAATCAACCCTTGATCCATTATGACCAACTATATAATAAGAATGAAAAAATGTCGAATGGTGAGGAAATAATGTCAGATATTGTCAAAATACACAAATCTGTGAAGAAAAAAAAATAATAAAAATGTATTGTTTATAAATTTTCTGAAAATCATAGAATCAACTCTCGATCCATTATGACCAACTATATAATAAAAATGAAAAAATGTCGAATGGTAAGGAAATAATATCAGATATTGGCGAAATACACAAATCTATGAAGAAAAAAAAATAATTAAAAATGTATTGTTTATAAATTTTCTGAAAATCATAGAACCTACACTTGATCTATTATGGCCAACTATATAATAAGAAGGAAAAAATGTCGAATGGTAAGGAAATAATGTCAGATATTGGCGAAATATACAAATCTGTTAAGAAAAAAAAATAATAAAAAATGTATTGTTTATAAATTTTCTGAAAATCATAGAATCAACTCTCGATCCATTATGACCAACTATATAATGAGAATGAAAAAATGTCGAATGGTGAGAAAATAATGTCAGATATTGGCGAAATACACAAATCTGTGAAGAAAAAAAATAATAAAAAATGTATTGTTTATAAATTTTCTGAAAATCATAGAATCAACTATCGATCCATTATGACCAACTATATAATAAGAATGAAAAAATGTCGAATAGTAAGGAAATAATGTCAGATATTGGCGAAATACACAAATCTATGAAGAAAAAAAATAATAAAAAATGTATTGTCATAAATTTTCTGAAAATCATAGAATCAACTCTTGATCCATTATGGCCAACTATATAATAAGAATGAAAAAATGTCGAATGGTAAGGAAGTAATGTCAGATATTGTCGAAATACACAAATCTATGAAGAAAAAAAAATAATAAAAATTTATTGTTTATAAATTTCCTGAAAATCATAGAATCAACTCTCGATCCATTATGATCAACTATATAATAAGAATTGAAAAATGTCGAATGGTAAGGAAATAATGTCAGATATTGGCGAAATACACAAATCTATGAAGAAAAAAAATAATAAAGAATGTATTGTCATAAATTTTCTGAAAATCATAGAATCAACTCTTGATCCATTATGGCCAACTATATAATAAGAATGAAAAAATGTCGAATGGTAAGGAAATAATGTCAGATATTGGCGAAGGACACAAATCTGTGAAGAAAAAAAATTATGAAAAATGTAATGTTCATAAATTTTCTGAAAATCAAAGAAACAACAATTGATCCATTATGGCCAACTCGTGGATTGATAACAGTTCGACACATATAAGAGGGGAAATATGAAATTTCGAGATAATGTAAAAATCTATTGCAATTTCATCCAGTCCAAAAACTAATGTTCGACCCCATTAGGAAGAACGAACAAAAGCAATCCCGTATATTGAATTCAACGTAGCCGGCATATCTCCTCACGAAATTAGGTAACTAAATTTCCGTGCGAAATTTATCGGGTATGTGATTCGCAATCCCGCAAAATCGAGTTAGCATCCTGTTTGCCCCGAATTACCCCTCGCAAACATTATGCAACGATATCTGGCGCTAAAAACGGAAAGTTCGGTATTATATCTGATAGGTAACATGTGCTGGGAGTGATATTAGAATATTGCATATTGGCAATTCCGTCGCACCATTCGCGACACCGAACAGAACCGGAGCCAGACAGACGACATTTTCTGTACCTACCTGCGCTCCGATTTCGTCGAATTGGATTATGAGAAAGTTCCGATTTTATTGGTATTGCGAAAATTCCGCATTATTTTTCACCAGGATTGAAGTTTTTGGATGAATTCTGTTCATTCCATGTTATCCATTTAGAAACTGATGAGGTTTTTATGGTCGTATAGCGTCAGCTGAATCTTGTTGTTATTCAGTGTTATTCACCTACTCAAAGTGTATTCTGATTGATCGATGTCTCTTAAATTTTCGGATTTCTCCAAGCACTGTCCGTAGAATATTAGCTGTTATTACAGTCTGGAATTAGCAGTGGAAGAAAACCTATGCAATATGATTTTTCCTTCAAAGAGACATTGAATGACTTTGTTTTTGCTAAAATTAAAAACAATGAATATATCAGTTTAAATATCCTTTTTGAACTAGCCGAAGGGCACCTAAAATTTCAATCGATCGAAGTCAACATTATATTATATCATAAAAAAAATAGATCCAGATACAAAAAAGTTGATCGAAGGAAAATTCTTGTTGATAAACAGAAAAATATAAAAAATAGAGTGCGATTGTGTGGTAAATACCGAGAATACATGGAACAAAACCTAAAATTCATTTATCTAGATGAAACCTGGATATTCGAAAACGGTATTCAAATTCGTCAGTGGACACTAGAAAGTAATCCAGAATGTATACCGAGTATATTCAAGGGTAAAGGAAGAAGGTACACTATTTTGAATGCTGGAACAATTGAAGGATTTTTACTTGGATTAGATCTGATTATTGACAGTGGTATTAATGATGAGGATTACCATAAAACTATGAATGGTGAATTATTTCATAAATAGGTTATTGAAAAATTGAAACCTTCTCTGCAAAAGGTTGCCCATCAATAGGATTATGTTAGCTTATTCGATAAACACATCCAAATCACTACACTAAAAATTTGTCGAATGGATATTATTTTCATAATTTAATATTTCTTTCAATTTTCTCAAATATAAGGCCATTTCCTTAGGGTTCCAACAAATTGATTATGATTTGGCTGCAATAACCAGCTATGATCAACTTTTATTGTTACTTTTTTTATATTAACAATTAAATATTTTCGAGGATCGAGGATCGAAAATATCGATAGATATAATTCAAAGTTCAATGAAAAGAATGGTACATACAATTTAAAGAATTAGTGAATAAACCCTTATTACGGATTATCAATTAATTTTTTTTTACATCAAAATTAATATTCTCTAATTGTTTCCTTTTGATTTCCTCTTCATATAGAAGAATTTCCATTTCCACCTCATGTTTTTTTTTCCTTTTGGGCACACATATAAGTACCTCTTGTAAAATGACTTAGAACACAACTGGAAATACTGAAAACTCAAAAGTAAAATTTTCTAAGGTTAATGTCGATGATATTGAAGGTTAACACTATCTACACCGTCTAAAGAATAGAGTAAACGTTTTCTTTCCATGTTTATTGTTCCTCTATTACTTCCAGTTTCATTAATATATGGTTGGCAAAACTGACGAATCTGGCTAATAGCGAAGATAAGACTGTGTCTCTTTGCTAATAGTTATCTATCAGCTAACTTGAAGTGAAAAGACGCTAACAGGCTATTCTCCGAATAGGAAGTATATCTTCATTTATTCGACCGATAGTTATTCGCCAGGTAGTGGTTATTTATTCGGATGTGAAGAAACCGGCCCTAAATGATAACAAAGTGCTATATCGTTCACAATTGAAAATTATGCTGAATAATTGTAAAATTGCTCATCGATTATAATATTCTCAATATTTCATGGACAGTTTTAATAAATGAAAATAAAAATTGACCTTCTTAAAGTATTCAACACCGAGCACCAAAAAACTCATAAATTGTTTCATATATTGATAGTTACAGTACGAATTCTTAATGTACTACATACTTGACTTTGTTTTTGCTAGAATTAAAAACAACGAATATATCAGTTTAGATATCCTTTTCGAACTGGCCAAAGAGCACCTAGATTTCAATTGATCATATTATATCATGAAAAAAATTGGATTCAAATACGGAAAAGTTGATCGAAGGAAAATTCTTACTGATAAAAAGAAAAATATAATATAAATAGTACGATATTGTGATAAATACCGAGAATACATGGAACAAAACGTAAAATTCATTTATCTAGATGAAATTTGGATATTCAAAAATGGTATTCAAATTTGTCAGTGGACACTAGAAAATAATTCGAAAGGTATGCCGTGTATATTCAAGGGTGAAAGCAGAAGATGCACTATTTTGAATGCTGGAACAATTGATGGATTTTCACCTGGATGTGATCCGATTCTTGACAGTGGTATTAATGATAAGGATTACTATGAATGGTGAATTATTTCATAAATGGGTAATTGAAATATTGAAACCTTCCCTGCAAAAGGATGCCCATCAATAGGATTATGTCAGCTTATTCAATAAAAACATCCAAATCACTACACTACGTGGAAACAAAGTTTTCAATGATATTTTTATCTTTGCTCTTGTATCATTCATAGATATTTATTCATTATACTTATACTGTATGATACCCTGTTCACATTCCCTCTGCTAATACACATGCTATATTGTTCCCAATTCAAAAGTAAACTGAATAATTGTAAAATTGCTCATCAATTATAATATTTTCAATAATTCATGGACAGTTTTAATGAATGAAAATAAAAATTGACTTTCTTGAAGTATTCAACACCGAGCAATAAATAATTCACAAATTGGTTCATATATTGATAATTCGGTATAAATTTCATGTCAAAATTCTTCATGTACTATATAGATTCTTAATTTTTGTTTCTCTCTTATTTCTAAATACATTATAACGTTTTTTCCAATCCATTCTTTTGGCCCAGTGCTTGCGAAGTATCCAAAAAATTTTTTCTGTTGCACCACTAGCTACCTGCTAGAATTCCATTAATTATCCTTCTCGAATCCTGACATAAAATGGTACTCTTATAGTTATATGGTTAGAATTTTGCAAGATTTCCAATACCAATAAAGATTGCATGGTCTTGAGTGAAAATAAATATTTATTCTAATGATCTTCAATTTTCCATGGTTGACTTTTATATGAGATAATTTCATATAAAAGCATTCCACGATATTTTTGCGCTTTCAAACCTGAATTCCCATGTTTGAACTGCAATCGAAATATTCCGGCTTAATAATTCGATAATTCGTATACTCAACACTTTTCTAGGTTATATTTATGTTTTATTTCTATGATGAAATTTATTTACTTTTTGTAACCAGAAATAAAGCCTCGACTGAACTTTCAAACCCTGCTTCGATGTCAATAATTCTCAAATGAAGTATAGCTTCAGTTGAATCTTGTGAGGATGGTGGGCCAATCAATGTTCTGAAGTTAGCCATGTTTCTTTTTCGACCCCAATTTTTATTCACAATTAGTTTACTCGACCAGTAGTTTCTCGATAGTTCCACACGTGGTATTTATCCGTCTAAAAAATCAACAAAACCATAGAAGCACATAAGACGCGACACGTCTCCGTTACGCCCCTGCCTTGTCCCGGATGCCGATGAGGCAAGCATTCCGATAAATTTACATATTTAAGGTGATGTCGGAATATATTACACCTGCAGGAACATACGTTTGCGGAAGGATATACAAGCTATTGACTGGGAGAGAAATACGTCAATGGAAATGTCCCAATTCGACACGCTCGCGTTGCGAAACCCCCCCGCCCCCCGCCGAACGCGTATTGTCTCGGAGACGGGGGTAATGAAATTCCTACATCAAATACACATCAAGGCGAGGCGCCATCTATCAGGTAATGGGGTGGAGGAGGGTAATTTCGGTTCTGGATAGGTTTATTCGTACAGGTGCGGGTCCTTCGAGATTTCATTTTTTTGGTAGAAAGTTCTTCGAATTCCTTCAGTCAATTCAGGCTTAACGTTTTCATTTAAATTCTGTTTGAAAAATTAAATAAGGCAGAACTTTAAGGGAAAATTCATGATTCAGATTTAGAATGGAAACTCGGTTTTTCGCTGCTCGAGGTCAGTTTAGAAATATTCGCATAGGTACAGGGTGTTTCTCTTAAGCGGGTCACTGAATTTTGCAAAATTGATAAGTGACTCACTGATATGGTATCCAATTATGGTATCGGAAAAACTATCGAACCAAAGCATGAAAAGTTATTGAAGAAAAACCGTTTTTGCGAACAAAAATAATTTTCGCAAATTTAGCTGGTTTTCAAAATAAGAAGGTCAATAGAACATTTTTCACCAATTTTTTCTTCATTCGAACTCAATGAATCAAATCAATCAGTTTCTTCATGGTGAAATAAGTTATCAATATACAGGGTCTTTCACGAGGAACCTCACCCATATTTATACGGGAAACTACTGAACGTATTTTCATAAAATTCAGCACTTATAAGTATTTCACGATGCTGATGAAATCTAAAATATTTTCAAGGCGTCAACTTCCGTTTTTCAAATTAGAACACCATTTTTTTATTGCAGAAATAGATTCCTTAGAAAATTTCAAGTTATTTTGATGTAACATTTGTCAGTTTTGGTTGGAAAATTCTCTCTGAGCGGGAAAATTCGAAAAAAAAATCGAAAATAGAGCTCCGCTGAAACAAGAATAACTTCGAGGTTTTTGGATGGAAAATTTTCATTTTTGGGATTTTCCAAGATGTAAGATTGATGTATCCACTTTAAAAATCGAAATCGCGATTCATGATAGAGGGGGTGAAAAAATCGCTTTCAAAGTTAGGGATGACAAAATCGTGAAAAATCAATTTTTTCAAATCAGAACCCCATTTTTTTATGGCAGATATTGAATCTACGTTAAAAAATAATGTGAGTGTATGCATCACACCCTTGCCCTAAAATGGATATTTTCTGAGTTATTCACAAAAAACTGTTTTTCGTCTTGAATTTTCAGCTATTTCTTTTCCCTTCACGCCAAAAAGATGAAATTTTCAGGAACTGTTATTTGAACCATGTTTTAGATTTTACTACCCTAATATGCGAGAGAAAAAAGTTACAGGTTGTTCCTAAATAGATGGCGAATTTGGATTCGAACCTTTTTATTTCAACTAATCGGCCATCGGTTTTCTCTCCAGTGATAAATAAATAATTCCTCATGAACCATATGCAAAAACTTACCATGTTTTACATTCTTTTTTTTTAATGATAGATATCATCAATTACATCTGCCAAATTCCTCTTTATTCAGTAGCATTTTGTGTTTACTATTAATTTGGTCCACATCTTTGGCCACCACGTTCTCCCGATTTAACTCCTTTAGACTATTATGTTTGGGGTAGGATGGAAAATATTGTCTACTCAACTCCCCTGACTGATAAAGAGGACTGCATAGAACGAGTCAGAAATGCGTTCAGGTTTGTTTAGATTTTTAGATTCATAGTTTTGAAACTCAATTTGGTTTTTAAACACTTTTGCAGATCTCTTCCTCCCGATGAAATGAGAAGAGCAACGCAAGAAGCATTCCTGAGACGTATAAATAAATGTCTAGAAATTAACGGTCAAAACTTTGAGCATCTTCTCTAGTTATAACTGCGAGAGTTTGCCATGGTTCTCCTAATAGTAACTTGAAGTCGGTTTCAAGAAGGGGTGAAAAATCTACAGCATGGTTCAAATAACAGTTCCTGAAAATTTCATCTTTTTGGCGTGAAGGGAAAAGAAATAGCTGAAAATTCAAGACGAAAAACAGTTTTTTGTGAATAACTCAGAAAATATCCATTTTAGGGCAAGGGTGTGATGCATACACTCACATTATTTTTTAACGTAGATTCAATATCTGCCATAAAAAAATGGGGTTCTAATTTGAAAAAATTGATTTTTCACGATTTTGTCATCCCTAACTTTGAAAACATCAATCTTACATCTTGAAAAATCCCAAAAATGAAAATTTTCCATCCAAAAACCTCGAAGTTATTCTTGTTTCAGCGGAGCTCTATTTTCGATTTTTTTTTCGAATTTTTCCGCTCAGAGAGAATTTTCCAACCAAAACTGAAAAATGTTACATCAAAATAACTTGAAATTTTCTAAGGAATCTATTTCTGCAATAAAAAAATGGTGTTCTAATTTGAAAAACGGAAGTTGACGTCATTTCCGGAAAAACCGGAGGTGCTCATGCCTTGAAAATATTTTAGATTTCATCAGCATCGTGAAATACTTATAAGTGCTGAATTTCATGAAAATACGTTCAGTAGTTTCCCGTATAAATATGGGTGAGATTCCTCGTGAAAGACCCTGTATATTGTACCATTTTGAAATCTGCATGAATTTAAAGGCGCATATTTTTTTTTGAGTTGGCCACACAGGCTTTCTGAACTTTTATTTCCACCATAAACGATTAAACTTTCACATTATGAAATATTCATTACATTTTATAATGAAATTCGAAGTTGGATATTTTTTTCCAAGAAAGTTACAACAGATATTCATACGGTTTTAGCATATCTATTTGTGTTTCAATGAAGAATATTTCCCCATCAAGAAACTGATGGATTTGATCCACTTGTGAGCTTGATACACAGAAAGCCAACATGATGTGCAAGAAATCATTATTTTGAAAAAAAAATATTTTTAGTGGGGATAGATTTTTTTGTATTTTTTTCATAAAGTCCAATAGCTCTTATATACATTGTTATAGGATTATCCATTCATGCTGGGACACCCTGTATAATAGTGATTTCATATTTATTTCAAGCAATTCCATTCAAAATCAACCTGAAGAAATTCAGATTCCATATTCGGAAAATATATCCATGTTGTCTGTGGTTCAATCAATATTTGATTTTCAAAATTTGAAGTTTTCAATCTCGCTTATGATAGAAGGGAAGATATGAAGCTCGAATTCCTCATTCCATCTAGAATGCAGTCGAAATCGATGATACCGAAAATGGAAGAAAGTGAATTGGGGTAAGGAATAGAGTTGAGTTATGATTTCTAACGAAGTTATAGCCTCATTATTTGTTTTATTTTCACATTTTCAGGTTTTTAGCACCACAATTTATACCCCGCTACCATAGATGTTAAGGAATTAATAAATACTTCCGTTAATTCTTGCCAATGGAACGGATTCAGAGGAAAAATAGAGATGTTCACCTTTGAAATTGAGAGAAAGTGATGATTTTTCATAGATTTCGCAGCCCTACTTTCCAAGTTTCGAAAATTTCTCAATATTTTATTTAACATATTGAGGTACTTTTGTCAGATCAATTATCGAAAATTATCATTTAAACTTCACGTTTCTCGAGTTGTTGATGTTGCCATAGCATTACTCAAATAATTAAATTTGTGCATTAATAAAAAAAATGAGTTCTTCGATATATTCAAAATAATTCAGTGATTCCTTCTTTTGAAGCTTATAAAAATGAAATGGCAGTATATGTGATACTGACAATGAACACTGACGGCCGTTTTGGTAAACAGAAAAAAATTGAGTTTTCCTAATATATTCAAAATATTTCGGTTATATCTTTTAAAGTTCATAAAAATAATAGGAGCGAAAATATGAAGCATAAATTTTCTTTCAATGCTTTCAATATGTTTAATCTTCAAGAATGTTAGGAGTTTTTGGAATTCTTTATTAAAAGCCACAGAAATGTTATTCACAGAAACTGTTGAAAGTGCCTGCCTCTCATTTCTTCGCACTTTCTGATACAATCCCAAATTTCTTCAAGAACTAAATATATTGAGGGCTTTGAATGAGAATTCAGGCTTCATATGTTCGCTTCTATTATAATCGAGAATGAAAACTTCAAATTTTGACAATTAAATATCGATTGAACCACAAACAACATGGATATATTTTCCGAATATGAATTCTGAATTTCCTCAGGTTGATTTTGAATGGAATTGCTCGAAATAAATATAAAACTACAATTATATTTACATACTCGGATTCAGAATCGATTGAGTATTCAGAAAATATTGGAAAATATTATGAAGGATATTCTGCAAGAAAAAATTTTCCGTTTTCTAGAAAACCGGAAGTTCAACTGAAGAAGCAATTGGTGATAAATTGTCTTTAAACCTTCTTATGTTGAAAACTAGAACCATTCAAATTTACAAAAAATTTTTTTTCTTCAATTACTTTTTATGCCTTGTTTCGATAGTTTCTCCTACAAAATATTCGAATGGCCCTTAAGAGATACTATAATATTGATGGGTCATTTTTCAATTTTGCTCAAAGGAAGAGTCACAAAATCCAGTGACCCGCACAAGTGAAACACCCTGTACATCATTTTTCATTATTTTCTGAAAATATAAAATGAATAATATACATTTTTTGCTAAATTTAACGAGTAGCTTCTCATAAAAATATTCCAATTATTTTAAGAATCAAATCAACAAAATATCGCGCCTAGTGTCCGTCAAATAAGCAAAAAATTTTTTTTGGAAAAACGGTTTTTCCTCAATAACTTTTCATCCCTTGGTTCGATAATTTCTCCTACAAAATATTTGGATAGCCCTTAAGAACAACTATCATATTGATGGGTTCATTTTCAATTCCGCTCAAAGGAAAAGTCACTAAATCCAATGACTTACGCGAAACACCCTGTACAGTAAATTCAAGAAGAACCACGTCAAATAACGCCAGCAATCCTTTTCGCTTCAAAGAAACTCAATTCTGAATGGGAAACAGACCGGCTCATTAAAATATCAGCGGTATATTGGCGTTACATCTTTTTTGATATGTAAAAATAAAAGCCACATCAAAAGCACCGAGTCGGCGTCGTTAATTCTGATCTTGGCGCTCCAGTCCTGCTGGTTGTCATCTTCAATGTAAACAGCGTTATGAAATACCTTCCATGTTTTAAAAGGAAGAGATTTCGTCAGATTTTCATACGGAGAATTTGAGATATTCGAGTCCAATATGCAGTTTATAACCACCATTCAAAAAAATTATTTTACATTCCTATATTTTCTCTGAGAGAATCAAATATAGCGTTTTTGGGGGGGGGGGGTCTACCCCTTAGTTTTTTTAGAGTGAAAAATTCAAAATTTCGAATGTCATTTCGATAGATGAGGATAAAGTGGAGAAGTCGCTGGTTAATAATCTGAAATCCACTATTGGTTCTGACGAGTAGAATATGAGATATGAAGGATTGAAAGTTGGAAAAATTCAATTTTCAAGTTGGAAAAATGAAAATTTGCAGATAGGGCCGCAATTTTATTTCCATCAGATTGTGCAACCTCGAAAACCTATATTTCCATACCAAACTTGCCATTATCTGGCGTAGTTTTACCGAAAAAAAATTATTTAGGTTTTTCAACTTTCATTTTCGAGTTGCGTTTGAAAGAATGTACTGGCGCGAATATCACTGTGAAAATTCTACTGAGTGGTTTTGTGGAATCTACTCAATTGGTTTTATAATCTCCCTTTAAAAAAATCATGATAGATTCCCTATATTTTCTCTGAGAGAAGCAAATATAGCGGGGGGGAACTACCCCTTAGTTTTTTTCGACCACAAAACCGAAATTTCCGAAGGCGATTTTATTGAATGAAGATGAAGTGGAAAGATAATGTTTTTCAATAAAGCTAAAACCGAATTAGGAGAGTCGGAATTGCGCCGATTTTATTCTGATTTTGCGAATTCACGAGTTCATCCAATATGCGGGCAGATTCGAAATTCACTATCGCCGAACCCGTGAGTGGAAATTCGAATTCGATCCGCGCGAAAACGCGCGGGACAAAGAGCGGAATCCGAGGAGTTAGAATGTCCATTTCGTCCATTTTTCATTTCGACTAATATAATTCCGCCAATTCTGCATCCGGTTCCGCGATATTATTCATCACTCAACATTTTTCCGCGATGATATGGATTGATGGTGGATAAAACGGGCGAGAAAGAAAGTGGATACAATTTATCAGGGAACGCGATCCGTCATATCCAGGAATGGAATTCCAGAGTGGGATAAAAAATGTACAAGGGATCGGACGGGGACGGGACTATTAGGGAAAATTGAAAAAGGGAATCCAGATGAAGATGCTCGGGTATCCGATGAGCGGGACCAGGAATCTGGACGAGGAATTTATTACGATATAACGCGTAAGAAGGATGGTAATTGCCGATGACGGTTATGAAAAATTGTTTCGGGCATACAAGATCTTCTCGGGAAATAAATTGAGCCAGTCAATGTCGAATAATTTTACATTTAATGGAAAATATTCGAATTTGACAAAAAAAAATTCGTTTGTTCTACGGAAGAAGTTACCGAGTGGCGACTGGTCCAACTAAATTAAGAACTCGTTTCCGCTCAGAATTTATTAATAAAACGAAGAGCGGCAAAGCCTGCACCACTTCGAAATCTCAAGGTGTAATTAGCCGATTCTGTCGCATTATGAAGAAGATGGAAGTTATCGAGGAGGAAATAATAAAAATCCAATTCGGAGAGTATTTCTTCAAGAGAAATGAACGACTTTAGCTTAATCAAGCTGCTTCATACAAAAACTCAAATAGAATTTTTTCTTCAATGGCCTCTAGGGGATGAAGCAGGTTCGAATGTAACCTTTGAAGCGAATGAGAGCAGATATATTATATGAGGTCTGAATCGGTCAGAAATGAGTAAATAGAGTTCTTTTGAGGTATGAAAGATAATAATAATAAATATTTATTTCCATTAGGCAGAACCCAATTACAGGAAATGTACAACAACGATAAACTGAAACTAAAATTCAAAAACTCAATATTTAAATTGAGAGAAACAATCAAATGAATGATAAAACTTACTTAAAATAAATTAGTCGCAGCAAATATAATGCCAACATTGGCAAAACAAAAATAAACGAAAAATTTTCAAGATTTTACATTTCAAGATGAAAACAGCGGTTGGAAGAATTTTAATGCAAGAACACGACGAAAAAGCCAAGGGATATTTTTTCAAATGAAAGGTATTCCCGAGAATTTTCAAGATAAGATTGTGTATACATATTGTTATGGAAATCAAAAATGGTCATATGTCTTAACGTTTCAAGAAATTAAAATGGAAAATAATATCACCGAAAAGTCAAGAACCTTCAAACATCAATTCAATGAATTCGATCAATTCACAAATTATTATATTATTATATTTTCAAAGAGGGTTCAGTTTTTCAAATGATTAATTGTAAATAGTTAAGTCGTGTTTATGAAGAATGAAATGTATCAAGAATTTTACCTAGGAAATGAGATATTAAATCATATGGATGGGAAAATCAGGCCAGTGAACAGTTTCAAGGTGAAAGATCGATAATTTTCAAAAAGTTGGCAGAAAGATTGGTTTTCGTAAGAAGAAAAGTATAATGAATGGTATTCGGAACTTTGTGAAGAATAGATTTGAAGATTGTGTTGTTGGAGTTGATTTGGCAAATGAAGGAGGGAAGGAGATATTGAAACGGCGTGCTGGTTATAAGAAGGAAAATTTTAAATTGCATATAGTGAGTGCAAACACCAATCGAACGTTATTTTAGATTTCAAAATTTTAGTTATAGGTTCTTTTGATAGTTGGGGTTGGTTTTTTGGAATATGATTGCTTATTATATAATTTTGTGAGAAAATTTCTTTTGTTTGTTCTTTAGAATCCTCCTTGAAAAATAGTCTCGGAAAAAAAATAAAAATGTTTAATTGAAACAAAATTTTTCGATATTGTTCGGTAAATTTCAAAATTTAATATTAATATCTGGAACGAACCATAACAATATGTACTTTATCATTAAATGTTCAATGGTGAGTAAGTTATGTGAGAAATTTTTAAATTACAGGAATACTGTAAAAGGAAAAAAATATTGAAAAATGAAAATACCGACAGAAGAGAAAACTATTCAAAAGAATCAATTTTACTATGGATATTTTTTCATGATCAGTAAATTTTAATTATTTGAATGAATTGACATTGCCAAAACAGAAATTAGTCGAAAATGTTTTCGTTTCATAGTTTTATTTTCGACGATCCAAAAAATTTAAGAAAATGAATATTTAGAAACTATATATTTGCTGTTGTCAAGTTTCAATGGTTGAATTAGTTTATATAACTTTAGCAATTTCATAACGATCCCGAAAATCCCTATTTAAAAGCCAAAGTTACCAACTTGGCAACATCGCATTTTCAGGAAATGAAAAGTTCAGGGTGTTCCTAAATTGAAGATACAAACGAAGAGGGGAGTTTCCTTGCGTAATTCTGAGAAAAAAAAGTCCCATAACATGGGTTCGCAAACATTGCGTTTTCGAGATACAGGGTGTTGAAGTTTTTATCTCATAGTATCTACACTACATAGGATATTCAACTGAAATTTGACATAGATATTACAATGAAGAGTTTACACCACATGACAATTTCAATGAAAATTCTACAGATTGAATTTTTATGACAATTTTGATTTTTTTGAGGATTTCGAGAAAATCGTTCAAAATTTTTTTCGCGAAATCGGTAGCAGATACGATGAAACTACAAGAGACCATAAAGTTTAGTATAACAACAAAGCTGCTTTCTTCATTTTTCAAAATTAACAGTGGCCCATCAAAAAAAAGTTCTGGAGGAAAACAGGGGACAGTGTTTCATGAAAAATATCACCCTGTATATTTGCTATCGAAATTGGCATGTCACATGGTATAAACCCTCAATTGTTATATCTATGCCAAATTTCCTCCGTTTGTACCTCCAATTTAGGAACACTCTGTAAAATATCATTTTGCAAAAATAAAGAAATAGGCATCTTTTTCTGACAATTTAAACCAATAATCAATAATTAAGGTTATTATTAAATTTTTAATTTCGAAATCCGCGACAAAAATATTTTCGAAAAAATATGAATCTGTTTCATCACGCTCGAAAACAAAATATTATGAAATTTTTCAACGCAAATATTGATAAGAATGCTGGAAATATTCGAAAAAAATATTTTCTTTTTGTTATTCATTTTTCTACATAAAAACATTAGCTTGATATGTACTAGCATTTGCTGTTGTCAAGTTTTAATGGTTGAATTGATGTATATTACTTTATAAACTATCATTTCGCAAAAATAAAGAAATAGGCATCTTATTTCTGACAATTTAAACCAATAATCAAAAATTATGGTTATATTAAAATATTATAAAATTTTCAATTTTAAAATCCGCGGCAAAAATATTTTCGAAAAAATATAAATCTGTTTCACCACGCTAGAAAACAAAATATTATCAAATCAATATCAAGAAAAATGATGGAAATATTCGAAAAAAAAATTTTTTTTTTGTTATTTATTTTTCTACATAGAAACAATAGCTTAATATTTAATACTACTCCTCAAAATAATGCACAGTGTGTCGAAAAAATTTCATTTAATATCCCCGAGATTTGTTAGAATTATTCCTCCCCTACCAATAATTATCCAACCAGGCTATAGAAGTTTCAACTTCGAATATCTATCAACCTATAATTTTCCATACATTTTTCCATTCCTCGCATCGAAATTCCACAGGTGTATAGATTACCACACTAATGAATTAATTTCCTTAATAACCTCTCGAAAACTTGAACAAACTCAAACGTAGGTATAGTCGAGAAGGAACTCGCAACTTCCCCCTTTTCTCCAAAGTTCCTCGCGCCCCCAGTACGACACCAGGAAAATCGACAATTAATGCACTGCAACCCTTGTAGTAATCAGAATTAGTAATGAAACCTGTATCGATAACCCCATCAGAGGGCGGGGTACAACCCCCTATAACCTGTTGTTTTAGGCAAGTTTCAGTTTGAATTCCTGGGGCATAACTCGCAAAGTCATACGAAAGGATTTTGGCAAGTTTCTATTTCATAGTGAAGTTAGTTGAAGTTCAATATTGCTTGTAGAGAAGCAGGAAATGTCTATAAAAAGTGTTTGAATGAAAGAGGTAGGCATTTCTGCATTCTAAAACTCACGTGAAGTACCACACTGGACCAATTAAAACGTGGTTTTCTAAACTTTTCATAGTTTCGAAAATTCTCCAACTCCTATCGTATAACTTCATTCAAAGAGCATAATAAAGAGTCAAACTCTGCTTAAACCCTTGTATTAAGCAAATGGGCGAATTTACATATGAACACTCGACACATAGATACGGGCCTTTGGCAAAAATATATATGTTAACGACCATGCAAATGAAAGAGAGGCGATTAGTATGCACAGTCTACCTCTCCGAGACGGAGCAGAGGTTAAGGAATCCGAATTCGCCCCTTTGAGGTGGAGGCAATGATCATTTGATTGCAAATGCTGTCTCGGTGAAGAGGGGATGATATGCCGGGAACGTGGCTAATTAAGAATGAGGATTCTCTAGAATTTTCCGAAAGATAATATTAACAGGTGATTTATGCAACACCGCGTGACAGGACCTTGCATAATTCTCACGTAAATTCTTGCCACCTCTTTTTTGTCCGTTTTAAGTACTCCAATTTCATGTGAATAAAACGGGACGATAAGGCTTTCCAGCTAATTAGGTTTCCCGTTTCTGAATTATTCGATTCGTGAAACTGGGTAAACCTGAATATTCTTTCTTCTACCTGGGACATTACGGAAGAAATGCCATCGTTAAATCATGATACCCATTGTTATTCACGTTATGAAATTTTCACTAGTAATACCACTAGAGGTCAAATTATTTATTTATAATATTTAATAGCAACCATAATTATTGATTATTGGTTTGAATTGTCAAAAATAAGATGCATATTTTTTCATTTTTGCAAAATGATAATAAAATGTAATATAAATTAATTCAACCATCAAAACTTGACAACAGCAAATGCTAGTATTAAGCTAATGTTTTTATGTGGAAAAATAAATAACAAAAACAATAGTAATTTACGTAACAAGTCCGGAAAATACTGTTTTTTGGACGAGTAGACAAAATTCACGACAGCAGGACGGACGATCCTGCGTCGGAATAAATCGGACCATTTAACTGCGGTAACCTCCATCGATCAACCCCGCGACGTTCCGATATCGGAAAGTTATTATCACGAATATCATTATCAGATATTACGGACGAGATATAATCCGGGATCCCGAAAACGACAATGGGACACGGAAAGTCACTCGGCTATTCAAAGTCGAATTTTCGAATTGAAATGGATTTCCAGGTAAAGAACTAAGTGAATATAACATTTACTGCTTTCATAAATTCGAATGATATCTATTCCGATATGAGGCCATGTATTCCGATTAGGACATGCAAATGGGGGAGGGCTCCACGCTGTGTCGTGATCGTAAATTTGAATTACGGTCTGACTCTACAGAAGACCTCTAGATGGCTTACGAATTTCTAAGGATGTTTTATAGACGTTGGAATCTTATGTACGTATCCTTACCGGAGGACTGAGGAATTATTCAACCTCATCACGATAATGACCTGCCTGTAAATTGATTAATTCATGCAACGACGTGAACTCGAAGAAATTTTCCAGGTTATACAACAGGAATTCTACTTCTACTACTTCCTAAGTTGGTGGTACAAATGAAGAGGATAGACTCTTCAAGCAATTTTAAGAAAAATAGTCCCATAAACATGGGATCACAAACGTTTCGTTTTCGAGATACAGGGTGTTATAGTTTGAATTTTTTTCAAGTTTTTTCTCATAATATCTACACTTCACAAGATATTCAATTGAAATTTGGCATAGATATTACAATTGAGAGTTTACACTATGTGACATGCCAATTTCGATAGCAAATCTACAGGGTGATATTTTATCTGGAACACTGTCTCCTGTTTTCCTCCATAACTTTTTGGTGCTCCACTGTTAATTTGAAAAAAATATAAGAAGTAGCTTTGTTGTTATACCAAACTCTATAGTCTCTTGTAGTTTCGTCGCATCTGCTAACGATTTCGAGAAAAAAAATTTTGAACGATTCTCTCGAAATCCCCAGAAATATCCAAATGGTCATAAAAATTCACCCTGTATATTTGCTCTCGAAATTAGCATGTCACATAGTGTAAACTGTCAACTCTAATTTCTATGCCAAATTACAGTTGAAGATCTTGTGAAGTATAAATACTATGAGAAAGAAACTTCAACACCCTGAATTTCGAAAACGAAGCGTTTGCGATCCCATGTTTACGTGACTTTTTTTTCTCAAAATTATTCAATCAATCTCCCCTTTTCGTTTGTACCTCCAATTCAGGAACACCCTGTATAAGTGACAGCGGGAATATTTGTTGATTTAACGTGACAATTCCTCATCTAGAAATAACAAGTTTTACATTAGTTGATGCAACCAAACTGTAGTTCGTTCATTTAAACAGGAAAATAATAATGTGACGAAAACTGGAATATGCGAGACTATTTACAGGAACAAACTAGATAGTTTTATACAAAGCTTCAAAATTATATCGGCTCGGTATTAATATGTTTCAATAGTTGAATGAAGGAGTTTTTTATTTTTTGTAATTTTGCTATTTTTTGGGTTATGGATATATTTGTTTATTTTTACCTTGTAATTGTGAATTTTCCTGTTGAGTATAATAAAGTATTATTATTATTATTATTAAAATTCAGTTTCTACCAGAATTTCTAGTAATGAACACTAAACCAAAACAGGAACTACCTTACTTATACCGGCACTGTAGTATCGATTTAACAGAACTATGTAGTTACCTAGTATTTAACTGGAAAATGTTGCATTTCTTATTGAATTAAATACTCATGGTTTTTTTTTTTTGAGTACTTTCCATGTGTAGCCGACTTTTTTTTTCCTGAAAGTTTTCGGTTAGTTCTACCGAAAAGCATTGTTGTAATTTAGAATACTTTCTGTAAGTATTCGAGTGCTATTTTGCAATTTTGTAATGCATTTTCTTTTTAATTTTAGTTTTATATCTTTTTTTGAGCGCTCGTACTACTTACACGAGGGCTATATCATTTCGTCACGATGTCTGTATTTTTCGAATTTTGAGCCGAAAATGGTCTCAAACGACTATGTTCGACTCACTGATGACGAATCTGTCGGAAAATTCGAGTCTGTCCGTCCATCCGTCCGGCCGTAAGCACGATAACTCTCGAACGGAATGTCCTAGAAACTTGAAATTTTCAGGGTAGGTTCGAATCTCGAATGCCGAGGTTAAGTTCGTTATTGGGCAAAATCCGCCGAAGGGTTCCCTAAATATGGCCGCTCGAAATTTTGTTTTCCTGATTACTTTGTAACTACAGATTCGATCGAGATGAAATTTTGCACTCGAATGGAAAATGAGGTGTTCAAGCTACATGCAAAATGTTGTTCAGCTCGCATAACCAGAACCATAGAAACCATAGAAAATTGTAACTTTTGAACGGAAACGCCTAGGGACTTGAAATTTTAAGGATAGGTGTGGATCTCGATTGTCGTGATCACTTTCATCTATGAGCAAAATTATACTAGGGGTTCCGTAAATATAGTCGTTTGAAATTTAGTTTTCTTGATAATTTTCAAACTACAGATTCGATGGTGACGAAATTTTGTATACTTATGTAGAATGATATATTCAACCTACATTTCTCTAGATCGCATGACCAGAACCATAGAAACCATAGAAAATCATAACTTTCGAACGGAAAGGCCTAGATGTAGATCTGAAATGTGGCGTTCACGTTTATCAATGAGCAAAATTAGACTAGGGGTTCCGTAAATATGGCCGTTTAAAATATTCTGTTCCTGATAATTTCGAAACAACTGATCGGATTGGAATGAAATTTTGCACCTAGCTGAGGAATAATGTATTCAAACTACGTGTGAAATTTTGTCCAGATCGCAAGACCAAGACCATAGATACCGTAGAAAATTTTAGCGAATTATCGAAATAAAAATTGGTCACCTAAAGCACTGACTTGAAGTCTGGATTATCGCCTTAGTTTGAAAATTTGTTTGACAGCTGTCAAAAATTTCCTCAATTGGTTTCCAAAACTGGAAAATGCGAATCTACCTACAAGGTGCATTTACGAGCGCTGAAAAGCTCCTGCCTTCACGGCAGTGCTTTTCGTAATATTTTCCTTGAAATTCTACTGAAAGTTTCCAGTTAGTTCTACCGAAGAGCATTGTTGTAATTTAGAATACTTCCTGTAAGTATTGAAGTGCTATTTTGCAATTTTGTGATGCATTTTTCTTTATTATTTTAGTTTTTTGATCTTATTTTTTTCAATATTCAGTCATCATCTAAATTTTTCAGGACATTTTCAATTTTTCAGTACAGATAGTTCTCAGAACGGTATTTTCTTGTTGTTATAACAATAATTGCTTTTAAACAACAGGAATCCCGGAAATTCCCGGGATTCGTTTTTTTCAGTGTGGTTGCGAGGTGTATAGTTATTTCGAGAAGAAAAATAAAACCATTATTGGAAATATGTATTGATAAAAAGATGAACCCACATTGTCGTTTCTGTAACTGAAAAAAAACACAGAGAGCACCTAATTGAAAACTCCTAAAAATACATCATCATTCGGGCGTAACTACAACGGGATTATTTTTCCGAACATAAACAAATGCCTCGCTGTTTGATACAAAGTCCGCGATTCCATGTTTCCATTCTCTACTCTTCGACCTTTTATTATCACGCATTCCACCGTTGAACCCACGTTTCCCTCTCATTCTTCCGTTGATTAAAAATGATGAACTAAAAATGGAAAACACCCGAGCCAGAGACAGAAAGACCCCGCGTAATAAAAATCATGGAACTCGGTTCTTTCCCTAATAACCTGTTTTGTTTAATTAAATCGGCTTTTCATTTGACGGTCCGTTGCTCGTTCTGATGAGTATTCGGCCAAATTTTACCCGTCATAATGCAAACAGTACATTTTCGAATTAACTCCAGTTCCCCCTTTCATCGCCCTGTCGAGCTGTTTCGGTGGCCCCCATTTGGGATTCGATGCATCGCTAATAGTCAATACCAGATGGGAGGGACTTTGTGATCCACCTGTGTTTTTTTGTAATTAGGAACGAAAGAGTTTCGATGTACGTGCCTCTAATCCTTTTTTTCTTTGAAGAGGGCTCGATGGAAAAGCCGAAGCTCGGTTCGAATCGGATCTGGTACCTGATTATACATACGTCGGGTTTTTTCAGGGAGGCCGAATTGAAAAACAAAATCGATTGAATACGGACAGACTACGTTATTCGAAAAATATATACCTACATAAATTCGAAAAGCACTGAAGTCATCCACCTTGTAGGTAGATCCAGCTTGTAGGTGGATCCACCTTGTAGGTAGATCCATCTTGTAGGTGGATCCACCTTGTAGGTAGATCCATCTTGTAGATGGATCCACCTTGTAGGTAGATCCATCTTGTAGATGGATCCACCTTGTAGGTAGATCCATCTTGTAGATGGATCCACCTTGTAGGTAGATCCATCTTGTAAGTGGATCCACGTTGTAAGTAGATCCATTTGAAGGTGGATCCACTTTGTAGGTAGATCCGCCTTGTAGGTGATGAACCAGAGCTCAAAAGCTCCTGACTTCACATCATTGCTCAAAGTGACCAATTCTTATATTTTCTTTGTTTAATAATAAATACTCATTTGGCGGAAATATTCAACGAAAGTGTTGGGGAATACCGAATGGGAACTTGATGAAACTATTATAAATGAAAAAAAATCAGGTATATCCTGTTAAATCGTGAACATAACATCATATTCTTAGAAATTTTCGGAACTTGGAAAATATAATTCTGATAATCCCCTCCTCTACCGACCTCGAAAATACCAATTTGAAAAGTTCAGTTTTTCAATTTCGTTCCGGAAATTGTGCCCGCCGCTCAAACAGCATCTCGAAAGTCAACAAGAGCGCCAACCGCAGAGAGGAGAAGAAAATTATCGCCTAGTCCTGTTGCCGAGCCCTCAAAGCTACCAATTGTCCCACTGTAGTGCGTCCGGAAGATACAAGAAGCGCCGAGTATAATTGCTGACCCAGGATCTGCACAATAATTTTCCGTTTAATCCTGTTTGAATAATATTATCACAGTCCGTGGAGATTATTGTTATCCTTTGTGGGGGGACAATTATTCTGAGTATATTGTCACTTCCTCGATCTGAGTACTATTTCGTGAATTGCTTCAGATTTCATTGTGCAAGTCTCAGAGAATGTTCTCTGCAGAAGTGAACTTGTATATATCTATTTCAATTAAGAGTTGTTGATGGAGCAAAACTTAATGGAAAATTGTGTCATTGGTAACGATTCAAATTTTAACTTTCGTCTCACAGTTCGGCATTCATATAAACACAATTTCACGGAAATCACTATCTGAATTCAGAACTTCAGGGGGACGTTACTGAATATAAAAGCGGGGTAGAATAAGGCAGAGAGAACATTATATTCTTTCTTATTGGTCTTTGTTTCTCCCTTGAAGCCATATCGGTGAGATTGCAATCGAGTTGCAGCTCATAATGAAATTGAAATGAACTTATCGGGACATGTTCGGTTTTCCAGATCTCGGAGTTTCGTGAGAAGTTTTGCGTTCCAGAATTGGCGACCAATATTTCGTCGATGCATTAGGCACTTCGATTTCTTAACCGGAGGCGGGAGTTGGGGAATGGACATACTGATTGCATTTTCTGGTAGTTTTATATCTATTGAGGATTTTTAGTGCCAGGACGACTTTTTGTGTGACAGGAGGGGTTTTTGTTTGAATTAAGAGGTATTGATTCATTCCATTATCTTCAGTTTTTGTTTCGGTTAACAAATCGTTGACTTAAATCAATCCGGGAAATAAATTGAACCATGGTGCTTGAATTGTAATTTTTTTCAATTTCGTCTATGGATGCAATTCTCGCGAAATTTCACATAAACCTTCGTAATGAAGTCTACAAATAAATACGAAGTTTTAATTCGATTGAATAGGTATTTTTGAGCGCTCGTTCTACCTACACTAGGGCTATATCATTTCGTCACGATGTCTGCATTTTTCGAATTTTGAGCAGAAAATGGTCTCAATCGACAAAGTTCCACTCACTGATGACGAATCCGTCAAAAAATTCGAGTCTGTCTGTCCGTCCGGCATTCGTATACACGATAACTCTCGAACGGAACGACCTAGAAACTTTAAATTCTTAGGGTAGGTTCGAAACTCGAATGCCGTGGTTGAGTTCGTTATTGGGCAAAATTCGATCAAGGGTTCCGTAAATATAGCAGTTCGAAATTGGGTTCTCCTGATCACTTCGAAACTACTCATTCGATTGAGGTGAAATTTTGCAATCAGGTGGAGAATGGCGTGGTCAAGCTACTTGCAAAATTTTGTGCGGATCGTTCGACCAAAACCATAGAAAGTTTTAACTTTCGAACGGAAAGGCCTAGAGACTTGATAATAATAATAAATATTTGTATTTCAATAATTGAAGCAAGGCTACAAAAATGAAACAAGTCAAATCGGATCTACAATTATTTACAAAAATTTCTCTTTATCTTTATCCCTTTCCTCAAATTTCCTATATAATATACAGGGTGTTCCTAAATTGGAGGTACAAACGGAATGGGGACATTCCTTAAGTAATTTGAAGGAAGAAAAGTCTCATAAACTTGGGATCGCAAACGTTTCGTTTTCGTGTTAAAGTTTGAATTTTTTTCAAGTTTTTTTCTCATAGTATTTACACGTCACCAGATATTCAACTGAAATTTGGCATAGATAAATGAATCGAGGGATTACACCATGTCATGCCATGCCAATTCCGATAGTGAATCTACAGGGTGATATTTTTTTATCAACACTATCGTCCGTTTTCCTCCAGAACTTTTTTTGGCGAGCCACTGTTAATTTGAAAAAATTCAAAAAGCAGCTTAGTTGTTATACTAAAGTTTATGGTCTCTTGTAGTTTTGTCGTTTCTACTACCGCTTTCGAGAAAAAAAATTTGACCGATTCTCTCGAAATCCTCAGAAGATTTCAAATTGTCATAAAAATTTAGTTGGTAAGCTGTGTTAAATCAATTCATTGTTAGTTTCGACAAATCATATTGAATTTTTGTTTGAATATCTTTTGAAGTGTAGATACTATGAGAAAAAACTTTTAACTTCAACTGTATCTTGAAAACTGAATGTTTTCCCATGTTTTTGGGACTTTTTTCCTTAAATATACTTGAGGAATCTCCCCACTTTGTTTGTACTAATTTTACCTCCAATTTAGGAACAGCCTGTATACCTAAAAAAAATGAAATGAAGTCACAAATAAATTAAACTAAATTCCCACAATCGAATTAGTCGGACAATGGGTTCGATCGTGACGAAATTTTGTAATTCATTGCAAAATGATATATTCAAGTTACATTTTTTTCAGATCGCAGAACCCAAACAATTTCAAATACCAACAAATCATTGAATAGAAAAATTCTTATATTTCTGTAATAGCTGATTCGGCATAATTGACATAGAGCTGCTGTCATTTTTTTGACAGCTGTGTAAAATTTCTTCAATTTGTTTCTAAAACTGGAAAATGCGAATCTACCTACAAGGTGGATGAACGAGCGCTCAAAAGCTCCTGACTTCACTTGGCAGTGCTTTTTATAATGTTGTTGTTGTTACTCATATCATTGCTCCTTCGTGCACAAATTCAAACAAAATAATCATTTTTTAATTTTTATCCACCCCTTGGGAAATAATATTTCCATCGTATCAATATCACAAATTGCTACTCTGATTTTAATCTCAAAACATTTGACGTGGATAAATACATAGTAATTCCAAATGACAAATAGAGCTTTTGTGTTGACACTAATTGATGAAATACAATTCTAATAAGATTAATGGGCTCTGCGACGTAACCTACTTTACCCATTAGCCATTCATGCGACTCAGATTTTTCAGCTAAATGTCAGAAGCAATCAGTACCGATAGCCAGATTAGGTATAGTCGGTTTCACGAATAGAAATTACCATAATATTGTCGAAATTTTTCTTCTTTCCACCTAATTATTTCGGTGAGGTTTCTTTCAATGGACAAGGATTCGCAGTGGCGTAGTTCTCTTTAGTGTAGGGGATTATAATTTAAACTCATGGCTCAGTGCAGGGAGATATTGGAATAGAGGTAGAAAGCGAAGCCTCAAAGAGATTTGGAAGGTTAAGCCCTAACCATTACTGCAAAGACAAGGGTCGTTACACAGTAATTTCGGGAAGAATTTCCTAGATTATTATGGTCTAAGTGGAAGTATAGAGACTTTTTACAATTTGACTTGCGCAGTTTAGTTGATGTCAGAATTTTCGTTAACATTGTTGAAGTATAATAGAATATATGATTATGTTTTTGATATGGAAAGCCAACGTTTAAAAAAGAGTTATTTATTTACAACGGACGATTATCCGACCTATCTATTATACAGTATAGAAAGGAACTACTTTAATTATCGACGACTGATTCGTCTTCAGAGGTATTTATACCATTGTCTTATCTGAAGGTTCCAGAAGGAATGCAACAAACAATTAACACCTGCAATGTGCGTCATTGGCAAAATGGATTGCTCATCGAAATAATAGCTCATCTAAGGTGTACAGGGTTGGCATTATGTCATTATATTTAAGAGTAGATATTGATATTTTTGATATATTTTTGCAAGGTTCCAGTTCTGATTGAATTTTTATTCCTTATGGAGGGATTCTAGAAGTATCATACCAACACCATCATAACCAATACAGAAGCAGAATAATGCAACTATTTTACATCGTTCCAACATCTCCTAAATCTCTCGAATCTTACCTAAAGCAGACTGATTCCCTGCTACCTAAACCACAAGCCAACCACCAGGTTGCAAGTCCGAAAATCGAAAACCTAAAATCCAAACCCGATCTAGAGACACAACCTGTTCGTCAATAAAAATCACCGATATCTTCTCATAGAACGGCGTACTTCAAATGGGAAAATTGCGCGCACATTTCCTATGGCCGCGTGAAGATCGCGTCACGTCAGCTGCGGATTTGGCGGTGGACTGGAGAGTCGGCCGTCGTTCGCGTCGCGACGTCGGGCGCATCCACCGGTCGGAGCGCCTCGGATGTGCTCTTCGCGAAGATGTGTCCCGCCAGGTTGACTGGGATGGATGTGGGTTAGTGGTGCCTTGAGGGGTGGACGAGCCGAGGTTGGGGTAGGAGAGGCGTGTAACAAACGGGGGGATCAACGAGATATGACGGTGCGTAGGGTTCTCCTAGGTTATTGGAGTATCTGGCTGATGGAAAAGGACAGAATCCATTTCGTTCTCACGCGTCCATATTCGGGAACGTCGAAAATTCCACACGAAAATTTATTATTCAGAATTCGATATTCGAATCTGCCTATTTTACCATACAGTTTCGAAATGACCCTACAATTCAGTGAGAAATCAAAAAAAAACTTTATCGATACTTCTTGTGACACGCTCT
This sequence comes from Aphidecta obliterata, assembly GCA_963966015.1. Taxonomy (NCBI): domain Eukaryota; kingdom Metazoa; phylum Arthropoda; class Insecta; order Coleoptera; family Coccinellidae; genus Aphidecta; species Aphidecta obliterata. Next base: position 43,487,559 of record OZ014429.1, on the reverse strand, counting down.
GATTGGCATTCTCCTGAGTTGCCAGAATCACGGTTTTTCAGATCTTCTGATGAAATGATATCGTCGTTGATTGAAATATTTTTGGAAAATATCCAACCCGTGTATTTACAGTTCCCTTTCCCCTCGCATCCCTTGCTCTACATTTTGCACCCGTATTGTGGAGACCTCCTCAAAAACTTCCCTGAATGGGAAACAACTAGAGATTTCTGTTTTTGAAATATCAGCCAATTTGAAAACTGGAGAGTTCACAGCTGCGTCATAATTAATGCCAGATGTTGAATTATTCAACATCTGCGGATTTTAGATTATTATCATATATGAATTCTGTTTACGGGCACAAGGCGCGATATCTGTTGATTTGATTCTAAAAATAATTGAAATATTTTTATGGGGAGCTACTCGTTGAATTCGGCAATAAATGTATATTATCGGGAGTAATATCCTCAGTGCATTTAATTTTTCCGGAAAAATTCGGAAAAACGAGTTTCTAAGTAATTTGTTTCAACAAATAGCATGAGCGAGAGTGGTTTTAAAAATCCGAGTCGAAGACGAGGATTTTTCCACTTTCGCGAATGCTATTTGTTAAAACAGATTACTTAGAAACGAGTGTTCCAATTTTTCCACAGGAAAAATTAAATGCCCGAGGAATATTTGGTAAGATTATTTCCTGAGTTAAATGAACATTTTATGTGTGAATTTTCTGAGTATTTAGTGGAACACTATTTTCAACAGCCGCATTAATTTTACTTTCGGAAACATTTCCAAACCGATTCATTTTGAGTTTCAGTTGAGAAATTAATAAATTCGTAAGCGTTGTTTGTGATCTTTGTTGTTGGTAACGATACAAAGCAACACAGCATAGAAACCATCGAGTTTGTTTTTACAAAGCAACTTGTCAAACTTGCATGAAATTTTTCCAATTTTTTTTCTCCGGAAAAACTGCTGACAGCTAAGTTGACAGTTGTTGAGTAATTTTTCCACTTAAAATTTATATTTGACATACCTATTCTTGATAGCGATTGGTCAAAATTAATAGGAAGGAAATAATCGTTTTTTATATTCAGAAAATAATGAAAATGATGTACAGGGTATTTCACGTAAGCAGGTCACTGAATTTTGTGAATTATCCTTTGAGCAGAATTTAAAAATGAACCATCAATATGATAGTATTTCTCAAGAGGGCTATCCAAATATTTGATAGGAAAAACTATCGAACCAAAGCATGAAAAGTAATTGAAGAAAAACCGTTTTTCCGAAAAAAAATTTTTTGTAAATTTGAATGGTTTTCAAAATAAGAAGATCTGAATACAATTTATCACCAATTGTTTCTTGATTTGAAATTCTGGTTTTCTAGATAATTACTATTATATTTACATATTCAGATTCATAATCGACTGAGCATTCAGAAAAGATGGGAAAATATGATAAAGTATATTTTGAAAGAAAAAATTTTCCGTTTTCTAGAAAACCAGAAGTTCAAATGAAGGAACAACTGGTGGAAAATTGTCTATAGACCTTCTCATTTCGAAAACTTGTCGAATCTCCAAAAAATTTTTTAACTTTTCATGTATTGGTTCGATAGTTTTTCCAATAACATATTTTGATAGCCCTTAAAAAATACTATCATAGTGATGGGTTACTTTTCAATTTTGCTCAAAGGATACGTGAAAAATATCATAGTATTCCTTAAGAGCTATACAAATATTTTATAGGAAGAACTATCGAACCAAGCCATAAAAAGTAATTGAGGAAAAACCGTTTTTCCAAAGAAAAAATTTCCTGCAAATTTGACTGGTTCTCAAAATAAGAAGTCTAAAGAAAATTTATCACCAATTGTTTCTTCATTTGAACTTCCGGTTCTCCAGAAAACGGAAATTTTTTCTTGCGAAATATACTTCATAATATTTTCCCATATTTTCTCAATACTCAATCGATTCTTAATCTGAATACGTAAATATAATGGTGGTTTTATATTTATTTTAAGCAATTCCATTCAAAATCAATCTGAGCAAATTCAGATTCCATATTCGAAAAATATATCCATACTGTTCACCCAATATATGATTGTCAAAATTTGAAGTTTTTATTCTCGATTAAAATAGAACCGAAAATAAGGAGCCTCAATTTTCATTCAAAGCTCTCAACATGTTTAGTCTTTGAAGAAAGTTGGGATTGTCTCAGAAAATGCGAAGAAGTGAGAGGCAGGCACATTCAACAGTTTCTGTGAACAGCATTTTTGTTGCTTTTAATGAATAATTTAAAAAAATCCTAACTTTTTTGAGAGCATTTAATGAAAATTCAGGCTTCATATTTTCGCTTCTATTATAATCGAGAATGAAAACTTCAAATTTTGACAATCAAATATCGATTGAACTATAGACAACATGGATATATTTTCCGAATTTGGAATCTGAATTTCCACAGGTTGATTTTGAATGAAATTGCTTGAAAAAAATATAAAATCCCCATTATATTTACATATTCAGATTTACTATCGATTGAGCATTCAAAGAATAAAGGAAAATATTATGAAGTTTATTATGCAATTAAAAATTTTCTGTTTTCTAGAAAAAAGTTCAAATGAAGGAACAATTGGTGAGAAATGGTCTATTGACCTTCTTATTTTGAAAACCAGCCTTATTTGCCAAAAATTTTTAAAAACGGTTTTTCTTCAATTACTTTTCATGCATGATTCGATAGTTTCTTCGATAATATATTATATTTGGATAGCCTGTGAAAAATACTATTATATTGATGAGTCACTTTTCCGGATAATACCCGCTTTCGTAAAACACCCTGTACATCATTTCTCACTATTTTCTCAAAATATAAACTGAATAATATACATTTATTGCTGAATTCAACGTGTAGCTTCTTATAAAAATATTCCTTTTCTTTTAGAATCAAATCAACAAAATATCGCGCCTTTTGTCCGTAAACAGAATTTATAGGAATATGAATAAACACTGGAGTATCCGCAGATATTGAATATTTCAACACCCGGCATTAATTATGACTCAGCCGTAAACTCTCCAGTCTTCAAATTGCTTGATATTTCAAAAACAGAAATCTTTAGTTGTTCCACATTCAGGAAAGTCATTAAAGAGGTCCCCACAATACGGGTGCGAAATGTAGGGCAAGGGATGCGAGGGGAAAGGGATCTGTGAATACATGGTTTGGATATCTTCCCCAAATACTTCAATCAACGATTAGATCTACTCTAAGACAGGAATGTCAAAAATATTACGCTCATAACCTCAATTTCCGACTGTTTCGATTAGTTCGTTACTGATTTTCTCCGCAATGTCAAGATGAAGAACTCGAAGTTCAAAAACGTTGAATGTTTGATCATTATCACAAAAAGTATTTCTCTTCTATCATATATTTCACCATGTTTCGAAAAAGTCCCAACCAAAATATCGAATTTTATGGCAGAAAATTCGAGGGCGAACATCGCTGAAATTCGAGGAGGCTTCTAGTGGGATGCAAAAAAACAGGGTTCCATCCCGTTTCCTGGGAGATTAATGCAGTTAGAACGCGAATAATATTTCCAAATGAGATGTATCTTGTATATGTTTGTTCATGAATTCGATCCGCCGAGCAACTAGATCTAATTTAGATAGTCGGATATCGTACGTTGCTTCATCTATCCCTTTGTGCTCCACTGGGTGGGAAAGGTTCGTGGAAATCTAGACGGACAGGTATTTAAGGCCCGATGATTTTCACTCAATTCAGTTTCTCATTATTTAACAGATAGCATTTTCTGACCCGAACAATGGGAATTGTGTTCCCCTCCTTGGAAATAATCAAGTGGACATAATGACGGAAAATTCATTAGGATGCGTTGAAACTAAGCGCGATGATTGATGAGAATCATATAATTATATTTTTGAAATCGAAAGCCTTGTTTTAAAAAAACAATCTTTGATTACAACGGACGATTATCCGACCCTTCTAGCATACAGTTAGAAAGAAACTACTTTTAATTATTCACGATTGATCGTCTTCACATTATCTTATCTGAATGTTCTGGAATGAAAATAACAAACAATGAACACCTGCACTTGTGCGTCATTGAAGAATGAAAGCTCATCAAAATGATACATGGTCATATTGATATCAAATGAATAATAGATTAATGGTTCATCTGAAATATTCAGCGATGGGATTATCTTATTATATACACATAGTTTGAGTGCTTTTACTTATTTCGCGACACATCATGTTTCTACAAAGTCCACGAATCGACCCGGAAAGAATATCAAAAGTAGATTAATAACTTCCGGAATAAAAAGTATCCCTGATCGATATTTCAGGAGGTAAGGCACCATTAACGAAGTTGATGGAGATTGTTATTGGCCACTGCGAGTTCCAGCCCTGGAAGCTGCTCCTACGGGAGATTAATAACTTTGATCAAACTGCGGTCGAAAGTAGCGAAGATTTTCCGAGCAGAGGAATGCGGAGCCGACGGTTAACCCATGTTGGCGTATCAAAACCACCATCAATCTCCCCTTTCCCACCCGAACTGGGACGGTTCAACGAGGTTATTGAATGAAGGGATGAGATAGTTCTCGTAGATCATAATGAAGAATTGAATATTCATAAAATTTCGGATTGTGAGTGATTGATTTGTTCCCAGTTAGTAATAGTGATGAATATTCCGCTGAATACACATTTTATTCCCGTATTGTATTTTCCCAAATTTCCACAGGAAAACCTACAACTTGGCTGAATTCATAAACCAAAACTTAACGAGTCTCTTTCAGGTAGAATTTAAAATAATCTGGAATGCCTAGAGGGATTTTCAACATTATTTGGTAAATTCACATGTTTTCCTGAATCTACATTGACTTATGTTGATCGGAATGCTGGATCTTGAGGAAATCATTGATCGTTGCTTCTTAGGTGGACCTTACGAAGATGTTTTCATTGATCAAACAGATTCCAGAATGATTTGGAAGCATTTGAAAGAAAACAAGGCTGGTTTGCATTCCATTCATTTCAATATTACTATAATCATACAATTTTTCACACAGGAACTCACCACTTTATTGAAATGGACCAATGGAAACCTATTGAGAGACTGTTTCAACAGAAATGGTGCATGAGATTTCTTATGGATGTTCAGAGGAGACTGAAGGATTATACAACAATTTTGATGGTTTCGAAGGATTTCGACAGTATTTTGGATGTTCTGATGATAATTATTCCAATATTTTTGAGCGCTCGTACTACTTACACGAGGGCTATATCATTTCGTCACGATGTCTGTATTTTTCGAATTTTGAGCCGAAAATGGTCTCAATCGACTATGTTCGACTCACTGATGACGAATCCGTCGGAAAATTCGAGTCTGTCCGTCCGTCCGGCCGTAAGCACGATAACTCTCGAACGGATCAACCTAGAGACTTGAAATTTTCAGTGTGGGTTCAGTTCCCGAATGTCTCGGTTAAGTTCGTTAATGGGCCAAATTCCACCAGGGGTTCCGTAAATATGGCCGTTTGAAAATTAGTTTTCTTGATAATTTCAAGTTTTGTTCCCCTGATTACTTGAAAACTACAGATTTGATTGAGATGAAGTTTTGCACTCAAATGGAGAATGAGGTGCTCAAGCTACATGTAAAATTTTGTCCAGATCGCTTGACCAGAACCATAGAAACCATAGAAAATTGTAACTTTTGAACGGAAACGCCTAGAGACTTGAAATTTTCAGGATAGGTGTGGATCTCAAATGTCGTGATCACGTTCATCCATGAGCAAAATTATACTAGGGGTTCCGTGAATATGGTCGTTTGAAATTTAGTTTTCTTGATAATTTCAAAACTACAGATTCGATCGTGACGAAATTTTGTATACTAATGGAGAATGAAATATTCGAGCCACATTTCTCCAGATCACATGACCAGAACCATAGAAACCATAGAAAATCACAACTTTCGGACGGAAAGGCCTAGGGACTTGAAATTTTCAGGATAGGTGTGGATCTGAAATGTCGCGTTCACGTTTATCAATGAGCAGATTTATACTAGGGGTTCCGTAAATATGGCTGTTCAAAATATTTTTTTTCTGATAGTTCCAAAAATACTGAGCTGATTGGGATGAAATTTTGCACCTAGCTGAGTAATAATGTACTCAAACTATGTGCAAAATTTTGTCCAGATCGCACCACCAAGACCATAGATACCGTAGAAAATTCTAGCGAATTATCGAAAAAAAATTGGTCAGCTAAAGCACTGACATAAAGTCTGGATTATCGCCTAAGTTTAAGAATTTTTGTGACAGCTGTCGAAAATTCCTTCAATTGATTTCTGAAACTGGAAAATGCGAATCTACCTACAAGGTGCATGTACGAGCGCTCAAAAGCTCCTGCATTCACGGCAGTGCTTTTCGTAATTTTTCACATTCGATTCTGATTTTTACACCATTCAACTGAACCAATATTGAACGATATCAACCAAGAATACTGAAACCACAGGATATGTAAATTGAACAGGTAACCTTTCCACAATATCATCTCACGTTTAATCGCCATTTAACCATGCTAATTTCAATCTTTTTTTTTTTATTTTTTGAATAATGGAAACCTAATAAACCATGGTGGATGAATAGTTAATAAAGGAATCTGGAATTTTGAATGAAATAATTGGCGTTGGGAATGTATTATGAATTTCGAACGGAAATATCATGAAATGAACTGATTTTAAGGAAAATATTCGGTAAATATAATTAAATGACTCTCTCGATACTTCAAGAATAATTTTCGTGAATTTTCGGTGGTTTTTATGAAATATCGAAACGTATTTCGTGGATAAACTAAGCCCCGCCCCCTTCGATTGACAATTTAGGACAGGACCGTCCTTGGCCCTTCTGGAAATATTAAAACATTTTTTTTTTCTTCACCGATCTATTCGAAAGGGTGGATTTACCGAAAAGGTGGATCTGCCATTCAGGTGGATGTACCCAAAAAGGTGGACCCGCCTTTTATGTGGATGTACCCGAAAAGGTGGATCTCCTGGCTTACTAGGACGGTTCAACAAGGTTATTGAATGAAGGGATTAGATAGTTCTTGTAGATCATAATGAAAAATTGAATATTCATAAAATTTCAGATTGTGAGTGATTGCTTTGTTCCGAGTTAGTAATAGTGATGAATGTTCCCGTTGAAATCGAATAGGCTCCGAATTCCCAAAAATTTACATTCATTGTGTACTTTTCCGACAACATCTCGTCGCGCGCCTAACAATTTCTCAAAGTTGCGCCAATGAAAAAACCCGGTGACGTTGACTGAGAGATTTTCATTATTCAAATTCGTCTCCGGAGACGCGGATTACGTGCATGCCGGATTAATGGAATGAAAAAATCGCGTCAGTTCGATCTAATTCATCATGCCAGTTTTCGGGAATCGATACCTCGAGGAAATATGATTCTTTTTCGGGTTATTGTCTCTGAAGAAAGGAGGGGAATCGGTTGACAGTTGTTGACACGACGGATATGGAAGCGAAGAAACTGCCAAGGTATTGGAGTAAACAAAAATTCCATTAGTTATGCCGATGAATGGATTATGATTAATTCGAAAACATCTGCCTCGAAAAATTTTATCTGCTGAATAAAATTAGTTTTTTCCAGTGTTGCCATTTGGAATTTGACATATAAAGAAGTATAGTTACGAGAGGCCAACCGCTTCGGTATTTTATGTATTTTAATTTCACCTAAAACGTGGCGTAATGAAAATTAATACTACGGAGCGTCGGCGTCCTAAATGGGATACATTAAATGAAGAGAACACGATATTATAATTTATCGCTTTTTTTAAAACCAATTTCACTCCTGTGTGTTCGTGTTCAGCTTTTAATAAAAAGTATAATTTGTTTTGTGGAAAATATAGGTCGGAGATAAAATGTGCCCCAGCTACCGGAGTTTTCCCCTGGAAATTGTACGAAAATTCTCCGGATAATATCGCAGTGATACGAACAAATCTGATATGGCGGGGTTCATTTTTTTGGGCGACGTTTCGTGCTTATCTCCGATGTTCTGAGACGGACTGGGTACGTTCAGGAGCTCGTAATCAATTCCATGTTATGCATAAACATTCTACGGCGAGATATGATATATTATTGTTTTTTTCCAGCAGAGATGAAACTCAAGAAAAAGTGAGGTGCTGCAACCTTCTGAATTTGTCCCAGAGCAAGTTTGCAGGGTGTAGGGAAAGTCAGTAAATTCTGGGAAAAAATACTGCAACCTTCAGAACGACGAGAGAGATTGTATTGTTAAAAAAAAATTTTAGCTATCAAATACGAAGTTTCTTTTTCAATAGTCATTTCCCTAGAAGTTCTGAAAAAAAGTTAAACTAGCAATAAAATTACCACTGACACCTATTTGACATGAAACTAGTTGACATTTCGATTTTTGAGAGTTTGCATGGTTTTGGTTATCGCAATAAAGAAATGTGTCTCGTTGATTTGGCTATTCTACACGGTTGCCGAAAAAATAGTGTACCCAACATGTCCAAAAACAGTTTTTTTGGACTCGCAGACTTACAGAATTTTGTCTCGTCCAAAAAAACAGTATTTTCCGGACTTGTTACGTAAATTACTATTTTGCAATAGGGGTCAGACATTCAACGTTCATCAAAATCGTTTATCTCTATGTTATTCTTTTTTGAGCGCTCGTTCTACTTACACGAGGACTATATCATTTCGTCACGATGTCTGTATTTTTCGAATTTTGAGCCGAAAATGGTCTCAAACGACAGAGTTCGTCTCACTGATGACGAATCCGTCAGAAAATTCGAGTCTGTCCGTATACACGATAACTCTCGAACGGAATGTCCTAGAAACTTGAAATTTTCAGGATAGGTGTGGATTTCGAATGTTGCGGTCACGTTGATCAATCACCAAAACTAAACTAGGGGTTCCGTAAATATAGCCGTTCAAACTATTTTTTGCCTGATAATTTCGAAACTTTCATTGGATTGGAATAAAATTTCGCACATAGATGAGGAATAATGTATTCAAACTACGTGCAAAATTTTGTCCAGATCGCATTACCAAGACCATAGATACCGTAGAAAATTCTAGCGAATTATCGAAAAAAAAAATTGGTCACCTAAAGCACTGACGTGAAGTCTGGATTTTCGCCTTAGTTTGAAATTTTCTTTGACAGTTGTCAAAATGTTTCCAATTGGTTTCTAAAACTGGAGAATGCGAATCAACCTACAAGGTGGATGTACGAGCGCTCAAAAGCTCCTGCCTTCACGGCAGTGCTTTTCGTAATTTTTTATCTTTATTCCCCTCCACTTCTCGCAGAAGATTTTTCTCTGAGTTATTCATTTTGATATTGTGAAGAAAATCAGTATCGAACTAATCAAAACAGTCTAAAATTGAGGTTATGAGCGTAATATTTTTGACATTCCTGTCTTAGAGTAGATTTAATCGTTGATTGAAGTATTTTCGGAAGATATCCAACCCATGTATTTTCAGTTCTCTTTCCCCCCGCATCCCTTGCCCTACATTTCGCACCCGTATTCTGGGGACCTCTTCAATAACTTTCCTGAATGTGAAACAAGCAATTTGGAGACTGAAGACTGAAGAGATGTTGAATTATTCAACATCTGCGGATATTCGAGTGCTTTTTCATATTATATATGAATTCTGTTTACGGACACTAGGCGCGATATTTTGTTGATTTGATTCTAAAAATAATTTGAATATTTTCATGAGAAGCTACTCGTCAAACATAGCAATAAATGTATATTATTCATTTTATATTTTCAGAAAATAATTAAAAATGATGTACAGGTTGTTTCACGTAAGCGGGTCACTTGATCTTGTGACCATTCCTTTGAGCAAAATTGAGAAATGACCCGTCAATAAGATAGTATTTCTTAAGGGCTATCCAAATATTTATGTGAAAAACTATCAAACCAAGGCATGAAAAGTATTTGAAGAAAAACCGTTTTTTCCCAAAAAAAATTTTTTGCAAATTCGACAGGTTTTCAAAATAAGAAGGTCTCAAGACAATTTTTAACCAATTTTTTCTTCATTTGAACTTCCGGTTTTCTATAAAATGGAAAATTAGAGAGTTATTTTTTGTTAAGTCGAACTTGGGCAACGAAAAGATTTCAAATTTCAACCTTGAGTTAGGTTCAGAGTGTGATTTCTGACATTCTCAATTTATAGCTCGAAGTTCATTTCGCATCCCATTTACATTTTCCATGGTTCTTCTTGTGTTCGATTCGAGTTTCGAACTCAAATATGAGTAGGGGATATCACAAGTGGCAAACTCCTTTCTCGAGTTTCTGATCGAGATTCAATATTCACGCGAACAACAAGCTTTTAGGTTGATTAAACTAGGAGAATTCTTCGCTTCGTCGCTTATAACTAATGATGTACCTACCTGCTACATCCTCAATCCCCGAAAGAAGAGAAAAATTCGGGACAAAACCCAACTCGTGAATGTAGTTTTTCACAAGATTAATTTCGCTCGGTAGTTCATATTTCAACTGAATAACTTCCTCGCTTGGGTTCATCGATGGATCATTGAGTTTCCCCCTATAAATGGAGTCTGATTCCTGTTGGATTCTTCGCATGACCTGATGATTTTCGCGGCGACCAAACCCGGCTTTTCCTAATTAATACCTGGCAACTGGATGTAATCTCCATAAAATATCACATTTAATATGGAAAGGCGGAACCTGATATACCTCGCACGAAAATAAGGATAGTGGACTATGACCTCCGAAAGATATAAATTCTGATATGTTGGAAAACACCGCTTCCCGGTCCTTTATCCCTGCCTTCAGTCGGGAAAGCCCCCGGCTTTATGTGTTCAATATATCTCTTTGTCGACTGGCCCGGGTAAACTCGTTAGACCATTAGAAATAATACCATTTGGAGTCTTCGCTCTCTTCCAAATGAGTAGATAAGAGTCACCACCTTATCTACCCTAATTTCTTACGGATACAGGCGGATCTACGCAATTCGAGGTGAAATTGGTTCATTTCTTCATGGAAACACTTTTTCACGGTTAAATTCTGCAAATTCTCAAAAATGTTTTAGGGAGCCACAATTAACTATGATCGGTAGCAAAAAAATGCAACTACGTCGAGAAAAATTAACGTTCACAAAAGTGGATCCATTTTCACAAAGGACAACCTCAAAGTTGGACATAAAAAAAAATTGATATCTAGAAGTTTCAACTTCAAAGTGCTGTAGCGACCAGAAAAAATATTTCTAGTGAAAACCAAAGACATATTGGGAATCTACACCCTCGAATTATATGAAAAACATTTAATTTTTTCCATAACGAAGAATTTGTTTTTCAATAAATTTTCAAGGCAAGGCCTTCAGGAATTTTTTTCCCAAAAAATTCTTCTGGTGCTGATCTTCCTGAATTTCATCATATAAGATAACCTGGATATTCTGATCCTCATTCTACAGTCGGTTTCTCCTTACCTCCCGTATTTCCAACAAACCTAACGTTGAAAGTTTCATAAATTTTTTTTTTGTGTGAAAATCTTAAATATTCCCAAAATCGTTGTAGGGACGCACAATTGACTCTGAGCGGTAAACGAACGATGCAACTACATGAAAAAAAATTCACGATCACAAAAGTCGATCCATTTTCATAAAGGAGGACCTCAAAGTTGGACATCTAACAAATTGAATATCTGGAAGTTTCAACTTCAAAGTGCTTTAGCGACCAGAAAAAATATTTTTAGTGAAAACCAAAGACATATTCGGAATCTACACCTTCGATATTTATGAAAAACATCTAGTTTTCCATCATAACGAAAAATTTATTTTTCAATAAATTTTCAAGGCAAGGTCTTCAGGAATTTTTTTCGCAAAAAATTCTTCTGGTGCTGATCTTCCTGAAATTCATCATATAAGATAACCTGGCTATTCTGATCCCTATTCTACAGTCGGTTTCTCCTTACCTCTCGTATTTCCAACAGAGCTAACGTTGAAAGTTTCCTAAAATTTTTTTTTTTTGTGTGAAAATCTTAAATATTCCCAAAATCGTTGTAGGGACGCACAAATGACTCTGAGCGGTAGACGAACGATGCAACTACATGAAAAAAAATTCACGATCCCAAAAGTCGATCCATTTTCATAAAGGAGGACCTCAAAGTAGGACATCAAACAAATTGAATATCTGGAAGTTTCAACTTCAAAGTGCTCTAGCGACCAGAAAAAATATTTCTAGTGAAAACCAAAGACATATTCGGAATCTACACCTTCGATATTTATGAAAAACATCTAGTTTTTCATCATAACTAAGAATTTATTTTTCAATAAATTTTCAAGGTAAGGTCTTCAGGAATTTTTTTCGCAAAAAATTCTTCTGGTGCTGATCTTTCTGAAATTCATCATATAAGATAACCTGGCTATTCTGATCCTTATTCTACAGTCGGTTTCTCCTTAACTCTCGTATTTCCAACAAAGCTAACGTTGAAAGTTTCCTAACATTTTTTTTTTATTTGAAAATCTTAAATATTCCCAAAATTGTTGTAGGGACGCACAATTGACTCTGAGCGGTACACGAACGATGCAACTACATGAAGAAAAATTCACGATCCCAAAAGTCCACCCATTTTCATAAAGGAGGACCTCAAAGTTGGACATCAAACAAATTGAATATCTGGAAGTTTCAACTTCAAAGTGCTCTAGCAACCAGAAAAAATATTTCTAGTGAAAATCAAAGACATATTGGGAATCTATACCCTCGAATTATATAAAAAACTTCTAATTTTTTCCATAACGAAGAATTTATTTTTCAATAAATTTTCAAGGTAAGGTCTTCAGGAATTTTTTTCGCAAAAAATTCTTCTGGTTCTGATCTTCCTGAAATTCATCATATAAGATAACCTGGCTATTCTGATCCTTATTCTACAGTCGGTTTCTCCTTACCTCTCGTATTTCCAACAAAGCTAACGTTGAAAGTTTCATAAAAGTTTTTTTTTTTGTGTGAAAATCTTAAATATTCCCAAAATCGTTGTAGGGACGCACAATTGACTCTGAGCGGTAGACGAACGATGCAACTACATGAAAAAAAATTCACGATCACAAAAGTCGATTCATTTTCATAAAGGAGGACCTCAAAGTTGGACATTTTCAGTTTCAACTTCAAAGTGCTCTAGCGACCAGAAAAAATATTTCTGGTGTAAACCAAATACATATTCGGAATCTACACCTTCGATTTATATGAAAAACAACTAGTTTTCCATCATAACGAAGAATTTATTTTTCAATGAATTTTCAAGGTAGGTAAGAGATGAAAAAATAAAAAAAAAATTTTCGAGAAATTTACTTTCACTCCCTGTATAACTAAAAGTGTTCAGACTTCAAGAATATTTTAGCTGAGTAAATAAAGTCGAACAATATCATAATCCAAAGTTTCAGATCTCAAATAGGTCCTGTTATCGAGAAACGTCTAGTAGGCACTCGTATAGGTTACTTTATTTTCCACGAGAAAATTTTTGCGGTCTCTAAGTTAAAAGATTTTAGATGTTAGACGCCATAATTGATTTCCTGCACCGGTCATCCGATTATGGCAACCGAAGAGATGCTGTCTACATAGAAATCATTATTTTTTTTGTTAGCACATTGCAGAAATGTTCGCGAACGCTGGCCGCACATATTAATGCGAGATGAGGCTCAGAAATCAAACAGGGGGCAGAGTGAAAGGTGGAATTTGTAGTGCGGCTTCCGGAGGTGAAATTCCCGGAACGAAAACGGATGGCAGGGAATCGAAAGCGTGCACACGATTCCCTCCGTGCCGCCCATGTTAAAGATTTGCTGTGTCGCTTCTGGTTTGCGCCAGACAGGACTCGGACAAATACTGATTTAGATTTTTCATTTATCAATTTGGTATCTACAACATACTGAAATAAATGAATACCAGCAACTTTGAGTCTGCTTCCTAAAAAGAGCCGCCATTTATATGAGAAAACCTATGCTGAATTCAGATCTTGGTGTAAGGACAAGAAGGTTCGGAACTTCAAGGAAACGGTTTTGTTGGCATACTTTACGGGTATTGCAGAAAAGGGGCATCTAGCAAGTTTATGGCCAAAATATTCGATGCTGAAATCAACATTAAATGTGAAAGACAATACTGATATAAGCAGATACCACAAACTGGTGATGTTTATTAAACGGAAAAGAGAGGGATATATCCCAAAAAAATCAAAAGTTCTCGAAAAAGAACATGTGAGAGAGTTCATAGCGAATGCTCCTGATAGTGTTTTCTCGATGTCGAAGGTAAAAATAAAACTCAATTGAATCGTTATTCCAACTTATTCTCATTATCTCGTTATAGTGGAATAACTATCATTGTTTGATTTGTAGGTCGCTTTGATATTCGGAGTATCGGGTGCATTGAGAAAAGATGAATTGTTAAGGTTGCAGAGAAAGGATTTACAAGATATGGGATCGACATTTTTGGTGACAGTGAATTCATCGCAAACACATTCGAACAGGATATTCATTGTGGTGGATAATGATGAGCATACACTTTTAAACATAATAAAGAGATATATATCCTTGAGGCCAGCTCACACTCCACACGAAAGATTTTTCGTTTTTTATAAGAACTATAAATGCTCAACACGACCAGTTGGAATTAATACATTTTCTAAATTACCGTCAATGATTGCAAACTTTCTTAAATTAGAGCAACCACATTTGTATACAGGTCACTGTTTTCGGCGTTCTTCTGCGTCTATTCTTTCTGACAGTGGTGAAGATTTTTCAGCCATCAAAAGACTTGGTGGTTGGAAATCAACTTCTGTTGCAGAAGGGTATATTGAAAACTCCATTCAGAACAAAATAGAAACTGCAGAAAAAAATTTATGTCATAATAGTTTCAAAGTGAATAATGCTTCAACCTCCACTTCATCCACACGTTCCTTATCGGAGATTATAGGAAATGAAATAAATATGAACTACTCAGAATGTCACAACATGTCCAATATTCCCTCTATGAATTTTTCGAATTGTTCTATAGGAAGCATAAATATTAATATATCGAAATGAACATAGAAATTTGTATTCACGATCACAAAAATTGATCCATTTTTATAAAGGAGGACCTCAAAGTTGGACATCAAACAAATTGAATATCTGGAAGTTTTAACTTCAAAGTGCTCTAGCGACCAGAAAAAATATTTTTAGTAAAAACTAAAGACATATTCGGAATCTACACCTTCGATATTTATGAAAAACATCTAGTTTTCCATCATAACGAAGAATTTATTTTTCAATAAATTTTCAAGGTAAGGTCTTCAGGAATTTTTTTCGCAAAAAATTCTTCTGGTGCTGCTCTTCCTGAAATTCATCATATAAGATAACCTGGCTATTCTGATCCTCATTCTACAGTCGGCTTCTCCTTACCTCTCGTATTTCCAACAAAGCTAACGTTGAAAGTTTCATAAACTTTTTTTTTTTTGTGTGAAAATCTTAAATATTCCCAAAATCGTTGTAGGGACGCACAATTGACTCTGAGCGGTAGACGAACGATGCAACTACATGAAAAAAAAATCACGATCACAAAAGTCGATTCATTTTTATAAAGGAGGACCTCAAAGTTGGACATCAGACAAATTGAATATCTGGAAGTTTCAACTTCAAAGTGCTCTAGTGACCAGAAAAAATGTTTCTAGTGAAAACCAAATAGATATTCGGAATCTACACCTTCGATTTATATGAAAAACGTCTAGTTTTCCATCATAACGAAGAATTTATTTTTCAATGAATTTTCAAGGTAGCGTCGCAAAAAATTTTCTGGTGCTGATCTTCTTGAAATTCATCATATGAGATAACCTGGCTATTCTGATCCTTATTCTACAGTCGGTTTCTCCTTACCTCTCGTATTTCCAACAAAGCTAACGTTGAAAGTTTCATAAAATTTTTTTTTTTTGTGTGAAAATCTTAAATATTCCCAAAATCGTTGTAGTGACGCACAATTGACTCTAAGCGGTAGACGAACGATGCAACTACATGAAAAAAAAATCACGATCACAAAAGTCGATTCATTTTTATAAAGGAGGACCTCAAAGTTGGACATCAGACAAATTGAATATCTGGAAGTTTCAACTTCAAAGTGCTCTAGTGACCAGAAAAAATGTTTCTAGTGAAAACCAAATAGATATTCGGAATCTACACCTTCGATTTATATGAAAAACGTCTAGTTTTCCATCATAACGAAGAATTTATTTTTCAATGAATTTTCAAGGTAGCGTCGCAAAAAATTTTCTGGTGCTGATCTTCTTGAAATTCATCATATGAGATAACCTGGCTATTCTGATCCTTATTCTACAGTCGGTTTCTCCTTACCTCTCGTATTTCCAACAAAGCTAACGTTGAAAGTTTCATAAAATTTTTTTTTTTTGTGTGAAAATCTTAAATATTCCCAAAATCGTTGTAGGGACGCACAAATGACTCTGAGCGGTAGACGAAGGATGCAACTATATGAAAAAAAATTCACGATCACAAAAGTCGATCCATTTCCATTAAGGAGGACCTCAAAGTTGGACATCAAACAAATTGAATATCTGGAAGTTTCAACTTCAAAGTGCTCTAGTGACCAGAAAAAATGTTTCTAGTGAAAACCAAATAGATATTCGGAATCTACACCTTTGATTTATATGAAAAACGTCTAGTTTTCCATCATAACGAAGAATTTATTTTTCAATGAATTTTCAAGGTAGCGTCGCAAAAAATTTTCTGGTGCTGATCTTCTTGAAATTCATCATATGAGATAACCTGGCTATTCTGATCCTTATTCTACAGTCGGTTTCTCCTTACCTCTCGTATTTCCAACAAAGCTAACGTTGAAAGTTTCATAAAATTTTTTTTTTTTGTGTGAAAATCTTAAATATTCCCAAAATCGTTGTAGTGACGCACAATTGACTCTAAGCGGTAGACGAACGATGCAACTACATGAAAAAAAAATCACGATCACAAAAGTCGATTCATTTTTATAAAGGAGGACCTCAAAGTTGGACATCAGACAAATTGAATATCTGGAAGTTTCAACTTCAAAGTGCTCTAGTGACCAGAAAAAATGTTTCTAGTGAAAACCAAATAGATATTCGGAATCTACACCTTCGATTTATATGAAAAACGTCTAGTTTTCCATCATAACGAAGAATTTATTTTTCAATGAATTTTCAAGGTAGCGTCGCAAAAAATTTTCTGGTGCTGATCTTCTTGAAATTCATCATATGAGATAACCTGGCTATTCTGATCCTTATTCTACAGTCGGTTTCTCCTTACCTCTCGTATTTCCAACAAAGCTAACGTTGAAAGTTTCATAAAATTTTTTTTTTTTGTGTGAAAATCTTAAATATTCCCAAAATCGTTGTAGGGACGCACAAATGACTCTGAGCGGTAGACGAAGGATGCAACTATATGAAAAAAAATTCACGATCACAAAAGTCGATCCATTTCCATTAAGGAGGACCTCAAAGTTGGACATCAAACAAATTGAATATCTGGAAGTTTCAACTTCAAAGTGCTCTAGTGACCAGAAAAAATGTTTCTAGTGAAAACCAAATAGATATTCGGAATCTACACCTTCGATTTATATGAAAAACGTCTAGTTTTCCATCATAACGAAGAATTTATTTTTCAATGAATTTTCAAGGTAGCGTCGCAAAAAATTTTCTGGTGCTGATCTTCTTGAAATTCATCATATGAGATAACCTGGCTATTCTGATCCTTATTCTACAGTCGGTTTCTCCTTACCTCTCGTATTTCCAACAAAGCTAACGTTGAAAGTTTCATAAAATTTTTTTTTTTTGTGTGAAAATCTTAAATATTCCCAAAATCGTTGTAGTGACGCACAATTGACTCTAAGCGGTAGACGAACGATGCAACTACATGAAAAAAAAATCACGATCACAAAAGTCGATTCATTTTTATAAAGGAGGACCTCAAAGTTGGACATCAGACAAATTGAATATCTGGAAGTTTCAACTTCAAAGTGCTCTAGTGACCAGAAAAAATGTTTCTAGTGAAAACCAAATAGATATTCGGAATCTACACCTTCGATTTATATGAAAAACGTCTAGTTTTCCATCATAACGAAGAATTTATTTTTCAATGAATTTTCAAGGTAGCGTCGCAAAAAATTTTCTGGTGCTGATCTTCTTGAAATTCATCATATGAGATAACCTGGCTATTCTGATCCTTATTCTACAGTCGGTTTCTCCTTACCTCTCGTATTTCCAACAAAGCTAACGTTGAAAGTTTCATAAAATTTTTTTTTTTTGTGTGAAAATCTTAAATATTCCCAAAATCGTTGTAGGGACGCACAAATGACTCTGAGCGGTAGACGAAGGATGCAACTATATGAAAAAAAATTCACGATCACAAAAGTCGATCCATTTCCATTAAGGAGGACCTCAAAGTTGGACATCAAACAAATTGAATATCTGGAAGTTTCAACTTCAAAGTGCTCTAGTGACCAGAAAAAATGTTTCTAGTGAAAACCAAATAGATATTCGGAATCTACACCTTTGATTTATATGAAAAACGTCTAGTTTTCCATCATAACGAAGAATTTATTTTTCAATGAATTTTCAAGGTAGCGTCGCAAAAAATTTTCTGGTGCTGATCTTCTTGAAATTCATCATATGAGATAACCTGGCTATTCTGATCCTTATTCTACAGTCGGTTTCTCCTTACCTCTCGTATTTCCAACAAAGCTAACGTTGAAAGTTTCATAAAATTTTTTTTTTTTGTGTGAAAATCTTAAATATTCCCAAAATCGTTGTAGTGACGCACAATTGACTCTAAGCGGTAGACGAACGATGCAACTACATGAAAAAAAAATCACGATCACAAAAGTCGATTCATTTTTATAAAGGAGGACCTCAAAGTTGGACATCAGACAAATTGAATATCTGGAAGTTTCAACTTCAAAGTGCTCTAGTGACCAGAAAAAATGTTTCTAGTGAAAACCAAATAGATATTCGGAATCTACACCTTCGATTTATATGAAAAACGTCTAGTTTTCCATCATAACGAAGAATTTATTTTTCAATGAATTTTCAAGGTAGCGTCGCAAAAAATTTTCTGGTGCTGATCTTCTTGAAATTCATCATATGAGATAACCTGGCTATTCTGATCCTTATTCTACAGTCGGTTTCTCCTTACCTCTCGTATTTCCAACAAAGCTAACGTTGAAAGTTTCATAAAATTTTTTTTTTTTGTGTGAAAATCTTAAATATTCCCAAAATCGTTGTAGGGACGCACAAATGACTCTGAGCGGTAGACGAAGGATGCAACTATATGAAAAAAAATTCACGATCACAAAAGTCGATCCATTTCCATTAAGGAGGACCTCAAAGTTGGACATCAAACAAATTGAATATCTGGAAGTTTCAACTTCAAAGTGCTCTAGTGACCAGAAAAAATGTTTCTAGTGAAAACCAAATAGATATTCGGAATCTACACCTTCGATTTATATGAAAAACGTCTAGTTTTCCATCATAACGAAGAATTTATTTTTCAATGAATTTTCAAGGTAGCGTCGCAAAAAATTTTCTGGTGCTGATCTTCTTGAAATTCATCATATGAGATAACCTGGCTATTCTGATCCTTATTCTACAGTCGGTTTCTCCTTACCTCTCGTATTTCCAACAAAGCTAACGTTGAAAGTTTCATAAAATTTTTTTTTTTTGTGTGAAAATCTTAAATATTCCCAAAATCGTTGTAGTGACGCACAATTGACTCTAAGCGGTAGACGAACGATGCAACTACATGAAAAAAAAATCACGATCACAAAAGTCGATTCATTTTTATAAAGGAGGACCTCAAAGTTGGACATCAGACAAATTGAATATCTGGAAGTTTCAACTTCAAAGTGCTCTAGTGACCAGAAAAAATGTTTCTAGTGAAAACCAAATAGATATTCGGAATCTACACCTTCGATTTATATGAAAAACGTCTAGTTTTCCATCATAACGAAGAATTTATTTTTCAATGAATTTTCAAGGTAGCGTCGCAAAAAATTTTCTGGTGCTGATCTTCTTGAAATTCATCATATGAGATAACCTGGCTATTCTGATCCTTATTCTACAGTCGGTTTCTCCTTACCTCTCGTATTTCCAACAAAGCTAACGTTGAAAGTTTCATAAAATTTTTTTTTTTTGTGTGAAAATCTTTAATATTCCCAGAATCGTTGTAGGGACGCACAATTGACTCTGAGCGGTAGACGAACGATGCAACTACACGAAAAAAAAATCACGATCACAAAAGTCGATACATTTTCATAAAGGAGGACCTCAAAGTTGGACATCAAACAAATTGAATATCTGGAAGTTTCAACTTCAAAGTGCTCTAGCAACCAGAAAAAATATTTCTAGAGAAAATCAAAGACATATTGGGAATCTATACCCTCGAATTATATAAAAAACATCTAATTCTTTCCATAACGAAGAATTTATTTATTTATCTAATATATAAAATTCTCGTGTCCACAGTGTTCGTTGCCATACTCCTCCGAAACGGCTTAACCGATTTTGATGAAATTTTTTGTGCTTATCCGGTATCTATCAGAATCGGCCAACATCTATTTTTCATCCCCCTAAATGTTAGGGGTAGTCCACCCCTAAATTTTTTTTTTTATTTTTTAGACAAAATTTCTAATTTCTATTTTTTTATGATACAACATACAAAAATACATACAATCCCCAATTTTCACCCTTCTACGATCAACCCTTATTTTTTAATAGCCAGAACAACGAGAGGCCGAAGGGGCCTAGAAGCGCCCCCGCGTTTTCGAGAGGGAGAAACGGGCTTTCCTAAGGTAAGAGAGGCCGAAGGCCTCGAGCAATTTTGAAATTGCGAAAAAAGGGAGAGATATGGCAAAACAACGTTTGCCGGGTCAGCTAGGTTAGGTAAGGTTAGGTTTAGGTTAGGTTTTTTTGAGACGAGAGGCCGAAGGCCTCGAGCAATTTTGAAATTGCGAAAAAAGGGAGAGACCGGGGGCGCGAAGCGCCCCCCGCGTTTTCGAGAGGGAGAAACGGGCTTTCCTAAGGTAAGAGAGGCCGAAGGCCTCGAGCAATTTTGAAATTGCGAAAAAAGGGAGAGATATGGCAAAACAACGTTTGCCGGGTCATCTAGTTTTTTATAAATGTGAACTATTCAGAATGTCACAACATGTCCAATATTCCCTCTATGAATTTTTCGAATTGTTCTATAGGAAGCATAAATATAAATATATCGAAATGAACATAGAAATTTGTATTACGTCGAATATGTATATCATGCAAAATAAAAATTGGTTTCGATCCAGAATTTATATTCAATTCCTGATGAGGTCGACGGAGAAATCTTGTAATCAACTCGTTTATTAATTCAGCGATTAATGCTCTCAAACATTAAATATTTCGACCATTAATCGCTGTCATTAATAAACTAGTTGATTAAATAACTATTATCCCCTATAATTGATGTTCAGAAAAATTTCGGCTATCGATGGACGCAACAGAGACGTGTCACACCACTCTTGAGTCGAAATGATGGTCAGCAGATTGGTTCAAAGTCAACGAAAGAACAGTAAAAATAATAACAGACGAATCTTATGCTGAATGTCGGACTGTTGGGACGATGAGATCGAAGACAGAGAAAGACCGAAGAAATCAAAAGGCCGCACAATTCCGATCGTGCCTCTAATGTTGAGAGGCACTAACGTCGTTTTGAGTTTTCACCGGTCAGAGCTCGAGCAAATAAAGTACGTCGAAACCCGCATTTTCGATATTATTTATTTCCCAACGTGATACTACGTATTTCACCTGTCGGGGTGGGTCGGAAAAGTTGAAATTAGTTTTGAATCTAACGTAAAAACGGTCCGTGTTTGCAGGTCGGAAACTTTCGGGTCCGGCTACTTATTCGGAATTCTGGACCGCCCTCTCTTCTTTTCCCGACTTGTTCTCCGCGTTATAGAATAAGGTACGAATTTGTTTTCTGTTTCCATCCCTCTCGAAGGGTCGGAATTCCGTTGGGGGTGTTTGTTGGAATCATAACTGAAATTTCGGCCGTTTTGGATGGAGAATACTCGAAGAATTAAGAAAAAAATCCCATGTTGCCAATTTTCTTGTGCACGGCTCGGGTATATAGAAGGCTGTGAGTAATCCGACGAAAATTTCAGTGTACTCGACAAATCGATGCACCCCACTACAATTTCAATTAGTGATAGTGTACGACTCGAGTTTTAAGCCTCGAGAACAATTTACTTTCCACTTCTGATTTCGGTTATCTAGTTGCAGACACTAATCACACAAAATGTAGAGTGCTCCACTCCGGGAAAGAGTAATTTGATTTGGAACTTTCCTGTTAGCTGATTCGAAAGAGAACGAAAATTATGGGATAACTCGGAGGGTAAATATTAGGGAATGTTGTGAGAATTGGATTAGGATTAACGACACGAAATTAACTGATTGGAGTTAGGTAAACTCGAATGTCATTGATTATCAGAGAAGGAGAGATGGTTCTGATCTGAGGGTATCGAGATGAAGAAGATGTTTTGGAATGGAAATTCATAAAAAATTTCTACAACTGAATATAAAATTCTGTGTCATTCTAGTTCAAGAAATTGCAGCGATATAATAGATGTTATAACCGATTCATTACTGAAATATCAGGAGGAAGTACAAGGGTGTTTTACGTAAGCGGGTGACTGGATTTCGTGACTTTTCCTTAGAGCATAATTGAAAAATCATCAATGTGATAGTATTTTTTAAGGGTTATTCAAATATTCTATAAAAAAATTATCGAACCAAGGCATGAAAAGTAATTGATGAAAAACCGTTTCCTAAAAAAAAATTTTTTCGCAAATTTTACTGGTTTTCAGAATTAGAAGGTCTAAAAACAATTTAACACCAATTGTTTCTTCATTTGAACTTCCGGTTTTCTATAAAACGGAAAATTTTTCCTTGCAAAACATGCTTCGTAATATTTTCCCATATTTTTTGACTACTGAATCGATTCTGAATCCGAATATGTGAATATAATGGTGGTTTTATAGTTATTTCAAGCAATTCCATTTAAAATCAACCTGAGAAAATTCAGATTCCATATTCGGAAAATATATCTTCGATGTTTGTGGTTCAATCAATATTTGATTGTCAAAATTTGATGTTTTCATTCTCGATTATAATAGAAGGAAAAATATGAAGTCTGAATTTTCATTCAAAGCTCTCAACATGTTTAGTCCTTGGGAAAATTGGGATTGTCTCAGAATGTGCGAAGAAGTGAGAGGCAGGCACTTTCAACAGTTTCTGTGAATAACATTCTTGTTGCTTTCAATCAATAATTCCAAAAAATCCTAACATTCTTGAAAAGTATTGAATGAAAATTCAGGCTTCATATTTTCGCTTCTATTATACACGAGAATAAAAAGTACAAATTTTGACAATCGATTCATTGAACCACAGGTAACATGGATATATTTCCGAATATGGAATCTAAATTTCTCAGGTTTATTTTTGAATGGGATTGCTTGAAATGAATATAAAATCCCCTGGATTTTATCGATGGAGTGGACTGTAGACTGAATTAAATCTTCGCACTGGTTAATTTAAAATAAATTTGGTAAAATATAAATCAAATTATTAACGAATATAAAAACTTCGTTAACAAATATAAACACTACCAAATTAGGTTATGTTAATTATCTTACAGGTACAATGTTACGAGTTGCGAGCGAATAGAATGCAAAATAGGGTTGGCACTAGGTAAGATAATCACTTACACAGAATGTCATGCATTTGGCTATTCTTTTTTTCCTGATAACGTTAATAAATTGACGATAAAAATAATATACGGCTGTTTATCTGAATTTATCGAATTCAGGAATGAAAATTGAAAAATTATACTAGACAAACTAATAAGCAAGCCAACAAAAATTGACAATAAGCAGTAAACAAATATAAATTAATATCAATGATTGAAATTAAGTACACAGACTAACATAAAGAAGAATGACCATATGTAAATGAAATAAACTTAAAATGAAAAACATTAATGGAGGCTAACGCCATCTACTGCGTCAACCAATAACAACAGCAAATGGAAGAGCGCTGCAATTTTCTCCACCCCTATTATATTTACATATTCATATTCATAATCCATTGAGCATCAAAAAAATATCGGAAAATGTTATGAAGTATATTTTGCAAGAAAAAATTTGTCGTTATCTAGAAAAATTACGAAAAACACTGCCGTGAAGGCCGGAGCTTTTGAGCGCTCGTACATTCACCTTGTAGGTAGATTCGCATTTTCCAGTTTCAGAAATCAATTGAAGGAATTTTCGACAGCTGTCAAAAAAATTCTGAAACTTAGGCGAAACTCCAGACTTCATGTCAGTGCTTCAGCTGATCAATTTTGTTTCGATAATTCGCTAGAATTTTCTACGGTATCTATGGTCTTGGTGTTGCGATCTGGACAAAATTTTGCACGTAGTTTGAATATATTATTACTCAGCTAGGTGCAAAATTTCATCCCAATCCGCTCAGTATTTTCGGAACTATCAGCAAAAAAATATTTTGAACGGCCATAATTACGGAACCCCTAGTCTAATTTTGCTCCATAGATGAACGTGATCGCGATATTTGCGATCCAAACCCACCCTGAGAATTTCAAGTTCCTAGGCCTTTCCGTTCAAAAGTTACAATTTTCTATGGTTTCTATGGTTCTGGTCATGCGATCTGGACAAAATTTTACATGTAGCTTGAACACCTCATTCTCCATTCGAATGCAAAATTTCATCTCGATGAAATCTGTAGTTTTCAAGTAATCAGGGGAACAAAACTTTGAACGGCCATATTTACGGAACCCCTGGGCGAATTTGGCCCATTAACGAACTCAACTGAGGCATTTGGGATCTGAACATACACTGAAAATTTCAAGTCTCTAGGTTGATCCGTTCGAGAGTTATCGTGCTTATGGACGGCCGGACGGACGGACAGACTCGAATTTTCCGACGGATTCGTCATCAGTGAGTCGAACATAGTCGATTGAGACCATTTTCGGCTCAAAATTCGGAAAATACAGACATCGTGACGAAATGATATAGCTCTCGTGTAAGTAGTACGAGCGCTCAAAAATATCGGAAAAATGTTATGAAGTATATTTTGCAAGAAAAAATTTTCCGTTATTTAAAAAAACGGAAGTTCAAATGAAGGAATAATTGATGAGAAATGGTTTATCGACCTTTTTATTTTGAAAACGAGCCAAATTCCAAAAAAAAAATTTTGAGAAACGGTTTTTCCTCAATAACTTTTCATGCTTTGGTTCGATAGTTTTTTCAATAACATATTTGTATAAGAAATTCTATCATATTGATGAGTCATTTCTTGATTTTGCTCGAAGGATAAGTCACAAAATCCAGTGACCCACTTTCGTCAAACACCCTGTACATTATAAGATTAAGAAATGTTTTGAATGCGGATTTTCCAATTCGATATTCCTGTGTCTTTCCGAAGAAATCGCTTCTGATGTTTTATATTTATTTTTTCATTCGATGATTCCAGTGGCGTCCTTTAGGGCAATTAAGCAATCTTCAATCTGAAAACATCCCTTTCAATTTAACAAAGAAGTTCCTCAGAATCCGGGATAAATGAAGATGATTGAAGAACGATTCCATTCTTCATAACCGCGAATAATCAAAGCGGAATTGCATTCAAGCATTGCGGTTCTTCGGAGAACGACTCTGAAGACGTTCCAGCATAACGAGGGTAAAACCAACATGACTGCACTCTCATAAAGCGGGCACTCGGCCAGAATCGACTCCCTGTTATTGTCAAACAGCCAACAATTATAAAAGGATTACCTACAATAAGCAATTACTTTTATTTGCGAGCGGCGTCGGAGTTAGGTGGGCGGAGGGTGGGTAGGTATATAACGTGTTATCAGCGCCGCTCTGAATGTCCTATTTACGGTAATGTCTTACGGTTTCCCACTCGAATGGATACTTAAGATTAGTATGGAGATAATTAATACGATTGGTGTGTCTTTTGATTGGGAAACTTCCGCAGTTTTACTGCCGATCGGATCTAAGAGTAAGAGATCTGCGAGGATACCTCCGGGATTAGCTTTTCCGAAGAGAAATTGGATCGCTATTGTACGAAATAGTTATTGAAGTGCGTAAAATGAGTATTTTTTTCATGGCACATGAGAGTGTCAATTTCAACTGGAATGTGCGAGGAAACACGAATTTCATACGCACGAAATACAAACAACATTTTTGTACAACTGTAAATGTGAATTTACATCGCCTGAAATATAAAAATTTTTCGGGGGTAATATCCCTAGTGCATTTAATTTTTCCGGAAAAATTCGGAAAAACGAGTTTCTAAGTAATCTGTTTTTACAAATAGCATGAGCGAGGGTGGTTTTGAAAATCCGAGTCGAAGACGAGGATTTTTCCACTTTCGCGAATGCTATTTGTCGAAACAGATTAATTAGAAACGAGTGTTCCAATTTTTCCACAGGAAAAATTAAATGCCCGAAGGATATTTGGTAAGATTATTTCCTGAGTTAAATGAACATTTTATGTGTGAATTTAGTGGAACACTATTTTCAACAGCCGCATTAATTTTACTTTCGGAAACATTTCCAAACCGATTCATTTTGAGTTTCAGTTGAAAAATATATAAATTCGTAAGCGTTGTTTGTGATCTTTGTTGTTGGTAACGATACATAGCAACACAGGAAAGAAACCATCAAGTTTGTTTTCACAAAGCAACTTGTCAAACTTGCATGAAATTTATCCAATTTTTTTTCCGGAAAAACTGCTGACAGCTAAGTTGACAGTTGTTGAGTAATTTTTTCACTTAAAATTTATATTTGACATACCAATTCTTGATAGCGATTGGTCAAAATTAATAGGAAGGAAATAATCAACAAGAATTAAAAAAACCCATTTCAATTCCAGGAAAATTCTCAAAATATTACGATGAAATTAATGTATATGAGCCCAAATCATATTAATAATAGGTTGAATTCCAAAATTTGAAGCAGAAAACAATAATCGTTGCTTTCTGGGAGGATCCTTTACATTGATAAAACGGAATTCCAGAATGATTTGAAATAATAATAGGTGAGATAAAATACATTTTTCATTCGAAATTATTGTACTTTCCTAATTTTCCACAGGAAAACCCACAACCTAGCTGAATTCATCAATCAAAACTTATCGAGAGCCTGTTTCAGGTAGAATTTAAAATAATCTGGAATGCCTGAAGGGATTTTTGAACTTTTCATTGATTAAACAGATTCCACAAGGATCTGGAAGCATTTGAAAGAAAACAGGGTTGGTTCGCATTCCATTCATTTCAATATTACTATAAAGTATACAATTTTCCACACAGGAACTCACCACATTATTGAAATGGACCAACGGAAACCTATTGAGAGCCTGTTTCAACATGGCGAATGAGATTTCTTATGGATATTCAGAAGAGACCGCCTGCATTTTCAATGAGTACAAAGGATTTTACGACAATTTTGATGGTTTCGAAGAATTTCGACAGTATTTTGGATGTTCTGATGACAATTATTCCAATATTTTTACATTCGATTCTGATTTTTACACCATTCAAGTGAACCAATATTGAACGATATCAACCAAGAATACTGAAACCACAGGATATGGATATCGAACAGGTAACCTTTTCACAATATCATCTTCTTACTTTCAATCGCCATTTAAGCATGCTAATTTCAATATTTTTTTTATATTTTTAGAATAATGGAAACATAATGAACCTTGGTGGATGAATAATTGATAAAGGAATCTGGAATTTTGAATGAAATAATTGACGTTGGAAATTCATTATGATATGAATTCTGAATGGAAATATTATGAAATATACTGATTTTAAGGGAAATATTTGGTGAAAATAATTGAATACCTTTCCTTCCGATATTTCAAAAACAATTTTTGTGATTTTCCGGTGGTTTTTATGAAATTTCGAAACGCATTTCGTGGATAAACTAAGCCTCGCCCCCTTCAATCGACATTTTAGGTCAGGACCGTTCTTGGCCCTTCTGGCAATAATCCAATTTTTCATTATTCTTCACTGAACTATTTGAAAATGTGGATCTTCCCGAAAAGGTGAATATATTGGATAAATCGGATCTACCTGTTATGTGGATCTACCCAAAAAGGTGAATCTATCGGATAAGTCGGATCTAGCCGAAAAGGTGGATCTCCTGGCTTACCAGTAGACTATAAAATATCTGATGAACACTACACGAATTATCTAACGTTGCTGATCTGCTGGCAGGGCCGTATCTAGGGCGTGGTAAGGGTGGCACTTGCCACGGGCGCAAGGTCCGAAGGGGCGCCAAAAAATATCAAAAATAAAAAAATAGAAGCGCCAAGCAAAAAAAACCAATTCGTAAGATGACAACACGGTTACGTTAGTAAATAATTCGATCACAACATTTCGGAACATTGATATTCAAAGTAAAGAATGAGAATGCAATAAGGTCAGAAATACGAGAAATATGGTCCAATTGTTATAAAAAATTTTCAAAGATGCCGCACTCTGATCATAAATATTACAATTATGAGTTGTTTACACTACATTCCTTATCGCATCCAGCTGGTTTAGAAGGGCGGCTTCTTTCATGATTATGGTTCATAATGATCGATTTGTTTAGATTTTTAGGCCACATCTGGGGATTTTAAAAACGATTCGTATTGCCAAAAATTCACCAATCAGAGTTTTGAGCTCAAAAAGTGGGATAAAAATTGGGGAATCTTATTCTATTCTACATAAATATTGATTTCTTTCAATTGTGAAGAGAAGACCAAAAAAATTAAATTTTAATGTTCGTTCAGTGTGTATCTAGATTTGAAGTGTTATAAGTTATTTGAGTTTTTTTTTATATTCTGACTTTTTTGTGCCATTGTGCTTTTGGATTCGAGCATTATGAATTGTGCTATTGAAGGTGAGTTGAACCAAGTATTTGTTATTTTTTTTGATATTATTCTGGCATCATCTATATTCAATTATTCGTATTTTAACATAATGATATTGTTCCTTTCAATTCAAGAAGAAATATGTTTGGTCCATTGCGGAAAATATGGATTCTCAAACTTGAGTTATTACTTCTCAGAGCGTCTTTTTTCGAATGAAATCTGATAAAACTCAGATTTTAGTGTTACTTTTCATAGTTTTGATTGAATCTTCAATCTCATATGGCAAAGAATATTCTAGTGATTTTTTTATATTTGACGTATGGACTTCTTGAATATTGTAACATCGGGATCTGTACAAAATTATTAGTACGTGTTTCAAAGGGTTATAAAATAGTATTCGTATGCTAAGTTTGCTGTTTTTTTTGCAGAGATTGTGATTATCGATTATTATTTTCTAGTCAACTTACCAAAAAATTTTTATTTCACGTTTGCAGTATGTATTTTTAAATTTTAAGTTGAAGAATTTATATTTTTTAAGATAAATGTTCATATTTATTACATGAATATGAATATTTCATTTTGTTTTTTCAGAATTTGTTTTATTTTTATGCATTTCATTTGAAATGTGTATTGGAATTTTTTTAATGAAAAAATATTTCCATAAAAATGTGTATTAGCTTGAAACTCTCACGGAAATATATGACTAGCATTATGAAAAAAAAATACTTTAAGAAAATATGATGGATGAAAAAAATCTACGCAAATGGGGGGGCGCTGTCTAATTTATTGCCACAGTCGCAATAGTACCTAGATACGGCCCTGTCAGCTGGAACCTGGAACATCTTCGGGAATTTATATCGGAAGTTATTGTTCACACTTTACTATCAATTATTTTTCCAATAAATGAAAATGTTTATTGTAGTAACAATTGTTTGATTAAAAACGTTAAATATTAATTGAAGAGTTGATTCGCGAATAATTAATCATCAATAATTAAGTCTGTAAGAAATAAATCTTTCAAAAAGTAATATTTCATGTTTATTGTGTGAATTAATCTGGTAAGTAAGTAATCATTTACGCATCCATAGCGTTGAAGAAAATTTTTTGACCTTCGTACAAAAATATTATTATTCATTCATTCGACGGTTGATGTTTCGAGCGAAGAGGCATCGTTTATCTAACGAGAACGAAAATTGTGACTCCCATCCCTTCCCCCCGGATTAACGGCTTTCCCAAAGAGGAAAGTTTGCCGGACAACCCGAAGATAACCAACTTCCGGCCCGAAATTAATCTTTCCCTCCACCACTCCAGAAGGAAAAAAAAGTAAATCCATTGAACCACCTGTGATGAAAATACCTCGTACCATCATCGTTATTTATAACGCTCCAATGGAACGACCGAAAAATAGGCAAACTTCCGACGGTCTCGGCGCCATCGCCGTCGTCGTGAGATATATCTCCAAGTTTGGCAATTCTCGGTCACTAGGGAGACGGCGTGCCCGCTTGGGATAACTCGGAATCTCTTGGAGTGGCCCGTTATAATCTGGATCACGTGGGGGGCGCGTTACGCCACCTCGGTCTCGGTGGGAGGAGGAGGAGGAGGAGGAGGAGGAGGAAGACGGACAAAGGGAAAGAAATCTGTGTCGATCCGGTTTCGAGGCCGAGAATTGTCCAATTTCATTAGGTCTAATCATTTTCAGGTCTCCCATAGAATCCGCGCAGGTTTCGCCCTCTCTCTTTGGGGATTCCGTTTGTTCTGCGACGGGCTGATTTTATTTAGCGAGAGCGTGATGGTGATGGAATATCCTGTTGAGGTTCAGATATCTGATATCTTGCGACACGCATTGCACTGATTGTCGGCCAAAGATGTCGTCAGGGCCGTATCTAGGGCGTGGCAAGGGTGGCACTTGGGCGCAAGGTCCGGAGGGGCGCCAAAAAATATCAAAAATAAAAAAAAATAGCAGCGCCAAGCAAAAAAAAATTGATTCGAAAGATGACAACACGGTAACGTAAGTGAGTAATTCGATCACAACATTTCGAAACATTGATATCCAAGTACAGAATGAAAATGCAATAGGGTCAGAAATGCGAGAAATATGGTCCAATTGTTATAAAAAATGTTCAAAGATGCCGCACTCTGATCATAAATATTACAGTCGGCAATATCGTCATGCTATTCCAAGCACAGCCCTTTTATGAGTTGCTTACACTACATCCCTTATCGCATCCAGCTTGTTTTGAAGGGCGGCTTCTTTGATGATGATGGTTCATAATGATTGATTTGTTTAGATTTTTAGGCCACATCTGTGGTATTTTAAAAAACGATTTGTATTGCCAAAAATTCACCAATCAGAATTTGGAGCTCAAGAAGTGGGAGAAAAATTGGGGAATCCTATTCTATTCTACATAAATATTGATTTCTTTCAATTGTGAGGGAAAGAGCAAAAAATTTAAATTTAAATTTTCGTTTAGTGTTCATTCAGATTTGAAGTGTTATAAGTTTTGAGTTTTTTTTATTATCTGACTTTTTTGTGCTTTTGGATTCGAGCATTATAAATTGTGCTATTAAAGGTGAGTTGTACTAAGTATTTGTTATTTTTCATGACATTATTCTGGCATCGGATATATTCAATTATTCCTATTTCAACATAAATAATATTGTTCCTTTCAATTCAAGAAGAAATTTGTTTGGTTCATTGCGGAAAATATGAATTTTCAAACTTGAGTTCTCACTTCTCAGAGCGTCTTTTTTGAAATCTAATAAAACTCAAATTTTAGTGTTAGTTTTTATAGTTTTCATTGAATCTTCAATCTCATCAGGCAAAGATTATTCTAGTGATTTTTTTATACTTAACGTATGGACTTCTTGAATATTGTAACATCGGGCCCTGTACGAAACTATTAGTACGTGTTTCAAATGGTTGTAAAATAGTATTTGTATGCTAAGTTTGCGGTTTTTTTTGCAGAGATTGTGATTATCGATTATTGTTTTCTAGTCAACTTACCAAAAAATTTTTATTTATGTTTGCAGTATGTATTTTTAAATTTCAAGTTTCAAGAATTTGTATTTTTTAAGATAAATGTTCGTATTTATTACATTAATATAAATATTTCATTTTTTTTTCAGAATTTGTTTTACTTTTATGCATTTCATTTAAAATGTGTATTTCAATGTTTTTAATGAAAAAAATTTCCATCAAAATGTGTATTATTTTGAAACTCTCACGGAAATATATGACTAGCATTATGAAAAAAAATACTATAAGAAAATATGATGGATGAAAAAAAATCTACGCAATGGGGGGGCGCTGTCTTATATATTGCCACAGGCGTAATAGTACCTAGATACGGCCCTGGATGTCGTCTCTCCTTGATGCTCGTTCTATACAGGATGTTTCCAAATTGAACGTGAACATTGGAGGCCGTGTTAGTATCACTCATTTGCTGTCGTTCGAGCCCTTATCAATAACCGAAAATCAACAGTTTCCAAGATAGTTGAGTTCTTGTGTTTTTCAAGAAATTTCTCACCTCACTTAATTTTTCGTCAATTTTTTTTAACGTCGACCAAATTTGATTATAATTTTGAATTTTATTGCAATAAAAAATATTTATTTCGTTACTTTTCTTTCTTGGCTTCCATCCCCTTTCAAATCA
The DNA here is from genome assembly GCA_963966015.1 of Aphidecta obliterata. Taxonomy (NCBI): domain Eukaryota; kingdom Metazoa; phylum Arthropoda; class Insecta; order Coleoptera; family Coccinellidae; genus Aphidecta; species Aphidecta obliterata. The sequence continues at coordinate 43,454,970 of OZ014429.1, read as the reverse complement.
AAATCTGCTGAAACGAAACTAGGGTTTGCATTCTCATGAAGACTTTTTAGGAAATAAAGAAGGAATTTGGCAAGTTTTTTAAATAATTTTTTCATACATACCTAATTGAAATTCGAAAGTTGCAGGCAAATTGATATTAGAAATTGATTTTTATTATCTTCATATACCAACTTTTAAATCATACTAATTCTTTTTCAACATCTTATACAGGATAGATTTGCTTTTTTTAAACATATCGTATCCTTTTCTCATGAAAATAATACAAAATTATAATCATCTCAAGTCAACGTAGAAAAAATTGACGAAAAATGAAGTAAGGTGAGAATTTTTTCAAAAAACACAAGAACTCAAATATCTCTCAAACTATTGATTTTCAGTTACCAATAAATATGGCTCGAACGACAGCAAATGAGTGATACGATAACGTCCTCTGAAGTTCACGTCTGATATGGAAACTCCCTGTATATTTCTTTCCTATTTTTTTTTGGTATACAGTATACATACACTCAAATTATTTTTTAACGTAGATTCAATATCTGCCATAAAAAAAATTGGGTTCTAATTTGAAAAAATTGATTTTTCACGATTTTGTCATCCCTAACTTTGAAAGCGATTTTTTCACCCCCTGTATCATGAATCGCGATTTCGATTTTTAAAGTGGATACATCAATCTTACATCTTGAAAAATCCCAAAAATGAAAATTTTCCATCCAAAAACCTCGAAGTTATTCTTGTTTCAGCGGAGCTCTATTTTCGATTTTTTTTTCGAATTTTCCCGCTCAGAGAGAATTTTACAACCAAAACTGAAAAATGTTACATCAAAATAACTTGAAATTTTCTAAGGAATCTATTTCTGCAATAAAAAAATGGTGTTCTAATTTGAAAAACGGAAGTTGACGTCATTTCCGGAAAAACCGGAGGTGCTCATGCCTTGAAAATATTTTAGATTTCATCAGCATCGTGAAATACTTATAAGTGCTGAATTTCATGAAAATACGTTCAGTAGTTTCCCGTATAAATATGGGTGAGGTTCCTCGTGAAAGACCCTGTATAAACATTGGTTGGTTATAGTTTGGAAATTTCTCATTCATTCATTAATGCTTAATTCGAATATGTATTTTCTTCATTGACTTTATCGCTCAGTGTAAGAATGACTGGAAACGATCCTGAAGATTTTCCATTGAAAATAATAAACCAAAAGCAGTCATGTTAAGAGAAGGTGGCGCAGCGCGTTAATAAAATGCAGAAATCCTTCCTCCCCCTTTAATAATCTCGAGACGCGACAAATAATTCAAATCGGTAAAATCTTAATCATCGTACTGGAGAAAACGGCTGTTTTGAATATAAAGAAAGCGACGATTTTCCTTTGAGTAAAATGCATCACGTCGCTCGAGATGCAAATTTATACTAAGATTTCCTTTGGAGAATGAACGCTCGCGAGCAGGCGAATAACAGATTAATGTTCGAATTTTTAATATTCCGCGGAAGAACGCATTTTTTTCCCCGACATGAACAATCATAAATTATACCTTGTTTTTCCGAATGGAATGGTATGCGTCCGAAGCACTCACTCCGAGATGAAAAAGAACTCATATCGAAAATCTTATAATGAACGAGCTGGAAATGGAATTATTTCATATCACTTTTATCGCTCCGTTTTTTTTTTGCATGATTCAACGCGAAATGAAACATGAATGAATCGATGGAAATCATTCTTGATGCACCTAAAAAATATGGTTTACATTTCAGCAAAAATTTCAATACACTTTTTGATGGATATCCTTCACAAAGTACCATTCTATTCCTGCATCCCTGCCATTTCGAATGAAACAGCACAATATATAGATTCATCTTATTCTTCCTCGTTCACTCACCGACGAAGTAATAAAATTTCATGTCGCACGGGTCGTCATAAACGCCCGGATCCAGAGCTATCAGTCGATAAAATGACGGAATAAAATATGAAAAATTCAGTGATAAAATTGATACGTGTTTCTATCTGATGAACCCGGAATCGCAACTGGCATCGAATTTGTTGGCGTCAGGTGTAATCGTTCATCGTGGAGTTGTCTAAGATGATGGCGCACTACGGCAATTTGTCAGTTTCATAGTTGCCATGCAAGTTCCGCGAGATGAATTCGAAGATGCGCTCAGTCTCTTCCTGGGGATTATCGAAAAACTCATTTGCTGTCGTTTGAGCCATATTTGTTGGTAACCGGAAATCAACAGTTTACGAGTTATACGATTTTTGAAACATTTCTCACCTCACTTCATTTTTCGTCAAATTCGAAAAAGCCCTCGTGTTAGTAGAACGAGCGATCAAATAAAGTGGAAAAACGAGAATTTTATTTTTTATCATTGAACATTATCCGTCATTATCTAAGGACAAAAAACAAATTGAATCGAGAAAAATGTTAAATCGGTACCTGAATTGATTTCCTGTTTTCTTCAGATACCATTCTCGAATTCACCGAAACCATTTCTCCATGGAAAGTTAAATACTGCAACTCGGTCCTGGACTTTTCGAATTTCACAACACTAATTAACATATCGGGAACATTTTTTAACACTAATCGACTATTTCGGCACTATAAACTCGTAGAATTACAGAAATTATTGTAATAACATGCAAATAACAGACGACTCAATTACGTTTCAACTTTGCGCATACGAAAACAAACGTCACACAACAACCCACTATGATTTCTGGTGGAAATTTTTGTGGTTCATAGAACGAATTAGAATTTTGCAAGTCATTTCGATCAAGATGCATGGGATAAATTATCATACGTAATAGTATATCGTTCGAATTCACATTTTAGATAAAAAAATAATTCGAAATAAGAAATGAATGGATCTCTACCTTTGTTCATTTTCCGAAGTAATCATCCACTGAACTTTTCTCTGTCCAGATTCCATTCTTGATATTCACCGAAAGAATTTCCACCACAAAAGTTCAATGTCGATTAAAACATCTCGAAAACGTTCAAAAAGTATGGAATCTAATATCGAAATATCGCTAATCAACCATTTTCGCGAATCATCATCATCATCACAGACAGAGAAGTGAATTCGTTTCGAGAAACTGCAAAACAGAAACACGTCACACTTCCTCTATGATATTTGGTGGAAATTAGTTTCGATCATTTAGTTGATTCATCATTTTTGATCAAGAAGCTCTCAAATTCAAATGCAAAATCAATTTGAATAATTTATTTCTGTTGTAGGAGACAGGGGCGGATCTAGAAGGATTTTCAGGAGGGGGCTATGGGTTGATGGAAATTCGTAATCAATAGATTATTGAGGTTCATATATGAGAATACATGAAATTCCATTTTTTATTCTAAACAACTTGAATAATAATATACGAATAAAAAATTACGAAAAGCACTGCCGTGAAGGCAGGAGCTTTTGAGCGCTCGTTCATTCACCTTGTAGGTAGATTCGCATTCTTCAGTTTAAGAAACCAATTGGAAAGGTTTTGACAGCTATCAAAGAAAATTTCAAACTAAGGCGAAAATCCAGACTTCAAGTCAGTGTTTTAGGTGACCAATTTTTTTTTCAATAATTCGCTAGAATTTTCCACGGTATCTATGGTCTTGGTAATGCGATCTGGACAAAATTTCCCACGTAGTTTGAATACATTATTCTTTATCCATGTGCGAAATTCAATTCCAATCGAAAAAGTAGTTTCGAAATTATCAGGAAAAAAATAGTTTGAACGGCTATATTTACGGAACCCCTAGTCTAATTTTGCTCACCGATGAACGTGATTTCAAGTTTCTAGGACATTCCGTTCGAGAGTTATCGTATTTACGGACGGCCGGACGGACGGACAGACTCGAATTTTCCGACGGATTCGTCATCAGTGAGTCGAACATAGTCGATTGAGACCATTTTCGGCTCAAAATTCGAAAAATACAGACATCGTGACGAAATGATATAGCCCTCGTGTAAGTAGTACGAGCGCTCAAAAATATGCTGAAACGAAACTGCTGACTGCATTTCAACAAATTTGTAGAAAAAATTGACGAAAAATGAAGTGAGGGGAGAAATCTTTTAAAAATCGAATAACTCGTAAACTCTCGATTTTTGGTTATCAATAAATATGGCTCAAACGACAGCCAATAAGTCATACATCCACGTCCTCCAAGGTTCACGTCTAATTTGGAAACACCTTGTATAGCAATTTCATATCGATCCCGAAAATCCCTATTTGAAAGCCAAAGTTACCAACTTGGCCACATCGCATTTTCAGGAAATGAAAAATACAGGGTGTTCCTAAATTGGAGGTACAAACGAAGAGGGGAGATTCATAGATGAAGGAATGTACATTCCTTCATCTATGGGGAGATTCTTCGAGTAATTTCAAGAAAAAAAGTCCCATAAACATGGGATCGCAAACTTTTCGTTTTCGAGATAAAGGGTGTTGAAGTTTTTTTCTCAAGGTATCTACAATTCACAAGAAATTCAACTGAAATTTGGCATAGATATTTCAATTGAGAGGTTACACCATGTGACATGTCAATTTATATAGCAAATATACAGGGTGAATTTTGATGACAATTTGGAATTTTCTGAAGATTTCGAGAGAATCGTTCAAAATTTTTTTCCCAAAATCGGTAGCAGATACGACGAAACTACAAGAGACCATAAAGTTTAGTATAATAACAAAGCTACTTTTCATATTTTTTAAGTCAACAGTGGCTCACTAAAAAAAAGTTCTGGAGGAAAACAGGGGACAGTGTTCCAGAAAAAATATCACCCTGTAGATTCTCTATCTGAATTGGCATTTCACTGGTGAACACTTTCGATTGTAATATCTATACCAAATTTCAGTTGAATAAAAAACTTGGAAAAAATTCAAACTTTAACACCCTGTATCTCGAAAACAAAAAGTTTGCGATCCTGTGTATATGAGACCTTCTTTTCTTGAAATTACTCAAGGAATCTCCCCTGTTCATTTGTACCTCCAATTTAGGAACACCCTGTATATCACTTGATTGAAATGCAGATTCATATTATCTTACTGAAATTTCAATAAATTTTCTCTTGACGAATTTCAAACATTTTTCCAAAAAAGCCCCATAAACCCGATTATAATTCTTTTCCATAACTTATTTCTAGTTGATATTTTCCTAAATAAAATGTTATGAAACCGATGGATTTGATTTATTTTAAAGAGAACAAACCCATTTGAACGCTCTCGTCTATGAAGAGAAATCAACGGGGAAACTTCGACATTTTGGACCTGCCCAAACTCAAACTTGTCTTTTATCGAACAATATTCTTTACGAAAGATGCAGTTATATTTCCAATCCAAAGTTACCAACTTGGCTACATCGCATTTTCAGAGAAGAAAAAATATACCACTTGATTGAAATGCAGATTCGCATTATCTCACTGAAATTTCAATAAATTTTCTCTTGTGATTTTCAAGCATTTCCGCCAAAAAGTCCCATAAACCCGATTATAATTTTTTCCTATAACTTATTTTCAGTTGATATTTTCCTTAATAAAATGTTCTGAAACCGATGGATTTGATTTATTTCAAATTGAACAATCCCAATTGAACGCACCTCTCATCTATGAAGAGAAATCAACGGGGAAACTTCGACATTTTGGACCTGCCCAAACTCAAACTTGTCTTTTATCGAACAATATTCTTTACGAAAGATGCAGTTATATTTCCAATCCAAAGTTGCCTTCTTGGCCACATCGCATTTTCAGAGAATGAAAAATATACCACTTGATTGAAATGCAGATTCGCATTATCTCACTGAAATTTCAATAAATTTTCTCTTGTTGATTTTCAAGCATTTCCGCCAAAAAGTCCCATAAACCCGATTATAATTTTTTCCTATAACTTATTTCCAGTTGATATTTTCCTTAATAAAATGTTCTGAAACCGATGGATTTGATTTATTTCAAATTGAACAATCCCAATTGAACGCACCTCTCATCTATGAAGAGAAATCAACGGGGAAACTTCGACATTTTGGACCTGCCCAAACTCAAACTTGTCTTTTATCGAACAATATTCTTTACGAAAGATGCAGTTATATTTCCAATCCAAAGTTACCAACTTGGCTACATCGCATTTTCAGAGAAGAAAAAATATACCACTTGATTGAAATGCAGATTTGCATTATCTTACTGAAATTTCAATAAATTTTCTCTTGTTGATTTTCAAGCATTTCCGCCAAAATGTCCCATAAACCCGATTATAATTTTTTCCTATAACATATTTCTAGTTGATATTTTCCTAAATAAAATGTTATGAAACCGATGGATTTGATTTATTTCAAAGAGAACAAACCCATTTGAACGCTCTCGTCTATGAAGAGAAATCAACGGGGAAACTTCGACATTTTGGACCTGCCCAAACTCAAACTTGTCTTTTATCGAACAATATTCTTTACGAAAGATGCAGTTATATTTCCAATCCAAAGTTACCAACTTGACTACATCACATTTTCAGAGAAGGAAAAATATACCACTTGATTGAAATGTAGATTCACATTATCTTACTGAAATTTCAATAAATTTTCTCTTGACGAATTTCAAACATTTTCCCAAAAAAGCCTCATAAACCCGATTATAATTTTTTTCCATAACTTATTTCTAGTTGATATTTTCCTAAATAAAATGTTATGAAACCGATGGATTTGATTTATTTCAAAGAGAACAAACCCATTTGAACGCACCTTTCGTCTATAAAGATAAATCAACGGGGAAACTTCGACATTTTGGACCTGCCCAAACTCAAACTTGTCTTTTATCGAACAATATTCTTTACGAAAGATGCAGTTATATTTCCAATCCAAAGTTACCAACTTGGCTACATCGCATTTTCAGAGAAGAAAAAATATACCACTTGATTGAAATGCAGATTTGCATTATCTTACTGAAATTTCAATAAATTTTCTCTTGTTGATTTTCAAGCATTTCCGCCAAAATGTCCCATAAACCCGATTATAATTTTTTCCTATAACATATTTCTAGTTGATATTTTCCTAAATAAAATGTTATGAAACCGATGGATTTGATTTATTTCAAAGAGAACAAACTCATTTGAACGCACCTCTCGTCTATGAAGAGAAATCAACGGGGAAACTTCGACATTTTGGACCTGCCCAAACTCAAACTTGTCTTTTATCGAACAATATTCTTTACGAAAGATGCAGTTATATTTCCAATTCAAAGTTACCAACTTGGCAACATCGCATTTTCAGAGAAGGAAAAATATACCACTTGATTGAAATCTAGATCCACATTATTTTACTGAAATTTCAATAAATTTTCCCTTGATGAATCTCAAACATTTTCCCAAAAAAGCCCCATAAACCCGATTATAATTCTTTTCCATAACTTATTTCTACTTGATATTTTTTCCTAAATAAAATGTTATGAAACCGATGGATTTGATTTATTTCAAAGAGAACAAACCCATTTGAACGCACCTTTCGTCTATAAAGATAAATCAACGGGGAAGCTTCGACATTTTGGACCTGCCAAAACTCAAACTTGTCTTTTATCAAGCAATATTCTTCACGAAAGATGCAGTTATATTTCCAATCCAAAGTTACATTTTCAGAGAAGGAAAAATATACCACTTGATTGAAATGCAGATTCACATTATCTCACTGAAATTTCAATAAATTTTCTCTTGTTGATTTTCAAGCATTTCCGCCAAAAAGTCCCATAAACCCGATTATAATTATTTCCTATAACTTATTCCCAGTTGATATTTTCCTGGATAAAATGTTATAGAACCGACGGATTCGCTCAATTTCAAAGAGAACGACCCCAATAAAACGCACCTCTCGCGTGTAAAGAGAAAGCTTCGAACGATCCATTCGGGAATGAATAAAGAACGAACCTCTCGGCCCGAAAAACGGAAGGACCTGAGGATCGCCGATCCCGCACACAATTGAAATGTGATGTCCATCCCGTTTGATAAACTCCCCGAATGGATGTAATATTCAGTCGCCCTGGGAATAACGGCAATTGCATAAATTAAATTTCGTTCGAACGTTTCACGGTCTGCGAGGGGCAACTCTGCTGCGAGCTTTCGGCAAATATGCATCGAACCCATACTGCTTGCTCCACTTACGCAAATATTTGCGGAGGACTCGGGACTGAACCAGCACCCACCCACTCTCCGTTGGCTCCAAGTTTCGATTCCCAACCCAGCCCTCGTAAATTCTTACTTGAGTCTTAATTCCGTATTCATACGTGGCTCATATTCTCTGCACTTTGTGTGTTTCTAATTATTGCGGGATTTATTTCCCAACAGGCACAATTTAACTTCGAGTTTGTGTTCCGCGTCGGATTTTAGTTCGGAACAAGGATCGCATTATCAATGTTCGGAACGTTTCATGAAGAGGTAAAACTCTCCGCGATATTGTTTTCGGAATAAGCGTGTTCTTTATGGTTGTTTTCCTTCGACAAAGCTGAAACTTACAAAGGAAAAGGGGAATTATTTGAGACAATAATCAATCTATGCGGTATAATAGTTACTTATGTCATAAGGATCATAAAGACGATCATTATGGTACAAGTCGTGAATGTTATCGATAACACGACGTGCGCCATAATAATTGTTTATGATTCATATTACATACAAAATTTTATCTGATGGCCTTTATATCAATACATTTCAGAAAAATTCAAAACTGCATCTTTGACATGTAAAAATGACAACTATAAATATTGTTACGGCTCTTCTGTAAAATTTTAAAGAAATTAATTTAATTTTGAAGATAATTGAAATCCAATAACAATTTTAAAGAATTTCATTCAATTTTCCCAATCAATTTGCCCAAAACTGTATCTTAAAGAGGGTTCAAGACGAACAATCAATTATATCTATACAAATTCTATTAATTTTCAAAACCAAACTCAAACAACTTGATAAACTCATTCTAACAAAATTATAAATCCTTTTGAACTGGATATAAATAAGCACTCACAGAGAACAGCTTAGTCTAAATAAAGTTCCTCAACTTTCCTTACTGGCTTGTCTGTAGTTGATGATATTGATACAATCCCTGAACTCCAATATTATATGTTGATCTCTGTTTCCATGGCCGTATCTAGGTACTATTGCGACTGTGGCAATATATTTGACAGCGCCCCCCATTTGCGTAGATTTTTCTCATCCATCATATTTTCTTATAGTATTTTTTTTTTCATGATGCTTGTCATATATTTCCGTAAAAGATGCAAAATAATACACATTTTTATGGAATTCTTTTTCTTTAAAAACATTGAAATACACATTTTAAATGAAATGCATAAAAATAAAACAAATTATGAAAAAAAAAAATGAAATATTCATATTTATGTAATAAATACGAACATTTATCTGAAAAAATATAAATTCTTCAACTTAAAATTTAAAAATACATACTGCAAACGCAAAATAAAAATTTTTTAGTAAGTTGACTAGAAAACAATAATCGATAATCACAATCTCTGCGAAAAAAAACCGCAAACTTAGCATACAAATACTATTTTATAACCCTTTGAAACACGTACTAATAGTTTCCTACAGGGCCTGATGTTACAATATTCAAGAAGTCCATACGTTAAGTATAAAAGAATCACTAGAAAAATCTTTGCCAGATGAGATTGAAGATTCAATGAAAACCATGAAAAGTTACACTAAAATTTGTGTTTTATTATATTTCATTCAAAAAAAGACGCTCTGAGAAGTGAGAACTCAAGTTTGAAAAAATTATATTTTCCGCAATGAATCAAACATAATTCTTCTTGAATTCAAAGGAACAATATTATTATGTTGAAATACGAATAATTTAATATATCCGATGCCAGAATAATGTCATAAAAAATAACAAATACTCAGTACAACTCACCTTCAATAGCACAATTCATGATGCTCGAATCCAAAAGCACAATGGCACAAAAAAGTCAGAATATAAAAAAAAACTCAAAACTTATATCATTTCAAATCTGGATACTCACTAAACGAACATTGAAATTTAAATATTCTGCTCTTCCCATCACAATTGGAAGAAATCAATATTTATGTAGAATAGAATAAGATTCCCCAATTTTTCTCCCACTTCTTGAGCTCAAAACTCTGATTGGTGAATTTTTGGCAACCACAGATGTGGCCTAAAAATCTAAACGAATCGATCATTATGAACCATCATCATCAAAAAAGCCACCCTTCAAAACAAGCTGGATGCGATAAGGGATGTAGTGTAAACAACTCATAAAAGGGTTGTGCTTGGAATCGCATGACGATATTACCGATTGTAATATGTGCGGCATCTTTGAAAATTTTTTATAACAATTGGACCATATTTCTCGTATTTCTGACCTTATTGCATTCTCATTCTGTACTTTAAATATCAATGTTTCGAAATGTTGTGATCGAATTACTTACTTACGTAACCGTGTTGTCATCTTTCGAATTGATTTTTTTTGCTTGGCGCTTCTATTTTTTTATTTTTGATATTTTTTGGCGCCCCTTCGGATCTTGCGCCCGTGGCAACGCCCTAGATACGGGCGATACGGCCCTGTCTGTTTCTTTCGGTCCTCTTTCCTTTCAATTGAGTTGATACTTTCATCAAAGTACGTTGATTTTTACATGTTAATCAATTTCAATTATTTCAGATTCCGTCCAATTCGTTATAAACAAATAGCTCGATGATTTTTCGTTTTACAATCTCAATTTAAACAACCCTCTTGAAAGATCCATTTCAACTTTGACATTCCTCAATTGTCACAACCGGCTTGCTTAATTCTTATTTGATATCGCATTCCTATGGATACATTCCTTTCCCTTATTCATTTGATATACATCATTATACTTTATATACTTCATAAACATGACTAACTTAACTCAACTATTTAAAACCAACAACTTCAACAAATTTACCTTCTTCCATTCAAATAAAATATACCCTCTTTGAAAATATAATTATGTTTTAGATAATTGATACTGGAGGGTTTGATTTCCTAAATTGACTATAATTTCCAAAGGTTCTTGAATTTTGGTGATTCATTTGAGTTTATTTTGATCTAAATTTTTGAAACTTAGAGATATATGATCAGGTTTTGATTTCCATAACAGTGTATATGTTTAGTTTCAAATATTAGTAGGTAAGTGAGTGATTCTAAAACTGGTAGTTTGCCTTCTGATTTGGACGAAATGACGCGAAATATCTTGGACTCCCTTTTGCCGGAAAAATCACGGAGTGTATATGAAATAGCGTTTAATCGGTAAGAAGAATGGTGTTCTACTAAGAAAATCAAGAATAACACTCATGAAAAAGTATTGTTGGCTTACTTTGAATGCTTATCTAAGGAAAGAAAACCATCTTCTCTCTGGTCGTATTATTCGATGATAAGAACTATTTTTTTAACAAGAAAAAACGTCGATATTAGCAAGTACCTACAGCTGGTTGCATTACTAAAACATAAATCAGAAAGTTACAGAGCTAAAAAAATCCAAAATTTTCACTAAGCAAGATGTCACAAAGTTTTCAACGGAAGCATCAGATGATACATATTTATTTCAAAAAGTTGCTATGATAATTGGACTAAGTGGAGCATGCAGAAGAGAGGAACTGACAAATATGCTTGTTGAAAATATGATAGATGAAGAATCCGTTTTTAGAATAATTTTACAGAATACAAAAACAAAGATAATGCGAGAATTTTTCGTAACATCGGGAAATATCCCAGGATTGAATATGGTAGAACATGTCAGAGAATATGTGAAAAAACGACCTTGCAACACAAACCATCGACTTTTTTTGTCACTTATAAGAAATGCACGAAACCACCCGTTGGAATTCACAAAACCATTACTGTTTCTGAAGGTTACATCGAAAATTCGAAAGGGCAAAAGAAAAAAATATCAGAAGCAATTTTTGGTGCCAATAACCAAACAGAATTACAAGTTTACCAAAAAGCATCAACTACTGATGTAAAAACTCTAGAATCCATTGGAATTAATATTGCAAATTGTAGTAATTGCTCTTTTACCATTCATAATAAATAGTTTTGTAAATAGTTATGCATTTTGAATAAACTTTTTTGATCACACCATCGCATGTTTTTCATATAGAATTCCATTATGGCACTTAGTACCATAATAAATTCATTATGGGACTTAGTACCATGATAAGATTTCCTTATGTCATCAAAATTGAGTGACATAACGTTGTCATTATGACATGCCATCAGATAATAACTGTTTTCCTGTCTATTTCCATAGACAATTATAAATCAAACCTGTCGAGTCCTCCTATAAACCATGGAAATTCCACGATTCTGAAACACTGTCTCAGCTCCATCTCAGAAAGCTAACAGAGCTTTGCATACTAATGAGCTCCGATACATTTGCATGATAGTTAACGTTTCACATTTTTTTTTTATGTAAACTGTAAAATGTATGTACGATCCGCCTTATTCATATGTAAATTCACCAATTTGCATATATCAAACAAAGCGATAAAACTGACATTCTCGACTGAGTTTTGAATATCAGAACGAAATTTATGCTCAGTTCTCTCTATTCGAGTTTTAATTATAACGAGAATTCGAGTTACTTCTATCTAGTGATGTGCTTATTCCAACTAGGGTCCATCCTAAAGTCAATCATCTACTAATCATCTCCTAAATTAAGAGCAATCAGCGTTATAATTAACATAACCTACCCGTTTGTTTGATTGTCTGTAATTGCCTATATTCCTAATGAGGTGGTGTGGTCATTACTCTAAGCTCAGTTGCGTTATCCTAAGTCCAATTAGAAGGTAATGGAATTCTATCACATATTCCTGTTTCCATTGAATGCAGTAATTCGAATCTACCTTCAGCGATGATTATATTGAATTGACTTGATTCAGTGAACCCGAAACTTCACAATCATAAAATGATTGTGTTTAATTTTCCAAATTGTCATATTCATATTTTTACGAAGCAAATCACATTCCTGGAAACGTGAGACTAGCGGAAACCGTGCGGATAGTGCAAGCACGCTTATTCTCCCGCGTAGAAATACTACTTTTCAAGAAAGCTCAGGTCGTATTAAAAGCTCTTACCATCAACGTATTCTTATCTGTAGATCTATTAATTATTTATCTCATAGTTGTGCTCATTATTTCGCAAAGAAATAAAGTTTCTTTTTAAAAACAAACGAAAACACCTAATTTTATACCAATAAAAACAAAAAATGAATTGGAACACAATTTTGTTGACAGGGAAATATACAGTTATCTATGTTTGTTTTTTAAGCCAATTACCACCAAATTTAATTGAAGAAGAATTGGAACGAAATTTTTTCGACAGGGAGATTTACAATCATCTATGATCCTGATGAGGCCATTTTTCACCAAATTCAATCAAAGAAAAATTGGAACACGAATTTCTTCGACAGGGATATTCACAATTATCTATGATCCTGACCCAGCCATTTGCCACTAAATTAAATGAAAGCTGAATTGGAACACAATTTTTTTGTCAGGCAAATTCACAGTTATCTATGTTACTTTTATTCTGTCATTTGCCACCAAATTTAATTGAAGAATAATATTTGAAAAACCCTGTAACCAGTTCGCAATATTCAGCCATTATTCTTCTTCGATAATGTAAAAACAGTTCATGTTTGAAATATTGAGAATAGGAATAACGAACCTAATACTTACTACGCGTATCTTCCTTTTTTTTTTTTTTTACGATATTTCTTAAACTATCTCGAAGAATGCAACAATTCCAAGAGAAATATATTCAAAATTGAATAATCTATCATATAAGAAAAGAAAAAATACAAAATAAAAATTTTTCGAAATTTATTTCCACTTCCTGTATAACTGAAAGTGTTGAGGCTTCAAGAATATTTTAGCTCAGTAGATAAAGTCGAACAATATCATAATCCAAATTTTCAGATTTCAAATATGTAGGTTCGGTTCTCAAGAAACGCACTCGAACTTGGGACACCCTGTAAAATTTTCTAAGTATTCAATTCCTTCTGAAATGAAATGTGATACATTGTTCTATGCGATTTGATCAATGAATAGCTTTTTTATGTTTAAAAATAAAATACCTATCGTTAAAGAACTGTATATATACTCCGTTTAAGAATTATTGACATCTCGGTTGGCTGTGAAAAATCGAATTCAAGTTGGTAATAGACTATTCAGTAATATTTTGGGTTGCTGAATTCAGGTTGGTATAGGAATAACACTAACATTACCAATAGAAATCTTGCTTTGATGATTTTATCGAAGATATTGGTGAATATGTTATTATAAAAATTTGCTCTGAATTTGAGTATTTTTTGTCTTATGCTATTAAAATGGCTGGAATTGACCAGGATACATCGCGCCTAACAAGAGAATATTTGAAAACGGTATTCAAATTCGTCAGTGGACACTAGAAAATAATCCAAAAGGTATGCCGAGTATATTCAAGGGTAAAGGCAGAAGGTATTAATGATAAGGATTACTATGAATGGTGAATTATTTCATTAATGGGTTATTGAAAAAGTGAAACCTTCCCTGCAAAAGGATGCCCATCAATAGGATTGTCAGCTTATTCAATAAACACATCCAAATCACTACACTACGTGGAAACAAAGTTTTCAATGATATTTTTATCTTTGCTCTTGTATCATTCATAGATATTTTAAGTTTATTTATTATACTGTATGGTACCCTGTCCACATTCCCTCTGCTAATACACATCCTATATTGTTCCCAATTCAAAAGTATACTGAATAATTGTAAAATTGCTCATCAATTATAATATTTTCAATAATTCATGGACAGTTTTAATGAATGAAAATAAAAATTGACTTTCTTGAAGTATTCAACACCGAGCAATAGATAATTCACAAATTGGTTCATATATTGATAGTTCGGTACAAATTTCATGTCAAAATTCTTCATGTACTACATAGATTCCTAATTTTTGTTTCTCTCTTATTTCTTTAATCATTATAACGTTTTTTCCAATCCATTCTTTTGGCCCTGTTCTTGCAAAGTATCCAAAAATCTTTTTCTGTTGCACCACTAGCTACCTGCTAGAATTCCATTAATAATCCTTCTTGATTCCTGACATAAAATGGTACTCTTATAGTTATATGGTTAGAATTTTGCAAGATTTCCGATACCAATAAATATTGCATTGTCCTGAGTGAAAATAAATATTTATTTGAATGATCTTCAATTTTCCATGGTTGACTTTTATATGAGATAATTCCATATGAAAGCATTCCACGATATTTTTGCGCTTTCAAACCTGAACTCCCATGTAAAAACTGCAATCGAAATATTCCGGCTTAATTATTCGATAATTCGTATACTCAACACTTTTCTAGGTTATATTTATGTTTTATTTCTATGTGAAACTTAGTAACTTTTTTGTAACCAGGAATAAAGCCTCGACTGGACGTTCATGGCCTGCTTCGATGTCAATAATTCTTAAATGGACTATAGAATATTCGTTCATTTCTCTGAATTCTGAAATAATCATCCAAAATTCCTTGGCCTATGGGAGCGTAGAAATTCATGAGAAAGGAAAGGTATCTTGAGGATAAATCGAGTCCTATTCATAATATATTATTTCGAATTTTACATAAAAAATAGTTACATATCAGCCACTCTAAAATACCCAATTGAAATTTATAAAATACGCCATCAATATTGCTTGCACAAATAAATTTTGCAATAATTATATTTTACTATTATACAACCGAGAGCAACTTCTATGTCATTCTGTACAAGTACACGCAAAATTGTAGGCACGTTCTCCTTCCGAAACAATATCAATGTATTATAAATAATAATAAAATTCCAATTTGAACAAAATTATGTGAAATGTGAAACCTTGATAAGTTTTTCTCATAAACAAAAAATTCTGATATGAATCAATTCGAAAACGATATACAGGGTGTCCCAGAATGAATAAATAATCCTGTAACTTTGTATAGAAGAGCTATTAGACTCTCTGAAAAAAATACAAAAAAAAAACTATACCTACTAGAAATATTTTTTTTTCAAAATAATGATTTCTTGCACATCACGTTGCGTTTCTGTGTAACACGCTCACAAATGAATCAAATCAATCAGTTTCTTCATGCTAAAATAAGTTATGAAGATGTATTGTTCCATTTTCAAATTTACATGAAAGGCGCATATTTTTTTTTTTGAGTTGGCCACACACGCTTTCCCAAATTTTATTTCCATCATGAACGAATAAACTTTCACATTATGAAATATTCATCAGATTTTATGATGAAATTTGAAGTTGGATATTTTTTTCCAAAAAAGCTACAACAGATATTTATACGGTTTTCAGCATATCTATTGGTATTTCAATAAAGAATATTTCACCATGAAGAAACTGATGAATTTGATCCACTTGTGAGCGCGATACACAAAAACGCAACGTGATGTGCAAGAAATCATTATTTTGAAAAAAAAATATTTCTAGTGGGGATAGATTTGTATTTTTTTCAGAGAGTCCAATAGCTCTTCTATACAGTGTTATAGGATTATCCATTCATTCTGTGACACCCTGTAGAACTTAACTTGAACTTTAATTTAGTTTCACTAAATTAACAAAATTTCCTACCTATCACAAAATATAGGTCTGCAACCTCCACAGTATTCAATTAAATATTGTCAAGAACAAATTTCTTTCCAGATATGCCAATAACTTCAAGTCCAATGAAGAGAGTCCTTCGTTATGATTTCAAACATCCACGATGTTTTTTGCCGTCTACTCAGGATAAATCAAATTCCCTTGTAATGAAGAAATTACTCTTTCGTTTCTCCTTGTCATCCAAAACGACCCGTAGTTTCCTTATATCAACAACCATAGGATGACACAAAATAATTGATTCACACCCATGGAAGACAAGATGGCATAACGCAAAAAACATCGTCTCCATAAATCAAAGGCAACGACATCCCCCTGCTGCGTCACTTGGGTCTTGGAGGGGGAGGGGGAGTAGACGGCTGCCTGCTCAACGAAGAACGATGGGGAATCGGCGGAGGCCTGTTGGGTCTTCCAGGAGGCACCTGCGGAGTCCCGCTCACGGGCTTTATGTTCCCCGGAGGAGGCGCTGGAGGTTGAACTCCTGGAGGTAGAGCAGGAGGGGGATACGAAGGTGGACCTCCTGTTGGCGTCACCGCAGAGGTTGGTGACTGAGTTTGTACTGATGGTACTGACGTTGGCCTTATTTTTTCTTCAGCTGGTTCGTAGGGTGTGGAATCTTGAGGGGAGGTTGGAACCATACAGCTGCTCAACATTGGGGCGAACATCGGAGAAGGCTGAGGGGTACTTGATGGTACTTTCTGGTTAGAAGGAACCTTTTCCGCACCAGCTGCCAGGTAGGAAAAAACGCAGAGCACCGAGTAACATATCTGGTCAGCCTAGAGAGAAGGAAATGTAAGTCTTTCGCTTTTAACTCAACCGGAAATTTACCACAGAAATAGCACGAAGACTTCTATAAACTCTTACATATTTCGGAGGGACATGCATTGGTTGGTTTGGTTTGGTCTATTTTTAGTGCCATGCAAACAGAAAATATCCTGTGAAACATTAAACACAGCTGGCTAGCCTATAAACAAAAACATGCCAAATGTTGGGATAACGGAAGAACACAAATGGATACATGTAGAATTTTGGGGGTTCGGGAAAAACTTACCATTTGCGACTTGTACCTCCTCTGGGTTACTTGTCTAGTTTTTGGATCTGTAAGTAAGTAAAGAGAGCATGAGAAAACTGAATTTTGTATCCATAGGGTTTCACTTAAGTGGGTCACTGGATTTTGTGACTTTTCCTTCAAGCAAAATGAAGGAATGACCCATCAATATGATAGTATTTCTTGAGGGCTATCCAAATATTCCATAGGAAAAATTATCGAACCAGGGCATGGAATTAAATTGAGGAAAAACCGTTTTTCAAAAAAAAAATTTCTTGCAAATTCGACTGGTTTTCAGAATGAGAAGGTGTAAAGACAATTTATCACCAATTCTTTCTTCATTTGAACTTTCGGTTTTCTAGAAAACGGAAAATTTCTTCTTGCAAAATATACTCCATGATATTCTCCCATATTTCTGAATACTCAATCAATTCTAAATCCGACTATGTAAATATAATGATGGTTTTATATTTATTTCAAACAATTCCATTCAAAATCAACCTGAGGAAATTCAGATTCCATATTCGGAAAATATATCCATGTTTTCTGTGGTTCAATCAATATTAGATTGTCAAAATTTGAAGTTTTCTCTCTCGATTATAATAGAAGCGAAAATATGAAGCCTGAATTTTCATTCAAAGCTCTCTACATGTTTAGTCCTTGAAGAAAGTTGGGATTGTCTCAGAAAGTGCGAAGAAGTGAGAGGCAGGCACTTTTCAACAGTTTCTGTGAATAGCTTTTCTGTTGTTTCTTATGAATAATTTAAAAAAATCCCAACTTTCTTGAATAGTAAACATATTGGGTTTTCTAGCAATTTTCGAACTTGAGAAAAATCAATAATCATTGGATGTGGATGTGTATAATATTCTTAAAAGGGAAGATCACATATTGGAGAAAATTTGGGTCCTCTTCGATAACTTCGCCCACTTAAACGAGGGCTATATCATTTCGTCACGATGCCTGTATTTTTCGAATTTTGAGCCGAAAATTTCAAAACTACGGATTCGGTCGTGACGAAATCTTGTATTTTATTTCATTAAATTTGACAGCTGTCATTTCTTGATCACTCCCATTTTTTGAGAGCTGCCATCTCTTGACAACTGTCATTTTTTTTACATCTGTCATTTCTTGACATCTATCATTTCTTGACAACTGTCATTTTTTGAAAGCTGTCATTTTTTGACATCTGTCATTTTTGACAGCTGTCATTTTTTGACAACTGTCTTTTTTTTTTAAAGCTGTCATTTCTTGACATCTGTCATTTTTGACAGTGAAATTTGTTTGGAAAGCTTTCAAAATTTATTCAATTGGTTTCTAAAACTGGAGAATGCGAATCTACTACAAGGTGGATGAACAAGCGCTCAAAAGCTCCTGACTTCACGGCAGTGCCTCTCAAATTTTTTCATATTATATATGAATACTGTTCACGGACACTAGGCGCGATATTTTGTTGATTTGATTCTAAAAATAATTGGAATATTTTTATGAGAAGCTACTCGTCCAATTTAGCAATAAATGTATATTTTTCGTTCTGTATTTTCAGAAAATAATGAAAAATGATGTACAGGGTGTTTCACGTAAGCGAGTCGCTGGATTTTGTGACTTTTCTTTTGAGCGAAATTGAAAAATGACCTATAAATATGATAGTTTTCCTTGAGAGCTATCCAAATATTTTATAGGAAAAACTATCGATTCAAGGCATGAAAAGTAATTGAAGAAAAACGGTTTTTGAAAAAAAATTTTGCAAATTTGATTGGTTTCAAAATGTGAAGGTCTAAAGACAATTTATCACCAATTGTTCATTCATTCAAACTTCCGGTTTTCTAGAAAATAGAAAATTTTTTCTTGCATTCTTCTTCTCCATAATATTTTCCCATACTTTCTGAATACTCAATCGATTCTGAATCGTAGGTATGTAGGTATGTAAATATAATCGTGGTTTTATATTCATTTCAAGCAATTCCATTCGAAATCAACCTGAGGAAATTCAGATTCTATTTTTGGAAAATATATCAATGTTGTCTGTGGTTCAATCAATATTCGATTGTCAAAATTTGAAGTTTTCATTCTCGATTATAATAGACGCGAAAATATGAAGCCTGAATTTTCATACAAAGCTCTCAACATGTTCAATCCTTGAAGAAAGTCTCAGAAAGTGCGAAGAAGTGAGAGGGGCAGGCACTTTCAACAGTTTCTGTGAATAGCATTTTTGATGCTTTTAATAAATGATTTAAAAAAATCCTAACTTTCTTGAAGAGTAAATATATTGAGAGCATTGAATGAAAATTCAGGCCTCATATTTTCGCTTCTATTATAATCGAGTATGAAAACTTCGAATTTTCACAATCAAATATTAATTGAACCACAGGCAACATAGATATGTTTACCGATTATGGAATCTGAATTTCCTCAGGTTGATTATAAATTAATAGAATTGCTTGAAATGAATATAAAATCACCATTATATTTACATATTCAGATTCAGAATCAGTTTTTCAAGTTCAAATAAAGGAAAAATTGGCGAGAAATGGTCCATTGACCTTCCTCTTTCGAAAACCAGCCGAATTTGCACAACATTTTTTTTTGGAAAAACAGTTTTTCCTAAGTAACTTTTCATGCTTTGGTTCTATATTTTTTCCGATAACATATTTGGATAGCCCTTGAAAAATACTATCATATCGATGGTTCCCTATTCAATTTTGCTCTAAGTATAAGTCCCAAAATTCAGTGACCAGCTTACGTGAAACACCCTACGTGCATATACCAGATTTTTTTCCAATTATTGAAATATCAGATACTCACTATATTCTTCAATAACGAAGATAGTCCCCTTCTGAGTGAAACATTTCCTTATATGATCAATCCTTATGAAAAACTGCGAAAAAAAACACTTAAATGATTAAATCTTTCAGGAAATACCTAATATGCATTAATTAGCATGCAAAAATATCTTAACATGTAGAAAGCTATAGGCAACTTCAGAGATGGTTTGCTCTATGTAAAATGAAACTGCAGAGTGTATGTAACTTTTGGTGTTGTGTGGTTTTGGTTGGTCTGAGGGTGGAGAATGTGCATCGAAGGTTGCCATGCTGTCCCCCAAAAGCTGCACTAAAACCACTACTTTATACCCATAACCCACACATCAAAATTTATTCGGTTAATCCTGGTTAAAATGAAAGTAAGCCCTGGTTTGTCGAGAGGGTTGGTTAGTCAGAAGATGTGTTAGTGTCGGGAGGGGGTGATGCAGCAAATCACTACAAGGAAAAAGCGCTAACTATAAACAAAGACTATTCAAACTAAATCTAAACGATCAACTTAGACCAATTTTTTTCTGTACCTCAAAGTCCTGCAAGCAGCCAGCGCCCGACGCAAATGGAAACCAAACAGAAAAACAACATTAGTGAAGAGTATTGACTCAGTAAAGAAAGGACCATCTCAAAAGTTCCTAAGCTGGCGAAGATCCCGCCCGAACGCTTCAGCGAAGACGCTCGGGCGACTTCACTCCCCATTGCAAAACATGACCACTCACTGACACCAATCAAAAGAAAGATGAAGATGGAGAAAGGATCAAGCAAACAGTGACGAGTTAATCAGTCAACAGCTATGGAGATCAGTAAAATTGAGCCTTTTTGAAAGATTGAAACTAATCCGATTATATTCGCGACATTTCTTTCGCCTTCTTCAGTACAATGAAGAAGCTGAAAATGTCGCGCGAGTAAATCCAATTGTCATTTCAATGGGCTCGCCAGAGAATTCATTATGATCATTTTCATTATTTTACTGATCTAGTTATAAACAACATTCATTGCATGCAAGAAGATATAAAGGGTTACGACAATAAGAGAAAAATCGAATAGAAAAACGAAAAAGTAAAAGGAAGAAAATAAAAAAAAATTACTACCTGTTGAGATCCGACACAAAGACGCCTAAAGCGTTCCCGCGAATTGTTACTACTGCTTGAAGTTGAAAAAATTATCACATCAAAAAACAAATGATGAAGGATGAGCGAGTGGCACAGATTTGTAGGAAAGTTTTGAGTGGTCCTTGCAGACAAATGCACAATTTAGCGCACCCATTGACTATGTAAACCAACAAGCAAGTGGACAAATATAAAAATCACTTTCGTTATGCTTCACAATTATTTCGGTCTTGTATTTGGACTAATCGTTACTATATAAACTAACAATCAAAAAGAGAAAGTGTAATATTGAAAAATATGTATGAAACACTAAATATAGAGTGTCAAAAATCGACACTCTATATAACAAACTTTAGAGTGAAGAATAATATCTGAATGTTGGTCTCATGAAGATACCTTGCTAGTTTCAAAGAGTAAACCAACACCTTCCAGGCAAACTTGGAGCAAACCTCCTTCTCCTGTTACCATGTCTTGTACAGGAAATTCACCACCTAACTCTGGGGCTGTTCCTGCCACTCCGCCCCTCTCCATCGCTTCCTTGATGCAATAATACAGTTGCTTGCACTGAAAATTCATCATTTATTTATTTTTTTTTACGGATGTAAGTTTCGGTTCCATCTATATTAATGAAAGAGGATCTATGGTTTACCTATGTGCAAGCATCACGTTCAAACGACTGCACCAAATTCGATAATTCTTTGTTAGTTGTGTTCATTATTATCGCGACAAGGTTTATACAACGAAATATTTCCGAAAAAAACCGTACCGACCAAGCGAACAATCATAGATTATTTATATTCCAAACGTACGAAAATAAAGTTCGGAAAAGGTCGAAAAAACGTCTCGAGGGCGGTCGAATTTTCATCCCAGAGGATGCGAGGTCTCCGTGAATGTAATTAGGTCCCAATACGACGGACGATTCACGCAGAAAAGAACGATTTGAAAAAGTCCGATTTTGACACCTCGAGAAAGTCCGAAATAAATTGAAGTTTCTCCCGGAATTAAATCATTCGTCTTTTGACACATCGTTGAGATATGATTCTTTGAAAATTGCATTCGACTGATAAAAAAGAAAAGTGAAGAATATGGTCACCTCTTGGATTTTGATGAAATTTTTACTGGAGCTGAAATATGCAATGAAATGAATGAATAACATAAAATTTTGCGTCACTTTTGACAACTCCAGATTTTTTCAATAGGGAAATTTTTTCATGAGAAATCGATTGTTTCTAGTCTCAAACAATTCATTATTCTAGAATCGTGGTTGGAATTGTTAAACGAAAAGAAATTGAAAAAAATAATTAATTTCAAAAACTTCGGTACCTCAGAAAATATTCGCCACATCCTGTTGAAATGTATATTGTGCCCTTATAAATCCCATGTGAAAGGAAAATTGATTTTCTGGACTAGTGTTGAGAAATTTGATATATTCTGTGATTCCATCGCTTGACGTGTCGATTTCATAAAATGACACATTATAAAGAAGTGAAATTTGATTATTAAAATAAATCTTAAGTTTAGTTCAAGTGTGTTTAAGATGCTTGATGATGGAAATTGTATATAGAATAAAAGTCAGAAATGAGGAAACAAATTTAAATAGAAATGTATAACCATTAAAATTCAAAGGTTTTTTATAAATTTGTAAATATACTTATTCTTGGATTGTTTTTTCGCTCGTTTTTTTTGGTGAATTAATTTATTTAGCAAAATTTTGAAGATATAGTTTCGGAAAAGTGGAGAATATGGTCAGCTCTTGGATTTCGATAAAATTTTTACAGGAACTGAAATATGCAATGAAATGAATGAATAACATACAATTTTGCACCGGTTTTTCTTCATAAATGTATGACATTACTTTAAACAACTCCAGATTTTTTTAAATAGGGACACTTTTTCATGAGAAATCGATTGGTACTAGTCTTAATTTCGAGAAACTTATATTTTATGAGATATGATTCTTTCAAAATTGCATTTAACTAATGAAAAAGAAAAGTGAAGAATATGGTCACCTCTTGGATTTTGATGAAATCTTCACAGGAGCTGAAATATGCAATGAAATGAATGAATAACATATAATTTTGCACCGGTTTTTCTTCATAAATGTATGACATTACTTTAAACAACTCCAGATTTTTTTAAATAGGGACACTTTTCCATGAGAAATCGATTCGTACTAGTCTTAATTTCAGGAAACTCATATTTTATGAGATATGATTCTTTCAAAATTGCATTCAACTAATGAAAAAGAAAAGTGAAGAATATGGTCACCTCTTGGATTTTGATGAAATCTTCACAGGAGCTGAAATATGCAATGAAATGAATGAATAACATATAATTTTGCACCGGTTTTTCTTCATAAATGTATGACAATACTTTAAACAACTCCAGATTTTTTTCAAATAGGGACACTTTTTCATGAGAAATCGATTAGTACTAGTCTTAATTTCAGGAAACTTATATTTTATGAGATATGATTCTTTCAAAATTGCATTTAACTAATAAAAAAAAAGTGAAGAATATGGTCACCTCTTGGATTTTGATAAAATTTTTACAGGAGCTGAAATATGCAATGAAATGAATGAATAACATAAAATTTTGCGCTAGTTTTTTCTTCATAAATGGATGACATTACTCTAAACAACTCCAGATTTTTTTAAATAGGGACACTTTTTCATGAGAAATCGATTGGTTATAGTCTTAATTTCAGGAAACTTATATTTTATGAGATATGATACTTTGAAAATTGCATTTAACTAATAAAAAAAAAGTGGAGAATATGGTCACCTCTTGGATTTTGATGAAATTTTCACAGGAGCTGAAATAGGCAATGGAATGAATGAATAACATGAAATTTTGCGCCGGTTTTTTATTTAAAAATGGATCAAATTCCTTCAAACAACTCCAGATTTTTTTTTTAGGGACACTTTTTTATGAGAAATCGATGTTTCTAGTCTTAATTGTAGGAAACTTATATTTTATGAGATATGATTCTTTCAAAATTGCATTTAACTAACAAAAAAGAAAAGTGAAGAATATGGTCACCTCTTGGATTCTGATAAAATTGTTGTATATTACATAATGTTGATACCCAGTCGCTCAAAAAGTTGAGTAAGTAATTAAAACGTTATTCCATCGTGATAATACGTATTTCATTACATGATAATAATAACGCCTGGCCGGGGCTGCTAGTTTTAAAAAATAATACACTGGTGAAATCTTGAAAAATATTGATCACAAAAGGATAATTGGGGAGGAACTGATATCTATACCTAAATAAGAGATTGAATCAAAATTTATTTGGCGATTCTACCTTTTTGGTGTAATATTTATGCAACTGTGTCTGTTGCCCATTCCTCCTCCAAAGACAAAGTACTTTATTCTTGGGGCTATACGTCATATTGACCAGCCTCTCGAACCACCACCTCTCTATTATGATCCCAGTAACCGATCGCAGAACCAAGCCATCATCCCTAACCTCCAAGAATCTCAGTTCACCACCGCCATCGACACCTTGATGAACTGTGAAACTTTGTCTGTGTAACAGCCTCGATCCCAGTGGTTTCAAATCGATATCGTTGCCATTCTGAAAGCCGTTCAATTAACACTATAAAATATGATGAATGCATATAAACTCACCAGTTTATTTATCTGGTCCAATAACATATTGACCTTCTTGCTGTGAGCTTGTCCGATGTGGCTCTTCCCGAGAAGCCTCCTTATCTTCCTCTTGACTTCCATCTTATTACAATTCAGCATCACCAAAATGGCTGTTAAATTATATAACATCGTGGCGAGTAACTTGTCCTCTTCGAATTCTAGTCTTTTCCTCTCGGTTTCGCTCAGACTTTTGTACCTCTCCATCATCTCCCTTGGACCCTGGAGGTGTAAATCTAAGTGAAGAAGCCTACATAATGGCAGGAAAAAAAAGGTTACCTGGTCCATCCCAACCATGTCCCTCTCTTGTGAGACGGCGTCCAGAAAGGCGTCCTCCCAGAACTGCATCTGATTCCACAAGTTCGATTTGTCTTTACCTACCAAAACCTCGAAGAGATAGGTCCTTGCAGTTTCTGGCGAAGGTGAAGTCACAGTGTTCACTATGTGACCTCCGTGGTACCTAAATCCGGTACTCAAAGACGACTTACTAGACCAAACACTAGATGTTCTTGGTTTGTTACTCTTTGGGTACTGAAAATTACAAAAGTAGTCGTAGTTATTTGATTTTAGCGAAGTTCTTGATTCACACCTCTCGTGCAAATATTCTCTCATCGACATACCTGGAGATTTTCTACCTCTGTATCTGACACGGTTGAGCGATAGGAAGACTGCAGACCGCCTCTGTTCAAACCACACGCCGGTCCAGTGGTTATTGAACCACCCGAAGGGGACACTGTACCACCCGAACCATGCATTCCACCTTCGGCCTGCCACACAACATTAATATCAAGCACATTCTCGAAAATCAATGATTCTCATAATTTTATTCCTAAAGATAGCTACAGCAGTTTATGTTTCTCAAGAATATGCCTGATCGTTAGAAATCATGCGCCACAAATAGACACGTTACTCACTTCCGAGTCAAACGAGGTCAGTTTGCTGAAAAGCAGGTTCTTCTTTTGGGTGATCATGTCCTTGAACATGTCCGTTGTGGATTGCTGAGATTCTTCAGACTCGTCACTGGTTAGTCGCACTTCTGGAGTTTCTACAGGGACGGTGGAATTAGTTCAACTGAAAAAGTGAAATTTTTCCTTACCTGTGGAGGATTTCCGTGAGGTATCCCAATCAAGCTGTAATGAAGATCGGGGACTTTGAGGAGACCTTGGACTTGAACTCTAAAAAAACGAGCAAGGTTGTAATATTTGGGAATATTGAACTGATCTGGCGTCTGCGCCCGCCATTTTCATTATCCGTACAGAAATCCATATTATCATTAACATTTGGGAGTCGGATTGCTGAGTCCGTCCGAGAGAAAAATAACCACAGAATCTTTTCTACGAATCAAAGTACGGAGGCTAACCTAGAAATGTGAGGGCTCTTGCTGGGTAGTTTTTGCTCTAGACGGTTGTTGATTTTTTCCTGGTCGCTCGTTTTTCATGAAAAACGAGGGTAGGATTGTGAGTTAGTTTTACCTAAAACCTTCGAGGGTGAAAGAGATACTATGGTTTTGCCATGTGAGTAACAATATTTTATAATTACAACTTTATCATTCAGATATTCTCCTAATTTGCTACACTTGTCTTCAACAGGGTCCATTATTTACCCCATGTGTTTATCTCATATCATTTATCCTCAATTCACATGAGGCCATTTGCTCCTACTCAACGTATTTTTTTCCATGTTGGTTTGCTCCTTGTGTATTGTTTTGTATCCATTTTTCATACTTCATTATCAAGTCTATTCCATATTATTTAATGATTCTAACTGACCATATGTATTAAATTCCTGTGCATCTCACAAGAGTTTGAATGTTCGAATGCTTAATAATCACCTTAATTATAAGGTTTTGCAATATTCTTCAAATGATACTATATGTAATCGTTGTAGTTTGCAGCAAATAGCAAGGATATTTATATGCACCATTGCCGGCATTATGTTTCATCATCTTATATTGATTGAGCATTTTAAAAAGCTACTCTCCATGCATTATTATCCGTTATGACTCCTCGTTTATGGTTTATATGATTGACTGCTTATATCGTTTACTATCTATATCATCCACTGCTTATATCGTTTACTATCTATATCATCCACTGCTTATATCGTTTACTATCTATACCATCCACTGCTTTTATTGTTTATTTCGTTTACTGTCTATAACATTGACTGGTTATATCGTTTACTGCTAATATGGTTTATCTAATACTTGATGGGATTATTGACCAGGGAGATAACTATCGGACGACGCAACCTAAAAATTAATTAAGGCTTCGCCCAACGGTTGGAAATATATATAACAAGGACACTGTCGCATTCCCGTCTCCTTGCAACGTGGGAGATCATCAATCGTCAAATGATAGTTTGACCCCTGCGAAGTAAAACTCCCAATTTACCGCCTTTAATCTACTCAATCATTTTTAAACACCATTTGAGAGAATTCTCACCGGTCAACCTGTTTATGAATATTCTTTTACTTGTGAGTTAATGGTATATAAACGAGAAAAGGAGGGAGGTTTGTTTTTTTCTTCCCCGTCTGGGTAGTTTTTTTTATCCTCCCCACCTTTTGGCACTCTGAAATAAACTTAATATTTTCTTGTTTCGAGTGCTAAAATTATGTGTTTTAAATTTCCTTTTTTCCCGTCAATCTCTTCTATTGAATCAAGCGTAATTTGGGTTACATACTTACGTACACAACGTAGAGTCCTTTTAAAACCACTATACGATCACGATCTTGGCCAAAGATTATCTAGAGTAATATTTTCAAGTTAAAAAGAGAGCCTGTAAGGTAGAGTTCTAGTCCTTTACGGTTTTCAATAGAAAACTATAATGTCGGTAAGAGTTTATCATTACTAAAGTAACAGTACAGTACAAGACGACAAGGCATTTTATTACAACCTAAAGTTTTGGATTTTGTTGAAACCAACCTGAGTGAAATCACCACTGGTACTATAGTCGCTCACATCTCTGCTCCAATAATGAGTGTGAGCTACTTCATGCAGTTGGAACACTGACGCCATCCCTCCCAAACCATAATTCTCGTAAGTAACCTCCAGACCATGAACTATAGATTGCACAATCTTCGCCATTCCTTTCCAAACAGGCTTTGGAACACACTAAAAATACATAGATATTCGAACCTAGAAGAATCCAAACCGCCATTTCACTTACAACATCGTCGATATGATCATCCGGAGCTATTTTTCTGTCCAACGTCTTATTTATCTTGCTCAGTACAAAGTTTCTGTACGATTCGTCTTCCATGAGTTTCTTCAACCTGTTCAACTTGAGCCACCCCACCCCTTCACCTTCAAGAACCTGGTTAACAACATCTTTGAGGAATGCCTGGTTTTCACTATTGGTCGTAGTCCTTTCGGCGGTCTGTTTTCGCTGAACTTCTTCCTTGGTTCGAATCGAGTGCTTTATCAACGGGCTCTTCTCCACGAAGCCTTTCGGACCCGTTGGGAAAGGCCCGAACATGCCAACCTTAGAATCTTTGCGTTTCGGTTGAGGCTGAATTTCTGGCTTAGTCTTCTCCTTTTTGCTACCGAAGAAATCGGAGAAAATATTCGAGGTGCTTGCAGCTATCCCGTTAATATCTGTGCTTATATTAGAGAAGAAGTCTCTTCCAGCGCCGGTCAAAACGTTGGAAGTTGCTATTACTGACGTCGAGCTACTGTTGGAATCACGTCGTTCCTCTATGGACTTATTGAAAGAATCACCCTGTAAGGAAATCATGAGTGGTTATAGTTTTTAGTATTATAATACTCACCCTCATCAATCCCTTCTTGGCCACTTCTTTCGCACTCTTGGTCAAGTCGCCCAGAGTGGATTTACCCACATAAGTCAGATCGTCGAAGGTGTTCTTGCTCACAGCCGTAGCTGTTTTACTTGCGGATAATGCAGATTTTCCGGCTTCCTGCACACTTTTGGTAGCTTCTTCTGCAGCTTTCTTTGCGTGGTGGGTCAACTGAAGATAAATGTTAGCGACCCCACTGCTAGCTTTTTCGAAAACACTCACCTTATCGAATGGAGCGAAAATATGACTTTCCTCGGCTTCTGACAGTTTTTCTTTCGCTTGATGTTTGAACTGGAAGTAATCGTTCTTTGGAGTTAAAGATTGAAACTAATTAGACGTAACAATGAGTATCCCAACCATAACCAAAACTTTTTTGATATTCTTCAAAAATCGAATAGTTCGTGGTTATGTTGTGGAGACACCTATTGTTTTGTAACTTCAAGATTGATTCCCAGGAGGAGTATATTTGAAAGACGTGTTCTTCAAGGAAAGTCCAGGACCTCTTCAACGTATTTAAGGACTGACATGCAGAAAAGAACAAAGTGCGTATTCCATCCAATCATGCATCAAATCACCTTGTCCATATGGGCTAACAAGCCATCTTGACTGCTCTGTCTCGTCGTTTCTTTAACTAGCTCTTTAGCTTGGGAAGCGAACTGTTCAAATAGGGATCCTTGAGAGCTCTGTCTTTGAACCAGCGTGGGGGTTCCTCCGCTCGACAAAGAGGAGTTACCAGACGATCCAAAACTCGACGTTCTCGCTAAGACATTACCTACACTCGGCTGTTTTTGTAAATAGGGTGCTATAGGGGGTACCTATATCGTGAAAGAAGTCTCATGTGATTTGGTGTGCAGGAAGAAGTAGACTCAGTACAACAGACAAATCATGATAAGGTTTTCATCATGAATTATCTTTTATCACCACTTAAATACTTACAGGTGTTATAGATCTACGTGTTCTCGGTGTGGCAGATCTGTCCAGGGAATCGTTTGAGGATTCTGGTTTAATGGTGTTCGAACTTACTATTGTTTTTGGTGTCGTGGTGGAATTCGAGTCTGACTCGTTCTCCAAACTTCCGTTCTCCTCCTCCCCCTTCTCTTTGCTTGCGACTTGTTTCTGCTTTCCGAATTCGAATTCTGAGTCTCTGTTGAAGGATGGCGAGCTGAGATCGGATTCGCTGCTGGAACTGGATCTACTTGGGGAATCTGATTTCAGAGGTAGGCTCCCGTTGGGGTAAAGCAGGCTATCTGGTGGGTGGTAGACCGATTCTATGTCTATGTTCGAAGACATGCACATGTTTTGGGAGGATTTTCTTCGGTCTTGGTAGGACGAAGCAGCTCCAGGCGATAAATCCGATGATGCCATTTCGGAAACGAAATCGCTGAGCGAGGAATAACTGGAACTTGTACTTTCCACTCCTTCCGAGTCCGAACCACTCTCGTCCGTTGGTTGATTTTCGGGGTGTTGAAGCAATCTTAAATAATAAAATATGTGAATACCTCTCAAAGAAGTTCTTCAAGTGTACATACCTCAAAGCTCCATTCAGGGAGCTTCCATCATCCCACACGTTGAATTTGATTGGATCCAAGGAATGCATGAACCATTTAGATTTATCTCCGATCTGCGCGGGATCCAAAACGCCTGTTTGTACCCTCTGAAAAGCCACATTGGTCGGTGTCAAGGACCATTCCGCGAGAAATTCGACAGCTTGGGTCCTCGCGAACCTGTTCAAGAACTGTGAAGCTCTAGGACGAGATCTCAGGAAACTGTTGATTTGAAACGCCACAACTGGTCTTGGATACAGACGCAGGGTTCTGGTGTGCTCTGTGAAGTTGGCTAGGATGTTCTGGGAGTTGAAGAATCGTACCTAAAAATTCGTATTGTAATTAAGTTTTGAATATTTTACCCTTTAACGTTATTCGGTACTTACCATAGCTACCCTGGTTGCAACATCAACAGAATCGACATCATTTCCGTAAATGAAATTATTCGTCCCAGCTGGGGACGAGGGTGACACGCTCGATTTCTGAGGACTCAGACTTTGGGTCGACTGAGGCGTTATAGAAAGCCTAGGCGAGGGACATTGATGAGGTGAATGCAATGGTGTCGGATCCGGGGATTTTTGTTTCGTTATACTGAAAAAGATTGAGTTCAACATCTATCGTCTATTCGAAATTTTTATCATTCACCTCAAAGTGTTAGATACGCTGTCTCTCCTTGATGGTTGTAACTGCATTGTCGGATTATTAGGAGTCGAAAGGCCCGATATAGCCTGAAATATCGAAATAAATAATGAGGAGGTTCAATCAAATTCGAATTGAATTCGGAAGCTCCGTCTACTTCAATCTGCATGACAAAATGTGCTAATCCTGACCTGTTCTGGAATATAGGGAAAATCACGTACCGCTAGATGGCGCTGAAAATCACAAGATGTTGGGCCGAGAGGGGATCAAAATAATTCTGTCATTTCTGTCTTTTATAACAAGTAAATCTGATATTTTTTATAAGATTGCGGAATTAATAGTAGTGCCTGTGAAAGTCGAGATAACCACTTTGGTCATTTTTGATTATGTGGGTGAACGAGAATGTGATAGCAAATGACCACTATTTGATAGAAAATTATTGAACTTACGATAACAAAAATCATATTTGAGGAAGTGCCATTTTTTAACTGACTTGGGATTCAACAGGAATTTTTGCAAAGAAATTTAAGAAGAACTATGTGATGAGCATTGAGGAACAGAGCACATTTTTCGTGATCTTTTTTGAGCTCACACCTATCTATCGAAATTCGATACTCCTTGACACAGATATGGGAATATTCGATAATATTCTTCTATACAAGTGGTCTCAATCGAATATGTAGTTTTCAAGTAATCAGGGGAACAAAACTTTGAACGGCCATATTTAAGTTCCTAGGCGAATTTGGCCCATTAACGAACTTAACCGATGCATTTGGGATCTGAACCTACACTGAAAATTTCAAGTCTCTAGGTTGATCCGTTCGAGAGTTATCGTGCTTACGGACGGACGGCCGGACGGACAGACTTGAATTTTCCGACGTATTCGTCATCGGTGAGTCGAACATAGTCGATTGAGACCATTTTCGGTTCAAAATTCGAAAAATACAGACATCGTGACGAAATGATATAGCCCTCGTGTAAGTTGTACGAGCGCTCAAAAATGAATGATAGTTGAAGAAAACAAAATGTATCAGCAGACAACAGGTATCAGTTTTTCCAATATCAATATTATGAATTTGGCGCGGAGTTTTCTTATGAGGAATTTGGAATTTAGGTTAGGTTCTTATATTGCGTCTACTTTCTTCTTCATGATACTTTTCAATCAGTTTATATAATGTTATTATCTGGAATATAATCCAAAAGGTTTTCTATCGAGCATTATCGTATTATCAAGGTTGAGTTCTTATCACTCCTATCACCCTGCGGTAGATTGGATACTATGGAAATTATAGGGAAGAATCACGAAGTGGGCGACATCTACTTTTAATTCTTTGAAATACCCGAGTGATGAACAACAAACTGACGTGTGTTACGTGAGTTTCACGGATGTTCCTACGCGACATAAGGTTCGCGAGCTGAAAACTGAAAAAATTGGTACTCTCACCAGAATCTCCGGTCAAGTCATCAGGACACATCCTGTACATCCCGAATTGATTTCGGAAATGCTCTGCGAAAGTCCGTCTACTTCAATCTGCATGACAAAATGTGCCAATCCTGACCTGTTCTAGAACATACTTTCCATTTTACATAGTATCCAATCTACCGCAGGGTGATAAGAAGTCAACCTTGATAATATGATAATGCAAAAATGCTCAATAGAAAACCTTTTAAATTATATTCCTCCCATTACATTATGTAAACTGTTCGAAACGTATCAGAAAAAAGAAGAAAGTAGGCGCAATATAACAACCTAACCTACACTCCTAGTTTCTATGATTTCTCATAAGAAAATTTCGCGCCAAATTCATAATATCGATATTGGAGAAACTGATACCTGTTGTCTTCTGGTACGTTTTGTTTCCTTCAATTATCACAAAAAAATTAATTTTCAGCTAATGTTACGTTAAGAAGGCTGTAAAGTACTATATAATTCAGGTGATTCAAAATAATCTATAGTTGGGAATTGTACTCGAAATGGATGTTCAAGGAATTCAAACAGTTCATAGAGTGCAGAGAGATGAAATTGGAATAAGATGTCAAAAACTATTTCAAGATTTTCTGGAAGAGTAACTATAATGTGTAAATATCCTTCTTAATTCAGAATATCCTCATTTGTTATTTTATGATCCAGGTTTAGAGAAGACAACGAGATAAAATATCTGGAACCAGCGAAAGAACTATTGAACCAAGAGAGAAGCACGATTGAAGTCAGTTTCGAAGACGTAGAAAAATACAACCAAAACTTAGCCACCACTTGTATAGAAGAATATTATCGTATATTCCCATATCTCTGTCAAGGAGTATCGAATT
Organism: Aphidecta obliterata; assembly: GCA_963966015.1. Taxonomy (NCBI): domain Eukaryota; kingdom Metazoa; phylum Arthropoda; class Insecta; order Coleoptera; family Coccinellidae; genus Aphidecta; species Aphidecta obliterata. Next base: position 43,421,419 of record OZ014429.1, on the reverse strand, counting down.
TCGTCAAAGATAGGTGCGAGCTCAAAAAAGACAAGGAATGTTATGTCAGTTTTACAGACGTTCCTACGCGACATAAGGTTCGTGAGTTGAAAACCGAAAAAATTGGTACTCTCATCAGAATCTCCGGTCAAGTCATCAGGACGCACCCCGTACATCCAGAACTGATTTCAGGTGAGATAAATTCGAATATATTGGACGTATTCATTTCGGTATTCTCGTAGGTACTTTCGTGTGTCTGGACTGTCAAACCGCCATAAAAAATATCGAGCAGCAATTCAAATTCACCAACCCGACGATATGTCGAAACCCCGTATGTATGAACAGGAGACGTTTCATGTTGGACATAGACAAATCGCTGTTTATCGACTTTCAAAAAGTGAGGATTCAAGAAACTCAGGCGGAACTGCCGAGGGGATGCATACCCAGAAGCGTAGAGGTTATATTGAGAGCGGAAAATGTGGAGACCGTGCAAGCTGGGGATCGTTACGATTTCACCGGAACGCTCATCGTCGTTCCCGACGTGGGAAGGATCTCGCTTCCGGGAGCCAAAGCGCAGATTAATTCGAGGCATAAGGGTGGGGATGATGGAGAAGGTGAGCTTTTATCTTTAATATTCCTTAATTTCGTTGTTGATTGTTCTAAAGGTACATTTTTTTGACATTGTTGCTATGGCAACCTGCGTCAGTTTGTGGTACGTTGTTTCTTTTAATGTTACCAACAGTCGATATTGTAACATTCTCTGAAATATACTTATTATTATTATTATTATATCAATAATATAATTTTGAGTATGTTTCCTATAGTTACGAAGCTTTTTACGGAAATAGTTTATCATGCCACTTATTTCGGTTTTGGCAATGACTTTGGACTGCATTTCGAGCAATTTCTTGAATTTAAATTTTATTTTGTGTTGTTGTTTGACGCCCTTATTGGTCCCATAATTTGAAATCCATCGAATTTTCTCAGGTGTTAGAGGCCTCAAAGCTCTCGGAGTGCGGGATCTCCATTACAGAATGGCGTTCTTGGCGTGCAGCGTTCAACCCACGAATCCGAAATTCGGAGGCATAGAGATGCCGATGGACGAAATTACTCCGGAGATTATGAAGCAACAAATGACTGACGGAGAGTGGAAACACATGTACGAGATGTCCCACGACAAAAACCTGTATACCAACCTCATAAACAGCCTGTTCCCGAGCATACACGGGAACGACGAAGTTAAACGAGGTATATTGCTCATGTTGTTTGGTGGCGTTTCGAAAACTACGATTGAAGGAACAACTTTGAGAGGAGACATCAATTGTTGCATTGTCGGGGACCCGAGTACTGCCAAGTCCCAATTTTTAAAACAGGTTAGTATTCCTAATCTATACTTATTTGACGACAAATTATTTAATTTAGGAATGAAAATTGGAAAATTATACTAGCAAGCCAACAAAACTTACATAAATCACTTCGCTCAGTACGAAAGAAAATTACTATTATTTCCACTAGTAATACCACTAGAGGTCAAATTATTGCCGGAAATTTTTTCGAGCTCATGAATATTTTGAAAATTATCCCGAGTCGAAGACGAGGGATAATTTTCTAAAAATATTCATGAGCGAGAACAAAATTTCCGGATTTAATTTGATCTCGTGTGGTATTCGGAAAGAAAATTCCACACCAAATATAGTCCATTTAAGAATTATTGACATCGAAGCAGGCCATGAACGTCCAGTCGAGGCTTTATTTCTAGTTACAAAAAAGTCACTAAATTTCATCATAGAAATAAAACATAAATATAACCTAGAAAAGTGTTGAGTATACGAATTATCGAATAATTAAGCCGGAATATTTCGATTGCAGTTCAAACATGGGAATTCAGGTTTGAAAGCGCAAAAATATCGTGGAATGCTTTTATATGAAATTATATCATATCAGTGTCCACTGACGAATTTGAATACCGTTTTCGAATATTCTCTTGTTAGGCGCGATGTATCCTGGTCAATTCCAGCCATTTTAATAGCATAAGACAAAAAAAACTCAAATTCAGAGCAAATTTTTATAATTGCATATTCACCAATATCTTCGATAAAATCATCAAAGCAAGATTTCTATGGGTAATGTTAGTGTTATTCCTATACCAACCCGAATTCAGCAACCCAAAATATTACTGAATAGTCTATTACCAACTTAAATTCGATTTTTCGCAGCCAACCGAGATGTCAATAATTCTTAAACGGAGTATATGTTTATTTCCAACAACATCAATTGTCAAAAAAAATATTCTGTCATTATAAACGTCAAAAAAATTTCCAGTATAATTCGCTGTTGGGTACCGTGAAAAAATTTCCACTAAAATTCATCCGTTGCGATGGTGATCTGTCAGAAATACATGTTCTGATTGGTTAAAAATCACATGTGTGGAATTTTCATGAAATGATTTAATTAGATGACTCGCTTCGCTTGTTTTGGCAAATATTACACTCGTCAAACATACCTGAGTACGTAAATATAGTCCGTTTAAGAATTATTGACATCTCGGTTGGCTGTGAAAAATCGAATTTAAGTTGGTAATAGACTATTCAGTAATATTTTGGGTTGCTGAATTCGGGTTGGTATAGGAATAACACTAACATTACCCATAGAAATCTTGCTTTGATGATTTTATCGAAGATATTGGTGAATATGTAATTATAATAAAAATTACGAAAAGCACTGCCGTGAAGTCAGGAGCTTTTGAGCGCTCGTACATGCACCTTGTAGGTAGATTCGCATTTTCCAGTTTTAGAAATCAATTGAAGGAATTTTTGACTGCTGTCAAAAAAATTCTGAAACTTAGGCGAAACTCCAGATATCATGTCAGTGCTTCAGCTGATCAATTTTTTTTCGATAATTCGCTAGAATTTTCCACGGTATCTATGGTCTTAGTGATGCGATCTGGACAAAATTTTGCACGTAGTTTGAATACATTATTACTCAGCTAGGTGCATAATTTCATCTCAATCCGATCGGTAGTTTCGAAACTATCACGAAAAAAATATTTTGAACGGCCATATTTACGGAACCCCTAGTCCAATTTTGCTCATTGATGAACATGACCGTGAAATTTGCGATCCAAACCCACCCTGAAAATTTCAAGTCCCTAGGCGTTTCCGTTCAAAAGTTACAATTTTCTATGGTTTCTATGGTTCTGGTCATGCGATCTGGACAAAATTTCACATGTAGCTTGAACACCTCATTTTCCATTTGAGTGCAAAATTTCATCTCGATAAAATCTGTAGTTTCCAAGTAATCAGAAGAACAAAACTTTAAACGGTCATATTTACGGAACCCCTAGTGGAATTTGGCCCATTAACGAACTCAACCGAGGCATTTGGGATCTGAACCTACACTAAAAATTCCAAGTTTCTAGGTTGATCCGTTCGAGAGTTATCGTGCTTACGGCCGGATGGACGGACACACTCGAATTTTCCGACAGATTCGTCATCAGTGAGTCGAACATAGTCGATTGAGACCATTTTCGGCTCAAAATTCGAAAAATACAGACATCGTGACGAAATGATATAGCCCTCGTGTAAGTTGTACGAGCGCTCAAAAACTTGCTCTGAATTTGAATATTTTTTGTCTTATGCTATTAAAATGGCTGGAATTGACCAGGATACATCGCGCCCCTACAAGAGAACGCCAGGCAGTTTGTCGATGTTACTTCGAGTTTTTCAAAGATTTGACATATATTTCCGCTAGTGTTTCAGGTAAACTGTTATTCACCGACTCAAAGTGTATTCTGATTGATCATATCTCTTAAATTTTCAGATTTCACATAGCCCTGTCCGTAGAATATAAGCATGTTATTATAGCCTGGAATTAGCAGTGGAAGAAAACCTGTGTGATATGATTATTCCTTCAAAGAGACATTGAATGACTTTGTTTTTGCTAGAATTGAAAACAATGAATATATCAGTTTAGATATTCTTTTCGAACTGGCCAAAGAGCACCTAGATTTCAATTGATCGAAGTCAACATTATATTATATCATAAAAAAAATTGGATACAAATACAAAAAAGTTGATCGAAGGAAAATTCTTACTGATAAACAGAAAAATATAATAAAAATAGTACGATATTGTGATAAATACCGAGAATACATAGAACAAAACATAAAATTCATTTATCTAGATGAAATTTGGCAGTGGACACTAGAAAATAATCCAAAAGGTATGCCGAGTATATGCAAGGGTAAAGGCAGAAGGTGCACTATTTTGAATGCTGGAAGAATTGATGGATTTTTACCTGGATTTGATCCGATTCTTGACAGTGGTATTAATGATAAGGACTACTATGAATGGTGAATTATTTCATAAATGGGTTATTGAAACCTTCCCTGCAAAAGGATGCCCATCAATAGGATTATGTCAGCTTATTCAATAAACACATCCAAACATCTACACTACGAGGAAACAAAGTTTTCAATGATATTTTTATCTTTGCTCTTGTATCATTCATAGATATTTTAAGTTTATTTATTATACTTATACTGTATGGTACCCTGTTCACAAGCTATATTGTTCCCAATTCAAAAGTATACTGAATAATTGTAAAATTGCTCATCAATTATAATATTTTCAATAATTCATGGACAGTTTTAATGAATGAAAATAAAAATTGACTTTCTCAAAGTATTCAACACCGAGCAATAAATAATTCACAAATTGGTTCATATATTGATAGTTACAGTACAAATTTCATGTCAAAATTCTTCATGTACTACATAGATTCTTAATTTTTGTTTCTCTCTTTTTTCTTAATACATTATAACGTTTTTTCCAATCCATTCTTTTGGGCCTGTGCTTGCGAAGTATCCAAAAATTTTTTTCTGTTGCACCACTAGCTACCTGCTAGTATTCCATTAATTATCCTTCTTGAATCCTGACATAAAATGGTACTCTTATAGTTATATGGTTAGAATTTTGCAAGAATTCCAATACCAATAAATATTGCATGGTCCTGAGTGAAAATAAATATTTATTTGAATGATCTTCAAATTTCCATGGTTGACTTTTATATGAACGATAAGTTCAGATAATTTCATATGAAAGCATTCCACGATATTTTTGCGCTTTCAAACCTGAATTCCCATGTTTGAACTGCAATCGAAATATTCCGGCTTAATTATTCGATAATTCGTAATATTCGTATACTCAACACTTTTCTAGGTTATATTTATGTTCTATGATGAAATTTAGTTACTTTTTAGTAACTAGAAATAAAGCCTCGACTGGACGTTCATGGCCTGCTTCGATGTCAATAATTCTTAAATGGACTATAACTATTATCGAGTTTATTTCAGGTGTCTGAATTTTCCCCAAGGGCGGTGTACACTTCGGGAAAAGCCTCGTCGGCTGCAGGTTTAACAGCTGCGGTCGTGAGGGACGAAGAGACCTCCGATTTCGTCATAGAAGCGGGAGCTCTCATGTTGGCGGATAACGGCGTCTGTTGCATCGACGAATTCGACAAGATGGACCTGAGGGATCAAGTGGCCATTCACGAAGCCATGGAACAGCAAACGATCTCCATCGCCAAAGCGGGAGTTAGGGCGACTTTGAACGCGAGAACATCGATTCTGGCTGCCGCAAATCCGATCGGCGGAAGATACGACAGGGCGAAGTCCCTCCAACAGAACATAGCCTTATCGGCCCCCATTATGTCCAGATTCGATTTGTTCTTCATCTTAGTAGACGAATGCAACGAAGTTACAGATTACGCAGTCGCGAGAAAGATAGTCGACTTGCACAGCAACATCGAAGACAACATCGATAGGGTTTATACAAGACAAGACGTCCTTCAATACATCTCTTTCGCTAGGAAGTTCAAACCGGTTATAAGTAAGGAAGCCGGAGAGCTTCTGGTGCGTCATTACAACCATTTGCGCCTAAGGGACAGTACGAGCACCGGAAAGTCCACTTGGAGGATCACGGTGAGGCAGTTGGAGAGCATGATCCGTTTGGCGGAAGCCATGGCGAGGATGGAAATTTCGGACGAGGTCTCGCCCAGACACGTCAAAGAAGCTTACAGACTCCTCAATAAATCCATTATCAGGGTTGAACAGCCCGATATCCACCTCGATAGGGACAACAGAGGAATGGTCGAAGAAGAAAAGGCAGTGGAAGAACCTGAAACTCCGGCTGAAGAAACACCGGTGGTGCAAAAGAAGAAACTTGTACTCAGTTTTGAAGAGTACAAAACGTTGAGTAATATGATTGTTATTCACATGCGAAGGGAAGAAGCGAGGAGTGAGGAAGAAAGCTCTGAAGGGATGCGTAGAAGTGGGCTGATCGATTGGTACTTGAATAAAGTTATAGATCAGATTGAGACTGAAGATGAACTGGTGGAGAAGAAGCAACTTATCGAGAAAGTTATAGATAGGTTGATTTATCATGATAATGTCATCATCGAGTTGAGCAAAGTAGGTTTGAAGGGATCTGAAGAGGAGCAGGAGGAAGACGATCCTCTCCTCGTAGTTCATCCAAGTTATATAATCGATTGAAATGTTTAATGCATTTATTTGTATTTATTCTCTAATTTACCTTATTTTACATAATAAAGTTAGCCATATACATCAGTAAAGATCGTTTCAATGAACCTAGTACCCATCCAGTGCTGCTACGTTTTCAATCTAAGCGAATTTTGTGGATTTCTAATTTGGATAAAGCTCGGGTTTTCTCGCAATTTTCGAACTTGAGAAATATCAATAATCATTGGATGTGTATAATATTCTCAATAGGGAAGATCACATATTCGAGAAAATTTGGGTCCTCTTCGATAACTTCGCCCACTTAAACGAGGGCTATATCATTTCGTCACGATGCCTGTATTTTTCGAATTTTGAGCCGAAAATTTCAAAACTACGGATTCGGTCGTGACGAAATCTTGTATTTTATTTTATTAAATTTGACAACTGTCATTTCTTGACAACTCTCATTTTTTGAGAGCTGCCATCTCTTGACAACTGTCATTTTTCTGACATTTGTCATTTCTTGACATCTGTCATTTTTTTCGAAAGCTGTAATTTCTTGACATTTGTCATTTTTGACAGTGAAATTTGTTTGGAAAGCTTTCAAAATTTATCCAATTGGTTTCTAAAACTGGCGAATGCGAATCTACCTACAAGGTGGATGAACGAGCGCTCAAAAGCTCCCGACTTCACGGCAGTGCCTCTCAAATTTTTCATATCATATATGAATACTGTTCACGGACACTAGGCGCGATATTTTGTTGATTTGATTCTAAAAATAATTGGAATATTTTTATGAGAAGCTACTCGTCAAATTTAGCAATAAATGTATATTATTCGTTCTGTATTTTCAGAAAATAATGAAAAATGATGTACAGGGTGTTTCACGTAAGCGAGTCGCTGGATTTTGTGACTTTTCTTTTGAGCAAAATTGAAAAATGACCTATAAATATGATAGTTTTCCTTGAGGGCTATCCAAATATTTTATAGGAAAAACTATCGATCCAAGGCATGTAAAGTAATTGAAGAAAAACGGTTTTAAAAAAAAAATTTTGCAAATTTTTCTGGTTTCAAAATGTGAAGGTCTAAAGACAGTTTATCACCAATTGTTCCTTCATTCAAACTTCCGGTTTTCTAGAAAACAGAAAATTTTTTCTTGCAAAATATACTCCATAATATTTTCTGAATACTCAATCGATTCCGAATCCGAATGTGTAAATATAATGGTGGTTTAATATTTATTTCAAGCAATTCCCTTCAAAAACAACCTGAGGAAATTTAGATTCCATATTCGGAAAATATATCTATGTTGTCTGTGGTTCAATCAATAGTTGATTGTCAAAATTTGACGTTTTCATTCTCGATTTAATAGAAGCGAAAATATGAAGCCTGAATTTTCATACAAAGCTCTCAACATGTTCAATCCTTGAATGAAAGGGATTGTCTCAGAAAGTGCGAAGAAGTGAGGCACCTTCAACAGTTTCTGTGAATAGCATTGTTGTTGCTTTTGATAAATGATTTAAAAAAATCCTAACTTTCTTGAAGAGTAAATATATTGAGAGCATTGAATGAAAATTCAGGTTTTATATTTTAGCTACTATTATAATTGTCCATAACGGCTGTTACGGACGTTTTTCAACAATTCCAATTCAATAATACTTCTTTTTAAAATTAATTGACAATAACTGCGTGATTTCACCGACCTCTGTAGTCCATAGAACATTAGGTCAGGATCAGGAACAATTTCGTAAAATTGATTCCTTCAGAACTGAACTGGAACAACACGGAACTGCCCCAGGATCACCGATAGACCATAGAATATCAGGACCTAGGTTTGATCATAGGGCGGAACAGTTTCGTGGAACTGCTCTTCGGAACTGCTCCAGGATCACCAATAGACCATAGAACATTAGTTCTTTAGTTTGATCATAGATGATGTGGAACTGTCATTCCTTCGGAACTTCTCCAGGATAAATATAGACCATATAACATTAGGTATATGGTTTGACCATAGCTTGGAACAGTTTCGTGGAAATGTCTTTTCTTCGGAATTGCTTCAGGAAAATGCCAGGGTCACCCATCTCTAGTCAGAGATATGTCCGGATTTCCGGTTTGATTTTGAACTTTGTTGAAACCACAGATTAGATATAAATACTAATAATTACTAAATAGTATTCATATTTAATATTTATATATGAATCAACTTTTCTTAAGGTCAGTTTTTCCACAACAATGAAGGTTTTCGTAATTCTTACCGTAAAATTTAAAGTAGTCGAGAATAAAAATGTCAAATTTTGACGATCAAATATTGATTGAACCACAGAAAACATGGATATATTTTCCGAACATGGAATCTGAATTTCCTCAGATTAATTTTGAATGGAAATGCTCGGAATAAATATAAAACCACCATTATATTTACATATTCAGATCTAGAATCGATTGAGCATTCAAAAAATATGGGAGAATATTATGAAGTGACTGAATCGGTCAAGATGAAATTTTGCACTCAGATAGAGAAAGAATTTTGTCTAGATCGCATAAGCAGAATCATAGAAACCATAGAAAATTATAACTTTCGAACGGAAAGGCCTAGGGACTTGAAATTTTCAGGATAGGTGTGAATCTCGAATGACGCGGTCACGTTCATCAATGAGCAAAATTAGACTAGAGGTTTCGTAAATCTGGCCGTTCAAAATATTTTTCTACGAAAATTTCACATCTCTACTCTGTTGCGATTTATAATTTTCCGTTCTTCCATTCAATATTCCGAAATGATCGAGATCAACTATTTATTTGGAATACAACTAATGTCAATATTGACATCTCATCATAGAAGAAATTTCATAGATTTTCAATTATTGTGGTTCGAGCATAGACGTTTGAAATTTAGTTTTCTTGATCATTTTAAAACTACAGATGCGAAATTTTGTATTTTAATGAAGAATGATTAATATGCGAGCTAAATTTTTTCCAGATCGCATAACCAGAACCATTTTAAATTCCAACGAATTATTGAATAAAAAATCCTTATATTTCTGTGACAGCTGATTCGGCATAATTGACAAAAAGCAGCTGTCATTTTTTTGACAACTGTCAAATTTTTTTTTTTTGGTTTCTCAAAATGGAAAATGCGAATCTACCTACAAGGTGGATGAACGAGCGCTTAAAAGCTCCCGACTTCACGGCAGTGCTTTTCATAATTCTTTACTTCTAGAAGATATGTAATTTTTGTATAAATTTTGGATTGACGTCTACCAACATCGAAACTCACTATACGCAACATCCCGACTGTGATATTTTCTTCGAAAATTAGTGACCCCCCCTAAATGAAATCAAGTTTTAGACATTTCTCAAGTTTGAACAATTCAGCTATTTTCTTTCTAATAGCTAAAACATGCATCTTTATAAAAATTCATATTTACTCCAACACCAACATGATCCATCAGTTGCATAGCCTAAGATGAAGAGTAACATTTTGAAAAATTAAGAACGACATAAAAACAAACATCAATATCAGAATTCTCACCTGCTTCAAATGGTTTTTGAGTATTGTTCCTTCAGGTTCTGGTAGTGAAGGAACATCTTGAGGAGCCAAGAGCTTATTGGAATCTAAATCAATCAAGTAAACATCATCGGGAAGTCTGAAATTCTTTTTGAACATCAGAAAACTTGCTGGAAGACCAATGACATAAGGAGTTGGAGCCAACAGGAGCTGAAACATACAGTGTGTCAGATCATGAAAAGTCGTTTTTGATTTCTCTCACCTGCTCTGCACAATTCATACACGTTGGTAGTAAAGGTATAACCGGAAACATGTACTCTAAAGGATATAACATCGTAACAAAAGCGATCACAGACATTGAAAGAGCATTATAGTCTCTACTTTGAAAAATTATCTTGTTTTCCAATAAAATAATCGTAAGAACTTTCAAACAAGTTTCGACACCTGAAACACAACTGTTAAAACTGCACCTCTCTTCGAAGTACCTCAACTCTTACCTAATAATTCTAAAGGCAAATGTAGAGGAAAGTCAACAAGGCTAAATCGAGTATGACTTGGTAAGGCAAACACTAGAGGGTTGTATACAGTCGGTGATAACACTTCCACTTCCACCCTAAAAAAATTGTACAATTGTAGTGAAAAAGTTGCAACATCCCAACTAGACGAATTTTTCTATATTCAGCTAAAGCATGAAATCGTTCGTTTCGCGAGAAATGGAGTAACTTTTTCTTCAACTTCCAATATCTCCGATTCACCCGATTTGATAGATTCAAGTGTAATGGAAAAGTTTCAACATCTCAAGAGAATGAATTTTTCAATATTCAGCTAATGCATCAAATCGTCCGTTTCGCGAGAAATGGAGTAACTATTTCTTCAACTTCCAATACCTCCGATTCACCTGATTCGACAGATTCAAGTGTAATGAAAAAGTTTCAACATCTCAAGAAAATGAATTTGTAGGTAATTTAGGAAAGAACTAAGTATTTTATTTTTACTCGCCTTGTTTTTCCTGGTATTGGTACAGGTGCGGACAGCAGCCTCAGAATCCACGTCTCGATCTCCCTCACATCGTGAAGAACTATTGAAGACGCGCCTTCACCAGCTTGTCCAGTTAATACACTCCAAACGCTCTCTCTGGAGGGTCGAAAATATTTCAGTGATTTTTTTGAAAATTTGCGCACACTTACCTGGGAGCTTGTTTGGATCCTCCCACTCTTCTAGGATTCGAAGATTCATTACAGGCATCTATGAGTTTTCTCAATATATGCAGACATTCTCTGAACGACGTGAAGAAAGGATGATGCGATAGAAGACAGAGGGAGGTCAGAGAGTGGTTTTTGATTTTCTGAAAGATTTAATACGAATTGGGAAAAGTTGGAAAAAATCCAAGAAAACTTACATTTCTTTTCCTGCTGGCTCTAGGTGAAGGCGAATGACTACCTCCACTCTCAGAGTCGTTCGAAGGAGCTGTCACTCCCAACCTTGGAGTTGTTAGGTTTGGTGTTAGGGATTCGGAGTCTCTTCTACTGGTGTCTTTCTCTGAGTCGCTCGGTCCTACGTTACTGCTTCTGTAATCACTGGAAAATAGTACCTTTATGTTTTTCTGATCGAAAGCTTGTACAAATCTGACTTCTGCGCAACGCTAGTTTGTATTTACTTATCAACCTGTTGCTGTTTATGAATATCCCTTACTTTTGGGTTAACGGTATTTGAACGAGATAAAGAGAGAGGTCTCTGGGTTTTAACTTTACCTGTCTATCTATTGTTACACATTGTACAGAATCAGGTTTTCTCGCAGGTCTTTTCTGTTCTTATTTTTCGGACCTGAAGTTGGGGAACCGTTCCCAACAGCACAAATGGATAAACTTGTTATTTTGAGTGCTAAAAATATGTGTTTTGAATTTCCTGTTTTCCCGTCAATCTCTTCTATTGAATCAAACGTAATTTGGGTTGCATACACAACTTAGAGTACTTAAACCACTATACGATCACGATCTTGGCCAAAGACTATCTAGAGTAATATTTTCACGTCAATCTGAACTCATTTAAGGTAGAGTTCTCGTTCTTTACGGTTCTCAATAGAAAACTGTAATGTCGGTAATAGTTATATCCTCTAAAAGTACCAATATAGATTATTACCTTGAAAAAGCTGAATCCGAACTCTTCTCCATGCTCTTCCTCCAAGAGTTCCTCCTAATGCTTGTGCTTGCCCGTCTGCCGGCTGCAGAAAGTCCAGCCGATAACTTCTCAATTGGCCTATAAAAGTTGACGCATATTCCGTAACGAGTCTTGCCGCAGTCTTTATCGGTGAGGGTGAAGACGAAAGATGTCGCATCCCTTTGAGCTGTTCGTTTTGGTCCAACAGAAGAACAGCCTTCAGGTTGGCAGAAGTATACCATATCGAGGGGCATTGGGAAATCCTTGTGATCTTGGATGGGGTACCGACGTAAAAGTTCTGGAGCCTGAAAAATTTTATTTATTATTTTTTTTTCAATTTTTTTTTATTCTCTTTTTAATTTGATGAATCGAGTGTTTCCTTATCTGAATCGAGGTACTTATAATCATTTTTTTATTTATTATTTTTTTTTTCATTTCAATTTCTTTTATTTTAATTTTTTTTTTATTCAATTTTTTTCAATTTTTTTTTAATTCTTTTTTCGATTCGATGAATCGAGTGTTTCCTCACCTGTATCGAGGTACTTGAGCTTGATTTGGTAGCATTATTGCTGGATTTGACCCCGACAATAGCCAGATAGTCTATCAGTCGGGGACATAAGAATTGCTTGTCAGCTTCGAAGGACATCTCTTATTAATTGGGTCACCTCGTTGTTGCCGTCTGTGGATCAGTTGCATCCGGGGAATTTTCCATAATAGGAGCGGGCTCGAAGTGCATTTCCCCCCGGTTGGGGTTCTCCTAATCTGGAAAATTAGGACGATGCCGCATTTGAGCATGAATCGATTAAGCCCAGACAACGCTGGGTTATTATATTTGCGCAACCAAAACCGTGGGCTTTATTGGAGTTGATATTTATTCCTATCCCACGTTCGCCTGCAATAGTGGCTGGGAAACGAAGGGAAAAATTTTTTTAATGGTTGATACACCCATGGTTAACCTACGCAGGATGAGCTTCTATAGAAGTTGGCAATTAAAAATATCTACTGGACCTTAACTGCTTTGATGATAGAAATTGTGATTTTATCTTATGTAACTTCGCTTTATAGGTTTTTTTTCAATGAAGACAGAAGAAGTTATTCACATATTTTATGGAGAAATTTTCATGTGATGTTTTTGAAAAAAATTCGGATTTCCTTAAAATTGAAATTATGGGTACAAATGGTACGTATTCAGTTATTTAACCGAGTTACATAGATTCTACACACGCTGATAATTCATCAGTTGAATGCGGGTTGTTAATTTTAGGAAATATTTTGTGATAGGATTCTTTGAAAATTGCATTTAACTGATAAAAAAGAAAAGTGAAGAATATGGTCACCTCTTGGATTTTCATAAGATTTTTACAGGGGCTGAAATATGCAATGAAATGAATGAAATACATAAAATTTTGCGCCGGTTTTTTCTTAAAAAATGCATGTCATTACTTTAAACAACTCCAGATTTTTCTCAATAGGGACACTTTTTCATGAGAAATCGATTGGTACTAGTCTTAATTGTAGGAAACTCATATTTTATGGGTTATGATTCTTTGAAAATTGCATTACACTAATAAAAAATAAAAGTGAAGAATCTGGTCACCTCTTGAATTTTGATGAAATTTTTACAGGAGCTGAAAAATACAATGAAATGAACAAATAACATAGAATTTTGCGCCGGTTTTTTCTTCAAAAATGTATGACATTACTTCAGACAACTCTAGATTTTTTCAATAGGTACACTTTTTCATGAGAAATCGATTGGTATTGGTCTTAATTGTAGAAAACTTATATTTTATGAGATATGATTCTTTGAAAATTGCATTACACTAATAAAAAAGAAAAGTGAAGAATATGGTCACCTCTTGGATTTTGATGAAATTTTTACAGGAGCTGAAATAATCAATGAAATGAATGATTAACATAAATTTTGCGCCGGTTTTTCCTTAAAATATGACATTACTTTAAACAACTCCAGATTTTTCTCAATAGGGACACTTTTTCATGAGAAATCGTTTGGTACTAGTCTTAATTGTAGGAAACTCATATTTTATGGGTTATGATTCTTTGAAAATTGCATTACACTAATAAAAAAGAAAAGTGAAGAATATGGTCACCTCTTGGATTTCGATGAAATTTTTACAGGAGCTGAAATATTCAATGAAATGAATGAGTAACATAAATTTTGCGCCGGTTTTTTCTTAAAAAATGTATGACATTACTTTAAACAACTCCAGATTTTTCTCAATAGGGACACTTTTTCGTGAGAAATCGATTGGTACTAGTCTTAATTGTAGGAAACTCATATTTTATGGGTTATGATTCTTTGAAAATTGCATTACACTAATAAAAAAGAAAAGTGAAGAATATGGTCACCTCTTGGATTTCGATGAAATTTTTACAGGAGCTGAAATATTCAATGAAATGAATGATTAACATAAATTTTGCGCCGGTTTTTTCTTAAAAAATGTATGACATTACTTTAAACAACTCCAGATTTTTCTCAATAGGGACACTTTTTCATGGGAAATCGATTGGTACTAGTCTTAATTGTAGGAGACTCATATTTATGGGTTATGATTCTTTGAAAATTGCATTACACCAATAAAAAATAAAAGTGAAGAATCTGGTCACCTCTTGGATTCCGATGAAATTTTTACTGGAGATGAAATATGCAATGAAATGAATAAATAACATACAATTTTGCACCGGTTTTTCTTCATAAATGGATGACATTACTCTAAACAACTCCAGATTTTTTCAATAGGGACACTTTTTCATGAGAAATCGATTGGTACTATTCTTAATTGTAGGAAACTCATATTTTATGGGTTATGATTCTTTGAAAATTGCATTACACTAATAAAAAAGAAAAGTGAAGAATATGGTAACCTCTTGTATTCTGATAAAATGGTATATAACATAATATTGATACCCAGTCGCTCAAAAACCTGTGATATCATAATTCGAAAAATATTATTAAGGAAAAAAAGTTTTTCCACGTGAAATTATTTCAATGATGAATTCACTCAAGGGAGAATATTCGATCATTAATTCTGGGGAATGTGCCCGGTAACAATTTCATTACCGATAAAAATTTCAATCAATCAACTCGTGCCATTCGAAAATATCGATAAGGAAGCAATTGCCTTTTTATTGTCCGCATAGAAATGAGTGGAAATTGAGGAAAATAAAAGCGTTTATAGGTTTTGAAGAATCCAAGAAAACCCTGAATTCCGCCGATTTCCATTTAAATTCAATAATTTCATTTCATTAGATTATAAACCACGACTATCTGACATAACCAGCAGAAGTGGCGCATCGATCAATACCTAATAGTGCACTAGTTCCGAAATTTTAACAACGAAGGATTTCAGGAAAAGCCCGCACACAATTTATCATCTAATCAGTGTTTCCCCGATTGTAACTAAGACAACAATCGAATACCTCTATATAAAAATACATAAAACTGTTGATTGATTAAAAAATTTAAAGTTAACCGATTAACTTAGCCCAGAGAAAATTCCCTTCCGTTGGAAATCAACTCTGAAACATCTTCTCATTCGAATTTCCCGAATGTCAGTTTTCTCCATCACATAAAACTCACCCTTGTGAAGGAGTGCTTTCCCACAAACGATTTCCATGTGTTGACGCCCGTGTAGATTTCACAATAAACGTGGAAAACGATCCGGGTCTACAGGCATGCGCGCTGAATTTTCCGACAGCGTTTGCGCCTCAGATTATGCGACGCGTTTCGGAAAAGCTACATTTTCATTCAATTCAAATTTTGTTGGGAAATGCCCACACGTTGGCTTGAATTCAATTGAGATTTGGTTTTAGGATATTGGGATATATGGGGTTTTTAGACCGGAAGTATTTTAATGATAAGGATTTATTATTCACCTCAGTTGGATTGTACAGGGTCTGTCAGGAAAATAAAGAACTGGATAGCTGAAATCAATAATTACAATATTTGATATTCTTTGAAAATTTTATTTAACTGAGAAAAGTGGAGAATATGGTCACCTCTTGGATTTTGTTGAAATTTTTACAGGAGCTGAAATATGCAATGAAATGAATGAATAACTTAAAATTTTGCACCGGTTTTTTCTTCAAAAATGGATGACATTACTTCAAACAACTCCGATTTTTTTTAATAAGGACACTTTTTCATCAGAAATCGATTGGTACTGGTCTTAATTGTAGGAAACTTATATTTTATGAGATATGATTCTTTGAAAATTACATTCTACTAATAAAAAAGGAAAGTGAAGAATATGGTCACCTCTTGGATTTTGATAAAATTTTTACAGGAGCTGAAATATGCAATGAAATGAATGAATAACATAAAATTTCGCGCCGGTTTTTTCTTCAAAAATGTATGACATTACTTTAGACAACTCCAGATTTTTTTTTAATAGGGACACTTTTTCATGAGAAATCGATTGGTACTAGTCTTAATTGTAGGAAACTTATATTTTATGAGATATGATTCTTTGAAAATTGCATTACACTAATAAAAAAGAAAAGTGAAGAACATGGTCACCTCTTGGATTTCGATAAAATTTTTACAGGAGCTGAAATATGCAATGAAATGAATGAAAAACATAAAATTTTGCGTCGGTTTTTTCTTCAAAAATGTATGACATTACTTCTAACAACTCCAGATTTTTTCAATACAGACCGATTGGTACTAGTGTTGATAGTAGAAAACTTATATTTTATGAGATATGATTCTTTGAAAATTGCATAAAACTAATAAAAAACAAAAGTGAAGAATATGGTCACCTCTTGGATTTTGATAAAATTTTTACAGGAGCTGAAATTTGCAATGAAATGAATGAATAACATAAAATTGAACTGAATTCTTGAAATCAATAATTACAATATTTGATATTCGCTGATACATAAAAGTATTTCACACATTAATACAATACAAATATAACATGAGCATTATTATGTATACAACCTCAGATACCATCAAAAAATTTGTAATATTGAAGACTGTTAATATAAAATTTCATCCATATTTTTGTCATCGGCAGCAAATACACATTTACTTTCATTGACGTCACTATATAAAGCTATAAATTGAATGTACAATCCTACTTCATCCATAAATCAACTAGAGAAATCAAAACAATGCAGAATAGATTTTCGATAATCCAGAAAAGGCGCAAGATGCATTTGAGTTTATTACATACAAAAGAAAAGATCGAATGAATTTGCAGAAGACTTAAATTAATCACTTGAACCAACTAAGGAGATATATAAGAATCATCAATTACTTTTCTACAAATTTTCTCAAATAATAGTTGAAGTGCCAAGTTTTTGATATGGATGCGAAACTTACCTCAGAAATAATAACAGAGAAAGACTGTTATCAAATTTTGGAGCAACATTGTGGCGAAAACAACTTCCATATATTGAAACATGAATTGTACAAGGCAGATACAAAAATAATGGGTTATATGGGCGACCATTTTCGACTAAAAGTTCACTACAGGAAGAACCCAACTAGCAGAATTGACACTGATATATTCTTCGTGAAAACTGAACCCTTGTTCAATATGACACAAGCGAAATATGTTGAGGACATGGGATTATTCAAAAAGGAAAGTATGTTTTACGAGAATGTCTTAACTAAGTTAACTGCAATTGCTGGGTGTTATTTTTGTCCTAAATGTTACTTGGTAAAAAAGAATTGCATGGTTTTCGAAGATCTATCCCAGAGGAATTTCAAAGTGAAGGAAACATATCTCAATCTTGAGGAATGCGAGTCTTTAGTCAAGTGTCTTGCTACTTTTCACTCTGCTACAATAATATATGAAGAAATAAACTCAAACCAAGATTTCAAATTAAGAATGGACGGAATCTTCACTGAGGAAATTAGGGAAACAGCTTTTTCATTCGTAGAAGGACAACCAAGAAATATGTGGTTGAAGAATAACACAAAGTGTGTATCAAACTGTATAAAATTCAAACTGAAATTGAAAGACGCAGATGATATAATCGAAAAACTACGAAAAGTGGCTTTGTGTGATATGAAGTCCTATATTTGTGCCTCTGAGAAATTCAGGAACTCTATAACACACTGTGATTTATGGGCCAATAATTTTATGATCAATGACGAACTCAAGTGTAAACTGATTGATTTTCAGCTAGCCAGGTATAACCCACCAGCTTATGACCTCATGCTTACTCTTTTCCTTAACACACAAAACTCCCTGCTGCAAGAACACCTTGAAAATCTCTTAGAGTTATACTACAGCACCTTCGAGAGTATGCTATTTCGATATAAACTATCCGCAAGGAAAATTTTCCCTAAGGATTTTTTTTTTGACTCAGTTCAATATTATAAATTGCCGACTCTTTTAGAAGCTGTTTTTTTCACAACCAATACCCTGATTTCTGCAGAAACGACCAACTATCTGCTTGAAGATGCCAAAAGATACCATGAGTTTGCTTTCAGTAACAGAAGTAAATATATATTGGAAGAGTACGAGAAAAATGAGTCTTTCAGAGAAGGATTTCTGGAGCTTCTGATGCCCCTTGTAGAGCTTCTTCGAGAAGAAGTGAAATTTGAATATTGTATGAAGAATAAAAGTTAGAAATGAGAAAACAAATTTAAATAGAATTTTATAACCATTAAAATTCAAAGGTTTTTTATTAATTTGTGAATATACTTATTCTTGGATAGTTTTTTAGCTCGATTATTTTTGGTAATTTGATTTATTTATTTCTCAGAATCATTCGAAATTTGCAGATTATTAACGAGCGAATTCACGACTACGTGATTATGCAAAAAAATCGCATCAAAAAATTCCAATTTTTCAACTTTAAATCGCGAATATCTCGAAAACTACTTGTCAGAATCAGTCGAAATTTGCAGATTATTAACGAGCGAATTCACAACTACGTGATTATGCAAAAAAATCCAGATCCACACCTATCCTGAAAATTTCAAGTCCCTAGGTCTTTCCGTTCGAAAGTTATGATTTTCTATGGTTTCTATGGTTCTGGTCAAGCGATCTGGACAAAATGTAGCTTGAATATATCATTCTCCATTTAAATACAAAATTTCATCTCGATCGAATTTGTAGTTTTGAAATTATCGAGAAAATTAAATTTCAAACGACCATATTTACGGAACCCCTAGTATAATTCTGCTCATAGATGAAAGTCATCACGACATTCCAGAACCTCACCTATCTTGAAACTCCAATTTTTCAACTTTAAATCCCAAATATCTCGAAAACTACTTGTCAGAATCAGTCGAGATTTGCAGATTATTAACGAGCGAATTCGCGACTACCAATATTATATATTGACATGTCCATTTTATAAAATGACACATTTGAAGAAGTGAAATTTGAATATTAAAATAAATCTTAAGTTAAGTTTAAGTGTGTTTAAAATGTTTAATGGTGGAAGTTGTATAAAGAATAAAAGTTAGAAATGAGAAAACAAATTTTAATACAAATTTATAACCATCGAAATTCAAAGGTTTTCTATAAATTTGTAAATATTTTTGGATAGTTCGTTTATTTTCGGTGAATTAATTAATTTAGCAAAATTTTGAAGATATAGTTTGGATGGAAGAATGTGAGGTAACAATAGAACGAAAAATATACAATAAAATAAAATATCACAATTTTGAAATTATTCCAATTGTATGTAATTATGATACTTTATTTAATACCCTTAAAATGTAATCCAAAATTATGGATATATGAACTGTTTTTCAATATGCAATTTTGAAAATTGCTCCCATGAAATATGTCAATGAAAAAATAGAAGCACATTCCAGAAATGTAAAGAATACTGGGTTTTTTTGCGGAAAGCAATCGAAAAACCCAAAAATTTCAAAAAAAAAATCGCAAATAATCGACTAATTTTTTCATCTGAATTTATTAGCATGCAACAAAACTAATTCATCAAGAAAACAGATATGTGTGGACACACTGTGATAGCTTGTTTGTTTTTCATTACCAATATTGAATTTCTTAAACAAACAGTTATTCAGAGAGTTGTTTTATTCGTATCATCTCAACTAGACAATTCAGTTTTCCTAAACCCTTCATCTCTGAAAATAAAATAATATTGATATACGGTTTCATTTTTTTGCCAGTTCTTGTACATATTTCCTTCGGGCTAAAAGTGTTTCAGTACCAAATAGCAAATTAAATTGTAAAAATGGATCAGAAAAAGGAAATAATAACTGAAGAAGATTGCTATAAAATTTTGGAGTCAAGCTCACTGAAAGACGTACATCTTCTAGAATATTCTGTTGAGAAGGCTAACGATCAAATAGTTGGTTTCCTGGGCGATTATTTCCAATTGAGATTATCATTCAAATGTGGTAACCAAGTAAAAGAAGAGATGTACTTTTTGAAAATGGAACCAATTTCAAATGAGAACCAGAGGAGTTTCGTTCGTGATTGTGGTATATTCGAGAAAGAGGCTTACCTTTATAAAAATATCTTGCCAGAGTTGATCAGATTTGTGAAATTTGATTTTGCTCCCGGCTGTCTTTTGGTCAAAAATAACGTATTAGTTTTGGAGGATTTGAAGCGCAGAAATTTCAACATAGTCAATAGAGATTACACTTTGGAAGAATGTAAGTCCCTCCTGACAACACTGGCTTATTTCCATAGCTCATCAATAATTTATGAAGAAAATAAGATCAAATCTGGTGAAACATTCACGTTGGAGGAACACATGGAAAAAATACCTGAGGGAACATTTTCCTTCGAAGAGGGCAATTCAAAATATAAATGGTTGAAATGTGTAACCTCTTGTTTGGTAGATTTCATGAAAACCCTGCCAGCGTATGACGAAAATTTAGAACGCAAGTTGCGTAAAATAATATTTGGTGGGGATTTAAATGAATTCATCAAGCCGTCCGAGAGATTCAGAAATGTTTTCACACATAACGACCTGTGGTCGAATAATATTTTTCTGCATAAAAACGGAAAATGTTCGTTTGTTGATTTTCAACTGGTTAGGTACACGCCACCTGCTTACGACTTGATAATGGCTCTTTTTCTGAACAATTCCACTGAGTTCCTCGAAGACAATTTGAAATCTTTATTGGTATTTTACTACAATACTTTCTCGGATATTTTGAGGGGCCATAAATTGAATCCTGAGGTTATCCTTCCCATTAATGAGTTCCTCGAATCAGTGAAAATATATAAAATACCTGCATTGATTGAAGCTAGCATGTTTGCAATCACCGTATATTTACCAGAAGAAAAATGTGTTCATATAAGAGGTGATTCCGAGAGGTATCAAAATTATACATTTTTAAATAAAACTCCTTACATCATGAACACTTTCCTGAACGATATGAAATATAGGAAGAAGATTTTAGGCCTGCTGATAACTTTAACTGGAGAAATGCGAAAAAAAAGGTATTCTTAAAGTTGGGAGATTTCAAAAGAATCCCTTCACTCGCTCCTTTGCGATTCCTTTTTTGTTGTCAAAAAAAAAATAAGAATAATTGCTCTGTAACGCACTCTAAATAAGCTAACAATAAATTATTCCGAAATGATTATGATGTTGGTTTTGTGAAGGCTGAAATTCGTCCTAAATAAACGACTCCATAAGAACTATTAGGGTTTTCTATATCGTCGGCCTAATTCGTTAACCTGCCAAGTCCATTTTTTGGTCAATTTCACTTTTTGAGCTAGTCATAAAGTTTAGACGATTACCTACCTTATGGGATAAGGTAAAAGGTCGTAATCGATATTCAATGTGGTAGAAAAGCCGTTCACGAAAAACTGCTTTGTACCCAATAGCAAATCTACACAATGAAAACCTGCTAAATCCCATTGGGGTCTCAATTTTGTACTGATTATGGTCCACCGTATACGTGATTTTTTGGTGGCACGAAGTTAAAGGCAATGTTTTGATCGAGTTTTTAATTGCATAGTGTTAGTGAAGGCCAAAATTATAAACAAGGTAAGTCTCCTTTGTTCCATATTTGAGATATACACTCACGTGCAAAAAAAAACGCAACAAGTTAATATTTGTGAAATTTGAGGTCTCGTAGTTTCTTTATTTTTAGTACAATTTTCGAATTTTTGTCAGCAAACTGTAGATAAAATTATTAATTTGAACTTGCCTATTCGGACTTTCTTTAAATGCTGGCTTATAAGTCATTACACAGGGTTAATTAGAAGTTTTTTGTTGAACCCTAATTTTGAAACATCCTGTGGAATAATTTCGTGATCAAATTCTTTCAAAATACCAATTTTTGTCGAAAACTTCTCCTTTCCAACATTTTGTTTTTTGATTCATGCCTTTGAGTGCTCTAGTCTAATTCATTTTCAAGATCGAAATGAACGAAGACAACAACGGTTTACTGTAAGAATTGTAAATTTGTGAAGAGGTGAATTGGGGAAGGAAATTTGTACAGTAGCTGTTGCTCTTGTTGAAGATGGACGTAATTATGAAGTTGTTGCAAGAATTCTTCATGTTTATCGCTCTACTGTCAAAAGAGTGGTCGAAGCTTGCAGACCAGTAGCTGGACCAAACATACACCGAGTAGCTTAACTGCAATTTCCTACTGAACATTTACATTGTAACTTAGAGCAATGAAACAATGTTCTTTTCACTGACGAATCCAGATTCTCCTTACATTCTCCAGACGGATGGAAAAGAGTATGGAGAAGGAACAAAGAATCTTTTTTTTCTTTAGAGTTCATTCCCCTCTTAAAAATTAACTGGTGCACCTGAAGACATGAACCAAAAACAAAATGTTGAGAACGAATGGTTCTTTACCTAAATTGGTATTTTGGAAGAATTTGACCACGAAATTATACCACAGGATGTTTTGAAATTAGGGTTTAACACAAACTTCTTATTAACCCTGTATAAAGACTAATAAGCCAGCATTTGGCGAAAGAACAAATGAGCAAGTTAAAATTAGTAATTTTATCTACAGTTTACTGCAAAAATGTTAAAAATGGAACTAAAAATAAAGAAACTACGAGACCTCAAATTTTACCAAATATTAGCTTGATGCGTTTTTTTTTTGCACGTGAGTGTATTTTCATTCAGTGTTACGTTATGGAAGCAATGGATCCAGTCTCTATAAAACTTTTTATAAGGATAACTAGCAACTTTTACCGCAAAAAAGGTCTTCACGATTTCATCCTTGTGAGATTAGTAATCTTGCGCAATTGCACCAAAATCGACGTAAAATCACTCATTGGAAGTTTGAGGATTTGTAGCAAATCAGAAGGACTCTTTCACCCGACAATCATTAATATTACGATGATTTACCTCATCAATAGGTTATTTTGGTGATTTTGAATTAAGGGTCGCTAGAAGATTGTTTTTGGTTCAGAATTCAATTTTCTTCAGAATTTTGACTGTTTTTTCAGAATTTTCTTAATTTACTTGGCTCTCAAGTTTTATCTTTGATTAACTCACACGACTGTGACTTATATGGAAGTAACTAGTAAAGAACACTGAAAACATTTGAAATTATGTTGATTAATTACATATTGTTTATAAAATACTAAAATAGTTAATACGGTTCCTTGTTTGAATACTGATTGTATTGTTAAAATTTTGATAATAAATATTTTGATTGAAACTGATTGAATTGATTTGATTATAATATAATCCTCAATAGAGAATTACAAGCAAATAATGTTACTTCATGCTCATTTAAATGGAAAAACTGCTATGTCCTCAATCAAATTTAAACTTCATAACGAAAAGCTGCTAAGTGATTATTTTCCAAATTTTTTCGAACTGTGCTTAAGATATTCTATTTTCAAAACTCATAACATATGTAGAATCATTATAGCAACCAAATGTATATTCAGAATCTTTATATGTGAAATAGAAAAGATATCTTTCAGTTTTTTCTCTCTCCTGTAAACTATGCAAAAATGGACTTAGCAGGTTAACGAATTAGGCCGACGATATGTTGCCTTATGTCGAATAGTTGATATTTCCAATGAAAATATGCAAGTTTACAAAAGAGTTAATATAATATCACGAAAATTCAAAAGTCTGGAGCTTTTGGGCTCTTATTTTAATTAATCTACAGAACGGTCATTACGATAAACAGAAAAAAGAGTTTTTTCGGCAACCGTCCGGGAAGTACTCACTTCCCAGACGCTTTTCCTTTGAGAAAGTAACATTTCCCGGCCTACTCCAGAAAGTAGATACTTTAATTAATTTAACTGCTAGTTAAAGTTAAAGAATTCGATAAGCACTGACGTGAAGTCAGAATGTGTGGAAATGATAAGCCTTCGTGTAAAATTTCAGTAATTATTTCAAAATACATACATACAAATTTCACAATGATCACTGGGAGCTGATAAGTATAATTAATATTTTCTAGTTCTTCGCCAATATCAATGTAAATTTATCAAATTCATCAATTGTGTAAACTAAACAAATTAATAAAATATATTCAAATGTAAATATTGTTAAATAATGAAATGCTAGAGGCAAATCCGCATAAAACAATTCAAGCAGTCCATTCTACCGTCTCTTTTTCATCCATCAAACTCCAATTGGGAGAGTGCTCGTTGGTCTTCAACCAGTTGAAATCGTCAACGCTCTGCCAGTTATTCGAAGAAATATCCAGACCTGACTTTCCAAAATGTTCCTCAATTCCTTCATATTTCAGTTGGTAGGGAGCTACTTTAATCTCGGAACAATCTTCGATTATCGCACGGCTCGTAACGTGAAGAAAAATTTTCAGTCGTTTGGAAGAATGTAAGCGGAGCTGCTGACAGGCAATAACTAAAGTGGAGTTTTCGCAATTCGAAGTGAATATGGATGTAGAAACTGGTCCGCATAAGACAGTACAGTTCTTCAAAGCGTGAAGATGCAAGGTGGAAGGCGATCCTAAAATTTTAAAGGTACAATCCGAAGAATCGTACACGTCGACGTTTTTCCCAAATATATCCGCTTCCTTCAAACATAAGATTTCGTTCGTCCTATTTGAAAATCCAACAGAGTTGATATCGCGCAGTTGTGGTTTATGCGATTTAACGGCAAAATCAGTGACATCCTTGTTCGGTTCTGGTTCTTTTTCAGTATTATTAGTTAATTTCGATTTATTTTTGAAGCCAAATCTTTTTTTCGGCATCAGGTTTTCCTCCAGTTCCTTAGTTTTCTCCGTAAGACCGTGAAGAATATCGTTACATTTCTTTATGTCGTAAGTTCTCAAAAATAAGTTCGAATCCGCCACATACTTCTGCAATAACGATAAATCTCTGGATATAACGTTGAAATGTTCCGCTAAATCACTAACAGGTATATTTGAAGAAAGACTCAAGAGATCCTCTATTTCAGAACGTTTCATCGTGAATTCCTCATCGAAAAACTGTATGTTTTCATTATGTGCACTACTGAGTTCCTTTATATCTTTTTGTTTTTTGATGTTTTCTTTCCTTTCGTTGTCTCTCTTGAAGATGAGACCGATTTTACCTTGTTCGGTGGTAGCCATTATTCTCGTTTCTTATTAAGTTGTGCCAATTCTTCTCTTGTCATACGATAAATGGGTTTATCAGATGCTGCTGAAGCTTGCAATATATCTAAGAATTTTTGATTTCTCGATCTGTCGTCGACAGACGGTTTGTCAAGACCTGTTATTTCCTGAAAATTAATTAACCTAATCAAGCAAGATACTTTGAAGAAATTATTGATAAGACGCATAAACCCAGAAATTATCCGAATCCAAATTATTATTACATAACCTCCAACATTACCTTTCTAAGTTGATTGTATCCTTGTTCTGTAGGTGTGAACACTACATACAATCCATAACCCACACCGGACCCAAATGTAAGCCAAAATACCGACTTAATTAAACGATCCATTAACAGATCTACTTTTCAGCATTCCAATAAGCAATATCGATTTGGCGAATGTTACTTTTCGTATCCAAAAATTCGCCGACTTGATAATACGACTCCAATATCGACGGGAAATTATCTCGAAGATATTTTCTGGAATCTATGGGAATAAAAAAGAAATAAAACACAGGTGTTTTGATCATTTCAATGAATATACCTCTGTCGGAATTCACTAGGCTCCAAAGCTTGTAGGAAACGGCAAACCCAACAGCTTCGACGAGAAAAAAAGTTATTGCTCCTCGTTTTAACCACTTCGCTGATTTTGGCTTCGGTTCTTTTCTGAGCATAATATGCGAAATGAAAAAAATGAGTAAGATTAACTCAAATGAACAGATACATCAGTGACATCAGTGTATCATTCATTCATTATCGGCGCAAGACGAACTTTAATTCGCATAGGCATAGACATATAATCATAGAAACAAAGATTAGACAACTCTTTGTTACTCTTCGATAGAAATCAGCACAGAAATTAAATTCGTGACGTTTTTCAACTTCAACATTCAACACAGTTACGACA
This sequence comes from Aphidecta obliterata, assembly GCA_963966015.1. Taxonomy (NCBI): domain Eukaryota; kingdom Metazoa; phylum Arthropoda; class Insecta; order Coleoptera; family Coccinellidae; genus Aphidecta; species Aphidecta obliterata. The sequence goes on along the minus strand of OZ014429.1, from coordinate 43,394,855 downwards.
TTACAGATTCCTTTTACTCTTCGATAGAAATCAGCACAGAAATTAAATTCGTGACGTTTTTCAACTTCAACATTCAACACAGTTACGACATTACAGATTCCTTCTTGAATCTTGACGGAATGATGCACAGCTGAATCTTCGAATACTAGCGCCAGCTACCGCAATAGTATCAAACGAATCATATAAATGAAACCTTATAGAGTGACCTGTAATGTACTGGAAAAGTACAATTTGGACGACTTTTTCCAAATTGTACTAGAATGCGTATTTTTTTGACAAAAATGTACTGTGCATTATTCGGTTTAAAATGTACTGTAAATAGTACAATTGTACTGTAACTGCAGTCCTGTGTTTCAGTGATCCGATCAAGGGGTTAGGTATGCGTCAGTGTCAATGTCAAGATTATGCTATAGCCGCCTGTTTTGATTTTTCTTCGAGGAGCAATTGAAGACACAACAATTACAATTGTAAACTGTTTTTTATTCTAGTACTAGAATTTTGTTCACTCATTGTTGAATAATCCAATGCCCTAAAATTCATGTACATATATTATTTGCACTTATAAAATCGTTTCATTCAGACTTCACCTTAAAGATGATTCTAATTTCTTTCTTACAAAAAGATTAAGTCACAGTCATTTAAAATACGAAGATCAATTTCATAACACTGTTGTTGATAATTATTGAATTATCTTTCTGAATCTCTACCAAAACTTGCCCCAGAAAATTGGTTTCAAATTTATAACCTAAAATTCTATAACTTCGTGAACGTATTTCAACTGAATAACACTGATATAAATTCCCTACCGACTATTTTTTTAAGTAGCAGCTCATGCTCAGAAAATGATAAAAAATTTCTAAATTTACCACACGAATACCTAGTTCCTGGATATAAAATAAAAATATCTGGCTTAAAAGCACGTGAAATATTAAAACAATATGTACTCGTTTTCTAGGTTCGGGATTGAGCCGACAGGGAGCGTTTAGACTTTTGGAATCGCGAATACCTTCGCCCTATTTTGTCCTGAAAATAATAGGAATAGGGTTTTTTGCTGGCTCACTTGATGTCAGTATAGAATATGCATTTCAGTTATCGGAATTATCTAGTTATTTGACCTCCCCGAAGGTACAATTTCCTAAGAATTTTAATACAAAATTTCTCAACATCCTTAAATTTCACAATTTCCTACGGCTTTGTAATTAGATTGCATAGAAGCCGATTATAGTGCAAAGAATACTGCAAATGGGAATGTATGAATACTTCGATACGCTAAACAGATTCACATTTAATATAAGTACCTACAATTCGTTCACCATAAAAGTTCTTGGGAAATGTATCGTGTAAATGCTACGCAAATATTGGACTAGGAAGGATAAAAGCTAGGTGGCTATCTAGAATCACAACAATGAGGACTTTCGAATGAAAATAGATCACTTTTAATAGCACTAAAGTTCGGTAGGTTTATGATAACAGAGTCGTACACATATAGTTTTCTTCCTTATCGATTCATATTTTTGTATGAATAAATCACTCTACCATTATAATAAGTTTATTTCCATTATCGTCACTTGTATCATGAACATGAAAAATACATCTCATTTTATACAAGATATTGAAGATATGAATAGAAACGTAGGCACTGATTAGATTTTGTGACAGCCTTCTCTGTAGGACCAAATTTGATTCAGTGTTCCAGTTCTCATATCTCGAGATAGAGGGCGCTCTATTAATTAACATTGATAGAATATGAATAATTTCCCTCTTACATAGAACCATAGAGTAATTGTGTCCGTACAGCCTTCATAATTTGAATATTTCATACTCCAAACCGTTGAGAATAAGAATTGATATATATATATATTTTCGGATGATATTGTTGTTATTTCGTGAGAAGGAACGTGCTAAACAATGGCATGGTCAGTCATTTCACTTCCTCCGATGGATTTATTACCGAAGCTCTGATTTGATCTTACGTAATGTTCATCTAGCTAGCATTTGGCATCAGGTAATCGGAATCCGTTCAACATCTGGAAAATGATTACCCGATATAGAATTCAGTTCGGATACTGTCCATTTGAGTGCAGGGACGTACTGAGTAGGTACATTGCTTGGCCTCAAGTTTGAGGTTTTGGTAGAAATCGGCACTTCAAGAGATGGAATCACAGAATTATATGAGATATATTTCTCAACAAAAATGTCATTTTGATCTTAATTATACACATATCTGTGATGCAATCACAGAAGTTCGAAATTTTTCATGTGGGTATTTGCCGGTGCTTCTCGTTCGTTCAGCTCGATCGTTCAACACTGTCTTATGGATCTAGTTTTACGCATCCATGCATTCGCTCCATCGAATTTCAGTGATTTCCGTGTATTCGCGAAAAATGAATCGTTCACAACCAGTGTCCGTTGCATAATCAGAAAGCACACGCCTCCTAGTTACTTTTTTGATTGAGCTCCACAATGCACACGTTCAGTTCCAATTCACATGACTGCTATTATGCCTTTTTTTTTCGACGTTCAGACGGAACGTTCGACTTGTTTCTTCTCACATGGGTACTGACCCAATGATTTCTGCAATACTCGCGAATAATTAATGAAAGGATATACAGGTTGTATTATTGTGAAAAAGGGGGTGGATAACATCATGCATTCAAATTGGATTTGATCGAGATGCAAATTTCTCTTGAACACGTTTAACTTCACCCTGTAAATATTTTGAGATTCCAAGAACTGAAGAACTCTTTATCGTAACGATAGTTAATTGAAAGTTGTGGTAAGTAGACGCTGTTATATCAAGGTACATATTTTTAATTGAGAAAGATCTGTTATCTCAATTTGAATCGAACAGATGGTATCTGTATAATAGATTTCCCAACAAAAAGAGAATGAAAAAGTCTCAATCTGATAGAATTCACCCCTTCATTAACTTGCGCACTTGTTTATATGTATGATGACTATATCTATGATCATTTGAATTTGACAGGAGATGTCATGTCACTGTAGCGAGACCATCGAACTGAAGAACATAAAATGAACCACAGAAAATGTGAACCAAATAATGTGACCTAGCAATTTGAGTATTTTATGGGGAAAATCTCAATTAGAACTGTAATATCTAGTTGAAAGTTGAATACAAAAATTCGAGAAAAGCACTGACGTGAAGCGAGCTTTTACGCGCTTGTTGATATCTATAACTACTCTATGATCATTTTAATTTGACAGGAGGTGTCACTGTAGCCAGACCATCGAACTAAAGAACATGAACCGAACCAGAGATTCTGTGAACCAAATCGTCCGTCATTGTGAAAAATAATGTCACCTACCTATTTGTGTATTTTATGAAGAAAATCGTAATTATAACTGTAATATCTTGTTGAAAATACATTAAAAAAAATCGATTCATGTGAAGTGAGCTTTTGCGCGCTTGTTTATATTTATAACTATTCTATGATCATTATAAATTGACAAGAGTTGTCACTGTAGCGAGACCATCGAATTAATGGACATGAAACCAACCACAGATTTTGTGAAACAAATCATCATTCCATCAATGTGACAAATAATGTCACCTATCTATTAAAGTATTTTATGAGGAAAATCTTTAATTATAACTGTAATACCTAGTTGAAACTTGAATAAAAAATATCGAGAAATGCACTGATGTGAAGTGAGCTTTGCTAGCTTAGTTATATTCATAACTACTCTATGACCATTTTAATTTGACAGGAGTTGTCACTGTAGCGACACCATCGAACTAAAGAAAATGAAATGAACCAGAGATTCTGTGAGCCAAATCGTCCGTCAATGTGACAAATAATGACACCTACCTATTTGAGTATTTCAAAAAGAAAATATTAATTGTAACTGTAATACTTAGTTGAAATTTGAATAAAAAGAAACGAGAAAAGCACTGACGTGAAGTGAGCTTTAGCGCGCTTGTTTATATTTATAACTACTCTATGACCATTTTAATTTGACAGGAGTTGTCACTGTAGCCAGACCATCGAACTAATGAACATGAAATGAAGCAGATACTCTGTGAACCAAATCGTTCGTCATTGTGACAAATAATGTCGCCTATCTATTCAAGTATTTTATGAAGAAAATCTTAATTATAACTCTAATACTGACTCAAAAAATGAATAAAAAAATTCGAGAAAAGCACTGACGTGAAGTGAGCTTTTGCGAGCTCGTTTATATTCATAACTACTCTGTGATCATTTCAATTTGACAGGAGTTGTCACTGTAGCCAGACCATCGAACTAATGAACATGAAATGAAGCAGATACTCTGTGAACCAAACCGTCCGTCATTGTGACAAATAATGTCACCTCTCTATTCAAGTATTATATGAAGAAAATCTTAATTATAACTGTAGTACTGACTTGAAAATTGAATAAAAAAAATCGAGAAAAGCACTGACGTGAAGTGAGCTTTTGCGAGCTTGTTTATATTCATAACTACTCTGTGATCATTTCAATTTGACAGGAGTTGTCACTGTAGCCAGACCATCGAACTAATGAACATTAAATGAAGCAGATACTCTGTGGACCAAACCGTCCGTCATTGTGACGAATAATGTCACCTATCTATTCAAGTTTTATATGAAGAAAATCTTAATTATAATGTAGTACTGACTCGAAAATTGAATACAAAAATTCGAGAAAAGCACTGACGTGAAGTGAGCTTCTGCGAGCTTGTTTATATTCATAACTACTCTAAGATCATTTCAATTTGAGAGGATTTGTCACTGTAGCCAGACCATCGAACTAATGAACATGAAATGAAGCAGATACTCTATGAACCAAACCGTCCGTCATTGTTACAAATAATGTCGCCTATCTATTCAAGTATTTTATGAAGAAAATCTTAATTATAACTATAATACTAACTCAAAAAATGAATACAAAAATTCGAGAAAAGCACTGACGTGAAGTGAGCTTTTTCGAGCTTGTTTATATTCATAACTACTCTGTGATCATTTCAATTTTACAGGAGTTGTCACTGTAGCCAGACCATCGAACTAATGAACATGAAATGAAGGAGATACTCTGTGAACCAAATCGTCCGTCATTGTGACAAATAATGTCACCCGTCTATTCAAGTATTTTATGAAGAAAATCTTAATTATAACTATAATACTAACTCAAAAAATGAATACAAAAATTCGAGAAAAGCACTGACGTGAAGTGAGCTTTTTCGAGCTTGTTTATATTCATAACTACTCTATGATCATTTCAATTTGACAGGAGTTGTCACTGTAGCCAGACCATCGAACTAATGAACATGAAATGAAGGAGATACTCTGTGAACCAAATCGTCCGTCATTGTGACAAATAATGTCACCCGTCTATTCAAGTATTTTATGAAGAAAATCTTAATTATAACTATAATACTGACTCAAAAAATGAATATAATATAAATTCGAGAAAAGCACTGACGTGAAGTGAGCTTTTGCGAGCTTGTTTATATTCATAACTACTCTATGATCATTTCAATTTGACAGGAGTTGTCACTGTAGCCAGACCATCGAACTAATGAACATGAAATAAAGCAGAGACTCTGTGAACCAAATCGTCCGTCATTGTGACAAATAATGTCACCCGTCTATTCAAGTATTTTATGAAGAAAATCTTAATTATAACTGTAATACTGACTTAAAAAATAAATAAAAAAATTCGAGAAAAGCACTGAAGTGAAGTGAGCTTTTGCGAGCTTGTTTATATTCATAACTACTCTATGATCATTTCAATTTTACAGGATTTGTCACTGTAGCCAGACCATCGAACTAATGAACATGAAATGAAGCAGATACTCTGTGGACCAAATCGTCCGTCATTGTGACAAATAATGTCACCCGTCTATTCAATTATTTTATGAAGAAAATCTTAATTATAACTGTAATACTGACTTAAAAAATAAATAAAAAAATTCGAGAAAAGCACTGACGTGAAGTGAGCTTTTGCGAGCTTGTTTATATTCATAACTACTCTGTGATCATTTCAATTTGACAGGAGTTGTCACTGTAGCCAGACCATCGAACTAATGAACATGAAATGAAGCAGATACTCTGTGAACCAAATCGTCCGTCATTGTGACAAATAATGACACCTACCTATTTGAGTATTTCAAAAAGAAAATATTAATTGTAACTGTAATACTTAGTTGAAATTTGAATAAAAAGAAACGAGAAAAGCACTGACGTGAAGTGAGCTTTAGCGCGCTTGTTTATATTTATAACTACTCTATGACCATTTTAATTTGACAGGAGTTGTCACTGTAGCCAGACCATCGAACTAATGAACATGAAATGAAGGAGATACTCTGTGAACCAAATCGTCCGTCATTGTGACAAATAATGTCACCCGTCTATTCAAGTATTTTATGAAGAAAATCTTAATTATAACTGTAATACTGACTCAAAAAATAAATAAAAAAATTCGAGAAAAGCACTGACGTGAAGTGAGCTTTTGCGTTCTTGTTTATATTCATAACTACTCTATGATCATTTCAATTTGACAAGATGTTACTGTAACCAGACCATCGAACTAAAGAACATGAAATGAACCAGAGATTGTCGATGTGACAAATAATATCATTTTATTTTTAAAATCACAAGAGATGGAGTTACCGAATATCCAATTTTCTCAAGACCAGATCAGAAAAACTCAATTTTCTCTACACGTGAATTCGCTGAAATGCTGAATTTCTATTATATAGCGAATATTTTCTGTGATAACGAAGTTTTTGAAAATTTTTTTCCGCTCTTTTACTATCAGGATCCTCACAAAATTTCATATTACCTTTCGTGTTTATATTCTACAACCTACAACAGAGTTTCGATCCGATAGTTATTTTTTTAATTCTTGAGAAAAAAAAAGACTGTATGTACACAACACTTTGGCGAATTAAATGCATATCTAGAAGAAAAAAATTCAAGAAAGTTGCTGTTTTTTGGTAAGCACAATTTTTGTTTCACAAGTCCATATTCCTCTGCAACAATTGACAATTCGAAGTATAAAAAAAAGTGAAAAGTTAAGATTTGATCAGTAAAAATTGAACATATTCATTCCCTTCTTTCGCCCGATATATGCAACCTCCTTGAGCGAATGTATCTTCAGGCATATCTCTCCCGAGTATAAAAGCCGAACGATGGTAGTGTACCATCAACAGTCGTTGTTCATTCGTTCTCATTATGAAACTACAAGTAAGTCGTTCATCTTCGAATAAAGTCAGTAGAAATAATTGTTGAATATGTACGGAAACAATTTACATTTCAAGAATCGTTCGAGTTCATATGAAAATTTTTGAAAAAAAATTCACTTTTGAATATTTTGAACATCAAGTTAGTTACAATTCCAAAATTCAAGGAAATACGTTTTTTTTTTCTAATTTGCGTTTTATTCAAAATACTAGCAGACCCGGCACGCATTGCTGTGGCCTTACCTATCCCTAACTTAACCTTAGACTAACGCTATCCTAACCCTAACCTAACCCTATCTGAACTGATCTGAATTGAACTGATCTGAACTGACCTGAACTGAACTGAACTGAACTGATCTGAACTGATCTGAACTGATCTGAACTGAACTGATCTGATCTGAACTGATCTGAACTGAACTGAACTGATCTGATCTGATCTGAACTGAACGGATCTGAACTGATCTGAACTGAACTGATCTGAACTGATCTGATCTGAGCTGTCACCCATCAAAACAAATCACAGTCAACATTAATCACTTTCACGAAGTAAATATATACTGACTCTGAATGGATTTACGGAATAATCTCGAATCATTCAGTGAAATCAATCGCACAAATATTTGACAACCAATATATATGTCACTCATTTTGCATTATGACATTATTCTTGACAGTTACGAAATCTATGAACATTTTGTATTGGAAAATTTTCTTTCTTTTATTGTATTTTTTCGCTGTCGAACGGGATAAAAAGTATCTTATGTCCGTCTCCTGGCTCTAAGCTACCTCCATACCAATTTTCACCCAAATCTGTTCTGCCGTTCTTGAGTTATAAGTGGTGTAACTAACACGACTTTCTTTTATATATATAGATTTTTTTATTTTCTTTATTTCCCCTATTGGTAAACTATTTATGATCTGAGTTTTCCTACTTACTTACATTATTTCATCTCTGTTAATTAATTTTTTTTCAATTAAATATTCTTAAAATTCACCAAATAATATAATCTATTTTCAAGAATCGTCCAAATAATGAGAAGAACAAGAAAGTAACATAACTTATTTATACTTGCTTATTCCTCGAATTTATAATTCCCCAAATGCTGTCTTGTGTAGACTGATTCAATTTTTCCTTATTATTCAAAGGGTCTGGCGGTACTGCTATTGGCAGGTCTGGTTTTGGCAGAAAAGAAGGAAGCCAAAGCGGTAGAAACCTCCGAAAAGAAGCAGGACAAGAGAGGCCTCTTCGACTTGGGATATGGCGGTGGTCACGGTTTCGACCTAGGAGGTGGGCATGGCTTAGAACTTGGAGGAAGTTACGGAGGTTTTGGCGGAAGTTACGGAGGTGGAGCCGATCTTGGCGGTGAAGTCAAACATATAACCATCACCAAGGAAGTACCATACCCCGTGCCACACCCGGTACCTTACCCAGTCGAAAAGCAGGTCCATGTGCCGTACCCCGTTAAAGTGCACGTTCCAGTAGATCGTCCATACCCAGTACACGTGCCGAAACCATACCCAGTCCCGGTCGACAAACCAGTACCGTACCCAGTCGAAAAACCGGTACCATACCCTGTTAAAGTACCTGTTAAGGTTCCAGTTAAAGTACCATACCCAGTGCACGTGCCAAAACCGTACCCAGTAGCAGTACACAAACCGTACCCGGTGCCCGTTAAAGTTCCGTATTACGTCGAGAAGCAAGTACCAGTCCTGATCCATGGTCATGGAGGGTTAGATGGTTTCGACGGAGGAAGTTACGGACACGGTGGGTTCGACCTTGGCAGTTACCATCATTGAGGAAGGCTGATAATTATTTTGTATATTTTCATTGATATTGTTGTCTCATGTTTCTTCACCTCATCGTATCTTCTAAGTTTATTTATGTTTCTTCTTAGTAAAAATTTATTCTTTTATAATTTGTTTTCTTTTTTTGAGCCTAAGCCCGTTTGATGAGTATTCAAAAGATCTTGAGGGTCAGCTTTGAAATCGGTAAATCGAGATTTAAATAGTTTGAATCAATGAATACTGTTATGGAAATCAAAAATGGTCATATTTCTTAACGTTTCAAGAAATTAAAATTACGAAAAGCACTGCCGTGAAGTCAGGAGCTTTTGAGCGCTCGTACATGCAACTTGTAGGTGGATTCGCATTTTCCAGTTTTAGAAATCAATAGAAGGAATTTCAGACAGCTGTCAAAAAATTTTGAAACTCAGGCGAAACTCCAGACTTCATCTCAGTGATTAAGCTGCTCAATTTTTTTTTCGATAATTCGCTAGAATTTTCTACGGTATCTATGGTCTTGGTGACTGGTGATGCGATCTGGACAAAATTTCGCACGTAGTTTGAAAACATTATTCTTCAGCTAGGTGCAAAATTTCATTCCAATCCGATCAGTAGTTTCGGAACTATCAGTGAAAAAATATTTTGAACGGCCATATTTACGGAACCCCTTGTTTAATTTTGCTCATTGATGAACGTGACCGCGATAGTCACGATCCAAACCCACCCTGAAAATTTCAAGTTCCTAGGCCTTTCCGTTCACAAGTTACAATTTTTTATGGTTTCTATGGTTCTGGTCATGCGATCTGGATAAAATATTGATTTAATATATCATTCTCGTTTAAAATACAAAATTTCATCTCGATCAAATCCGTAGTTTCGAAATGATCGAGAAAACAGAATTTCAAACAACCGTATTTACGGAACCCCTAGTATAATTCTGCTCATTGACGTGAACGCGACATTCGAGATCCACACCTATCCTGAAAATTTCAAGTCCCTAGGTCTTTCCGTTCGAAAGTTATGATTTTCTATGGTTTCTATGGTTCTGGTCATGCGAGCTGGACAAATGTAGCTTGAATATATCATTCTCCATTAGTATACAAAATTTCGCCACGATCACTGTAGTTTTGAAATTATCAAGAAAAATAAATTTTAAACGACCATATTTACGGAATCCCTGGTATAATTTTGCTCATAGATGAACGTCATCACGACATTCCAGAACCTCATCTATCCTGAAAATTTCAAGTCCCTAGGCCTTTTCGTTCGAAAGTTATGATTTTCTATGGTTTCTATGGTTCTGGTCATACGATCTGGACAAAATTTTACATGTAGCTTGAACACCTCATTCTCCATTTGAGTGCAAAGTTTCATCTCGATAGAATTTGTAGTTTCATAGTAATCAGGGGAACAAAACTTTGAACGGCCATATTTACGGAACCCCTGGTGGAATTTGGCCCATTTACGAACTTAACCGAGGCATTCGGGTTCTGAACCCACACTGAAAATTTCAAGTCTCTAGGTTGATCCGTTCGAGAGTTATCGTGCTTACGGACGGCCGGACGGACAGACTCGAATTTTCCGAACGTTTGAGACCATTTTCGGCTCAAAATTCGAAAAATACAGACATCGTGACAAAATGATATAGCACTCGTGTGAGTAGTACGAGCGCTCAAAAAGGGGGATATCGAGTTAATATATAAGAAGCTAGGTAAAATTGAGGTCATACAAAAAAAAATTCATAAAATTTTTCAGATCCATCTTTACAATGGACTCTAAAAAGTATTATAGAAAAATCAAGGATATACTCAAACTTGACGAAAAACATTTGTAAGTGATTCATAAAATTCTATATCAGCCTAAAGAGAAGAATGAAAATTTTCAGCCATCTGATAAAGACTGTCGAGTTATTGAGTTAAGACAAAGAGGTGTCAAACGCAAGAAGGCAAAGTCTGATGACAACGAAGAAGATGTGATTACTTTAATATTTGATGAGAGTGATAATGAATCCCAGAAGCTAAAACGAGCGTATAAGAAGAATAATAAGAAAAAAATTGTTAAAAGAGGTCATAAACATGCGCTAAAGGAGAATTCCATTAGAAAAGACAAAAGAAAGTTAAATAAAAGTGGGGGGAAAAATTTTAAAATGAAGAAAAGGAAGAAACATGTTGAAAAAAAAATTCGAATTGAAACACCATACATAAGAGATAATGAAAATCATTTATATAATTACAATCAAGAATCGAACAACGGTTATTGAGAAAATTATTGTCATTATTCGAGTTATAAATTACAATATTTAAAATTTTTTTTTTAAATAAATAAATATTCAATTTGGGGAATTGTTATGGAAATCAAAAATGGTCATATTTCTTAACGTTTCAAGAAATTAAAACGAAAAATAAATTCAAATAAAATCACCGAAAACTCAAGAACCTTCAAACATCTTTACTCAATTCAGTGAATTCGATCAATTTATAAATTATTATATTTTCAAAGAGGGTTCAGATTATTCAAAAATAAGAAAAATATGAATTTTTTCACATGATTAACTGTAAATAGTTAAGTTATGTTTATGAAGAATGAAATGTATAAAGAATGTTACCTAGGAAATGAGATATTAAATAATATGGATGGGAAAAGCAGGCCAGTGAATAGTGGAGGGAGAGACGTCAAGGGGAAAGATCGATTCGAAAAGTTGGCAGAAAGATTGGTTTTGTAAGATGAAATGTATAATGAATGGTATTTGGAACTCTGCAAAAATAGATTCGTAGATAGAGCTGTTGGAGTTTATTTGGCAAGTGAAGGAGAGAAGGAGATATTGAAAAGGCGTGGAGATATTAGAACATATAGTGAGTGCACTCACCAATCGAACGTTATTTTAGGGTTTAGAAATATTAGTTATAGGTTCTTGGTTTGGTAGTTGGGGTTGGTTTTTAGAATGAGATTGCTAATTATATAATTTTCTTTTGTTTGTTCACCTTCAGAATCCTTCTAGAAATAGAGTCTCGGGAAAAAAATGAAAATATATAATTGAATCAAATTTTTTTCTGATAATTGTTAGTGGTCTTCATAAATTTCAAAATTCGATAGTAATAGCTTGGAACGAACCATAACAATACATACAACAAAATAACAAAATCTATTCAACAATTCAATATACAAAACTTAAATAAAGACTCAGCTGGCATAACCCTCTTGATGATCCTCGTACACCGGTCGTTCTTCCGAATTCTGTTGTTCTCGATTCGTTTGGATATATTCGTTCAATTTTCGATATTGGTCCAGACCTGAGGGTTTCCAAGGACCTTGATCGTAATGACCTTCCTGGGCGAAAGAGTTACCATTATTCTGATCGAAATCAACTTGGTTAAGCTCGGGCGTGTCACCGCCATAACCTGTCGAAGAAGAACCTTCGTATTCCTGCCCTGATACAGGGTAGGGCTTGGGTACTTCCACAGGTACGTGTACGGTATTCAGGACCGGATACGGTACCGGTTCCGGCACCTTGACAACTTCCTGTTTCACCACAGGATAGGGAATTTCCTGGACGACCGGATACGGGACTGGATGCGGTATCTTGACAGGGTAGGGTTTGGGTTCCTTGATCACGATTTTTTTGTTTATGTGGACGAGTTTTGGGGGTAAACCGTTCTTTCGATATTCTCCAAGATCGATGATGTCGAAGTGGGGGTATTTTATTTTTCCGTATTCCGCTTCGTAAGGGACTGTTTGGAGTTTATGGCCACTATGTTGGTATCCTGGGAAGGCCGATGAGGACGACCATGTGACAATTGTGACCTGCAAATTAAAAAAGGATAGTGAACTAGAAGAAATTTTCAAATTTCTACTCACAATCAAAAACAACATGGTGGCAAGTTTGGCTGCTGGATTTGTACTGGAACGTTGACAAATCTAGTTCCTCTTATATACGGAAGAAAGGAAATATACGAGACAGTTCCGTTCTTTCTTCTGGCGGTGCTAACGCCCTTTAACGACGTCTGCATTTCGCTTTCATGGGAAAGACCAGGAAGTGAGTAGAAGTACTCTACGTACGCTCGAATTCTTGACCATTATTCATACTCCGCATAGGATTTGTCCTTTCTCTGATGTGGGTTGATCGCAGAATCGAGCAGAGTCAGGGCCGTATCTAGAGCGTGGCAAGGGTGGCACTCGCCACGGGCGCAAGGTCTGAAGGGGCGCCAAAAAATATCAAAAATAAAAAAAATTGAAGCGCCATGCAAAAAAAATTAATTCGAAAGATGACAACACGGTTGCGTAAGTAAGTAATTTGATCACAACATTTCGAAACATTGACATTCAAAAAACAGAATGAGAATGCAATTAGGTCAGAAATACGAGAAATATGGTCCAATTGTTATAGAAAATTTTCAAAGATGCCGCACTCTGATCATAAATATTACAATCGGCAATATCGTCATGCGATTCCAAGCACAGCCCTTTTATGAGTTGCTTACATCACATCCCTTATCGCATCCAGCTTGTTTTGAAGGGCGGCTTCTTTGATGATGATGGTTCATAATTATCGATTTGTTTAGATTTTTAGGCCACATCTGTGGTATTTTAAAAACGATTTGTATTGCCAAAAATTCACTAATCAGAGTTTTGAGCTCAAAAAGTGGGAGAAAAATTGGGGAATCTTATTCTATTCTACATAAATATTGATTTCTTTCAATTGTGAAGGGAAGAGCAAAAAATTTAAATGTCAATGTTTGTTTAGTGTGTATCCAGATTTGAAGTGTTATAAGTTTTGAGTTTTTTTTTATATTCTTACTTTTTTGTGCCATTGTGCTTTTGTATTCGAGCATTATAAATTGTGCTATTGAAGGTGAGTTGTACTAAGTATTTGTTATTGACATCATTCTGTCATCGGATATATTCAATTATTCGTATTTTAGCAAAATAATATTGTTCCTTTCAATTCAAGAAGAAATATGTTTGGTTCATTGCGGAAAATATGGATTTCCAAACTTGAGTTCTCAGTTCTCAGAGCGTCTTTTTTTGAAATCTAATAAAACTAGAATTTTGGTGTTACTTTTCATTGTTTTCATTGAATCTTCAATCTTATATGGCAAAGATTATTCTAGTGATTTTTTTATTCTTAACGTATAGACTTCTTGAATATTATAACATCGGGCCCTGTACGAAACTATTAGTACGTGCTTCAAATGGTTATAAAATAGTATTTGTATGCTAAGTTTGTGGTTTTTTTTGCAGAGATTGTGATTATCGATTATTGTTTTCTAGTCAACTTACCAAAAAAAATTTATTTTACGTTTGCAGTATGTATTTTCAAATTTTAAGTTGAAGAATTTATATTTTTCAAGATAAATGTTCGTATTTATTACATAAATATGAATATTTCATTTTGTTTTTTCAGAATTTGTTTTATTTTTATGCATTTCATTCAAAATGTGTATTTCAATGTTTTCAATGAAAACAATTTTCCATAAAAATGTGTATTATTTTGAAACTCTCACGGAAATATATAACTAGCATTATGAAAAAAAAATACTATAAGAAAATATGTTGGATGAAAAGAAATCTACGCAAATGGGGGGGCGCTGTCTAATATATTGCCACAGGCGCAATAGCACCTAGATACGGCCCTGAGCAGAGTGGTACTATTCGAGAAGCTTCGCGATGAATTGTTATCCAGATCGAACGACCATCGCAACACGCGCACATTTTTTTTTCTCAATAATTAATGAGATGTAGATGACCGAACCGGCGTCAGTGCGGTCAAAATTTCAGCAGGATATGAAGAATATTTTGGAAGATACTGAAGTTTTAAAAAATAATTTTCTATTCCCTACTACTAATCAGTAGTTTTTGAATTATTGCGGGCAAGTAATTCGAATGGCTTCATCTACGGAACCCTTGTGCTGCGAATTCGTCCATTCACGAACTTGACCGGCGCATTCAGACCCCGAACGTTCCCTGGAAAGTTTCTAGGCTTTTTCTTTCGAGAGTTGAACCAAGAAGGGCGTCAGTTTCACGAATAATGCAATTTTATAGAATGGAAACTTGAAGGGATATTTTCACGTGGAGAGGCCGTTGAACTCATTTCATCAGTGCCCACATGTAAAAGAAATTCAGCAGTTTTTAAAAAATTTTTCATTCCAGTACTTATCAGTTTTCTTTAATTTTCGAGAAAAAAAGTAATATCTACGAAAGAACTCGAACATACCCTCAAAATTCGAAAACTCTAGGTCTTTTCTTTCGAAAGTTATCCTGTTTACGGCCGGACGGTCCGAATTGAATCAGACACGAATTCTTCACCCTGAAAATGTTTGCGACCATTCTCGGCTCAAAATTCGAAATTTACGGACAAAATGATAATGCGAAAAAACTACAACTCATTTAATCATTAATTTTCACAAAAGAAGAAATTTCAAGACAATTCTTCCAAGCCAACCCTGGTAATCGTACATTCTCCAATTAAATATAACAATAACAATCCATATAAAAGAATAAAGAGAGCAATTAGAAGCGATTCAATTGCAGTGTGAAAATTATTAATCCTCTTCATTATCGGGATATCTTATCGAAATGATTGTCTTATTATTAAGTAATAATGTGCATTTTATTCTTCGGAAACAGAAATACTGCAGGAAATTTGTAGCCTTGTTAGTGTGTCGGTATTATTCAACAGAAATGTTGACAAACTGAAGAATTTCCATGTTTGCGCTTACTCGTGTTCATCGATGATGATGAAGATATGTTGACATCATTTTATTAAATTCATAATGAAGATTCCGAAATTTTTCATTCCAATAAATTTTCCATCAGAAAAAAATATGACTCAACTGAAGAGAAAACTGAAAACTTTGAAAAAGGTACCTCTGTTTCTATTCATGAACCCCTGAAAATCGTCGGAAACAAGAAAATCTATCAAATCCTATTCACCTCATTTTAGAACCCCAAAAGGTTTATTCTTCGACTTATGAATCTTTCTTTCATATCAACCGGATAACCTCCATGTATCGAGGAATAACTTCTTGAAATCGCCGAAAACCTATAAAAGTGGCCTGAAAAAATTGCAAGAGGATCTATTCAATCGTATCTACCTCATTTCAGACCCTGATGGGCACTTTTCTCCGAATGTTTTGGATAATAAAAGACTGAAACTTTCTGTTACATCTACGGGGGATGATTGCCTTTAATTAAGGTCCTGTAGTCGTGTTCGAACATCTGAAGTTCCAGAAATCATCGCTTGGATGGCCGAGTATGGTTCAAAAAATCCCAACAATTTTGAGTTCGAGCTACATGCGAAATGTTGTCCAGATTGCATGACCAGAACCATAGAAAATTATAACTTTCGAACGGAAAGGCCTAGGGATTTTCAGGGTAGGTTCGGATCACGAATTTCGTGGTTACGTTCATCTATGAGCAAAATTAGACTGGGGGTTCTGTAAATATGGTCGTTTGAAATTTAGTTTTCTCGATAATTTCAAAACTACGGATTCGATAGTGACGAAATTTTGTATTTTATTGGAGAATGATATATTTAAGCTACATTCTGTCCAGATCGCATAACCAGAACCTTTTCAAATTCAAACGAATTATTGAATAAAAAATCCTTATATTTCGGTAACAGCTGTCATTTTTGCAGTCATTTTTGCTGTCATTTTTTTGACAGCTGTCAAATTTTTTTTCAATTGGTTTCTAAAACTTGAAAATCCGAATCTACCTACGATGTGGATGAACGAGCGCTACCCTGCTTTTCAATTTTTTTTAATTAGAATATCGGAGGAATTTCGAAGGACAGAAGCGATGATGTTTCAAAATCAGAAGGAATTAATGATTGACATTTCTCGGTGATTGTTTACATTGAAAATAGTGAAAGTAATCGATAACACATAAAGACGTCTGAAACTTCGAGATTAAATCGCGGCCTTCGGCCGCTACCCATCTGGGAAAATCCCCTATCAATTCCTGCGTGATTTTGGCGATTTTAAGAAATTCGGACAGTTTGAAATCTGATGACGGTAACTTCTCATTTTCTTCACTAATTCAGTTCGTGTTCTTCTGATCGAGAAGATATGAGAGCATTAAAACTAACTGTTGGTACATGTTGATCTCTTGGAGATAGCCTGAGCAAAGAAAACAGTTTACTCGTGGTGAATTTGTTCAATACTTCGAAACATTCCGCGAAAGAATTTCGTTTGATTACTTATAGGTATTGACCATTTTCTGGTCTTCTCCCTCCAATGTGTTTATATATATTTTATTGGCGTTATTTCAAGAGTACTCAGTTGAAATCTTCCAGTTACTGAACTAATATCGAAGTGATTTCAAATGCGAAACTGCAACATACATAAACATGAGGAAAGTGGGTATAAAAACTCAATTACCTATGCAAATGAACGACACTATTAGCAATTACTGCTCTGTTCATCAAAACTGAACCAGATCACGTCTTATGTAAGTTCGCACAAAATGAATGAATTTCATCAATTTTCGCCGGTGAAAAAATTTGGATTAACTTTCTCACAACCGACTAGTTTCTTCCCTGAAAATACTGATATAATGACTACCTAATGAGTATGTGGAGCAAAGATGCAAATTCAGCAAATTGTGAATGATGCAAAAGGAATGAAAGTGTTACATAAAACGGTGTCGTTGATTTTGGCCCATTTCTTGGTCTTAGATGGAGAGGCAGGATCTTGGATCTTCATTTTTATCGACATAAAGAGAGATTTCACGCAGAACTGAGCAGGAAATTACGTACTAATGAACGCGTAAATTAGATAACGTTATTGATTCTTCTTCGATTCATCTTTTTGCGAGAGTAAAGCTCCAAATAAAATGCAGGGTTCTTGCGATTAAAACAAAGAGGATACCACACCTAACTCACTTTCAATTTTTCTGCAGGAACTAGATCATTAAGGAACTGTTATACACCATAATCGCCGATCGATCGACACTTCGATAGAATAGGAAGATAATAATTCTCATAAGACCCCACTTTCCATATTTTCTTAAGAATAACTACAATCAACAATGGGACACTGATGTTATATAAATTTGAATCCTATCAATAGAGTTATTTGTTGCGAATTTTTTGCAATACGAGGAAGCAAAATTCAACTAATTGTTCCGAAATACTTGTCCATTGTAAAAGGAGGAATAGATTGTCTTGTTGCTTATGCTCTCATTAGTCTTAACTTTCTAGCAACTGGTATTTATGGTTTGATCTACACTTTGATAAAACTCATATTATGTCCAAACTCATTCGGAATTTCAAAGCGTGGCATTCGCGAATCATGAACTATAATTAATTTTCGGAGCAGGATTTGGAAGAGTGTAAAAAAACTTACCGTTGGTTCCATATAATTCTCTACTATCGCTCAAAAAAAAAAGATTCAATGGACAAATCCGAGTTTGGGAGCTTGAATATACAGGTGTCTCAAAAAGAAACTTCAAGTTTCTCACGCATACAAGCAATAATAGGTTATGAAAAAGAAGGAAACGTCAATAAAACCATTTCAGCAAGAATTGTTAATTGCACATTACTCCCGGTGAAGTTCGATTTCAATCTTGACTTACACAAGAACATTTGGACAATGTAACCTTTGAGGTGATCGAATATTTTCCTTATGTAATGTAGATCGGGAAACAATAATATGTCATTATTTTCCAAAAGGAATTAAAATATAAATCAAACGCAATTACAAGGCGTTTCATGCTACAGGAAGTTCGGCGCATATGAGTAATATATAATCAAATGTATCGCATGCTTTACATCTTTGCGCCGAGATTTCAATTCACTTCTGTATTGAGTCACTCGATTCCGAATTCAATCGTCTGTTCTCAGTTAATTTCAGGATTTGTGCGATCTAGTTCGCAAAGTTGCGCAAGTTGGAATAATACGTTCAGTCTCCGAGTCTAAATCGCTGGAATATGTATTGAATTGATTATTATACTTATACTGTCTGTTGAGTCATTGAGACATTTTTGCTTTGTTCGTATTTTGCTGCAGGGTGATTTTGGTCGAATTGTCATGAAAAATGTAAAAAGGAAAATTCATTTTTAATTCGCTGCACGGATTGGCAGGTTTTTTAACAAAGTTCATTGCCGATAGGATTATATTTGTTACAATTGTTAAAACCCTGTGGCATTTTTCGAAGTATGAGAAGAATAATGATCTTATAATTATAATTGGAAATATCTAGTGGACATTGATGAGAAGAGCAAGAAAAAATCTCGAATCAGCGATTTTGGGAGAACAATTCCTTTCTTTCTTGTTTTAATCACTAGGCAATTAATTTAAAATGTACCTATAAATAATTTCCGATGATTATAATGAAAATTTCACGAAATAATTCGATGTACAGCTTTTACGCGCTTGAATCTATGTAACATTGTCAGTATGACAAGAACTGTGTCATTTTATTTTTATAAACTTCAAAAAATGGAATCACCGAATTATTTTGAATATTTCAGAGAACTCAATTTTATTTCTGTGCACCAAAACAGACTTCAGTGTTCATTGTCAGTTTGACAAATCCTGTCATTTTATTCTTATAAACTTCATAAAATGGGATCACCGCATTATTTTGAATATTTCAGAAAACTAAATTTTTTTCTGAGTACCAAAACGGACTTCATTGTTTATTGTCAGTTTGACAAGTAGGTATTGTCATTTTATTTTTATAATCATCAAAAACTGGGGTCACCGAATTATTTTGAAGATTTCAGGAAACTCAATTTTATTTCTGTGTACCAAAACAGACTTCAGTGTTCATTGTCAGTTTGACAAGTAGTGTCATTTTATTTTGATAAACTCCAAAAAATGAGATTACCAAATTATTTTGAATATTTCTGAAAAATCAATTTTATTTCTGTGTACCAAAACAGACTTCAGTGTTCATTGTCAGTTTGACAAGTACTGTCATTTTATTTTTATAAACTTCATAAAATGAGATCACCGCATTATTTTGAATATTTCAGAAAACTAAATTTTTTTCTGTGTACCAAAACAGACTTCAGTGTTCATTGTCAGTTTGACAAGTAGGTACCGTCATTTTATTTTTATAATCTTCAAAAACTGGGGTCACCGAATTATTTTGAAGATTTCAGGAAACTCAATTTTATTTCTATATACCAGAACCTACTTCAATATTTATTGTCAGTTTTACAAGTAGTGTCACTTTATTTTTATAAACTTAAAAAAATGGGATCACCAAATTATTTTGAATATTTCAGAGAACTAAATTTTATTTCTGTGTACCAGAACAGACTTCAGTGATAATTGTCAGTTTGACAAGTACTGTCATTTCATTTTTATAATCTTCAAAAAATGGGATCACCTCAATTTTATTTCTGTGTACCAAAACAAACTTCAGTGTTCGTTGTCAGTTTGAAAAGTAACTACTGCCATTTCATTTTTATAATCTTCAAAAACTGGGGTCATCGAATTATTTTGAAGATTTCTGAAAAATCAATTTTATTTCTATGTACCAAAACAGACTTCAGTGTTCATTGTCAGTTTGACAAGTACTGTCATTTTATTTTTATAATCTTCAAAAAATGGGATCACCTCAATTTTATTTCTGTGTACCAAAACAGGCTTCAGTGTTCCTTGTCAGTTTGACAAGTACTGTCATTTTATTTTTATAAACTTCAAAAAATGGGATCACCGAATTATTTTGAATATTTCAGAAAACTCAATTTTATTTCTGTGTACCAAAACAAACAGACATTCAGTATTCATTGTCAGTGCGACAAGTACTGTCATTTTATTTTTATAGCCTTCCAAAACTGGAATCATCGAATTTTTATGAATATTTCAGAAAACTTGATTTTTTTTCTGTTTACCGAAACGGACTTCAGTGTTCATTGTCAGTATGACAAGCACTGTCATTTCATTTCTATGAACTTCAAAGAATGAGATCACCGAATAATTTTGAATATTTCAGAAAACTTTTTTTTCTCTGTACCAAAACGGACTTTAGTGTTCTTTCTCAGTATGAAAAATGAATTTATTTCTATGAACTTCAAAAGATGGAATCAACGAATTATATTGAACATATCAGAAAAACTCAATTTTTTCTATTGGTGTTCCAATTTACTTTATTTAAGTTATGCTATGTCAACTTCGACAACTCCAGAAACGTAAAGTCTGAATGATAATTTTTTTATTATTGATCTGACAGGGGTAACTGCTTATAATGATAAAATATTGAGAGATTTTCAAATCCGTTTCACTGGCCACAATGTATCAGGATAGATATCTTGGTTCTGAAAACCTAAAACAAAAAATATTATAAAGCTAGAAAATCTTTCGAAATCATTACTCCCTCTATTTCTTACTACAATTCACTTAACTATATTTTCGATACCACCAATTTCGACTGTATTCTAGACGGAATGAGGATAATGAATTCACTATCATTGGAATAAAATTGATCGAAAATTCCTTTCAAGCTCATTTTCTTTTCAGATGTTACATCCATTAAGCTGGATTTCCGCATAACCCATTCATATTAACATTGAGTCCTCTTCAAATCAACACCTCATCGGTTCTCTTCAATTAGTTGACTGTAACATTCATCAACAATAATTAATATTCACTTCAGTAAAATGTATACCAAACGATTTGTAGTGTGATGTGGTTAATGATCAGACAGAGGTTCTTAATGAACTGAGGACTTTTATAATTGGACAACACTAACCAAACTTCTGCAATTGAAGCAGGTACTCATTCCATGTTTTATTGTAGAATGATTGATCGTTAACATATTATTCCAACAAGGAAGAACATATCAATTTCCAGCCCTCTGAATTCGATGATTACTTCTTCAAACTCCTGGGAAAAACCCACAATCGAAGTGTTGTATGCACAAGTTATTGAATCAAATCATACCATTCCATTACCGAACCTAACCAACCGTGACCATCTCCGCATAAAGAAAAAACATACAGACAACTTAAACAAGCCGCCAATGATAGGCATTAGGTATAACACAATTTTGAATCCGTTCGGTAATCTACAACGATCCACCCGGTGAAAGTATTCGGTCGAATCGGTATGATCTCCAGGCATCCTCCCATTATGAGGAGTATGGGATCCTTTCCCGTCAAAAGCCGGTATAAAAGCGTCAGTGATGGGGGTAACATCATCATTCGTTTCTTGTTCATCACAAAGCAAGCATGAAGCCATTCATTGTGAGTATCACGTGCCATCTTACGAGAACAACGACTTTTATTGATTTGTCGGTTTTAGTTTTTCTTATTCAATAATGTCTTCCTGAATAAGGTCTTTTTGGAAATGTATGTGTTTTAGGTAGTGAAACCGCCTCAAACTTGTCGTATTTGAAATGAGCTAGGGGATGATTTATTTCAGGGGTATTGATATAATACATTTTTGCTTTGAGACAACTCCGATATATATCTCCTTTCTCAAAATTAATTTTGTTACAGCTCACAACCTTAATATTGGCAGTCACCAGCGTAGCCTACGGCGGTGAGGCCAAAAAAGAGAACAAGAACACCAAGAGGGGACTGATAGACTTCGGAAATGGCCAAGATGGCGGTTATGGTGGCAGTTACTCACTTGGAAGTGGTCATGGAGGAGATCTTGGAGGATATGGAGGTGGTAGCTACGGTGGAGGAAGCTACGGAGGTGGAGGTTTCGGAGGAGCTGGTGGACTTGGAGGTGGATTTGGAGGAGGTTTCGGAGGCGGCATTGGAGGAGGTGGCGGAGCTACAGTTACCACCATCAACCGTGCAGTTCCAGTACTAGTTCCCCAGCCATACCCAGTAACTGTGAACAGACCAGTTCCCGTTCCAGTACCTCAAAGGGTCGAAATTCCAGTTCCACGTCCAGTCCAGATCGACGTGCCAGTGCCACAAAGAGTTGAAGTTCCAAGACCCGTTCCTTACACCGTGAACCGTCCAGTTCCTTACGCCGTCCGAGTTCCCGTTCAGGTTCCAGTGCGAGTTCCAGTTGAAGTATCTGTCCCACGACCTTATCCAGTAGAAGTACCACAACCTGTTCCAGTTAGGGTGCCCCAAGCTATTGTCGTCAATGTTCCCCAGCCAATCTACGTTGGAGGTGGTGGTGCTGGACTTGGCGGAGCCGGTCTAGGCGGAGGCTATGGAGGAGGTTTTGGTGGAGGTTATGGATCTGGAGAAGGTTTAAAGGGAGGTTATGAAGGTGGAAATGGAATCGAACAAAGCTACGGAGGTTCGTACGAATCCTCTGGAATCCATGGCATCGACAGCTCTTCCGGATACGGCAGCTACGGATCTGGAGGTTATGGTGGAGGTCAAGCCCTTAGTTTTGGAGGAAAGTACGACGCTGGCCAATCTTACTCGATCGGGGGATCTGATGGCGGATATGGCGGAAAAGGTTCGGCAGTAAGCCAATCCGTTTCCATTTCCCATGGGAGCTCTTATGGAAAATCTAGTTCAGGAGGTGACGGCGGTCACTATGGTGGTTCAAGCGGTGGTGCTACAAGTTATGCCAGTTTCAGTCTTGGAGGAGGCGGCTACAAACACTAGGAGTTGTTTGAATCAGTCTTTCATTGTACATCCATCAAAATGATTCTTGCTCATCTTCATCATTTCGAATATTCATTTTTCAAATTGTGATATTTTTCTAATTATATATTTTGTATTGATACTTAATCTAATATACTTTGATATTATCAAAAAAATATTATTTTGTTCCTCGATCTGACCATCAAAGTTCATTCTAATCCCAGCTAGAATTTAAGCCATGAAGTAACAGAATATAAAAAAGAAGCAAAGGGTCAAGGTAAAAAAAATTATACAAAAATCTGTATGTAGGTATTATAAAAATTTTAAAGATATTGTTTCGAATAATGTACCCCAGATAAAATTGGACGAACTGGAATCTATCTATTTTATTTAGACAATATACATAATGTACGTTATTATGTATAATTGCTATTTAATCACATTTTCTGTAACAGATTCAGCCGAAGTGATAAATGTGGATATAACTCGTACTATCTAGCCATTATATAAAAAAATTTAGAAAAGCACTGCCGTGAAGTCAGGAGCTTTTGAGCGCTCGTTCATCCACCTTGTAGGTAGATTCGCATTCTCCAGTTTTAGAAGCCAATTGAAAAGATTTTGACAGCTGTCAAAGAAAATTCAAACTAAGGCGAAAATCCAGACTTCACGTCAGTGCTTCAGGTGACCAATTTTTTTTCGATAATTCGCTAGAATTTTTTACGGTATCTATGGTCTTGGTGATGCGATCTGGACAAAATTTCCCACGTAGTTTGAATACATTATTCTTCATCTATGTACGGAATTTCATTCCAATCCAATCAGTAGTTTCGAAATTATCAGCAGAAAAATAGTTTGAACGGCTATATTTAAGGAACCCCTGGTCTAATTTTGCTCATTGATGAACGTAACCGGGAAATTCGCGATCCGAACCTATCCTAAAAATTTCAAGTCCCTAGGTCTTTCCGTTCGAAAGTTATAATTCTCTATGGTTTCTATGGTTCTGGTCATGCGATCTGGAGAAATGTAGCTTGAATATATCATTCCCCATTAGTATACTAAATTTCGTCACGATCGAATCGATAGTTTTGAAATTATCAAGAAAACTGAATTTCAAACGGCCATATGTACGGAACCCCTAGTATAATTTTGCTCTTCGATGAACGTGACCGCAACATTCAAAATCCACACCTATCCTGAAAATTTCAAGTCCCTAGGCCTTTCCATCACAAAGTTATAATTTTCTATGGTTTCTATGGTTCTGGTCATGCGAGCTGGAAAAAATTTTGCATGTAGCTTGAACACGTAATTCTCCATCTGAGTGCAAAATTTCACTTTGATCGGATCATTTGAGATTCGAACCTACCCTGAAAGTTTCAAGTTCCTAGGACATTCCGTTCGAGAGTTATCGTTTATGCGGCCGGCCGGATGGACAGACTCGAATTTTTCGACGGATTCGTCATCAGAGAATCGAACATAGTCGATTGAGACTATTTTCGGCTCAAAATTCGAAAAATACAGACATCGTGACGAAATGATATAGCCCTCGTGTAAGTAGTACGAGCGCTCAAAAACTATTCAATTTAGACAGGTATAATAAATCAGAAAATCTGGAAATTTCTTAAAATAACTAGACTCGGTTAAAGTAATAAAACTCAATAAATTCAAGTTTCTTTTACATGACAGATATTATTCCCAAAATGAATAAATATTTAGGTTAGGTTAGGTCAGCTGAGGTTAGGAAATTATATAAATCAATTCATAAACACGTGAACCCTGCAATCGCGGATAATTAAAGGGAGGTTGTTAGAGTGGGACATTTTTAATTAAAATTAAAATTTAACCAACTCCAACAAGCCATCATGAATAATATCTAGATCACGTGATTAATTAATTTAGTTAATATATATAGTCATTATGTATAATTGCTATTCTTTTATTACATAAAATTTGGAAGGTAGATTCCTTCTATAAACCAACATGAATGAATGATTAAAATTACAAAAAAATTGAAGATTTCACGGGATTGTTTGACAGTCATGGCCAGCACGTTCACCCATCCAGGTGTTGAAACGAAACAAAGCTGCTTGGCTTCAAATCTTATCAAACTCAAAAACTGTTCAAACCGTAATTCAACCGACACAATATCAAATTTGACCGGAATTCGGGTTTATGAAATTTTGTTCATTGGAAAATTTATTCTATGGTCATTTTGATTCGACATGAAACGACACTGTAGCGAGACTATCGAACCAAGGATTATGCAACGAACCACAGCTTCTATAAACCAAACCGGCCGTCAGTGTGAGAAATAATGTCATTTTACAGAATTGTTCTTCAAGAGATGGAATAGAAGAATTTCTTGACACCAGATCAGAAAACCTCAATTTCCTTTTCAGGTGAAGATGAATTTTTATATAACTCATTTCATCGATGCGCCGCATGTAGACATATTTCAGCAGTTTTTTTTTGACCAAAAATTTTTTATTCTTCTAGTTATACGAGAATATAGAAATTTGAAAACATCGCGAAGGAAGTCGAGCACTTTATTTACATTATAAGGGAATGCACATGGCAAAGTGAGATAACACGATCCAGAGTCGTATTGAAATATTGATGCCCAATATTTTCTACCCTTTCTTCAAATTGAATATTTTATATTATCAACTTCCGGCGAAATGATCTCTCTTGATGAAATCGAAAAAAAATCACCTTAAAAAACACCCTGTATAAAAATGACGTTGGGATTTCGAGATGTCTTTTTTGGGGAAGTTGAATTTTTTTAGACTAAAAGCTGCGACTATTGAATCTTCCTTAATCTACATATGCAAACTCAAAAGCAGCTTTCTTCGCGAATATTCCACTGGCCCGTAAATATTATCCACCTGGTTTAGCCCAATTATAATTTCGTTCGGTAATACTTTGGCCGATCCACTCGGTGAATCGCATCTGATTATGGGTCCTTTTTCCATAATCCGACGGTATAAAAGCTTCCAAAGATGGAGTAACATCATCATTCGTTCCTTGTTCTTCGCAAAACAAACATGAAGCCATTCATTGTGAGTATAACACCATCGCATTACCATTGAAACATCAACCACTAGGAGAGATGTCTTCTTCAACTTTCCACTCATTTAATATTAGTCGAATCTTATAGATTGTTCCAACAAATTATTCGTAAGAATATGATTTTATACCTAATTACTTTGTAGATCTCTCTACGAAGAAAAATTAAATGTAAGATAATATCCTTTGTTACAGCTTACAACCTTAATATTGGCAGTGACGAGCGTAGCTCTCTGCGATGAGGCCAAAAAACAGAACAAGAACACGAAGAGGGGATTGACAGACTTTGGAAATGGCCAAGATGGCGGTTATGGTGGCAGTTACTCACTTGGAAGTGGTCATGGAGGATATGGAGGTGGTAGCTACGGAGGTGAAAGCTACGGAGGTGGTGGTTTCGGAGGAGCTGGTGGACTTGGAGGTAGATTTGGAGGAGGTTTCGGAGGCGGCATTGGAGGAGGTGGCGGAGCTACAGTTACCACCATCAACCGTGCAGTTCCAGTACTAGTTCCCCAGCCATATCCAGTAACTGTGAACAGACAAGTTCCCGTTCCAGTGCCTCAAAGGGTCGAGATTCCAGTGCCACGTCCGGTCCAGATCGACGTGCCAGTTCCCCAAAGAGTCGAGGTTCCAAGACCCGTTCCTTACACCGTGAACCGTCCAGTTCCTTACGCCGTCCGAGTTCCCGTTCAGGTTCCAGTGCGAGTTCCAGTTGAAGTATCTGTCCCTCGACCTTATCCAGTAGAAGTACCACAACCTGTTCCAGTTAGGGTGCCCCAAGCTATTGTCGTCAATGTTCCCCAGCCAATCTACGTTGGAGGTGGTGGTGCTGGACTTGGCTCTGCCGGTCTAGGTGGAGGCTATGGAGGAGGTTTTGGTGGAGGTTATGGATCTGGAGAAGGTTTAAAGGGAGGTTATGAAGGTGGAAATGGAATCGAACAAAGCTACGGAGGTTCGTACGAATCTTCTGGAAACCATGGCATCGACAGCTCTTCCGGATACGGCAGCTACGGATCTGGAAGTTACGGTGGAGGTCAAGCCCTTAGTTTTGGAGGAAAGTACGAAGCTGGCCAATCTTACTCGATCGGGGGATCTGATGGCGGATATGGCGGAAAAGGTTCGGCTGTAACCCAATCCGTTTCCCATGGAAAACCCAGTTCAGGAGATTTTGCAGGTTACAATGGTGGTTCAAGTTACAGCCAAAGTCAAGATCTCAACCTTGGAGGTGGCCACTCATACTCTTTCGGTGGATCTGAAGGCGGTAAAGGACCAACTGTAAGCCATTCATCTTCAATTTCTCATGGAAGTTATTATGGAAAGCCTAGTTCAGGGGTTAGAAATCATCATGTAGGATCGAGAAAAGGTGCTACAAGTTTCGTTAGGATCACTTTGGGTGGAAGCAGCCACAAGCATTGAAATTGTCGATATTATATCATAGTCTAAATCTATCACAAAGAAATCTGCTCATCTTCATCATTTCGAATAATCTTCCTACATTATGTGATATTTTTCTTACTATGAATTTTTTATATTGATTTAATATATTGTACTGTACTGGTACTTTTGTAATGATTAACTCTTACCGACATTTCAGTTTTCTATTGAAAACCGTAAAATACTAGAACTCTACCTTACAGGCGTTCTTTTTAACTTGAAAATATTTCCTAGATAATCTTTGGCCAAGATCGTGATCGTATAGTGGTTTTAAAAAGGACTCTACGTTGTGTATGTAAGTATGTAACCCAAATTACGCTTGATTCAATAGGAGAGATTGACGAGAAAATAGGAAATTTAAAACACATATTTTTAGCACTCGAAACAAGAAAATAGTAAGGTTATTTCAGAGTGCCAAAAGGTGGGGAGGATAAAAAAAACTACCCAGACGGGGAAGAAAAAAAACAAACCTCCCTCCTTTTCTCGTTCATATACCATTAACTCACAAGTAAAAGAATATTCATAAACAGGTTGACCGGTGAGAATTCTCTCAAATGGTGTTTAAAAATGATTGAGTAGATTAAAGGCGGTAAATTGGGAGTTTTACTTCGCAGGGGTCAAACTATCATGTGACGATTGATGAGCTCCCACGTTGCAAGGAGACGGGAATGCGACAGTGTCCTTGTTATATATATTTCCAATCGTTGGGCGAAGCCTTAATTAATTTTTAGGTTGCGTCGTTCGATAGTTATCTCCCTGGTCAATAATCCCATCAAGTATTAGATAAACCATATTAGCAGTAAACGATATAACCAGTCAATATTATAGACAGTAAACGAAATAAACAATAAACGATATATGCAGTGGATGGTATAGATAGTAAACGATATAAGCAGTCAATCATATAAACAATAAACGAGGAGTCATAACGGATTATAATGCGTGGAGAGTAGCTTTTTAAAATGCTCAATCAATATAAGGTGATGAAACATAATGCCGACAATGGTGCTTATGGATATCCTTGCTATTTGCTGCAAACTACAACGATTACATAATATCATTTGAAGAATATTGCAAAACCTTATAATTAAGGTGATTTTTAAGCATTCGTTTTACATTCAAATTCTTTTGTGAGAAGCACTTGGGAATTTAATACATATGGTCAGTTAGAATCATTAAATAATATGGAATAGACTTGATAATGAAGTATGAAAATTGGATACAAAACAATACACAAGAAGCAAACCAACATGGAAAAAAAATACGTTGAGTAGGAGCAAATGGCCTCTTGTGAATTGAGGATAAATGATATGAGATAAACACATGGGGTAAATATTGGACCCTGTTGAAGACAAGTGTAGCAAATTAGGAGAATATCTGAATGATAAAGTTGTAATTATAAAATATTGTTACTCACATGACAATACCAAAGTATCTCTTCCACCCTCGAAAGTTTAAGATCAAACTAACTCACAATCCTACCCTCGTTTTTCATGAAAAACCGAGCAGCCAGGAAAAAATCAACAACCCTCTAGAGCAAAAACTCCCAAGCAAGCGCTCTAGAATTTTCAGGTTAAAATCGTAGATCGATTTGTATAGAAAGACTCTGTGGTTATTTTTCTCTCGGATGGACTCAGCAATCCGACTCCCTAATGTACGTGATAATGTGGATTTTTGTACGGATAATGAAAATGGCGGGCGCAGACGCCAGATCGGTTCAGTATGCGTTAATAAATAAAAAAATTAAAATACATTCACTTATATTTTATCATACCAAACCAACGTGTCAGTGCATACAAAGACTCATCAAGTGGACTCAATGTTCCAAAAAGTCATTGATTCACCGAACTACCAAATTTTACATTTGTTTATTGGATTCATATTCGAACTCCTTGGACAACTGAACGCTTCAGCAAACTCAATACTATTCTGCATAAGTACGTTCACCCGTACAGATCCTGGACTATGAACATCGTTCTTCATTAGGTACTCTTGATGTCCGCGAGTGCTAGTATGACACCATGTCTAAGAAGAACAAAATAAAAAAATTATATCTAGAAATGTGAGTGAATTCTAATAAGAAATACTAAAGTATGAATAAGAAGAAGAGTGATAAATGGAAATCAGATCATATCTGGGGAGATGACTTATTCCAGAAGATCAATATAGATTAGCTTAAGTTAGGACAGTGTTGAAACTATTCTTGAAATGAATAAATATTGAGGTTAGGTTAGGTTAAGTTAGGACAGAGTTGGAACAATTCTTAAGATGAATCAATATTTAAATTAGGTTAAATTAAGTTTAGTTAGGACAGTGTTGGGACAATTCTTAAAATGAATTAATATTTCATGCTCTCAAAGGGCACAAAATATGCGACACTTGTTTTTAGGACATCCAAGTTCCTGTCGATCAAACATATCCGATGAAGTTCAATAATAACGTCTGTCTTGGGATTGTTTAAAAGAATTTTAAAATATCGGTTATTCGTACTATATGTTTCATTTTTAATGAAGGTTAACAACGTGGCAACGTTATGCGCGGCGATAACCCAAATTCGAGAGAGTGTAGAAATATTCTCTACATTGTGTTATGACTGTTATTTGTGTGCAGTTTGATTTGAAGAAAGTGTATTAAATTCGAATGTAAGTAACTTACCTGTCATAATTTCAATTTTTGAATATTTTCCATTGAAATTCTAGAATGACTCTTGATGGTTTTCAAAGATGGCAAACTAGTTTTTATGCAGATTTTTTCAAACGGGATCGGGAGTGAACGGGGGGGCTGAGTGGGTGAGAATTTAAAAAAACGTTAGGAAAATCTTGATTTCAAAACATCTGATTGTCGATCGTTATTGCATCGATTACAATAGGAATATGTAACGAAAAACGTGTAAATCGAATCCAGTCCCGGCTTCAGGTTCGCCCATCTTAACTATGATCATTTTTTGGAATTTTTTTTCATTTTTCATTTCTGATCCCACACTGATACACAGGTGTGAGGTTAGGTTAGTTAAAATTTGAAGTATTGTGTAAAATTTTTTTTTACTTTAAAAAAAATTATTGATGATTCTCTATACTTTTCAATGTAGCAAATTATTTTTTATGCAGATTCCCACGTTTTATTTCCCAAATTTTCCAAAAAAAATGTTTTTCGAATTTTTCTCAATTGTTTTCGAGAGTGCCATCATCGATCTTCATATTTCTGACATTTCCACGAGTGAACGTTCCCGTTTGAAAAATCTGCATAGATGCTTGTTTGCCATCATTGAAAACCATCAAGAATCATTTTAGAATGCTAATTTTTAATGAAAAATATCTGGAAATTGAAAAATACGAGTGGGCGTTAAATTAAAACTTTACAATCTTATTTTAAAGTTCCACTTACACTGCCAACAGCAATGAAGAACAACTGAGATGTAGTGAAATCTTCGAATCCAGGTAATTTTTCAACTTCAGACTTCCCTATTTCATTTTTTTTAAATGCCCGATATGCAATACTCAATCCACCATTGTCTGCTATATTTTCGCCTCTTGTTTTCCACCCAGATACCTGAAAAATCACAATATTTTTTCGTTCCTATTGGGAATAATTTTTTAAATTATTTATTCCTCCAAAAAAAAATCATCTGGATTTACAGGGGTTACTCCATCCTGTTTCTACAGAATCTTCTTTGAAATACACTATTTATTATACATACTTTCGCTTTCACTCCTTGTATTGTCAAATTATTATATTGTTCAACAAAACACCGAGTTTTCTTGTTGAATATAGCTGTGGATTTTTCAGACCACCATTGGCCGTAGTTTCCATATTTATTGTATTGTACGCCTAGAAATCGTTTCCTATATTAGTCCTTGAAATAAAAAAAAAAGTTAGAAATTTATTTAACTTACCTCTAGTGTCATATGTATGGGTTAGTTCGTGACCCATCAGAAAACCAATCACGCCGTAGTTCAAGACGCTAAAAAATACTCAATCATCGAAGAGACATCAAAAAATAACGAATGATCTCACTCTATTCCTAAATCGTACATAGGAAACGTGAGAATAGCCAGTGGGAGAACTGTAAAGATAAATGGTCATAAGTATAATAATAATGCAGGAGGTCTCTTCACCGATTCTATTATCGCTCAGCGGTGTGTTTCAACACGAAATTCGACTGAAAGTCATCTTCGATGAGTCCTGAATACCTACCAATCGCATTGATTTGAAACATATTGTAGGCATTCGCTGTAAGGGGGTTGTGAGGAAATTCTTCTTTCTTGCCCCTTCGGTTCCTAAGCGCTTCGTAATGTTTGATACTTTCCAATTCAATAATTTGCAATGTATTGTGGAGATAGGTAGTTGATTTGATCTCTATCTGAAAATTAGGAGAATTCTCGATTATCGCGACTATGAAGGTTTTCTTCCACCTACGTTCCTGTAAAATTGTTCCAATTGTCCTTTCTCGAATAACCACTCAGGTATTCCAATGAAACTAGTACTGTATTCTAATTTTTCCAAATTTGAGGCTCTTGTGGTCTCATCCAACCAATCTGTCGTTCGAATGCGTTCCCTCAACTCTTCTTTCAGTTGGTCCACCATGAGTTTCACCTTGTAATGCAAAGAATATTGAGACTTTTTTTGGATTATCCCGGAAATAATCCTACCTTTTGGCCAGTGGAAGTTTGGAAGCCTTTTTCCGCAACTCCGTAAGTTACAGCGAAATGCATTTTTGACGATACTTCTCTCACGCAGTAGGGTTCTCTGCAAAACAATTTATTCATGTTTTTTTTTATTCATATTTAAATAAAAAAATGTTTTAACCTTTGACCAATACATTTCTTATCTGTATTGGTTTTTATCGGTTTGAGAAAAAATAGCAGAATTAACTTAAGACTTCATTTCTATAACAATATCTGGGAGAACTTTTCTATAACCTTTTTAACAACTTCAACTCATACTAACTACTCATCTGTGTTGACAGTTGACATACAAGATGGCTGTCTCAAGCCGTCAACATAAAATAACATATTCTTCTTTATTATTACTGGCATATGTACTACATTGTTTACAACAATCTGCTCTTCACAAAATCTTTCTACACTCTCGAAACTTCAAGAAATACATAGGCGTCGATAACTTTTTTTTTGGTGTAATCAAAAAATATAGTTAAATCAGAAATGATAACCTAAAAATGTAATACTCACAGGGCTCTTTTGGAAAGGTTCTTTGTTCTTCGGTGAGGATTTACAGTGTGTCTTATAAAATGATCCAAATGGGTGTACCTCGCCATGGGCTCCACAATCAGCCACCATAAATAAAATTCGATATGTGTTTCTGGTGTACTGTAAATAAATGTTAAAATATCCAACAAATAGGGTTTGTTGGTCGTTCCTCTAACATACAGTAGGTCGCGTTGAAAATCGATGGTGACGCCTTCTATACCATCGAAAATGAGTCCAACAAAAGTTTCCAAAAATCGTGGTTCTGTTCGATTTATCTCCTTGATCGTATGGTGGTCAATTTCTTCTTGCAGCTCATGGAATTTGTACGACTGGTGATATGGTGATCTGGGACGTGTTTTAGTGCCTCGATTTCGACAAATATAATCGGTGATGTTCTTGATTATGTTCACCGCTTCGTCAAGTGATTCTTCGGATGGAATTTCGTTAGTCACGTTGTGGATAATTTGACCAACAACGTATTTGAGGATTTTTTCATGTTTTTTGAACACCTTTTTTTCGCTGGAAAATTTGAATCGATAAAGTTTTACAAAATATATTCATTTATCAATTTTGGGGAGACAACCAGTAAATTTTCAGCGTTACCTCTCAGTAGAACAACGTGTTGCGGGTCTGCCAATGTACATCAAACTTTCGGACGTATCGAAACGATTTCGCAGCACGTTCAATGATAAAAAAGCCTCCATTGAAGATATTTTTCTCAATTTTGATACAGTCCTCTTCCAGTCGAACGTGTAGTCGCCGATCGTTTCATTGTTGAACAAGGTTGGAACAATTGGTAGATCCACTTTTTCGAGGTACTCGAAAATTGTAGTAAATCCCAATGCTTCCATACTTTCTGCGAATGGTGCAAAACACATTGAAGACGTTTTTCAGTTTCATGCAAAAATGTGGTAACTTAATTCTATTGGCCTTCTTGCGCGCTTGTTTCTATGAACAAGAACATATCCTGCTGAAATTTTGTGTCTTCATAAGGAGTATCGATGAAATGCGTTTTATGAAAATTCAGATTAACACCACGTGAAAAAAAAATTGAGTTTTTCTGATCTGGTATTGAGAAATTTGACAGTTCTGTGATTCGATCTTTGAAAGTATCGATTTTATAAAATGTCATTATTTGTCATACTGACAACTGACAGCTAGTTTTGTGACTCCTATCCAAACACAATCTGTAGAACATTCTCTCAAACTTCAGAGAAACATCACTTTGTTGACACGTGTCGAAATGTTAAAAGTTTAATTTCTATAAAAACCTGGGTCGTAACGTGTGACGTTTTAATTTTCTATAATAATTCCACAGATTACAGATGCTTGATATTCAACTATCTGTAATCTGTGATTCTTTCAATGATCATGGAAAGTTTCATCGAAGATAATCCATTTGGAACTGTCATTTCTCCACAATTTCCTCTATCAAAGAAAATATTGTATAGGTACAACATGAAGTTGCAACTTGTTGCCCAAATGTTTTTACTCACTCCTATCCAAACACGATCTGTAGAACATTCTGCTCTGCTTAACTGGTGAAATATCATTTATATCATCTTTTCTCGACAAAAATTCTTGTGCAGCTTTATTTATTCTTCGTGCCACATCCCCGAATTTGGAAAACGACTTATATCCAGGGAATAAAGGATGTTCTCTCGACCATTTTCCACAAGTGTATTCGAAGAAATCTCGGCAGGGATCGACGTTGGAATTCATCGAAAGTTTCAGGTAAGCCGCAGATCTTATACATTCATCTGTTTCGCAATAAATTACTGGCCATTTGAGACCATCTGAAGAAAATAAATAACACACATTCTTCAAGATGCAATCTGCTTGTTGTGATGAGTTATTTTTTTATGTTACAGGATTAGTTTAATTACTTACATAGTATTGCGAAAATGAAGAGACAACTGATAAGGACCATGCAGATGAATGTCAATACCTTGGTAGAAATTTTATAGTGCTCCAAGTTTTCATAACTGAAACTCTTTTATTTTCACTCCGCTCAAATTATCATTGTATGCAGCTTACCGTTTAAATTCTGTTCTTACTTCTACTATTCTTTGCAAATTGTTCATTTTACTATTTTCAAATGGCAAATCTGATTTATTCGTTTCTTTTTCATTCATTGCTCGTTTTTATTATTATTCCACGGTTTTCCAAGATTTTCAATGGTTTGAATTTGGGTAGGTGTGAAAGTATGAAAATATTCAAGAGGATTGGATAGACTCCACTGAATACGAGCGATATACGATAGACTAATTGAAATAATGTCCAACACATGAGTATTTCATTCCATTCAATCGAACTTAAAGTACTTTCGAAACTTCACTAGTTTCATAATGTTTTTATGTTGAAAACAGCACAATCAAAAACATTATCGTATCGATTCTTGATACAAATTACTTCTTGACCTAACAAAAAACTCAATTTCGAGTAGATTCGACGAGAAGTTTTTTTTTTATAAACAGTGATATATTCAAATTTACTATTACAGTTTTTCTTTTTCTTTTTTCGTAGTTGCCTTAGGTGGAAATAGTTTCAAGGTTTGTCTTATCATTCCAACTGTATCATCATTACTTGTAGCAATAACACAGTTCTTTTCAAAAAAATTTATTAATCCTAAATTAACAAATCACACTATTATCACACTGGGGTTTTCTGTTTTAACAGAAAAGGTATCATACGTTCACTTGAGTGAAAAAAACGCAGATAATTATAGAGAGCTATTGGTGAGAATGGTACAACATCTTCATTTCTCACCAAATCTTACATTTATCCACAGGGTTCATTTTCGAACCATGGCGACAGTGAAATGCCTTCGCGAAATCTTCAGAATTACTCACAGCCATGTTAACTCTCACTTGATTGGGACAATGGACGTCTTGCTCCAGCTGAGTCTCAATATCGGACACCGTAGCGGTTTCGCACCAGATCTGCGATAATGAATGAAAAATATGGAAAAATAAAATTGAGAACAGCACAAATTGAAAAAATTTTTGACAGCTGTCAAAAAATGACATGTTGAATAAATGACAGCTGTCAAAAAATGACAGCTGTCGAAAAAGGACATGTTGATAAAATGACAGCTTTCATAAATGACATGTTGAAAAAATGACAGCTTTCGAAAAATGACATGTTGAAAAATTACAGCTGTCAAAAATGACAGCTGTAAAAAAATGACAGCTGTAAAAAAATGACAGCTGTCGAAAAATGACAGCTGTGGAAAAATGACATGTTCTAATAATATTTGCAGATGATTTCGTTTATGTAAGGTAAACTTTTGGTTGGGTAAGGGAGTCAAAAAAAAATCGAAGCGAGTTAAATATATGAAGAGGAAAACTTACGCTTGCAAATGCTATAAAAAACAATTGATTATGTGTAAAACTATCGAATCCTGGTAATTTCTCTTCCAAACCGAAACGTTTTCTGTAATTTTTATAGGCAGTGAAGGCGTGGTTCAATCCACCATTATCAGCAATGTTCTCACCAAGAGTTCTTCGTCCTGAAACCTGCAACAAATTGAGGATGAAAAACAGAGAATAAAAATTTTTCAATAATATTTATTCTTTCACCGAAACTGTTTATTCTTTTCATAAATGTATTTTTTTTATGTTGGCACTTACTACTCCATCTACTCCGGGAATGGTAATGTTGTCGTACTGATCGATGAAGCATTGCGTCATCGTTTCGAACGTTTCTATGGTTCCATTCGACCACCATTGTTTGTAATTTCCGTATTTATCATGTTTTCTCCCTGTGAAGAATTGAAATGGACTCAAAACATCATCACGAATAGTCAATTAAGCGAATTCACATTCGAAGTTGATCCATATTTTTTATATATACATGTGGCAACGTCGCAATTTTTTTCTGAGAGATACTCTGAGTTTTATCAGGACGAACAACGGAACGTCTCGATGAAATTTGTTGAAGATTCTGATATTTAATGATTCCAGAAATTTCCGTTTTTCCCATATACGTGGCAAAGTTGCATTTTGTCGAAAGAAGTCTCATTACCCTTCTATGTAATAAAGGGGTAAATCTCACATAATTGAGGAACAAAAAAGAAAATTTTTCAATTTAAAAAAAAAATGTGAATTCCAGAAATTTCCGTTTTTTTCATATACGTGGCAACGTAGCATTTTTGCAAAGGAGTCTGATTACCCTTTCATGGAATGAAGTTCTATTTTTAGGAAATCTTACATAATCGAGGAACAGAAAAGAAAATTGTAGAAAATTCGTGAACAGTTTTTCTGATTTCCTCCAAATTTCAATGAGATTCTGGAAAATTCGATATTTTGAGATGCGGTGACCCCACTTTGAAAAAAAAAAAATCGTGAATTCCAGAAGTTTCCGTTTTTTCCATAAATGTGGCAACGTCGCATTTCTTCAAAAGCAGTCCCATTACTCTTTTATGAAATGAAGTAAGATTTTTTTGAGAAATCTCAATTCTAGAAAATTCGTAAACTGTTTTACTGATTTTCACCAATTTTGATGAGACTGGAAAATTCGATATTTTGGGATTAAGTGATTCTGAAAGAAAAATTTTTCCAATATTGGAAAAAAAATTGTGATTTCCAGAAATTTCCGTTTTTTTCATACACGTGGCAACGTCGCATTTTTCCAAAGGGGTCTGATTACCCTTTAATGAAATGAAGTAAGATTTTTCGGGAAATCTTACATAATTGAGGAAGAAAATTGTAGAAAATTCGTAAACCGTTCTTCTGATTTCCTGCAAATTTCAATGAGCTTCTGGAAAATTGGATATTTTGAGATGCATTGACCCCACTTTGAAATGTATTGATTCTCAAAAAAAAAAAATTTCCAATATTAAAGAAAAATTTGTGAATTCCAGAAGTTTCCGTTTTTTCCATAAATATGGAAACGTCGCATTTCTTCAAACGCAGTCTCATTACTCTTTTATGAAATGAAGTGAGATTTTTTGGAAAATCTCAATTCTAGAAAATTCGTAAACTGTCTTACTAATTTTCACCAATTTTGATGAGAATCGAAAATTCGATATTTTGGGATAAAGTGATTCTGAAAGAAAAACTTTGCCAATATTGAAAAAAAAATTGTGAATTCCAGAAATTTCCGTTTTTTTCATATACGTGACAACGTCGCATTTTTCCAAAGGGGTCTGATTACCCTATAATGAAATGAAGTAAGATTTTTCGGGAAATCTTACATAATTGAGGGACAAAAAAGAAAATTGTAGAAAATTCGTAAACCGTTCTTCTGATTTCCTGCAAATTTCAATGAGCTTCTGGAAAATTGGATATTTTGAGATGCAGTGACCCCAATTTGAAATGTATTGATTCTCAAAAAAAAAAAATTTCTAGAGTTCTAGAAGTTTCCGTTTTTTCCATGAATGTGGCAACGTCGCATTTCTTCAAAAGCAGTCCCATTACTGTGTAATGGAATGAAGTAAGATTTTTTGGGAAATCTCACATAATTGAAGAACAAAAAGGGAAATTCTAGAAAATTCGTAAACTGTTCTTCTGATTTCCTCCAAATTTCAAACAAAAAAGAAAATTCTAGAAAATTCGAAAACTGTTTTACTGATTTCCACCAATTTTGATGAGACTGGAAAATTCGATATTTTGGGATGAAGTGACCGATATTAAAAAAAAAATTTGTGAATTCCACATATTTCCGTTTTTCCCATATACGTGGCATCGTCGCATTTTTTCAAAAGTCTGATTATCCTTTTATGAAATGAAGTAAGATTTTCCGGAAAATCTCACATAATTGAGGAACAAAAAAGAAAATTGTAGAAAATTCGTAAACCGTTCTTCTGATTTCCTCCAAATTTCAAACAAAAAAGAAAATTCTAGAAAATTCATAAACTGTTTTACTGATTTCCACCAATTTTGATGAGACTGGAAAATTCGATATTTTGGGATGAAGTGACCGATATTAAAAAAAAATTTGAATTCTAGAAATTTCCGTTT
Organism: Aphidecta obliterata; assembly: GCA_963966015.1. Classification (NCBI taxonomy): domain Eukaryota; kingdom Metazoa; phylum Arthropoda; class Insecta; order Coleoptera; family Coccinellidae; genus Aphidecta; species Aphidecta obliterata. The sequence continues at coordinate 43,355,692 of OZ014429.1, read as the reverse complement.
TTCGCATATACGTGGCAACGTCGCATTTTTTCAAAAGAAGTTCTCTTTATGTAATGAAATAAGATTTTTTTAGAAATCTTACATGATTGAGGAACAACAAAATTTTTTCTTCGTTATTTTTCTCACCATTATTGTCGAAGCCGTGGGTTAATTCGTGCCCAAGTACGCTCCCGATGGATCCATAATTAAGAACTCTGAAAGGAAATCGAATAATTTTTCATGAACAGGAAAAAAATTCCATAAAGCTCACTCTAAACCCAAATGGTACATCGGATATGTCAAGAATGCCAGAGGTACAACTGGAACAAAGTATTATGCATCAACATCTCGAAAAAAATATGAAAAAACACACAAAAACTCACTTATCGAGTTATCTGAGAAGGAATTGTAAGCGTTGACCTCTGTAGGGTTAACCGCGAATTCTTTTTCATTGTAATCTCTCAATTTGGCCAGATTCTTCGGCATTTCCCGCTGGACAAGACTCATCATGTTTTGAAGGAACGTATCTTCGTGGAGTTCCAGCTAAAAAACGATAATACAATATATGCGATTCCACTTCCGAAGTGTCTGAAGCAGGAGCTACCCGATATTCAAATGAAAAACTCACATCTTTGTAGTACTCTTCAAGTTTTCCCTCTTCGAACAGCCAAGTGGGAAACCCAATGAAGCTATACATGCTATTCGATTTTTCAAGGGTGGCCATTTTGGTCTGTTCGTCCATCCAACTGAGATGTTCAACACTCTCTTGGAAGGCCGCCCTTATATCGTCCAGCATATTTTTCACCTTGCATAAAAATCATGAATATAATGGAAATTATTCGGTGCTCATATGGGTAAATGAAATTTAACGAGAACATTAAAATTTACCTTCAATCCACTTTTATTAGCGAATGTTTTGTCAGCAATACCATAAGTAACAGCCATTCCCATAAAAGAATTCACCAACTCCACACACTCGACTGATCTGAAATTCATTAATTTTCTGAATTATTCAAAACACAATGGCTACACTACTAATTTATTTCCAACACTCAAATAATGTATCTGCACGCGCGCTATTAAGTCCTATACTGTGTTCTCTTATTGGAAGGGAACAATCGTGAAGCTTCCCGATGTCTCCAGTATTCTCTCGAAGATTCGCGGTCGTTCTATTCGGTTCTAGAAGGTCCTGCTTAAGTTCGTTACAGTATTAATAAAAATTTTATCTTTATTTTGGGTTTTTTCAATGAAAATATCGTTAAATTTACCTGGATTTAGAATTGGTGTCCGAAGAAGAATAGAGCACTTCAGCTTCCTTCGATATGTATTCTATAACTTCGGTTGTAGTGTTGAGTATCATATCAAAGACCACGGTCCACCAGAGGTACAACTCGAGGTAAATGTCTGAAGTGTCCAGTAGGTAAGACATGGCATGGAAAAGATACCATTTTTCCTCGTCCACCAGGTACAAAGGGTCTTGGTCGAAATCGATCGTCACATTCTCTATATCCCTGAATAATTCCCCAACATATCTCCGTAAAAAATCCGACATATTCTTGTTGATACTATCAGTGGTGAATTTATCAATTTCTTCTTGGAGATTCGCGAATGTGCAGTTAACAGGCTGAGATGATAACGACGTGTAGTTATCAGTTAGCTGCAATAAAAAAAAATTAAACACTCCCCTGGAAAAAATTATATTCAGTTGGTACCTCGTAAATTGTGTTGGTGATGTTGTTGATAACGAAGACGGCTTGATCCAAGACCCCTTCAGATGGTTTTTCTCCAGTAGAATTGTTTATTAATTGCATCATAACATATTTTATCACTTTCCCCCTTATTTTATCCTTCAACTCTCTTCTTTTAGATTCTGATGCTTTGTTTTTCTCGAGGAACTTGAATTTATCTTCTACGATGGTACTTCGGAAAGGACTGAAATTCAATAGAATGTGATAATTTTTATTCTCGGTAATAGAAATAATTTCTTCAACGTTATTTTAACAACATGCAATCCGGAAAAAAAATGAAATGTTGATCGATCCATGAGAACACTCCAAAACCCGTCTAGACATCGACGAAATGGGATGGTCGATGTCTGCTTGTGGCACCTTGTCGATTAACTGCAAAGTGGACAAAAAAAAAATTGCTTGGACAGAAACAATCGTAAGAAAAAAGGGCAGTCAAATTGAAATAGGAAAGTATTGAAAAAAAATATAAATGAAAAAAGGATGTAACAAAAAACACCAATCCATGATTTATACCAAATGTAAAAAACTAATGAAAATGAGAGAGAAGACAAAGAATCCACGAACACGAAATAAACCAATTTGTATTTATTATTGACCAATCTCCATATGGAAGAATCAAAGAAATATTGATTGAATAGAAACCAAAAATCGAAAAGTATATGCAAAAGACAAATAAGAGAAAATTTTCAATCAACAAATAAAGCAATTTATTGAGAACAAAAATCTTCATAAGTATTGAGAAGGGAAGAATAAAAATGAAAAAGGGTGTAACACAAAACAACAATCCATGGTTTATACCTAATGTAAAAAACTAATGAAAATGAGAGAGAAGACAAAAAATCCATGAACACGAAATAAAATAATTTGTGAGATTAATTTTTGACCAATCTTCATATCGAAGAATTGAAAAATTATTGAATGAACAGAAACCAAAAGTCTGATCCCCCTTTTATGAAATGAAGTAAGATTTTTTGAGAAATCTTACATAATCGAGGAACAACAACAAAAATTGTCGAAATAGCGTGAACCGTTTTTCTGATTTCTACCAATTTCAATGAGCTTCCGAAAATGTAGTGACCCCACTTTGAAATGTATTGATTCTGAAAGAAAAATTTTTTTCAATATTAAAAAAAAAGTTGTGAATTCCAGAAATTTCAGTTTTTCCCATATACGTGGCAACGTCGCTTCTTTTCCAAAGACGTCTGATCACCCTTTTATGAAATGAAGTAAAATTTTTTGAGAAATCTTACATAATCGAGGAACAAAAACAAAAATGGTAGAAATGTCGTAAACCGTTTTTCTGATTTCTACCAATTTCAATGAGCTTCTGGAAAATTCGATATTTTGAGATGTAGTGATCCCACTTTGAAATGTATTGATTCTGAAAGAAAAAATTTTTTTAATATTGAAAAAAAATTGTGAATTCCAGCAATTTCCTTTTTTCCCATAAACGTGGCAACGTCGCTTCTTTTCCATAGAAGTCTGGTCACCCTTTTATGAAATTAAGTAAGATTTTTGGAGGAATCTTACATAATCGAGAAACAACAACAAAAATTGTGGAAATGTCGTAAACCGTTTTTCTGATTTCTACCAATTTCAATAAGCTTCTGGAAAATTCGATATTTTGAAATGTACTGACCCCACTTTGAAATGTATTGATTCTGAAAGAAAAAATTTTCCAATATTGGAAAAAAAAATGTGAATTCCAGAAATTTCCGTTTTTTTCATATACGTGGCAACGTAGCATTTTTCCAAAGTAGTCTCATCACCCTTTTATGAAATGAAGTAAGATTTTTCAAGAAATCTTACATAATTGAGGAACAAAAAAGAAAATTGAAGAAAATTCGTAAACCGTTTTTTTTATCTCCTCCAAATTTCAATGAGCTTCTTGAAAATTGGATATTTTGAGATGCAGTGACCCCACTTTGAAATGTATCAATTCTCAAAAAAAAAAAATTTTCCAATATAAAAGAAAAAATTTGTGAATTCCAGAAGTTTCCGTTTTTTCCATAAATGTGGCAACGTCGCATTTCTTCAAAAGCAGTCCCATTACTCTTTTATGAAATGAGGTAAGATTTTTTAAGAAATCTCAATTCGTAAACTGTTTTACTGATTTTCACCAATTTTGATGAGACTGGAAAATTCGATATTTTTGGATGAAGTGGTTCTGAAAGAAAAAATTTTCCAATATTGAAAAAAAATTGTGAAATCCAGAAATTTCCGTTTTTTTCATGTACCTGGCAACGTCGCATTTTTCCAAAAGAGTCTGATTACCCTTTTATCAAATGAAGTAAGATTTTTCAAGAAATCTCACATAATTGAGGAACAAAAAAGAAAAATGTAGAAAATTCGTAAACCGTTCTTCTGATTTCCTCCAAATTCCAATGAGCTTCTGGAAAATTCGATATTTCGAGATGCAGCGACCCCACTTTGAAATGTATTGATTCTCAAAACAAAATTTTCCAACATTAAAAAAAAATTTGTGAATTCCGAGAGTTTCCGTTTTTTCCATAAATGTGGCAACGTCGCATTTCTTCAAAAGCAGTCCCATTACTGTTTTACGAAATGAAGCGAGATTTTTTAGGGGATCTCAATTCTAGAAAATTCGTTTCCTGTTTTACTGATTTTCACCAATTTTGATGAGACTGGAAAATTCCATATTTTGGGATGAAGTGATTCTGAAAGAAAAAATTTTCCAATGTTGGAAAAAAAATTGTGAATTCCAGAAATTTCCGTTTTTTCATACGTGGCAACGTCGCATTTTTCCAAAGGAGTCTGATTACCCTTTTATGAAATGAAGTAAGATTTTTCGAGAAATCTTACATAATTGAGGAACAAAAAAGAAAATTGTAGAAAATTCGTAAACCGTTCTTCTGATCTCCTCCAAATTTCAATGAGCTTCTGGAGAATTCGATATTTTGAGATGCAGTGACCCCACTTTGAAATGTATTGATTCTCAAAAAAAAAATTTCAAACATTAAAAAAAAATTTGTGAATTCCAGAAGTTTCCGTTTTTTCCATAAATGTGGCAACGTCGCATTTCTTCAAAAGCAGTCCCATTACTCTTTTATGAAATGAAGTAAGATTTTTTAGGGGATCACAATTCTAGAAAATTCGTTTCCTGTTTTACTGATTTTCACCAATTTTGATGAGACTGGAAAATTCCATATTTTGGGATGAAGTGATTCTGAAAGAAAAAATTTTCCAAAATTGGAAAAAAAATTGTGCATTCCAGAAATTTCCGTTTTTTCATACGTGGCAACGTCGCATTTTTCCAAAGGAGTCTGGTTACCCTTTATGAAATGAAGTAAGATTTTTCCACACGAATATAACAATTTGCGAGTTTCATTATTTACCAATCTCCATTTCGAAGAATAAAAAAAAATTTTGATTGAACAGAAAACAAAAGTCAAAAAATATATACAAAAAGACTACATAATTGAATTGAAGAAAGAAATGTTTCAATCAACATATAATGCAATTCATCGAAAACAAAATCTTCATAAGTATAGAAAAACGGAGAATATAAATGAAAAATGTATGTCTCACAAAACAACAATCAAACATATAACTGATGTAAAAAACTAATGAAATTGAGAAATAGGACAAATAAGCCATGAACACGAAATGAACAAATTTGTAAGAGTTATCGTTCATCTCCACATCGAAGAATAAAAAAATATTGATTGAACAGAAACACAGAAACGAAAGATATACTTTATACTGAAGAAATAGCGGATCTCCTCTAGGACTATGTGAGACGCTTATTTGATCATATATGTTCTGTGTAGGATTTGTAACTGTGTCCTTACGCCATCTAAGACACTGTTTACTGTTTACCCAAAAATGATTGGTGGAATACTACTTCAGCTCGGAAAATTATACGTGTAACACATCTAAAGTAGAAATAGTATTGTTGGAACATGATTATTGACTAATCGAAGCTTTTTGTATTCATTCCTCGTTCTTCAAAGCACCAGTGAACCATAAAATGATACCATATATTGTGCAATTGTAACCAATTTGTTTATCAATGTACCACCGATCGATCCAAGGTCTGTTATACCTCTTGCGTCTATAACACAATCGACCGTCGGTCAGTAACACTTACCTTGGTAAAGGACACTGATTTCCAGGACTTCCGATGTACATCACATTTTCCGAAACGTTGTAATCATTCACTTCCACGGTGAAACCAAAGTAGACATCCTTCCGGAAGGTCTTCTTAATGGCAACCTCCACTTTCAACCAATCGATCTTGTAGTCCAGTTTTTCATCGTCCGATAGGGAGGGTGATAGAAGGGTGGGAATTTTGGGTAATCCGACCTTTTCCAAGTAATCAAAGATGACGTTGAAGCCAACATTGTCAGTGCTCTCTTGAAGAAAAATATTATCGAATTTATTCCCTCCCTTGATTTTCGTTGAAATTTACCTTGATCTATACACGAACGGTACAGCATCCTGCTCTGCGTGACGGGTTCCGTCGAGTTATCCTCGGATATCAGGAAATTGTAGGACGCCAAGATGATCCTCTCGCTGACCGCCGAGAAGGAGGAGAAAGACGTGAACCATCCATGGTTCGGATGCTCTTGAGACCAGTGTCCGCAGCTGTATTTGTAGAAGTCTTCGCAAGGGTTCACCGATAGATCCAGGGAGTATTTGAAATTCGCCGCCGACCTGAGACACTCGTCTGTTGTGCAATAATGGTTCAACAGCTTCTCCGCACAATCTGAAGAAGAAGGGTGGGTTGGTAGAATGGAATATAGTCAGAAATTTTGTGACCATAACCTAAATACTCACAAACTACAATCAATATTATAAGAGCGATGAGAAGAAGAACACATATTACAGCTAATATAATAGTTGTGGTTCTATATAGTTTTGGCTTCTTGAATCTGCAAAACATAAGGTGTCACACTCCTTCAATGAGTTCTTGGAATCTACTCACAAACTGGCTCTAGAATTAACTGGCACTAAAAGAGCGCTGCTATTGGAGTGCGCTTCGTTTTGTTTGACAGCAAAACCTGAAAAATATAATCAAAAATGAAACAATAACATTCACATAAAATTTTATTGTTGTCGAAAAAAAAATAAATTGATAATCTCGCAGCTGAGTACACTTCTATCGCCACTTCTTTTATCACAACAAAAAAAGAACGTTCTGAGACCAATATGTACTCGCAATCTAACATGCCGATTCCGATTTAAGTGACTTGAGTCCTATGAGCATGAAAAACGGTAAGTATAGCAGTGATCCTACAGCGCAAGTCGTTGCGTATAATCTGAACCTGTACCTTTGCGTTTCGCAATTTTGAGATCTGGAGCTGATCCGATAATATCGATTTCGCATTGAAGTGAACAGTGGAATTGTCACTTTCAATCATTGGATGTTTAACTGTTAAATATACATCCAAACTTGTCTCACGGTAAGTCTTCCCTATTGTCCACTAGGATATTTTCTGGAATAATTCACAGAGACCATAGATATTCTTGTGCACGTTTTCTTTTAGGTTAGATCCATGGCTTACCTCAAGTATCTATCTTATATTTCGCATTTGCTTTGCCTGATAGTTGTATTTTTATTATTTCAAAGCTTCCTTCGGGTTACAATTTATCTTTTCTGTAAATTTTGGTTCCTTTAATGATGTATTTAGACCTGAAGGAGTGCTTGGGAAACTGTAACTTTCTCTAATGAATTTTAAACAATTCACAGCTCTTCCCCTGGGATTAGAAAGGTTCTTCCCCTGGGATTAGAACAGTTCTTTCCCTGGGATTAGAAAGCTCTTTCCCTGGGATTGGAGAAGTTTGTTCCCCTAGGAACCGAGAATTTGTTCCCTTGGGATTTAAAGATTTTCTTCCTCTGAGATTGGGACATTCAGCACCGCTTCCTCAAGACTTCCAATCTCGTTAAGGTTGATGCTTTTCGTAACGAAGGGGATCAGCACAAAGGTGATATCAAGGTAAATAACAATGACGTTACAATCTTGTTTAGCTAAGAGTATTTCGATCTATGTTGTACCATATGGTTGAAGTTGTTTGGAATAAAATATCGGTTTCCGACGAAGGAACGAACATGATGAAACAGTGATTCGATCATTTTCAAAACTTTTGGCCTACCTAGAATTGAATATTTTCGATCTACGATTGATACTAACTCTTGAATAACTTTTCCTAGGAAATACAAAAAAAAAAAAGAAAAGAAGGTTAGTATATGGTATATGGGTTTAACAGGAAAACAGAGGATGAAGTCAGGTTAGATCAGATCGGAGGAAGGAAGAAAGATTAGATCTGCAGCGATCTGCACCGACGGCCCAACATTTAACAGAGTGCGCCACCGAATAAACAAAACTCAAATGGTACTACCCAAACGATTTAGAGGAGACAAAAAAAATTACGAAAAGCACTGTCGTGAGGGCAGGAGCTTTTGAGCGCTCGTACATCCACCTTGTAGGTGGATTCGCATTTTCCAGTTTTAGAAATCAATTGAAGGAATTTTTGACAGCTGTCAAAAAAATTTTTAAACTTAAGCGAAACTCCCGACTTCATGTCGGTGCTTCAGCTGATCAATTTTTTTTCGATAATTCGCTAGAATTTTCTACGGTATCTATGGTCTTGGTAATGCGATCTGGACAAAATTTCGCACGTAGTTTGAATACATTATTCCTCTGCTAGCTGCAAAATTTCATTCCAATCAGTATTTTCGGAACTATCAGGAAAAAAAAATTTGAACTGCCATATTTACGGAACCCCTAGTCTACTTTTGCTCATTGATGAACGTGACCGCGATATTCGCGATCCAAACCCTTCCTGAGAATTTCAAGTTTCTAGGCCTTTCCGTTCAGCAGTTACAATTTTCTATGGTTCTGGTCATGCGATCTGGACAAAATATTGCTTTAATATATCATTCTCGATTAAAATACAAAATTTTTGAACTTTAGAGAATTCAACAAATTATTTCGAATTATTCTCAACTTGATGCCTATTCAGAATATTGGAAAAATGAATATTAAAGCTCATTCTTCTCAATAATTTCAACTTTCCACCATCTTGTTCAATCAGATTAAATTCTCGGCGTTTATGCAGTTCAACAAATTCCCTAAAATTATTGTCGGTTCATTTTATCGAAGTACAGATTTTTGAATGTATCCTAACAGTTTTGCTGATGTTGATATTTTTTTGCAATTAAAATGCACAGAAAAAAAATTTAATTGGCAATTTTGAAATTTTCTTCGATTCACCTCTGTCTTAGAAATCTCAAACTTTGTAATCGGTTTAGTAGAAAAAAAATTTTTATTCACAATTAACGAATCCGTAGTTTCGAAATTATCGAGAAAACAAAATTTCAAACAACCGTATTTACGGAACCCCTAGTATAATTCTGCTCATTGATGAACGTGAACGCGACATTTCAGATCCACACCTATCCTGAAAATTTCAAGTCCCTAGGCCTTTCCGTTCGGAAGTTATCATTTTCTATGGTTTCTATGGTTCTGGTCATGTGATCTGGATAAATGTAGCTTGAATATATCATTCTCCATTAGTATACAAAATTTCGTCACGATCGAATCTGTAGTTTCGAATTTATCAAGAAAACTAAATTTCAAACGACCGTATTTACGGAACCCCTTGTATAATGTTGCTCATAGATGAACGTGATCACGACATTCGAGATCCACACCTATCCTGAAAATTTCAAGTCCCTATGCGTTTCCGTTCAAAAGTTACAATTTTCTACGGTTCCTATGGTTCTGGTCATGCGATCTGGACAAAATTTCACATGTAGCTTGAACACCTCATTCTCCATTTGAGTACAAAATTTCATCTCGATCGAATCTGTAGTTTTTAAGTCATCAGGGGAACAAAACTTTGAACGGTCATATTTACGGAACCCGTGGTGGAATTTGGTCCATTAACGAACTCAACCGAGGCATTCGGGAACTGAACCCACACTGAAAATTTCAAGTCTCTAGGTTGTTTCGTTCGAAAGTTATCGTGCTTACGGACGGACGGACAGACTCGAATTTTCCGACGGATTCGTTATCAGTGAGTCGAACTCTATCGATTGAGACCATTTTCGGCTCAAAATTCATCGTGACGAAATGATATAGCTCTCGTGTAAGTAGTACGAGCGCTCAAAAATTACTTTATATTTATTCTGGAGTCTCTCAATATTAGTTTTCAGCGAATGTCTCTCTAATTCGCTAGAATACAGGAAATTCCTGTAAGTAGTCACGTTTTCGTCAAAGTATTATTTTCCTGTTGAAATGACAAACAGCAGTTAAGTTGCATCAACTAATTTAAAACTTGTTATTTCTAGAGGAATTAGGTAAACGACCGGAATTGTCACGTAAAATCAACAAATATTCTTGCGGTCGCTTATAAAGGGGGAATATTCTGTAGAAGTAACCAAATTCCTGTTGTATATCCTGGAAAATTTCTTCGAGTTTTGGCATCGACAAAATGGGATGGTCAATGTCTGCTTGTGGCACCTCGTCCCAAGAAACTTGAACCTCGTAGATTAACTATGTTAGATTCTGGTTTCTCCACAAAAAAAGTAGGAGATAAAAGTTTGTTTTCGCAAAAAATTATCCAAGATAAAGCGTTGAAATGGTAACCATAAAATAGTCAATATGTTGTCAAAACTCAAGTTGAAGAAATTCTTATATACAGGGTTTTCCTTTTTTGTCCTGTTAGAAGTATTTAGAGAACAAGTGTATATTTCGTTTTGAAATTTTAGGTGGAGCCTTGGGGATGAGGGAACTCTTCGCTTAAAATATTTTCAAGTCGACAGTGTTGCCACATCTATCTAAAAAGCATATCTACTTTCTTATTTCAAATGGAACTACCTATATTTTTATTGAGGTATCGATACAATACCAAATTCCAAGTACAACTTACTAAAAAAAATTTCTCTGCCATGCACTGTTGCCAAGTTATGCACTAATTCTTGAAATTCTTGGAATCTGCATTGCCAGTTTGGACATGCAATATCTCGATTATTTTATATGCGAACAAAACCAAACTCAGCAGTCTTATAGGAGATAATCCCAGCATTCATGTGGTACATTCGGTATTTTGATGAATCGAAAGGTTTTTCGAAGATTTTGCTCCGAAAATATGGAACTTGAAATTGAAATATTTCGAGATTTTCAAATGGCAACCCCATATTTGTTTTACACCATTCGATTCGAAATAAAAAATGATTGGTAGTCTTCTTTTAAACCAATCAATTATTTTGGGTAGGTTTCGAATGAGATGAAAAATACTGAATTATTTCAGTATTTATAGTCATGATCTATGGTCCTGTTTACGATTAAATGGATCTATGATTATGAGGTGAATTATTGAAATAGATTCTATGGTTGAGATCATGAAAAGTGTTCGATGATTATGGATGCCATAGAAAAAACTGTTAATTGTTAATCAAACCTCGATTCAGGTGGTTTGGTTTGTTGCATTTTTTTGATTCATTGGTTGCAAGATTTTGAAGTGATGTCTTATACTAATGAACAAATTTTGGACCTTTTCGCCATTAACGGAGAATGACAAAAAAATATCCACCTAAAATTTCAAAACGAAATATTCACTTGTTCTCTAAAAACTTCTAATAGGCCAAGTTAAAAGGAAAACCCTGTATATATATATATATACATTTTCTCAAATTGAAAACGTTCTTGAACAACAAAAAATCTTGTGCCAAATTTGATTGTCTCTCATAGACTGAAATGAGGGGAAAATTATATTCAAATTTTCATTACTCACGAACTATATTATACTCATAGTAGAGCTTTTTTTGAGCGCTCGTACTACTTACACGAGGGCTATATCATTTCGTCACGATGTCTGTATTTTTCGAATTTTGAGCCGAAAATGGTCTCAATCGACTATGTTCGACTCACTGATGACGAATCCGTCGGAAAATTCGAGTCTGTCCGTCCGTCCGGCCGTCCGTCCGTCCGGCCGTCCGTCCGGCCGTAAGCACGATAACTCTCGAACGGATCAACCTAGAGACTTGCAATTTTCAGTGCAGGTTCAGATCCCAAATGCCTCGGTTAAGTTCGTTAATGGGCCAAATTCCACCAGGGGTTCCGTAAATATGGCCGTTCAAAGTTTTGTTTCCCTGATTACTTGAAAACTACAGATTCGATCGAGATGAAATTTTGCACTCAAATGGAAAATGAGGTGTTTTAGCTACATGCGAAATTTTGTCCAGATCGCATGACCAGAACCATAGAAACCATAGAAAATTGTAACTTTTGAACGGAAATGCCTAGGGACTTGAAATTTTCGGGATAGGTGTGGATCTCGAATGTCGTGATCACGTTCATCTATGAGCAACATTATACAAGGGGTTCCGTAAGTACGGTCGTTTGAAATTTCGTTTTCTCGATATATTCGAAACTACGGATTCGATCGAGATGAAATTTTGTATTTTAATCGAGAATGATATATTGAAGCAAATTTTTTGTCCACATTGCATGATCAGAACCATAGAAACCATAGAAAATTGTAACTTTTGAACGGAAAGGCCTAGGAACTTGAAATTTTCAGGGTTGGTTTGGATCGCGAATATCGCGGTCACGTTCATCAATGAGCAAAATGAGACTAGGGGTTCCGTAAATATGGCCGTTCAAAATATTTTTTTCCAGATAGTTTCGGAACTACTATCGGATTGGAATGAAATTATGCACCTAGCTGAGGAATAATGTATTCAAACTACGTGCAAAATTTTGTCCAGACCGCATTACCAAGACCATAGATACCGTAGAAAATTCTAGCGAATTATCGCAACAAAATTGATCAGCTGAAGCACTGACATGAAGTCTGGAGTCTCGCCTAAGTTTCAGAATTTTTTTGACAGCTGTCAAAAATTCCTTCAATTGGTTTCTAAAACTGGAAGATGCGAATCTACCTACAAGGTGCATGTACGAGCGCTCAAAAGCTCCTGCCTTCACGGCAGTGCTTTTCGTAATTTTTCATCCTTGATTTCTACCTTCTAAATTAATGGATCGAGTTTTCAATGCGGGATATCCCCCAATTTCTTGTTAAAATCTCCTATAGTTTCCGATAAAAAGAAGGCGCACAGTGAAATTAAATGGACATAAAATCGCGTTTCAATTTGACCAAAAAGTTTCTGGTTCCTTCCCATTTAAGGTTTGTGTAAACCAAAAGAAGTCCGACTGACGAAAAAACCTTAAAAGTCTCAAACTCACTTCTGTGAGAAATGGAAAACACTTCACTCCTCTTGCCGTTGAAGTTCTGCTCTTCGGCGGGGTCCGGATGGTAGGCCGGGTTATCCATGACGAACGAAAAAAAAAAATACAACTCAACTCATAGTCGGACAGTGTTCGGTTTAACGCGTCGTGGTCAACTGAAGGATGTTACGTTAGTTACAGAGAGCTAGATTATTACAACAAGTAATTTCGAATCGATTCTATCGGATCGATCTTGAACAATGCTAATGGTTCATAAATAATTTAGACGTTTTCGGTTTATTTTTCTACACCCATAACGTGCCTAATGGGGGTAATGGCTTATGGTTGGTATGGCGTGTCCTTGGGATGCGCAAGTAATTCGAAGAAAGTGAGAGTAATCGATTTTATGAAAATTGAGTTATTGCTTACTAATTATTGGAAGTTGAACAATTTTTTATTTATATAGAAAATAGAAACTTCTGTTTCTGTACAGAGCCTGTACAACGATGAAGCGAAAATTAAAATAAGTTTCTCTCAAATATATATTGGATATTGAAAGTAGGTACAAAATAAACAACAACCAAAAATTAATATCAGTCCAAATGTTGAAGTCTTGAGAGTATTGCTATTTTTATCAGTGATATCCATAGGAATTGTCGTACGAAATTGTCTTCAGAACTGGAGCGGCAGGTATAACAGCCTGAAAAATGAGAAGAATTAGTATAAGTTTATAACAAAAAAGTTAGAAAAGCACTGCCGTGAAGTCAGGAGCTTTCGAGCGCTCGTTCATCCACCTTAAGGTAGATTCGCATTTTCCAGTTTTAGAAACCAATTGGAAATATTTTGACAGCTGTCAAAGAACATTTCAAACTAAGGCTAGAATTTTCTACGGTATCTATGGTCTTGGTAATGCGATTTGGACAAAATTTCCCACGTAGTTTGAATACATTATTCTTCATCTATGTGCGAAATTTCATTCCAATCCAATAGTTTCGAAATTATCAGAAAAAAAAAAGTTTGAACGGCTATATTTACGGAACTCCTCGTCTAATATTGCTCATTGATGAACGTCACCACGAAATTCACGATCCGAACCTATCCTTAAAATTTCAAGGCCCTAGGCCTTTCCATTCGAAAGTTATTATTTTCTATGGTTTCTATGGTTCTGATCATACGATCTGGAAAAAATTTAGCTCGAATATATCATTCTCAATTTCAATACAAAATTTCATCACGATCAAATCCATAGTTTTGAAATTATCAAGAAAACTGAATTTCAAACGACCATATTTATGGAACCCCTAGTCTTATTCCGCTCATTGATGAACGTGACCGCAACATTTAAGATCCACACCTATCCTGAAAATTTCAAGTCCCTAGGCCTTTCCATTAGAAAGTTATAATTTTCTATGGTTTCTATGGTTCTGGTCAAGCGAGCTGGACAAAATTTTGCTTGTAGCTTGAATATATCATTCTCCATTGAAATACAGAATTTCGTCACGATCGAATCCGTAGTTTCGAAATAAACAAATAAAAATTTCCTAATAAACCTAATGTAAACAACTAATGAAAATGAGAAAGAAGACAAAGAATCCATAAACACAAAATATATCAATTTGTAAGATTTATTATTGCCCAATCTCTAGATTGAAGAATTGCAAAAATATTCATTGAACAGAAACCAAAAAAAAAGCAATTTATTGAGAGCTAAATCTTCATAAGTATTGAAAAAAGAAAAATATAAATGAAAAAGGGATGTAACACAAAACAACAATCCATGGTATAAACCTAATGTAATAAACTAATGAAAATGAGAGAGAAGACAAAGAATCCACGAACCCGAAATAAACCATTTTGTGAGATATATTATTGACCAATCTCCCTATGGAAGGATTGAAAAAATATTGATCGAACACAAACCAAAAATCAAAAAGTATATGCAAAAGACAAAGGAGGGAATTTTCAATCAACAAATAAAGCAATTTATTGAGAAAAAAATCTTCATAAGTATTGAAAGAAGAAAAATATAAATGAAAGAAGGATGTAACACAAAACAACAATCCATGGTATACCTAATGTAAAAAACTAATGATAATGAGAGAGAAGACGAAGAATCCATGGACACGAAATAAACAAATTTGTAAGATTTATTATTGACCAATCTCCATATCGAAGAATTGAAAAATTATTGATTGAACATAATTTTCTACGATTCTGGTCACGCGATCTGGACAAAATTTTGCATGTAGCTCGAACACGTAATTCTCCATCTGAGTGCAAAATTTCTTCTTGATCGAATAAGTAGTTTCGGAGAACAAAATTTAAATCGATAGCATGCAGATATCACATGAATCACCGCTCATTTTGTACACATTATGAATGAGATTTTTTGTGTAAACGGCTAATTTAGTTTCAAGTTTCTTTGTTTTTATTTTCGAACTATTCAATATAATTGATTGTATAGATGATTAACGAATATATAATAGCAATTAGGTGATTAAATGAATCAGTGCTTCAGTAAATCTCAATTAAGTAACTTGAAATAATGTATTATTAAACTCCGGTTGAATTATTGAATATGAGCATATTGAAAGGCGCCCAAAAAAATAGATAATTAAAACTAACAATTCCCCTAAATATTCCCAGAATAAGAGTCCAACTTAATCGTTTGAGACCATTCTTTCGACAAATAATAACGTTCATGGTAATAAAAACAAGCGCGGAAAAAACTATTCTAACCTAGATATATATTTGAAATTCTTCAGTTGAGGAACAACAAGAAGTTACTGTTAATTAATTGCTCCAAACAGTCTTTCCATGGAGGAATCACAAATATGTGATTCGTCGAAATTACCCGAAACTGGACACTAAATTTTAGCAGGAAATGGCGAATGGTTAAAAAAAAAAAATAAATCTTCTAGTGATCATTTACGAAGACCACCAGCGCATTCAGACCTCGAACATACCCTGAAATTCTCAAAACTGTAGGCCTCCTCTTTCGAGAGTTATAGTGTTTACGACTGGACGGACGGACATAATTGAATTTGACCACGAATTCTACATTTCTGAGTCCTTCAAAGCCAACATTATAACGCTCTTGATAATAGAAACGAGCGCGTGAAAAGCGTGGTGGATCCTCTTTTTCTTTGATATGGAACATTGAATATAATTTTTTCGAAATACTTTTTTACACGAAAAGGACATTTATTGATGATACGATCTAACGATGCGCTCACAATATAGCGTGACCAGTCAGACCTGAAGGTAGTCTAAATAAATTGCCCATCACTCGGATATTTATGCTTCAGTTGGAGACTAAATTTATCGAGAAATCGATAAACCTATATAACGCAAATTGAGAAAGAAAATTTCCAATACAACATTTTGGAAAAAGTGTGCAATAGAGCACTTTCCATCAGGTTTTTACTTCACGAAACACGAATTGCATTCTTAAAAACAACCATTCATCTAATTTGTGGATTTTCTGAATCGCGGTAAAAGGAAATAGCCGATTATGGGAACTAAGTGGATAGAATCATCATTTTGTTGGTGTTAGGATAATATTGAAACATAAGGTTTGAGCATCAAACAGTTCTTGGAAATGTCGATATTGACACAAACGTTCGTGTGAACAAAGACAATATTAGAATAGATACTAAACGATCGGTTAGGACTTGTTGTCTTACGCCCCTGGGGCTCGGCTTATTTTACCTCAATCATCATATAGGTATCTACCTTTAATACAGGCGCATGCGAAACGTGGTACGTTGTAACACTAGCGTAGCTTGTGGCAGGTTTGACAACTGGAGCGACAGCTTTCACAACTGGAGCAAGATATTTCACAACAGGAGCGACAGTTTTCACAACGGGCACGGCAGCTTTGTATATCTCCGCTGGTGCTTCTTTGAAGATGGGGGGTGCATAGATTGGGGCCTTGAAAAGGGGGGCAGGTTCTTCATAGACGGGAGCGGGCAGGAGGGATTCTTTGAAAAATGGTGAAGGATAAAGGGGTTGGGGGTAACCCTTCAAGATCGGTTCTGTATACAGTGGGGCAGTCTGGGATTTGAACAGGGGGAATCCTTCCAGATTCAATCCGTGATAGTCGATTTCTGGAGAAGGTCTTGCTGAAACCAGGGTGGAGATCAAGCTGACGATGATCTGAGGAAAGAACAAACAAAAATAAAATGCGATGATCAGAAGAAAAATTACGAAAAGCACTGCCGTGAAGTCAGGAGCTTTTGAGCGCTCGTACATGCCCTTGTAGGTAGATTCGCAATTTCCAGTTTTAGAAATCAATTGAAGGAATTTTCGACAGCTGTCAAAAAAATTCTGCGGCGAAACTCCATGTCAGTGCTTCAGGTGACCATTTTTTTTTCGATAATTCGCTAGAATTTTCTACGGTATCTATGGTCTTGGTGGTGCGATCTGGACAAAATTTGGCACGTAGTTTGAATTCATTATTCCTAAGCTTGGTGCAAAATTTCCCAATCCAATCAGTAGTTTCGAAATAATCAGGAAAAGAATATTTTGAACAGCCATATTTACGGAACCCCTAGTCTAATTTTGCTCATTGATGAACGTGGCCGCGATATTCGCGATCCAAACCCACCCTGAAAATTTCAAGTTCCTAGGCCTTTCCGTTCAAAAGTTACAATTTTCTATGGTTTCTATGGTTCTGGTCATGCGATCTGGACAAAATATTGCTTCAATATATCATTCTCGATTAAAATACAAAATTTCATCTCGATCGAATCCGTAGTTTCGAAATTATCGAGAAACCAAAATTTCGAACGACCGTATTTACGGAACCCCTAGTATAATTTTGCTCATTGATAAACGTGAACGCGACATTTCAGATCCACACCTATCCTGAAAATTTCAAGTCCCTAGGCCTTTCCGTTCGAAAGTTATGATTTTCTATGGTTTCTATGGTTCTGGTCATGTGATCTGGAGAAATGTAGCTTGAATATATTATTCTCCATTAGTATACAAAATTTCGTCACGATCGAATCTGTAGTTTTGAAATTATCAAGAAAACTAAATTTCAAACGACCATATTTACCCCTAGTATAATTTTGCTCATAGATGAACGTGATCACGACATTCGAGATCCACACCTATCCCGAAAATTTCAAGTCCCTAGGCGTTTCCGTTCAAAAGTTACAATTTTCTATGGTTTCTATGGTTCTGGTCATGCGATCTGGACAAAATTTCACATGTAGCTTGAACACCTTAATCTCCATTTGAGTGCAAAATTTCATCTCGATCAAATTTGTAGTTTTTAAGTAATCAGGGGAACAAAACTTTGAACGGCCATATTTACGGAACCCCTGGTGGAATTTGGCCCATTAACGAACTTAACCGAGGCATTCAGGAACTGAACCCACACTGAAAATTTCAAGTCTCTAGGTTGTTCCGTTCAAGAGTTATCGTGCTTACGGACGGCCGGACGGACAGACTCGAATTTTCCGACGGATTCGTCATCAGTGAGTCGAACATAGTCGATTGAGACCATTTTCGGGTCAAAATTCGAAAAATACAGACATCGTGACGAAATGATATAGCCCTCGTGTAAGTAGTACGAGCGCTCAAAAATGTTCATTCTCTTCTATTCGAGCTCGCCAAATTTCATACTAGAAGGTTATATATATTGAACTCAGATATTTCTTCGCATTGTAGAATTATATTTATCATTGATTCGAAGGGAATGTCAGATTTAAACACTTAATTTCAGTTCAGAATACAGAAAATTGAAGGAAATCAGAATAATTTACAAAGAGAACGAGAATTGAAAAGGTAATTGTTCATGATTTATGCGTTTTGCGTGGAATTGAAAATGAAATTTTCAATTAATGATGGGATGGGATTTCGAATAGTAATTTAGAATTGACTACTGAATTGAAGGTAATATATTAGTCCAGTTGGTTATCTTACCTATATTTGCTGATTTTTTTTTTGTAAATTAGTTAAGATATTTCTTGCGGAAAAGAGAAATAAGTACAAACACAAAATAGTTCAATATGCTCTAAATATGACTTATACATACTCACAATTTTCGTAAACATTTTTTTTGAGGGTGTAAAATCGAGAACAAAGTAGAGATCACTGTAAGAATTTTCCTAAGACTGCGATTTCAATTCCATGTCTTTTTATATAAACCTCAAACTTAATAAGGTCTTTAATGGAAGTAGAAGATATATCTCATGATTACCTCACGCCGCTTTGTCGTATTGGAACATAGTCTATAAACGTCTTGGACAAACAGATCTCGTTTGTAATTCTTTCGCAATAAAAAGCCATATTTGTGATTCCTCCATGGAAAGACTGTTTGGAGCAATTAATTGACGGTAACTTCTTGTTGTTCCTTAACTGAAGAATTTCAAATATATATCTAGGTTAGAATAGTTTTTTCCGCGCTTGTTTTTATCAGCAAGAACGTTATTATTTGTCGAAATGTCTGTACTTTTCGAATTGGTCTCAAACGACTAGGTTGGACTCTTATTCTGGGAATATTTGAGCTCACACAATTGTTAGTTATAATTATCTATTTTTTTGGGCGCCTTTCAATATGCTCATATTCAATAATTCAACCGGAGTTTAATAATAGGTACATTATTTCAAGTTACTTAATTGAGATTTACTGAAGCACTGATTCATTTAATCACGTAATTGCTATTATATATCCCGTTAATCATCTATAAAATCAATTATATTGAATAGTTCGAAAATAAAAACAAAGAAACTTGAAACTAAATTAGCCGTTTACACATAAAATCTCATTCATAATGTGTACAAAATGAGCGGTGATTCATATGTTATATCTGCATGCTATCGATTTAAATTTTGTACTCCGAAACTACTTATTCGATCAAGAAGAGTTTTGCACTCAGATGGAGAATGACGTGTTCGAGCTACATGCAAAATTTTGTCCAGATCGAGTGA
Organism: Aphidecta obliterata; assembly: GCA_963966015.1. Classification (NCBI taxonomy): domain Eukaryota; kingdom Metazoa; phylum Arthropoda; class Insecta; order Coleoptera; family Coccinellidae; genus Aphidecta; species Aphidecta obliterata. The sequence goes on along the minus strand of OZ014429.1, from coordinate 43,335,828 downwards.
CCATAATCGTAGAAAATTATGTTCAATCGATAATTTTTCAATTCTTCGATATGGAGATTGGTCAATAATAAATCTTACAAATTTGTTTATTTCGTGTCCATGGATTCTTCGTCTTCTCTCTCATTTTCATTAGTTTTTTACATTAGGTATATACCATGGATTGTTGTTTTGTGTTACATCCTTCTTTCATTTATATTTTTCTTTTTTCAATACTTATGAAGATTTTTTTCTCAATAAACTGCTTTATTTGTTGATTGGAAATTCTCTCCTTCGTCTTTTTCACATACTTTTTGATTTTTAATTTGTGTTCGATCAATATTTTTTCAATCCTTCCATAGGGAGATTGGTCAATAATATATCTTACAAAATGGTTTAGTTCGTGTTCGTGGATTCTTTGTCTTCTCTCTCATTTTCATTAGTTTATCACATTAGGTTTATACCATGGATTGTTGTTTTGTTTCTACATCCCTTTTTCATTTATATTTTTCTTTTTTCAATACTTATGAAGATTTAGCTCTCAATAAATTGCTTTTTTTTTGGTTTTTGTTCAATGAATATTTTTTCAATTCTTCAATCTAGAGATTGGGCAATAATAAATCTCACAAATTGGTATATTTCGAGTTTATGGAATCTTTGTTTTCTTTCTCATTTTCATTAGTTTTATTGGGAAATTTTTTCTGTTAATTTCAAAACTACGGATTCGATCGTGACGAAATTCTGTATTTCAATGGAGAATGATATATTCAAGCCACAAGCAAAATGTTGTCCAGATCGCATAACCAAAACCATAGAAAATTATAACTTTCGAACTGAAAAGCCTAGGGACTTGAAATTTTCAGGATATTCAGATATATATCCTGTATAATGAGATATTATTGGATTGGAAATCAATCCTTGCTTGTTCAGCTATATAAGATAGATAAGTATCTGGATTTCAAGTTTATTAGAGATTGTTCAACTTTAGGAGCTAAATACTCGGTATGAAAAATATAAATGCATTGTTGCCCTTCATTACCATGTGAAAATCTAGATTAGAGGTTTCCCCGTCAATAAATCAAGTAATCAAAAATTCAACAATTTATACAAGATCAAATTATATAAATTATACATATTTATAAAAACTATACAAATCACATAGTTCAGAATCATAGTTAGGAAAATTCGATTCCAACTTTTTCACGTAAACCGAGCATTTTAGTGAAGTAAATAATGTACAAAATTACATTTACCCTTATTTACTTTCCTAACTGCGTGTAATTCACATGCAGTATCCACACAAAATAATGAGACATTCAAGGTAATTCTCTTCGATTTATTTTCCACTTTTTCGTTAAACAAATTGCTCGCTGCTACTCGCAGAGAGATCGAGCAGCCTCCACGCTGCCCTCGGATCTGTTTCGGTGATATCTCTGCACAAAACCCAGACATAATTCACCCTCATTACTTTGTTAGGATCGCCTTCTACCACACTTCCGTCTCTGTCTTTAACACACATTACCTGTTGAGAGGTGAACGATATGATTAAAACGGGACCTTGTTCCATCATTTTGCCCATCATCAAATCCACGTTATCGATATCCAAAATTTTAGAGTCGATTCTATATCCTTTTTTCAACGCTTCTTTGAAAGGTATCGCGAAGAGATTGTACGGTCCTTCGTGACACCAATCTTTCAGAATTTCTAATTCTCCCCTTGTCATCGATTCTAGGATATTCGGTATTATGTCAGTTTCGCACTGTTTCAAAAATCTTTTAGTTTCAAAGCTATTATCTAATTTACATATTTCAGTTAGGGTTTCGGAAAGTTCGGTTTTGGCGAACAAGCCTCCAAACATATCGGAAGCTACATTTGTGAGAGCTCTTGATGCTCTAACTATGGGATTTTCACTTTCGTCGTATTTTAGTTTCCAGTCTATAAATTTACCTATGTAAGGATTGTTATTTTTGAAATTTTGCCAAGATTCATAAAGTCTTGAATCTTTATGCAACTCCATTCCTAAAGCTTCAGTGTTGGGTTCGTAATACTTTTGATTTTGTACTGCCGATGTCTCTGTTCTTTTCCTTAGCGTTGCAGGACTAACATAAACTCTACCTAAAAAGGACAGAAAATCAAAATAAACAGTTAAACGTCAAAAACCATAATTTACCTTGCATTTCTGCTGAATCAATTTCTTGTTTCACAGCTTTGGTTGCTTCCGAAATACTTTTGAAGGTTTCCGTTTTACCGATTTCCTGTGCTTTTTCCGAAATTGAACTAGTTGTTTTACCAATTTCCTCAGAAATTTTTCCTGCCTTTTTCGCCAATTCTGTTTTGGTCGCTTCGTCCATTATATCCTTCACTTTCGTTTTCAAAAGACTCATCCTTCCTTTGAAAAGTTCGCCACCTTTAGAAGCTTCTTTTTCAACCGTGTCGAATTTTTGACGTGCAGCTTTTAGAGCTTCACTCTGCTCCAATTTCTCGGCTTCTTGTCTGAATTTTTTCAAAGATTCTTTCATCTCCTTATTTTTCGACATTTCTTCGCGGAAATTCTCGAAGAATCTTCCCAGAAATCCATGTTTTTTATGGTCTTTCGCATAGGTACGAAGCTACAATATTACATTCTAAATCATAAATGAATGAGTTTACGAGTAGTACCTTACCAAAATCTTACTATTCGTAACATTGAGGTAAACTAATGTTTTACCAAATCTATACATATTGTTCTAGATTTACGACTATTTAAAAAAATGGATCTTCAAAATTTGTGTTATAACCTCAAATGCAGTTCGCCGAATGCAATTTAGTTTAGAATAACTTTAAATTTTAATGATAGTAGTTGAAGTATGGAGCATGCTGCTTAAATACCATCAACTATTCAATTTACCAAATAAAATAACATCACCATTCGCTACCAACGAAGGTAGTCTATCGGAGCTGAAATGAAATATTTTCCATGTGTTCACAAATATCTATGGTTTTAATTATCCTTAACTACTTTACATAGATACAAAATCGATTTCTGCGATATTAGTTCAAATGTCCAAGTTTGTTTTCACAATTATAGGTTAAGAGCAGACAGTAAACACTCCTTTAATCTTTGTTAAAAACGTCCTATCTGAAGATTCTCGGTTTACTATGGAATCCCCAATGTCCCAAGATAATACTATTGAAACATCTCAAGTATTAAGAGTTCGAGTTCCTTGTATTTCCATTTTCTCATTACCGATTTTTTAGGAACTAACAGGACTTCAAAAACTGAGGCAGTTGTTGAATAAAACCCTAAGAATCGAAATGTCTGATGGAAGAGTGTTGATTGGAGTTTTCTTATGTACTGATGCGGATGCCAATGTCATATTAGGTTCATGTTCTGAATATTTACCACAAGATGTTCAAATAAACAAATCTAAGGAGGAGCCTAGAATGTTAGGATTGGTGATGGTTCCTGGAAAACATATTGTTATGGTATCTAAAGACTTGAACGACCCTCTCCCTGTTTATAATAATGGTCCATCAATTGAAGTACAAGATGTTATATAATCTATACAACAATGATGAATTATTTTATATCCGAAGTGCAAAGCTGTCGATGAACTTTTTCCAGAGGTTATTTCTAGTCTGAAAATTGTTAATACTTATTTATTGATATATTCGAAAACAACATTGAGCTAAAAATTTCAACATAAAAGTTGACTATTATCAACAAATTTATTACACACTCAAGTACTTTTATTATTTTCAGTTAAGGGTTCGTACCCCTCATTTTCTATTTTATCCTTGAATACCAAGTACTTTCTCCTTCTATCGAAATGTTTGATCCATTGTGAACTACAAGAACTTTCATATAACTTTCTCAGCTCAGCACATGGAGAAAGATCACCTTCACCAACTTTATCTAGACATTCCCAATATTTATCCCTTGCTCCCCAACAACGTTGTCGGTCTTCTTTATTGGGAAAAGACATGGCTGAAAAACATAGTACAAATAGAATAGATTTTGGTGGGTTAAATCGAGAAAATTTGAATAATTAGGTTTATTGTTTTTTTGAAAATTTGAAGAATCCAGAGCTGTTGTCTTTAATGGAAAAGGTAGATAACTTCACAAAGTTACCTTTCTACAAGTGATTTTTATTCAGTATCCAAATTTATCCATACGTATATAAATCGCTTCATAAAAATAGCGTATCCCTATAATAAATTCTAATTTCTTCCAGAAGTTGTAGGTTAAATAGGGATATTTCTGGAATGTTAACCACAGAACTCTAGGTCAATTTCATAATTCGCGATCGCAAAAGTCTAAACGCACACTGCCGGCTAAATCCCGAACCTATAAAACGAGTATTGTTCTAATATTTGACGTGCTTTTAAGTCAGATATTTAGGAATTTTATCGTTTTCTGGGCAGAGTAACTGGTATTGAAAAAAAAAAAGTCGGCAAGGTATTTGTATCAGTGTTATTCAGTTGAAATACGTTCACGAAGTTATAGAATTTTTAGGTTACAATTTTGAGTCCAATTTTCAGGGGCAGGTTTGAGTGGTGATTTAGAAATGGTAATTCAATAATTATCAACAAGAGTGTTGAAATCGATCTTCGTATTTCAAATGACTGTGACTTAATCTTTCTGTAAGAAAGAAATTAGAATCATCTTTAAGGTCGAGTCTGAATGAAACGATTTTATGTTCAAAATATATATGTACATGAATTTTAGAACATTGAATTATATAACAATGAGTGAATAAAGTTCCAGTACTATAAAAAAACAATCTACAATTATAATTGTTGTGTCTTCAATTACTCGTCGAAGAAAAAGCAAAACAATTTTCAAATTTGATAAGAAATATGCTTCAGCAGTTTGTGTCACTAATGCCTTTGGAATAGTGGAAAAAATTGACCGAATAAAAGCACAAATGATCGACCATAAGCAGCTTTCAAATAATTGAACAATTTTCCTGTTGTATTATCATCAATTTCGATATAATTAAAAAACCAATTTGTTGACCTAAAATCGATAAACTTGACAATACACTATCAATAATCCAATCATTCACTAAAAAGTCCCCACATAAAACTCACAAAATCTAAGGAAAAACCTGAAAAACACCTAAAATAATCCGTTTCACCACAATAAACCACCCGAAAAAGTACTCGTTTTGCTCCATGTTTGTTTACATTTCGCAGCGCCCTCATCGGAAGTTGGAATCGCGAATATTATGGCCCAATACAATTCAATTATATAATAATCCCTTTTTCGCATACTAAATTGCAAGCACACAATATGAAATCATATTTCTACATTTTGTTCTTGATGTATCACCTAACCTTAACTTTGCAAGTGTAGATAAATTTCCTGTCGTGCGCGCTTCAAGATGTCTACTCTTCGACATTTATTTTAGAGATTCATATGAAATTATTTTTCTTGGTAATGCTGATTAGTTAATAGCTCTAGCTTAGTTCACCCATCAAAATTTATATAATGAATATTACTCCGAATGAAACGAATACCAAACTAAAGGATGTTGAGGACGACTTGAAGGTGGATATTATCAGAGAAAATAACCACAAAAGTGAAATAAAAGTAAATGGTTTAGTCAATGGGTCAACCAAAGATATAGGATCTTTGAAAATCAACATAATAGACCCAAAAAGTAGATCGCAAGGTACAATTGAGAATGCAGAAAAAAGGAGTAAAGTTCAAACAGTCAATGATAATGAAAGCCAACCCAAAAACACTGATAAAACGAAAAGAGGCTCAGTTATTGTTGATACGAATTTACCAATGAAATCTTGCTATGACTCTAACGAAAATTTGATGCAATTAGACAAATCACAATCAAGTATGAGTTGTAAGGATAGTGGTGTAAGAGAAAATATGTCTTGTGTAAACTGTCCAGAAGTTCTCTCTGTGCCTAGTAGTGACTGTTTAGATGTGAATAATACAATTGAAGACTGTAAAAATGATTTCACAGTATCTTCAGACGAGGTACTGGAGAAATTTGGAAATTTGAGTCTAACAACTGATCAATCTAGCTGTAAAGAGAATATAGAGTCTGAGGAGTCGCCTGTAAAATATGTGCAGTATGAAAACGAACTTCAGATGCCCTTAATAATGAGAATTATTCAAAAAGATTTGTCTGAGCCATACTCTATTTATACATATAGATATTTTATACATAACTGGCCAAAGCTCTGTTTTCTGGTAAGTTCTTAAGATCTCGATTTGAAAATCAGAAAGCAGGATTGAATGAGTGCCACCATTCTTCTTGTTCATATATCTTTTAAATCTTTGTGTTTTCAATAATTCGTTCAACTCTCCTCACAATATTTATAATGATAGACTTAGTACTTCTATATAGTTTTTTCGCAATGAATATAACTCAAATACAATATAAACATAAAATGTAAAGTTAAAAATCCATTTCAGTCGAAAGGGTTCACATATATTTTTGGGTATTTGACACGTTTTGCATTCTTTTGAATCTTCTGAATCGAACACCGTAGTTTTCTATGGTCTTGGTTTGAATACATTATTCTTCATCTATGTGCAAAATTTCATTCTAATCCAATCAGTAGTTTCCAAATTATCAGGTAAAATATTTTAAACGGCCATATTTACGGAACCCCCTAGTCTAATTTTGTCTCTAGGTCTTTCCGTTCGAAAGTTATATTCTATGGTTGATATAGCGAAATTTATTGATTTTGTTTCTGATAGTTTTGCCAATCAAGGTCTGTATTTTCAGGCAATGGATGATGAGAAATGTGTTGGTGCAATAGTTTGTAAGCTAGATATACATCGAAAAGTAATGAAACGTGGATATATCGCAATGTTGGCAGTTGACAAAGACTATCGGAAAAAAGGTATAGGTTCAACGCTAGTAAAGAAGGCAATTCAAGAAATGATCTTGGGAGATGCCGACGAAGTTGTATTGGAGACGGAAGTGACAAATCAGCCTGCTTTACAACTTTACGAAGCTTTAGGCTTTGTGAGAGATAAAAGATTATTCAGATACTATTTGAATGGAGTTGACGCTTTGAGATTGAAGCTGTGGCTTAGATGAAAATTTAGCTTTCTTTACGTTGGCTGCCTATTACTTCAGTGGTTTACTTTATGTCTCAGCAGTTTGAATTTCATATAGCAATAAAAATTTATGCACTGAGAAAATCGACGCACAATCTCTGTTCAAGTGGTTTTTTGATTTTATCTACATATCACTTTTTCGCATATATTTATTTTTTTCTACCCATTATTGTATTCTACAGAGATCAATAAAAGCAAATGAAATATTTTGTATCGTCATATTCAAAGGAAAGAATTTATATCTTATTTTTTTTTTTTCGAATTAGTGAAATAATTTTATCGAGAGTGAAGTTCTCCTCGAGTCTATTTTCTTTGGTATTCATCTAAGATTTGATAGCTAAGTTTAACCACTTCACATTAATAATCAAACTCTGTATATAAATTTTACGATTGTTACAAAATTTCACGGTGAAGCTTTGCAACGAAAGTAAGTTTTCTACGCCATATGTGAAATATGATCTTCATAGATGAAATAGTATCACCAAAGATTAATTCAATCAGACAAGGTACAAATCAAAACTTGTTCAATGTGTTCGTCTTGCTTCTTCTAATTTCTCCGGGGAACTCATTTTTTTAGTTCCCAAGAGACAGAGAACCTTTAGCAAATGCTTCCGAACTGTTATGTTAATATTATAGAATTCTTCTTAAATGATCTATTGTATTTCTCTGATGTCTTCCAGTTTGACCCCTTCCTAATTTCAAGTCATTTACTTTTTTCATTGTGGATATTTGAACTAAAAAGGAATCGTACGACTCCTGGTACTTATCGATAGTTGCTTATATCAGAGAAATGTTTTATTTTAAAATGTTTTGTGTAAATATACTAGATTTCTTGTATTTGAAATGTAAACTTGTATAATATTTGATATAATATAAGTTGTGCAGTGTTGTTTTATTGTTTTAATTTTGACACGTTTTTTTAAATCTGGGGGGGGGAGAATATGGAAATCAAATGAAAAATCTCTGTAATATCATTTATTTTTCATAATTTCCTTAGTTTTTCTTTTCAAGTTTTTAACTAAAACGCCTAATTCAGCTTTCATTTTCCTACTATTGTCCGTTTTAGTTTTTTTAGTGACGACTTCATCATAGGTTTCTGCACTTCTCTTCAACTTTTCTTTTATCAATGTTTCCATTCCTTCTGTTTTTTTATAGTGTGGATTTGAAGGGTCTATACTATACAAGTGATTCGAAAATACAGCTGAGAATCTATCGTCATTAACATCAACTTTGAATCCATCAATTTCCATTGCTTCAGATTCTCCATGTTTCTTTTTGATCTTTCTCTTATTTTTCTTAGATTTTTTAGTTTTATCTTCCTTTTCTTGTATTTTCTTCAGACTGAAATGCTTTTTGTCATCCGTATCCTCTAAGAGTAGTTCAAGTTCAGCTTCTCTTTCATTAACATTTTCTTCATCACTTTCGCTGGTTTTGAACTTTTGTTTCTTGTCCTTTTTTTTGCTGAATTCTGGTTTATTGAATTCTTCTGCAAAATAGGGATCATTCATATCAATATCAGAAGGTATATCAGAATCTTCAAGGTCGTTTGTATTTTCTTGTTTTTTCAGATTTCTTTTCTGTTTTCGTTTTTCCTTTCTTTTTTCCAAGTATTTTTCGAAGGGATTCTTGTCCTTTTTTTCATCGACTTCTTTTGATTTGTCCTCGGCGCCAATCTCCCATGTCGCTTCTAATTCGACGTCTTCATCTTCCTTATGTTTTTCTTCATTTTCTAGTTCTTTCAAAAGGGCACTATATTTTTCCACACCTCCCCTATGGTCTTCGTCATCACTTTCATCTTCGCTGGATGCTATGAAATGTTTTAATTGATCGTCATCTAACTCATCTAGATTACCACTATTTATTTTTTCATTGAGATTAATTCTATCAGGGTTTGTCTCATCCCAAGTAAGATTAACTTTAGCTTGTTGCAAAGCAGAGGTTGTGAAATATTTGGGTTGGTATTTTGTGGGCATTTCTTTACAAGTGTCAGTTGGTTCATCATCGAACTTTATATCATCAGAAATAAACCTCAGATCTAATTTGACAGCGCTAGATTCATATTCCATGCCGTCACATTCTGTATAAATCTTATTAGCCACATTTTCGTTATTGAAAGTAACCACAGCATAATAATACTGTAAACGTTTGAGCTGATACTGACGAAGTATTTCCATATTACACTTCGATCCTTCTTCAGTTTCTTCATCGTTGTCATATGATTTGGCTTCTGTTAACTCTGGTGGACCAAACATGTCTTCTTTCGCCAATCTTTCCTTCCCAAATTCAGAAACATAAATACAGACACTTTCTATAATTCCACCAGGAGGTAAAAAAGAATTTAATAGCACCATTATATCTACAGCTCTCATTCTATCCCAGTCCATATTCTGAACTGCTAAGCGTTTAGTTATGACATCAGTTGTTTCTGCATCGGCATCATATTCGCCCCATTTGTGTTCGATAGTATCTTCCTCTTCATAATCTCCTTCAGATTCTTCATCATCTGAAGAACTCGATAATAATGTTTGCTCGCCTCTGGCATAATCTACCTTCAAATTTTTCAATTTTTTCTTCACATCGTTAGGAACATTGTTATCAACGCTATGAGGTTTCACCAAATCCCCTTTTGCTCCTTTATCTTCTATTTGAATTTCTTCTTCGTCCTCTGAAGAACTTCCATCTGATGAGCTCAAATGGTAATATCGCTTCAAATCTTTAGTACTCGAGCGTTCGTTAGGCCTACCCCTTTCGTCCACCTTATAGCTCTCTTCAAATTTTTTATCTTCGAACATAGACTGAAACCTCTTGTCTATTTTAACCTTTTGGGATTTTTTAGGAATACGACGAAATTTAGCATCACATTTGATGCGATTAAATCTTTCATAATCCATTATTAAAAATTATAACGAATCTCACGTAGCCTGAACTTTTGAAAAAATTTCTCACTGAACGTTCAGAAGTTAAGGTTATGAAAACATAACCACGAATTTGAATGCCATAAAGGGAATGATGATGTTCTTCTTTAAATTATGAACTTCATCAATCCATCGCTTAATTTAATTCGCGATTCCAACTACCGATGAGGGCGCTGCGAAATGTAAACAAACATGGAGGAATACGAGTACCTCTTCGGGATTTATTGTGGTGAAACTGATTATTTTAGGTGTTTTTCAGGTTTTTCATTCGATTTTGTGGAGACTTTTCAGTGAATGATTGGATTATTGATAGTGTAGTGTTAAGTTTATTGACTTCAGGTGAACAAATTGGGTTTTTCATCCTTAATTATATCGAAATTGATAATAATGTAACAGGAAAAATGGAGCACCATTTGAGCTTTTCCTCGGTCCATTTTTTCCACAATGCCGAAGGCGTTAGTGAAACAAACTGCATCTTTCTTATGAAATAAATGGAAATGTTTAGCCCTGTTTTGATTTTTCTTCGAGGAGCAAGTGAAGACCACTATTTTACAATTGTAAACTGTTTTTTTTTAGTACTAGAACTTTGTTCACTCATTGTTATATAATCCGATATCTTAAAATTTGTGTACATATATTATTCAAACATAAAATCGTTTCATTCAGACTTTACCTCAAAGATTATTCTAATTTATTTCATACAGAAAGATTAAGTCACAGTTATTTAAAGTACAAAGATCAATTTCATAACCCTTGTTGATAATTATTGAATTACCTTTCTGAACCACCACTCAAACCTGCCCCAAAGAAATCGGACTTAAGCTTGTAACCTAAAATTCTGTAACTTCGTGAACGTATTTCAAGTTGATAAGAATGATATAAATACACAACCAACTATTATTTTTCAATACCAATTACTCTGCTCAGAAAGAAATTTCTGAATATACCTGGCTTGAAAGCACGTGAAATAGAAAAACAATACTCGTTTTCTAGGTTCGAGATTTAGCCGGCGGGGAGCAATCAGACTTTTGGAATCGCGAATAAAGATTTCTACTCATCAAAGTCCTAGTCGGTGCAGGGTGTAAAAAATAGTATAATTTGACAATTTACTGTTGGCAACACTGTGCCATAGAGGGAAGATTTTTTTTCAATTATGGACTTCATCAATCCATCGCCTAATTTTTTTTCAATCAATTTATATTATTTATTGCTGTATAAATTCGAAAATACAAATCTACGAGTCCCCTTTCATAAATAAAAAATCAGATCAAAAAAGTTTTTATCATTTATGATATATTTATAAGGTTAAGATTTTATGGAAACTCCATATAATGGGCAATCAGGGCAATATTGTGAAATTAAATATATTATTCAAAAATAAAATCTTTCAGTTGTGACTTGTTAAGTACAGTTAATAATTTCCAATTCGTAAATTCCAGAATGTCGAAAATACAAGATGGACTTGCAATAATTCGTAGTCTACGAATGATAGCGGAGTCTGGAATTGAATTGCAAAAAGCTAACTTGAAAACAATTTGTGATAATTCCAGCTTGAAAGTTTTAGCTAGAGATTTACTGAAATTTGAAAAAGAGCTTAGTAAAAAAAAATTTAATGATGGCAATCTGGTCAATAATGTTGAAGAAATTGTTGATAGAGCATCAACAGTTCTACAAAGTGTTCAAATATACAATTATAAAACATTTGTGGAACCTATTTTTAAAGGTGATTTAAATTATATTTATATGTTCACCATTTAAGGTCATACTTCCGCCTACATACATTTGTCAGTCTGTGATGTATCATTTAACTTGCAGCCTTACTTTATTTGTTCCAGATGCCAAGGTAAAAGAGAATTTCAAAACAAACAAGCCTGATGAAAAATTTTCCAATTATCCAAAAATTGCTGAAGATTTCTATGAAATTAAGTTGACATCTGCAGATCGAGAATTATTGAAAAAACTAGATATGGAACATAAAAAGACGAAAGAAGAAACTATTCCAGTCAGTGTTATAACTGATATGAGTAAGGAAGATGGCAGTGAAATTATGATCGATCCAATGAAGTCGAATCGCAAAGTGAAGGCTATTCCAAATCCAATATCTTTGACTGTAAGCAACAAATTTTCATCAATATCTTCGTGGTTATTTATTTTTCTTTCATTGATTATTTGGGCTCAATTTTCATGTCTCCAGTAGGTCATTTGATAATTTCAGTTAGGTTCAGAATCCAAACAAAGAAGTGTACCATCGTCAAGAATCGGAAGAATGGTTTCATTTGGCACCCTTGCTGCAGGTTTAGGAGTTGGTACAGTAGCGGAATATGCACGGAGAACTTTAGGGTTTAGCTCATCCGACGATAATCAGATGGCTTTCATGACGGAAGCTAATCTGAATAGAATAGTTGATACATTGTGTAAAGTGAGAGGTCATTATTTATTCCATAGTGATTTTAGTTTTATCGATTGACTGAAATAAATTTCAGGAGCCGCTCTGAAATTGGGGCAAATTTTGAGCATTCAGGACGACTCGATAATACAACCTGGTTTAGCGAAAGCATTGGAGAGGGTCAGGAAATCTGCCGATTACATGCCGGACTGGCAGGTGGACGGTGTACTATCAAGAGAACTAGGTCCAGAATGGCAAGCAAAAATGGAAGATTTCCAGAAGAGACCCTTTGCTGCCGCTTCTATTGGTCAGGTACATTTGGGAAAAACGAAGGGTGGTCAGCAAGTAGCCATCAAAATCCAATATCCGGGAGTTGCCGAAGGCATTAACAGCGATATCGACAACTTGACTGGAATAATGAACTTATGGAATATATTCCCTAAAGGAATGTTCCTCGAGAACTTGATGGCTGTTGCTAAGCGTGAGCTGGCATGGGAAGTCGACTATAAAAGGGAGGCGGAATGCACTAAGAAATTCAAAGAACTTTTAGCACCATATCCGGAGTATTATGTTCCTTCAGTTATTGGTTAGTCACCTCAGGGTAGTAGTTTACTTCACTGACAACCTTTGATTTTGATGATTTTTTTTTCTGTAAACAAACTTCTTCAAAAAAACCAAATGGTACTAGTCTCAATCTCAGGAAACTAATAGTTAAGGAGATACATTTTTTGGAAAAAGATGAAATTCTGTCAGTTCAGCGTCATTCTGATTGAACATTGACATTATGATCTTTTAGTGTCTTTCATTGGGTACTGCCTTACATATCGGTAAACCTAACTGTCATATGTCTGAATTATCGTTGAAAATGTCAATTTTAACATACTTCAATGTAACTGTCAAAAACTCGTATCTCTTAAATTAATTATACATTTTCTGAGAATGCAACTAGTTTCGGTTATATTTATCTTACCACCTACAATTATATTTCAATGTTTCAACTTATTAATTTTCAGATGAACTATCTACTCAACAAGTTTTCACTTCAGAACTCCTACAAGGAATACCAGTCGATCAATGTTTCGATCTAGACAACGAAGACAAGCATTTCATAGGTTATAACATAATACGATTATGTTTACTGGAAATACTCCAGTTCAGATACATGCAGACTGATCCGAATTGGGCTAATTTCTTATATAATCCAGAACGGAAGCAGGTTATTTGATTTAGTCACCTACTTTTCATCAATCATTCTAACACAAAAAAAATTTCAGATAATGCTGTTAGATTTTGGTGCAAGCCGTGAATATTCTAAAGAATTCATGGATAAATACGTAAGAATATTAAAGGCAGCTTATGATTGCGATAGGGAAACTATTAAGAATATTTCTGCAGAAATTGGGTTCTTCACAGGTTATGAAAGTAAGGTATGATCGTACAACTGTATATTCGAAGATAATTCACTGATTCAAGAATTTTCCAGGCCATGGTCGAAGCTCATGTCGATGCTGTTATGATTTTGGGAGAAATATTCCAATGCGATGAGCCTTACAATTTCGCAAGTCAGAATATGACGGAAAGAATACAACATCTAGTTCCTACGATGTTGACTCATAGGTTGTGTCCACCTCCAGAAGAAATTTATTCATTGCATAGGAAATTGTCGGGAGTGTTCTTATTGTGTTCTAAGCTGAAAGTTCCTCTGAGTTGTAGAAAGATGTTTTTAGATTTATATAACCAGTATGTAGAAAAAAATTAATGTATAATAAAAGTTTCTGCTTAATAGTTCGAATAAATTGTCCAAGTTAGTTCCTTTTTCAGCATTTTGTATTTTCTCAAACGATTGAATGCATAGATTGAAAAATATTTCTTCATTTGGGTAATAAATCTTCTTCTATACGAAATCAATCTTTTGATATGCCACTTATCCTTCCATCGTTTTGGGAGACGTAAGGGTGGTCGTGTAGCATCTCATACCTGGAAAATTATCAATCAACTCGGTATGTTTCAGTTCTGCAATAGCTAATAATCCACAGTTTTCAAGATTCCAAAAGTCTAAACGCCACCTGCCGGCTAAATCCCGAACCTAGAAAACGAGTATTTTTTCATATTTCACTTGTTTTTAAGCTAGATATTTTTATTTTATATCCAGGAACCAGATATTCGTGAGGGTAAATTAGAAATTTAAGTTAAGGTATTTATATCGCTATATCAGTTTTATTTAGTGGAAATAAGTTCACCAAGTTATTGAATTTTAGGTTACAAGTTGAGTCTAATTTTTGGGGTAGGTTTGAGTGGTGATTCAGAAAAGTAATTCGACTATTATCAACAAGAGTGCTATGAAATTGATCTTCGTATTTCAAATGACTTTGAATTAATCTTTCTGTAAGAAAGAAATTAGAATCATCTTTAAGGTGAAGTCTGAATTAAACGATTTTATGTTTAAATAATATATGTACATGAATTTTAGAACATTGGATTATATAACAATGAGTGAACAAAGTTCTAGTACTAGACAAAAACAGTTTACAATTGTTGTTTCTTCAATTGCTCCTCGAAGAAAAATTTAAACAGGGCTATACCTCAGATGCCTCAACAATTTTTGTCACTAATTCCTTCGGCATAGTGGAAAAATTGACCGAAGAAAAGAACAAATGATCGACTATTAGGTGTAGCTTCCAAATAATTGAACACTGTACTCAAACTCAAATACTGTTCCATTTTTCCTGTCTAACTATTATCAATTTCGATATAATTAAAATTGGAAAAACCAATTTGTTCACCTAAAATCAATAAACTTGAGACTACACTATCAATACCATCAATAATCTAATTATTCACTGAAAAATTTCCACATAATCGAAGGGAAACATGAAAAACACTTAAAATAATCCGTTTTACCGCAATAAATCCCGAAATAGTACTCGTTTTCCTCCATGTTTGTTTACATTTCGCAGCGCACTCATCGGTAGTTGGAATCGCGAATTACATCTTCGTAGCGCCAATAACACATAACCTTCAAAATAGCCCGAACGGCACTGAACGCTAAACGACGTAATTAAATAATTTATTTGTGGTAAAAGTTAATATTTATCAAGCACTTATGCACAAATTACTTTTATTGTATGTATAAATCTATACTAAATATTAAAAATGACAAGCCTTCTGAAAAACTTTCTGCCGAAGTTAAATTTCATCTCTAGAAATCCCAGTTTTTCTAAAACGATTCTACCCAATATATCCAAACTGAATTTCTATTCGAATTTACCTTTAGCCAACTCTGCAACACCTTACGAAATTGTCAAAGATGACAAAATAAAAGAAGCTGAAGATGAACTTATCAAATCAGGTATCATGCGAATTGAATTATAGTTTCTTCAAATTACATAAATATTTTCAGAAATTGTTGAAAGAATCAGTGAAAAGGTGCAGAATGAGAGGGAACCTTTATTCGCAGTTGTTCATGTGGCAGGAAAACAATTTAAAATAACAAGCGGAGATATTATAGTTGTAGAAGGTTATTGGCCACCCGATGCAGGTGATAAGTTGACCTTAGATAAGGTAATATTATGTGAATATCATAACGAATGTTTCTACCGTAAATTATTATAGGTAATGCTTGTGGGTGGATTGGATTTCTCACTTATTGGAAAACCTTTGATACAGACAGATTTGGTGAAAGTAGAAGCTACAGTTATTGAAAAAACATTATCCCACACAAAGATTCATTTCAGGAAGAAACGGAGGAAGCAATATAAGAGAATTAATTGTAAGTGATCAAAAATATCGAGAACTTGTTTATTTTTTTTTTAAAGTTTACAGAATACCCCAAACTATGGTTCTAATCAATAATATTAAATTTGTGGGAGAACTCAATAATCCACCCGACGTAACTGAACCAAAGAGCAGAACAATGTGAATTAAAATTCTTCGAGTTTCATCAAATTTAAGTACAAGAGATATTCATATCTCTTCCATTTTTACTGTGAAATGTAAAATATAATTAACTAGCAAGGATTTGTTTCATTTGGAGGTTACCGAATGATTGAGAAGAAAAGTTTGTTCCACAGGAGTTTATAAAAAGAATTCTGTGAGCTTTTGATAGATATTTATTTTAGATTCAGTTACAATTATGTGAGATTATCATTATTTTCATTACTCTTATCTTCCTGGATGTTTGTCACCTGTAAAAAAATTTTAAAAAGTTATATTTTAGATCGACGAAACCAACTTCTTTGAAAAATGGAGGAAATACTCACATATGCACTGAGCGACGATGATTTTTCATTGATGCTTGTCAAATTTGTTCCTGAATCTTCACGAATAGTTCCGGGCGCAGTTATTGTATTCCCACTTCGTTCAATACCCGATAGTGATACAATACCAGTCATATTAGATATGCTTTTGTTGCTATACTGCTCCGAATATCCAACATCTAACCCGGTAATCCCAAGAAGCTCTTCAGCACCCAAAAACTCATCTGTCTCGGGCAACTCGATATTTATATCTGTTGCCGAAAGGAGGGTGAAATTTTCCATTGTATGGGTTGAAACTGTTGAAAACTCCGAGACTTGACTTTGCACCCAAAAACTTTCTCTTGAATCTTTCCAACATATCAACTTGCTCAATACTTCCTTATGATCTCGCGGTGCAAATTTTGGATCACTGTTTCTGATGATATCGCTGAATATAGGCATTAGTTCTATACCTACAAGAAGTTATTGCTTTGGGTGGGAAGTTCTCCTAGTGCGTTTTCAGAAAAAAAAAGACATTGGGTATAAGCTTTTAGCTCTAGTTTCGTAATTGATTAATTCATCTCACCGACTGATATTGCGGCCAAGTTTCTTGTTTTGGCTGTTTCTGCACTGTCCCCTGCTTGACCAAAAATTTTCACAGCGGCCATCAATAAAGGTGTCGCGTTACGTGCAGTTCCTTCCTTTAGGTAAAATTCACCCAAATATTTGCGGGCTTGGGCAATATATGTCATTTTTAAGTGGAAGTGAGCCAAATCATTCAACTTATATAATGTTTGCAAAGCACTATTAAGGGTACCATGTCTACAATAAAATATTCAGAATTTACTATTATTCTGTAAAAGATTTGATTTTCATACACCTCAGGTAAGCAATGGCTAGATTTTTCAGAGTTTCGCATTTTAAATCGATATTTTCGTGTTTCTCTAATATATTCAGCCCTTTTTTGAGACTTCTGATAGCATTTTCAGTATCGAAAAGCATCATTTTACAATTTCCTTCAAGTATATAAGACTCTATAACGCCCTTGTAGTAGCATCCTTAAATTTGAATTCAACAAATTTCGATTTTTTTCTTTTTTACAGAACAGTTCTTACCTTCTAATGCTCTTTTTCTAGCTTTGTTACAAAGTCTTATGGTATTTTTCGGATCTTTTTGTATAATACTTTTTGCTTGAATCATTCGTATTTTATGGATGAGTATACAGGCCTGTGAAAATATTGTGCCATTTTCTGGAAACAACTCATTAATATTCCATGACATTTGTGCAGAAATTTTCCTTGATATTTTCAGGTGTTCGAGTGCCATCTTCGGTTCGTTTGCTAGAAATTCCATCATTACAAATCAAGAGAATAATGAAAATGAAATAGTTTGTTTATGAAAGACTGACCAGACCAGGTTTTTTTATTTGATGCTTACCATTCTGAAACAGAAATCTTCCAAAGATATACCGTAATAAAGCTATCCTCTTGCCCCTGTCACCATCATAATGTTCACAAGTTTTCAGTGCAATAAACAACAGTTGATGGCCAAGCCACCACCAATTCTCAGATCCAAAACAAAATTCAGTAGCCAGATTCAAAAAGATATCAATTTCCGTATTAGTGTTCTCTGAAAACATTCAAGATTCAAGCATACCTTTCTTTTATAAGTTTGTTGTCAAATTTTTCAACCACTGTAAACCTGACTTGAGATATGTGCCCTTTCAGCTTGCTGCAATTTTTCTGAAAGATGTTCAAGAATGTTTCGTTGGTACATTAGTCTCGGTCTTTGCCAGATAATGCTTTCTTCGCCAGCTGAATTCCTGTAAGCATCTTGAAAATCCATCAGTTGTTTTAGATATTCAGCGGAATTGAAAAATCCATTTATGTTAAGTTTCCTCAATATTGCCTCATGTAACGGTAAACGATATCTGAAAAGATGCCATGAAAATTATACTTCCTGACTTGTTATGTTTATACTGACGCTATTATTTCCTCTCTATTCAAAACATGTAGAGCTTTTCTATCGTTAATTAACCTCATCGTTTTCAATAATTTCTGTTCCCGCTGCCATTTAATAGGAGAAAAAACCTGTTCTTTCGGCGGTTTTATCTTCATTTTTATATGAGCGAGGGTTGAATCTACCTTTATCTACACCTAAATGAGTAAATACAAAAAAATACCCGAAGACAAAATAGAAACAACATGTGAAAAAAATTAGATTGATTAAACGAAAAAAAAATTGGCAGGTAGGCCCACTAAGATGAAAAAAGAGTACATAGAATTTCTTTTCGAATATTTGAAAAAACCGCTGTCATATAGGGAAAAAAATCACGGAGTGGGCGACATCTACTTTTAATCGTTTGAACTACCCGAGTGATGAACACAGAACAACAAACTAACGTGTGTGTGTTTATATGGGAAAAGTGTGTAATATTTGTATGATTTTGAGTCATTTATGTATCGAAAGTGATATATTTAGATGATAATTTATGGACAATTGTTTCAAATAAACTGTATACGAGCTGAAAATGCAGCGGATTGTAAGAGGTAATGTGGGAATAAGATCACGAAAAATGTGCTCTGTTCCTCAATGCTCATCACATAGTTCTTCTGAAATTTCTTTGCAAAAATTCCCGTTGAATCCCAAGTCAGTCAAAAAATTGCAGACAATCTTGAAGATTGGGAAAAATATCTAAAAGAAGTTACTTTGCAGCAAGCACTTCCTGAAAGATGTTTTTTTTTAACGTGAGTTCAATGATTTTCTATAATATAGTGGTCATTTGCTATCACATTCACGATCACCCACATAATCAAAAATGTCCGAAGTGGTTATCTCGACTTTCACAGGTATTATTATTTATCCCGCAATCTTATAAAATATATTTGATTCACTTGTTATGAAAGACAGAATAATTTTGACCACCATTCGGCCCGACATATTGTGATTTTCAGCGCCATCTAGCGGTACGTGATTTCCCTATTCCAGTTATTCCACTCATTCCAGATTCCTATCTCCAATTTCATTAGAAATTTTTAGCTGAGGCCATTTGGGAAAAATAATTGCAGGATTTTCCATGAGCCTACTATTTATTATTATGAGATTTTCCCAATTTACGTTGATATTTTCCTTATTGCAACAAACAATTACATCACATTTAGTATCAAGAATCACAGAATAACAAGTATTATATCAAAGAAATTGCAGAGTTTTGAGTTGAATCCACAATGCAATGAAATAAATATGAATGATATACGAAAATAAGGATAAATTGGAATGGGGAAAAAGTATATTTGGCCAATTAATACTTTTTCCTTTGAATAATTTCGAATTTTTCCCGCCAAACTTCATCCTAAACAAAAGATGGCGCTGATTCTATATTCTATTGTTAGTTTCAATTTCGCATGGCCGACGAGATTTATATACTTGACTATTTTTGATTTAATCTACAATTTACAGAGCAAATGCGTTATGGATTTAGTGAAAATGATAAATAATAGTTTCGAGAGAGTGACATCGATAGTGTTGATTGTTTAGAGCTCACAAATTTAATTGAATATTCGTTTGGTGTTTGTTGCAAGAGATTCGCGTAGCTTACGGAGCCATATTTATGGAATGCATAAAGAACTGTCAAAAATAATTCATTTTCATCAATGAGAAGTGAGTAAATCTTGTGTTTTTGTGATTTTTTCAATACGATATTTGCATTACGAAGTATGTTTTACCTGTAGGGATACAGTGAGGTTCTAGCAATTCCACATTTCATCTTCGCGTTTGAAGTTCGTGAAATCACCAGGCATCTTGTTTTCATACCTAAACAATGCACAAAATACAAAAGCTTCAGTTATTTTGTGCCTGAGGGTTTATTTTTCACTTTCCTAATTATTTCCCTAGGAATATCGAACGATTCCAGGAGTTGTACAGTGTTTTATGAATATAAATATTTGTCTTTACGAAAATGTAGTTATTCAAGGTTAAAGATAATTATCTCCTCATCCCGGGACGAATTCGGTTTGTTTTTAGATCTTAAACTCTAGGTTCCTGGATAATTTGTTTTGTATTGTCAGGATTTTAGTGTTTGGGAAAATTAGTCACATTTAGTTAATGTTGAGGGTCCTCAGCAAAGTTGTGAATTCAATCAACTCGCCCTAGAGAAATGGTTATGTGAAAGTTCAGGGTTCTTGGGAATATTTCTGGGTTCATTTTAATTGAATTGTAAAATTTAACATTCTTGTAGATTTTCCGTTAATAGCCAATAAATGTTACTCACTCTGTGTTTTTTCAAACAATCATTAACCGCTTGAAATGTTTGATAAGTAACTTGATGTGAATTGTGAATTATACCTAAGGTGTATTAATCTCTGTCTGTAATTTTCAGATGGGATGGCCAAACGACTGAAGATAACTTTATACAAGCATGGATCCAGTAGGGCCATGGTCTGCTTATGCTTCTTACAATAGATTAGCAGGAGTTCAGGCCGGTTCGACCTCAGGAGAATTACATCATCATTCTACCGGTACACCCCCGACGACAACTGCCCAACTCCTCACCGCTGGTGGATTTCTATCTCCACCCCCCGTCGGATATGAAACCGTGTTCAGTCCCCTTTTTCACCACGCGTCCGGCCCCAAACCGTCCCATTATGTGACTCCAGTCGCCCAGCACCGGGTGCAGGCGCAAACCCCGACAGCCTCCAAACAGAACGCCGAAGGAGAGTACCATCAGGCGCAAACTTTCTTCGAACAGGGAGGATGGCAACAAAACAGTCCGTTCGGCATCCTCCCGCACGAGAGCGTCGTCGCCACGACGACGAGCAAAACGACGCCTTACGAGAACTTCAACCCGCATTTCGCCGCTCAAAGTCTGAACAACCTGAATTCCCAACTCGCCGCGGCGAACAACAAATCTTCGACCAGAGCCCAGAGTCCGGCAACTTCGAAAGCCAACGCGACCCAATCGAATTCTTCCACTTTCTACCAAGTGCCTGTTCCGGGGGGTTCCGATGCGCCCAACAACAAATCTTTCACGACCAACTCGAACCTACAACAATCCTGCATTGTATCTTCGAGTCCGACTCCGGCTTCTAAGGAGTATCGAGTGCCGCAAGCTCCAACCCGGACGTATCTCAGTTCCCCCAACCCGCCTGCGAGACAGATAGAGAAGACGTTTCCGAACAGCAAACAGAATTCGACGTCGGGGCAGGCCAAGAGTCAGGGGACGAACGAGAGGCAGAGGAGCAACGAGGAACAGAGTCAGTCGTCTCCGATCAGCTTCTCGATAATCGATTCCGGTCAGAATCGGGTCAACTATCCGTCGGGTAATAACGGTTCGGCCAAGAGGCCGGCGCAGTTCCCGCAACACGCCAATTACAGGCATTTTCAGCAGCAGAACGCAAACTCGGAACAGGAGTTTCAAAGGTCGAAGAGCGGATCCGATTATAACAACTCCAACGGTCCGGATTGCAATGTTGTCGTTCCGAGGAGGCCTAGTCCGCATCAAGCGCATTCCCAAGCTTCCCCCTTAGGTCACGCTCAGAGCCCCGCATATCCGATGTATAACAGTCCCATGAGTTCTATATCGTCACCGCAACAGAACTCGAGTAATCAGGTTGCTCCACCGTCTCCCTTGGACGTTTCAGTACCACGTCCGAATTCGCAAAACAACAACGTCGCTTACCCGTCTGTCATCACCAGAGCTTTGAACAACGATAAGACGTACCCGGAAAGGTACCCGGAACGACCCAACCAGCCCCAGCAGGGCAATCAGAATTGTTGGGACGAAAGGCAGAACAACCGTAAGTTTCCAAACAACCAGTACAGCAACGCGTCCAATAACGTCGAAATTTCTGTGAGAACCGAACAACCTCAGCAACGAGCAGGCGGACTGAATATAAGTGAACGGCAGCAGGCTTACTTCGATACCGGCAGCGGTCACACGGTTACTTTGCAGGATTTGTCGAGCTGTAGAGGCGATCCCATGAGTTTGGTCAAGAATTTGCAACAGCAGAGTTGTCAGGTGCCCCAGACCGAGATCAAGCAGGAGATAGTGAAGCAACCGGCAAAAAGGAGAAAGAGCAATGAAAAAGCAGCGGTGGCTACTCCGGTGGTAGTGAATGAATCGCCAGGTAAAAAAAACTTGATTTGGTTTATTTCTGATGGTATCTTCTTCTTTATACAGCGCAACCTCGATATAACGAAACTGAAGGGAATTGTAAAATATTCTTTGTCCACGACCATTGAATAATATATGTATTCCTAATGCTTTTGTCCACGAGCATTGAATAATATATTTATTTTGAATGCTTTTGATGAAGGAAAATGACAGTCATTAATCAAGCCCGTGAATAATAAGCGTGTATAATGAATATTATTCACTCCATGCTGAAAAGGAAAAAAGCTAGAGTTTCTTCTGCGGAAGAAATAAAAAAAGTTCTTTCTGAAGCTTGTGATGAGAAATATCTTGCAATGAAGGTAAAGATTAGTAACATGAGAGTAATGAGTAGAATCGGAATCGAGTTTTGACGTTTCTCGTAAGCTTGACAATTTCCAGCAATCACAGAAAATGAAGTTTACGATTTTGACAACTCTATTTTAGGTATGTTGAAAATGCAGAATTATTCCAATATTACCAATGAGGTCGTGGACAAAGTATAGTATTTAACTCGCATATAATTGCTATTATTCACTTGGGTGATTTGCGACACTCGCCTGCGGCTCGTGTCGCAAACTTCACCCTCGTGAATAATAGCAGTCATTATATGCTCATTGAATAATATATTATTGATGAAGGAAAATGACGGTCATTAATCAAGCCCGTGAATAATAGGCGTGTATAATGAATATTATTCACTCCATGCATAGAAACTCTGACCATCGATTTGCTGGTTTTTTCATTCAATCTGACAGATTGAAAAGTATCAGAGACGTTCAAATTGTGCGGCAATTTTATTATAAATATTTCATCGAAAATAAGTAGATTATGCAGATCGAAAGCGATGATGAATTGGTCAGTACTCCACCAGAAATCAGAGATGCTGCAAAAATCACTGAAATGGAACCTCTTCCGGAGAAATCACGGAATCTATACCTCTCAGTATTTATAATTTTATGGATTGGAGAGCGACAAATGAAATTGGATCATTCTCGGAGTCAGTTTTACTTGTATATTTCTAAAAATTATCAGCGAAATACAAATCTTCAACATTATGGTCACATTATTCCATGCTCAAGAGCACGCTTGCCAAACATGAAGGAATCGATATCGAAAAATATAAATGACTGCGTTCACTTCTGAAAAGGAAATCAGAAGGCTTTCAGCCGAAAAAAGCTAGAGTTTTTTCTGCAGAAGAAATAAAAAAAGTTCTTTCTGAAGCTCTTATGAGGAATATATTGCAATGAAGGTAAAAAATAGTAACATGAGATAAATGAGTAGAATCGGAATCAAGTTTTGACGTTTCTCATAAGCTTGACAATTTCCAGCAATCACAGAAAATGAAGTTGACAACTCTATTTTAGGTATGTTGAAAATGCAGAATTATTCCAATTTTACCAATGAAGTCGTGGACAAAGTATGGTATTTAACTCGCATATAATTGCTATTATTCACGAGGGTGAAGTTTGCGACACGAGCCGCAGGCGAGTGTCGCAAATCACCCAATCATTATATGCTCATTGAATAATATACTATTTCGTTGGAATGAGGTTCGCTATATAGAGGTCAGATTGGTCTCAGATTCGTTTTAACAAGGTGAGAAAATTCATTTAATAATCTCAAAACACTGTATTTACTTGCACGATTTCAATCTTCAACAACAACTACAATCTTCTGCTTCTGCTGTTTAATAACATCCCACATTCTTCGGAAAATTCATCTCAAAATTTAAAAAATGTAGCTAATGTACTCGCAGGAATATTGAACTCTTTAGCGATGTCTCTTTTTGAGCGCTCGTACTACTTACACGAGGGCTATATCATTTCGTCACGATGTCTGTATTTTTCGAATTTTGAGCCGAAAATGGTCTCAAACGACTATGTTCGACTCACTGATGACGAATCCGTCGGAAAATTCGAGTCTGTCCGTCCGGCCGGCCGTCCGTAAGCACGATAACTCTCGAACGGAACAACCTAGAGACTTGAAATTTTCATTGTGGGTTCAGTTCCCGAATACTTCGGTTAAGTTCGTTAATGGGCAGAATTCCACCAGGGGTTCCGTAAATATGGCCAATCAAAATTTTGTTCTCCTGATTACTTTGAAACTACAGATTCGATCAAGATGAAACTTTGCACTAAAATGGAGAATGAGGTGTTCAAGCCACATGTGAAATTTTGTCCATATCGCATGACCAGAACCATAGAAACCATAGACAATTGTAACTTTTGAACGGAAACGCCTAGGGACTTGAAATTTTCAGGATAGGTGTGGATCTCGAATGTCGTGATCGCGTTCATCTATGAGCAAAATTATACTAGGGTTCCGTAAATATGGTCGTTTGAAATTTAGTTTTCTTCATAATTTCAAAACTACAGATTCGATCGTGACGAAAGTCTGTATACTTATGGAGAATGATATATTCAAGCTACATTTATCCAGATCACATGACCAGAACCATAGAAACCATAGAAAAATCATAACTTTCGAACGCAAAGGCCTAGTGACTTGAAATTTTCAGGATAGGTGTGGATTCTAATCAAATTTTGCACACTGTGTAGTTTGATCCAACTCAAAAGATAGGATAGTTTATATCTCAATTTATAGTTGGGAAACTTTTTTATTGCCAATTATTTGTTTATTATTTATGACAAAGACTGATAATTATCCACGCGGCAACACGGGTTTCAAATCGAAGACCGATCTTTCGACCATAGCGATAACGTGCAAGGAGTGATGCCAAGTTTCTGGGTCTTTCCCAAAACTGAAGAAATTTGGAACTGTTTGAGAACTGGGGGAATAACTTTTGAAAAAATCAAGGTTAGAATTGGGGTAGGGTAAGGTTAGGGTTAATAATAATTCAACTGGCTTCAATAGTTCAGTACAATATAATTAGACGTGTTTTCTTAGGTACAGCGACGCGTGGCCAAGTCTTCTAGTATTTACATAAATTTTTTTCCAACGTATAAACTCGCTCAATACTTGGGGTTGAAAAGAAAATTTGAATGGGTCCGATTTATCTTAATTCAGAAGGAGTTTATGAAAATTTGAAAAGCATTGCCGCGAAGTCAGGAGCTTTTGAGCGCTCGTTCATCTACCTTGTATGTAGATTCGCATTTTCCAGTTTTAAAAATGAATTTAAAAAATTTTTGACAGCTGTCAAAAAAATTTTCAAACTGAGGCGAAACTCCAGACTTCACGTCAGTGCTTTGATTTTTTTTCGATGATTCGCTAGAATTTTTTACGGTATCTATGGTCTTGGTGATGCGATCTAGACAAAATTTTCCACGTAGTTTGAATACATTATTCTTTATCTATTTGCAGAATTTCGTCTCAATCCAATGAGTAATTTCGAAATTATCAGGAAAAAAATATTTTTAACGGCCATATTCATGGAACCCCTGGTCTAATTTCGATAATTGATGAACGTGACCGCGAAATTCGCGATCCAAACCTATCCTGAAAATTTGAAGGCCCTAGGCCTTTCCGTTCGAAAGTTATAATTTTCTATGGTTTCTATAGTTCTGGTAATGCGATCTGGACAAAACTTTGCATGTAGCATTTTCCATCTGAGTGCAAAATTTCACCTCGACCGAATCAATAGTTTCGAGGTTATTAGAAGAACAAAATTTTGAACGGCCATATTTACGGAACCCCTGGTCGAATTTTGCCCAATAACTAACTTAACCGCGGCATTTGAGATTCGCACCTACTCGGAAAATTTCAAGTTTCTAAATCGTTTCGTCCGAGAGTTATTTATGTATGTATACTGAAATTCGAAAAATACAGACATCGTGCAGGGTTGCCACAGACGGCCGAAAAATAGTAGTAGATTCGAGATTAAAAGTGGAGTAGATTGTGACCAGAGGGAATAGCATATCTAGGGGTGGGAATGACAAATCTTGTGTGAAAAAGATCGAATCATCGAGTTTTTCTATCGATATATAACCATAGATAACGAACTTTAAGCGAAAATCTTCCGTATGAAAGAGCACAGAGTTTTTATACAAGAACACTATTGAAAGAGTGAAGCAGGGAAATCGCACTGACATAGAATATTTTCATATTAATATCAGACGATTGACACCAACGAGAGATCATAGAGTCATCACGCTCGCCCATCGACGGATTGCTACCACAGAACAATAATTTGCGAACTTTAATTTGAAATGTCATTCGACCGGAATAGAAATTGTGACGAAATAATATAGCCCCTCGTGTAAGTAGAACGAGCGCTGAAAAATTGGCTGGTAGACCTGCGTAGATGAAAAGAGAAGTATAGAAGACAGTCTGATGGACTTCACGTTCAGAAAAGGGGGCGGAGCAGAAATAATGAGGGAAAATAGAAATTATGTAAAATATGGTTAAATCGATTCAAAATCCTTCATGATCCCTTCAATACTTAAATTTGTTGCACTTTGACCGGAAGGGTTTTCAACCTGATTCGGCTATCCAAGTGATGATATTTGGCGAAAAAGTCAGTTATCGATGCTCATATCGTAGGATTATCGATGAACTTACCTGAGATTTTTTCAGGGAGGATACCTCCACCGGCCCATAGTTCTGCCGGTAACCAGCAACAGCAGAACGGGGCCTACTTCGATTTCGACCGATGGAACTTGGCGCCCCCCACCGCGAAGCTATTCGGCGCGCAAGCAATTCACCAACAACATCAGGGACTGATGGTGCCTCATCCCCACGGTCATCACCCGCCTCCGTTGCCTTACTTCGCCCCTTTCCATTTGGCGCCCCCGCCCCAAGAATTCCAATCGGCCGTGGAGATTGCACCTTCCGGTTCTTACGCGGACCAATCCCCTCAACCGTCCACGTCCCAATTCGTACAGCAGGAGGACCAGCCCAAGGTCGTCGTTCCTAATATCGAGGAAGAACTCAATTTCCTTTCGGAAGGTGAGTACTAGACCAAGTTGTATCCTTGCCGTCGATAACACTGAGTATTTTTCAGGCCCTCCTGTGAAGCCTCCCTCTAATCCGTCGAATACGTCGTATAAAACGGTGCAGCCAGCAACGAAATCTTTGGATAAGCCTTCCGGTCCGGGTGCGGGATTCATGAGTAGTTACTTAAAGTTTTTACAAGGAGAGAGGGATTCTTCGCCGCCTCCCGCTTCGAGGACGGGGCGTAAACAAACATGGTCCCGCCCCAGCCCTCCTTCCAAGCCAACAGGACAAGACGAGACCAAACCAGAGAGTAATGGCGTTCCCCCACAACCAGTCGTCCCCCTACCTCCTCCACCTGTCGTTCAACGGTTATCTACACAGGGCGATCCCCAAGACGATCCGCGATATTTCCCCCTGCCTAAGGAGAGGAAAAGGGACAGTTTCGACAGTTCCGATGATGGCTTCAGTTCAGAAGATGATTTCTTTCCAAAAGTTAAACCTCAAACTCAGGAGAAAAAGACTGTTGTCAAAGACAAGCCTAAAGCGATCAAGGACGTGAAAGATAAAAAAAGCAAATTATCCACGGAAGCTAAGGAATCGAGGAAACTACAAAAGCAACAAGAAGCTTTGATGAGAAAGCAGGAAAAGTTGAAATTAAAAGAGGAGAAACAAAAAGAAAAGAAATTGAAGGCCATGCAAAAAAGTGAGTGATAGTTTTGTAACATAAGTTCGGTTTAGAGATTTTTGGATGGAAAATTTATTTCGCTGTTGGCTCATTTCACTAAAGAATTGATTAGAATATATTGTTGTTTTGAAAATTTTGGAATTTTTAGAAGAAAATGAAGTGTATTATATTTCATTTATCTGCAATAAACTGAATATCTATTCTGTTTTTTACCCTGATACCATTTTCTAAAACAGTACATAGTCGATCAAGCATTTTGTAACAAATATACAAATACTACCGGTCTGCTACAACTTGTGTCTTATTCTGATGCTTTTTTTGTTATTTGACGATTGACTATTTCTCTTTAGAGAATGGAAGTGTAAAGAAAGAGATAGTTTTTTTTTGTATTGAGTTGTTTCAAGTATACCTTCATTTCCTTTTTGTGTTAACCGAGTGGATAAAATCAATCAGATTATCACGATACCTGAAAATTCAATCGAGTTGATTGGTAATTCAGAAATGAGAGGTTTTCCTCATAAATTCTTTCGATTAGAATTCGATATCAAAATTTAAGGAACGGTTAAAACTTGCCCAAGGTCTGGTTTGAAAAATCCACTCAATGGTATCTCCGCATCAAAATCAATTTCTACTTCAAAACGAACCTGTTCATTACAGAGCTCAATGCGAGTGCGAGCGTTCCCCGACGAGAATCGACCAAACGGGCAGCTAAAGAGAGGAAAAAGAGCGAGACCGCCAGTAAAGAGGACGAAATGGAAGAGCCCCCGGAATTCCAAGATTCAGATTCAGACCCTGCTTGGACGCCGAAAGTTAAAGATGACGGTGACGATGACGTATTGGCGAAATCGAAAAAGAAAGGTTAGTTTGATTTAGTCGAGAGGTCGGAAATTAGTTTTATTTGAACTAACTTTATTCAGGATCCGTTAAGAGGGCCAAAACGAGGAATTTGATAACGGCTGCTGCAGAGGGGGCTGGTATAAAAGAATATGATGGTTATTCCAGTGACAGTATCTCGCCAAATTCCAAGAAGACTAAACAAGGTAATCAAACTTCCACAATTTCTTAAATTAGTGTTTTTCTGTACTTATGACAGTAAATTTGTTCTTTATTTTCTAATTTAAATTTTGTGAACATTACTGTCTTTTGTCGGTTAAAAAAATGTTTTAAAATTACATTATTTTTCCAGGATCCAAGAATAAACAAGGTGGGCCTCCTACTTTGGAGGATAATATAGCAGCTTCCCTCCAAAATAGGAGTATAGCATTGGCTGATGATAATCCTTTCAAGGTAGGCGCATTTCCTGAAAATTGAAAAAGTTGCAAGGTTCTCTTCCGTTGTTTATTATTTTTATCTTTTTTAACAATGAGAAGTACAATTTGAGGTTAACATCAAAATTTAGCTGTAATTTGATGTTTTTGACCGCTCGTACTACTTACACGAGGGCTATATCATTTCGTCAAGATGTCTGTATATTTCGAATTTTGAGCCGAAAATGGTCTCAATCGATAGAGTTTGACTCACTGATGACGAATCCGTCGGAAAATTCGAGTATGTCCGTCCGTCCGGCTGTAAGCACGATAACTCTCGAACGGATCAACCTAGAAACTTGAAATTTTCAGTACGGGTTCAGTTCCCGAATGCCACGGTTAAGTTCGTTAATGGGCCAAATTCCACCAGGGGTTCCGTAAAAATGGCCGTTCAAAGTTTTGTTCCCCTGATTACTTGAAAACTACAGATTTGATCAAGATGAAATTTTGCACTTAAATCAAATAGTTCAAGCTACATGTGAAATTTTGTCCAGATCGCATGACCAGAACCATAGAAACCATAGAAAATTGTAACTTTTGAACGGAAACGCCTAGGGACTTGAAATTTTCAGGATAGGTGTGAATCTCGAATGTCGTGATCGCGTTCATCTATGAGCAAAATTATACTAGGGGTTCCGTGAATATGGTCGTTTGAAATTTAGTTTTCTTGATAATTTCAAAACTACAAATTCGATCGTGACGAAATTTTGTATACTAATGGATAATGATATATTCAAGCTACATTTCTCCAGATCACATGACCACAACCATAGAAAATCATAACTTTCGAACGGAAAGGCCTAGGGACTTGAAATTTTCAGGATAGGTGTGGATCTGAAATGTCGCGTTCACGTTTAACAATGAGCAGAATTATACTAGGGGATCCGTAAATACGGTCGTTTAAAATTTTGTTTTCTCGATAATTTCGAAACTACGGATTCGATCGAGATGAAATTTTGTATTTTAATCGAGAATGATATTAATAATAATACAGTGCAACCTCGATATAACGAAACTGAAGGGAATTTGTGAAATATTCGTTATATCAAGTAATTCGTTGGACTGAGGTTCGTTATATAGAGGTTAGATTGGTTTCAGATTCGTTTTAACGAGGTGAGAAAATTTTTTTACTAATCTTAATGGCGATTTATACAAAAATAAAACACTGTATTTACTCGCATGATTTCAATCTTCAACAACTACAATCTTCTGCTGTTTAATAGCAGCCGGCCATTCACATTCTTCGGGAAATTTATCTTAAATTTTCAAAATTGTGGCTAATGTAGGTACTCGCAGGAATATTGAACTCTTTAGCGATGTCTCTTTTTTTTTGGAAGGATTCTTCTCCACAAATTCAATAATTTTTCTGTTTTTCTGCGATGGTTGGAGAACACTTTCGTTTTTCAGCTATCGTAATTTCTAAATTGTTTATAGCGACAAACACCAGTGTTTTCATCAAACAGTTTTACGTGTCTCAACCTGCCGAAACATGCATTCTTGTTGTTATTGTCCAATAATTGTGTGCTTTTGATTGGAAGAATTCGTTATTTAGAGGTTGTGAGTTGATAAATTCGTTAAATGGAGGTAAATTAGACTTTCTATATAATATTTTTCGATGATTGGAAATTCGTTGTAAAGAGGTCATTAACAGAAAGTATTCGTAATGTAGAGGTATATTTTACATCAACTTTTACAGGCAGTTCTAGGGGATTTCGAAATATTCGTTATATCAAGGTTACACTGTTATAATAATAATATTAAAGCAATATTTTATCCAGATCGCATGACCAGAACCATAGAAACCATAGAAAATTGTAACTTTGAACGGAAAGGCCTAGGAATTTGAAATTTTCAGGGTGGGTTTGGATCGCGAATTTCGCGGCCTCGTTTATCAATGAGCAAAATTAGACTAGGGGTTCCGTGAATATGGCTGTTCAAAATATTTTTTTCCTGATTATTTCGAAACTACTGATTGGATTGGGATGAAATTTTGCACCTAGCTTAGGAATAATGAATTCAAACTACGTGCCAAATTTTGTCCAGATCGCACCACCAAGACCATAGATACCGTAGAAAATTCTAGCGAATTATCGAAAAAAAATTGGTCACCTAAAGCACTGACATGGAGTTTCGCCTAAGTTTCAGAATTTTTGTGACAGCTGTCGAAAATTGATATCTATAACTGGAAAATGCGAATCCACCTACAAGGTGCATGTACGAGCGCTCAAAAGCTCCTGTCTTCACGGCAGTGCTTTTCGTAATTTTTTTGTTCATAAGACGAATTTCAAGTCTGAGTAACAGTCGAATTAATTTTTTTCTTGCACCCAAATAGTCAAATAGACTAAGGGACAAACAAACTCAGGTAAATTCTAGTTAGTGTATTTCTAAATTCCCAAAGAGTTGAGTTCTGATTTTCTACGTCTTTCCAGCCGGGTGAATTTGTCGTTATCAAAGCCGATCTGAAACAGGAATGGCCGGCTATCTGGAGAGTGGATGGGAAAACTTTACTACAGAAATACGAGCCGTTCGAGCAAGATGGAATCACGTTGTATAGGAATATATCTACCGTAAGTTTCTCACATGCTCTATTTGATTCTCAAATAATGAACTTGATATTTCCAGTATACGTCTTGGTCGCCGGAAAGTAAAAAGCAATATATGTCAGTGCCAGTTAAGTTTAAGTCGCAGAGTCAACTTGAAATAATCGTTGAATTCCTTAAAAATGAAATCACTATCATTGACCATGTACACCAGGAGAAGTGTATGAAGTCGAGTGAAGTGTATCAGGACAATTTCGAAGTTTATATTCAAACTTTAATCTCGCAAGCCTTGGATAATAATTTTTTGACGGAGATTTTCCAAGAACAAGGTGAATTATTTCTCAATCAGCGAGTAATTTTGGTGAATCAAAAGTTTCTTTTTTTCAGACGACTATTTCTTATCCAATGTGAAAACAATAGACGACATTACTGAAACTAAAAAGAAAAACCTCTTAGCCTTACTGAATTGGCCGGTGAGTGTGCAAGCCGCGGTGTGCACATGGCCTTGTTTCAATGTTATAAGAGACGTGAATATTTGCGATGGCCAATCCGGAAACTGTGCGGCTTGCAACAAGATCGGTTTAGCAGTAAGAGTTCTAATGTACGGCCAACCTTACAATTCAACGACGTTGGAAGGTTGCCAACCTGATCCTAATGCCATAAGTGAAAAAGTAAGTTATGACGGTTGATAATTGGAAGAAAATATTATTAATAAATTTTTTCAGGACTTCCTTATGTGTAGGATATGTGCAAGCAGGGTTGAACTGATGAATAAAGTCATTCACCAGAAGTATCTGATGTTTATAGAATGTGCTAAACGTGTTAGTGAGAAAAGAGCTTTGGACCCCAATAAAGATACCACATGTATTTTGAATGAATTATTAGCTGATGAAAATTGGTTGAATCAGGTAATATATTTCTCCAGTCTTTTTTGGCATGTCCATCTGGGTGTAACATTTCTAATGTATTTTTTTTTGCAGTTGTTTTTGGAAGTGAGAACTTGTTGGTCTGAAGTGGATTGTATAGAACACAGTTATAAAGTGAAAAATAATTCTGTGCAGTGATAGTTCGAAACTGAAATATTTTTAAAATGGAAACAATAATAATTTAAAGTTGAATATCAAAAAATTGTGTATATTGAGAAAGAGTTTATATATAAAATTATAAATATATATATATTGATTAATGATTATAAAGATGCCTAGGTTTAGGAATAACTTTAGAATTTTTTAATAGTACGGTTAAATTTTTATTATGCTGTGCATTTTTGTTTGTAAGTATGTGCTCTGTATATTTTTTTTATATATATATGAACAATCAAAAAGTGATATTGTTTATTCCTAATTCAGCATTGGTTAATTTAAGAGCACAACACTCATTAAAAGAAATTAATATTTTGGTTGTCTTTTTCTCAACCACCTTCGATTTATATTAGTTTTTTGTTGATTTAAATTTGCTTCCTTAATTTCAAATGTCTGTTGATCAGTTTCTGTTATGAGATTAATTGGTAATGAATCATTAAATATTTTGAATAACAAGTTTTTTGATTATCCATCCAAACCTTTGAATAAAGAACCTGTAAAGGTTATATTCACGTCAACCATCAAGAAGTGTCATCGGTTGATACCTGAATCAAGGTAAGCCGAATTATTCAGCTGGCCATTTTAATTAATATTCAGAATTTATAACAAAAAATTGATGAAGAAAACTGCCGTGAAGTCAACTATAGAATGTTTTGAATCCCTTTTATTGTATGGTAATTTAAAGCCTTCTCAGCATAACATTAACTGAAAATTAAATTTTTTGAGATAATTGAAGAAAACAAAACGTATCAGCAGACAACAGGCATCAGTTTTTTCAATATCAATATTATGAATTTGGCGCGAAATTTTCTTTTGAGAAATTAGGAGTTTAGGTTAGGTTGTTATATTGCATCTACTTTCTTCTTCTTCAAGATACTTTCAGTTCACATAATGTAATTATGTGGAATATAATTAAAAAGGTTTTTTATCGTATTATCAAGGTTGAGTTCTTATCACCCTGCGGTAGATTGGATACTATGAAAATTATAGGGAAGAATCACGGAGTGGTCGACATCTACTTTTAATCGTTGGAAATACCCGAGAGGTGAACAACAAATTAACGTGTGTGTTTATATGGGAAAAGTGTGAAATATTTGTATGATTTTAAGTCATTTATGTATGGAAAGTGATATATTTATTGAGAATTGTTTCAAATGAACTGTATACGAACTGAAAATGCAGCGGATTGTAAGAGGTAATGTGGGAATAAGATCATGAAAAATGTGCTCTCTTCCTCAAAGCTAATCACATAGTTCTTCTGAAATTTCTTTGCATAAATTTCCATTGAATCCGAAGGCAGTTAAAAAATGGCAGACAATCTTGAAGATTGAGGAACCTATCTCAAAGAAGTTGTTACTTTGCAGCAAGCACTTCCTTAAAGATTTTTTTTATCGTAACTTCAAAAATTGTCTATAATATCGTGGTCATTTGCTAACACATTCACCCTCATAAAAAATTATTGAAAGCACTGCCGTGAAGTCAGGAGCATTTGAGCGCTTGTTCACCCACCTTGTAGGTAGATTCGTATTCTCCAGTTTCAGAAACCAATTGAAAAAATTTCATACTGAGGCGAAAATCCAGACTTCACGTGACCAATTTTTTTTTCGAGAATTCGCTAGAATTTTCTACGGTATCTTTTGTCTTGGTGATGCGATCTGGACAAAATTTTCCACGTAGTTATAATATTTTGAACGGCCATTTTAACGGAACCCCTAGTCTAATTTCGCTCATTGATGAACCTGACCGCAAAATTCGCGACCCGAACCTATCTTGAAAATTTCAGGTCCCTAGGCCATTCCATTCGCAAGTTATGATTTTCTATGGTTCTGGTGATGCGATCTGGAAAAAATATATAATTTTCCATTAAAATACAAAATTTCGTCAGGATCAAATCCTTAGTTTTGAAATCATCAAGAGACCAAAAAATTCCTTCTCAGATGGTAAAAATTTTATTATCCCAATAAGATTTACTCACAATTATAAAAATGAAGAATCAAATGAAATAATACATACATAATATCATTCGCGATCAATAGTGATATTAATACTATTTTACAACTTAATGTTTTATTCAATCGAGAAAATCTGGTTTATTATCCTAATTATAACAATTGTGCCACGAAAATGCTCAGGAACCTGTCAATTTTTCTAAGAAAAATTCATGTATGAAATCAAAGAGCAAATCTTAGTTCGATCATGTGCGAACAAAACGAAAGAAAGGAATGCCAAGAATTAATACTCGATCTTAACTTACTCAACGCTTGACAACCAACGAGGATAACAATGCAAGAACAAAGAAGATGACCAACAACAGAGATATGTACGAATAAAATATTCCATAAGGTTATCAATTTACTATGCATGCATATTCAGGCACTAGTCATCGTTATATATTTTTGAAACTGAATTTTTCTATAGATAAATATATAGAACAACTTTGAAGCATTTTATTTGTACATATAAATTCAGTATTGGGGGTCTGAAAAGAAACAAAAATTCTGAAAGTCGAGTTGATTGAAGTGAAAAAAAAATATTTATACAACAAATTGTCGTAGATAGTTCGAAAATTTCAATATTGAAATGTACAAGCCCTCATTAATCGCCTAAATTTAACGATGAAATTGAGGTAATCTTCAATTTCAATTTGAATCACAGAATTACAAAAAAAAAAAAAATATATATAAAGTGAACATAAAATCAGTTTCAATAATGACAGTCTGCCACTGAATTATGTCGATTTTCATCAAAGAATTGAATGTCCCATGGTTGATCATCTCAATTATTCCTATTGTTACCTCCTTGTCTAGGCATACCGTTACGATTCTGCCTTGGCCGGTTATTGAAGTTGCTATTGTTATTGTTCTGCTGCTGTTGGTAATAGTTATTTCTTGGCGGTCTATTTCCCGGACTTGTCATATTTGGTAATTGTTTCATGGATTCGCCCGTCGAGTTGTTCATGTTGGGGTCATCGATGCCATTCTTGGGCTGTTGCTGCTGCTGCTGCTGTAACTGTGGCGGCAAATTGTTGCCGAGCGTGAAATGCGAGGGTAACGGAATAGGCGGCGGCGGTTGATTTACGTAGTTCTGATTCGTGTACGTTTGACTCGGAATCTGTTCTATTGGAGTATTGTCGATTTCAGAATCCTAGAAAAAGAAGGTAAAGATTCATAACAATTTAAACTATTTCACTCATTACATTTTTAGTGAGGAAGTTTCCATAGCAACTCTCGTTTCACAGCGATGAAACATGCAAGCCGGCAAAACTTAGCAAGTAAGGTTTCCAGCGATAAAATTTTGACATTTCAAGATAGATTTGGAAATATTTCGTCGGAAGAAATACATAGTGAAATTGCCAAACTGGTGCCTCTCAGTAGTCTTAGTAGAAAAACTATGACGTCTGTGTGGAACCAGTTCACGGAATTTCTGCTTATAAGAAACTACACATTAGATAGAGGAACGACTCCAGAAAGACTAGCAGAAATATTAGAGGTCTATGCTTTTAATATGAAGAAAAAAGAACGGAGAAGATTATAAAGAATCCTCTGTGAAGTCTTTATGGAATACCACGGCACAGATGATCCAAGAAAAGTTTTTCAAAGAATATGATAGAATGATCGATCCATTCCAAGATTTAATTTTCAAATCAGCTCGTTTGGCTAGGGATTCAAAGCGCAAAATGTTACAACCTTTACCAGAAAAAAGAAAATCAAGCTCTAAAGCTTTTTCGACCAAATAGTTGTTGAGAATGGTCAACTGTTACAATGAAGATAAGCCAGATGGGTTGCAAAAGAAATTTTTCCATATATGCTCCTTCGAATTGGCTTGGCGTGGCAATGAGGCAGCTAATTGCTCAATTCATTCAAAGAGAATATGATCTTCTGGAAAACTTCACTGGTCGGGTGGAATATAACCCAATATTTTCCAAAACTTCCCAAGGTGGTTTGAAAACGTATGAGTTAGTGAAAAATAAAGAATAAGAAGATTTATGTCCTGTTCGGTTATACCTTAAACTAATGGAAAAAGGATCGACAAATCCAAATGTAACAACCGACAGACTTTTTTTGGCTACACATCCAAACTGGGAAAGAGGAATTTGGTAGAAAAACATGCCTGTAGGAATAAATTCAATATCGAAATGGACAACAACATCTGCAGATAACATTGGAATGAGCACAAAAAAGTTCAAAATAACAAACCATTCCCATAGAGCATCGGCCATTTCATCATTAGCCAAAAAAGGAGTTAATGAACAAGAATTAATCAAAATTACAGGACATTCGAGTGCACACTCCTTAAAACCATATTTACAACTAGATGCAGAACATCATTTGAAACTTATTCAAAATCTTAGAATCTGCCGCCAATCAAAATCATCATACAACAGAATCGGAAGTAGCAAATCTTCAAATCAGATGGGATTCCGTCTACTGTAATTGAAAAGAACAATCCCCAAATAATTAATTACAAAAATTGTAATTCTTACTTCAAAAATTAATTTAAACATGTTCCAATTCATTATTTCAAAACATTGTTTTTCCCATGAATTGTTGTTTTCTTGACTCTCTCAAATGTGACAATATTACTGTAAGACATATGTTCTCGTGAAATAGTCTTGTCGAATACCACTCGAGATGAAATTTAAGCGGGTAAAATTTCATCTCTAGTGGTATTATATATGATAATAGAGTTCACAAGGCACGAAAAGAGCTCTATGATATGATTCATTAATCCTACCTGAAGGAAAAAAAAAGTCCCAGTATTCAACATCTCCGCAATAGGCCTTTGGAGGGGAATCTGCGACTGGTTGGGCTGTTGCTGCTGCTGTTGGTAGAACATTTGTTCTGGAGGAATGGGCTGGTCCATATTCATGGGTTCGTGGGGCAATTGGGACGGTACTGGCATCAGATTCTCAGGGATCTGTTCTTGTTGTAAGATGTGTTGCTCAGGTTCCATCATTAGCTCCTGCTCTTCCTGTATATAACCTCCTTCCTCCTCTTCAATACAGGCTGGTTCTACATAATCCTACGTGAAGATATATGATTTTCATATTATTTATGTCATAAGGATTATTAAGTCGTGAATGTTATCGACGTGTGCCACAATGATTGTTTATGATTCGTATTACATACAAAATTTCATCTGATGACATTTTTAATTAATACATTTTCGAAAAATTGAAAACTGCATTTTTGACATGACACAATGACAACTATTTTTAAAGGAATAATTTGAATAATAATGAGAGATTCTGAAACTGATAGTTTGCCTTCTGATTTGGAAGAAATGACGCGAAATATCGTGGACTCCCTTCTGCCTGAAAATTCACGGAGTGTATATGGAACAGCGTTTAATCAGTACGAAGAATGGTGTTCTACTAAGAAAATCAAGAATATCACTCATGAAAAAGTATTGCTGGCTTACTTTGAATGCTTAACTAGGGAAGGAAAAATCTTCCCTCTGATCGTATTATTCGATGATAAGAAGTATTTTATTAACAAGAAAAAACGTACGATATTAGCAAGTATCTACAGCTGGTTGTATTACATAAACGTAAATCAGAAGGTTACAGAGTCAAAAAATCCAAAATGTTTACTAAACGTGATGTCTCAAAGTTTTTAATGTAAGCATCAGATGATACATATTTATTTCAAAAAGTTGCTATGATAATTGGACTAAGAAGAGCATGCAGAAGAGAGGAGCTGACAAATATGCTTGTTGAAAATATGATAGGAGAAGGATCCGTTTTTAGAATAATTTTACCGAACACAAAAACAAAGGTAATGCGAGAAACATCGGGGAATATCCCAGGATTGAATACGGTAGAACTTGTCAAACAATATTTGAAAATACGACCTTGCAACACAAAACATCGACGTTTTTCTGTTACTTATAAAAATAAGAAATGCACGAAAAAACCCATGGGAATTCCCACCTTTGGTAAAATGCCAACCTCACCCTGAAGAATAATACCGGACATTGTTTTCGGCGATCATCTGCTTCATTTTTGACCTATTCTGGAGCTGATCTGCGTACTGTGCAATAATGTTGCTAAAGGTTACATTCGAAAAAAAAAATTCGAAAATCAAAAGAAAAAAATATCAAAAGCAATTTTTGATGCCAACAACCAAACAGAATTACAAGTTTACCAAAAAGCATCAACTACTGATGTAAAAACTCTAGATTCCATTGGAATTAATATTGCAAATTGTAGTAATTGCTCTTTCACCATTTATAATAAATAGTTTTGTACATAGTTATGCATTTTAAATAACCTCTTTCGTTCACACCATCGCATGTTTTTCATATAGAATTTCATTATGGTAGTTATTACCATAATGAGCTTCCTTATGTCATCAAAATTGAGTGACATAACGTTGTCATTATGACATGCCATCAAATAAATTTTTACAGTGCAATTTTGTAATCTTACCCGAGCCTGATCAAAGTAGCCGCTCTCGTGGATTTTCCCGAGAATCTCCTTCACTTGACTGTAGGTTCCACCGAAAACTTCCTTGGGTTTGCCATCGACGACGGCTAATAAATGTTCAGCGGCAGCTTGAACTTCGTTGGTGAATGCTGTGGGGTTCCCGCTCTCATGCTTTGGTGTTACAGCCGGATATATTTCGTCCAACAAACTGCGATACAACGAAATCATTTTTCAAGGTAGAGAAAATTATTATTATTAATGAAAAAAAAAAACTCACTTCAAATCGCTTTCGTTCAATTGGGCAGCTCCGTTTCTTCCTTGAAGAAAATCCTCTCGTACAGTCTCATTTCCCATTTGATTCAAAGCGTCCTGTACCAGAAGAATTTCTCGTAACCTTGCAAGTTCCGCCTGACTTTTCTGTTGAGCCTCCTTTTTGGCTTGTTTCTTGGCGTCCTTCTCGGAGCTATTTGCAATTCCAATAAATTGCTTGCACAGATCTCTGGCGAACTCCAAAGTCTGAACCACTTCATCGTATTTGGCAACAGCAGTCTTTTGATCTGCATTCAATTCCTTTCCAGCATTTTGCAGATCTCGGTAAGATTCTAATTTTGACTGAAAATTTTATTGACCAATTGTAAAAAAAGGAAAGTCATCAATGAAATAGGTTTTTCTGATATTAAAGGTGATAATCATTCCTCATTAGGAATTATTCAGTGCAACAATATGAAAAATGATCAACTATCAAATATTACTGCTCGTGTTTGTGCATCATTAATCATCAATGGTTATTGTCGGCATGTTTCGGCGTTATAATTTTTTTTTCGAACCATTATCAAAGGAGAAATACAAACTATTATCGAAACATGTGTGCAAAATCTAACAGAAGACTTACCTTCCTCTTTTCCAAATTCCTAATTTTGTGTTCTATAGTGGTTATAGCTTGTCGCAAAGGTGTTAGGGAACCTGAATTTTCCGCAGCACCACTACCATCAGGGCTAGAATGCTTGTCATTTTTGACACTTGCCGCTGAAGGCATTTTTCTGGAATTTTATATTGTTTTATTAACTACTAATACTTCTGTATCGACTTATCGAAATCAGTTGCACGTTGAACTCCGCAAAAATGAGTCCACCAAAACTCAAAGCTCTGTTGACGACACAAAAGATCTCTCCATTGAAAAGGCGACCGACCGACTTGTATGAAATTTCAGGAAACAGATTTATTCGCATCATGATTGGCGTATGAAGAAACCGGAAAGAGGTACGTGATGGCGGGAAATTTGAATTCAAAGAATTATTATGGATTCAATA
Organism: Aphidecta obliterata; assembly: GCA_963966015.1. Taxonomy (NCBI): domain Eukaryota; kingdom Metazoa; phylum Arthropoda; class Insecta; order Coleoptera; family Coccinellidae; genus Aphidecta; species Aphidecta obliterata. Next base: position 43,294,846 of record OZ014429.1, on the reverse strand, counting down.
TCAAAATGAACATCGTATAATTAGTTTTTTTAGTCGGAGGTAATCTAATAGCATTCAAGGACAAGATACTTCGCCAAAGAAGAAAAAATTGTATCGTAATGATGGAATTACTTTTGTGTTTTCAATTCTTTTTTAGGGACTTGACATAATCGCACAATTGCCGCTTTCGATTTTGAATTTCGTGCACTGGAGGAGCTCGGTTTTTGGCACTATACTATATTATATGTATATATTTCACTGGTCTTTGGTGTTTCACGTACTCTTTTCGAAGCAAATCGAATTTGTTTCGTGCACTGGAGGAGCTCAGATAGCCGAATCGAAAGCTACAATTCGCGATTCCAACTACCGATGAGGGCGCTGCGAAATGAACAACATGGTGGAAAACGAGTACCTTTTCGAGATTTATTGTGGCGAAACGGATTATTCAAGGTGTTTTTCAGGTTCTTCCTTCGATTTTGTGGGTTTTATGTGGAGACCTTTTAGTGAATGATTGGATTATTGATAGTGTGGGGTCAAGTTTATTGATTTTAGGTGAACAAATTGGTTTTTTTCAATTTTGATTATATCGACATTGATAATAATTCAACAGGAAAAATGGAGCACTATTTGAGTTTGACGACAGTGTTCGATTATTTGATAGTCGACATTTGTGCTTTCCTTCGGTCTATTTTTTTCCACCATGCCAAAGGCATTAGTGACACAAACTGCTGAGACATCTATCTCATGAAATTTATTGAAATGTTTTGATTCTTCTCTGAAGAGCAATTGAAGACACAGCAATTACAATTGTGAACTGTTTTTTTTCTCTAGTACTAGAACTTCACTCATTGTTATAAAATCCAATGTCCTAAAATTCATGTACATCAAGAAAAAACAAAAATAAATAAATTATTTAAACATAAAATCGTTTCATTCAGACTTCCCCCAAAAATGATCCTAATTTCTTTTTTACAGAAAGATTAAGTCACAGTCATTTGAAATACGAAGATCAATTTCATAACATTCTTGTGGATAATTATTGAATTTCCTTTCTAAACCACCACTCAAACCTGCCCCAGAAAATTGGACTCAAACTTGTACTACATACCTACTTCGGTAACGTATTTCAGTTGAATAATACCGATTTAAATACCTTACCGACTATTTTTTTTTCAATACCAATTACTCTGCTCAGAGAAAGATAAACGAATACCTGGTTCTTGGATATAAAATAAAAATAGCTGGCTTACAAGAATGTCAAGTATGAAAACAATACTCGTTTTCTAGGTTAGGGATTTAGCCAGCAGGGGGCGTTTAGACTTTTTGCGAATAGCAGTTTTTAGTAGGAATTATTGAAAACATTTTTCGGTGAATGAAGACAACTAAACTTCGATTTCTTCATGTTCATAATTTCAACTTTTCAGTGTTCTCCATGTTTTGAGGTTATGTATTTACATATGTTCGAAGTTTCATTGATAGTGGAGATTTGAAATTTGATATTAATTTTTTTAAAGAAAGAAATATATAATTTTTTTACCAAACAATATGAACCGAAAAAACAAATGTAGACTACAAGCTGTAGTATTTACAGATACTTTTGACGATGAATTTTATCCATTAACTCAGGATATACCTTCTGTAAGTCTCTGAAACACTTTTTCATTGGGATTTTAGAAATTACTGAAATTATTTTCATTCCAGACTCTCATACCACTTTTAAATAAGCCCATTCTAAGTTACACATTGGAAGCTCTCCAAACAGGTGGGGTAGATGAGATATTTCTCTTTTGCAAATCTGGTATACCTGCTATCAAGGAGTTTGTCAGGTAAAACTAGAAGTAGTACTATTTTATTGAATTGGTTGTGACCTTGTATCTTGAAACAACATTTGATTCAGGAAGTCACAGGAAGAGGAATCATTATGGACTTTTCTCACAATTCACATCATCACATCCGAGAGTTGTCAAACTCTGGGTGATTGTCTTCGAGATTTGGACGCCAGAGGTTTAATTAGAGGCGACTTTGTTCTTGTTGGACCGGGAGTGATAACAAATGTCGATCTTCGACCAATTTTCAATAAACATTTGTAAGTCATTATGGCTCATCAAAATGATTGTGCTCATTCACTCATATGTTTGTTTTGCAGAGAAGTAACAAAAAAGGATAAAGGTGCTTGTATGACGATGATTTGTATGAAGGCTGGTAAGGAACAAACTATAAAATGTGAAGCGGACAATTGTTTATATGTTACCACTCCGGAAGGTAAATTGGTATTTTATAAAACTTGTGGAGATTCGGAAGAATGTAGGACGAAAGTCCCATTGGTAAGATTCTGTCAGTTAATCATTTTATGATGACAATATGCTCATTAACTTGTTAGACCAGGCAATAGAGATTTTTTCATGAAAAAAATTGTAGAAGAAAACCGCGAGTTCGGAGGATATTTAGTGATATTTTTTCGACTCGCAAATATGATTACTTTTCTTGGAATTTAGAAAAAATGCCAAAAAAATGGTGGGTTTCTTCTACGATTTTTGTCTCTGAATGACCCTTTATCTGAAATCTTTCAAGTCAGATTCGAATGAACAGATAATTTACTTGAAAATAAACAATGTAGTAAAATTAATCTCATGTATATAAATTTTCAGGACTTGATATTGGCACATCACGATGGACTTTTTTGGAATCGGGGTCTGAGGGATATTCGTATATCTATTTGTTCTCCAACATTCTTACCTCTTTTTTCCGACAATTTCGATTTTCAAACTAAAGAAGAATTCATCAAGAACTTATTGATGAACGAAGAAATATTAGATTGCTCCATGTATGTACATCAAGTTAGCGGAACGGACTACGGAGCCTCCGCGATAAATTGGCAGAACTATCAGGGCATGAGGTAAATATGCCGCACACATTTCTGATTGCTCCATCGATATAATTATTTATTTTTAGCTTTGATGTATTTGACATGTGTATCGGAAGAGTCTCTAGAGAGTAAGTATATATTGCATTGTTTACAAGATAATATTCGAGATAAAAGTATTAATTTGGTTCCGCACAATTCCCATTATTCACTACTAGCAGACCCAGCCAGACGTAATAGAGAAATTTCGACGTCATGTCAAAATAGGATTTATTAATTCCCTGAGAAATGTCACATAATATCTGTGATCGACGTAAATTGATTGGGCTTTCTCGAGGTGTCAAAAATCGGATTTTTTCAAATCTAGTTATTGCGTTAACCGGTGGTGGGTTCGTTTGAACGTGATGCTTGCACATACATAAACCATAGATCCTCTTTTATCAATATGTGTAATATATTTGATTTTTCTGATTTTCAGGAATAGGGTAGTGAACTCGGACAAATATATCCATAGAACAATTGTAGGGCCGAATACCAGGATTCCGAAATGTGCCAAGTTGTCCAAATGCGTGTTAGGTGAAAACGTTACGATTGGAAAAAACGTGTGCTTGGAGGAATCGTTAGTTTTTTCAAATTGTGTAATTGGTGATGATGTCGAAGTTAAGTTGAGTGTCGTTGGACCGGATTGTACCTTAAAGAACAATTGTCGAATTATCAATAATTCAGTATTAGGGAAAAATGTGCAAATTGATGAAAATGTAATTGTTGACAAATGTTTAGTTCAAGCTACCAAACCAGACTTTTGTAAGTTGAGAAAATTTTCTATTCAATATCCATGTTGAATATATTGACAACAATAAAATTGTTTGTTCCAGGTGATAAAAAAGATAATTTAGGTGAGCACGCATACTTGGCACATTTAGAAAGAAGCGAGAGAATTCCCGAGATGAATACTCGTGAAAATGTGAGGGAAAGACTGGAAAAAGCCGGTATTTATGTAGAAACGGAGTCTGAAGATGATCAATCTTCGAGGCAGTCTCCTGAAATGGACGATACAGAAGGTACTAAAACAAATTTTTCACGATAAATAGGTCATTATCCAGCGATTAACATTCTCTTATTTTGCGCTGCTTTTCCTTCTAGTCTTCCTCAATGAAGTCATTGAAAGTTTGACAAGAGGTGTCGAAGATGATGTGAGTTGTGAGAATTTAATTTTTGAAATCAATGGTTCGAGATATGCATATCAGATACCACTCCATGAGGTCAGTTCTTTTGCAAAATTTGTTTTTATAATATGCCTAATAATTTTCTATTTTCAGGTGAATTTTTTCGTTGTGAAATCAATTTTGAAAATGTACTCCCAAAAAAATTCCGGGCTCAAATATTTGGCTACATTGTTGACAAAATTTCGTCCAATCCTTAAAAACTATATTCGTAATAAAGCATCGATGAAAGATTGCCTGAGTGCAGTAGAAGTGAGTAGTTATCATTATGATTCAATTTCCACATTGTTTTTGAGATATTGTGTGTGCAAAAGCAAAATTTTTCAATTCATTACATTTTAATTCAAGTTTGGTTCATATTTTCAGGATCAGGCTGTTGGTAGTGGAGAAGAGGAGAAAGACTGGGTTCTTTATGTTTTGAAATGGTTTTATCAAAATGATATTTTATCAGAAGATGTAATTTTAAATTGGGGCAATGATTTGGACCCCTCTGAAAAATTATACATCAAAATACATCCATTTATGAAATGGTTGGAAGAAGCAGATGAAGAATCCTCTGAAGAATAGAACTTTATATAATATATTATATTATCACTAACTTAATTTTTAAGATTGTGATTGATACAGCTCTTATGATATAAAAAGATATGTTAGAGACGAAAAGCAAATAGATTGCCAGAAATAATAAGTGATTTCATTGGAAAAATTTCAAGTTTTCCGAGTTCAATTGTAGGATTTTTTTATTCGGGAAGCGATACGAGATAGTCGATATTCGGAGCGCTAATAAATTACAGTAAGAATCGATTTTTGGCGTGTCAAATGAGTGCGGGAGTGATGAGACATTGAGTCTGACACACGGGAGTTAAGAATACGTGAACGACGAAATAGTCTTAGTGTGGCTCTTTTCGTCTTTTCTTCAAAGATAACCTTTGTTGATAAACGTAAATGTGAATTTTGTTCCTGTTCCACTATTCGTTGAAGCAAATTTTTGAGTTATCATAAGATTTGTGATTTAAGAAAGCAATTGATATTGCTCTTCCCTATGGGAAGCACTTACCGTGGAGGATTGGCGCGGAATAAAAGTGTTGTTGATTTCGATGAAAATTTTAATATTTTGGTGATTATTCTCTATTTTTTCAATTTCTCTGAGACTGAAGAAAATGATAAAATAATAGGCCTCACCCGACGAGCCGCCACTGACTATTAGGTGTAGCTTCTAAATAATTGAACATTGTCGTCAAACTCAAATCGTGCTCCATTTTCCCTGTTGAATTATTATTAATTTCGATATAATTAAAATTGAAAAAAACAATTTCTTCACCTAAAATCAATTAGCATGACCCTACACTATCAAAAACCCAATCATTCACTGAAAAGTCTTCACAAAATTGAAGAAAAACACCTAAAATAATCCGTTTTAAGACAATAAATCCCGAAAAAGTACTCGTTTTCCTCCATTTTTGTTTACATTTCGCAGCGCCCTCATCGGTAGTTGGAATCACGAAGAGAAAATGTTCTAAGCATAGACCTAATATTTTTTAGGTCTTATCTGTGATTCCATAACATAACCTTAATGTATTAGAAAGCAATTATTAAAGGGTATTCTAATCTTATATTATATCCACTCAATTTTTCCATATCCCGATGACAGAAGGAAAAACTATCGTTCGTTTGAATGCTGAAAATGCAGCCCAATAAAATATTCCAAAGACTCTTAAGAAGCAGTTCTACCCTAAATGGACGTCAAATATTCGATGTAAAGGAAAAACACTGTTTGATAACTTGCAAAAATTCCAAATTAAACCATTATGTAGATACAAAATACAGCAATTTGGAGCCGGTGGCCTTAGCTTCTAAAGGATGGAATCACCAAAAGTCCAAAGGGGACTTTTTCATGATAAATCCAATAGCAGACGCTGACGAATATAAGAAACCTCAATTTCCATTTAGTGAGTTACGTATCAAACCAGAATTGATAAAGACATTGGAAAGAGAGGGTATTCAGAAAGCAACAAAGTTTCAAGCGGAAGCTATCCCGGAATTGTTCAAAAGTAATCATGTTCTACTAGGTGCAGAAACTGGATGTGGAAAAACTGTTTGTTACTTACTTCCATTATTACAAACGATTTCTGCCGTAAAAGATCGTAATGATGCATTGAATTCACCTCAAGTTCTCGTATTAGTGCCTAATAGAGAACTGGCCTATCAGGTTGGGGAAATGGCCAATATCTTATCAGAACCATTAGATTTGAAAGTCAAGATATTAACTGGCGGTAGAACGAAAAAGTTCATGATGAATCCCGAGTTCGAGAAAATTGATGTACTTGTTGCAACCCCCGGTGCTATTGGTAAATTATCTACGGTAGGAATATTCAAATTGCAAAACGTTCAACACACAGTCTTAGACGAAGCAGATACTTTAACTGATGATAGTTTCGACGAAAGAATCAGTAGCATATTAAGAAAAGTATCACAGTCGAGAATAGTACTGGTTTCAGCAACTCTACCGAAATATTTACCGGATAGCTTAAAGCCAATCGAACCAAATTTAGTGGAAGTCATCTCACCAGAAATTCACCGACCCTTGCTTCATGTATCGCAAAAATTCCAAAGAATTTCCAGAAGCGGAAAAGTGGGTCACCTGCTTCAAATAGCCAAATCAAGTAAAGAACAACTTCTAATTTTCACGAATCGTAACGAAACCTGTAATTGGTTAGCCATGTTTTTGAGAGAGAACGGCGAAACTTGTTCGAATCTCAACGGAGACATGAATTATGCCATAAGAATCCAACAGTGGAAAGACTTTGTGGAAGGAAAGACGAGAATTCTGTCGGCTACAGATGTAGGGTCGAGGGGTTTGGATACCATTCGAATAAAGCACGTTTTGAATTACGAATTTCCACTTCACGCTGCCGATTATCTACACCGAATCGGTAGAGTGGGACGAATTGGCAGCCCGAAAAATTGCAAGGTGACTAACCTTCTATGCGGTGGACAGGAAACCGAGCTTGTTCAACAAATTGAGGTTAGTATGAATATGGCAATTTTGTAGTATATCAGGTTTCTTTCTTTAATTTTTCAGCTTGCTATAAGAAGAGGACAGGCAATCAGTAATGTTGATGGGAATATCACAAATGTTATACAAAGGAAATTTTTTAGGAAGAATAGACAGATATTGTAAATTATTTTTCTGAAAATGTGTTTAATAAAATCAAGACAATATAAGTATAGAAATATTTACATGAATAGAATAGACAGGTTCTCTTTGGATGGAATAATTCTTGTTCTTGTAGGATCATCATCATTAAATCACAGAAAAGTTGAAAAAGCTGTAAGTTTTGATCACAGATGTTTTCGAATTATCATTGAATCTTAATGGCTATGTAATAATTCGACCTTTCGCCAAAAATCTAAAGGAAAATTGAAAAATATAGCAGTGGAAATCCCACAATTCTGACGAAATCTGATCTATTGTATTAATAATCTTCAAATCGTATTCGTAATGAAGAGTTCAAAAAATAATACATAGTTTCTGTGTATTTCCGTCCGTCGAACAATCTATGGTCTGGACTCCAAACTAACTTTTACTTACGCTCGTTCATAAAAATTGACAGCTGTCAAAAAAATGTTCAAATTAGGGCGAAACTCCAGACTTCACGTCAGTGCTTTAGCTGACCAATTTTTTTTTCGATAATTCGCTAGAATTATCTATGGTCTTGGTGATGCGATCTGGACAAAATTTCGCACAAAGTTTGAATACATTATTTTTCAGCTTTGTGCAAAACATCAATCCAATCAGTTGTTTCGAAATGAACAGGAAAAAAATATTTTGAACGGCCATATTTACGGAACCCCTTGTCAAATTTTGCTCATTGATGAATGTCAACACGACATTCGCGATCCATATCTACCCTGAAAATTTCAAGTCCCTAGGCCTTTTCCTTCGAAAGTTATAATTTTCTATGGTTCTGGTCATGCGATCTGGACAAAATGTTGCTTTAATATATCATTTTCCATTAAAATACAAAATTTTGTTTCGATCGAATCCGTAGTTTCGAAATTATCGAGAAAACTAAATTTCAAACGACCGTATTTACGGAACCCCTAGTATAATTCTGCTCATTGATAAACGTGACCGCCACATTCCGGCCACACCTATCCTCAAAATTTCAAGTCCCTAGTCCTTTCCGTTCGGAATATATCGATACCTTTTTGCCAAATTATCGTAAGCCTCAACGTACTACGTTGAGGCTTACGATAGTTTGGCAAAAAGGTATCGATATGATTTTCTATGGTTCTGGTCATGCGATCAGGAGAAATTTAGCTTGAATATATCATTCTCTATTAGTATACAAAATTTTGTCATGATCGAATCCGTACCTTTGAAATGACCAAGAAAACTAAATTTCAAACGACCATATATACGGAACCCCTGGTCTAATTTTGCTCATAGATAAACGTGACCACGACATTCGAGATTCACACCTTTTCTGAAAATTTCAAGTCCCTAGGCATGTCCGTTCGAAAGTTATAATTTTTTATGGTTTCTATGGTTCTGATCTCCGATCTGGACAAAAAAAATTGGTATGTAGCTTGAACTCCTGATTCTCCATTTGAGTGCAGAATTGCATCTCGATCGAATCTGTAGTTTCGAAGTAATCAGGAGAACAAAATTTCGAACGGCCATATTTACGGAACCCCTGATGGAATTCTGCCCATTAACGAACCCAGATCGGATAACCAGAAATACCAACATTATTGAATAAAAAATATAGACATATTTTTTCATAACTATCTGATTCGGCACAATTGACAAAGAGCTGCTGTCATTTTTTTGACAGCTGTCAAAAATTTCTTCAATTGGTTTCTAAAACTGGAAAATGCGAATCTACCTACAAGGTGATGGAAGAACGAGCGCTCAAAAGCTCCTGCTTCATGGCAGTGCTTTTTTTTTTAATCGGATGAGTGATTGTCGAGTTTTTGCGTGACTAAAGCAATTTATTTTCATATGAATATTTTAGATGGATTGCGAATTTCAGTAAACGTCATTCAATAAAAAAATTGCGTTTTGACTTGTACTTGAACTTCCATTAAATCATTAGACCACATTCGTCGCTAATTCCAAGGATAAGACAATTTGTTACGATTAAATATGAATACAATTCGAACATGGTACCTATGTTTAATAACAAAGATAATTGTCGTGAACGAACGATAATGTTTTATCGTGCACATAAACGAGATATGATTATTTGAAATGGCGCGTAGGAGCCTATATACGTAATGTAGGTGCATTGAAAAATGTTATTGTTTTCACTTCTATTTTATTTTTGGCACACAAACACAATTGATATTTGAAAGTTGAACTCGAAATTGGCGCCGGCGGTCGTTTGACTTCACTCTTTTCGCACCTATTTCTAGAACGTAGTCACGATCGCATCGCCCATCCTCCAATTGGAAGGCGATCAGACAGAGAGAGGGAGATGCGGGCGATTTCGATTATGACATTACTTATTTACAGTCGTTTGATTCGTTGAACAAGTTATATTGTGTACGTGCCGTTCTTGCTGGTGACTGTTTGTGCCTTTACCGTTATTCTTCCTAAATAATTAATATATCAGTTATAAAAGAGAGCTTAACATTGATAAATCAAAGAGTCATGGCTTTTATGATGCCTGTTGTTAAAAACGATTGGGATATCTACAATTCGAAAAGAGGCAGAAGAGTTTCCGAATGTTCCAATCCACAGAGTTGCTGTCGTTCCAGGAAAGTCTCTGAAACTAAATCGGAGGGGCCCAGCCTTTCGACATCGCCTGGCAATGATTTCCAGCCACCTGCACCCCCAACTTGCAAGAGTTCGTCGAATATGTCCAAGCAGAACAGCTATTCTAGAGCCAGCTCTAGAACTTCAGAGGCCAGCTTGCAAAGTCCTGTGAAATCGTCTTCGTCTAGTCCGCCGAAAAGTGACTCTAGCACCAGCTTGAACAACTTTCACTGCAGACTGTTGGATAAGTTGAAGAAGTCTTTGAAAAATAAGGATAGTGACAGTGAGAGGACCAGTTCATGAAGAGTATTTTCAGAGGAAGAAACTCCACCTCCAATCCCTACATATGGATTTATGGCTAAGCAACGACTACGTATGTTTTCAGCAATTTTCATTGCCCTGTGATATGTAGTTTATTAATAGAATAGCTATAAATTTGTTGATTTATATTGTCGAGCTTGCACAATGTTTACTGGTTGGGTGCCAACAATTTTGTTGAGATTTTGAGTACTCGAGTATTTTTGATATATCAGAGGGGACAATATTTTCTTAATGATATTAATGATTATATTTACATGACTCATAATTGAAATATGATGACACTAAAATATTTTATAAAAATTTTCCATGACGTAGGTAGATACATAGTTTTAGGCAATTCGTTGTATATTAACAGTATTATTTTGATTCGAATTCTTAAATTAATCAAATCAACCCCTCAGATTATTTTGAAAAGTAAACGCATACAATATCGTTCATCACTTTATATTGGGTTTTTTAGAAATAGTAATATGATTACAGGGCCCATTTATTGCAATATGTTTGTGATTTGGTAGCTTGCTTTATACTTGAATGAGCAAAAGACTGTAAGGAGGTTATAAGGAGTTTAATATTGTTAGTACTATATTGCTTGTTATGTCGAAACTACGTATTCATAGATTTAAGATGGGAGGAGGCTAATAAGAAATATGGGAAGACCAATTTATCCAAAATTTTTTGATACATACTCTTAGTTTATGTAGTCGAATTAATTTTGGAATGAATCAGAAGGAATTAGTCGAAAGTAACTGAAACCTTTCAATGAGATATTCTTGTTTTCTATCTAGAAAAAAAATAGACATAGTTTTCATACATTCCATAGAATAAATATTTGATTTTTGTGAAACCTTGTTCTATGTTCCGAAATTGTATTGTTAGATGATTTATTTTTGTGATCAGATTTACCAGTGGTTAAAGAAACTGGAGTTGTGCATCAAATAATATGAGCTAAAATAAAGTGTGCTTTTTTTAAGATATTTTATTTTCTGTCCAATTATATAAATTGTCAGAAATACAATTACTGCCATCAATTATGATGGAATTACCGATTTTTTTTTCTGTGATCCAAATTGGCCTTCAGTGTTCATTGTATGACAAAAACTGTGATTTGAATGCACTGGGTTGAACTAACCAGAAAGATGAAACGAAACCAGTTTCTAATCTTGCATTAACCTTGAAACTCCACAAGAAGCCGCATATTATCAATATACTGTTCCTTAATTTGGGAAGCAATTAATAATGGTTTAAATATAAATTATGTTGTGTTTTCAATGTTAAATATATCCACAGGGGTCAAGGATAAGCATCGCTCGGTAGTTACGTCAAAGATAAATTATCTTCGAAATAAAAAAATACTGATCATCAAAAATCGTTGCAATATTTATTCATCACAATTCACCTCCACAAGTTTCCTCTCAAAAAATTGATGTCTAACAGGATATGTAAATTATTTCCATAGGTTACTTCCTACATAATTTAAGAATCAAGCTATTCGTTTAAGGTCAATGTTTCTTTTGAATGGCTTTCAGATTCAAAGGAATTTGCGTGTAGGTATCATTAAGTAATAGACTTGGTTGTCTCTGGTATTATGTTCAGATTGAAATTAAGATTTTAAAATAAAAATTATAAAAAGCACTGACGTGAAGTCAGGAACTTTTGGGCGCTCGTTCATCCACCTTGTAGGTAGATTTGCATTTTCCGGTTTTAGAAACCAGTTGATGAAATTTTTGACAGCTGTCAAAAAAATTACAGCAGCTCTTCGTCATTTATGTCGAATCAGCTGTCACAGAAATATAAGGATTTTTCATTCAATAATTCGTTGGAATTTAAAATGGTTCTGATTATGCGATCTGGAAAAAATGTAGCTTGAATATATCATTCTCCATATTCACCAAGAGGAAGAGAAATATAGTCTATGAATATTGAGAAATGTTAGGATTTCTAATGTTTCTATGCATATTCAGTCCTCGCTAAGAACACAGAATCTGTTATATTCCAATGGGGAAAAATCCCGCACCGCTAGATGGCGCTGAAAATCACAAGATGTCGGGCCGAGTAATGGTGAATAATTATTCTGTCTTTTATAACAAGTAGATCAAATATTTTTTATAAGATTGCGGAATTGATAATGATGTTTGTGAAAGTCGAGATAACTACTTCACTTTTGGATTATGCGGGTGAACGTGAATGTGATAGCAAATGACCACTATATAATAGGAAATTATTGAACTTACGATTAAAAAAAATCATTTTTCAGGAAGTGCTTGCTGCAAAGTAACATATTCTTTGAGATACGTTTTCCAATCTTCAATATTTTCTGGCATTTTTTAAGTGACTCAGGATTCAACGGGAATTTATGCGAAAAAATTTCAGAAGAACTATGTGATGAGCATTGAGGAACAGAGCATATTTTTCGTGATCTTATTCCCTCATTATCTCTTACAATCCGCTGCATTTTCAGCTCGTATACAGTTTATTTGAAACAATTGTCCATAAATTATCATCTAAATATATCACTTTCGATACATAAATGACTCAAACCCATACAAATATTTTACACTTTTCCCATATTATACAAACACACACGTTAGTTTGTTGTTCACCATTCGGGTATTTCATAGGATTAAAAGTAGATGTCGCCAACTCCGCGAATCTTCCCTATAGTATAAATATTGTCTCATTTCTCTTCTACTGAAACTTTATAAAGGAACAGGTATGGGTAATCAATTCAACTTCATTTCAAAATACAGGTAAATTTTATTTCGGAAAACACGTACCTACAAAAAATGAATTATTTATTGCTGCCTGGCTTTCCCCACTGTATGTCAAAATATTTGAAAACAACTTAAAATTTAAATTTAAAACATTTTCCCAAATTCATATTCACATTATTCATAGGTATTCTATTCTGTCACCAAGAGGAAGAGATATCTATAGTCTATGAGAATTGAGAAATGTATAGAAGGTATATAGATTTTCTATGCATCTAATATATTAAATTTTATTTTGAACTTGGCGCCTCAAGAACAAATCATTTCCTGCATTTCATCTGTGCACCTGCGCATATAACTTTCTGTCGAACAAACCAACAAACGTCATTTTGTATTTCCGTTGTGCTCTGGACGCAGCGCAGAAAAGTGAATTTGTGTAAAAGAAAACAAAGTTAATGGCGTAGCGTGGGACTACGTTAATTTAATGTAATAACGTATTTAATAATATAATCCGTTCAGTGGTACCTATTTTAAACTTAGGTATATGGCATTGCAAAATCGCAAAAACTCAACTATATGCTAGTGAACGTGATCGACTTATTGTGACCGGCAAAAGCTTAGGCTAGAACAATGGCTGAAAACGATATCGATTTATATGCAGACGACATAGATCAAGAATTCGTGCAGGTAAAGGTAAATGAATGTTATGCTTATATTTTCGCAGTCATTTTATGTATAGTCTCATTATCAAAATTTATGCTTCTGATGTTGCTGTGGGTTCATCTTTCAAATATCATTACGTGGGAAAAGTAAATTTATTATTTCCAGGAGGAATTTGGTGCAGATAATGTTGATCTTTACGATGATGTCTTGGCCACATCGGGAACTTCAAACAATGCGGATAAGACAGGTACCAACGTTTCTGGAACCTCTAACGAAGACACCAACGGAACGGCATACTCTACACAGGGTAATAATATAACGCCCAATACTGTGGGCCGCAGACATCAACTTTATGTAGGAAATTTGACATGGGTAAGTGAACAACAATTCACAGGATACTCTGAAAGTAGGGTATATTTTTTTGTAATTTTCTAGTCATCTTAAATTGTGTGCTTATGTTTGTTTGTATTGATTATAGTGGACTACCGATCAAGATATTGCAAACGCAGTCAGAAACGTAGGAGTGAACGACTTCAACGAGGTAAAATTCTTCGAACATCGAGCCAACGGTCAATCGAAAGGATTCTGCGTAATCTCCCTCGGTTCGGAAGCCAGCATGCGCATCTGCATGGAGCAACTTCCCAAAAAAGAAATCCATGGACAAAATCCCGTCGTAACCCTTCCCACCAAAATGGCCCTGAGCAATTTCGAAAGTCAGTCTAAAACCCGACCTACCCCCGCTAATAACAACCCCAGATCCCAACATCCCAGCCATTCTAACAACAACCTTCCCCCAGGTCCCCATCAAAATTTCGGAGGCCGGATGCCGATGAACGCTCCGATGCGACCTCCGATGAATCCGGGAGGCCCCAGGATGCAGGGTCCCCCTCCTGGGTACAACGGTCCCCCTCAAGGTCAGCCGCCTCGGTTTCAGCCTCAGCCGCAGTGGAACGGGCCAAGGTTCAACGGACCACCTCACAATATGTCGCCCAATATGGGTCCGAATATGAGACCGGGGGCCCCGCCTCCGGGACAGGGACATCCCAGACCACCAATGGTGAGCATAATCATGTACAGTTTTTGAGTTGGTTGTTGATACTTTTCAATGAACACCTTTGGTGGTGTTTGAAAAGGAAGAAAATTTGTATCAATTTTTTATTTTTGAGCGCTCGTTCTACTTACACGAGGGCTATATCATTTCGTCACGATGTCTGTATTTATCGAATTTTGAGCCGAAAATGGTCTCAATCGACTATGTTCGACTCACTGATGACGAATCCGTCGGAAAATTCGAGTCTGTCCGTCCGTCCGTATACACGATAACTCTCGAACAGAATGTCCTAGAAACTTGAAATTTTTAGGGTAGGTTCGAATCTCGAATGCCGCGGTTGAGTTCGTTATTGGGCAAAATTCGCCGAAGGGTTCCGTAAATATGGCCGCTCGAAATTTTGTTTTCCTGATTACTTTGAAACTACAGATTCGATTGAGATGAAATTTTGCACTCTAATGGAAAATGAGGCTACATGCAAAATTTTGTTCAGATCGCATCACCAGAACCATAGAAACCATAGAAAATTGTAACTTTTGAACGGAAACGCCTAGGGACTTGAAATTTTCAGGATAGGTGTGGATCTTGATTGTCGTGATCCCTTTCATCTATGAACAAAATTATACCAGGGGTTCCGTAAATATGGTCGTTTGAAATTTATTTTTCTTGATAATTTCAAAACTACAGATTCGATCGTGACGAAATTTTGTATACTTATGGAAAATGATATATTCAAGCTACATTTCTCTAGATCGCATGACCAGAACCATAAAAACCATAGAAAATCATAACTTTCGAACGGAAAGGCCTAGGGACTTGAAATTTTCAGGATAGGTGTGGATCTGAAATGTCGCGTTCACGTTTATCAATGAGCAGAATTATACTAGGGGTTCCGTAAATATGGTCGTTTGAAATTTTGTTTTCTCGATAAATTCGAAACTACGGATTAGATCGAGATAAAATTTTGTATTTTAAACGAAAATGATATATTAAAGCAACATTTTGTCCAGATCGCATGACCACAATCATAGAAACCATAGAAAATTATAACTTCCGAAGGGAGAGGACTAGGAACTTGAAATTTTCAGGGTGGGGAGCAAAATAAGACTAGGGGTTCCGTAAATATGGCCGTTCAAACTATTTTTTTCCTTATAGTTTCGAAACTACTGATCGGGTTGGAATGAAATTTTGCACCTAGCTGAGGAATAATGTTTTCAAACTACGTGCAAAATTTTGTCCAGATCGCATCACCAAGACCATAGATACCGTAGAAAATTCTAGCAAATTATCGAAAAAAAAATTGATCAGCTGATACACTGACATGAAGCCTGGAGTTTCGCACAAGTTTCAGAATTTTTTTGTCGAAAATTCCTTCAATTGATTTCTAAAACTGGAAAATGCGAATCCACCTACAAGGTGCATGTACGAGCACTCAAAAGCTCCTGCCTTCACGGCAGTGCTTTTCTAAATTTTTTTTATTTCAAAATGTACTGATTGAATGCTTCCTTCATTTTTTCTTTATTTTTCCACATCGTTGAAATTGTAGAATGTGCAACGCCAAATTCCAAAGCCAACTGCGTATTACTCTCTCCATTTTCTATTCGAGCTACTATAGCTCATTCTCTCAAATTGAAAAATATTTTCTTTTTAATTTATACGTTAAAGCCATTTTAGTGTAGTCAATCGCTCGATGAATAAACTGAAGTCAATCAATTAAGAACTGCAACTGCTTATGTCTTCACAACGTAACATAAAACGGGGATTCCCCTGCATCGCTCGAGTATTTCCAGAAGATCACGTGCCTGTAGCAACGAATTCTTAGTGGTACGTCGTTATAAACGGAAGAAATAGACAACAAGCTTGGAAATTTTTGTCGTTATAAGCGACTTCGTAGTTATAACCGAAGTCGTTACAACCGAATGGTTTAATGTTGAATTACTTAGAATTCCAAACAATTGTCGATAATTTCGTCGTTATTTACGGATTTTCGTTATAACCGGTGTCATAATACACGGCTTTTATCTACTCCGATTGAATAATATAGTCATTACTCAACTACTTTCGATGAAGTAATGGTATATGTAAATAGACACCGTGAGTGTTCTCCCACTCACTCACTCCTATAACTCCCCTGTGTGATTGGCCGTAAGGGGACAGTCCATTATTAGTATTGAGGGGAGGTCATTTGAATAATTTTGACGTTCAAATTGAGTTAATTATTATTGTGGATATTTCGCTGAAAAAGATTAATTCTGATAGTGGAGATGAATTATTATGTACATCTTCAGAAATAAGACAATCAGCTAATGTTACCATACAGAATTTATTGCCCGAAAAATACCAAAACAAATATAAAGGTGTATACAACAATTTTCAAGATTGGCGTAGCAGTAAGAATATCAAGTCATTGTTTACAGAGAATGTTTTTTTGGCATATTTTAGTGAACTTAGCACTAAATATGAAGCATCGCCCCTATAGACTTTCTACTCCATGCTAAGAAGCACAATCAACATAAATAATGCATGGTTATATGTGACTATTAAGATTTTTAAATAAAGTTCTTTCTCTGTACTTGTATCTTAGTATTTATTGTTATAGTCGTAGATAAAGTATAATATTCAACTTGCGGTAATGGTCATAACTCACTTGATGAATTACAGCACTCGCCTTCGGCTCGTGCTGCAAACTTCATCTGCGTGCGTTATGACCTACATTACCGCTCGTTAAATAATATACTATTACTGTATAAGCATAACCTTTTTTTTTATAAATAAGGCCCATTTTGTAATAAACCAGTCTCATAAGGTAAATAATTCTTTGTATATCGTGTTGACGAACAAATTTTTTCTGTAGTTCCAAGGGCCGCCTCAGGGTCAGATGCCACCACGCGGCATGCCACAGCAGGGTCCGCAGCAAGGTCCCATGCGCCCCGACTGGAACCGCCCGCCCATGCAACAGGGATTCCCGCCTCATCAGGGCCCGCCGCACATGCAAGGTCCCAACATGGGCCCTCGAGGACCCCCTCCGATGGGCGGTCCGCCGGGAGCCCCGCCCCAAGGTCCTCCTCAGGGTCCGGCGCCCCACGTCAATCCCGCCTTCTTCCCGCAGAACGGCCCGCCGCCGCAGATGCCGCATCCGGGGATGCAGAACGCCCCCGGGATGCCCCCGCAGGTGCCGCCTCAAGGTCCCCCTCACCATCCCCCCATGGGCCCGACCAGCGTGCCCCCTCACTACGGACCGCCGACGAGCATGCCCCAGCCTCCGTACGGCGGACCGCCGCCGGACCACCGACCCGACATCCCGGCCATCAGCGAACAGGAATTCGAAGATATCATGTCCAGGAATAGGACGGTGTCTTCGTCGGCCATTTCCAGGGCCGTGTCGGACGCGGCGGCCGGCGAGTACGCGAGCGCCATCGAGACCCTGGTCACGGCTATCTCTCTGATAAAGCAGTCTAAGGTGGCCAACGACGATCGTTGCAAGATCCTCATCAGTTCGCTGCAAGATACGCTGAGAGGCGTGGAGGACAAGAGTTACAGTTCGGCGAGGCGGGAGAGGTCCCGGTCGAGGGACAGGTCTCACCGAAGGCCGAGGAGGGATAGGTCGACTTCGAGGTATCGGGAGAGGAGCAGGGAGAGAGATCGTGACAGGGATCGCGAACGTGACAGATACTATGCGGAAAGTTACAGAGAAAGGGATCGGGAACGCGATAGGTCCAGAAGCCGAGGCGATAGGGACAGAGAGAGGGAGTACAGGGAGAGGGATCCGGAAGAAGGGTGAGTTATTTTATTCTTGAACTGTAATTGAAAAAAATTGTTATTGACAGTAGAAGTCGATGTATGTTGTGCCTGTAACGGAAAGTACTCACTCGAAAGATGTGACACAAATCAATGGCAAACTAAGTATAGTCCATTTAATAATTATTGACATCGAAGCAGGCCATGAACTTCCAGTCGAGGCTTTATTTCTAGTTACAAAAAAGTTACTGTTTTCATCATAGAAATAAAACATAAATATAACCTAGAAAAGTGTTGAGTATACGAATTATCGAATAATTGAGCCGGAATATATCGATTGCAGTTTCTAGATGGGAGTTCAGGTTTGAAAGAGCAAAAATATCGTGGGATGCTTGCATATGAAATTATCTCATATAAAAGTCAACCATGGAAAATTGAAGATCATTCAAATAAATATTTTCAATCAGGACCATGCAATATTTATTGGTATTGGAAATCTTGCAAAATTCTAACCATATAACTATAAGAGTACCATTTTATGTCAGGATTCAAGAAGGATAATTAATGGAATTCTAGCAGGTAGCTAGTGGTGCAACAGAAAAAAAATTTGGATACTTCGCAAGCACAGGGCCAAAAGAATGGATAGGAAAAAACGTTATAATGTATTAAGAAATAAGAGAGAAACAAAAATTAAGAATCTATGTAGTACATGAAGAATTTTGACATGAAATTTGTACCGAACTATCGATATATGAACCAATTTGTGAATTATTTATTGCTCAGTGTTGAATACTTCAAGAAAGTCAATTTTTATTTTCATTCATTAAAACTGTTCATGAATTATTGAAAATATTATAATTGATGAGCAATTTTACAATTATTCAGTATACTTTTGAATTGGGAACAATATAGCATGTGTATTAGCTGAGGGAATACAGTATAAGTATAATAAATAAACTTAAAATATTTATGAATGATACAAGAGCAAAGATAAAAATATCATTGAAAACTTTGTTTCCACGTAGTGTAGTGATTTGGATGTGTTTATTGAATAAACTGACATAATCCTATTGATGGGCATCCTTTTGCAGGGAAGGTTTCAATATTTCAATAACCCATTTATGAAATAATTCACCATTCATAGTAATCCTTATCATTAATACCACTGTCAAGAATCGGATCACATCCAGGTAAAAATGCATCAATTGTTCCAGTATTCAAAATAGTGCACCTTCTGCCTTTACCCTTGAATATACTCGGCATACCTTTTGGATTTTTTTCTAGTGTCCTATGACAAATTTGAATACCGTTTTTGAATATCCAAATTTCATCTAGATAAATGAATTTTACGTTTTGTTCCATGTATTCTCGGTATTTATCACAATATCGTAATATTTTTATTATATTTTTCTGTTTATCAGTAAGAATTTTCCTTCGATCAACTTTTTTGTATTTGTATCCAATTTTTTTTATGATATAATATAATGTTGACTTCAATCAATTGAAATCTAGGTGCTCTTTGGCCAGTTCGAAAAGGATATCTAAACTGATATATTCATTGGTTTTAATTCTAGCAAAAACAAAGTAATTCAATGTCTAATTGAAGGAATAATCATATCGCACAGGTTTTCTTCCACTCCTAATTCCAGGCTATAATAACATGCTAATATTCTACGGATATTGGTGAAATCTGAAAATTTAAGAGACATTGATCAATCAGAATACACTTTGAGTCGGTGAATAACAGTTTACCTGAAATACTAGCTGAATTATATGCCAAATCTTTGAAAAACTCGAAGTAGCACCGACAAACTGCCTGGCGTTCTCTTGTTAGGCGCGATGTATCCTGGTCAATTCCAGCCATTTTAATAGCATAAGACAAAAAATACTCAAATTCAGAGCAAATTTTTATAATAACATATTCACCAATATCTTCGATAAAATCATCAAAGCAAGATTTCTATGGGTAATGTTAGTGATATTCCTATACCAACCTGAATTCAGCAACCCAAAATATTACTGAATAGTCTATTACCAACTTAAATTCGATTTTTCACAGCCAACCGAGATGTCAATAATTCTTAAACGGAGTATATTATCCGTTGCTTGCAAAAAAAATGTTCTACTCGTTTGATAATTGAGGAATACTCACCATTATATTCAAAAACAGATTGAAGTAGTTATAAGTGAAATTCGTGTTATGTTTTTTCATTTTCTCAAACCATCATTCACAGTTTCATTGCTGAATAGAATGGAAGTTGGCAGAAAATTTCATTGTAACATTTTATGATAATACAGAAAAGATAGTTGAGTGTCAACTGACTTCTAGATCAGCTAAGTTGTATAACTTTACTGTGATGATTTTTCCAATGAGGGTATGCATTTTGAGCAATGGCAGTTGAATTCTATTATAACGAGGAATAAATTTGATGTTTCTGTAGGAAATCTTGTTGACTACTTTGTCGGAAATTCTTGATTGTAGCTCGTTTATATTAATTTCCAATAGTTATAGGGATTTCCTATAAAAATATTGAAATATTCCCACCTGTACAACAGTCTTATTATTTTGGCTTCATTTTGCATCAAAATTGAAAGAAATATTCTTCGCTGTTCATAAAAATCAGTGATTGTCGAATGAACTTCATTGCTTTTCTTCTCATTAATCTTTGACAAGTCTTTTTGGCGTACTCTATCATAAATAAATGTTATTATAAAAAATTCTACTACTTGTCACCAATAACTCGAATATTGAGAGATAATTTTAGGTAGCGAGTATGAGGGCTTGGATAAATAATTCAATATTATAATTTTTGTATGGATCATATCAGAAAATCGCCCTTCAAAAATATTAATTGATTTATAATTGAAATAGATAATAGATTTCTTTGTATCCTTAAGTGCATTCAAAAATAACAATTGTTATTGTCTGATATGATTTTTTATGTGGGTTTTCCGGAAATTGTGTTACTTAAATTCCTTCTCGCTGTACATTTTACATAAATATTATTTGTCCAAATCTAAAAATTGACAGAGGCAAGCTATTGATTCGAGATATTCAATTCATAACTTTGGTTGATGTTTTACATAATTTTCAAGAAAAAAACATACAATGTGACAAAACCTTTTTGGACTTTATATCAAAATAAATTTATATTCAAAACTAAATCAAAAACAATTTTTATAAAGTACTTCAATTTAAAAATGAAAATAAACTAGTTGATCCATATGAACTAACTATTGATAAATTAAAAATTCCTTAAATTTTTATTCAGTTCTGTTAGGTTAAAAAGTATTAGGTATATAAAAACTGTTGTGACACTCAAGAATTCAATAAGTTCTCTTGATAATGAATCGTTTCAAAGGGAAAACTTGCTTACATCTGGAAATTTCTGAAGAAAATTCTCAATACTTCTTACCCTGTATTGAAGTTTTCAATAGAAATGAAAGATTTAAATTTTTGTTATTTTACTAGTTCTTGTATTTTTCTTAATTTTAATTTCTTTTTGCACACTATATCATAAAAATTTATATTCAAAATGAAATCATTAACGTCTTCAATAAGGAAACCAATAACAATTTTTATAAAGTAATTGAATTTGAAAAATGAAAATAAACTAGTTGATCCATATGAAACAACCATTGATAATTTAAAAATTTTCTTGAATTTCTGTTTGGTTTGAAAAAGTATTAGGTATATAAAAACAGTTGTTACACTCAAGAATTCAATAAGATCTCTTGATATTGAATGGTTTCCCAGTAAAAATTTGCTTACATCTGGACATTTCTGAAGAAAATTCTCAATACTTCTTATCCTGTATTGAAGTTTTCAATAGAAATGAATGATTTAATTTAATTTTATTTTGCTAGTTCTAGTATCTTTCTTAATTTAAATTGCCTCAAAAAATTTAAAGAAATGATTACAAGCTCATTGACTTTGATGAATCAGGTGAAGCAAACACTCTAAACTACTTTATCAAATATTTTATTTCATTCTTGATATAAAGGGTTTTTCAATAGGAATGATACAATTTAAACATTGGGGAAACACATAAACTATTCAGTTAGATACAATTTTTTTTTCATTTTGAAGTTGTTCGAGACAAAACTCAGAAAATAAACGATGTTTATGGAGGACTAAAGGCTTCAGTTCTTGAACCAGTTGAATTTTGTTAGGCTGTTAACCCAAATCTTTTCTTGAAATTCTCCATGTTGTTGCCTGAGAAAGACTTAATTGTTGAGAACGACGTGGAACCGATAAATTTGAATTTTCTCTTACACTTGCTGCTCCCAAATCAATATTTTCTTGTGTGCATGCAGTTCTTTGTCAAAAAATAATAAGCAGTGTTGCCATTATAAGCGTTTTGAATTGTATCATTCCTATTGGAAAACCTGTTATAAAAATTAATCAAATACACAGGAAGAAACAATAGAATTAAAATTCTAATGGAATCATTCATTCAAGAAGTTGTTATATTGTATTTAAAACAATTAAGGATTGTTTTGGTGAAAGATTCTGGGATGATTTGCCAATTAATCATAAAGTTTATCGGTTTGGATAATTTATTGGGATGCCTGTGAAAGTCATCTTCAGTTTATCAAATGACAATTGTCATCATGGAATAGAATTTTTTTTTGTGTAGTTGCATTTAATGAAATAATAAATGTACTAAATTATGGTTCTTATGAATAAGTTAAAGGATTCTTCAACTTCTTACATACTGTTTATTCTATACTCGATTCAGTAAGGACATCTCTGTAACAAAACCTCGCTAGTAATTTGATAATACATGATCAATTTTCAACAACTACCAAACGGATTTAAATGCATTATCTTGTATTACCGAACAATAACTGAAAAAAAAATTGAGAACCCTAATTTGTTGAATGCATTTTGAATGTTGTTTAAAAAATACCAATGTACATTAGAGATGATATTTTTGTAACTAAGTAGTTTATATTTTCCAATTTCATAGAACAAGAGTTCCAAGAACAAGAAACAAATCGCCTGCTGACGTAGTGGAGGCAAGTGGAGAACCTGGTGGCAAGTCACGCTATTATGAAGAACGTTATAGAGAAAGGGAAAGGGACACTGGACGAAGCAGGGATTCGGAACGAGAAAGGGAAAGGGACAGAAGAGACGAAACCCACCGTTCACGTCACTGACCTGACTATCAATTCATTGAAGTAAAATTTCATTTAAAAATATATATATATTGTCTTACATTTTAGAAGGAACAGAATTTACGTTTACTCTTGATGTTTGTGAATTTAAGTAAGTCAAAATAATTAATTTCCTGATCGAGGCTGGAATGGAGGAAAGAAGATCGCTGCAAATGGTTCAAGATTGTATGGTTTTTAGATAATGAAAATATGTTTCAGAACTTTGATTTGTTGTTTTACTTTAAGACCAATCTAATTCGATTATTCCTTAACAAGGATTAATAAAAATGAATCTATTTGTTATTGCCTTGTCCACCATTTATCCCTGATTTTTTTCTGAAATTGTATATCACTTTAATCAATTTTGAAATGACACACAGGGAAAAATGCGTAGTTCTCAGTTTTGTACTTGCAGAATTATATACAATAATTTTACGATTAGTCATTATAAGGTATCAACAGACAAAAATCTAATCAAATTGTTCCTCTTGAGGAAAAATTCTTTATTATTATATTATTTTCGAATCTACCCCAATACAAAAATGAAACCAATTTTTATTTAATAAGGGTAAAATTGTTTCTTTTCTACAATCATTAAGTTATAGATAAACAATGGTTTGCATTTTTCAATTTCTCAGATAAAAAACGAATAATTCACTTTCTGTAATTAATTTCAAATTCGAATTGGAATAAGGGAAAAACCAATGTTAATTGCATATATGTATTTGTAAATAATGAAATAACTTTCTGTTAATCTCATGACAAATTTATATATTTTCTGAGGTTGAATGAACAAACACAATAAAATTTACCTGACGCATAATATTCTGATATATTTAAGTTTTTATAATTGAAAATCAATTCACATAATCTTGAGACATTACCGCACAATTCGAGTGGAAAAATTTATATAAAAGTTTGTCTGAATCATAAATGTATTAAGAAAGTTTCTGACGATAATTGTTGAGATGGAAGAATGTTTCCAACCCTAAGATGCTTTTGATTCAACCAGAATTCCGATATCAGTAAAATTTCTTTTGCTGATATAAGATATTGTACATCAAATTCGTCTATGTTCAAGTAAGTATATTTAAATAAATCTTAAGTAAATTTTTGCATTTATCCTATTTCGAATTTATTTAGTGTTTGTGCTCAATTCTTGTATATTTTCTTTTTATTCCATTTTTCCGAATATTTCTTTTGTAAATGAAAACTTCATTTGTTCTGTTCTATATATTTTTTTTCATGAAATCACTATTTTCAAATGAAGTTTTGGTTTAACTGTTGTAGGTATGAAAATTTTGTTTCAAACGTAGCGAAAATTTCATATCAATTTCTTTATACATGAACTAAAAGTTCAAAAATTTTAACTTTCCTTGTAAAGAGAGGTGTTGATATTTTTTTCGATTTGTTTTTTTTTTTTCTATTTATGATGAATATTATTGGAAATTTTAGGGTTCTTTAATCCTCTCTTGAGTCTCCGGAATATTTATTGTATTGAGATCTTAATGGGGTGGATATTGTTTTGCAAATTCAATGACTAAAATATTTCTGCCTAGGTTGAATGACTTTTTAGTACTTTTCAAATAAGTTATGCAATAACAACAATTCTTGAAATTATATCTAGAAAGTTCTAGGTTAAACCGTTGGAATGGAAATTTCTACTCGGTAGATTAATTTTTTTTGTCATGTTAAAATCGAATATTTTCGACATTCTTTAACCAGTTTGTTAATATTTCTTTCATACTAACATGAAATATTATAAATTCTGTAAAATTTAAAATCTTCTGGAACGAATACTTTGAGATTAATTTCTTATTTATTAACTGCTTGTTAATCAACTCTACTGTGTAGAGTGTTTTATATCTAGAAAACTTCTTTGAATTAATCTTTAGAGAAAGATGAGAGTTTAACTCCAATGAAAGAAGGTTGTATTTATAATTGTTATAAAGAGTATATACTTCGTTTGTGAAATGAGTATATTAAAGTAATACGGCTTCTACGTCAGTTCCAATATTCAAAATTGGTGACTTAATTGTTTAGAGAAAATTTCAATTAGTTATGCCAGAGATCGTCTGTTATCTGACTGTTCCTAAACTTCTTTCTTCTATTAAGTAAATCTTAAGGATGTGAAAACATTGAAACTTCTTGATTGGCATATATTCTGCCATATCTCACTGTAATTTTCTGAATCATTCCATCATTTCACTCGATATCCTCCCGTTCATGTTTTTGTCATTTTGATGAATAGTACCTGTATGAGCTAAAAGACTGAAACTAGTGATAATTTCGGCTGTGTTTTTAATCCTGAACATTTCGTTCAGTGTTCACTTTGTATATTTATATTTATACAAATATATCTTTACATAAGAAAACGTAAAATTTTCATTTACATTGCTAAAGTTCGGGAAAGTAAATCGCAATAAGATATAAGATTTTATTGATTAGGAGTGCAAACAGTACAAATATTATTGTTGAAACTTAAACATATTGCATGGAAAGCATGACCACACTCCAACTGTCGAACTTGTTTGAATACGGGGTGTTTTAAAATAGTTCTACAGTGACTGCAAGAATTACAGGTAAGTTCCTTTATACTTGTAGGCGGTTGAGTTTTGTCGACCTTTCCCATGAGGAATTCACTCAAACAATCTCTGAACTGAAATAAACAACAATTCTGAACAAATTTCACTGTGGAAATGGATTTAATCAGAATCTTATTCAATCGAAAGGATGAATTGTATCCATTCACATTTTGAGCGCTCGTTCCACTTGCACGAAATTTTGCACTCAGAGAATCGCGTGTTTAAGCTACATGCAAAATTTTGTCCAGATCGCATCACCAAAACTATAGAAAATTATAACTTTCGAACGGAAAGGCCTAGGGACTTGAAATTTTCAGGGTAGGTTTGGATCTCGAATTTTGCGGTCACGTTTATCAATGAGCAAAATTAGACTAGGAGTTCCGTAAATTTGACCTTTCAAAATAATGTTTTACCGATAATTTCTGAACTACTGATTAGAATGAAATGAAATTTTCCACATAGATGAAGAATAATTTATTCAAACTAATTCAAGTCTGTCCATCCGTATACACGATAACTCTCGAACGGAACGACCTAGAAAATTGAAATTTTCAGGGTAGGTTCGTTATTGGGCAAAATTTGATCAGCGGTTGCGTAAATATGGTGGTTTGAAATTGAGTTTTCTTGATAATTTCAAAACTACCGATTCGGTCGTGACGAAATTTCGTATTCTAATGGAGAATGATATATTGAAACTACGTTTTTTCCAGATCGCATAACCACAACCAGAATTTTAAATTTCAACGAATTATTGAATAAAAAATCCTTATATTTCAGCAACAGCTGATTCGGCAATTTTGAGAAAGAGTTGCTGTAATTTTTTGGACAGCTGTCAAACATTTCTTCAATTGGTTTCTAGAACTGGAAAATGTGAATCTACACACAAGTTGGATGAACGAGCGCTCAAAAGGTCCTGACTTCACGGCAGTTCTTTTTATAATTTTATTAAGAAATTTATGATTGAAGAGGTGATGGCGTATTTCATGCTCAATCACAATTGAAGCGTCGGTAGAAGTAAACACGAATTTCTAATCATAAAATAATACTTTAATTGTAAAGATTCTCATCAACAAAAAAAATCACAGCACAATTTCCAAATCCCGGATAAAAGGAACAAAAATATCCTGGAGAAATACAATATTGTGAACACGCAAATCAGATGAAACGATTTTCAATAAAAAAAATTTCTTATATTCGTCGTATAAATTCATTATCTGCTTACCTCCGATTGTGTGTTGGAATTACTAAGGAAACCAATGGCCATTTCAATAGCGTTTTTTACAGAATGTTCCTGAGTACGAATCTCCGAAAACACACAGCTCAAATAGAAATGTTCGGATAATGCACTTTTCGTCGGAATGTGTTGTTGAAAATCTGAGAATATCCTCAAGACGTTGTCAGATCCGATCAATGGAACTAGAGCAAGACCTAATTTTTCCCATTCCGGAATATGTTTGGTGTATTTCTCTGCGAACGCTGTTCCACAATTTAAACATTTCCCTCTGTTCAACTCTAGGAATAATTTGACCAAATCGTAGCAGAAGTTGTAAGTTATATGTTTCTGGAATTTTTGTAAAATAGTAATATACCCAAATTGTAGTATTACTGGTAAATATGTCTTTAAACATTTCTTAGTGGTTATTTTGTTCAATTTGTGGAACCATACATAAGGTTTCTTCTTGAATAAGGAATCTTCTTCGCAATACTTGAGAAGAGCTTTTCCCACTTTGTCATGCTTTGGCAGCCCCCTTTTTGAGCTGGGAAGGGGGTATATGCAGGAAGGGTTCGAACAGGAGTCGATGTCTATACCATTTTCAACGTTGATATAACTTTCTTTCAAGAAATTAATAGTTTCCCGTTTGAGCTGAACCAAATTCTTATGACCTTTCTTCAGGTCGAAATGGTGAATGTATTCTTTGTAACACCAATACATTTCTACGTTCACATTGTTCGACTTCTTGTACTCAATAAAACTGAGGAATAGTTGTGCCATTTCGTCTTCGTTTAGGTTCAACAACATCTTCGAGAATTGTGGCATGTATATTATATTGCAGGTTTTGAATAAATCGTATTTCTTACACATCAGTTCCATTTCATCGGATAGTTGTTCTTTGGTAGTTTTAACGTTGGACTCTTCTTGGTTCAGATTCTTTATTTTTGGGTCGTCTTCCTTGAAGAATTGTTTTAAACTCTCCTTTTCCCATACTTTGAATTCGTTTAGCAAATTGGTGAATTGTTGAGCTGAATCTTTATCGACGCTTGAAAGTTTATGTTCTAAATTCGTTATCAATTTCACATTCGGAGAACATTTCAACCAATCTAAAGAGAGGCTTCGATATCTGAGAAGAAACCGAATTCCTGCACTGTATTGTTTTTTGAAATATATTTCGTTCATCAACTCCTCGAATTTATAGAAATTCAGTATCAGAATTTTTCCCGATGAGAACCTTATAAATATTTTTTGTCTGACCAAACGGACGTCCATAGGTTGATCGCTGTAATAGTGGAAGATCAGATGTCTCTCTTCCGGATCTATGATGTAAATATTTTCAGAATTCATGACGCATAGGAACTTTCCACAGAAAAGCTGTACTCTTCCAAAACTGATTTTGTCTTCATTAGGAGCGTTTATCTTCTCCACTTGTAAACAAACATTTGGTCCTTCGCCGAATCTCAGTATTTCTTGAATCGGGGAATTAACACCCTTATATATTTGAGTGGAAAAAACGTCTCCTCTAACGTTAGCCTGCCACAACCTCAAACCTGGACGGCTACAGTATAAATTAACTCCTTTCTCGTTACAGATGAAGAAACATGCACCGAAACCTTTCGTCGTTTCTTGAGTACCCACTTGTCTGTAACTTTCTTGTTCGGTATTGCATACATACGTCTTTTTATCTGTTGTAACTAACAATAATGGGGATAATAGGTCTATTTGTATGATCCGGGAATATAAATCCATAAGCGATACATATGGGGTATGCAGTAATGAAAATATCTGAAAAAAATATTTTATTTAAAAAAAATTGACACATGTGTTAAAGTTTTTAATTTCGTTACATTTACGATATAAAAACAGTTTTTCTTCTCAAAATAAAATAGATCATAGAATAAAAAATATTTTTCTTCAAATGCTAATAGAAATAAGACTGGATTACTTACTAACTTGCTTTTAATAGATACAATTGCTATTGTTCCTTCACTATTTCCGATATAAGCTTTATCGTTACCTTCCCATTGAACCGCTGTGATGGTTTTGCCCTTCTGCTGATTGAAAACGTGTGTTTGATACGGTTTTTCCGAGAAACATTTCTCGAATATAATCACTGATCCACTCTCGTCTGCAAATAAGATATTATCTTCGTTTGGCGAGATGGATATAATAATGATAGGTTTGACCAACTGAAAAAAAATAGAATATAATATAGATTCATAGGTTTTTCCTAAATTATACTTACACTGCTTGGAAGAACTTTAGTGCACTTTGTAATATTATCTATATGATAAACATACAAACTTCCAATATTTGCACCGAATACAATGAAATGTTTACTAGCATCGTAAGAAGTGAACTGAAAAATAAGTCTTTGTAATTAATAATTCCATGTTCATTGAAGAGAATGAAATGCATAGAGATTTGAATCGATGTTACTTAATGGTTTTTTTTTACCTTAATGCGTTGTATTTTAAAGGCTTCTTCCAATAAATGTTTGAAGGTTCGACCATATTCCCCTATAAAATATCTACTCTGTATTCTTTTAACATTTTGAGAAGACATTTGAGTTCGATCTATAAGAAGCTGAAAGAAAATAATTTAAATCACGATTCTTAATATTCTAGGTTATGTTGTTTACAAGAAGTAATTCAATCAGTAATCTTGTTTTTAGCTACTATGAGTAAAGAGTAATAAACTAATAATTAAGGAAGCACAGAAGAGCATAGTTCTTCATACATTAGAATTGTTCATCTGCATTCCATTTATCACCAATAAAATGGACTTCAAAGAAAAACATTAATGAAATATTTATATTGTCTCAAGTTGCACATATCTGGGGATATTCCATTTCGTTGATTATTATAAAGAATAATAAGTAAAAGTTATTTTAGCTTACCAATGATTCTAAGGTCCAGGATAAACTGAAAACATGCCTCAATCCTCAATCATTTTTAGGCCGCAAATATAAAAATACGTAATCATTACACCAAATGAATATCTTTGAAAAAAATTACTCTCTATTTGCTTTATACTATATTAAAAATTCAAAATATACATATTAAACATTTGACTCTATTTGTTTCTGACTTTCATTCACTAAATGTCCTGGTAGTTTCTGAAGTTCTATCTGAAATATAAAAATACAACTGAAGAACTCTATTACTATTACTTTATTTTCGAGCATTCACTTACCATAGTCGCTTTTAATGCTACACCTTCGGGTAGATTTCTTTCGATATATTCCAGCAAAGTAGAGGCAGTAGATTCGGTTAAATGGTTGTAACTTATGAAACTGTAATGAGTTCTGAATTCGTATTGTACCCTGTGTTTCTTATAAATATGCACAGACTTCAGAACTGTATATCTCGTATGAGTGGGTTTACGTAAATGCCATCTGGAAAAAATCATTCAAGGAGGGTTACATAAAAGATCGAAAATCTTACGATTGTGACTCTATATTCAAGTGGTTTCCTGCTGTTTTCGCAAATTTCACGAAACTATTCAGTACAGCAGCGTCGTTTCCACGAAGTTCAACTTCGACTGTTTTAAACAACTTATCGAATTCTTCTTGGGGGGTTTCGTTTAGTTTTGCTGCTTCGGTTAAGGTGCTGAATGGATGTTTGAAGATAGAGCGTAATAATGGATTTCTGTATAATCCTAACATTTTTGTTTTTTGTTAATTATTTTAATTGTTGAATTTTGCAACTAAAGTGGGGTTAACTCCTCAACTGTCCATCGAATACAGAATATTATGTTCTTTTTTGTAATTATGGTCGCCCCTATGTTCAGAAATAATCCGAGTGATTATCAACATTAAAATATTATGGGGCAATTTTGAGTCACCTCGTGAATTATGAAGTTGAATTTACTTTGAATAGGAATTTTCAATCAGATACGCGATGTTAGAAATGAAAGTCACAGATATGATAAAGAAATCGAAATAGTTAGAACATAGATTATGTTATGTATGAAATACGCATACCCACAGACTAGACTGGTTGCTCTTCTTTTAATTCCATATCCTTGGTAAACAACGGTATTCAAATCAGAATTGGATTTATATATATAAAAATTCGAAGAGCAATGCCGCAAAGTCAGGACCTTTTAAGCGCTCGTTCATCCACCTTGTAGGTAGATTCGCATTTTCCAGTTTTAGAAACCAATTGAAGGAATTTTTGACAGCTGTCAAAAAAAATTTCAAACTAAGGCGAAACTCTAGACTGCACGTCAGTGCTTTTTTCCGATAATTCGCTAGAATTTTCTACGGTATCTATGGTCTTGGTATCGCGATCTGGACAAAATTTCGAATGTAGTTCGAATACTTTATTCTTCATCTATGTGCAAAATTTCATTCTAATCCAATCAGTAGCTTCAAAATTATCACGAAAAAAAAATTCTGAACGGCCATATTTACGGAACCCATAGTATAATATGGTTCTGGTCATGCGATCTGGACAAAATTTCCCATGTAGCTTGAACACGTTTCGTGCTATTGATTTAAAACTTGAATTGACTCACTAGGTTTTTAAATTTTATATTGAAAACATTAAAATACTTTCCTATTTACATTTTATACAATAGTTCCTAATTAGATAACAATATTATTTATTCTTCATCCTTACAGATATCAGAGTCACTTGTATCGTCACTTTCACTCGAATCTTTACTGTCTGTGTCCATTATTGCTGGTACTCTATTTGTGTTCATTGGTATTTCATCATCATCACTTTCTTCCAATTCTCTCTTATCATTGGTAAATTCCGGCCATATATTGTCTTGTTTAAAGTATTTTATATGTTCACTTGTTAAAACTCTAGCCATTTCACCTTTCACTTTCACACCTTCGTGGATAGGATCTATTATGATGAAATCGCCGCGTTTGATCCAGATATTTCTTCGAAATTTCGTCGGCATCGACACAAGAAACCTGGTTTTATCTACAGTCTCCACCTCATGAAGATTGTTGCCCATGCTGTTAAGGATTTTCACAATTTGCTGGTTCTCGGTTGGTGGGGAATAATCGTAGATCTCCCTCATGACATGCTTCCTCTTGGTTGCTCGTGACATATCTGGAAAAAGAATAATTATTAGCAATTTATTCATTAAAAATACAGACAATTGAAAGGTGACTGCGCCCAAATTTCAATTGACAATAAGTGACAAATCCCGTCAACTGTGAGCTTAGAATCAAAATCATGAGTGCAGAAATATTCTCAAATATTTGCAATGGCCCCTTCAAGAGATACCTGCTGCTATCGAAAAACATGGGACAAGATGTACAGAACCAGAGCGAAATCGCGGATCTGGCATTTCAAGCGGAACAACGATACATCGAATACTCCGAGAATTTCAAAAAACCGTCCTCTCCGAATATCGTTTTAAATCCCATAATTCACCAAATCGAAAAGACCAAGTACTATGCGTGCACCGATCCAAGCTTGGGAGATCACATAAACGTCGTGGCCCAATCCATAAAAGCGCTCTTGTGGATACAAGAAAAAGACCCGGTGACTTATCTGGAGGAGGTTTTGGCGGATGCGAAAACTTACACGGATATTCTGTTGGTTTTTTTCAAAGACAAGGAGCTGCACGTGGAATGGGTTGAAGCGTGGCTGGAAACTCTGAACGATTTGAACAATTTCGTTCGGAGGAGATACCCAAAGGGCATAACTTGGAAAGGTGAACAGGATGTACCAGATTCTGAACTACTCCAAGATGGAACGAACAATGACAGCCTTTTCGATGAAATAAACAAGGGGAAAAGTATCCAAGAGGCCTTAAGGAAGCTTAATTCTCAGGAAGAACCAGAAGAAAACCCTTCACGAATTGAACATGCAGTTTTTCTCCGTGAAGGAAAAAAATGGAAGTTAGAACACCAGAAAGGAGCAAACAAACACTTTACAATAAACGAAGCTGAACCCGACAACGTTCTCTACATCTACGATTGTAAGAATATCACAGTTGTCGTGGAACGTAAAGTGAACGTTATAAAACTCGACACCTGCGATAAGATCAGCCTAATCTTTCGTTCCCTCATTTCTGGAATAGAGATGATCGCGTGTAAAGATTTGAAACTTCACGCTTTCGGAACGGTACCAAGCATCAGTATAGACTCGAGTAGCGAAGTCAATATACACTTGACTAAAAAAGGGTTGGACGCACAGGTGGTGACCTCCCAATGCTCCAAGATATCCTTGAGCTATCCTATGGAGGACGGCTATTACAAAACATTTTATATTCCAAGCAGACTGATGACAACTATAAATACAGATCATAGTCTCAAGACTTATCCTGTGAATGATCAATAAAATCTAATGTGTTGGTGAAAGGATACACTTTAATTTCCACAGTTTATTATCAAAAATAAATATTTCCAAGAACTTCGAAATGATTATGAACTCACAGCCTATTAATCTATTTCTTCATTTCACTATCTTCCTTGTACCAAAAACCATACTGCCCGTAGGCTTTCTCAACGGCTTGATAGATATCCAACGACTCTCCGTTTGGTATCTCGTAACCCTTCTCCAGACCGTGAGGGTTCGAAGGGGTGACACAATCCTGCTTTGAATCTTTTCTCAGTACAGTGTCGACTTCGACCGATGAAAAGAATGCCACAGATTGCGGTAGGTCGTTCAATCCTAGTTTTTGAACACAGAAGGACCTAGTTAAGAGATTCGTAACGTGCATAGCCAACGCGGCTTTATATTTATGTTCTTCGGGCACTAGATATCGAATTTCATCGTGGAAACTCAGGCAAAACCTCCCCCTGTCTCTGAGAATCCACCTCATGCAAACAAGCATCAAATGGAGAAAGTCCACGGCTCCACTCTGCACAACCCAGTTAACCCTCGTAGGAAGGTATCTATCATCTTTCAAGGACTTCGGTTCGATTGACCTACTCAGTCGACTATTTAAGAAAGGAGTCGAGGGAGATCTCTCACTGGCGATTTGTTCCAATCGATTGAACATGGCGGATTCCGTCCCTCCAACCCAAACAGGTCTATCGAACACCTCCTCCACATGTTTGCCGAAAGACTTGGCGACCTCGAAAGCCTGCCACTTGGAGTACGGTTGATCGGGTAGCTCAAACGCGAATTCTTTCTTCAAAGTGTAATACCTTCTGCCTTTGGTCATGCTGAACATCTTTTGTGACTTATTCTTGGCTTCGGCATCCGATATGGTTGGGTTGTACTGTTTGAGCAGCCTTTCCGCGAAGTTTTGACCAGCCCCGTATATCCTGGCGTAATTTATAACCTTAGCCTGGTCCCTGGAAATTCCAATCGCTTTTGCGGTCACACTGTGCATATCCGTTCCATCCGCTTTGTTACCGCTCAGGGTCATCCAGCCGAAAGGAGTGCCTCCTTGCATCTTGCAATGGGAGGCGTCTCCGATCAAAGAGGCAATCCACAGCTCTTGCGAGTCCACGTCGGCCCCAACGATACTGTACCCTTTAGGCGCTTGAACCATGGCTCTAAGTTCGGATCCCACCCTTTCCGGATGCGCGTTCGAAGCCGTCATCCAAGTGGACTCCACCGACCTTCTGGTCAACGTACCGCAAACGACCACCATCGGAATTATGGCGCCCGTTCTCACCTCTTCTTTTCGAAGTTTTTTCGAAAGTTCCTGCGGGTTCAACCATACGACCAACTGGTCCGTAATTCGATCTCTATTGTTCCTCCAATAGGACAGCATTCGAGCTATGGCCAATATCTGTTCCGCGGATTCCGTATCGCCTGCTAAGACGTTTTCGGAGAACTTATTCAAGAAGTCTCGGGACAGGGGGTTTCCTACGTTATAAGACGGACCGTTCTTGTGCGGCAGCTTGAAGAACCAACAACAATCTTCTATTTCAGTGTTACACCAGATACCCGTCCCTTTGTAAATATCACCCGCTTTATCTTTTTTGGCTCTAGAGTAAAACTCTTTTCGCATCAATTCTTCCTGGACTTTCCACGATATCGTATTCAAATCAGCAGAACTCTCCTTAGGTTTATCAACTAAAAGGGGACATTTTTTCAACAATTGTTCCAGTGGCAATTTCCGATCGATATCTGTATCTGAATTGAAGGGAATTAAAAAACCCCATCCCTTTGTTTTTAAAAAATGGAGCGGATATCCTTCCCATGTAAGATTTAGAAGCTTCGGGGTTATCTGCATCGATGTGCTTATTAGTTGAGGTCCCGGCACCCAATTCTCCAAAGCCGGGGAAAAAGGTTTCGGACATAATTTCCTATACCAGTTCGGATAACCGGCTAATAACGTTCTCACTTTTCCGAGATTCTCTTTCGTTTCCCATAGGCTCTTGAATTTATCTTCCAAAGGGTCATATTCGTCGTCTTTTTTCGGTGTAGTTTTAGTGTCAACCGGGGTTTCGTCTTCACTTTTTTTCTTTTTTTTCTCATCGGTTTTTTTCACTTTCAAGTATTTTATATCCCAGTCTTCATCCCAAAGCCAAATATCTTTCTTATAATTCTCGTTATGAAGCAGACTACAAGCTTGATCCGCTCTTCGAACTAACTTAATTTTTCTTTCATTGTCCAAATCTTCGTAACTCTGCTGACTACTATCTATGTATTTATCCCAGTTATTGTTTATCGGTAAATACGCAGTGCTCAACTCTAACATCCCGGCTAGAGTTGCCGGATGTGGAAATCTTTCTAAGAACAGTGGAAAGAGTATCCTTAAAATTTCATAAGTAGCGATCACATCATTACAACAGTAGTTCATTACGTTTTGAAAATCCGCTTTGATATCGCTCAATGTACCTTCAACGAATATGTCCCTAGTTTTTTTAGATATCCGTTTATTGCAGTATAATTTATATACGTCGCTGAGATTATTCAACGAACTCACATTTTTCCAAACTTCGTCTTCTTCATCGGTTTTATTAGATTTCAACAGAATTCTTTGATAACTTGTGACCCCACTGACGGCTATATGTAAGCTCATGGTGTCGATGAATCTCGTTCCTGTTCTTTCCAACCAATACTGTTCTTTAATTCTCGCTCTATCATATGAAACGTTATGACCGACCACTACTTTAGGTTTGCTCAAGAACTCCTTCGAAATATTCTCTTTAGTACTCTCTAAGGGTATCATATGATCAGACGTGTAATGTTTAGGCACTATAGGCTCACTTGATCCGTCAATCAGCGTCTTACTAACCCAAGCGTACCACGCTTTATTGCTGATAGCCGTAGCCAACGTCGGTGCTTTTCCACACATCATACAAACTTCGACGTCAAAAACTATAGCCTCTTCTAAAGGATACGGTACAGACTCCGGTTCGGAATCGTTACAGTATCTCGTCCAACCCTCACGTAATATCCATTTTTTCGGAATAGGTGGTTGGTTTTCCAATAATTCGAAAATAAGAGTTTTATATGGGTGCATCTGTTCTTCGGCGATAACACGGAAATGCTCAAGTAAAGTTTCACCTCTCAAAGGGGGGATTTTAAGGTCGACCTCGGGAACCACTGTATTTCCTTTAAGGCCGAGTTGAAATTTGGATAAGTTCGCTTTGCATCTTTCTAAAATAACTGGGTCGGGGTTGTCTTCGAGGTTTTTCTTGAACACCTGATCGTGGATACGTTTAGATAGCATCTGAATGCCGAGATTGTTGATTCGCGGTCCTTCTTTTGATCCATTTTGTTGTACTTTGGGAACCAATACTCGCTTCTTGTTTGGGTTTGGTAAATAAACCTTCCTTACGGTATTTTCTAAGTTTTTGGATAATGAGAAACTTCTCTTGAATATCTTCTTGTCCATTATCTCAAGATAGCCTCAAATTATATTAGATGATAATAGTTACGTCCACCTTAGAATGAGTTTTATTGTACTTACCTCAATCTATTGCGAAGCAGTTGAGAAAATTTTTCCTCCTGATAACTATTCCAAAATCTGCTAACTTGACGAACACTGAGGTAACTATTTCTCTTTGGCGAATTACTCACTAACTTATACGAATAAATGAAAACTTATAAGAATAAATGACAACTTGGTATTGTTGAGGTTAAGTTGAATTTTTTTCAGCACCTTATGGCGTGTCATAGAAAAAAATTCAATCAAATTTGCATAAAAGAATTCGTATCGAGCGTACAATACAAATACAAAACAAGGTCGAGTGCGCTACGGACTTTTCGAAGTGGAGTCATATCGAATTATCTTCAATGTTTTCTTAGTTGAGAGTACTCGTATAATTCAGGCTGAAACATACATTCTATTGGCTATTCCAAAAGTCTAAACGCCCCCTGCCGGCGAAATCCCGAACCCAGAAAATGAGTATTTTCTTCATATTTCAGATGCTTTTAAGCCAGATATTTCTATTTTATATCTAAGAACCAGGTATTCTGAGGTATTTTTAGAAATTTTTATCGTTTTCTGGGCAGAGTAATTGTTATCGAAACAAAATAGTTAGTAAGGTATTTTTATCAGTGTTATTCAGTTGAAATACGTTATTAAATTTTAGGTTACAAGTTTGAGTCCAATTTTCTGAGGAAGGTTTGAGTGGTGATTCAGAAAGGAAATTCAATAATTATCAACAAGAGTGTTATGAAATTGTTCTTCGTTTTTTAAATGACCGAAACTTAATCTTTCTGTGAGAAAGAAATTAGAATCATCTTTGGGGTGAAGTCGAATAAAACGATTTTATGTTTAAATTATATATGTACCTGAATTTTAGGACATTGGATTATATAATGATGAGTGTACAAAGTTCTAGTACTGAAAAAAACCGTTTACAATTAAAATTGTTGTGTCTTCAATTGCTTGCTCCTCGAAGAAAAATCAAAACACAGCTATACATTCCATAAATTTCATAATAAAGATGCCTCAGCAGTTTGTGTCACTAATGCCTTTGGCATAGTGCAAAAAATGGACCGAAGAAAAGCACAAATGATCGACTTTTAGGAGTATCGTCCAAATAATTGAACACTGTCGTCAAACTCAAATAGTGCTCCATTTTTCCTGTTGAATTATTATCAATTTCGATATAATTAAAATTGAAAAAAACCAATTTGTTCATCTTAAATCAGTAAACTTGACACTACACTATCCATAATCCAATCATTCACTAAAGAATCAAAATCGAAGGAAAATCTGAAAAGCACCTAAAATAATCCGTTTCACCACAATAAATCCCGAAAAGTACTCGTTTTCCTCCATGTTTGCTTACATTTCGCAGCGCCCTCATCGGTAGTTGGAATCGCGAATAGCTCTGATAAATTCGAAATCTCAAGGATTGCCTTTTTTGAACGCTCGATATCATATGACTACCTTCAACCAGAAAACTGAGAGAACAGAGAATTTAGAGAATCTCATTAAATTGATTTCTGTCAATCAAATACCAATATCTGCGAATTCGTAAATTGGAATTTAACTTTTATATTTTAGTAAGTATTACAAGAACAATTCTAATCAAAATTTTTTCAGTTTGTATTCCGAGTTTTGGGTATATTAACTTGCATATTTTCAATTATATATTTTTTCTCAATATCAAATGTTATGTAATGAATGGGTGAACCCAATACTTTGTATCTGAATTGTATAGTTTCGAAAGATGCTTATTGTAGAAAAATGTTTTCCAGAAACTAATAATGGCTCACGGATTCGGAAACCTCGCTAAAATTCGAGGAATTGTTTATTACAGACTTTCACCGTTCGAGCTAAAAGCATTTGGTGGTGTTTTCTCTCATGGTATTCCAAATACATTCAGAAGAATAAAGGAGGAATTCCTCTATGTAGTTCCACGTAAGTTATAATTTATTGAATTTTGCACTATAATTCATATACAAGGAGCAAGTACGATATATCATTCCATAATTTTTTTAAAATTATTCAATTCAATTGTGCATCCTGTTTTCATTCATTTTATTGCAGCTTTTGTAGTTGGTTACCTTATATATGACAGTGTAACTAAAAGGCACGCAGAGTTGCAGAGGAAAAACCCTGCCGATTTTGCAGATGAAAAATGAATTTAACATGTACAGGTTAGTGTTAGTAAAGGAATATTAATAAATATAAAATGTGAGTCGTATAGTTGTTTAATTTATCAAATATAATTCTAATGAACTGACGTATGTTACAGTTTTTCTTACAATTCCAGAGTAATTCAATATCGTAAATCTTCTTCAATGTTATCTTAAGAATTGTTGGTTTTAATGAGAAATCTTGTACCGGCTTTGAAAAATTCTTAGTAATCATCGTGGAAAGGGTAATCTTTGTGGTTCCCAAAATATGGTGCTAAACAGACACGTACATTTTTATGGGTGGAATCAATATATTCGATGTCTTCCTTATCTAATTGAAAATCAAAAATGTCAAAATTCTCGATGATTCTGGACTTGGTTACAGATTTTGGTAGCACAACAACCCCTAATGTGGTAATCTGGAACAAATAAAACAGGAATAATAGTTTTTCAACATTTCCATTCCGATACTCACTAGATAGTTGAGCACAACTTGAGCAGGTGTCTTATTATATTTCTTTCCAATTTCGGCCACTTTCGGGTCGAATATGGTAGGTTTCG
Organism: Aphidecta obliterata; assembly: GCA_963966015.1. NCBI lineage: Eukaryota > Metazoa > Arthropoda > Insecta > Coleoptera > Coccinellidae > Aphidecta > Aphidecta obliterata. The sequence goes on along the minus strand of OZ014429.1, from coordinate 43,255,048 downwards.
GTATTCTGGGTTTTCCGAAAGAATCCACCCTCCCCAAAGGACAATATCCAGCAACAACGATATCTTTCTCTCGGCAGAATTCAATCAATTTTTTATTATTAAAATTAGGATTCACTTCAACTTGGTTACAGACAGGTTTGATTTTGGCCTTGTCTAGGATCTTCTCTATCTGGACTTTGTTAAAATTGGACACTCCAATGCTTTTGACTAGACCGGATTCATAAGCTTCTTCCATTCCTTCCCAAGTTTCTGTGATGTCCACTTCGCTGTATGCATCGGGGCCCCCTTCTGTAGGCCATGAGCCAGCTTCTTCCTTTAAAATAACGCATTTTGAAGAATTTTTCTGTTAAAGATCTATGTCGTAAGGATCTTTGAGTATAGAATAATATCCTTACCATAGAATATCTATTCTATGGTAAGGATATTCTGTTGGTAGTAAATCAACATTTATTTTATACCGTGGTAAATTACTATTAGCGCCACCTATGTAATGTTCTGTGTTCTATGATCATATTAATTCATGAAAAAATAGAATATTTTGGGGCGTTGTGTTGTTGCATAAATGCAGAAAAAGTCTAAACAAATAATGAAAATAATCAGGTTTATTGATGATGCCCTTTGTTCTGCATTCAAGTTCTCATTAATTGGCGTTGATAATGCCAATGAATGGGTTTGTTAACAGGGTGTACTATCGACGAGTTATTTTATCAGTTTACCTTGAACCCAAAAGGCCAATGAATTAAGAATAGGTCCAAGTATTCCAGCTTCAAATTCTTCAGGGAGTCCTTCAACATAGGCAGTACCTTCTCCTTCTCGTGATAGTTGGACCAAAGCTGTTGAAAAATTTAATATTTGATTTTGGTGTATGGAAATCATTTTCATTTTTTTTACCTTGCTTGTTATGAATAAATCTTCCCTTTTCACTAGTCCTTCCTTAATTTTTGATGCTATGCCTTCTCCGACCTCTGCCTCATTTCCGTAGTACCAAGCACAGTCGATATGTCTATATCCAGCGTCAATAGCATCTTTCACAGCTTCTGTTACTTGACCTGGTGGTGACTGTAATTCGCAACAGTATTGATTTAAATCGACCTCTTTATGAAAATACTGGAATTTTGATCAGATTATAAAAAAATGGGAACGTATAAGGTAAAATAATACTTGAACATTTGGAAAATATGCTAGAATATCAAACGGAAAAACTCCAGGGATTGTTTTGAATGGTTATCAAAGGTAAGTTTTGCGTTATCAGTAAATTTCTATTCGCTCATTTTTGCACAAAATTACTTATCTTCGAATAAGTCAATGACCTTTTGACTTAGTTTGAGTTGAAGTAAAAAAAAATTATGAAAAGCACTGCCATGAAGTCAGGAGCTTTTGAGCGCTCGTTCATCCACCTTGTAGGTAGATTCGCATTTTCCAGTTTTAGAAACATTCGAAAAATTTTTGACAGCTGTCAAAAAAGGCGAAACTCCAGACTTCACGTCAGTGCTTTGGGTGATTTTTTTTCAATAATTCGCTAGAATTTTCTACGGTATCTATGGTCTTGGTAATGCGATCTGGACAAAATTTCCCACGTAGTTTGAATACATTATTGTTCATTTATGTGTAAAATTTCATTCCAATTCAATAAGTACGAAATTATCAGGAAAAAATATTTTGAACGGCCATATTTACAGAACCCCTAGTCTAATTTTGCTCATTGATGAACGTGACCGTAAAATTCGCGATCCGAACCTATCCTGAAAATTTCAAGTCCCTAGGCCTTTCCGTTTGAAAGTTATAATTTTCTATGGTTCTGGTCATGCGATCCGGAGAAAATGTAGCTTGAATATATCAATCTCCATTAAAATACAACATTTCGTCACGATCGAATACGTAATTTTCAAATTATCAAGAAAACTAAATTTCACACGATCATTTTTACGCAACCCCTAAGTCTAATTTAGCTCACACCTTTCCTGAAAATTTCTAGTCTCTAGGTCTTTCTGTTCGAAAGTTATAATGTTTTATGGTTTCTATGGTTCTGGCATTTTCCCTTTTTAGGGAATTCTTGCACCCAAAAGGGAAAAGGTAATTATTGTATGAAATTAATGAATTGAGGGAATTTTCGAGATAAATCATATTTTAATAGAAATGTATAAAAATCTTGGTATCGGCAGAACAGAACGAGCGCTCAAAAAATGAGATTTGTCTTGAGAATTTTGATAAATAATTGTACGATTGTAGATCTTATAATAGTTATTTGTCACACTAATTTCAATGATACTTGAAGCCAAGCAGCGTTCTGCAGGTTCAGAACCTGGATGGGTGAACGCTCTGGCGATGAATTTGAACAAGCGCGCAAAAGCTCCTAAGCTTTTTGTTTTGATTTGGATTTTTGATTAGTCTTTCGAAAAGTTAGAAAAAGTGGTGAAATAATAGAAAAAAGTTATACTTACATTGAATGTTCCCAGTCCTATTATGGGTATTTCTAACCCGTTACTGAGCTTCAAACTTTTTGGTATCATGATCTGCCTTTTCAACCCACTTTTTCACTGAAAACCACGGAAAACTACTATCCTACTGAAGAAATACCTTATTATTTATAGTAGAGAATTCCATTTGAACGTACAAATATCGAAGGTAGTGGGAAAACTCACATGCGCAATTGCTATTGTACCTTAATCAGCTACTCGTTTTCGAATATAATTGAGTTCTTGACCTTAGTAGATTTGATTATTTACGCTGGCTGGAACTCAAAAATTTTTCATTCGTGAAGATGAATGAAAGTTCATTTAAAAATAAGAACACTCTGTGTTACTCGGAATTCTATGACGTTCGTCGAGAACTGTCATCCTATGTGGCCCGGTTGGCAAATGTAAATGAAAAGTTTGATAATCTACTTTTGGGAAAACTAATAGGAATTAAATTTTTGATTCAATATGAGGGCATTAACTATATGTCTCATTTCAATTTTGTTTATTTACATAGGTTTTGCCGGAGGACAATCTAAAAAACCTGTGAGTTTATTTCCTACAGCCAAATTTCATCCTATATCTAAACTTGTTATTTTTCCAGACCCTATCGCTGGAAGAAAGATTTGAACAATTGAAATTCGTCTATAAAAACAGACCTCTCGTTAAATTCAACGGAAATCAGTTTCGCACATTCGTAAAAGGAGCGCCTAGAAACTACTCGATGGTAGTCATGTTCACCGCTTTGGCTCCTCAGAGACAATGTATGATTTGTAGACACGCCAGTGATGAATATCACATCGTTTCCAATTCCTTAAAACATTCACCCAGCCATTCGTCGAAAAACCTATATTTCGCTATTGTCGATTTCGACGAAGGGTCCGATGTTTTCCAAATGGTATGTTGATAATATTTTGTGTAGGATGCCTCTTAAGTTGACATTTTAGATGAAATTGAATACTGCTCCAGTCTTCATGCATTTCCCAGCGAAAGGTAAGCCGCAAAAGGCGGATACTATGGATATATCGAGGGTTGGCGTATCTGCCGAAGAAATATCCCGGTGGATTGCCGATAGAACCGATGTTCAGGTATATATCATTTCAGATTATGTTTTAGGAAATTTCTTTGATATTTCGTTTTAGATTCATGTTATAAGGCCCCCGAACTATTTGGGAACTGTTGCCGCGATAATTCTTTGCGGATTAGTGGCAGGCTTCTTGTATCTGAGAAGAAACAATTTGGATTTCTTGTACAATAAAACTATGTGGGGAATGTCCTCGCTATTCTTCTGTTTCACGATGATATCCGGCCAAATGTGGAATCACATCAGGGGCCCGCCGTTCCTCCATCAGGGACAAAACGGACAAATCGCTTATATCCATGGATCGTCTCAAGGACAGTTCGTGGTTGAGACTTATATTATAATGATACTGAGTATCCTTTTGAATAAGAATTAACACTTTTTTAATTTGTTATTACGTTCTTGAATTTTCCTCAACGGCTGTCTAAGATGCCGCTGTCGTTATTGGTATGATTCTACTAACGGAAGCTGCGAGGGGTAAAAGAGATCCGAATAAAACTAAAATAATGGCAGTTGCCGGCCTCATTCTAGTCTCCGTTTTCTTCTCTTTGTTACTCTCTATTTTCAGAACCAAAACGCAGGGTTATCCGTATAGGTGAGAGTTTATTTAATTTTTTTAGTATGGTTATTTTATGTTTCTTCCTGAACTTTTCATATTATGTTCATTCGTAATTGAAATTTTTCTTTTATTTCGTTACAGGTTGCTGTTCAATTGAAGAAATATCTATTTAGTTGCTGTATATTTTTGTTACAGTATGTGTTAGAGTTTTTAATAAAATTTTTATTTATTTGGTTCTTTATTTCATGCGGTTCGAAATATTTTATTTTGAATAAGCTATACCAGTTAAATTGTTTATTAAAATCATTCTCATATATTAGCATTTAGTGTTAGTTAAAGAATGTAAAAAAGCTGAATTGACATTTAAGGATTTGATGTAAAGAAAAAAAATATGAATCATTAGATTGTTGAGAAAAATACGAATTCAGAAATTTTTTTTTCAGATTACTCTTCGATTAGAAAAATATTCGGCACCTTCTGATGCCGTGTTGGGGTTTTGAGTATAAATAAAATATTCAAATTGTAATCGAAAGAGATGAAAATAAAAACACGTTGAAAATTAGAATCATTGTATTTTTACTAACAAATTTTCACTCTTCCTAAACACATTGAACATTTCTGTGCCGTCAATTATTCTGAAACTTTTATTGAATTCTTTCACACATATACAATTTATGCACACATAACAGATATCTCCCTTTTAATTGATTTATTTCATCTTTAGAAATGAGTTATTCACTAAATGCATAAGTGAACACAAACATTCTTATAATTTTCTTTTAATTCAAGGTTCAAATGATAACTTCTCTTATATTTATTCTCATTCTATATAACGATCATTGGTCCTCGAAATCTTAATGAAATGACTAATACTTTACGTTGTTGTCTCTTATGTTATTGTCAAAAAAAATTTAATTTTCATCTGTATGTTGCAAAGCATTCAAGCTTTTATCTGATCTTATTTGAAACTTTAAATTATTCCAAGATGACTCCCATTTTTTTTTTCAATTTTATTGTTATTTTTTTCAACAGTTGTTGGATGATGTTTTTAAACTGGGACGGAGATTAATTTATTGAATAATTAGAATTTCTTGGAAATATGGCAACAAAAATAAAATATCGCATTCTGGTGAAATGCTGCAGGAAGCAGAGGCAATGGATCTAGAAATAAAAAATTTAGGAGGTTATTGAAAAAAAGAACCCAATAACAGATCACCAACTTTTTGAAATAACAATAATACTGCATCCACAATATTTTCTTCTGTTTCGAGTTGTTTAGATTATAGGTACCCAAAATGTACAATTAATGACGAAACTTATGTAGTTCGAATAACGGTTCTCTTTAATGTCGGAGAAACGGTAACATCTTCAGTGAAATATTTATATTTATGTTTTTGAAAATTATTGTTGGGTTCGCTGTTCCAATGTAAATATTTTTTTTCGCAGTTTTGAAACTATATTGGAGAATTATTGAAACGAGTTCACTTTAGAGCCTACCTCTGATTTTGATAAAATTTTTTTTGCGAACATACTTTTTCATAAGGAATCTAACGGTACCAGTCTTAATCACAGGAAATTTGTAGTTGAGAAGATATGATTTTTGGAAATTTGCTGGAAAAATGGAGTTTGTGAATTGACAGTTTTCAACGGAACTACCAACATAAAATTCCGTAGAAGATTCTTTTATTTCTTGAAATTTTTCCTTTTTAGTTCCTCCTGAAGTTAGTCGTTTTTGAGCGCTCGTTCTACTTACACAAGTAATTTTAAGGAAAAAAAGTTCCATCAACATGGGATCGCAAACGTTTCGTTCTCGAGATACAGGGTATTCAAGTTTGAGTTTTTCTCAAGTTTTTTCTTTTCTTTTCTTTTATCTACACTTCACAAGATATTCAACTGAAATTCGGCAAATCTACAGGGTGATATTTTTTCTGGAACACTGTCCCCGGTTTTCCACCAGAACTTTTTTCTGGTGGGCCACTGTTAATTTGAAAAAATGTGAAGAGCAGCTTTGTTGTTATACTAAACTTCGTGGTCCCTTGAAGTTTCGTTGTATCTGCTACCGATTTCGAGAAGAAAAATTTGAACGATTCTCTCGAAATCCACAAAAAAATCCAAATAGTCAAAGAAATCCAGTTAGTTAGCTGTGATGGATTAATTCATTGTTGAATTTTATGGTTATTTTCCAGATTTGTAGCAATGATTCATAAAGATTCGATAAACTCGTATAATCGTTACAAAGAATGTATTTATACAAAGAACAAACTTTAACACCCTGTATCTCGAAAACGGTCCCATGTTTAGGAGACTTTTTTTCTTAAAATTAATTAAGGAATCTCCCCTCTTCGTTTGTTCCTCCAATTTAGGAACACCCTGTATATCATTTCGTCACGATGTCCGTATTTTTCGAATTTTGAGCCGAAAATGGTCTCAATTCGACTCACTGATGACGAATCCATCGAAAAATTAGAGTCTGTCCGTCCGTCCGTATACACGACAACTCTCGAATGGAACGTCCTAGAAACTAGAAATTTTCAGGGTTCTCCTGATTACTTGGAAACTACAGATTTGATCGAGATGAAATTTTGCACCCAAATGGAGAATGAGGTGTTCAAGCTACATGTGAAATTTTGTCCAGATCGCATGACCAGAACTATGGAAACCATAGAAAATTGTAACTTTTGAACGGAAATGCCTAGGGACTTGAAATTTTCAGGATAGGTGTGGATCTCGAATGTCGTGATCACGTTTATCTATGAGCAAAATTATACTAGGAGGTCCGTAAATATGGTCGCATGACCAGAACCATAGAAACCATAGAAAATCATAACTTTCGAATGAAATGACCTAGGGACTTGAAATTTTCAGGATAGTGTGGAGGAAATTCGCGTTCACGTTTATCAATGAGCAGAATTATACTAGGAGTTCCGAAAATACGGTCGTTTAAAATTTTGTTTTCTCGATAATTTCGTATAGCCATAACCATTTCAAATTCCAACGAATTATTGAATAAGAAAATCCTTATATTTCTGTAACAGCTGATTCGGTATAATTAACAAAGAACTGCTGTCATTTTTTTGAGACCTGCCAAAAATGTCTTCAATAATTGGATTCTGAAACGGGAAAATGCGAATCTACCTACAAGATAGATGAACGAGCGCTCAAAAGCTCCTGACAAGGCAGTGATTTTATGATTTTTCTTTCTGAAAACTGTATCTTTAAAAAAATCTGAGGTTGTTACTAAAGTGAACACCAGCCAAATTATTAGTTGCCAAGAAAAGAATAATCATTTCTATCTCAAAAGTAGTTCAAGTGTCCATTCATCCCCTCCCTTTTTTTGAATATTTACTTCAACATTCATGGTTTGTTGTGGCTGACTCACTTTTGTCCAAGAGATATTTTTAACACCCTTTTAGGGCTTCGCTTCCTCAGGCTTCAGCCTAGGGCTAAATGAGGCTCTGAATTTCACAGATGTTACCTTCTTCCTCACAAACATCGAGGAAAACCATTATCATCAATTGAGCGCGAACATCTCTACCCTACGTCAAATTCCTCAACCGTTTAGTTCTGGACAGGTAACAATACCAATAAAACAAATTTATCGTGACGAAAAGCAAAGGGAACACAATTCTGGACGCCTTATCGATCTTCGAGACGGAATTGAACCTTGGGGTCCGTTTCTTCTTTCTCCTCTTCGGATGTTGATGGTCTATACTCGCCGGTAACTTCATCTCCCTCCGGACCTCGGCAGCGTTCGCGCTGTTGGAATGGGACGGTTCAGCCTCCTGTCGGTTCTTCTTCAAACAGGAGAGGCGAGACCAGTTCTGGGACGGTCTCCTCGGCATTGGTATGGTACAGGCTGATAAGGGGATCACTTCTATGAAGTTCGGGTCGGTGTGGGTTGGTTCTTTACGGTTGGTCTCCTGAAGAAAAAAACTTAAAATAGAGATGATTCCCTGGCCTCCGGAAGGGGGGGTCGACCCCTGGGGGTAATTGGGCATTTTAACGTCTAAATGACCTTCGAATTCTCTCACCTTGGCAATGTACTCTGTTGTTTCCAACGAAGTCCAGTCTTCATCTTCACTGCTGGAATCCGAACTGAAATCGGCGCTGAAATAGCACTCTCCAGAACCGTACTTGGTGAAATAATGGACTACTGCGAACTGAAAGGAAAATCAGAATTTCTGGATGTTATATGTCTTTATGGGCTGAATGATTCAAAACTCGGAGTAAACATCACTCACTTGTATTATAGTGGCGAAGATGAAGGTGAACGCGAGAAAAACGAAAAAATCCAGGGCGGTTGGGTACGGAACTTTCGGGAGGTCCGTCCTGGCTTCCAACCCCAGGAAGGTCATCGTCAATATGGTGGTGATTCCTGGGGAAAAACAACCATTTAAAAATGTCGAGAAGTCGGGGAAACTCACCTAAGGAGACGCGATCCGCTGTTGCCTCCCTGTTAAGCCAGAAGGAAACCCAGGAAAGGACCACCAGGAGGACGCAGGGGCCGTAGACTTGGATCAGGAAATTCCCCATGTGTCTTTGAAGGTGGAAACTGGCCAACAGCATGGAATATTTGGCTGGAAAATCAATGAAATTTGAGAAATATGATCGTATTGCTCGTAAATTTTAGGGGAAACATTTCCAGTTTTAATGAATGATGACACATTGTGCCATTCGGATCGCCTTTCAACTATGACGAATGGAAAATTGTACCCCAACTAGATGGGCCATTGAATCCGCAAACTATCATTTTTGCCACTGGATTCATATTTTGAATGTTTTTATAAATGTTGCGTTTCGAAGAAAGAAGCAATTCTTCTCTCCAATCCAATGAATAAATTTCGAAATATTCAAAGGTTAAAGTTTCAATTTTGGTATACCAACGTTGAACCCATTTGTTTTCGTTTTTATCGCCAACAAGTTATTCATCTCGACTCAATCAATCATTTTATATTTTTGTTGCATCGGGAATGTAAACTTGAACTTTGTTAACTCCGCGTGTGGGTTTAAAGCATCCATTTTTTTTATCTTAATACTTTATTTTCTTGGAATTATATTGAATGGAGGTGTTGTCGATTTCTTGAAAACGATGCTGCAATATTTTTTATCGTATTGGCGCGACATTGACCTGCTATTGTTCGGATGCGGATAAGTTATCGGAATGAGAAAAGACCAGGCAATAGAGCAGATGAAGGGTCATGAAATCGTCCGTTTCACGAGATACGGAGTTAGTTTTTCTTCAACTTCCTATACTTCCTATTTGTCAGATTCGATCGATTCAAGTGTAGGGAAAAAGTTGATAGATCTCAACTGAATGAAATCTTCAATATTCACCTAATGCATGAAATCGTCCGTTTCACGAGAAATGGAGGTACTTTTTCTTCAACTTCCAATATACACAATTTGCCTGATTCGATCGATTCGAGTGTAGTGAAAGAGTTGACGCATCTCAACTGAATGAATTTTCAATATTCATCTGATGCATGAAATCGGCCGTTTCACGAGAAATGGAGTAACTTTTTCTTCAACTTCCAATATCTTCAATTTGCCAGATTCGATCGATTCAAGTGTAGTGAAAAAGTTGATACATCTCAACTGAATGAATTTTTCAATATTCACCTGATGCATGAAATCGGCCGTTTCACGAGAAATGGAGTAACTTTTTCTTCAACTTCCAATATTTCCGATTTGCCTGATTCGATCGATTCGAGTGTAGTGAAAAAGTTGATACATCTCAACTGAATGAATTTTTCAATATTCATCTGATGCATGAAATCGGCCGTTTCACGAGAAATGGAGTAACTTTTTCTTCAACTTCCAATATCTTCAATTTGCCAGATTCGATCGATTCAAGTGTAGTGAAAAAGTTGATACATCTCAACTGAATGAATTTTTCAATATTCACCTGATGCATGAAATCGGCCGTTTCACGAGAAATGGAGTAACTTTTTCTTCAACTTCCAATATTTCCGATTTGCCTGATTCGATCGATTCGAGTGTAGTGAAAAAGTTGATACATCTCAACTGAATGAAATCTTCACTATTCACCTAATGCATGAAATCGGCCGTTTCACGAGAAACGGAGTAACTTTTTCTTCAACTTCCAATCTTTCCGATTTGTCAGATTCGATCGATTCGAGTGTAGTGAAAAAGTTGATAAATCTCAACTGAATGAATTTTTCAATATTCACCTAATGCATGAAATCGGCCGTTTCACGAGAAATGGAGTAACTTTTTCTTCAACTTCCAATATCTCCGATTTTCCGAATTCGATCGATTCAAGTGTAGTGAAAAAGTTGATACATCCCAACTGATTGAAATCTTCAATATTCACTTAATGCATGAAATCGGCCGTTTCACTAGAAATGGAGTAATTTTTTCTTCAACTTCCAATATCTCCGATTTGCCAAATTCGATCGATTCAAGTGTAGTGAAAAAGTTAATACATCTCAACTGAATGAAATCTTCAATATTCACCTAATGCATGAAATCGGCCGTTTCACGAGAAATGGAGTTACTTTTTCTTCTACTTCCAATATACACAATTTGCCTGATTCGATCGATTCAAGTGTAGTGAAAAAGTTGATACATCTCAACTGAATGAATTTTCCAATATTCATCTGATGCATGAAATCGGCCGTTTCACGAGAAATGGAGTAATTTTTTCTTCAACTTCCAATATCTCCGATTTGTCAGATTCGATCGATTCAAGTGTAGTGAAAAAGTTGATACATCTCAACTGAATGAAATCTTCAATATTCACCTAATGCATGAAATCGGCCGTTTCACGAGAAATGGAGTAACTTTTTCTTCAACTTCCAATATCTCCGATTTGTCAGATTCGATCGATTCAAGTGTAGTGAAAAAGTTGATACATCTCAACTGAATGAAATCTTCAATATTCACCTAATGCATAAAAATCGGCCGTTTCACGAGAAATGTAGTTACTTTCTCTTCAACTTCCAATATCTCCGATTTGTCAGATTCGATCGATTCAAGTGTAGTGAAAAAGTTGATACATCTCAACTGAATGAAATCTTCAATATTCACCTAATGCATGAAATCGGCCGTTTCACGAGAAATGGAGTAACTTTTTCTTCAACTTCCAATATCTCCGATTTGTCAGATTCGATCGATTCAAGTGTAGTGAAAAAGTTGATACATCTCAACTGAATGAAATCTTCAATATTCACCTAATGCATGAAATCGGCCGTTTCACGAGAAATGGAGTAACTTTTTCTTCAACTTCCAATATCTCCGATTTGTCAGATTCGATCGATTCAAGTGTAGTGAAAAAGTTGATACATCTCAACTGAATGAATTTTTTCAATATTCTCCTAATGCATGAAATCGTACGTTTCACGAGAAATGGAGGTACTTTTTCTTCAACTTCCAATATCTCCGATTTGCCAGATTCGATCGATTCGAGTGTAGTGAAAAAGTTGATACATCCCAACTGAATGAAATCTTCAATATTCCCCTGATGCATGAAATCGGCCGTTTCACGAGAAATGGAGTTACTTTTTCTTCTACTTCCAATATACACGATTTGCCTGATTCGATCGATTCGAGTGTAGTGAAAAAGTTGATACATCCCCAACTGAATGAATTTTCTATATTCATCTGATGCATGAAATCGGCCGTTTCACGAGAAATGGAGTAACTTTTTCTTCAACTTCCTATACTTCCTATTTGCCTGATTCGATCGATTCAAGTGTAGTGACAAAGTTGATACATCTCAACTGAATGAATTTTTCAATATTCCCCTGATGCATGAAATCGGCCGTTTCACGAGAAATGGAGTCACTTTTTCTTCAACTTCCAATATCTCCGATTTGCATGATTCGATCGATTCAAGTGTAGTGAAAAAGTTGATACATCTCAACTGAATGAATTTTTCAATATTCACCTGATGCATGAAATCGGCCGTTTCACGAGAAATTGAGTAACTTTTTCTTCAACTTCCAATATCTCCGATTTGCATGATTCGATCGATTCAAGTGTAGTGAAAAAGTTGATACATCTCAACTGAATGAATTTTTCAATATTCCCCTGATGCATGAAATCGGCCGTTTCACGAGAAATGGAGTCACTTTTTCTTCAACTTCCAATATCTCCGATTTGCATGATTCGATCGATTCAAGTGTAGTGAAAAAGTTGATACATCTCAACTGAATGAATTTTTCAATATTCACCTGATGCATGAAATCGGCCGTTTCACGAGAAATTGAGTAACTTTTTCTTCAACTTCCAATATCTCCGATTTGCATGATTCGATCGATTCAAGTGTAGTGAAAAAGTTGATACATCTCAACTGAATGAATTTTTCAATATTCACCTAATGCATGAAATCGTACGTTTCACGAGAAATGGAGGTACTTTTTCTTCAACTTCCAATATCTCCGATTTGCCAGATTCGATCGATTCGAGTGTAGTGAAAAAGTTGATACATCTCAACTGAATGAAATCTTCAATATTCACCTAATGCATGAAATCGGCCGTTTCACGAGAAATGGAGTTACTTTTTCTTCAACTTCCAATATCTGCGATTTGTCAGATTCGATCGATTTAAGTGTAATGAAAAAGTTGATACATCTCAACTGAATGAAATCTTCAATATTCACCTAATGCATAAAAATCGGCCGTTTCACGAGAAATGTAGTTACTTTCTCTTCAACTTCCAATATCTCCGATTTGTCAGATTCGATCGATTCAAGTGTAGTGAAAAAGTTGATACATCTCAACTGAATGAAATCTTCAATATTCACCTAATGCATGAAATCGGCCGTTTCACGAGAAATGGAGTAACTTTTTCTTCAACTTCCAATATCTCCGATTTGACAGATTCGATCGATTCAAGTGTAGTGAAAAAGTTGATACATCCCAACTGAATGAAATCTTCAATATTCCCCTGATGCATGAAATCGGCCGTTTCACGAGAAATGGAGTTACTTTTTCTTCTACTTCCAATATACACGATTTGCCTGATTCGATCGATTCGAGTGTAGTGAAAAAGTTGATACATCCCCAACTGAATGAATTTTCTATATTCATCTGATGCATGAAATCGGCCGTTTCACGAGAAATGGAGTAACTTTTTCTTCAACTTCCTATACTTCCTATTTGCCTGATTCGATCGATTCAAGTGTAGTGACAAAGTTGATACATCTCAACTGAATGAATTTTTCAATATTCCCCTGATGCATGAAATCGGCCGTTTCACGAGAAATGGAGTCACTTTTTCTTCAACTTTCAATATCTCCGATTTGCATGATTCGATCGATTCAAGTGTAGTGAAAAAGTTGATACATCTCAACTGAATGAATTTTTCAATATTCACCTGATGCATGAAATCGGCCGTTTCACGAGAAATGGAGGTACTTTTTCTTCAACTTCCAATATCTCCGATTTGCATGATTCGATCGATTCAAGTGTAGTGAAAAAGTTGATACATCTCAACTGAATGAATTTTTCAATATTCACCTAATGCATGAAATCGTACGTTTCACGAGAAATGGAGGTACTTTTTCTTCAACTTCCAATATCTCCGATTTGCCAGATTCGATCGATTCGAGTGTAGTGAAAAAGTTGATACATCCCAACTGAATGAAATCTTCAATATTCCCCTGATGCATGAAATCGGCCGTTTCACGAGAAATGGAGTTACTTTTTCTTCTACTTCCAATATACACGATTTGCCTGATTCGATCGATTCGAGTGTAGTGAAAAAGTTGATACATCCCCAAATGAATGAATTTTCTATATTCATCTGATGCATGAAATCGGCCGTTTCACGAGAAATGGAGTAACTTTTTCTTCAACTTCCTATACTTCCTATTTGCCTGATTCGATCGATTCAAGTGTAGTGAAAAAGTTGATACATCTCAACTGAATGAATTTTTCAATATTCACCTGATGCATGAAATCGGCCGTTTCACGAGAAATTGAGTAACTTTTTCTTCAACTTCCAATATCTCCGATTTGCATGATTCGATCGATTCAAGTGTAGTGAAAAAGTTGATACATCTCAACTGAATGAATTTTTCAATATTCACCTGATGCATGAAATCGGCCGTTTCACGAGAAATTGAGTAACTTTTTCTTCAACTTCCAATATCTCCGATTTGCATGATTCGATCGATTCAAGTGTAGTGAAAAAGTTGATACATCTCAACTGAATGAATTTTTCAATATTCACCTAATGCATGAAATCGTACGTTTCACGAGAAATGGAGGTACTTTTTCTTCAACTTCCAATATCTCCGATTTGCCAGATTCGATCGATTCGAGTGTAGTGAAAAAGTTGATACATCTCAACTGGATGAAATCTTCAATATTCACCTAATGCATGAAATCGTCCGTTTCACGAGAAATGGAGGTACTTTTTCTTCAACTTCCAATATCTCCGATTTGCCAGATTCGATCGATTCGAGTGTAGTGAAAGAGTTAATACATCTCAACTGAATGAATTTTCAATATTCATCTGATGCATGAAATCGGCCGTTTCACGAGAAATGGAGTAACTTTTTCTTCAACTTCCAATATCTTCAATTTGCCAGATTCGATCGATTCAAGTGTAGTGAAAGAGTTGACACATCTCAACTGAATGAATTTTCAATATTCATCTGATGCATGAAATCGGCCGTTTCACGAGAAATGGAGTAACTTTTTCTTCAACTTCCAATATCTTCAATTTGCCAGATTCGATCGATTCAAGTGTAGTGACAAAGTTGATACATCTCAACTGAATGAATTTTTCAATAATCCCCTGATGCATGAAATCGGCCGTTTCACGAGAAATGGAGTTACTTTTTCTTCTACTTCCAATATACACGATTTGCCTGATTCGATCGATTCGAGTGTAGTGAAAAAGTTGATACATCTCAACTGAATGAATTTTCTATATTCATCTGATGCATGAAATCGGCCGTTTCACGAGAAATGGAGTTACTTTTTCTTCAACTTCCAATATTTCCGATTTGCCTGATTCGATCGATTCGAGTGTAGTGAAAAAGTTGATAAATCTCAACTGAATGAATTTTTCAATATTCACCTAATGCATGAAATCGGCCGTTTCACGAGAAATGGAGTAACTTTTCTCCAACTTCCAATATTTCCGATTTGCCTGATTGGATCCATTCAAGTGTAGTGAGAAAGTAGATACATTTCAACTGAATGAATTTTTCAAAATTCACCTAATGCATAAAATCGTCCGTTTCACGAGAAATGGGGTAACTTTTCTTGAACTTCCAATATTTCCGATTTTCCTGATTCGATCGATTCAAGTGAAGTGGAAAAGTTGAAAAATCTCAACTGAATGAATTTTTCAATATTCACCTTATGCATGAAATCCGAAAAACGTTCGGGTTGTACACACTCAAAGTACCTATTAACAAATACTTTCTTTCGGAAAATCAGCGCTACAACTTTGAAAATGTCCGAGTAATGAAATTTTGAGAAAACGCTGATTTTTACGGTTTTTCCGACTTTCTCACGTTGATAATGACCCTATTTCTTCGCCTTTTCATTTTCTACAATTAAGTTGTTGAAAGTGGCAGCATCGCTCCATTGGTTCAGATTTACAAGCAAAAAAGCTAAAAAAACACCGTTTTTTGTTTTTTTTCAAGATTACAAGAAAAGCATTTTCGCGGTTTTCTTCTACGATTTTTGTCACGAAAAATCCCTATTGCCTTGTCTAAAACTTCACAATAGTGTTCTTCTGAAACTGAAACAACCCACCAGAACCTTGTATTCCTGTTATTTCATCTACTAAAATTATTAAATCGAAACTTCCCAGTTATTATTTGTTGGAACCTCGGAACAAACTACGATATAATATATGTGTTCACGATGGTTTAACGCTGAAATATCTCACGAAGCTCGTTTTATTGCGAAGAATTTTACTCCAAAGCAACGGAATGCTTTTGTGCATGAACTGAAATGTTTCGCGAATGCCAAGTTTTAAATCGTTGCCCAAACAGAGAGACCGCAAGAATTAAGAAGTGAGTTATGGTCAACGGGAACATCTATCTAATCGCAAGGTTCAGACTATGAGAAAAAAACCTTTTGTTTAGAGTTGAAAAGATGGCCTTGAGTGTTTCGCGTGAAAAAGTCGGGAAGTTTCAACGACTGACGGGCACTTATGTGAAGGGTGGAATTGCGTCGATAGTTTATTTCTTGAATCCAATTTGGAATTCATCTCAAGAACTATTTTGAAGGAGCCTTTCAAGAGTTGCTAAATGGCGAAGGCGCTGGTTTTCGATTAAATATTAAATCGCCAATAACCACTTCTTTTTGTGTAAATTGAGGAACAAGAAAGAATAGACTGGATTTCCTTCAGAGTCCACTATGCCCCTCTTGTTGAAACGTGAAAGAAGACCAAAACCCCCCAGGGGACTTTGCCCCCGGGGGGGATCAGGGACCCTTGCACATGATACTAGGTTTCGTCTCCAAAAAGTACCTCCACTTCATATTTATTAACTGTGTACATACAAAGAGTGCGAATGAACCAATTGAGTAAAATTCGCATAAAGAAGACATAATCGAAGCCCACATTGATGCTCATGACCGTTCCATGGCCCTCTTTCCGTCCCTTCCAAGTGGATTGAGACCAGTGTTAACCGAATATCGGACACAATTTCCTTTTCACCGGCGCGGATTCGATCGGAAAGCGATGAAATCCGTCGCTGTCGGAAAAAGATACGGGTACAACACGTCCCAAAACTGGCACTTGAACCACGCACCACTTAACTCTCGTCAAATCCAGGCGGCCGTTATTAAACGGTCGTAAATTTCGACCCGTTTTACATAATGTAACATGCGGCAACAGAGTGGGCAGGCCGATTGCGTCGTTTCGATTTTCAACAACGGCGGCGTTGGGGTAGAACGAAACGGGGATGCGATGCATTCTTCCGAATATCGCGCGTTCGAAATTGAACGATGAATGGAATCCCAAAATTTGGGATGTTTGTGGCGACGCAACATGCGAAAACGTCAATCGAAATTACCTGCTTGTGCGTCGCTGTTGGACAAAGTGTCGGTTCTGTTGGCAGCCGGTGTAGCTATGAGGTCGAATTGGGATAGCTTCATGTCTTCTGCTATGGCCACCTGTCTGATGTCGTTCCACTTGTAGACCAGATCTTGGGATGTGTAGCCAACTGTGAATCGTTTGAAAGTTCAACAATTATAATACACTGAATTACACGATTTTGCTGTATCCAAATAGCGGTTTGGTGGTTCTCCGTACGTCCGGGAGATGGCGTTGCCTGTAGAGGCATTCTGCCTGGTCTCCCGCTTATGACGGACCAATTTTTCTTATAATTCGTGAGAAAACAGGAGGATCTGAAGCATGATATACCTACAGTAGAACAAAAAGAATATTCCGAATTCCCTCCGATAAATTCATTCATATTATTCCGATTTGACATGTTGAGAAGAAGAAAGGTGGGGTGCAGAAATAATTTGAATTGTAGATGGGGAAGGCGATTTACATGGGATGGATCCAGGAAAGATTTTGTATTATTTAGACTTTTCAACAGGTATTTGAATACGATGCCAGTTTATATGATGAAGATATCGCAGCAAGTCCGGGGAAAGGATGCGGTAAAAAGATTTGAAAGTTTCTTATATTTTTACGAATTTGAATGAATACTTCAACTAACAGGAAGGCAAAATAAAAAGTATCTATATATTGGTATGAAAAGATAATTTGATGAATTTTATACAGCTTATCACCTGTATAAAAAACGTTAAAATTCCGTTCACATATTCTGAATCTACAGACTTCATTTTAAAATTGGGTCGTTGGCGGATGCACCGTGCATCTGAACTGTGGGAACTACAAATCTCATTTTTACAGGGTTTATAGATAGAAGATGGATCTATGTAATATGTGAAATCCAGATGTCTATCTCACTTGTATAAAAAACGCCATCGCCGTGCGTCGGAAATAACCTCATTTTATGTTTTTTTTTTTAACTTTGGATCGCATAATTTGTGAAATGCATTCTTAATCAAATTTCTGTTCACATATTTTGAATATAAAGGGTTCATTCTAGGATTGTGTTCAATTTCATCGTGATTACATAAAATTTTTTTCTTCGAAAATTCCGAGAAAATTTTTTTACGGCGGATGCGCAGTTCTTCTGAACTGTGGCAACTAGAAATTTTATTTTCACAGGGTTTATAGATAAAATATGGGTTTATGTTATATGTGAAATCCAGATGTCTATCTCACTTGTATGCAAAACGCCGTCGCCGTGCGTCGGAAATAACCTCATTTTATGTTTTTTTTTTTAACTTTGAATCGCATAATTTGTGAAATGAATTTTTTCTCAAATTTCTTTTCACATATTTTGAATATTAAGGGTTCATTCTAGGATTGTGTTCAATTTCATCGTGATTACATAAATTTTTTTTTTCGAAATTTCCGAGAAATTTTTTTTACGGCGGATGCGCAGTTCTTCTGAACTGTGGCAACTGGAAATTTTATTTTCACAGGGTTTATAGATAAAAGATGGGTCTATGTTATATGTGAAATCCAGATGTCTATCTCACTTGTATAAAAAACGCCATCGCAGTGCGTCGGAAATAACCTCATTTTATGTTTTTTTTTTTAACTTTGGATCGCATAATTTGTGAAATGAATTTTTTCTCAAATTTCTTTCCACATATTTTGAATATAAAGGGTTCATTCTAGAATTGTGTTCAATTTCATCGCGATTACATAAAAAATTTTTTTTTTCGAAATTTCCGAGAAATTTTTTTTACAGCGGATGCGCAGTTCTTCTGAACTGTGGCAACTGGAAATTTTATTTTCACAGGGTTTATAGATAAAAGAAGGGTCCATGTTATATGTGAAATCCAGATGTCTATCTCACTTGTATAAAAATCGCCGTCGCCGTGCGTCGGAAATAACCTCATTTTATGTTTTTTTTTTTAACTTTGGATCGCATAATTTGTGAAATGCATTCTTAATCAAATTTCTGTTCACATATTTTGAATATAAAGGGTTCATTCTAAGATTGTGTTCAATTTCATCGTGATTACATAAACATTTTTTTTTTTCGAAATTTCCGAGAAATTTTTTTTACAGCGGATGCGCAGTTCTTCCGAACTGTGGCAACTGGAAATTTTATTTTCACAGAGTTTATAGATGAAAGAAGGGTCTATGTTATATGTGAAATTCAGATGTCTACCTCAACTGTATAAAAAACGCCTTCGCCGTGCGTCGGAAATAACCTCATTTTATGTTTTTTTTTAACTTTGGATCGCATCATTTGTGAAATGCATTCTTAATCAAATTTCTGTTCACATATTTTGAATATAAAAGGTTCATTCTAAGATTGTGTTCAATTTCATCGTGATTACATAAACATTTTTTTTTTCGAAATTTCCGGGAATTTTTTTTTACGGCGGATGCGCAGTTCTTCTGAACTGTGGCAACTGGAAATTTTATTTTCACAGGGTTTATAGATAAAATATGGGTTTATGTTATATGTGAAATCCAGATGTCTATCTCACTTGTATAAAAATCGCCGTCGCCGTGCGTCGGAAATAACCTCATTTTATGTTTTTTTTTTAACTTTGGATCGCATAATTGGTGAAATGAATTTTTTCTCAAATTTCTTTCCACATATTTTGAATATAAAGGGTTCATTCTAGGATTGTGTTCAATTTCATCGTGATTACATAAAAATTTTTTCCTTCGAAAATTCCGAGAAATTTTTTTTACGGCGGATGCGCAGTTCTTCTGAACTGTGGCAACTAGAAATTTTATTTTCACAGGGTTTATAGATAAAATATGGGTTTATGTTATATGTGAAATCCAGATGTCTATCTCACTTGTATGAAAAACGCCGTCGCCGTGCGTCGGAAATAACCTCATTTTATGTTTTTTTTTTAACTTTGGATCGCATAATTGGTGAAATGAATTTTTTCTCAAATTTCTTTCCACATATTTTGAATATAAAGGGTTCATTCTAGGATTGTGTTCAATTTCATCGTGATTACATAAAAAAAATTTTTTTCGAAATTTCCGAGAAATTTTTTTACGGCGGATGCGCAGTTCTTCTGAACTGTGGCAACTAGAAATTTTATTTTCACAGGGTTTATAGATAAAAGATGGGTTTATGTTATATGTGAAATCCAGATGTCTATCTCACTTGTATGAAAAACGCCGTCGCCGTGCGTCGGAAATAACCTCATTTTATGTTTTTTTTTTAACTTTGGATCGCATAATTTGTGAAATACATTCTTTCTCAAATTTCTGTTCACATATTTTGAATATTAAGGGTTCATTCTAGGATTGTGTTCAATTTCATCGCGATTACAAAAAAAATTTTTTTTCGAAATTTCCGATAAATTTTTTTTACGGCGGATGCGCAGTTCTTCTGAACTGTGACAACTGGAAATCTTATTTTCACAGGGTTTATAGATAAAATATGGGTCTATGTTATATGTGAAATCCAGATGTCTTTCTCACTTGTATAAAAAACGCCGTCGCCGTGCGTCGGAAATAACCTCATATTATGTTTTTCTTTTAACTTCGGATCGCATAATTTGTGAAATAAATTTTTTCTCAAATTTATGTTCACATTTTTTGAATATAAAGGGTTTATTCTAGGATTGTGTTCAATTTCGTCGTGATTACATACATTTTTTTCCGAAATTTCCGGGAAATTTTTTTTACGGCGGATGCGCAGTACTTCTGAACTGTGACAACTGGAAATCTTATTTGCACAGGGTTCATAGATGTTCATTTCAGCTGTATAAAAAACGCCGTTGCCGTGCGTCGGAAATATCCTTATTTTATAGGTTTTATTTAGCTTTCAGATCCCATAATTTGGTAAAAAATTTTTTCTTGAATTTGGGTCACATATTCTCAATCTACAGGGTTCATTCTATAATTGTGTTCAATTTCATCGTGATAACATGAATTTTTTTCTTCAAAATTTCCGAGAAAAAAAAATTTTCCACGGATGCGCAATGCATCTTATTTTTACTGGGCAACTGCAAATCTTATTTTTACTGGGTTTATAGATGAAGATGTTTATCTTATATGTAAAATTCAAATTTCTAGCTCAACTATATAAAAAACGCCGTAAGTAAGAGTTCACCTTTGTTCATCGATAATTCCGTATCCTATAATTTCCTCGAATTTTTTTTATTAATTCCTTTAGCATTTCGTGAAAAATGGAATGATCACCGGGAATATTCGAGATATTTTATATTATAGTCGTTACAGTTTTAGTACAATCTCAATCGCCACGTGGGAGAAATCGTCCACCAAGTTTCTTCGCAGAAAATCTCAGACCAACGACACACAACGGTCACTATTTTTTTCCCGCTGACAAATACGACCAAGAATGGCCCATCCCCCAAAAGATCCAATCGAATTTCCATCCGAACGGAACGAACCACCCCTCACCCTTTCACCGCAAATGATAAAGCGCAAAACTTAGACGGGACAGCAGAACTTTCGTCGCATTTCCGAAAGATATAGACGTATCTCATCCCCCTTAAAAATAAACAGCCGACGATCGGAGGATCGGAGCAGCGTTAAACGCGATTTCTACAAGTTACGTCAACCATTCCAACTTCTTCGTTTCGACCCAAGGGAGGAAAGAAACCGACCCAGTCGGCGAATTGTCCCCTTCGTAAATTTCGACCACCTGTTGAATTATGGCGTCGTCGACGGACTTACATGAGCCGAATTTCAGGGGGCACCTCTGCACGTCCATGGGGAAGTCTTCCAGGTTCATGGGACATCCCGCCTTGATGGTCAGTCTGCAACGGAAAATCTTTTGAAAATTAATTTTTTCTTTCGAAAATACAGCAAATAATTTGTAGTTATTCAATTATGAAAATCGGAAGGAAAAAATTATCCAGAATTAACTTCGAACTTGCGTCGTCGTCGTTTCATAATTGGCCGCGCCTCAAGAACCTTCATCAGATTAACGAACTCCCAGTATTCCATCACCTCCAACCATCAAAGCCGTTAATTATTCAAATTACGAGCCGGGTTCTTAGTTCAATTGTGGTAATTGAAATGATATAATCACTTCCCCCTTTCAATTTGCGGAATCTCGAATCAACAGATGATGGGCGCCACCGTAACTTGGTCTTTGGTCGGAAGGGAGACGAAACAATGTTAGATGTGGGAATCCGATTACCGAAGAAGGCCTGCAAATCTAGAAATGGGTACGAGGGATTTAATCCGGATTTGTGGGGACACTGATTGAAATTTTTTATTTCTCTTGAGGAGGAGAATTATAGCTGTAGGATGGATATAACCGCACTGTTTCGATTATTTATTTATAACTGTTAGGTTAGGTAAGGTAAGGTTAGGCGCCGACAATGACCGAGGGTTTTCGAGGTGCTTAATGTGGGTCATTAAAAAATCGTAGACGGTGTTTTTTTAGTTTTTTGCTTGTAAAAGCAGAACCAATGGAGCGATGCTGAGACCTTCAACAGCAGAATTGTAGAGAATGGAAATAAAAAAAAAATAAGTGTTAGTGCAACTCAATCGGGTCATTATTACCATAGAAAAGCCGAAAAAACCGTGAAAATCGGCGTTTTCCGAAAAATTCATAACTCGGCCATTTTCGAAGTTGTAGCGCTGGTTTTCCGGAAAAAAGTAGCGATTTATATGTACTTTGAGTGTGCACAACTCGGACGTTGTCGAATGAATAGTTTTCGCGTTATTGCGATTTGAATTATTTTTGGCACTTTTTTCCGGAAGGGCTGGATGCGTCGGAAGTTTTCCGATTTTCATTTACAAAACGAATTTTGAAAGTGAAAGTACAGTACTACAAAACGACAATCTTGATTTTTCGTTAAAATGTTGCAAAATAGGTGAAGAATACAGGTAACTAGAATTTGGGCCAATAAAAAAACAAATTTCATTTCAATTTGAATCTTTAATTAATACTAGAATGTTGCAGATCATTACTAGCTATCTAGTTAGAGAAGATGAACTCCAGAAAAAAATTGAAAGCATTAGAGTAACAAGAATAAAAAAACAATGAAAAAAGTGAAATTTTAGTTAATTTTGAATCTTTCATCAATTCCAGAATGTTGCAGATTTCTACTAGCTAACTCGTCAAAGAAGATGAACTCCAAAAAAAAATTCAAAGCATTAGAGTAACAAGAATAAAAAACAATGAAAAATGTGAAATTTTACTTAATTTTGAATCTTTCATCAATCCCAGAATGTTGCAGATTTCTACTAGCTATCTCGTCAAAGAAGATGAACTCCAAAAAAAATTTAAAGCATTAGAGTAACAAGAATAAAAAACAATGAAAAATGTGAAATTTTACTTAATTTTGAATCTTTCATCAATCCCAGAATGTTGCAGATTTCTACTAGCTATCTCGTCAAAGAAGATGAACTCCAAAAAAAAATTTAAAGCATTAGAGTAACAAGAATAAAAAAACAATGAAAAAAGTGAAATTTTAGTTAATTTTGAATCTTTCATCAATCCCAGAATGTTGCAGATTTCTACTAGCTATCTCGTCAAAGAAGATGAACTCCAAAAAAAAATTTAAAGCAATAGAGTAACAAGAATAAAAAAACAATGAAAAAAGTGAAATTTTAGTTAATTTTGAATCTTTCATCAATCCCAGAATGTTGCAGATTTCTACTAGCTATCTCGTCAAAGAAGATGAACTCCAAAAAAAAATTTAAAGCATTAGAGTAACAAGAATAAAAAAACAATGAAAAAAGTGAAATTTTAGTTAATTTTGAATCTTTCATCAATCCCAGAATGTTGCAGATTTCTACTGGCTATCTCGTCAAAGAAGATGAACTCCAAAAAAAAATTTAAAGCAATAGAGTAAGAAGAATAAAAAAACAATGAAAAAAGTGAAATTTTAGTTAATTTTGAATCTTTCATCAATCCCAGAATGTTGCAGATTTCTACTAGCTATCTCGTCAAAGAAGATGAACTCCAAAAACAAATTTAAAGCATTAGAGTAACAAGAATAAAAAACAATGAAAAATGTGGAATTTTACTTAATTTTGAATCTTTCATCAATCCCAGAATGTTGCAGATTTCTACTAGCTATCTCGTCAAAGAAGATGAACTCCAAAAAAAAATTTAAAGCATTAGAGTAACAAGAATAAAAAAACAATGAAAAAAGCGAAATTTTAGTTAATTTTGAATCTTTCATCAATCCCAGAATGTTGCAGATTTCTACTAGCTATCTCGTCAAAGAAGATGAACTCCAAAAAAAAATTTAAAGCAATAGAGTAACAAGAATAAAAAAACAATGAAAAAAGTGAAATTTTAGTTAATTTTGAATCTTTCATCAATCCCAGAATGTTGCAGATTTCTACTAGCTATCTCGTCAAAGAAGATGAACTCCAAAAAAAAATTTAAAGCATTAGAGTAACAAGAATAAAAAAACAATGAAAAAAGTGAAATTTTAGTTAATTTTGAATCTTTCATCAATCCCAGAATGTTGCAGATTTCTACTAGCTATCTCGTCAAAGAAGATGAACTCCTAGAATGTTGCAGATTTCTACTGGCTATCTCGTCAAAGAAGATGAACTTCAAGAAAAATTGGAAGCATTGGAGTAACAAGAATAAAAAAACAATGAAAAAAGTGAAATTTTAGTTAATTTTGAATCTTTCATCAATCCCAGAATGTTGCAGATTTCTACTAGCTATCTCGTCAAAGAAGATGAACTCCAAAAAAAAATTTAAAGCATTAGAGTAACAAGAATAAAAAAACAATGAAAAAAGTGAAATTTTAGTTAATTTTGAATCTTTCATCAATCCCAGAATGTTGCAGATTTCTACTAGCTATCTCGTCAAAGAAGATGAACTCCTAGAATGTTGCAGATTTCTACTGGCTATCTCGTCAAAGAAGATGAACTTCAAGAAAAATTGGAAGCATTGGAGTAACAAGAATAAAAAAACAATGAAAAAAGTGAAATTTTAGTTAATTTTGAATCTTTCATCAATCCCAGAATGTTGCAGATTTCTACTAGCTATCTCGTCAAAGAAGATGAACTCCAAAAAAAAATTTAAAGCATTAGAGTAACAAGAATAAAAAAACAATGAAAAAAGTGAAATTTTAGTTAATTTTGAATCTTTCATCAATCCCAGAATGTTGCAGATTTCTACTAGCTATCTCGTCAAAGAAGATGAACTCCTAGAATGTTGCAGATTTCTACTGGCTATCTCGTCAAAGAAGATGAACTTCAAGAAAAATTGGAAGCATTGGAGTAACAAGAATAAAAAAACAATGAAAAAAGTGAAATTTTAGTTAATTTTGAATCTTTCATCAATCCCAGAATGTTGCAGATTTCTACTAGCTATCTCGTCAAAGAAGATGAACTCCTAGAATGTTGCAGATTTCTACTGGCTATCTCGTCAAAGAAGATGAACTTCAAGAAAAATTGGAAGCATTGGAGTAACAAGAATAAAAAACAATGAAAAAAGTAAAATTTTATTTGATTTTGAATTTTTAATTTATCCTAGAATGTTGCAGATTTCTACTAGCTATCCCGTCAAAGAAGAAGAACTCCAAAAAAAAATTGGAAGCATTAGAGTAATAAGAATAAAAAATAATAAAAAAAATGAACTTCTATTCAATTTTGAATCTTCCATCAATGCCAGAATGTTGCAGATTTCTACTAGTTATCTCGTCAAAGAAGATGAACTCCAAAAAAAATTTAAAGCATTAGAGTAACAAGAATAAAAAACAATGAAAAAAGTGAAATTTTATTTAATTTTGAATCTTCAATCTATCCTAGAATGTTGCAGATTTCTACTAGCTATCTCGTCGAAAAAGATGTACTCCAAAAAAAATTTAAAGCAACAGAGTAACAAGAATGAAAAAAATTAAAAAAATGAAATTTTATTGAACTTTGAATCTTTCATCAATCCCAGAATGTTGCAGATTTCTACTTGCTATCTCCTCAAAGAAGATGAACTCCAAAAAAAAATTGAAAGCATTAGAGTAACAAGAATAATTTGGTGTTTTTTTCGAAATTATAAGAAAAGTACTCACAGTTGCGAGTCGAAAACAAACGGAACCCAATGGAAGTATGTTTCTTTGCTGTCGGTTTACGAAATTTGTCGGTGGAGAACTGTTCAATTGAACGACCATCATTCAGGAATATCTGATAACGTTCTGGGAATATAAAGATGCCCATATAATTTGGGAGAACCGCTCAGTTTTCCCGAAACTTGAAGACCAATAACATTTTGATATCAGTCAGTATTCTGAACTTGCCAACGCCGTTTTGTATGGATAGTGAGAAAAATAGTTCACCTTCCACACAAATTGGATTTATTGAGAAATTGGTAAAATAATAACGAACCAACTGTGATCGAAGAAGATATTTACATAATATATCTGAAGAATATTTTAAATTCACCTGCATTTCAATCCAATCAGATCATAAATTCTGCAGACGGTTATTTATCTTCGGAATTATCTTAACATAAAGCAATAAATTCCGAAGTTTATGATCTAATAGTCTCCGTTTTTTTTCATTCACGATGATTTATTGGATCGAAATAGTTCAATAGAGCTTATTTTCGAAGTGTTGGCAGGCTGGATGAGCAGTTAATGATGTGTTCAGTTGGAGTGCTTCTGCCACTTGTATATTTTTCATGAGAAACTAGAAACTTGTCGTTTTCTGTGCTGATTTTCGAAGGATATTCAGTCCACCAGACAAAAAAAAATGGGATTTGGGCCCTTAAAACTTTAATTTGTGTCAAATCGATGTCTCATCGAGAACGGCCAGCACACCTCCCCTCCCCCCTCCATTCGAACAAACACCAGCCATATTTGGGTCCCTTGAAGTGTCCAAATTGCAAAACGAAAAAAGGCTTCATTCGATTCCGGGCACGTTTTCAGCCTTCTTGTCTGTTAATAATAATCTGGAGGTTCTCAACTGTGGCCTGTCGAATCCCGGGGCGACTATTTCCTCTCGGGAACGATTCGAGAATCGAATCAACATGAAATTAGCGAATTTTCAGAGGATGCTATTTTTTCCTTGAAGTTTCTGCGAATTGGTTATCTTGAGAATAATTGGTGTGGCAAAACAGTGAACAATCTGTGTATTGTTAGGTTAGGTTAGAGAAGAACCCTCTATTCACTATTTTTGCTTTAGTCAGCCATTTCCCAAAAATTATTTTTATGAACTTCGAAAGATGGAATCGCCGATTATATTGAATATATCAGAAAACTCATTTTTTTTTCAGTTTTTCAAAATTGCCTTCAGTGTTCATTGTCAATATGACAAATACTGTCATTTTATCTTTATAAACTTCAAAAGATGGAATTACCGAATTATATTGAATATATCAGAAAACTCATTTTTTTTTTCTGTTTTTCAAAATTGCCTTCAGTTTTTATAGCCAGTATGACAAATACTGTCATTTTATCTTCATAAATTTTAAAAGATGGAATCACCGAATTATATTGAATATATCAGCTGAAAGTTTTCATTTAGTAATTTTCAGTGAGAAATATTATATTTTTTTATGCAACAGTGGAAATTCCTGAACAATAATTTTTTTATTCATTGTTCATTATTTATTCAAAACTACTTGGTTCATTTTAAGAAGAAGAAATCTACGCTAGTTGTAGAATGGCGAAGAATCCGGGTTCTGACAAATAAAATAGTCTTAAGACGATAACTTTGAATTTACAGCTCAAAGTTTCAGTGATATTTGGTAATTTTCAGTGAGAAATATTATATTTTTTTATGCAACAGTGGAAATTCCTGAACGATTATTTTTTTATCATGGTTCTTTATTTATTCAAAACTAATTGGTTCATTTTAAGAAGAAGAAGCAATCTACGCCCGTTGCAAAATGGCGAAGGATCCGGGTTCTAACAAATAAAAAAGTCTTAAGACGATAACTTTGTATTTACAGCTCAAAATTTCAGTGATATTTGGTAATTTTCAGTGAGAAATATTATATTTTTTTATGCAACAGTGGAAATTCCTGAACGATAATTTTTTTATTCATTGTTCTTTATTTATTCAAAACTAATTGGTTTATTTTAAGAAGAAGCAATCTACGCTCGTTGCAAAATGGCGAAGGATCCGGGTTCTAACAAATAAAAAGTCTTAAGATGATAACTTTGTATTTACAGCTCAAAATTTCAGTGATATTTGGTAGTTTTCAATAAAAAATATTTTTTTATGCAAAATTGGAAATTTCTAAACAATAATTCTTTTATTCGTTATTTATCATTTATTTGAAACTAATTGGTTCATTTCAAGAAGAAGAAATCTACGCTCGTTGCAAAATGGTGAAGGATCCGGTTTCTGACAAACATGATAACTTTATATTCACAGCTCTAAATTTCAGACATATTTAGTATGTAGTAGTATTTCAATGAGAAATATTTTTGATGCAAAAACGAATATTTCTGAACAATAATTTTTTTATTCATTATTTATTATTTATTTGAATTGGTCCATTTCAAGAATAAATCTACGCTCGTTGCAAAATGGCGAAGGATCCGGGTTCTTACAAATAGAACAGTCTTAAGACGATAACTTTGTATTTACAGCTCAAATATTCAGTGATATTTAGTAATTTTCAACAAAAAATATTTTTTTATGCGAAAGTGGACATTTCTAAACAATAATATTTTCATTCATTATTTATTTGAAACTAATTAGTCCATTTCAATAAGATGAAATCTACGCTCGTTGCAAAATTGCGAAGGATCCGGGTTCTAACAAATGAAATAGTCTCAAGATGATATCTTTATATTTACAGCTCAAAGTTTCAGTGATATTCAAAAATTTTCAGTGAGAAATATTTTTTCATGCACTAATGGAAATTCTTAAATAATAATTCTTTTATTCATTATTTATTATTTATTTATAATTTATTGCTCCATTTCAAGAAGAATAAATCTGCGCTAGTTGCCAATATGACAAATACTGTCATTTTATTTTTAAGAACTTCAAAAGATGGAATCACCGAGATATATTGAATATATCAGAAAACTCTTTTTTTTCTGTTTTTCAAAATTGCCTTCAGTGTTTATAGTCATAAACTTCGAAAGATGGAATCACCAAATTATATTGAATATATCCAGAAACTAATTTTTCCTTCTGTTTTTCAAAATTGCCTTCAGTTTTCATAGCCAGTATGACGAATACTGTCATTTTTTTTCATAAACTTCAAAAGATGGAATCACCAAATTATATTGAATGTATCAATCTTTTGAAGTTTATACAAAAAATGACATATGTCATACTGACAACACTGAAGGCTGTTTTTGTACACAGGATTTCTTCTAGAAGATTGCAGTATCAACAAAAAAAACAATGATTCGACTTTAACTTGATGATTTTCAAACGATGACCCAATTTGCGTTGAAATTCCAAGATCCTTTCGATTCATCTTCTATAATTGCATCGTGAGAAGAAAACGCGCGTCGACTGAATGAAATTCGTGGAAATCAAATCGAATTTCGATCTGGCACATATTTCTTTCGGTCGTGTCTAATCTGCTGTCGTAATAACCAATCAATATCCCATCTGGAAAGATGCCAGTACGGAGGATGAGTGCCCACTTTTATGTACTGCACCAAACACGGCCTTGTGATGATCAAAATTCGGTAAGAAGAACATCTAGCGTTTTCCCTTATGGCTCACTTTATGCTCTCGATTAAAAAATTAGTCGCAGCTATAACGTGCCAACTTTCTGCTCTAATTCTTGATGGAACAAGACTAAAAACAGTAAATGTTGGATTAAAGTCCGATTATCCCAATGAATTCGAATTCCTCCTGTTCTTACACACATTTGTAGCAGAAGAATCCTATGCTGGTTGCAAAATGGCGAAGGATCCGGGTTCTTACAAATAGAATAGTCTTAAGCCGATAACTTTGTATTTACAGCTCAAATATTCAGTGATATTTAGTAATTTTCAATGAAATTATTTTTTTATGCGAAAGTAGAAATTCCTAAACAATAATTTTTTATTCATTATTTACTATTCATTTGAAACTAATTGGCCCATTTCAAGCAAAAGAAATCTACGTCAGTTGCAAAATGGCGAAGGATCCGAGTTCTCACATAGGATAGTCTTGAGACCTTAACTTTGTATTTAGAGCTCAAAAATTCAGTGATATTTAGTAATTTTCAATGAAAAATATTTTTATGCGAAAGTAGAAATTCCCAAGTAATAATTTTTTATTCATTATTTATTATTCATTTGAAACTAATTGGCCCATTTCAAGCAAAAGAAATCTACGCTAGTTGCAAAATGGCGAAGGATCCGAGTTCTCACAAATAGAATAGTCTTAAGACGATAACTTTGTATTTACAGCTCAAATATTCAGTGATATTTGGTAATTTTCAATAGAAAATTTTTTATGCGAATGTAGAAATTCCTAAACAATAATTTTTTATTCATTATTTATTATTCATTTGAAACTTATTGGCCTATTTCAAGCAGAAGAAATCTATGATGGTTGCAAAATGGCGAAGGATCCGGTTTCCTACAAATATAATTGTCTTGAGGCGATAACTTTGTATTTACAGCTCAAATATTCAGTGATATTCAGTAATTTTCAACAAAAAATATGTTTTCATGCGAAAGTGGAAATTCCTAAACAATAATTTTTTATTCATTATTTATTATTCATTTGAAACTTATTGGCCCATTTCAAGCAAAAGAAATCTACGCTAGTTGCAAAATGGCGAAGGATCCGAGTTCTCACATAGAATAGTCTTAAGACGATAACTTTGTATTAATAGCTCAAATATTCAGTGATATTTAGTATAATTTTCAATAAAAAATATTTCGTATGCGAATGTAGAAATTCCTAAACAATAATTTTTTATTCACTATTTATTATTCATTTGAAACTAATTGGCCCATCCCAATGAATTCGAATTCCTCCTGTTCTTAGACACATTTAAAGGGGAGTGTTTCGAAATGTTCAACCGGTTCACCTCGCTGTGAATCTAAATGTTCCCAAATCAGGTGGCGGTGAATTTCGAACTTTTATTTGTTCCCCCAACTTTAATTAAGCCACTCACTAATTTCCTCTTCAGTAACTTTACACCCTATTTGAATAGTTCACCCCAATTCGAGGGGAGGCACGAGGTATCGATATTCGATAGATAGTAGATTGATAGCATCGAAAGAAAGGGAGAGAAGAACTATTTACCTCCAAACTTTCCTGATTTCGATACGTTATGGGTTTAACATACGTGGCGAAGCCGTATGACGTCCCAAGTGGATTTTTCGCTAATGAGGAGGGTCGCCAGGTCTTTGAAATTCAAATAGGGACAGAATTAAATGCCCCTTCGGTTTGCGGATCCCTCCAGAGGGCAGACAATCTCGATGAATAATTCTACTGAGTAAACGAACAAATAATCTCTTTGGCACTGGCTCAGGAGGAGCTCGCTTTTTTTCGCGTTATCGCATTCTGAATAATGAAGAGCTTTTTCGAACTGTTCCTGGAGCTTAACAGCGAACGATACAGCTCGACTTTCGACGTGCTTGTTTCTATGAACGAGGGCGTTGACATTTTGCCCATGATTTTCGAAATTTGCTTGAAATTTTCGGGTTTTTACAAGCAGAGGTTCATGCATTGATACTCCTGTTCATTCGCGGCAGTGAAACGGATTTGAAGGAAAAAATAGGGATTTTTACACTTGAAAATGGGGATTTCTCGTAGATTTCCTATCCCCACTATACGTCTTTCTCTAGGTTTAGAAAAATTGCTCCATTTTTTTTCGACATAACAAAGTTTTCCTCTCAGATCAATAATAAAAAAAATCACATTTAGACCTTACGTTTTTCGAGTTGTCGGTAATTTGAGAAAATTTTTTTTATATATTCAATATTAATTGGTATTTCCGTCTTTTGAAGTTTACAAAAATCAAATGACAGTACTTGTCACACTGACAACGAACAGTGAAGGCAATTTTGGAACACAGAGGAAAAAAATGAGTTCTCTGATATATTCAATGTATGTTTTCGGTGATTCCATCTCTTGAAGTTCTTAAAAATAAGTTGACATATACTGACGATAAACACTGAAGGTGTAGCTCACGGAAAAAAAATAGAGTTTTTCTCATATATTCAATATCACTCAGTTAATAAAAATAAAGTGACAATATTTGTCATACTAACTATGAAGACAGAAGGCAATTTTGAAAAAAATGAGTTTTTTTATATATTCAATATAATTAGGTGATTCCATCTCTTGAAATTGATAAAAGTTAAATGACAGTATTTATCATACTGGTAACTAGCGTAGATTTATGCTTCTTGAAATGGACCAATAAGTTTTAAATAAATAATAAAAAATGAATAAAAGAATTATTGTTCAGGAATTTCCACTTTTGCATAAAAAAATATTTCTCATTGAATATAACTAAATATCACTATCAAGTTATCGTCTTAAGACGATAAATTCGTTAAAACTCAGATCCTTCGTCATTTTTCTACTAGCATAGATTTCTTTTTCTTGAAATGGATCAATTAGTTTTGAATAAATAATAAATAATGAATAAAGAAATTATTGTTTAGAAATTTCCACTTTTGCATTAAAAAATATTTCTCGTTGAAAATTACTAAATATCACTGAAACTTTGGTTTGTAAATAAAAAGTTATCGTCTCGAGACTATTCTATTTGTTGGAACCCGGATCCTTCGCCATTTTGCAACTAGCGTAGATTTCTTTTGCTTGAAATGGGCCAATTAGTTTCAAATGGATAATAAATAATGAATAAAAAATTATTGTTTAGGAATTTCTACTTTCGCATAAAAAAATATTTTTTGTTGAAAATTACTAAATATCACTGAATAATTGAGCTGTAAATACAAAGTTATCGTCTTAAGACTATTCTATTTGTAGGAGCCCGGATCCTTCACCATTTTGCAACTAGCGTAAATTTCTTTTGCTTGAAATGGGCCAATTAGTTTCAAATGAATAATAAATAATGAATAAAAAATTATTGTTTAGGAATTTCTACTTTTGCATAAAAAAATATTTTTGTTGAAAATTACTAAATATCACTGAATATTTGAGCTGTAAATACAAAGTTATCGTCTTAAGACTATTCTATTTGTGAGAACACGGATCCTTCAACATTTTGCAACTAGGTTAGATTTCTTTTGCTTGAAATGGGCCAATTGATTTCAAATGAATAATAAATAATGAATAAAAAATTATTGTTCAGGAGTTTCTACTTTTGAAATAAAAAAATAATTTTTGTTGAAAATTACTTTTTACGTTACGTTGTTTTTTTCGACCGAAAAATTTGTATTTGCGAAAATGAAGTCGAGATGTTCATCTATTTATTTATTCTGTTTATATCCCTTCTTTCCTAGGTCTCTGTGAGACAACTCAGAAGCTCAGAGCTTGTGAGAGAAGAACTTGACAGTATGGCAAAATTGATGAAACTAAACATTTCTGCAAATCTTGGAATCTTAATAATTTCTCCTGTAAATACATCGAATCAAATAGAATTCCCTCAAGGCTATCGGACCCCCATCCCATGTTGCCAATTTCCTTGTCCACGGCTCTAATTCAAAGAAGGCACAGGATAACGAAATAATTGAGGAAATGAAATCACTAGATCAAATGCTGTGTACTACGTCTGAATTTTAAAATTCTGAATTGAGAAAAAAAGAACCAAAAATCTTCAACGGTTAACGTAGTGTTGTACCTGCTCGATAATGACCCAGTTAAGTTATGTAATAATCCCTTTTGAATTCGAGTTCAAACATATCCCGATGGCGGCCACCATATTTCAGAACAAAGTTTTGAACTGGGTACTTGCCGAACTTTTCCTGGTTGACCCCGCCAACTTCAACATGAAATATTCAATATATTCACCTGTGAAATACTTTGATCCACGTCATCTCTTCAGCACGTTCGTTCGATATGAGGCTCATCGTTGAAATATTGACATTCGAATACTCGAAACATGCATATGTAGGAAAAGTAGGAAGGAATTATCTGCACTTGGAAAATTGGCAATAACCTAATGCAGTGGAGAATTTGCTCATTTAAACAGATGTAATCTCGAGATCTTCAGATTTACCTTTTGATGTCGGTGAGTATCAGTTTTAATCGCATTCCTCTCCGTTAGATTTTCTGAATAAATATATGCGAAGATTATCGAACAGATCAAACGAGAAACTCGCGGAAGAGAGATAAGAAACGAGATGAATAAGATTAGATTCTTCCGCTCAATCTAGCTGCTTTTCACAGCTTCAATCCGAAATCTTCAAATGCGATTCCGCGACAGTAAATTTCAGATTTTGTATCACCTTGATTCGAATCATTCAACCTTCATTAATTATCTTGAAGCGTATTTCAGAAAACCTCTCGTCTGAGGGTAGTTTCACACCCCGGGATTTGTAATTTCAAGCTGAACGTTCGTACCTCACTAATATATCTAATCATTGAAATTAGATGTAAAATAAAGAAACATTTTATGATAAGGACGAAAATCTGAAACAAAATACAAGAACTATCTATGAAAACCATCGATAGGATATGGAAATCTTTTCTACTTCTTCTTCTTCAAATGCAGTGGCACATTTCGAGCAAACCGAGGAAATCTACGCTAGTAGCAAAATGGCGGAGGATCCGGGTTATAACAAATGAAATCTTAGGACGATAACTTCGTATTTACAGTTCAAATATCAGTAATGCTTAGTTATTTCCAACGAGGAATATTATTTTATGCAAAAGTGGAAATTCCTAAACAATAATTTTTTCATTCATTTTTTATTATTCATTTGAAACTAATTGGTCCATTTAAATCAGAAGAAATCTACGCTGGTTGCAAAATGGCGAAGGATCCGGGTTCTTACAAATAGAATAGTCTTAAGACGATAACTTTGTATTTACAGCTCAAATATTCAGTGATATTTAGTAATTTTCAAC
This sequence comes from Aphidecta obliterata, assembly GCA_963966015.1. Taxonomy (NCBI): domain Eukaryota; kingdom Metazoa; phylum Arthropoda; class Insecta; order Coleoptera; family Coccinellidae; genus Aphidecta; species Aphidecta obliterata. Next base: position 43,220,045 of record OZ014429.1, on the reverse strand, counting down.
AAAAAATATTTCTTTATGCGAAAGTAGAAATTCCTAAACAATAATTTTTTATTCCTTATTTATTATTCATTTGAAAATAATTGGCCCATTTCAAGCAAAAGAAATCTACGATAGTTGCAAAATGGCGAAGGATCCGAGTTCTCACAAATAGAATAGTCTGAAGACGATAACTTTTTATTTACATTAGTAATTTTCAATGAAGAATATTTTTTTATGCAAAAGTAGAAATTCCTAAGCAATAATTTTTTTATTCATTATTTATCATTCATTTGAAACTAATTGTTCCATTTGAAGCAAAAGAAATCTACGCTAGTTGCAAAATGGCGAAGGTTCCGAGTTCTCACAAATAGAATAGTCTTAAGACGCTAACTTTGTATTTACAGCTCAAATATTCGGTGATATTTAGTAATTTTCAACAAAAAATATTTCTTTATGCGAAAGTAGAAATTCCCAAACAATAATTTTTTATTCATTATTTATTATTCATTTAAAACTAATTGGCCAATTTCGAGCAAAAGAAATCTACGCTAGTTGCAAAATGGCGAAGGATCCGGGTTCTTACAAAAACAATAGTTATTAGATGATAACTTTGTATTTACAGATCAAAGTTTCAGTAATCAATATATTTAGTAATTTTCAATGAGAAATTTTTTTTCGGGAAAACTACGGGAGATATGATCAAGTTCGGTATGGAAATATAGGTTTTGGAAGTCGCGCGATTCGACAGAAAGAAAATTGGAGCCCTATCTGAAAATTTTAATTTTTCAAACTGGAAAATTGAATGTGTCCATTTTTCAAATGCTTCTCTCAGAGAAAATATAGGGAATAATTATTCCATATGAAGGTTATAGGACGTAGTTCAGTATTCGATCTAGGAGAAATTTCATTTGCTTGATCATTCCGTAATCCTTTGCGCACAGCTAATTGAATCTGAGCCAATATCCTTGAGGGAATTTGATTCGATGTATTTGAATGAAAAATTATTAAGATTTCAAAAATTGCAGTTTCAACAGGAAAATATATCGATGAAAGAGGTCAAAATCATATTGATCACATTAATCATTTCCACTCACCTCGACGAATAGAGCACCCTCCCGTCCTGGTACAACCTGACGAACTTATTGGGGGTGGTTATGGTGTGCAGGTAGGACTGTTTGCCGTTGTAAAAATACGTGTCCGGTTTCCATATCCTGCCCAGCATGGAAATGCTCAACGCCAACGTGTCGCTGGCGTTTCCCGGAAACGCCAGTCTGCGATCGACCCACGTCTGCCGGAAATAACAGTCCATCGAGTAAGTCTGGAAGACCAAGGAAAAGTTAGCCGGTTATACAGGACAGTGGCGACAATAGATGACCACTTTTCGATTGGTCGTCCCCGTCACGTGGTATAAATCGCCATGTTGCGTCCAAATATTTGATGTTTACTAAGTGATTTGTGGAGTTATCTTGGGTTTCTCGAAGATCAAAGTTTGTTTGACTATAAAAAAATTTAGAAAAGCACTGCCGTGAAGGCAGGAGCTTTTGAGCGCTCGTACATGCACCTTGTAGGTAGATTCGCATTTTCCAGTTTTAGAAACCAATTGAAGGAATTTTTGACAGCTGTAAAAAAAATTCTGAAACTTAGGCGAAACTCCAGACTTCATGTCGCTGCTTCAGCTGATCAATTTTGTTTCGATAATTCGCTAGAATTTTCTACGGTATCTATGGTCTTGGTGATGCGGTCTGGACAACATTTTGCACGTACTTTGAATACATTATTCCTCAGCTAGATGCATAATTTCATTCCAATCCGATCAGTAGTTCCGAAACCATCTGGAAAAAAATATTTTGAACGGCCATATTTACGGAACCCCTAGTCTCATTTTGCTTATTGATGAACGTGACCGCGATATTCGCGATCCAAACCCACCCTGAAAATTTCAAGTTCCTAGGCCTTTCCGTTCAAAAGTTACAATTTTCTATGGTTTCTATGGTTCTGGTCATGCGATCTGGACAAAATATTGCTTCAATATATCATTCTCGATTAAAATACAAAATTTCATCTCGATCGAATCCGAAGTTTCGAAATTATCGAGAAAACAAAATTTCAAACGACCGTATTTACGGAACCCCTTGTATAATGTTGCTCATAGATGAACGTGATCACGACATTCGAGATCCACACCTATCCTGAAAATTTCAAGTCCCTAGGCATTTCCGTTCAAAAGTTACAATTTTCTATGGTTTCTATGGTTCTGGTGATGCGATCTGGACAAAATTTCGCATGTAACTAAAACACCTCATTTTCCATCTGAGTGCAAAATTTCATCTCGATCGAATCTGTAGTTTTCAAGTAATCAGGGAAACAAAACTTTGAACGGCCATATTTACGGAACCCCTGGTGGAATTTGGCCCATTAACGAACTTAACCGAGGCATTCGGGATCTGAACCTATACTGAAAATTTCAAGTCTCTAGGTTGATCCGTTCGAGAGTAATCGTGCTTACGGCCGGACGGACGGCCGGACGGACGGACGGCCGGACGGACGGACAGACTCGAATTTTTCGACGGATTCGTTATCAGTGAGTCGAACATAGTCGATTGAGACCATTTTCGGCTCAAAATTCGCAAAATACAGACATCGTGACGAAATGATATAGCCCTCGTGTAAGTAGTACGAGCGCTCAAAAACAAGGATACGTAATATCCATTTCAGCTCATTGCATTTGAAATATTAATAACAAAGCAGAATGCCATGAAAATTTCAAGTTCCTAGGCCTTTCCGTTCAAAAGTTACAATTTTCTATGCTTTCTATGGTTCTGGTCATGCGATCTGAACAAACTGTTGCTTCAATAAATTATTCTTATCATTCTCGATTAAAATACAAAATTTTATCTCGATCGAATCCACACCTATCCTGAAAATTTCAAGTCCCTAGGACTTTCCGTTCGAAAGTTATGATTTTCTATGGTTTCTATGGTTCTGGCCATGTGATCTGGAGAAATGTAGGTTGAATATATATTTCTCCATTAGTCTACAAAATTTCGTCACGATCGAATCTGTAGTTTCGAAATCATCAAGAAAACTAAATTTCAAACGACCATATTTACGAAACCCCCAGTATAATTTTGCTCATAAATGAACGTAATAACGACATTCGAGATCCACACCTATCCTGAAAATTTCAAGTCCCTAGGCGTTTCCGTTCAAAAGTTACAATTTCATATGGTTTCTATGGTTCTGGTCATGCGATCTGGACAAAATTCCATATGTAGCTTGAACACCTCATTCTCCATTTGAGCGCAAAATTTCATTTCGATCAAATCTGTAGTTTTCAAGTGATCAGTGGAACAAAATTTTGAACGGCCATATTTACGGAACCCCTGGTGGAATTTGGCCCATTAACGAACTAAACCGAGGCATTCGGAAACCGAACCCACACTGAAAATTTCAAGTCTCTAGGTTGTTCCGTTCGAGAGTTATCGTGCTTACGGCCGGACGGACGGACTCGAATTTTCCGACGGATTCTTCATCAGTGAGTCGAACATAGTCGATTGAGACCATTTTCGACTCAAAATTCGAAAAATACAGACATCGTGACGAAATGATATAGCCCTCGTGTAAGTTGTACGAGCGCTCAAAAAATTAAAGAAGATATTACAGAAAGAATAAAACAAGACATAAATAAGAAATTGGAAGAAATGGAAGAAATTTCAGAAAGATTAGAGATAAGAACAGAAGAAAATTTCAAGGAATTGAAGGCAATTAGAGATAGAATTGATATAAGGGAAAACCGACTTGAGAAGAAAATTGAAGAAGGAATTATTGATTTCGAGAAAAATAAAGAGCTTACAGTAATAATAGAAAATGCAGAAGAAAATATAAAATCAAATAGAATTATTATGCTGAAATTACAAGACCCAACATTCAAGAAAAAATTCGACAGTGCTTCTAAACTTTATGAACTTCAGAAACAAAAATCAAGAAATTCTGTTTTTGAAACATTATTAGAATAGATAATTCTATATCCAAATTCAAGAAGGGGGATATCAAGTTTATATACAGAAGCCAGGTAAAATTGAGCTGGTACAAACAGAAATTCAAAAATTCAATTTACTATACAAAGGACTTTGATGAGAATCCAATACATAAATGTGAGAGTAAACAATCAAAATTCATAAAATGATTCACCTACCTAAAACTGAGAAAGATGAAGAAGCAAAAACGAGCTTATAAGATGAATAATAAAAAAAAAAAATTGTTAAAAGAAGACTCCCATTAGGAAAGATAAAAAAAAGTTAAAGAGAAGTGGGGAGAAATATTAAAAAAAAATGCGGTCTTCTCAAGGTCCTTATAATATTGCTTTTTCAGATTTTTCAAGTTACTCGTAGATCTATTATATATTTATATTTCGAATTGAAATTGTAAAAGTCAATTGAACAATAGGTAAATTTGTATATTGGGCTTTCATGAATTTATTGTTATTCATATTTGAAATACAAACTTTTCAATAAAGAAAGAATTTAAAAAAAAGTTCAATGTTCCGAAGAATCTAACGTTTCCTAAAATACATCCCATTTCCTTCTATAATAACGAAGATTTCGGTTTACTGATATACCATTTCAATTTTGATTTGGCTTGTTACAGTCAAGATGTTATACTTTTGAAAATTGCATCGTTGCTCGTTCAAAAACTTTACAAAATTTCCTCAACTTAAAATGTTAAGAGGATATTCATTATTTTTTTTGGAATAGTGCATTGTTTTGGAACTTTTCAGACATGGAAGTTACCTTAATATAAATTAGTCATTTCCACTCAAAATATGAATATTGAAAGATTGTCCTGTCTTCAGGGCCGTATCTAGGTACTATTGCGCCTGTGGCAATATATTAGACAGCGCCCCCCCCATTTGCGTAGATTTTTTTTTATCCATCATATTTTCTTATAGCATTTTTTTTTCATTATGCTAGTCATATATTTCCGTAAGAGTTTCAAATTAATACACATTTTTATGGAGAAATTTTTTCATCAAAAACATTGAAATACATATTTAAAATGAAATGCATAAAAATAAAACAAATTTTGAAGAAACAAAGTGAAATATTCATATTTATGTAATGAATACGAACATTTATCTTGAAAAATATAAATTCTTCAACTTAAGATTTAAAAATACATACTGCAAACGTAAAATAAAAATTTTTTGGTAAGTTGACTAGAAAACAATAATCGATAATCACAATCTCTGCAAAAAAAACGCAAACTTAGCATACAAATACTATTTTATAACCCTTTGAAACACGTAATAATAGTTTCGTACAGGGCCCGATGTTACAATATTCAAGAAGTCCATACGTTAAGTATAAAAAAATCACTAGAATAATCTTTGCCAGATGAGATTGAAGATTCAATGAAAACTATGAAAAGTAATACTAAAATTAGTGTTTTATTAGATTTCATTCAAAGAAAGACGCTCTGAGAAGTGAGAACTCAAGTTTGAAAATCCATATTTTCCGCAATGAACCAACACATATTTTTCTTGAATTGAAAGGAACAATATTATTATGTCAAAATACGAATAATTGAATATATCCGATGCCAGAATAGTGCCATAAAAAATAACAAATACTTAGTACAACTCACCTTCAATAGCACAATTTATAATGCTCGAATCCAAAAGCACAATGGCACAAAAAAGTCAGAATATAAAAAAAAACTCAAAACTTATAACACTTCGAATCTGAATACACACTAAACGAACATTGAAACTTAAATTTTTTGCTCTTCCCTTCACAATTGAAAGAAATCAATATTTATGTAGAATAGAATAAGATTCCCCAATTTTTCTCTCACTTCTCGAGCTCAAAACTCTGATTGGTGAATTTTTGGCAATACGAATCGTTTCCAAAATACCTCAGATATGGCCTAAAAATCTAAACAAATCGATCATTATGAACCATCATCATCAAAGAAGCCGCCCTTCAAAACAAGCTGGATGCGATAAGGGATGTAGTGTAAACAACTCATAAAAGGGCTGTGCTTGGAATCGCATGACGATATTGCTGATTGTAATATTTATGATCAGAGTGCGGCATCTTTGAAAATTTTTTACAACAATTGGACCATATTTCTCGTATTTCTGATCTTATTGCATTTTCATTCTGTTTTTTGAATGTCAATGTTTCGAAATGTTGTGATCGAATTAGTTACTTACGTAACCGTGTTGTCATCTCGAATTAATTTATTTTGCTTGGCGCTTCTATTTTTTATTTTTGATATTTTTTGGCGCCCCTTCGGACCTTGCGCCCGTGGCAAGTGCCACCCTTGCCACGCCCTAGATACGGCCCTGCATGGAAGCTACCTTAAAACCATATAAATCAGTCATTTCCACTCGAAATATGAACATTGAAAGACTGTCCTGTCTTTGCAATAATATACCTTATTTTTATCAATGGGAGAGTTGAATTATTAATAAGAATCTCAGTATTATCATTAGATAAATTCTGTATACAATGGTATAATCATACAATATTCAAAAGTGCCATCAAAGGATAAGCGAATTTGACGGCCATTGCACATTTATTTCAGATATTTAGAGTTTAATTTGAATACTTTTTCTTTTAAGAGGTAATGATTGAGTAACCAATCAAAATATGAATCAAGTTGCAGATACAAATTCGAAGGTATTCAGTTTATATTTGAATATTTCGTTGAAAAAACAGCTATTCCAGTACCATTTCATTCGAATTTCGACGCAACATGGCGGGTGGGCGGAGCTTATATCCCTATTGTCGCCACGGTCTTGTATAAAGTCACTGTAGCCATTAGGGCAGCTAACCCGATCATCCAATCTAGATTTTTGGCAACAATAATAGCTTTTTATTGTAGGAGCGACACTCCTTGTTTTCCCTAGAAGGGAGGGGTCGATCCCCAACCTGATCCCATTAGAATAATTCACATACCATATCAACTTCGGATATCGGCCCCATGCTCCTAACCATGATGTCGACCTCCACTACAGCTGGCGGACCTGGAATACCGCAAAGTTGCTCATTACATTACTTGTGTCTGACGGAGTTGGAGTTCATTCGAACCAGGAATTCCGATGTTCTTAGGTTCGCAAATTCCGAATTCGCGTCCTGTGTGTAGTTTACTCACCTCCGAAATCCGGCCTGATGCTGTTGTCGTATCCCCTCAGCAGGTTGTCCAGAATTATAGATATGTTTCTGTGGTTGTTCTTTTGGGCTTCCATCGGTGTTTGCTTCAAGGAAATCGGAAGGACTATTCGAAAGGGCAGGAGGAACATGATGGAGAGGCATTGCTGTTTGAACATCTGGAAAAAAAAATACTCGATGAAGAACAAAGTTGATCTAACTCTTCGTTTCGATTTACAATAATTTTTCGGGGTCTGAATGCGCCGGCTGTTATCTCGTACTACCGAATAAGACGGACTTCTGAATTCTTCTGGTTTCTGATTTTGATAGGTGCGATGAGAATTTGACTGGATTTTTCAAATTAATGAATAAAAGACGCTGAGCCCTTCACAAGATATAAATTCCGATTTTTTGGTCAAAAAAAACCTGGTTTATAAATGGGTAATTCCCGGAAGTTTCAATATCAATATGCAATAGTGATCAGAAAAATTATTTATCGTGAAAAGCAAGTGAATATTCGGAATCTTCACCCACGAATCAAATGAAAAACATAAAACATTTCTTTCATTTATGGAAGAATAAATTTGTTACCAAATTTTCCAGGAATCGGGTCTATAAATGGGAAATTTCAGGAAGTTTGGATCTCAAAGTGCAATAGTGATCAGAAAATTTATTTTTCCTTGAAAGCAAGTGAATATTCGGAATCGTCACCAACGAATTATATGAAAAACATAATACATTTCTTTGCTTTATGGAAGAATTAATTTTTCACCAAATTTTACAGGAATCTGGTCTATAAATGGGAAATTTCCGGAAGTTTTGATCTCAAAGTGCAATAGTGATCAGAAAATTTATTTTTCCTTGAAAGCAAGTGAATATTCGGAATCTTCACCCTCGAATTATAATACAGTTCTTTGCTTTATGGAAGAATTAATTCGTTGCCAAATTTTCCAGGAGCCTGGTCCATAAATGGGAAATTCCCGGAAATTTCAATATCAAAGTGCAATGGTGATCAGAAAAATTATTAATCGTGAAAAGCAAGTGAGTATTCGGAATTTTCACCCTCGAATTATAATACAGTTCTTCGATTTATGGAAGAATTAATTTGTTGCCAAATTTTCCAAGAACCTGGTCTACAAATGGAAAATTCACCGGAAGTTTTGATATCAAATTGGAAAAGTGATCAGAAAAATTATTTATTGTGAAAAGCAAGTGAATATTCGGAATTTTCACCCTCGAATTATATAAAGAACTCTTTCTTTGCTTTATGGAATAATTAATTTTTTGCCAAATTTTTCAAGAACCTGTTCTATAAATGGGAAATTCCCGGAAGTTTCAATATCAAAGTGCTATGGTGATCAGAAAAACTATTAATCGTGAAAAGCAAGTGAATATTCGGAATCTTTACCCTCGAATTATATGAAAAACATAATACATTTATTTGCTTTATGAAAGAATTAATTTTTTGCCAAAATTTCCAGGAACCTGTATTATGAATGGGTAATTCCCGGAAGTTTCAATATCAAAGAGGAATTATTGATCGTGAAAAGCAAGTGAATGAATATTCGGAATCTTCACCATCGAATTATATGAAAAACATAATACATGTCTTTGCTTTATGGAAGGATTAATTTGTTGCCAAATTTTCCAGGAACCTGGTCTATAATTGGGAAATTCCCAGAAGTTTCGATATCAAAGTGAGTGATAAGAAAAATTATTTATCGTGGAAATCAAGTGAATATCCGGAATTTTTACCCAAAACGCTATATTTGCTTCTCTCAGAGAAAATATAGGGAAACTATAATAATTTTTTTAGCTTCAAGGTTATAAAACCAATTGAGTAGATATTCGCCCCCCATTGCACCTATCCAGCTATAAATTCGTCATATACAGAAATTGATGGGTGACAGAAGTGTTGAGCTGATATGAAATATAATATGTTTTCACTCGAATCTGTCCATAACACTGCATTTAGAGCCAGTTGTTTATGAGAAGATCGATTCGAACCCACCTATCTGAAGTGTTTAACGAACGATGAAAATAACAACTCCCATATGTTATGTTTGATTGATTATCGATACTCAGATGAGAAGAAAAATTGTCCATTATATAAATTAATATAAAAAAAATAAAAACAAAGAAGAACAGAAGTGGTATCCTTCAAGAAATATGAAAATCGAGTTGCCCCAAAAATCCGACATTAAAACGAACTGGGAAAACTTCTCCAACCACCCCGCAAACAAATACGGTGGCCGAGAATAAATTCACTTTGTGTGCAAATATCGCATCTTCAATATCGGGACGTTCGGAAAAGCTGCCCTAAGTGAAACAAATTCCAAATAACCGCCGGCGAAAATACGAACTACGATTGACAAGTTCAACTTTCGCCGAGTTTTCTGTATCGCGAATCTAAATCTCTCCGAAGTTTCTCGCCTCTGTTTTCATATTAAGCGCCCATTATCAATGATCCTCATTGTGTGTCGAATTTCGACCATAACGGCTCCCGTTTCGTGACGGGGAATCGTAATTGAAGTATTGTTGGACGTTTTCTCCGTCCTCGGTTATGCTAAATTCGATAGAAAACGTTCCATGGATATTCATTTTCTGAACGCCTTCGTTCTATGATATTCACATAGATCAACCCACCCCATATTTTCTGTGAAGTCACCGAACGTCAAACTAAAGTTTTGAGATTAGAGAAATAAATTTTCGATTCATTTCTCTGATCTGGTCAGTGTTTGACATTTGTCAGAGTAGGCCGGAGAAAATATTGTTTTCGGTTTCCTAGGAGAGTAAACGTTCATTGCGAAAAATTTGATAGTGTGACGTGCGGGAGTTTTTTTTCTCGTCTTCAAATTTCTATATTTTTGTCTTCTCAAATCTGATGTCGTGTTTCGTCGAAAAATTGGTGAGTACCTCACGTTCGTTATCCTTTAATTTTCATTATAAGCTTTCAATCTTAGATTGGAAGCGACATGAAAATTGTCTTTTCTTCATCGATATTATCCTCGTTCTTATAGAATTTTCTTAACTCATACGTACTATAAGAATTCTACAGTAAATATTTACTTGAAAAAGTATTTTATATATTTTTGATTTATTTTGACACATAAAAAAGTTTGACAGTTGTTTACACCAATTTTTTTTCGAGTTGAGGTCACATGAACTTTGTTTGCAATTTGATTTGTTTGGAATTTTTTTTGGTTTCCTTGTACTAATTACTTTTCTTTTTGTATCACACTATTTCTTTATTTGTTTCTTTTGTACTTTGAAAGATTGTAGGCTATATACTTCCTCAACTCATAGATACTATTAAAATTTTACAGTAAATATTTACTTGAAGTAGTATCTTATTGTTGTTGTTGTTGTTGTTGTTTACTCCAATTTTTTTTTTGAGTTGAGGTCACATGAACTTTGTTCACAATTTGATTTGTTCGGAATTTTTTGGGTATCCTTGTAAAAATTACTCTTCTTTTTGTATCACACTATTTCTCAATTTTTTTTCTTTTGTACTTTGAAAGATTGTAGGCTATATACTTCCTCAGCTCATACGTACAATAAAAATTCTACAGTAAATATTTACTTGAAATAGTATTTTATTGTTGTTGTTTACTCTAATGATTTGTTTGGCATTTTTTGGGTATCCTTGTACAAATTTCTTTTATTTTTGTATCACACTATTTCTTTATTTTTTTCTTTTGTACTTTGAAAGATTGTAGGCTATAAACTTCCCCAACTCAAACGTACAATTAAAATTCTACAGTAATTATTTATTTGAAGTAGTATTATATTGTTGTTGTTGTTTACTCCAATTTTTTTTTGAGTTGAGGTCACATGAACTTTGTTCGCAATTTGATTTGTTTGGAATTTTTTTGGGTCTCCTTGTACGAATTACTTTTCTTTTTGTATCACACTATTTCTTTATTTTTTTCTTTTGTACTTTGAAAGAATGTAGGCTAAATACTTTCTCAACTCATACGTACAATTAAAATTCTACAGCAAATATTAACTTGAAATAGTATTTAATTGTTGTTGTTGTTTACTCAAATTTTTTTTTGAGTTGAGGTCACATGAGCTTTGTTCACAATTTGATTTGTTCGGAATTTTTTGGGTATTCTTGTAAAAATTACTCTTCTTTTTGTATCACACTATTTCTTTATTTTTTTCTTTTGTACTTTGAAAGATTGTAGGCTATAAACTTCCCCAACTCAAACGTACAATTAAAATTCTACAGTAATTATTTATTTGAAGTAGTATTATATTGTTGTTGTTGTTTACTCCAATTTTTTTTTGAGTTGAGGTCACATGAACTTTGTTCGCAATTTGATTTGTTTGGAATTTTTTTGGGTCTCCTTGTACGAATTACTTTTCTTTTTGTATCACACTATTTCTTTATTTTTTTCTTTTGTACTTTGAAAGAATGTAGGCTATATACTTTCTCAACTCATACGTACAATTAAAATTCTACAGCAAATATTAACTTGAAATAGTATTTTATTGTTGTTGTTGTTTACTCAAATTTTTTTTTGAGTTGAGGTCACATGAGCTTTGTTCACAATTTGATTTGTTCGGAATTTTTTGGGTATTCTTGTAAAAATTACTCTTCTTTTTGTATCACACTATTTCTCAATTTTTTTCTTTTGTACTTTGAAAGATTGTAGGCTATATACTTCCTCAACTCATACGTACAATAAAAATTCTACAGTAAATATTTACTTGAAATAGTATTTTATTGTTGTTGTTTACTCTAATGATTTGTTTGACATTTTTTGGGTATCCTTGTACAAATTTCTTTTATTTTTGTATCACACTATTTCTTTATTTTTTTCTTTTGTACTTTGAAAGATTGTAGGCTATAAACTTCCCCAACTCAAACGTACAATCAAAATTCTACAGTAAATATTTACTTGAAGTAGTATTATATTGTTGTTGTTGTTTACTCCAATTTTTTTTTGAGTTGAGGTCACATGAACTTTGTTCGCAATTTGATTTGTTTGGAATTTTTTTGGGTCTCCTTGTACGAATTACTTTTCTTTCTGTATCACACTCTTTCTTTATTTTTTTCTTTTGTACTTTGAAAGAATGTAGGCTATATACTTTCTCAACTCATACGTACAATTAAAATTCTACAGCAAATATTAACTTGAAATAGTATTTTATTGTTGTTGTTGTTTACTCAAATTTTTTTTTGAGTTGAGGTCACATGAGCTTTATTCACAATTTGATTTGTTCGGAATTTTTTGGGTATTCTTGTAAAAATTACTCTTCTTTTTGTATCACACTATTTCTCAATTTTTTTCTTTTGTACTTTGAAAGATTGTAGGCTATATACTTCCTCAACTCATACGTACAATAAAAATTCTACAGTAAATATTTACTTGAAATAGTATTTTATTGTTGTTGTTTACTCTAATGATTTGTTTGGCATTTTTTGGGTATCCTTGTACAAATTTCTTTTATTTTTGTGTCACACTATTTCTTTATTTTTTTCTTTTGTACTTTGAAAGATTGTAGGCTATAAACTTCCCCAACTCAAACGTACAATTAAAATTCTACAGTAAATATTTACTTGAAGTAGTATTATATTGTTGTTGTTGTTTACTCCAATTTTTTTTTGAGTTGAGGTCACATGAACTTTGTTCGCAATTTGATTTGTTTGGAATTTTTTTGGGTCTCCTTGTACGAATTACTTTTCTTTCTGTATCACACTCTTTCTTTATTTTTTTCTTTTGTACTTTGAAAGAATGTAGGCTATATACTTTCTCAACTCATACGTACAATTAAAATTCTACAGCAAATATTAACTTGAAATAGTATTTTATTGTTGTTGTTGTTTACTCAAATTTTTTTTTGAGTTGAGGTCACATGAGCTTTATTCACAATTTGATTTGTTCGGAATTTTTTGGGTATTCTTGTAAAAATTACTCTTTTTTTTGTATCACACTATTTCTCAATTTTTTTCTTTTGTACTTTGAAAGATTGTAGGCTATATACTTCCTCAACTCATACGTACAATAAAAATTCTACAGTAAATATTTACTTGAAATAGTATTTTATTGTTGTTGTTTACTCTAATGATTTGTTTGGCATTTTTTGGGTATCCTTGTACAAATTTCTTTTATTTTTGTATCACACTATTTCTTTATTTTCTTCTTCAAATTATTTTTTTTTTCATATAACACTATTTCTGTATTTGTTTCTTTTGTACTTTGTAAGATTGTAGGCTATATACTTCCTCAACTCATAGATACAATTAAAATTTTACAGTAAATATTTACTTGAAATAGAATATTATTGTTGTTGTTGTTTACACCAATTTTTTTTTTAGTTGAGGTCACATGAACTTTGTTCACAATTTGATTTGTTTGGAATTTTTTGGGTATCCTTGTACAAATTACTTTTCTTTTTGTATCACACTATTTCTTTATTTTCTTCTTCAAATTATTTTTTTTTTCATATAACACTATTTCTGTATTTGTTTCTTTTGTACTTTGTAAGATTGTAGGCTATATACTTCCTCAACTCATAGATACAATTAAAATTCTACAGTAAATATTTACTTGGAATAGAATATTATTGTTGTTGTTGTTTACACCAATTTTTTTTTGAGTTGAGGTCACATGAACTTTGTTCACAATTTGATTTGTTTGAAATTTTTTGGGTTTTCTTGTACAAATTACTTTTCTTTTTGTTTCACACTATTTCTCTGTTTGTTTCTTTTATACTTTGAAAGATTGTAGGCTATATAGTTCCTCAATTCATACGTACAATTAAAATTCTACAGCAAATATTAACTTGAAATAGTATTTTATTGTTGTTGTTGTTTACTCCTATTTTTTTTGAGTTGTTCGCAATTTGATTTGTTTGGAATTTTTTTGGCTTTCCTTGTAAAAATTACTTTTCTTTTTATATAACACTATTTCTGTATTGGTATCTTTTGTACTTTGAAAGATTGTAGGCTATATACTTCCTCAACTAATAGATACAATTAAAATTCTACAGTAAATATTTACTTGAAATAGAATTTTGTTGTTGTTGTTGTTTACACCAATTTTTTTTTGTGTTTAGGTCACATGAACTTTGTTCACAATTTGATTTGTTTGGAATGTTTTGGGTATCCTTGTACAAATTACCTTTGTTTTTGTATCACACCATTTCTTAATTTTTTTCTCTTGTATTTCGAAAGCTTGTAGGCTAATATGCCTCCTTCCTCATTCAAATAAATAATAATAAACCTCATCCAATAAAACCGCACTCTATGATAATCTACAATGTTTAATAATTTTCTCATATGGAGGTTATGAAACGAATTGAGTGAATTCCCCAAAACCACTCAGTAGACTCTACTTCCGAAAAACTAACTCTACCAAATTCTCTTCTTCACACCACCCACTCCCGGTCCCAGACCGGGCTCTTCCCGAGTTTTTCCACTTCCGAACAACGGACTTAACCCAAGTCCCCGACTGACTTCCGAGTTTCTGGCCTTCACACTTACAGAGTCCCTCAAAGGTAAACTTTTTTCCACTTCCGAAAAAACAAGTCCTGAGTTGAAATATTTTCGCAGTGCCTCTCACGCTTTCAAATTCCTTCTCCGAAATTTTCTCATGGTCAACCTACGTTGCGTCTTTTCATCTTATCGAGGACTCCTTCAATCGCCCATACAAAGTTTATTTGTCGTCCACAACCGTTTGTCAAAACAAAGCTTCGTTTGAAGCCAAAGCTTTCCTTATCTATGGCTTACGTATCGCAATCACATATTCCCAAATATTACACATAGGCATATTATCGATTTATTTTGATACATAGAACAGTTGGACAGTTGTTGTTACCTAGCAACCTTCTTGAGACATTTCACGCTTTCAGATCTGAAAATGAAGGCAGGTGGTCCTCGTCGTCTCCCGCACATCCTCCAGGCCATAGAGGACTTGGCCGATAACCAAGGCTCGAGCACCAGACGCATCATCGACCAAGTGGAGAGCACGCACTATGGCAGCGCGGAGAGACCGAAGAACCTCACCAGCGACGTGAGGAAGGCCCTCAAGTACGCCGTGGACAACGGGATAGTGAGGGAGAGGGCCGGGAAGTTCACGGTGGCCAACTTCTACAGCAGCAAGAGGAGTTCCGACCCTTCCAAGTCCATCTTCGAGTGTAGGCGGAGGAAGAAGAGGGGTGGCAAGAGGAGGAAGAGACGCAGGTGAGTGCACCACGCTGAGACTTTTTTTGGAATCTAAAATGTTTTCCTCCAGGAGGAGGCACGGAAGCCTTAGCAGCGTTACAGAATCGGAGGCATCGCTCTCCGGGGATGAATGGGAGACGGACAGGGATCAGTCTTATTCACGAAGTCGCAGCAGATCGCCACAATACACAAGCGCCGGTATCATCAGTCATCGCAGAAGAAAAAGGGGTGGCAAGAGGAGGAAGAGGCGCAGGAGGGGTAGGAGGCACTCCTTGAACGACAGAGATGATGACCCAAAAACCCCCGGAAAAGGTACGTGGATGATGGTCGCTCATTTCGGTATGGTTTATGGATTGTTGAAGTCTTCGGATTGAAAGTTAATGGCTCGCGAACGTTTCGAAGGAAATGAGGTTTTTCCCGCCTCCCGAAATTACTTTTCAGAAAGGGAATGATTCATTGGGTTTGTCGTTTGTCCCAATGGGAGGAAGATGTAAAAATTTCGATATCCGAGAACGTTCCCGTTTAATTGATCATTTCTGCACTTCGAAGTCGCGCAAGAAAGGGGATCGGGGGACTTGAAAAGGGCAAACAATCGGATATTTTATTTATCCGTTTTTGGTCCAGTGGTCATCTTCGAGCCACTCGATCAATCACGTTGCTTTGAAACCACCAATTCAATCAGTTGGTGGATTTCGAGTAGGAAAATTCTGAAGATAATTTGTGGGATTACAGTCGGTAGTGCAGTCATCAGTGAGAGCCTCCTTTATTTGCTGATTGAAAATTCTCGTTTCTCAATTTGATTATTCTTTTTGGTTTCTTTCATTTTTTTTTTAATTTTCGATATAATAAATTCACAGATGATTTTCATTCTGTTCATTGATACGTTGGTTTATGTTTTACCTTCATTCATAAATTTGATACCTTTTTGACGTGCAGCACTGTCCGTTTTCCATGGTATTTCGCGTTTTTTTGTACGTATTCTCTGGAAGAATCAAAAAAAGTCGGAATTAAAGTATACGCTTCTTTGTAGAACATTTTCAACAGTCGATAGAATGTTCGATGTTCGAAGATAAAAATTTCCATAAAAATATTTCCGAAAACTCTTTATAGTTCAATTTTCCAGATTTTCTTTGTTTTTTGTCAATACTTATTGTACTTTCCTAGATATTCAAATCAAACTTGGAGGATGAGGGACTTTTGAGGTTCTAATGGAAATGAGATCAGAATCAGAATCGTGATTCTTTCTTCAACCTCAAAACTTTTTTGTCGTGCGCCACTGACTATTTTTCACGGTAAAATTTTGGGTTTTTTCCCCATTCTCGAGAAAAAATTTCCCTAAATAACTTGGTGCCTACAGAAATCCTTTTTATTTTTCTTGTAAATGATCGGGGTAACGAAAAATCTCAAGACATAGAAAAGTTTTTGGGGTCTTAAAAGGAGAATAACCTTTAAAAAATTATCACCCTGTAGATTCTCATGAAAATCTCAAAATTTACCCTATCCTCCAAGTTTGATCTAAATATTTCGGAAACAAACAGAGTTATTAAGAAAAAAAGTAAAAGATCTGGAAACAAGAACACTCTGTAGCTTGGTTCAGAAGCGTTTGCAAACCATTGTTGTCTTGAAATTGAACATTTTTTTCGGCTGTCAAAAGTTATTCTCAAATAATATGAATTCTGTCAATTTACGCAGCTCACCTAATTTTGATTGAATTCTGGTTTTTTCATTATTTTTCAAGTCCTTGATGAGTAGATTTTCAATGTATTTTTTGTCGGATTTTCAGTTAAGCCCCCTCTTCCCTTCATGCTGGGGGTGGCTGCGCTAATGACCATACTCAATACATTGATTAAATGAAACGAAAAAATTCCCACTTTTCATTTCTATCAAAAAATACTTTCATTTGTTCATTATTCTCCCCATTATAACTTTTGTTCATTGCCGGAATATCGCAAAATGTTTGGCCAGTTTTCACAATCCGATTCTTTTAATCTCCTGCGCGAAAAGCCGATTATCGAAAATTGTTGAGCCCTTGTTAAAGCAATATTATCAATGAAACGATCCCCTTTGTAGATGATTTATGATTACGAAGAGAGGAGCGATATCGATCTGTTCTTGTCGCAGAATTGAAGATAAAATCCCTCGCGGAGATTGTATAATTCATTTGGGTTAATTCGATTCAATCCTGACCCCTTTTCACGTTTGTCAGAAGTCCAGAAATAGCGAAATTAATCAAATTATCAATTCGGAAGTAAATTGCTACTGTCTTTTCATTCCTCATCAATATTTCACTTAATTCCAAACAAAATTAGAAATTTCGACCATTTTTTAATGAGCCCCATGAAATATAGAAGGGTTCAGTATTTCCTTGAAGTTTTCGCTAATTTCGACGGATATTTTCGCAGATGGAAGATGCCTAGCTCACCATTTGCAAGATTGTGATAACCCAGGATGCCAACGAAGTTTCGATAAGGAAGCTGACGATGATAAACGTGGAAGTTACATCAATTGAACTCGATTCCTGTGTTTTGTGCTTTTTCCTATGTTATTGGAAGTCAAATTGTCGTGAATTATTGCAATAAATCCGTGAAAATGGTGAAAATTGATTTATTGAATCATCATGATATAAATTTCGACTTAGATCCAATAATAGTATATTATTGGTAAGCGGTAATGTAGGTCATAACTCACGCTGATGAAGGTTGCAGTAATTCATCGAGTGAGTTATGACCATTACCAAAAGTTGAATACTATACTTTATCTACGACTATAACAATAAATACTATGAAACAAGTATAGAAGAAAAACTTTATTCACAAATCTTAATAGTTACCTATAACAATGCATTATTTATGTTGATTGTGCTTCTTAGCATGGAGTTGAAAGTCCATAGGGACGATGCTTTATATTTAGTACTAAGTTCACTAAAATATGCCGATAGAATATTCTCTGGATGATTTCATATTGTTACTGCTACAACAATCTTAAAAATTGTTGTATACGCCTTTATATTTTTTTTGAGATTTTTCGGGAAACACATTTTGTATGGTAATATTGGCTGCTTGTCTCATTTCTGAAGGTGTGTACATAATAATTCATCTACACTATCTGAATTAATCTTTTTCAGCAAAACATTCACAAAAATAATTAGGTATCAAATTATTTTGAGAAAACGTCGAAATTATTCAAGTGACCTCCCCTCAATAGCAATAATGGACTGTTCCCTTTCGGCCAATCGACTTGTTCAGAAGCACAGAGATAGGGAGTTATAGGAGTGAGCACAGTGTTTGTTTACAGATACTATTTATTGCTCAGAGGTTGTTGAATAATGGATATATTATTCAATAGGATTAGATAAAGTTCCAAAAATCATACATCTATGAACATGATATGAGAAATTTTCATTGGTGAAATATCAATATCGACAAATCCAACAGAAATATTAATTGCGGAAGATAAACATAACCTACTTTTTGACTTAATTTTGGCTACCAATATGCATGTTAAAATTCACTATGAGGTAATGTGACGAATTCCTCCCAATGTGCTATTTAAACGGATTTCATTGAATAATTCGAATATTCATTTAATAAATGGAAATGTTAATAATTTCCACCGCGATTCAAACAATACCTTTGGCCAGCCACAGTATTTCTATCGAGTTATGTGTGTGCTGATGGGAGAATATTATTCATCAAGTTGCAACTTGATTGCCAATAACAATATCAGACACCAGAAAGCAATTCAATTCATATTCATGATCTCATTAACCGATGTTTACGAATCTGAGGATTTCGAACGTTAATTTCCAAATCAATGAATGGAGTTGATCGATTGATCACTGATGGAAAAATATTGAAACACAGTAAACTGAAAGTACAGGGTGTTTCACGTAAGCGGGTCACTGAATTTTGTGACTTATCCTTTGAGCAAAATCGAAAATTGACTCATCAATATGATAGAATTTTTAAGGTCTACCAATTTCATTCAAAATCAACCTGAGGAAATTCAGATTCCATATTCGGAAAATATATCCATGTTGTTTGTGGTTCAATCAATATTTGATAGTCAAAATTTGAAGTTTTTATTCTCGTGTATAATAGAAGCGAAAATATGAAGCCAGAATTTTCATTCAATGCTCTCAATATGTTCACTCTTCAAGAAAGTTAGGATTTTTTGAAATTATTCATTAAAAGCAACAGAAATGATATTCAAAGAAACTGTTAAAAGTGCCTCCTTTCACTTCTTCGCACTTTTCAATCCCAACTTTCTTCAAGGACTAAACATGTTGAAAGCTTTGAATAAAAATTCAGCATTCATTTTTCGCATCTATTATAATCGAGAATGAAAACTTCAAATTTTGACAATCAAATATTGATTGAACCACAGAAAACATGGAAATATTTTCAAAATTTGGAATCTGAATTTCTTCAGGTTGATTTTGAATGGAATTTCTCGAAATAAATATAAAATCACCATTATATTTGGATATTCGGATTCAGAACTGATTGAGTATTCAGAAAATATGGGAAAATATTATGAAGTTTATTTTGCAAGAAAAAATTTTCCTTTTCCTAGAAAACTGGAAGTTAAATGAGGAAACAATTGGTAGTAAATTGTCTTTGGACCTTCTTATTTTGAAAACCAGTCAAATTTGAAGAATTTTTTTTTGGAAAAACGGTTTTTCCTCAACTACTTTTCATGCCTTGGTTCGATAGTTTTTCTTATAAAATATTTGGATGGTTCCCAAGAAATACTATCATTTTGATGAGTCATTTTTCAATTCTGCTCCAAGGAAAAGTTACAAAATCCAGTGACCCGCTTACGTGAAACACTCAGGGCCGTATCTAGGTACTATTGCGCCTGTGGCAATATATTAAACAGCGCCCCCCCATTTGCGTAGATTTTTTTTTCATCCATCATATTTTCTGATAGTATTTTTTTTTCATAATGCTCGTCATATATTTCCGTAAGAGTTTCAAAATAATACACATTTTTATGGAAACATTTTTTCATTAAAACCATTGAAATACACATTTTGAATGAAATGCATAAAAATAAAAAAAATTCTGAAAAAACAGAATGAAATATTCATATTTATGTGATAAATACGAACATTTATCTTAAAAAATATAGATTTTTCGAAAATACAAACTGCAAACGTAAAATAAAAATTTTTTGGTAAGTTGACTAGAAAACAATAATCGATAATCACAATCTCTGCAAAAAAACTGCAAACTTAGCATACAAATACTATTTTATAACCATTTGAAACACGTACTAATAGTTTCAAGTCCATACGTTAAGTATAAAAAAATCACTAGAATAATCTTTGCCAGATGAGATTGAAGATTCAATGAAAACTATGAAAAGTAACACTAAAATTAGTGTTTTATTAGATTTCATTCAAAGAAAGACGCTCTGAGAAGGGAGAACTCAAGTTTGAAAATCCATATTTTCCGCAATGAACCAAACATATTTCTTCTTGAATTGAAAGGTACAATATTATGTTAAAATACGAATAATTGAATATATCCGATGCCAGAATAATATCAAAAAAAATAACAAATACTTAGTACAACTCCCCTTCAATAGCACAATTTATAATGCTCGAATGCAAAAGCACAATGGCACAAAAAAGTCAGAATATAAAAAAAACTCAAAATTTATAACACTTCAAATCTGGATACATACTAAACGAACATTAAAATTTAAATTTCTAATCTTATCTTCATATTTGGAAGAAATCAATATTTAAGATTCCCCAATTTTTCTCCCACTTCTTGAGCTCAAAACTCTGATTGATGAATTTTGGGCAATACAAATCGTTTTTGAAATACCACAGATGTGGCATGAAAATCTGAACAAATCGATCATTATGAACCATCATCATCGAAGAAGACGCCTTTCAAAACAAGCTGGATGCGATAAGGGATGTAGTGTGAACAACTCATAAAAGGGCTGTGCTTGGAATCGCATGACGACATTGCCGATTGTAATATTTATGATCAGAGTACGGCATCTTTGGAAATTTTTTACAACAATTGGACCATATTTCTCGTATTTCTGAGCTTATTGCATTCTCATTCTGTTTTTTGAATGTCAATGTTTCGAAATGTTGTGATCGAATAACTTACTTACGTAACCATGTTGTCATCTTTCGAATTCATTTTTTTTTGCTTGGTGCTTCTATTTTTTTATTTTTGATATTTTTTGGCGCCCCTTCGGACCTTGCGCCTGTGTCAAGTGCCACCCTTGCCACGCCAATCGTTTATAATGAAAGAATTCATTTCGAGAATTGTTTCAACACTGTCTAAATCTCCTGAATGTCTACCAATCTTCTATGGATATTAGCCTACGAAATATTGAAAACGATAATCCCCTAAATTATGTTCCTCAAGCACGTCCTAACGATGCATCTAACGAAGATCCGATGGCCGAAAGTCGCGCTTCTGAAAGATCCTCGTGGGGGATAAAGCCGCTCCAAATAGATAATAAGTATGATGTTTGAACATCCCGGCGCTCCGTAGAAATAGAGGAGATACCACCAGCCGAAATCTCCACAAATTACATCTTTGACTGTGTCATCAGGACCGAATCGTGACAGCAATCAGGATACATCGCTCGCCTGATACAATCCGGGCCATTTTTGATTAAATTGGGTCCCGACGGGATGCAGATTCGGGTCCGTTGCATCGATTCCCCTCTCTAATTCCCGTCTTTCCACACGTCTTCGAGGTGACGCGTATCCCTCGTTAGTTTCGGATGTTATGAATTCGACCGAAGAGATTATATCGGGATGAATTCCACGCGACTGTCAAATTTCGAGACGCGAGGATTCGGGGGACGGTCCGAGGGATCCGGAAAAGTCCATTAAATGGGTCGTCACTTTCGGCGGAACAATGGTGTTCAATTAGGGCGAATGTTTCGTTTTTCTCGCCCGACGCCCGAACGCCTGGAAGTTATTGAGTTACGCAAAGAGATATTGGCCCAACGTTCGATTTTACGGTCCCAGTCATCGAGGGCCATAAGGGGTTGTTATTGTTCTGTTTTATGCTCGGGAACTTTGAATGTTGGAGGGAAACGACATTTTTAGAGGTTAACTGTTGAATTGTCTTTCACTGAAAAGAACGAATCTCGGGAATTCTTGTTGTTTAAACGCAATTATGGTTATCACAACAATTAAAGACCGTTCTGAGAACAATCTGTACTTGCAATCTAACATGCCGATTCCGGTTCGAGTGACTTGAGTCCTATGAACAGGAAAAACGGTAAGTATAGCAGTGATCAGGTACTTTTATTTCAAAACGAATACTTCCGTAAATGTAACAGGAATATCTAGTAAAATTCAATAATTTTGTAACTATAACCCAACAATATTTGTACGAATAAGAGTATGGACACATTAAATTCAACAGGAATGTTTGATATTGCTCACAAAATTCAGATTATCTTCTCGGAATAAATCTTGTTTAGCTAACAGTATTTTAATCTTTGGTTGTTGTTTGGAATAAAATATCGGTTTCCAACGAAGGAACGAACATCATGAAACAGCGATTCGATCATTTTTGGCATTGATCCTAACTATTGAATAACTTTTTCTAGATAATACAAAAAAATTCAGAAAAGCACTGCCGTGAAGGCAGGAGCTTTTGAGCGCTCGTACATGCACCTTGTAGGTAGATTCGCATTTTCCAGTTTCAGAAATCAATTGAAGGAATTTTCGACAGCTGTCAAAAGAATTCTGAAACTTCCAGACTTCATGTCAGTGCTTCAGCTGATCAATTTTTTTTCGATAATTCGCTATAATTTTCTACGGTATCTATGGTCTTGGTGGTGCGATCTGGACAAAATCTTGCACGTAGTTTTAATACATTATTACTCAGCAAGGTGCATAATTTCATTCCAATCCGATCAGTCGTTTCCAAACTATCAGGAAAATAATATTTTGAACGGCCATATTTACGGAACCCCTAGTCTAATTTTGCTCATTGATGAACGTGACTACGATATTCGCGATCCAAACCCATCCTGAAAATTTCAAGTTCCTAGGCTTTTCCGTTCAAAAGTTACAATTTTCTATGGTTTCTATGGTTCTGGTCGTGCGATCTTGACAAAATATTGTTTCAATATATCATTCTCGATTAAAATACAAAATTTCATCTCGATCGAATCCGTAGTTTCGAAATTATCGAGAAACCAAAATTTCAAACGACCGTATTTACGGAACCCCTAGTATAATTTTGCTCATAGATGAAAGTGATCATGACAATCGAGATCCACACCTATCCTGATAATTTCAAGTCCCTAGAACTTTCCGTTCGAAATTTATGATTTTCTATGGTTTCTATGGTTCTGGTCATGTGATCTGGAGAAATGTAGCTTGAATATATCATTCTCCATAAGTATACAAAATTTCGTCACGATCGAATCTGTAGTTTTGAAATTATCAAGAAAACTATATGGTCTAATACAAAGCATTCTTCGCGAAAACCGAGGAATTTCTGCAGCAACTAAACGGAATTCCACCGACTCCGATTTTAAAAGAAACGATGGAAATTCGTTGCAATGGATTCGAAATCTCAAAAACAAATCTCTACAAGCTTTCGAGGTTACTTCAATCGAAGTCAAAAAAATTGTATACGAATCTGTGTACGTGAAGAATCCCAAGTGTTAAAAAGCGACGCCAATTATGCGCGCATTTTAATGAACGATAAAACTTCGTTATTGCCATCCTTTGATCTTTACAAATTAACCGAGAACTACTCATGAATATGTGGGGTAAATCAGAAAGTTGTCAGCGCCATTTCTGCACCTTTTCAGCATGTTTGGGGATCCTCAACGAGTCAGGTTATTTCTTCATGAGGAAATGAGAACCGCCGACAACATTGAACGCTTTATTGATACTTGGGGCGGTACGGAATGTTTGTCACGCTCCTCGGTAAATACCCCCAGGATTTACGGGGTACAAATGCATTTGCGAATGTTCGTATTTTTCCGGGGTCCATCAAGGACCATATATATTGGCTTGTGGAGGAAATGGGTTGGAGTACACGGAGATTTCAGAGGACGGCATCTGAAAATAGGTCAATCAAGTTCGCCCGAATCGTGACCGATTGGGATTTTCATCTATTTTACTGGGGCCTTTCAAATACGATAAAAGTTTGTTCGATAAATATAATAATAATTCGAATATTTGCTTTCTCTGAAATGGCGCAGCTTAGATTCAAACCAGGCGATAGAGATGTAATATTTGGGAATATGAATAATGAATCTCAAATTTGGTTACACATCTCGGAGATGAGTCTGTATATTCGTACATACCTTGTGTTACTTTGGTAGAGGCAAGTCATCCATCGACTACATTGTAGTCGATGGATGTTGTGACTACAGGGCGAGATGGTCAAGAAAAGGGGAGAATATGCGACTTCGATTGATTGTGGGAAAATTTCAGAGGAAGAATTGAAGAACGTGGGTGTCTCCAAGCTAAGTGAGAGTCACTGAGAAGAATGTCCACTCAAGAATTTGGTCTTGGAAGGGGTCGTACTTACGATGTGTCCTACTTACGATTACACTCAACAATCTGTTCCCATATTCTATTCATTTCGCAACGCGAAAAATCCAACCCTTGTTTTAATTCTCTGAAAAACAGTCGGGTGAAGAGTTCCGCAGTGGACATAGAAATCTAATCGATGGTCAGCGGATTAAGCCGTGGAGACCTCCAAGTTGGAAAACACAGACTTGCCACCGTGTTCCGATGTCTGATCGATGGGCTCGTTTGACGTTAATCACCAGAAGAGACTGTCGCCTACGAGTCACAATGGACCAGACGAGTATTGTGCCAGAATTGAACGCGAAAAATCCGCACCTAGGATGATCAACGCCCACAACGTGGGATTATTCAGTTTCCAATCCATCGAATGAAGGAATTTTTTCTCGATTCTTTGGAGTCGTTTTTTTTCAGATGCAAGTTTTGTTTTTGTATTTGTACAACTATATATACCCGAGAGAGTATTTGCTGAAGAGGACGGTGATCTCATCCAAGCAAACGGGCATACGATCACTCGTCCTCTTTGAAGTCGATTGAAAATATGGTCTTTTATTTCCTAATAAACCATGCCAGATTGCCGGTTTTGATCTATCAAAAGCAGCATCAGTTCGTGAAGCTGGCGATGTGAGCCTTGGGCAATCGAGGTCACTCAGTAAACACCGTTCAATCTGCACAAATGTTCAAACGTGGGAATTGATATTGATTTCAATATATAAAGGGAAATTATAGAGGAGGTGGAGCTCTCACTTTCACTCGAAGAAGGCAATTTATTATGTATCATGAAAAGGCCCAAAAAAAATTTCACGAAATATTCGCATAATTTCTTCTATGAATGAATCAAATTGCAGATTATCATATAAATAACAAAATCCTCCTCTATAAAACCATGGCAAAATTATAGACCCTCCCACTTTCACTCCAAGAAGGCAAACTATTTTTATGAAATGGCCCAAAAAAAAAAATTCACGGAATATTCGCATAATCTAATATATAAAATTCTCGTGTCACAGTTTTCGTTGCCATACTCCTCCGAAACGGCTCAACCGATTTTGATGAAATTTTTTGTGCTTATCCGGTATCTATGAGAATCAGCCAACATCTATTTTTCATCCCCCTAAATGTTAGGGGTAGTCCACCCCCAATGTTTTTTTTTTTATTTTTTAGACAAAATTTCTAATTTCTATTTTTTTATGATACAACATACAAAAATACATACAATCCCCAATTTTCACCCTTCTACGATCAACCCTTATTTTTTAATAGCCAGAACAACGAGAGGCCGAAGGCCTCGAGCAATTTTGAAATTGCGAAAAAAGGGAGAGAACGGGGGCGCGAAGCGCCCCCCGCGTTTTCGAGAGGGAGAAACGGGCTTTCCTAAGGTAAGAGAGGCCGAAGGCCTCGAGCAATTTTGAAATTGCGAAAAAAGGGAGAGACCGGGGGCGCGAAGCGCCCCCCGCGTTTTCGAGAGGGAGAAACGGGCTTTCCTAAGGTAAGAGAGGCCGAAGGCCTCGAGCAATTTTGAAATTGCGAAAAAAGGGAGAGACCGGGGGCGCGAAGCGCCCCCCGCGTTTTCGAGAGGGAGAAACGGGCTTTCCTAAGGTAAGAGAGGCCGAAGGCCTCGAGCAATTTTGAAATTGCGAAAAAAGGGAGAGACCGGGGGCGCGAAGCGCCCCCCGCGTTTTCGAGAGGGAGAAACGGGCTTTCCTAAGGTAAGAGAGGCCGAAGGCCTCGATTAATTTTGAAATTGCGAAAAAAGGGAGAGACCGGGGGCGCGAAGCGCCCCCTGCGTTTTCGAGAGGGAGAAACGGGCTTTCCTAATGTAAGAGAGGTCGAAGGCCTCGAGCAATTTTGAAATTGCGAAAAAAGGGAGAGATATGGCAAAACAACGTTTGCCGGGTCAGCTAGTCTAATATATAAAATTCTCGTGTCCACAGTGTTCGTTGCCATACTCCTCCGAAACGGCTTAACCGATTTTGATGAAATTTTTTGTGCTTATCCGGTATCTATCCGAATCGGCCAACATCTATTTTTCATCCCCCTAAATGTTAGGGGTAGTCCACCCCTAAATTTTTTTTTTTTTATTATTTGGTCAAAATTTCTAATTTCTATTGTTTTATGATACAACATACAAAAATACATACAATCCCCAATTTTCACCCTTCTACGATCAACCCTTATTTTTTAATAGCCAGAACAACGAGAGGCCGAAGGCCTCGAGCAATTTTGAAATTGCGAAAAATGGGAGAGACCAGGGGCGCGAAGCGCCCCCCGCGTTTTCGAGAGGGAGAATCGGGCTTTCCTAAGGTAAGAGAGGCCGAAGGCCTCGAGCAATTTTGAAATTGCGAAAAAAGGGAGAGACCGGGGGCGCGAAGCGCCCCCGCGTTTTCGAGAGGGAGAAACGGGCTTTCCTAAGGTAAGAGAGGCCGAAGGCCTCGAGCAATTTTGAAATTGCGAAAAAAGGGAGAGATATGGCAAAACAACGTTTGCCGGGTCAGCTAGGTTAGGTAAGGTTAGGTTTAGGTTAGGTTATTTTGAGACGAGAGGCCGAAGGCCTCGAGCAATTTTGAAATTGCGAAAAAAGGGGGAGATATGGCAAAACAACGTTTGCCGGGTCAGCTAGGTTAGGTAAGGTTAGGTTTAGGTTAGGTTATTTTGAGACGAGAGGCCGAAGGCCTCGAGCAATTTTGAAATTGCGAAAAAAGGGGGAGATATGGCAAAACAACGTTTGCCGGGTCAGCTAGGTTAGGTAAGGTTAGGTTTAGGTTAGGTTATTTTGAGACGAGAGGCCGAAGGCCTCGAGCAATTTTGAAATTGCGAAAAAAGGGAGAGACCGGGGGCGCGAAGCTCCCCCCGCGTTTTCGAGAGGGAGAAACGGGCTTTCCTAAGGTAAGAGAGGCCGAAGGCCTCGAGCAATTTTGAAATTGCGAAAAAAGGGAGAGATATGCAAAACAACGTTTGCCGGGTCATCTAGTTTCTTCTATAAATGAATCAAACTGCAGACTATCAAATAAAAAAAATCCTCTTTTATAAAACCATGGCGGAATTATAGAAGGGGTGAAGCTCTCACTTTCACTTGAAGGCAAATTATATTCATGAAATGGCCCAAGAAAAAAAAGAATCCATGAAGTATTTCCATAATTTTTTCCATGAATGAATCAAATCGAAGATTGTCATAAAAAAACAGAATCCCTCTCTATAAAACCATGGCTAAATTATAGAAAGGGTGGAACTTCAACTTTCACTCGAAGAAGGCGAATTATTATTATTAAATGGCCCAAAAAAAAAAAGAAATTTCACGAAATATTCGCATAATTTATTCTATAGGTTAATTAAACTGCAGACTGTCATATCAAAAACAGAATCCTCTTTTATAAAACCATGGCGAAATTATAGAAGGGGTGAAGCTCTCACTTTCCTTGAAGAAGGCAAATTATTATCATGAAATGGCGCAAGAAAAAAAAAGAATCCATGAAGTATGTCCATAATTTCTTCCATAAATGAATCAAATCGAAGACTGTCATAAAAAAAAACAGAATCCCCATCTATAAAACCATGGCTAAATTATAGAAAGGGTGGAACTTCAACTTTCACTCGAAGAAGGCGAATTATTATTATTAAATAGCTCAAAAAAAAGAAATTTCACGAAATATTCGCATAATTTATTCTATAGGTTAATAAAACTGCAGACTGTCATATAAAAAACGGAATCCACTTTTATGAAACTATGGCGAAATTATAGAAGGTGTGAAGCTCTCACTTTCCTTGAAGAAGGCAAATTATTTTAATGAAAAGGCCCAAGAAAATAAAGAATCCTTGAAGTATTTCCATAATTTTTTCCATGAATGAATCAAATCGAAGACTGTCATAAAAAACAGAATCCCTCTCTATAAAACCATTATAGAAAGGGTGAAACTTCAACTTTCACACAAAGAAGGCGAATTATTATTATTAAATGGCCCAAAAAAAAAAAAAAATTTTACGAAATATTCGCATAATTTATTCTATAGGTTAATTAAACTGCAGACTGTCATATGAAAAAACAGAATCCTCTTTTATAAAACCATGGCGAAATTATAGAAGGGGTGAAGCTCTCACTTTCACTTGAAGAAGGCAAATTATTATCATGAAATGGCTCAAGAAAAATAAAATCCATGAAGTATTTCCATAATTTCTTCCATAAATGAATCAAATCGAAGACTGTCATAAAAAAACAGAATCCCCCTCTATAAAACCATGGCTAAATTATAGAAAGGGTGGAACTTCAACTCTCACTCGAAGAAGGCGAATTATTATTATTAAGTAACCAAAAAAAAAAGAAATTTCACGAAATATTCGCAAAATTTATTCTATAGGTTAATTTAACTGCAGAATGTCATATAAAAAACAGAATCCCGCTCTATAAAACCATGGCTAAATCATAGAAAGGGTGAAACGTCAACTTTCACTCGAAGAAGGCGAATTATTGTTATTAAATGGCCAAAAAAAAAAAGAAATTTCACGAAATATTCGCATAATTTATTCTATAGGTTAATCAAACTGCAGACTGTCATATGAAAAAACAGAATCCTCTTTTATAAAACTATGGCGAAATTATAGAAGGGGTGAAGCAAATTATTATCATGAAAGGGCTCAAGAAAAATAAAACCCATGAAATATTTCCATAATTTATTCTATAAACGAATCGAACAACGACCCAAAAAAACCTGTTTCGCAGACTGTCACACAAAATAAAAAATCCTTCTCTATCAAACCATTCCGATAGGAACGTGACCTTCATATGCCACTCGTCGAACAGAAACCAGACAAGTGCGGTAAACAATCTTCGACTCATTCTTCCAGATCGTATGTCTTCTTATTTATCCCGAAAAATCTTTCACTCGACAGTATAATGGAAGAATGTTTCCAATTAGAGAAGCTCGGGTTTAGCATCGGGAAAAGACTTAACGTCCGATTCTCCATTGTCTGATTTAATGGAAATTTATCGTTGATTTCAACAGAATACATCCGTGTTCGATCGATCTCGTTTATACATATTTTCAGGGTTTCAACTCCAATATGAATTTGAGAAGGGTCGTTATGTAAGAATAAAATGAAAGCAGGTAGAATTACGCCGTAAAAAATTAATAACATAAAATTTCACGTCAGCTTTGATAAAACACCTAGGAGGAAAGTTTCATCTACACTTCAAGTGTGAAGGATGAACAATAAACGTACAAATTGAAAACGCCAAGACGAGAATCTAATATCCTTCGCAAGGAACGTCAATGTTGGCTCTACCGTCTTCTTGCTGTTGAGATGTACGACAAAAATTTGATATCTGCTGGGTTAGGAACGATATTCTACGGTTTCGATGAGTGATTTATATTTTTGGTCTGGTGAGAATATCTGAAAATTTCTATACGACACACTCAAAGAAATTTTCCAGGATATACAACAGGAATTCGGTTACTTTTACAGAAAATTCCCCCTATATAAGCGACAGCAGGAATATTTGTTGATTTTGCGTGAGTATTCCGGTTAAATAGTTGATGCAACCAAACTGCAGTTTGTGATTTCAACTGGAAAATAATTCTTTGACGAAAACCGGATATGCGTGATTACTCACAGGAATTTACTGTTTAATAAAGGAACTAGATAGTTGTATTCCAAAAAAAAATTTTTTATTTTTTCATACTATCAATTTTATTTAATTTCATTTGATATGTTGTTATTTCATTGTATTTCAGCACCGATCTTATTACAATATTCATTTCAATTCAAATAAAGTTTTATATATTTTCCATAGGGTTGGCATTTTTTTTGCACCAATGATATGTCACAATTGAAAAATCTATTCGTCCGTGTTTGAAGAGCATCGAAATAATTCGTCATCTCCTGAACTTCAGATCACAGAAGATTTAAACAACACGGTATAACCGTAAAACATTAAAGGAACCTTCTTCGCACCAATGATATGTCACAATTGAAAAATCTATTCCACTGTGTTTGAAGGGCATCGAAAACAATTCGTCATTTCCTGAACTTCAGATCACAAAAGATTCAAAAAACACGGTATAACCGTAAAACATTGTTTGCACCAATGATATGTCACAATTAAAAAATCTATTCGTCCGTGTTTGAAGAGCATCGAAATAATTCGTCATCTCCTGAACTTCAGATCACAGAAGATTTAAACAACACGGTATAACCGTAAAACATTAAAGGAACCTTCTTCGCACCAATGATATGTCACAATTGAAAAATCTATTCCACTGTGTTTGAAGGGCATCGAAAACAATTCGTCATTTCCTGAACTTCAGATCACAAAAGATTAAAAAAAAACGGTATAACCGTAAAACATTGTTTGCACCAATGATATGTCACAATAAAAACATCTATTCCTCCATGTTTGAAGAGCATCGAAAACAATTCGTCATTTCCTGAACTTCAGATCACAGAAGATTCAAACAACACGGTATAACCGTAAAACAATGATATGTCACAATTAAAAAATCTATTCCTCCGTATCCATATACTAAAATTATTTTTTCGAAACCACAGAATAGTTAAGAGAAAACTATCTAAAACGAGAGGCCGAAGGCCTCGAGCAATTTTGGAATTGCGAAAAAAAAAAGAAACCGGGGTCGCGAAGCGCCCCCGCGTTTTCGAGAGGAAGAAACGGGCTTTCCTACGGTACTGGAAAAGATGCCTATTTCGAAATCCAAACGAACGAAAATAACGTTCGGAAAAGGTCAAAAACTCGAAAAGATGCCAAAAGTTGCCGCCGATCTTTTCATAAGGATATTAAACCACAACATCTCGGGCTCCGCCAAGGATCGAATTTCCAGCTCAGAGGACGTAAGGTCTCAATAAACTATGTGACGTCCTCCACTTATCTTCAGTTTTCGCAAGAACTCGATTTGAAAAAGGTCGATTTCTGACACCTCGAGAAACCCGAATTAATTTACGTGGAGCATAGATATTACGTGACGTTTACCCCGTATTTCGTGGATAAAGCCCCGCCCCCTTCGATTGACATTATAGGACAGGACCGTTCTTGGCCCTTCTGGCAATAATCAAAATTATTATTATTTTTTTTTTCTTCACCGAACTATTCGAAAATGTGAATCTACACGAAAAGGTGAATCTATCGGAAAAGTCGAATCTACCTACTATGTGGATCTCCCGGCTTACTAGTTTGAATAAAAATAAATCTCAATTAAGAACACTGAATGATTTGTCAACGCTCTCGATCCTTTGTGCACTGAAAAATCCCGTCTCACCTTTGACGCCTAATTTTCGCGTTTCTCAGTGTTCCATATGTCGAAACTAAAGGACGTCGAATGGCGGAGAAGCGGGGAGAGTGCGACATCTATCTTTTTGTACGATTTATCGTCTATTTTTCGCGAAACATCACGTGCGTGTGAAAATGGGACTGTGTGGGAGGACTTATTGGATATATCACCATTTCGGTCGTAATCGTATTGGAAACGGTTGGAAAGGGAAACTTTTCCAATTTTGTATGGGTGGATACTTCCCCGTACAACTGCGTCATTTTTTAAACCGTTTATAGGAAAATTTGATAAAAATAATTGACGTCGAATCTATGTGGTACATTGGAAAAACGACACCATATTTGAAATTAGCGTGGTTGAATTGGCGTGCACGACAAATTTCACGCAAAAAATATTTCACGAAAAAAATTTAATAAAAAAAAATCCTTCATTATAGTAATGAAATATATGTTCTCTATATATTTTGAGGGTGTAAACTCCGAATATGTACTTGCTTCCTACGAGGAATTATTTCTTCAGGCTGTTACTTCACTTCGAATTCGAAATTTCTTTGAACCCACATTATTGGATGTTCAAATCCCCTAAGATGTTCTCAGTACTCAGTATCGATGTGAATCTAATTCCTCAACCACACCAGATAGACGCCAATTGATGTATGTATCGACGCAAATAATTCGGGAACAGGAGATATTTCGGGAATGTGGAGGAACAGAAGTTTGATTGATACTTGCGAATGGAGTATGTCGAAATTTGACGGTTTCCGATTAAGTGCTTAAATGAGCCTGTCGAGAATAGATAAGAACAGACGTTTATCGGCATTGGGAAATGCCAAACAATAGAACGGAACAAAATGACTTAGATTTTCTCGATAAAAATTAGATCAGCTACGTAAATGAGGCAAAACTCATTTTATGAGAGAAGTTATAAGTACCTTTCTTGAATTACTTTGACAGTCGATGGAAAATTCAATTTTAAGACGAAATGTTCCATAAACAATAGTTCGCAAACGCTTCTGAACCAAGCTACAGGGTGTTCAAGTTTCCAGATCTTTTTTCTCAACTCTCGTTGCTTCCAAAATATTCGAATCAAACTTGGAGGAAAAGTTACGTTTTCATATTTGAATGGAATGATATTCAGAATTTTTGTGATAATCTACAAGGTAATACTTTTTTCAAGGTTATTCTCCCTTTTCAATCCCAGAACTTTTTGTCGCACGCCACTGACCAAGTATGCATTCTTCTCTATTTTTTTGAAACTTTTTCATCTCACGAGTTTTTTCTTACCCACGACCATTTACCAGAAAAATAGAAAAAAGATTTCTGTAGGCGCCGAGTTATTTAGGCAGATTTTTTCTAAAATAGTCGCCCAAACGAAGAACACGCAGGATACAAAATTGTTTGGAGAATGAACGAAAAATAAAATCATACCATGGAAAATAGTAAGTGGCGCAAGACAAAAAAGTTGTGGGGTTGAAAATGGAGAGTAACTTCGAGAAAAGTATCACCCTGTAGATGTTCAGAACAATTCCGATCATCATTCTATTTGAAGCCAAAAAAAATACCTTATCCTCCAAGATTCATACGAATATCTCCAAAACTTCAACAATTATTGAGAAAAAACGAAAAAAATCTGGAAACTTGAACACCCTGTAGCTTGTTTGTGGAGAGTTTTTGGGCACATGTTCATGGGTAATTTTCATTTCAAAATCGAACATTTCATCGACTATCGAAGTTAATCTACAAAAAAAAGGTATACCTTCATTGCGACATTTTGTGCTTTTTCCTGAGAATTCGTCGAATCGAAGGTGAAGAATGAATTTTCGCAGCGACGGCGTTGGTGAAAATTTGAAAACTGACATTATGTCGAAGTGATGGAATTAAACCTTAGGACAAATTTGAGAATCTACAGGGTGATACTTTTTCCAAAGTTTTTCTCCCTTTTTAAACCCAAAACTTTGTCGCACGCCACTGACCATTTTTAAGTATGATTTCACTTTTCGCCTTTTTCAAAAACTTTTTCATCTCACGTTTTTTCTCACCCACGATCTTTCACCAGAAAATTAGAAAAAGGATTTCTGCAGGCGCCGATTTAATTAGGCAGATTTTTTCTCGAAAATGGTCACCCATATGAAAAAAAAATGTTTGGAGAATGAACGAAAAATAAAATCATACCATGGAAAATTGTAAGTGGCGCAAGACAAAAAAGTGGTGGGGTATCGAGAAAAGTATCACCCTGTAGATGTTCGGAACAATTCCGATCATCATTCTATTTGAAGCCAAAAAAAATACCTTATCCTCCAAGTTTCATACGAATATCTCAAAAACTTCAACAATTATTGGGAAAAAACGAAAAAAATCTGGAAACTTGAACATCCTGTAGCTTGTTTGTGGAGAGTTTTCGGGCACATGTTCATGGGTAATTTTCATTTCAAAATCGAACATTTCATCGACTATCGAAGTTAATCTACAAAAAAAAGGTATACCTTCATTGCGACATTTTGTGCTTTTTCCAGAGAATTCGTCGAATCGAAGGTGAAGAATGAATTTTCGCAGCGACGGCGTTGGTGAAAATTTGAAAACTGACATTATGTCGAAGTGATGGAATTAAACCTTAGGACAAATTTGAGAATCTACAGGGTGATACTTTTTCCAAAGTGTTTCTCCCTTTTTAAACCCAAAACTTTGTCGCACGTCACTGACCATTTTTAAGTATGATTTCACTTTTCGTCTTTTTCAAAAACTTTTTCATCTCACGTTTTTTCTCACCCACGATCTTTCACCAGAAAATTAGAAAAAGGATTTCTGCAGGCGCCGATTTAATTAGGCAGATTTTTTCTCGAAAATGGTCACCCATATGAAAAAAAAATGTCTGGAGAATGAACGAAAAATAAAATCATACCATGGAAAATAGTAAGTGGCGCAAGACAAAAAAGTTGTGGGGTTGAAAATGGAGAGTAACTTCGAGAAAAGTATCACCCTGTAGATGTTCAGAACAATTCCGATCATCATTCTATTTGAAGCCAAAAAAAATACCTTATCCTCCAAGTTTCATACGAATATCTCAAAAACTTCAACAATTATTGAGAAAAAACGAAAAAAATCTGAGAACTTGAAGCTTGTTTGAGGAGAGTTTTTGGAGAAATGTTCATGTGTAATTTTTGTCTCAAAATCGAACATTTTATCGACTATTCAAGTTATTCTTCAAAAAAAAACGTATTATTTCATGGCGACATTTTTTGCTTCTTCCAGAGGATACGCCGACTCGAAGGTGATAAATGAAAGTGAAATTTTTGCAGCGCCGGCGGTGGAAAAAATTGAAAAATGGCATTATGTCGAAGTGATGGAGTTATACCTCGAGGCAAATTTTTCGTTGAACGACTCCCGAAGTTGATATACGGTTTTTCTCATGGATTCGAGTGTGAGATGAATTATGAGCTCCAGAAAGAGAAACCAGGATGTGTCTCGACTTGTGGAGACAACTCCATTCGCAAATCCGTAAAAATAGAACAAACCTCAAACATTCAATGGAATCAAGTGGTTTCGTCTGGTCGATTTCATTTCCTCTGCCAACGTTCGTACATTTTCAGCTTATACGTGCAGATCGTGTATATGCCGCCAATTCATTAAAACTACCGCGCATTCAGCTCAGTACTGCGCTTTTTTATTAATTCCCAACTAATTTCGACATGTAGGAACCGAAACGAACAGAGTTGGGGTGACAGCGAAGCCGAAGTTTTCTCCTATTTGCTGAAAGTTTCAGATGAGATGAAGCTGAAGGGAGGGGAAATAATGAATAATTCGGCCCATATTAAAAACTGCGAAAGGAAAAATTAACCGGAATCGTATAGATGCGAAAATTGATCACTACTCCTCGCACAGAGTGTTCGAATAATGAGGCAATTTTCGCCACCGCTTAGTTACCAGTTGGAGAGTCGAGATCCATGTCAATTACCACATCAAGTGCAAAAGTTGCCTGAAAGTAAGTAGATCATGATTATTCAATGGCCCACACAGAAATTCATGTAAATTGATGGAACTAATCCGGGAAAGTTACGAAGAATATGTTCCGGGAAAATTGGGTTAACCACTACTCCGCACCACAGGACCAGATCCTTCTGTTCCGACCGAAAGTAATTAATAAGAGGTATTTGAGGATCAGATTTGCTCTAATTGAACATTTCCGGATCTTTTGTGCGCCAGGAATTAGTTCAGAATAATCACAAAACTTCCCTTACTCAAGGTTCAACTTGAAATATTTCAGTAGATCTGACAACGTCGAAACGCTCATAACCTCAATTTTCGACTGTTTTGATCAATTTGAAAAAGAAAGACGATTCTCCAAGTTTTGAAAATATAACCACGACTCACTTGAAATTTATGTCTGCAATAGGGAATCTGCATGACGTTGCGATATGCCATCTTTGAATTACGACCACTGGATGTGTCTGGCTCTGTCTGCAGACATCCTCGTCATTTTTATCGGTATTCACGCGTGGTTTGTGCTAGAACTTCCGGACAATTTCGAATCACCCAAAAGAATGAAGAGGTCTGATGAAACAATGCCCTAAAAAAACTTCATTTTCGTTTAAATGAATTCCTGTTGTTGAAACGCAACCATTGTTATCGCAAAGAGTTCTGAGAAAAATTTGTACTTGCAATCTAACATGCCGTTTCCGGTTGAAGTGACTTGAGTCCTATGAACAGGAAAAACGTAAAGTATAGCATTCTATCTAGAATTGAATACTTTCGATCTACGATTGATACTAACTCTTGAATAACTTTTCCTAGAAAATACAAAAAATTACGAAAAGCACTGCCGTGAAGGCAGGAGCTTTTGAGCGCTCGTACATGCCACTGGTGCAAAGAAGGTTCCTTTAATGTTTTACGGTTATACCATGCTGTTTGAATCTTCTGTGATCTGAAGTTCAGGAGATGACGAATTCTTTCCGATGCTCTTCAAACACGGAGGAATAGATTTTTCAATTGTGACATATCACTGGTGCAAAGAAGGTTCCTTTAGTGTTTTACGGTTATACCGTGCTGCTTGAATCTTCTGTGATCTGAAGTTCAGGAAAAGACGAATTCTTTTCGATGCTCTTCAAACACGGACGAATAGATTTTTTAATTGTGACATATCATTGGTGCAAAGAGGGTTCCTTTAATGTTTTAAGGTTATACCGTACTGTTTGAATCTTCTGTGATCTGAAGTTCAGGAGATGACGAATTCTTTTCGATGCTCTTTATGTGAAATGTGTTGATGAATTATGTTCGATGATCCATATACTAAAATTATTTTCTCGAAACCACAGAACAGTTAAGACAAAACTATCTAAAACGAGAGGCCGAAGGCCTCGAGCAATTTTGAAATTGCAATAAAAGAAAGAGACCGGGGGCGCGTAGCGCCCCCGCGTTTTTGATAGGAAGAAACGGGCTTTCCTAAGGTACTCGAAAAGTTGCCTATTTCGAATTCCAAACGAACGAAAATAACGTTCGGAAAAGGTCAAAAACTCGAAAAGATGCCAAAAATTGCCGCCGATCTTTTCATAAGGATATTAAACCGCAACATCTCGGGCTCCGCCAAGGATCGAATTTCCAGCTCAAAGGACGTAAGGTCTCAATAAACTATGTGACGTCCTCCAACTATCCTCAGTTTTCACAAGAACTCGATTTGAAAAAAGTCGATTTCTGACACCTCGAGAAACCCGAATTAATTTACGTGGAGCATAGATATTACGTGACGTTTACCCCGTATTTCGTGGATAAAGCCCCGCCCCCTTCGATTGACATTATAGGACAGGACCGTTCTTGGCCCTTCTGGCAATAAACAAAATTATTATTTTTTTTTTTTCTTCACCGAACTATTCGAAAATGTGAATCTACCCGAAAAGGTGAATCTATCGGAAAAGTCGAATCTACCTATTATGTGGATCTCCCGGCTTACTAGTTGATCATAATGTGAATCCGACCAGCTTCTATGATCATAGAAGGATTACAGAAAATTGAAAAGTCATTAATAGGACAGGTTCGTGAATATTCGAATTATTCGTGAAATAAGTTTGAATTTGAGTGTGCTGACGAGAGGAAGAATTTTGTGAATAATTCTGATGTGATGTTGGTTGAAATATGTGACGGACGTAAAAATTCACGACAGAGGCAGGTGGAAGATTGGCTAACTGCAATATCACTCAATTCCACTGGCTTCCCAATGTTTCAGAAATGAATTTGTTTCAACATTCGCACAGGGTTACTTGATGGATGTATGAAATTCATGAATACAGATTTGGGTTGGAAATCTGCATATTATATTCGAACTGATATTTGGTCCAGAATATCGTGAGTAAAAGTACCAGCAATTCGATGAAACTGACCTTGGTTCGCCTCGAAACTTCTTCAATTAATTTTCTCACGATGAGAGATGAGAGATCTCAGTTTTTCATTCAGGAGAATATAATTCGATAATTCCCACACGGGTTTTCATCATAAAGCAGGCCAAACGAAAGCTCCTTATTACTTGAAAGTTGTTTAGTTATATTTCCCCGAGTTCATCAAGAGGATTGGGAAAATTTGTTTCGAAGTTGGCAACTAACCTCCAACATCGTTCCGATCTTTCAGGTGTTTTCGCACCACTTCAGAGATCAGGGTGAAAAATGGAATTGGTGAGGAGAAATGACAGGTGAGTTTTTTAAATTTATCATTACTTTCAAGTATTAACGAATAGCAATTTGAAAGATGAAGATTAGTTATTTATCAAACTTGTATCAAACAGTCGGAAATTGAGGTTATGAGCGTGACATTTTTGACATTTCTGTCACACAGTAGATCTAATGTATCTCATCTGTCATATTTGGGCGATGTTGCCATATCTAAGTTACCCTTGGGGGGGTTTTGTAGGGACTTGTGCAAATGGTAGTGAGTTTTGCATAAATTCAGCTTTTTTGGAAATTTCTGGATATTTATCCAACACTGAAAATGTTTTCTGAAATTATATATTTCAAATAGGTCCGGTTCTCAAGAAACGGCTCGTTGACACCCTGTATAATCCCCCCAACTACTAAAATACCTCGAAATCATATAACCATAAAAATTTCAGTTGAAATTCGGAATAATTCAGAAAATTTTGCGATATCTACATTTCATTCCGATCATTATGAAAGCTCGAGCTAAGATCCAGACAATTTAAAAATGAGTTAGTGTCTTGAAATCGTGCCAGGTACTCCATTTCATCCTTATAATTCACTTTGGTGGATTCAAATGGACGCTTATACGACGGAGCTATCTCAAGAGAACCTTCGTCCATAAAAATTCGGATAAACAGAATCCTTTTTTTGGCCCTAACGGAGATGGCATTATCATAGTGTGTCTTCGAGTGATTTTCAGATTCAATTATAACGGTTCGTCGCCGGATGCAGCGATGAAGAAAGATTTAATTAGAGGAAACTGTTTAATTAGCTTGACCAACACCTTAGGTCTCAATTAGCAGTTTGTTAGTCGAGAGATGCTTCACAAAGATATCTTCCATTTCCAATTCGAATAAAGATTGCGATTTCCAATTTGGATTCAAAGTTTTTCATAGTTCACTCGATGTGAAAAATTTTATAGTTCATTAAATTGGAATAGTTTTGAGAATTGATGCAAACTTGTCCAAACATTTTTTTTGTCCATCGAATTTAGAAATTTAATTATAAATTATTCTTTGAGTTTGAAAAGTCCCATTCTATCCTATGTTTAAAGCTTTCTTTTCTCCAAAACTATAACAGCTATGAAATTCCGAAGAAAAATCATTGAATGATCCATGAAATTTGAAGGCTAAAATTCGAGGGATCAAATTTAAAAAAATTCAACAAAGAACTAAGTTGTGCTAACACAACAAGAAATATAACTCAAAACACTTTTCAATCGTTCACTGGAGGTGAAGAATTTTGTAGTTCTTTAAATTGGAATAATTTTGAAAATTCGAGTTAAACAAAAAACTTTTTTGTCCATCGAATTCAGATGTTTAATTATGAATTATTCTTTGAGTTTGAAAAGTCCCATTCTGTACTACGTTAAAAGCTTTCTTTTCTCCAAAACTATAACAGCTATGAAATTCCGAAGAAAAATCATTGAATGATCCATGAAATTTGAAGGCTAAAATTCGAGGGATCAAATTTAAAAAAAATCAACAAAGAACCAAGTTGTGCCAATACAATGAGAATTATAAGTTTAAACACCTTTCAATCGTTTACACGAGGTGAAGAATTTTGTAGTTCATTAAATTGGAATAAATTCGAAAATTCAAGCAAATCTGTACGAAAAACTTTTTTGTCCATCGAATTCAGATGTTTAATTATAAATAATTCTTTGAGTTTGAAAAGTCCCATTCTGTACTACGTTAAAAGCTTTCTTTTCTCCAAAACTATAACAGCTATGAAATTCCGAAGAAAAATCATTGAATGATCCATGAAATTTGAAGGCTAAAATTCGAGGGATCAAATTTAAAAAAATTCAACAAAGAACCAAGTTGTGCCAATACAATGAGAATTATAAGTTTAAACACCTTTCAATCGTTTACACGAGGTGAAGAATTTTGTAGTTCATTAAATTGGAATAATTTCGAAAAGTCAAGCAAATCTGTACGAAAAACTTTTTTGTCCATCGAATTCAGATGTTTAATTATAAATAATTCTTTGAGTTTGAAAAGTCCCATTCTGTACTACGTTAAAAGCTTTCTTTTCTCCAAAACTATAACAGCTATGAAATTCCGAAGAAAAATCATTGAATGATCCATGAAATTTGAAGGCTAAAATTCGAGGCATCAAATTTAAAAAAATTCAACAAAGAACCAAGTTGTGCCAATACAATGAGAATTATAAGTTTAAACACCTTTCAATCGTTTACACGAGGTGAAGAATTTTGTAGTTCATTAAATTGGAATAATTTCGAAAATTCAAGCAAATTTGTACGAAAAACTTTTTTGTCCATCGAATTCAGATGTTTAATTATAAATAATTCTTTGAGTTTGAAAAGTCCCATTCTGTACTACGTTAAAAGCTTTCTTTTCTCCAAAACTATAACAGCTATGAAATTCCGAAGAAAAATCATTGAATGATCCATGAAATTTGAAGGCTAAAATTCGAGGCATCAAATTTAAAAAAATTCAACAAAGAACCAAGTTGTGCCAATACAATGAGAATTATAAGTTTAAACACCTTTCAATCGTTTACACGAGGTGAAGAATTTTGTAGTTCATTAAATTGGAATAATTTCGAAAATTCAAGCAAATTTGTACGAAAAACTTTTTTGTCCTTCGAATTCAGATGTTTAATTATAAATAATTCTTTGAGTTTGAAAAGTCCCATTCTGTACTACGTTAAAAGCTTTCTTTTCTCAAAAACTATAACAGCTATGAAATTCCGAAGAAAAATCATTGAATGATCCATGAAATTTGAAGGCTAAAATTCGAGGGATCATATTCAAAAAAATTCAACAAAGAACTAAGTTGTGCGAACACAACAAGAAATATAACTCAAAACACTTTTCAATCGTTTATTGGAGGCGAAGAAATTTGTAGTTAATTAAATTGCAATAATTTTGAAAATTCGAGTTAAACAAAAAACTTTTTTGTCCATCGAATTCAGATGTTTAATTATAAATTATTCTTTGAGTTTGAAAAGTCCCATTCTGTACTACGTTAAAAGCTTTCTTTTCTCCAAAACTATAACAGCTATGAAATTCCGAAGAAAAATCATTGAATGATCCATGAAATTTGAAGGCTAAAATTCGAGGGATCAAATTTAAAAAAATTCAACAAAGAACTAAGTTGTGCGAACACAACAAGAAATATAACTCAAAACACTTTTCAATCGTTCACTGGAGGTGAAGAATTTTGTAGTTCTTTAAATTGGAATAATTTTGAAAATTCAAGGAAATCTGAACAAAAAACTTTTTTGTCCATCGAATTTAGATGTTTCAATATAAATTATTCTTTGAGTTTGAAAAGTCCCATTCTATCCTACGTTAAAAGCTTTATTTCTCCAAAACTATAACTGCTATGAAATTCCGAAGAAAAAATCATTGAATGATTCATGAAATTTGAAGGCTCAAATTCGAGGGATGAAATTTGAAAAAAATTCAACAAAGAACCAAGTTGTGATAATACAACAAGAAATATAACTCAAAACACTTTTCAATCGTTTATTGGAGGCGAAGAAATTTGTAGTTAATTAAATTGCAATAATTTTGAAAATTCGAGTTGAACAAAAAACTTTTTTGTCCATCGAATTCAGATGTTTAATTATAAATTATTCTTTGAGTTTGAAAAGTCCCATTCTGTACTACGTTAAGAGCTTTCTTTTCTCCAAAACTATAACAGCTATGAAATTCCGAAGAAAAATCATTGAATGATCCATGAAATTTTAAGGCTAAAATTCGAGGGATGAAATTTGAAAAAAATTCAACAAATAACCAAGTTGTGATAATACAACAAGAAATATAACTCAAAACACTTTTCAATCGTTCACTGGAGGTGAAGAATTTTGTAGTTCTTTAAATTGGAATAATTTTGAAAATTCAAGGAAATCTGAACAAAAAACTTTTTTGTCCATCGAATTTAGATGTTTCAATATAAATTATTCTTTGAGTTTGAAAAGTCCCATTCTATCCTACGTTAAAAGCTTTATTTCTCCAAAACTATAACTGCTATGAAATTCCGAAGAAAAATCATTGAATGATTCATGAAATTTGAAGGCTCAAATTCGAGGGATGAAATTTGAAAAAATTTAACAAAGAACCAAGTTGTGATAATACAACAAGAAATATAACTCAAAACACTTTTCAATCGTTTATTGGAGGCGAAGAAATTTGTAGTTAATTAAATTGCAATAATTTTGAAAATTCGAGTTAAACAAAAAACTTTTTTGTCCATCGAATTCAGATGTTTAATTATAAATAATTCTTTGAGTTTGAAAAGTCCCATTCTGTACTACGTTAAAACCTTTCTTTTCTCCAAAACTATAACAACTATGAAATTCCGAAGAAAAATTATTGAATGATCCATGAAATTTGAAGGCTAAAATTCGAGGGATCAAATTTAAAAAAATTCAACAAAGAACTAAGTTGTGCTAACACAACAAGAAATATAACTCAAAACACTTTTCAATCGTTCACTGGAGGTGAAGAATTTTGTAGTTCTTTAAATTGGAATAATTTTGAAAATTCAAGGAAATCTGAACAAAAAACTTTTTTGTCCATCGAATTTAGATGTTTCAATATAAATTATTCTTTGAGTTTGAAAAGTCCCATTCTATCCTACGTTAAAAGCTTTATTTCTCCAAAACTATAACTGCTATGAAATTCCGAAGAAAAATCATTGAATGATTCATGAAATTTGAAAAAATTCAACAAAGAACCAAGTTGTGATAATACAACAAGAAATATAACTCAAAACACTTTTCAATCGTTTATTGGAGGCGAAGAAATTTGTAGTTAATTAACTTGCAATAATTTCGAAAATTCGAGTTAAACAAAAAACTTTTTTGTCCATCGAATTCAGATGTTTAATTATAAATAATTCTTTGAGTTTGAAAAGTCCCATTCTGTACTACGTTAAAAGCTTTCTTTTCTCCAAAACTATAACAGCTATGAAATTCCGAAGAAAAATTATTGAATGATCCATGAAATTTGAAGGCTAAAATTCGAGGCATCAAATTAAAAAAATTCCAATACAATAAAAAGTATAACTTGAAACACCTTCGGCGTAAATTTCAATCGTTCGCAAAAACCGCCGATCGAACGACCCAATAAAAAAGTTCCCGACCCACTGGTCCGGACTCACCTCGACTTCAAACTCCTGAAACTTTACAGACGACCTTTGTCCCGAACTCATAAAACCGAAAAAGGGGGGCGCGCTTCGAGGGGACACCGGAGAACTCAACGGGACATGGCGCGGGGCCCGATAACTGACAGAGGGTGCGACCGCATCACGGGGGTAGTTGGGTTTATATTAAATTGCCACTTCGACAACGCGAAACTGAAGAGTTGAGTTGAAGATAGCCGAGGCGAAATTTATCGGAGGAGTCGCGCGCGCACGCCGGGAAGAACGCGCGGGAACGTTCGAAGACCGAAGGTGTTGAGGATTTTTTACACCCCCTCCGGATCTCGCTTAATCCCAATTAGGGGCCGTTGAAATGACTCCGGGTGTCGGGGTTCGACTGTTCGTTCCGCGACGGGACGGAGGGTGGGTGGTTCATCCGGCGCAAAAGCGTGTCATTCTTTTCGCGAAACAAGAACGTGTCCCATTCTTAATTATCTACATGATAATATTACATCAACACCTTTCCTTGAATAAAATTGACTGGGATTCTATTTGTCTCTGCATAATATCAACAATTTTTTTTTTGCTTGAGTTGATTTTTTTTTTACTTCCTGTAGTAAAGCTTTGAAATTATTTTTTTTTTGTTTTTATTTTT
This sequence comes from Aphidecta obliterata, assembly GCA_963966015.1. NCBI lineage: Eukaryota > Metazoa > Arthropoda > Insecta > Coleoptera > Coccinellidae > Aphidecta > Aphidecta obliterata. Next base: position 43,175,470 of record OZ014429.1, on the reverse strand, counting down.
CTGTTTATTTCTTTCGCCAGCGTCACTTTGAAAAAACTGATCTTCGGCCTTTATTAGTATTTTTCTTCAATTTATTAAATTAGCATTAATGCAGTTTACTAATAAAAATAATATTTTTTATGATTGTGAAAATAATCAGATACATATATCATCAACAACTTTCCATAAATAAAATTGACTGGGATTCTATTTGTCTCTGCATAATATCAACAATTTTTTTTTTGCTTGAGTTGATTTTTTTTTTACTTCCTGTAGTAGAGCTTTGAAAATATTTTTTTTTTGTTTTTATTTTTCTGTTTATTTCTTTCGCCAGCGTCACTTTGAATAAACTGATCCTCGGCCTTTATTAGTATTTTTCTTCAATTTATTAAATTAGCATTAATGCAGTTTACTAATAAAAATAATATTTTTTATGATTGTGAAAATAATCAGATACATATATCATCAACAACTTTCCATAAATAAAATTGACTGGGATTCTATTTGTCTCTGCATAATATCAACAATTTTTTTTTTGCTTGAGTTGATTTTTTTTTTACTTCCTGTAGTAGAGCTTTGAAATTATTTTTTTTTTGTTTTTATTTTTCTGTTTATTTCTTTCGCCAGCGTCACTTTGAAAAAACTGATCCTCGGCCTTTATTAGTATTTTTCTTCAATTTATTAAATTAGCATTAATGCAGTTTACTAATAAAAATAATATTTTTTATGATTGTGAAAATAATCAGATACATATATCATCAACAACTTTCCATAAATAAAATTGACTGGGATTCTATTTGTCTCTGCATAATATCAACAATTTTGGCTGAGTTGATTTTTTTTTACTTCCTGTAGTGGAACTTTGAAATGATTTTTGTTTTGATTTTATTCTTCTGTTTATTTCGTCCATCCGGGTCACTTTGAATAAACTGAAACTCGACCTTTATTAGTATTCTTTTTCAATGTATTAATTTTGTGTAAGCATGAATGAAGTTTACTCATAAAAATAATATTTTTGAGGATTATAAAAATAATCGAATACGTGATGATATTCCATCAACAACTTAATGTTGTTAACTCCATAAATGAAATTGCCTGGGAATCTGTTTGTCTTTGCATAATATCAACAAGTTTTTTTTGGCTGAGTTTTTTTTACTTCTTCTAGTAGAGCTTTGAATTGATTTTTGTTTTCTTTTTATTTTTCTGTTTATTTCTTTTCCCAAGGTCACTTTGAATAAACTGATTCTCGGCCTTTATCAGTATTAGTGATGATTTTTTGTCGTATTTTTTTTTGCTATAATAGAGCTTTGAAATGATTTTCGTTTTATTTTTATTTTTCTATTCATTTCTTTCATCAGGATCCCTTGGAATGAACTGGGATTTTTTGGCTGTGATGATTTTTTGTCTTATTTTTTTCGCTCTTATAAAGCTTCGAAGTGATTTTTGTTTTCTTTTTATTTTTCTGTTTATTTCTCCCATCAGGATCTCTTGGAATTAACTGGGATTTTTTGGCTGTTATAATTTTTTTTCGTATTTTTCTTGCTGTAATAGAGCTTTGAAATGATTTTTGTTATCTTTTTATTTTTCTGTTCATTTCTTTCATCAGGATCTCTTGGAATGAACTGGGATTTTTTGGCTGTTATAATTTTTTATCGTGAGTTTTTTTGCTGTTATAGAGCTTTGAAATGATTTTTGTTATCTTTTTATTTTTTTATTCATTTCTTTCATCAGGGTCTCTTGGAATGAACTGGGATTTTTTAGCTGTGATGATTTGTTGTATTTTTTTGCTGTAATAGAGCTTTGAAATAATTTTTGTTAGCTTCTTATTTTTCTGTTTATTTCTTTCATCAGGGTCTCCAGGAATGAACTGGAATTTTCAGGCTGTGATGTTTTTTTGTCGTATTTTTTTTGCTGTAATAAAGCTTTGAAATGATTGTTGTTATCTCTTTATTTTTCTGTTTATTTCTTTCATCAGGGTCTCTTGGAACGAACTGGGATTTTTTGGATGTGATGATTTGTTGTCGTTTTTTTTTTGCTGTAATAGAGCTTTGAAATGATTTTTGTTATCTTTTTATTTTTCTGTTTATCTCTTTCTTCAGGGTCTCTTGGAATGAACTGGGATTTTTTGGCTGTGATGATTTGTTGTCGTTTTTTTTTTGCTGTAATAGAGCTTTGAAATGATTTTCGTTATCTTTTTATTTTTCTATTCATTTCTTTCATCAGGGTCTCTTGGAATGAACTGGGATTTTTTGGCTGTGATGATTTTTTGTCGTATTTTTTTTTGCTGTAATAGAGCTTTAAAGTGATTTTTGTTTTCTTTTAAGTTTTCTGTTTATTTCTTTCATCACGAACTCTTGAAATTAACTGCGATTTTTTGACTGTGATGATTTTTTGTCGCATTTTTTTTTGCTTTAACAAAGCTTTGAAATAATTTTTGTTTTCTGTTTATTTTTTTCATCAAGGTCTCTTGGAATGAACTGATCCTCGCCCTTTGTTAATATTCATTTTCAATGTTGTAATTTTTCTTAAGCATTAGTGAAGTTTAATAACAATAATAATATTTCAGAGGGTTATAAAAATAATCGATAATAAAAAATCAACAAACGCATACGGAGTTGTATTCGTCAAAAACCCTCGCGAGAATTATTTCTTTCAAATTGCGAGACTCTGGAGGAGATCGTATTATAATTGGTGTTGCCCTTATAAAAGTGAGGTACGACGAATTGAGATGGTCCCATGAAACCCGAAACACCTCCAGGAGATGAATACCTGAATAATTTCGAAGAATATAATGGGAAGTTGCTACAACGACTGCGCCTAAATAAAGAATGTATGGGAAGGTTACATTATTACCGAGTTGCCTACACGCGATTAATTCCGCGAAAAATCGGTTACCGAAACTCCTTTTCCTATCCCCCTTAAATCCACGAAAATCTGGGATGCGGAAAAATAATATGCGAAGGGCTCGGAATAGATTGAGTAAAAAACCACCCCGAAAAAGGCATAGATACGTGTTGTTTTCCAATCGTAGAAAAAAATCCGCATAATTGTTCGGGAGTTATCAAAATTTTATTTCATGAACTTGAGGTAACGGAGCTCCGTAAGAATAATAAATATTTATGCGAAAATTTTTTTCAAGTAATAAATTTTTTCCTAATTTCTACCCCTGGAAATTATATACGTATTGACTTATAATTTCAATATCAATTTGTTGAAAAATTATCGATTAGGTAGAATTACCAAATGCATAATTCAAAATAAAATCCATTTGAACCAATTACATGTCAATTGCCTTTGAAAATCTACAAGTTGATATTTTTTCAGTACCAATGTCCCATTTTTCACGTCCTGATTTTTTTTGTGGTGCGCCAATGGCAGTTGAAAAAAAAAGAAAAACTCCTCATTTTATTTGAAAATATTTGGTTTTCTAGAATTTTTTTGTATATCCTACCGTTTTCGAGGAAAAAATGTGAGATCTCCGAATCGTCAGGAAAATTAAAATACTCAAAAAGTAGGGTCTGGTATATTAGAAAAAATTCAAAAATGAATAATGAAACCATGAATTCATCTAAAAATGCAAGTTCCTACTGAATTTCCATCAATTAAATGTCAATTGCTCGTGAAAATCTGCAAGGTGATATTTTTTCAAGAATAATGCCCCAGTTTTTCCATCCAGAATTTTTTTGTGATGCGCCGATGGCAGTTGAGAAAATATAGAAAGGAATCCTTGTTTTATTTGAAAATATTTTGATTTCCTTGAAATTTGTTTGTATATCCTAGCGTTTCTGAGGAAAGAATATGAAACATTCCTCTGCGAATCGTGAGGAAAATTTAAATAACCAAAAAAATTCAGTAAGGTCTGGTATATTTGAAAAAATTCAAAAATGAATAATGACACCATAAATTCATCTAAAAATGCAAGTTCCTACAGAATTTCCATCAATTAAATGTCAATTGCTCATGAAAATCTGCAAGGTGATATTTTTTCAAGAATAATGCCCCATTTTTCCTGTCCAGAATTTTTTTGTGATGCGCCAATGGCAGTTGAGAAAATGTAGAAAGAAATCCTTGTTTTATTTGAAAATTTTTTGGTTGCTTTGAATTTTTTGGTATATCCTAGCGTTTCCGAGAAAAGAATGTAAAACATTCCTCTCTGAATCGTCAGGAAAATTAAAATAAGCAAAAAAATTCAGTATGGTCTGGTATATTTGAAAAAATTCAAAAATGAGTAATGAAACCATAAATTCATCTAAAAATGCAAGTTCCTACTGAATTTCCATTAATTAAATGTCAATTGCTCATGAAAATCTGCAAGGTGATATTTTTTCAAGAATAATGCCCCATTTTTCCTATCCAGAATTTTTTTGTGATGCGCCAATGGCAGTTGAGAAAATGTAGAAAAAAATCCTTGTTTTATTTGAAAATATTTTGGTTTCCTTGAATTTTTTTGTAAATCCTAGCGTTTCCGAGGAAAGAATGTAAAACATTCCTCTCTGAATCGTCAGGAAAATTAAAATAATCAAAAAATTCAGTAGGGTCTGGTATATTTGAGAAAATTCAAAAATGAATAATGAAACCATGAATTCATCAAAAAATGCAAGTTCCTACTGAATTTCCATTAATTAAATGTCAATTGCTCATGAAAATCTGCAAGGTGATATTTTTTCAAGAATAATGCCCCATTTTTCCTATCCAGAATTTTTTTGTGATGCGCCAATGGCAGTTGAGAAAATGTAGAAAGAAATCCTTGTTTCATTTGAAAATATTTTGGTTTCCTTGAATTTTTTTGTATATCCTAGCGTTTACGAGGAAAGAATGTAAAACATTCCTCTCTGAATCGTCAGGAAAATTAAGATAATCAAAAATATTCAGTAGGGTCTGGTATATTTGAAAAAATCCAGAAATGAATAATGAAACCATGAATTCATCTAAAAATGCAAGTTCCTACTGAATTTCCACCAATTAAATGGCAATTGCTCGTGAAAATCAGCAAGTTGTTATTTTTCAAGAATAATGCCCCATTTTTTCTATCCAGAATTTTTTTGTGATGCGCCAATGGCAGTTGAGAAAATGTAGAAAGAAATCCTTGTTTCATTTGAAAATATTCTGGTTTCCTTGAATTTTTTTGTATATCCTAGCGTTTCCTAGGAAAGAATGTAAAACATTACTTTCTGAATCGTCAGGAAAATTAAAATAATCAAAAAAATTCAGTAGGGTCTGGTATATTTGAAAAAATTCAAAAATGAATAATGAAACCATAAATTCATCTAAAAATGCAAGTTCCTACTGAATTTCCATCAATTAAATGGCAATTGCTCGTGAAAATCTGCTAGGTGATATTTTTTCAAGAATAATGCCCCATTTTTCCTATCCAGAATTTTTTTGTGATGCGCCAATGGCAGTTGAGAAAATGTAGAAAGAAATCCTTGTTTTATTTGAGAATATTTTGGTTTTCTTGAATTTTTTTGTATATCCTAGCGTTCCCTAGAAAAGAATATAAAACATTCCTCTGTGAATCGTCAGGAAAATTAAAATAATCAAAAAAATTCAGTAGGGTCTGGTATATTTGAAAAAATTCAAAAATGAATAATGAAACCATAAATTCATCTAAAAATGCAAGTTCCTACTGAATTTCCATCAATTAAATGTCAATTGCTCATAAAAATCTGCAAGGTGATATTTTTTCAAGAATAATGCCCCATTTTTCCTATCCAGAATTTTTTTGTGATGCGCCAATGGCAGTTGAGAAAATGTAGAAAGAAATCCTTGTGTTATTTGAAAATATTTTGGTTTTCTTGAATTTTTTTGTATATCCTACCGTTTCCTAGAAAAGAATATAAAACATTCCTCTGTGAATCGTCAGGAAAATTAAAATAATCAAAAAAATTCAGTAGGGTCTGGTATATTTGAAAAAATTCAAAAATGAATAATGAAACCATAAATTCATCTAAAAATGCAAGTTCCTACTGAATTTCCATCAATTAAATGTCAATTGCTCATAAAAATCTGCAAGGTGATATTTTTTCAAGAATAATGCCCCATTTTTCCTATCCAGAATTTTTTTGTGATGCGCCAATGGCAGTTGAGAAAATGTAGGAAGAAATCCTTGTGTTATTTGAAAATATTTTGGTTTTCTTGAATTTTTTTGTATATCCTACCGTTTCCTAGAAAAGAATATAAAACATTCCTCTGTGAATCGTCAGGAAAATTAAAATAATCAAAAAAATTCAGTAGGGTCTGGTATATTTGAAAAAATTCAAAAATGAATAATGAAACCATAAATTCATCTAAAAATGCAAGTTCCTACTGAATTTCCATCAATTAAATGTCAATTGCTCATGAAAATCTGCAAGGTGATATTTTTTCAAGAATAATGCCCCATTTTTCCTATCCAGAATTTTTTTGTGATGCGCCAATGGCAGTTGAGAAAATGTAGAAAGAAATCCTTGTGTTATTTGAAAATATTTTGGTTTTCTTGAATTTTTTTGTATATCCTACCGTTTCCTAGAAAAGAATATAAAACATTCCTCTGTGAATCGTCAGGAAAATTAAAATAATCAAAAAAATTCAGTAGGGTCTGGTATATTTGAAAAAATTCAAAAATGAATAATGAAACCATGAATTCATCTAAAAATGCAAGTTCCTACTGAATTTCCATCAATTAAATGTCAATTGCTCATGAAAATCTGCAAGGTGATATTTTTTCAAGAATAATGCCCCATTTTTCCTATCCAGAATTTTTTTGTGATGCGCCAATGGTAGTTGAGAAAATGTAGAAACAAATCCTTGTTTTATTTGAAAATTTTTTGGTTTTCTTGAATTTTTTCGTATATCCTACCGTTTTCGAGAAAAAAATTTAAAACATTCCTCTCTGAATCATCAGGAAAAATAAAATACTCAAAGAAGTTCATTAGGGTCTAGTAAGTATATTTGAAAAAAATTAAAAATGAATAAAATTAAACGAACCATGAATTCATCCAAAAATGCCAAATCTTATAGAATTTGTATCAATTACATGTCAATTGACGGTGAAAATCTACAAGATGGAATTTTTTACAGGAGCAATATCCCATTTTTCCCTCCAGAACTTTTTTGTGATGCGCCACTGGTAGTTCGGAAAATATGGGAAAAGATTCACTCGAAAAATTTTTAGTTTATGATAACGTTTTCGAGAAAAAAAAAAAGTTGAACACGACTTAGTCGTCTGGAAAATCAAAATACTCAAAAAAATTCAGAAGGCTCTGGAATATTCGGAAAAATTTAAAAATAAAGGCCAGAGAATACTAGATTTTTCTAAAAATTTTGACTTTCCTGACGATTTGTTCAAAACTTTTTTTCTTGAACATAGTAATAGATAAGAAAAAAGTTCTAAATTGAAACAAAAACTCTTCCTCATTTTTTTTTTAACTATCAGTAGCGCAACAAAAAAAAGTTTGGGGTCATAAATATCTCAAAATTCAAGTTATCCTCCCTTCCAAATCGAAAGTACGGCAACAGTGCCCGCAGAATCTCCCCATCTAGCGATTTATGTGTTTTTAGGTCTAGGTTAGCTGGAAGATTGTCCCCCTCGAAAGGGAAGACTCCAGTTAAGCGAAGGGCCCTCGAAACGCCGCACATCAGCGTTATTCCCGTTCTGAATTATTCATTTCGCCATTGAACTTTCATTGTGTACTATCGATTAATTTTATTAACACCAGCAAACTGGCACGGTACGTTTCTGTGTCATCCGAGAGTATGAAGTGGACGCCGGACCATTAGAGATATGTCCTCATTAATTCCGATCGTGCCATAATTGTAGTTCGCTTATTTCGTGGTTTTTCCGATAGTTCGATATCTAAGTCCGAGAGACATGATCTTGCTATTTCGAGATAAGCTTCGAGGCTGAATCGAGAATCGGGCAACAAATTACAGGATGGCCAAACGACACGGTTCTGCTTCGACGTTTCGTTCCTTAACTACCCGAAATTTAAATTCAATGCGCACTTTTCCATCCACGTTGAAAGTTGGAATCGGAGGAATGCGACAGCTTCGGAATAAAAGGAAACTAGATAAATAAATATGCATCCAGTGTAGCTTGTTTTCCCCATACATGTAATTTGTTCGGTCTGATATTTGGTTTGGTTCCTGCATCTCGAACGTGATTGCGGGATGGATTCCGAATCCCTCATTCACCTGATACGGGCCTGCCCGAAACTGAATCCATCTCCTGAAATAATTGATGTGGAAATGTCTATTCATTTCGTAGACGATCCACGTGGATATGTTGTTGAAGAGTAATTATAGTTCCGAAACATTTACTGTTTTCAATTAGAATAATGCTCGAAGGTTACTGTCCCATTCACATTGTTAACGAGATTTTCATTGAGGGAATTAAAACTGGACGTAATTTAGTATTTCCTAAAAATACGAACACTGATCGGAGAACTGTCACCAGGGCAGCTTCTTTGATCAGGAAAAACTCCGAAACACCCTGGGGTTTTTGTATTTGAAAAAAATCTAAAAAGGGACTATATAATGTCCCATCTTTTCCGCCCAGATTCTTTTTGTGATGCGCCAATGGCAGTTGAGAAAATACAAAAAAAAATCCATGATTTATTTGAAAATCTTTTGGTTTCCTTGAATTTTTTGTATATCTACCGTTTCCGAGAAAAAAATTCAAATTATTCCTCTCTAAATCGTCAGGAAAATCAAAATACTCAGAAAAATTCCGTGGGTCAGGTATGTTTGGAAAAATTCAAAAATAAATAATGGAACTGTGAATTCATCTAAAAATTCCAGTTTCCACTGAATTTCCATCAATTAAATGTCAATGGTTCGTGAAAATCTACAAGGTGATATTTTTGAGTATTAATGTTCCTTTTTTTCGTCCATATATTTTTTGTGATGCGCCAATGGCAGTTAAAGACAAATGGGAAGAAATCCTTGTTTTATTTGAAAATTTTTTGGTTTCCTTGAATTTTTTGTATAGCTACCGTTTCCGAGAAAAAAATTCAAATTGAATTGAAATATCGAAAAAAATTCAGTAGGGTATGGTTTGTTTGAAAAAATTCAAAAATAAATAATGGAACTGTGAATTCATCTAAAAATTCCAGTTTTCACTGAATTTCCATCAATTAAATGTCAATTGTTCGTGAAAATCTACGAGGTGATATTTTTGAGTACTAATGTTCCTTTTTTCTGGTCCAGATATTTTTTGTGATGCGCCAATGGCAGTGGAAGACAAATGGGAAGGAATCCTTGTTTTATTTGTAAATTTTTTGGTTTCATTAATTTTTTTCGTATACCATATCGTTTCCGATAAAAAAAAATGTAAATAATTCCTCTCTGAATGATCAGGAGAATTAAAATACTCAAAAAAATTCAGCAGGGTCTGGTATGTCTGAAAAAATTCAAAAATAAATAATAGAACCGTGAATTCATCTAAAAATTCCAGTTTCCACTGAATTTCCATCAATTAAATGTCAATTGCTCGTGAGAATCTACAAGGTGATATTTTTAAGGATTAATGTTCCCTTTTTTCCCCCCCAGATTTTTTTTGTGATGCGCCAATGGCAGTTGAAGAAACATGGGAAGAAATCTTTGGTTTATTTGAAAATTTTTTGGTTTCCTTTAATTTTTTTTGTTTTTACCGTTTCCGAGTGAGAAATATGAAACATTCCTCTCTGAATCGTCAGGAAAATTAAAATACTCAAAGAAATTTAGTAGGGTCTAGTGTCTTTGAAAAAATTCAAAAATAAATAATGGAACTGTGAATTCATATAAAAATTCCAGTTTCCACTGAATTTCCATCAATTAAATGTCAAGTGTTCGTGAAAATCTACAAGGTGATATTTTAAAGGATTAATGTTCCTTTTTTTCCCCTCCAGATTTTTTTTGTGATGCGCCAATGGCAGTTGAAGAAACATGGGAAGAAATCTTTGGTTTATTTGAAAATTTTTTGGTTTCCTTTAATTTTTTTTGTTTTTACCGTTTCGGAGTGAGAAATATGAAACATTCCTCTATGAATCGTCAGGAAAATTAAAATACTCAAAGAAATTTAGTAGGGTCTAGTGTGTTTGAAAAAATTCAAAAATAAATAATGGAACTGTGAATTCATATAAAAATTCCAGTTTCCACTGAATTTCCATCAATTAAATGTCAAGTGTTCGTGAAAATCTACAAGGTGATATTTTAAAGGATTAATGTTCCTTTTTTTCCCCTCCAGATTTTTTTTGTGATGCGCCAATGGCAGTTGAAGAAACATGGGAAGAAATCTTTGGTTTATTTGAAAATTTTTTGGTTTCCTTTAATTTTTTTTGTTTTTACCGTTTCGGAGTGAGAAATATGAAACATTCCTCTATGAATCGTCAGGAAAATTAAAATACTCAAAGAAATTTAGTAGGGTCTAGTGTGTTTGAAAAAATTCAAAAATAAATAATGGAACTGTGAATTCATATAAAAATTCCAGTTTCCACTGAATTTCCATCAATTAAATGTCAATTGCTCGTGAGAATCTACAAGGTGATATTTTTAAGGATTAATGTTCCTTTTTTTCCCCTCCAGATTTTTCTGTGATGCGCCAATGGCAGTTGAAGAAACATAGGAAGAAATCTTTGGTTTATTTGAAAATTTGTTGGTTTCCTTTAATTTTTTTGTTTTTACCGTTTCCGAGTGAGAAATATGAAACATTCCTCTCTGAATCGTCAGGAAAATTAAGATACTCAAAAAAATTTAGTAGGGTCTGGTTTATTAGAAAAAAATTGGAAATGAATAATGAAACCATGAGTTCATCTAAAAATGCAAGTTCCTACTGAATTTCCATCAATTGAATGTTGGTTACACTTTTCTGGTCTGATAGAGTACAAGTACAAGGTATTGGCAACGCCGCATTCGGTCCGATGATCGACTCCGCAATGATCATTATTTGAGATCACATAAATTGATTAGTGTGAAATTTATTACTTCAAACAAAATAGACTTCGAAAAGATACTTTTTTCCCTAGGCTTTGAAGTTGAGTAAATATTTCATAAATCTTTGTTTGAAGATATATGCAAATCAGAAAAAGTCGCTGTGAATATCTTTTGATGATGAGAAGTTGTACAAATCATGAAAGACAAAATAATTTTTGATGGAGAGTATTTATTTTCTCTTAATGAGATCTTTCCTAAATTGTCTATCAAAAGATTTTTGGATGTGATTTTTTTTTGCAGAGGAAATTTAACCAACGATTCAGCCATCGGACCCTCGTCCCATGTCGCCAGTTTTCTCGAGTACACGGCTCGGACTTCTATAGAGACGAGATGAAAATTTAGGATAGGACCGAGTGTGCCATAAAATATGGAATACGTCTGAGCCTGTTCAGAATTTCATCGCTGAATTCTAGACTTCCCCCGATTCGCATACTCGAACCACTTAGCAGATATCACAGAATCGAATTAAATCAATCCCATCGTATCTGTATACATCGGAAAATTGTGCTGCCTCTCATCCATCGGAAATATTCTTGGCGAATTTCTCCGAGATATGAAATCCGATAAATTGAAAACCGGTCATGAATGACGATGTTCGGCGGTATATAATTCCCGGCCAATTCCGCATTTTCCGCACATACCGAATGCATTCGTCGTAGTTACTATATTCGAGGAATGGGAAAAACCGCAGATCCGAGAAGACGATTCAATATTCGCGATGAGAAAATTTGCAGTATGGGTTGTGAAGGTTACGGACAGATGGCGCACCGATTTTACCGACCGGAAAGACCGTACCCTTGATTTTGGTTTATTACTTCCGATAATTAACCTTTGAAATTGTCTTGAACAAAAGTTTCTAGACACCGTGAGAAAAGTTAAATCTCAAAATTGACAGTTCTGAAAATATCTCAAAGACATGACAGTACTACCAACATAAGGCACCAGAAGATCCTATCTCAGTTATATTTCAAAGCGATTCAGAGAGAAATGACATTTTTTTTCTAGGGAACGGTAAGAAATACGAAAAAATTTAAAGAAATCAAAAAATTTTAAAATAAAACAAGGATCTTTTTTTATATTTTTTAAATTGCCAATGGCGTAACATAAAAAAATTCTAGAGAGAAAAGGGGGATATAACTCCAGTAAAAAATATCACTCTGTAGATTTTAACGAGAAATTGACATGATGGAATTTCAGTAGGAACTGGCATTTTTAGATGAATTCATGGTTTCATTATTTATATCAAAAATTTTCCAAATATATCAAAGCCTACTCATTTTTTTAAGTATTTTGATTTTCCTGGCGATTCAGGGAGGAATGTTTTCCACTTTTTTTTCCTCGGAAACGGTAGGATAAACGGAAAAATTCAAAAAAATCAAAAATTTCTCAAATAACACAAGAATTTTTCTTATATTTTTTAAGTGCCATTGGCGCATCACACAAAATTGTGGACGGAAAAAATTGGGACATTGGTCCTGAAAAAATATCACCTTGTAGATTCTCACGAGCAATTGACATTTAATTGATGGAAATTCAGTGGAAACTGGAATTTTTAGATGAATTTATGGGAATATTTTAATTTTCCTGGCGATTCAGAGATGAATGTTTTGAATTTTTTTCTCGGAAACGGTAAAATATACAGAAAAATTTAAGGGAACCAAAATATGTTCAAATAAAACAAGGATTCCTTTTTATATTTTTTAAATTGCCATTGGCGCATCACAAAAAAATTCTGTACGGGAAAATTGGGACATTGGTCCTGAAAAAATATCACCTTGTAGATTCTCACGAGCAATTGACATTTAATTGATGGAAATTCAGAACGAACTGGCATTTTTAAACGAATTCATGGTTCCATTATTTATTTTTGAATTTTTTCAAATATACCAGAGCCTACTGAATATTTTGGAGTATTTTAATTTTATGGCGATTCAGAAAGGAATGAATTTTTTTTCTCGGGAACTTTAGGATATGAAAAAAATTCAAGAAAACCAAAGCATTTTTAAACAAAACAAGGATTCCTTTCCATATTTTTTCAATTGCCATTGGCGCATCACAAAAAAATTCTTGACGGGAAAATTGGGACATTGGTGCTGAAAAAATATCACCTTGTATATTCCCACGAGCAATTGACATTTAATTGATGGAAATTCAGTAAGAACTGGCATTTTTTAATGAATCCATGGTTCCATAATTTATTTTTGAATTTTTTCAAATATACCAGAGCCTACTGAATATTTTGGAGTATTTTAATTTTCTTGGCGATTCAGAGAGGAAGGATTCTTTTTTTCTCGGGAACGTAAGGATATGAAAAAAATTCAAGAAAACCAAAGCATTTTTAAATAAAACAAGGATTCCTTTTCATATTTTTTCAATTTCCATTGGCGCATCACAAAAAAATTCTGGACGGAAAAATTGGGACATTGGTCCTGAAAAAATATCACCTTGTTTATTCTCACGAGCAATTGACATTTAATTGATGGAAATTCAGTAAGAACTGGCATTTTTAAATGAATTCATGGTTCCATAATTTATTTTTCAATTTTTTCAAATATACCAGAGCCTACTGAATATTTTGGGGTATTTTAATTTTCTTGGCGATTCAAAGAGGAGGGATTTTTTTTTTCTCGGGAACGTAAGGATATGAAAAAAATTCAAGAAAACCAAAGCATTTTTGAATAAAACAAGGATTCCTCTTCATATTTTTTCAATTGCCATTGGCGCATCACAAAAAAATTCTGGACGGGAAAATTGGGACATTGGTCCTGAAAAAATATCACCTTGTATATTCTCACGAGCAATTGACATTTAATTGGTGGAAATTCAGTGAGAACTGGCATTTTAAATGAATCCATGGTTCCATAATTTATTTTTTAATTTTTTGAATGTACCACAGCCGAGACCAGAGCCTACTGAATTGTTTTTTGTATTTTGATTATCCTGGCGATTCAGAGAGGCATGTTTCACATTTTTTTTCTCGGAGACAGTGGGATATACGAAAAAATTTAACTCACCCAAAAAATTTTCAAATAAAACAAGGATTTTTTCTATATTTTTCGAACTGCCAGTAGCGCAACACAACAAAGTTCTAGAGGGAAAGGGGGACCTCAGAAAATAATATCACGCTATAGATTTTCACAGGCAATTAACATGTAATTGATGAAAATTAAGTAGAAACTAGCATTTTCAGATGAATTTAAGGTTCCATCATTTATTTTTGAATTTTTTCGAATATACCTATTGAATTTTTTCGAGTATTTTGATTTTCCTGGCGATTCAGAGAGAAATGTTTTACCAGTGGCGCTCCACTAAAAAGTTCGAGGGGTAAAAAGGATACATTGCTCCAGAAAAAATATCACCATGAAAATTTTCGAGGACAATATAAACCTTAAAGTGTAATATCCATGCCAAATTTCATCTGAATATTTCAAGAAATTAAGGTGGTATGACGAAACACTTTCAAATAATTCAAACTCAAAGACGGAAAATTAGCAGACCCATTTTTATGAGACTTTATTCTTGATATAATTCAAGTAATTACCTTTCTTTGTTAGTACCTCCAATTCAGGAATACCCTGCAGTCATTTGCAAGCTTATCGGAGGAGATCTTCGGTTCCAATGAAGTTTGAAAAAACTTATAATAAGAAACAGAGGATGTTCTACCCTGAAGCAATTCTAAAGATATGTCAACGTAGGAACCTTCTCCTTGATCATTTCCAACTATACGTTGAATTGTGACGAATTATGTTCTCCCCACATTTTGTATTCGAGCATCAATAAATATCTGTTGAATTATTCATCAGGCATGGAAGAGTCACTAATTACTCATAACGACCCTGTATCCCCGCAATATTAATGATTTTTAGGCGCGATAACTTCGATGAATCCAACATAATTAATAGTCCTGATAATTTGGTCGACAAATTGATAACCCGGGTTGCGTCTGTCCCCACCCCCTGTTCCGAAAGGCGGTCGAAAACAACCCCTTGGACCGGGGCGATATAACGAGTTTTCGATGTCAAGCTTGATATCACTTTTTTTCCAGAAACGTGAAACTCAAAAATTCCTATAGATTTTAATCGAAGCATAATAAATACATGTGTAATTTGGGGCACACTCATGAGATCTTATACAAGAATTCGAATAATTCGAGCAATTAAGAGGCGCACTCGGCATCCGCGCAGCCGATCCACGGATTCCAAGTGTATTTGAAAAGTTTTGGATCGGCCCTTTCGATGTCGAATTCCTGCTCGATTTGCGGCTGCAGGTCCTTCCGATACTCCACCAGAGAGCGCTTCAGCCTCCTCACCACGCTCGGGAAGAACTTGGCCAGGTCGTTCTCCTCGCACGGATCGCTGGGTATGTCGTACAGACAGACGGGATTACCTGGTGAGAATCAAAAAATAGTTATTTATGTCATAAGGATCATAAAGACGATCATTATGGTACGAGTCGTGAATGTTATCGGGCGAGGCGTAGCCGAGTCCGATAACACGATGTGTGCCCTAATGATTGTTTATGATTCGTATTACATGCAAAATTTCATCTGTTGTCGTTTCTATTGAAACATTTTCGAAAAATTGAAAACTGTATTTTTGACATGTCACAATGACCATTATTTTTAAAGGAGTGTAGTTTCGAATAATAGTAGGTTAGTGAGCTGTGCTTGGTCATTTCCTGGACAACGTCAGGTTGTATAGGCAATATTTATTTATCTGCTTTCAAACAATTGGCACGTAGAATTGAATATAATTTGAATAAGAATGAGTGATTCTGAAACTGGTTGTTTGCCTTCTGATTTGGAAGAAATGACGCGAAATATCGTGGACTCCCGTTTGCCGGAAAAATCACGGAGTGTATATGAAATAGCGTTTAATCGGTACGATGAATGGTGTTCTACTAAGAAAATCAAGAATATCACTCATGAAAAAGTATTGTTGGCTTACTTTGAATGCTTTTCTAAAGAAAGAAAACCATCCTCTCTCGTCGTATTATTCGATGAATTTATTAAAATAAAATGACCTATGATTCACTGAAAACAAACTCTGAAGTCCATTTCGGAATATTGAATTTTCTAAATATATTCAATATAATTCGGTGATTCTATATTTTGAAGTTTATAGAAATACATAAAATGACATATGTCATACCAACAATGAAGGCCATTTTGGTACACACAAAAAAAAAATTAATTTTCTTGATATACATATTCAATATAATTCGGTGATTCCATCTTTTGAAGTTTAAAAAAATTAAATAACATATGTTTTACTAAAAATGAACACTGAAGGCTATTTTGGTACACAGAAAAAAAATTGAATTTCCTTGATATATTCAATATAATTCGGTGATTCCACGTTTCGAAGTTTATAGAAATACGTCAAATGACATATGTAATACTAACAATGAAGGCCGTTTTGGTATACAGAAAACAATTGGGTTTTCTTGATATGTTTGATATAATTCGGTGATTCCATCTTTTGAAATTTATAAAATAAAATGATATATGTTTTACTGAAAATGAACACTAAAGGCTATTTTGGTACACAGAAAAAAAAATTGAATTTTCTTGATATATTCAATATAATTCGGTGATTATAAGTTTTGAAGTTCATAGAAATACATAAAATGACATATTTCATACTAACAATGAAGTCCATTTTGGTACACAAAAAAAAATCAATTTTCTTGATATATTCAATATAATTCGGTTATTCCATCTTTTTAAGTTTAAAAAAATTGAATAACATACGTTTTACTAAAAATGAACACTGAAGGCTATTTTGGTACACAGAAAAAAAATTGAATTTTCTTGATATATTCAATATAATTCGGTGATTCCACGTTTCGAAGTTTATAGAAATACTTCAAATGACATATTATGTCATACTAACAATGAAGGCCGTTTTGGTATACAGAAAACAATTGAGTTTTATTGATATGTTTGATATAGTTCGGTGATTCCATCTTTTGAAATTTATGAAATAAAATGACATATGTTTTACTAAAAATGAACACTGAAGGCCATTTTGGTACACAGAAAAAAATCGAATTTTCTTATCTGCTGTCAAACAATTGTCACGTAGAATTGAATATAATTTGAATAATAATAGGTGATTCTGGAACTGGTAGTTTGCCTTCTGATTTGGAAGGAATGACGCGAAATATCGTGGTACTCCCGTTTGCCGGAAAAATCACGGAGTGTATATGAAATAGCGTTTAATCGATACGAAGAATGGTGTTCTACTAAGAAAATCAAGAATATCACTCATGAAAAAGTATTGTTGACTTACTTTGAATGCTTAGGGAAGAAAACCATCTTCTCTCTGGTTGTATGATTCAATGATAAGAAGTATTTTATTAACGTCGATATTAGCAAGTACCTAAAGCTGGTTGCATTACTAAAACGTAACCCAGAAGGTTACAGTGCTAAAAAATTCAAAATTTTCACTAAACAAGATGACACAAAGGTTTCAACGGAAGCATCAGATGATAGATATTTATTTCAAAAAGTTGCTATGATAATTGGACTAAGAAGAGCATGCAGAAGAGAGGAGCTGACAAATATGCTTGTTGAAAATATGATAGAAGAAGGATCCGTTTTTAGAATAATTTTACCGAACACAAAAACAAAGGTAATGCGAGAAACATCGGGAATATCCCAGGATTGAATATGGTAGAACTTGTCAAACAATATTTGAAAAAACGACCTTGCAACACAAAACATCGACGTTTTTTTGTCACTTATAAAAATGAGAAATGCACGAAACAACCCAGCCGACAGATGGCGTGAGTAGAGAAATATTCTCTGACCGTCATCGCGTTCGGTTGTTTGGGTAGCTGTTTGCCACATCGAGTTTATCCCGAGCTGAGCAGTTCTGACGAGCCGTAAAACGGCGAAACCGGTCTGCAGATGCAAATGATAAATTTCTATGTTCCATGGGGTTACGTGTATCGATTTGTTGGCTTGCTTTATTAGTCTATCTAATACATATCTTCTTGTTTCATTTTGTGATTCGAAAATGTACTTACCCGACGGGTCGCACGGGTTCTTCTCGCCGTTCGGCGCGCATTTAACAGTGGCCCTGTTTCTGATTCTCGCGTACTCGTCGATCTCGAGGGGGGCGTAGGAGGCCTTCCTGACGCTCCGGCCCGCGGGACTGTCGAACACGGCGGCGACGTCGTAGTCCGGGTCCTGGAGGTTCTCCAGCACGGGCTCGCCGAGGTAGCCGTTGTAGGAGCCGTTGTTGCTGCTTCC
Source organism: Aphidecta obliterata (assembly GCA_963966015.1). NCBI lineage: Eukaryota > Metazoa > Arthropoda > Insecta > Coleoptera > Coccinellidae > Aphidecta > Aphidecta obliterata. The sequence goes on along the minus strand of OZ014429.1, from coordinate 43,157,283 downwards.
TGGAAAAAAAGTTACACTGAAATATGAGATTTTCTGGAGTATATTCCAACGTATTGAATAAGGGTGGAAAAAAATCTCCTCCAAGTATGGATACTCGGCGAGATTTGAAGCGTTAATTCCGTTAATCATCTCGTATCTGCGGAAAGCGTATTTTTCACGTCCGTTATGAGGCTGGATCAAAGATTGATTGATGGCGGCGTTTCGCTGAGTAAAAGGGCAATTTTTCAATCTGTTCGGATGGTATTCTCGGGGGTTTATTTACTCAGTCTTGGAAATGCGAGTTGGGAATTATTGATGTGCGAATTCTTAGCGTTGATTTTTGCCCTAATTTGAGATTAAACAAGTGCTGAAATTTATTTTGATTGGTAAATAAGGGTTATTTTTACGGTATCTAAAAAAAACCAATGGGATGGTTTGCGCGCTTGTTTTCATAAGCAATATTGTTACATTTTTTCCAAATTTCGTAAGAATCTAGAATATTTTTCGAAAAATTCTTCCTTAAAAATTCAGTGTGTCAGAAACCCTTCGCCATATCCTGCTGAGATTTATTGTCTTTATATTCTTCAAATACATTCCATGTTTCGAAGTTTATAAAAATCCGTAATTTTGTGATTCCATCTTTGAATTTATATAAATTTATGGAAATAAAATGACCTATAATTCACTGAAAACAAACACTGAAGGCCATTTTGGTACATAGAAAAAAAATTGAATTTTCTCGATATATTCAATATAATTCGGTGATTCCATGTTTTGAAGTTTATGGAAATACCTCAAATAACATATGTCATACTAACAATGAAGGCCGTTTTGGTATAAATAAAACAATTGGGTTTTCTTGATATGTTTGATATAATTCGGTGATTCCATCTTTTGAAATTTTTGAAATAAAATGACACATGTTTTACTGAAAATGAACACTGAAGGCCATTTTGGTACACACAAAAACAAATTTAATTTTCTCGATATATTCAATATAATTCGGTTATTCCATGTTTTGAAGTTTATAGAAATACGTCGAATGACATATGTCATACTAACAATGAAAGCCGTTTTGGTATACACAAAACAATTGAGTTTTCTTGATATGTTTGATATATTTCGGTGATCCCATCTTTTGAAATTTATAAAATAAAATGACATAGGTTTAACTGAAAATGAACACTGAAGGCCATTTTGGTACACAGAAAAAAAAAATTGAATTTCCTTGATATATTCAATATAATTCGGCGATTCCATGTTTCGAAGTTTATAGAAATACGTCAAATGACATATGTCATACTAACAATGAAGGCCATTTTGGTACACACAAAAAAAAATTAATTTTCTTGATATATTCAATATAATTCGGTGATTCCATCTTTTGGAGTTTAAAAAAATAAAATGACATATGTTTTACTGAAATTGAACACTGAAGGCTATTTTGGTACACAAAAAAAAATTGAGTTTCCTTGATATATTCAATATAATTCGGTGATTCCATGTTTCGAAGTTTAAAGAAATACGTCAAATGACATATGTCATACTAACAATGAAGGCCGTTTTGGTATACAGAAAACAATTGAGTTTTCTTGATATGTTTGATATAATTCGGTGATTCCATCTTTTGAAATTTATGGAATAAAATGACATATGTTTAACTGAAAATGAACACTGAGAGCCATTTTGGTACACAGAAAAAAAAATTGAATTTTCTTGATATATTCAATATAATTCGGTGATTCCGTGTTTTGAAGATTATAGAAATACGTCAAATGACATATGTCATACAAACAATGGAAGCCGTTTTGGTACACAGAAAAAAAAATTAATTTTCTTGATATATATTCAATATAACTCGGTGATTCCATCTTTCGAAGTTTAAAAAAATGAAATGACATATGTTTTACTGAAAATGAAAACCGAAGGCTATTTTGGTACACAGAAAAACAAATTGAATTTTCTCGATATATTCAATATAATTCGGTAATTCCATGTTTTGAAGTTTATAGAAATACGTCAAAAGACATATGTCAAACTAACAATGAAGGCCATTTTGGTATACAGAAAACAATTGAGTTTTCTTGATATGTTTGATATAATTCGGTGATTCCATCTTTCGAAATTCATAAAATAAAATGACATATGTTTTACTGAAAATGAACACTGAAGGCTATTTTGGTACACAGAAAAAAAAATTGAATTTTCTCGATATATTCAATATAATTCGGTAATTCCATGTTTTGAAGTTTATAGAAATACGTCAAATGACATATGTCATACTTACAATGAAAGCCGTTTTGGTACACAGAAACAATTGAGTTTTCTTGATATGTTTAATATAATTCGGTGATTCCTTCTTTTGAAATTTATAAAATGAAATGACATATGTTTTACTGAAAATGAACACTGAAGGCTATTTTGGTACACAGAAAAAAAATTGAATTTTCTCGATATATTCAATATAATTCGGTGATTCCATGTTTTGAAGTTTATAGAAATACGTCAAATGACATATGTCATACTAACAATGAAAGCCGTTTTGGTACACAGAAACAATTGAGTTTTCTTGATATGTTTAATATAATTCGGTGATTCCTTCTTTTGAAATTTATAAAATGAAATAACATATGTTTTACTGAAAATGAACACTGAAGGTCATTTTGGTACAAAGAAAAAAAATTAATTTTCTTGATATATATTCAATATAACTCGGTGATTCCATCTTTCGAAGTTTAAAAAAATGAAATGACACTGAAATGAACACTGAAGGCTATTTTGGTACACAGAAAAAAAAATTGAATTTTCTCGATATATTCAATATAATTCGGTAATTCCATGTTTTGAAGTTTATAGAAATACGTCAAATGACATATGTCATACTAACAATGAAGGCCGTTTTGGTACACAGAAACAATTGAGTTTTCTTGATATGTTTAATATAATTCGGTGATTCCTTCTTTTGAAATTTATAAAATGAAATAACATATGTTTTACTGAAAATGAACACTGAAGGCCATTTTAGTACAAAGAAAAAAAGTTGAATTTTCTTGATATATTCAATATAATTCGGTGATTCCATGTTTTGAAGTTTATAGAAATACGTCAAATGACATATGTCATACTTACAATGAAAGCCGTTTTGGTACACAGAAACAATTGAGTTTTCTTGATATGTTTAATATAATTCGGTGATTCCTTCTTTTGAAATTTATAAAATGAAATGACCTATGTTTTACTGAAAATGAACACTGAAGGCTATTTTGGTACACAGAAAAAAAATTGAATTTTCTCGATATATTCAATATAATTCGGTGATTCCATGTTTTTAAGTTTATAGAAATACGTCAAATGACATATGTCATACTAACAATGAAAGCCGTTTTGGTACACAGAAACAATTGAGTTTTCTTGATATGATTAATATAATTCAGTGATTCCTTCTTTTGAAATTTATAAAATGAAATAACATATGTTTTACTGAAAATGAACACTGAAGGCCATTTTGGTACAAAGAAAAGAAAATGGGTTTTCTTTTCGTTTTCGAACAAAGCCGGCAAATAATAAAACGATATCGAAAAATTTCGAGATTTCATTCAGAGCCAACAGGAGTTTTGAAATTTTCTAAAAAGTTCATCGTTGTGTATGAAAACACAATTTTTCCTCATTCAAGCGCCCTCGCATCTTCTACCATTTTCCAGATCCTTATCTTGCGAAGATTTTTCCTCATGGTTACCAATCGAAAAAATCACCTCGAGTCGTCTGAAGTGCGTTCAGGTGAGCGAAAAGTTACGAAATATTCCCGATTCGTCCCCTCGTCGAACCCCATCGAGCGTGAACTGCGATAAAAAATATTTCTGCACAACAAATTCAGCACAGCCGAATCAGTCTTGTTATCCACACGCCGCCGCCTTCGAACTCCCAACTTTCGGAAAATCAGATAACCATTTCCATTTCACAGTAAATTACTATTTGTAGTATTGGAAATTAACCTGCACTTACACGCCATTCACTGGGAAATTGGAAAATCGTCTGCTCCCCCATCCGCGTTAATTAAAACCGCTTTCTGGAGATTCTCAGGAAAAAGATCGAGAATGGGAAGTTAAATTGATTATCTTATGGGTTCTTATTAGATAAAGCCTCGTGCTTGCGACTCCACGACTCGTCGGATTGGGACCTGCTGAACCCATATGGAAACGGAAAATTGAACAGGGAAAGCCCTTCTTTCACAATGCCCTCCATTCGGATGATCGCTTAATCCGGGTCTTCATTGTGGAAAATGGGATTTTAATTAGGCCGTAGCACGGTACAGACAAGGAACTCACTTTCTTTCGTATTTATTTTATTCAGGATTGTCATTGAATAACCACTAACAATCATATTCCCTATGTAGACTAGTTTCGGTTTCTACCGCTTATAAAATTCTTACGTATTTGCGGAAATAGTCACGCAATTTTTATTTCGTTTTGACTGTTTTTGCCTAAAAGTTGAAAACAAGTCGTGCAAGTAAATAAATACAGGGTGTCCCAAGTTTGGGTGCCTACTAGACGTTTCTTGAGAACTGGACCTATTTGAAATCTGAAAATTGGGATTATGATATTGTTCGACTTTATCTACTGAGCTGAAATATTCGTCGAATCAGTTTTCGAAATATCGAAAAAAAACTGAAAAAAAAAGGGAGATATGCGTAGTGAGTATTATGTTCGTTATTCCTAATCTCAATGTTTCAAGCAAAAAATAAAGTTCTAATTTAAAACTTTAAAAATTATAATCACAATTTTTGACAAAATATCTGAAACGCCCTGTGACGAGTTTTCCAAAATTGAGGAGATGCACAATTTTCCGCCATTCTTCTACTTCGAAAATCTAAAAACAGTTTATGCTTGAAATCTTGAAAATAAGAATAACGAACATAATACTTTTCTTTTTTTCAGTTTTTTTTCTATATTTTGAAAACTATTTCGACGAATGCAACGATTCGAATAGAAATATATTTGAAATTGAATAATCGATCGTATAAAAAAAGAAAAAATGCAAAAAAAAAATTTTCGGGAAATTTATTTTCACTCCCTGTATAACTGAAAGTGTTCAGGCTTCAGGAATATTATAGCTCACTAGATAAAGTCGAACAATATCATAACCCTAATTCTCAGATCTCAAATACGTTCGGTTCTCAAGAAACATCTAGTAGGCACTCGAACTTGGGACACCCTGTATAATGTAGAAGCTGTTTCAGTTTGGAAAAATGTATTTGTAGTTTTCAATTTTACAGTTCTGCATGGTTTGATAATAAAATTATTACTTCGACAAACCCCGCATGTGAAATGCAGTGGAAACGTGATGTAAACGATTATTCATGTTTCTGACAAAGAAAATCAAGTCAAGTTCATGAATCAGTTTCAATTGAAACGCGACGCGATTCAGTCGATATGAGGTGTGCGATTACATTATAGCAAAATTACATTTTTTGGCTGTAGAATAGGTTCGGTAGTGATAACTCAATTGGGTTGTGACAATTGGGCATTTGTGAAACGTGATGTATTGAGTGTTTTGTTGTGAAAAAATTTGAAAAAACCGTGAGTACACCTTGGAAACTTTTTAAATAAATCAATTTATCGAAATATCCGATTGAATCTTGAATAATTATAATTCATTTTCGTATTGCTGACTATACTATACTATACTAGTGTTGCAATTAATCAAGTCGATATACGGTGTGCGATTAAATTATAATCAAATTTCATTTTGTGGCTGTAAAATGGGTTCGGTAGTGATATTTAATTGGGTTGTGACAATTGGGCATTAGGAAAACGCTATGTATTGAGTGTTTTGTTGTGAAAAAATTTGAGAAGACCGTGAGTACAATTAGAAAACTTTTTAAATAAGTCAATTATTGAAATATCCGACTGAATCTTGAATTTTATAAATTTAATTTATTTTTGTATTGCTGACTATACCAATAAGCCTTGCAATTAATCAAGTCCATATACGGTGTGCGATCAAATTATAATCAAATTTCAATCTGTGGCTGTAAAATGGGTTCGGTAGTGCTAACTCAATTGGGTTGTGACAATTGGGCATTTGTAAAACGTGATGTATTGAGGGTTTTGTTGTGAAAAAATTTCAAAAAACCGTAAGTACACCTAGGAAACTTTTCAAATAAATCAATTTATTGAAATATCCGATTGAATCTTGAATAATTATAATTCATTTTCGTATTGCTGACTATACCAATAAGTGTTGCAATTAATCAAGTCGATATAAGGTGTGCGATTAAATTATATTGAAAATTCATTTTGTGGCTGTAGAATGGGTTCGGTAGTAATAACTCAATTGGGTTGTGACAATTGGGCATTAGGAAAACGTTAAGTATTGAGTGTCTTGTTGTGAAAAAATTCAAAAAAAAACCGTGAGTACACATAAAAAACTTTTTAAATAAGTCAATATATCGAAATATCCGATTGAACCTTGAATTTTATGATTATAATTAACCTTCGTATTGTTGATTATACCAATAAGGGTTGCAATTAATCAAAAACTTTTTACGTCCCACTCAACGTTGAATCGTCTAAATTTGAAGTAAAAATTCATTTAATGGCTATAAAATGGGTTCGGTAGTGATAACTCAATTGGGTTGTGACATTTGGGCATTAGGAAAACGCGATGTACTGACGGTTTTGTTGTGAAAAATTTTGAAAAAACCGTGAGTACACATAGAAAACCTTTTAAACAAGTCAATTTATCGAAATATCCGATTGAATCTTGAATTCTATAATTTAAATCTACCTCCGTATTGCTGACTTCACCAAAGAACTATTAACGTCCCACTAAATGCAATATCGTCTTAATGGTATGGCCATTTTGATCATTGAATTCGAAATTGCTAATAAAATTAATTCAAAAGTTAGTGCAATAATAGATTTTTGTAATACCTATGTAATATTAGTTAGTTTGTAGTTAAGTTTGTGAAAAAATCGCGAAACAAAAATACAAACTAGACAAACTCAGATTCTACAAATTGCACAATTTTCGTTCTATAAAGTGCCAATAATTTCTCACCAAACTTACAATAGAATAACTAGTATGATTTCCACTACATTTGGTTAAATTCTACGACACTTGTTTCGATGCGAAGCATCATCTTCAGGTGGTTAAGGTATAACTTATTATCCAAATAACTTTAAATTTCAAGAGTAATTCAATCTTGAGTGAGATATTTCAAGACTCGGAACTAGTAAAGCTATTTAGTTATACCTTAACCACCTTAACCTGTCGTGGAATTTAACCCAATGCAGTGGAAATTATACTAGTTATTCCATTGAAAGTTCGATTGTGGATTTCCATCAAGTATCGGCTGATTCTATCAGAATTCCTCACCAACTATAAGTTTCCAATTCGACAGCCTCAGGGCGGCGTTCCTCGTCTTCTCGTCGATATTCAACAGGACGTCGCTCCTCGCCGAGGGCAGGTCGTAGACGAGACTGGCCCACTGGTCGATCCCGTCGATGTCCATGTCGAGCAGCGAGGAGTCCCCCCCGGCCGCCGTGAAGAGGGTCGGGAGCCAGTCGGTGATGTGCATCAGGTCCCTGGACACCCTGCCCGATTGTACCAGCAACGGGCTCCAGACGCAGGCCACGCTCCTGACGCCCCCCTCGAAGAGGGTGTCCTTTATGCCGCGCAGGGGGTAGTTGGAGCCCCAGTTCCTGAAGTGGCCCGTCGAGGGAGCCCCGTTGTCCGAGATGAAGGCGACGATGGTGTTCTGGAGCATCCCTCGGGCGGCGAGGGTTTCGACGATCGTGCCGACGCTGTCGTCCAGCTTCGAGACCATGGCTGGAAGATGAAGTGTTTCTTTAGTGAATTACCTAATGGGTAATTTTAATAACTAAATCAAGTACAGCTTCTGAATACGAAGTCTCCATTTCAATATAATATATCAGCACCTCAGAGGTAAGGTGTGTTAGGTCACATTTTTTTCCAGAAACAGGTTATCTACACTTTTGGATTTATATTATTAAATTCTATTGCCCAATTGTTACAACCCAATTGAGATATCACTACCGAACCCATTTCACAGCCACAAAATGAATTTTTACTATAATTTAATCGCACATCTTATATCGACATGATAAATTGCAACACTTATTGGTATAGTCAGCAATACGAAGATAAATTATAATTATGAAATTCAAGATTCATTCAAATATTTCAATAAATTGAATCATCTAAAAATTCTTCTATGTGTACTCACAGTTTTTTCCAAAACTTTGACCATAAAACACTCAAAAAATCGCATTCTCCTAATGCCCAAGTGTCACAACCCAATTGAGTTATCACTACCAAACCCATTTTACAGCCACAAAATGAATTTTTACTATAATTTAATCGCACATCTTATATCGACTTGATAAATTGCAACACTTATTGGTATAGTCAGCAATACGAAGATAAATTATAATTATAAAATTCAAGATTCATTCAAATATTTCAATAAATTGACTCATTTAAAAAGTCTTCTATGTGTACTCACAGTTTTTTCCAAAACTTTGACAATAAAACACTCAAAAAATCGCGTTCTCCTAATGCCCAAGTGTCACAACCCAATTGAGTTATCACTATCAAACCCATTTTACAGCCACGAAATGAACTTTTGCTATAATTCAATCGAAAACCTCATATCGACTTGATAAATTGCAACACTTATTGGTAAAGTCAGCAATACGAAGATAAATTATAATTATAAAATTCAAGATTCATTCAAATATTTCGATAAATTGACTCATTTAAAAAGTCTTCTATGTGTACTCACAGTTTTTTCCAAAAATTTGACAATAAAACACTCAAAAAATCGCGTTCTCCTAATGCCCAATTGTCACAACCCAATTGAGTTATCACTACCAAACCCATTTTACAGCCACAAAATGAATTTTTACTATAATTTAATCGCACATCTTATATCGACTTGATAAATTGCAACACTTATTGGTATAGTCAGCAATACGAAGATAAATTATAATTATAAAATTCAAGATTCATTCAAATATTTCAATAAATTGACTCATCTAAAAAGTCTTCTATGTGTACTCACAGTTTTTTCCAAAACTTTGACAATAAAACACTCAAAAAATCGCATTCTCCTAATGCCCAAGTGTCACAACCCAATTGAGTTATCACTACCAAACCCATTTTACAGCCACAAAATGAATTTTTACTATAATTTCATCGCACATCTTATATCGACTTGATAAATTGCAACACTTATTGGTATAGTCAGCAATACGAAGATAAATTATAATTATGAAATTCAAGATTCATTCAAATATTTCAATAAATTGACTCATCTAAAAAGTCTTCTATGTGTACTAACAGTTTTTTCCGAAACTTTGACAATAAAACACTCAAAAAATCGCGTTCTTCTAATGCCCAAGTGTCACAACCCAATTGAGTTATCACTTCCAAACTCATTTTACAGCCACAAAATGAATTTTTACTATAATTTAATCGCAAACCTTATATCGACTTGATAAATTGCAACACTTATTGGTATAGTCAGCAATACGAAGATAAATTATAATTATGAAATTCAAGATTCATTCAAATATTTCAATAAATTGACTCATCTAAAAAGTCTTCTATGTGTACTCACAGTCTTTTCAAAACTTTGACAATAAAACACTCAAAAAATCGCGTTCTCCTAATGCCCAAGTGTCACAACCCAATTGAGTTATCACTACCGAACCCATTTCACAGCCACAAAATGAATTTTTACTATAATTCAATCGCACATCTTATATCGACTTGATAAATTGCAACACTTATTGGTATAGTCAGCAATACGAAGATAAATTATAATTATAAAATTCAAGATTCATTCAAATATTTCGATGAATTGACTCATTTAAAAAGTCTTCTATGTGTACTCACAGTTTTTTCCAAAACTGTGACAATAAAACACTCAAAAAATCGCGTTCTCCTAATGCCCAATTGTCACAACCCAATTGAGTTATCACTACCAAACTCATTTTACAGCCACAAAATGAATTTTTACTATAATTTAATCGCAAACCTTATATCGACTTGATAAATTGCAACACTTATTGGTATAGTCAGCAATACGAAGATAAATTATAATTATGAAATTCAAGATTCATTCAAATATTTCAATAAATTGACTCATCTAAAAAGTCTTCTATGTGTACTCACAGTTTTTTCAAAACTTTGACAATAAAACACTCAAAAAATCGCGTTCTCCTAATGCCTAAGTGTCACAACCCAATTGAGTTATCACTACCGAACCCATTTCACAGCCACAAAATGAATTTTTACTATAATTCAATCGCAAACCTAATATAGACTTGATAAATTGCAACACTTATTGGTATAGTCAGCAATACGAAGATAAATTATAATTATAAAATTCAAGATTCATTCAAATATTTCGATAAATTGACTCATCTAAAAAGTCTTCTATGTGTACTCACAGTTTTTTCCAAAACTTTGATAATAAAACACTCAAAAAATCGCGTTCTCTTAATGCCCAAGTGTCACAACCCAATTGAGTTATCACTACCAAACTCATTTTACAGCCACAAAATGAATTTTTACTATAATTTAATCGCACATCTTATATCGACTTGATAAATTGCAACACTTATTGGTATAGTCAGCAATACGAAGATAAATTATAATTATGAAATTCAAGATTCATTCAAATATTTCGATAAATTGACTCATCTAAAAAGTCTTCTATGTGTGCTCACAGTTTTTTCCAAAACTTTGATAATAAAACACTCAAAAAATCGCGTTCTCCTAATGCCCAAGTGTCACAACCCAATTGAGTTATCACTACCGAACCCATTTCACAGCCACAAAATGAATTTTTACTATAATTTAATCGCACATCTTATATCGACTTGATAAATTGCAACACTTATTGGTATAGTCAGCAATACGAAGATAAATTATAATTATAAAATTCAAGATTCATTCAAATATTTCGATAAATTGACTCATCTAAAAAGTCTTCTATGTGTACTCCCAGTTTTTTCCAAATCTTTGACAATAAAACACTCAAAAAATCTGTTTTCCACTAGATAGAATTCAATAATATAAATCCAATAGTGTAGATAATTTTTTTCTGGAAAAAAATGTGACTTAACACACCTTACCTCTGAGGTGCTGATATGTTGAAACAAGTTCTGTTTTGTTCATTGGATGAAACCGTTGCTTGGAGTATTTTGGGAAGATATCCAGCCCATGTATTCACAGTTCCCTTTCCCCTCGTATCCCTTGCCATACATTTCGCGCCCGTATTGTGGGGACCTCTTCAATAACTTCCCTGAATGTGAAACAACTAGAGGTTTCTGTTTTTGAAATAGCAGTCAATTTGGAGACTGGAGAGTTTAAAGTTGAGTCATAATGAATGCCAGATGTTGAATTATTCAACATTTGCGGATATTCGAGTATTTTTTCATATTATTTATGAATTCTGTTTTCGGACACTAGGCGCGATATTTCGTTGATTTGATTCTAAAGATAATTGGAATATTTTTATGAGAAGCTACTCAGCAATAAATGTATATTATTCATTTTATATTTTCATAAAATAATGGAAAATTAGTACAGGGCGTTTCACGTAAGCGGTTCACTGGATTTTATGACTTTTCCTTTGAAAATGACCCAACAATATGATATTATTTCTTGAGGGCTATCCAAATATTTTATCGAAAAAACTATCGAACCAGAGCATGAAAAATAATTGAAGAAAAACCGTTTTTCCAAAAAAAAATTTCGCAAATTTGACTAGTTTTCTTCATTTGAACTTCTGGTTTTCTAGAAAACGGAAAATTTTTCTTGCAAAATATACTTCATAATATTTTCCCATATTTTCTAAATACTCAATCGATTCTGAATCCGAATATGTGAATATTATGGTGGTTTTATATTTATTTCAACCAATTCCATTCAAAATCAACCTGAGGAAATTCAGATTCCATATTCGGAAAATATATCCTGGTTGTCTGTGGTTCTATCAATATTTTACTGTCTAAATTTTAAGTTTTCATTCTCGTTTATAATAGAAGCGAAAATGTAAAGCCTGAATTCTCATTCAAAGCTCTCAAAATGTTTAATGCTTGAAAAAAGTTGGTATTGTCTCAGAAAGTGCAAAGAAGTGAGAGGCAGGCACTTTCAACAGTTTTTGTGAATAGCATTCTTGTTGCTTTTAATGAATAATTTCAAAAAATCTTAACTTTCTTGAAGAGTAAACATATTGAGAGCATTGAATGAAATTTCAGGCTTCATATTTTGGCTTCTATTAGGGGAGAATAAAAACTTCAAATTTTCACAATTAAATATTGATTAAACCCATTGGCGTACCCAGGGGGGGCATAAGGTTGCAGCCCCCCCGAGATTCATAGTTTTCTAGAAAACCGGAAGTTCAAATGAAGAAACAATTGGTGATAAATTGTCTTTAGACCTTCTTATTTCGAAAACTAGTCAAATGTATAGAAAAATTTTTTTCTCAATTATTTTTCATGCCTTCGTTCGATAGTATTCCCTATAGAATATTTGGATAGCCCTTAAACAATACTATCATATTGATGAGACACTTTTCCAGTGACCCGCTCACTTGAAACACCCTGTACATAATTTTTCATTATTTCCTGAAAATATAACATGAATAATACACATTTATTGCTAAATTTGACGATTAGCTTTTCATAAAAATATTCCAATTATTTTTAGAATCAAAATCGACGAGAACCACGACCTCTGAGTTAGACCGGCTCGAATTACAATTTCGATCCCAGCGCCATCTAAATGTCAATCCAATTTTTGACCTCGTTTAGTATCGTATAGTTTGGTATCTCCCCAAAATTCTTCAATCAACGATGAAATTTAATAACATTTCCTGATTTTCAAAGGTCTCTCTCAAAACTGTGCATACATATTAATTTATCCCTTATTCAACTACGTTTAAAGCAAATGTCAAAATTACTGAAAGTTGCGTCGTAGATATTTTCGTAGCCCAAAACAATTTCCATGAAACAGACCATCATAAAGAATAGTTATTCTAATGTCCTCGCCGCCAAATTCCAAGGGATCATTACCGAGATTAAAAACCGAAAAGCTAAAATTTCCGTCGTCGTCGCGCAACAAAACTCATACCTTCGTTTGCGCAAAAAAGAAGTGCAGCAACGACAAACCCGAATCTCTCCTCGAGATTATCATAATGAGTCGAATTATAGTCTCGTCACAGAAACATTAAAAATAGATATACATACCTGCATACGTCCTCCTGTTGGCGTCGACAATGTGTCTGAATTTGTTGACGGTCTCTTGCGGGGCCTCGAGTGGTTTTCCCTCGTTTCCGCTGTGCACGGCCAAATGGGACACCATCAGGAACAGCGGCGTACCGGGATCGTGGTCCTGGATGGCCTTCGCCGCGTGTTCGGCAAAGAGGTCGGTGGCGTATCTTCCCGCGTTTTCCCAGGACGGAGTTTTGTCTTGGCGCAGGTCGAAACCTGTGTACTCCTTTCCTTTCATCTGGAAAACCGAAATTGTTTTATCGGTTAATTTACCTGGTGTCCCAACGGTGGGTATTAAAAAAAAAAATCTGTTGACCCTTACTCGATCTACGTTGTTTATTCAACAAATTACCAATTCTTTAAGAAAATCAATGACCTTTTTTTTTTCAATCTAAAATTTTTCATACATATTTATGGCTTCTGAATCGCATAATTTGAAATATAAACCTGTTAAAAAATAGCTATCAATGTTTTCTCGATCTACGTTGCTCATTAAAAAAAAAACAAATTTTTTGAGCAAATCGAAGACCAAAAATTTTTTTTCAAACTAAAATTCTTGATACTTATGTATGGCATCGGAATCGCATTATTTGAAATATACATTTAAAAAAAAATAGCTTTCAATGTTTTCTCGATCTACGTTGTATATTCAACAAATTACAAATTTTTTGGGAAAATCGAAGACCAATAGTTCTTTTCTCAATCTAAAATTTTCCATACATATGTATGGCATCGGAATTGCATTGTTTGAAATATAAATTGTTCAAAAAATAGCGGTTAATGTTTTCTCGATCTACGTTGTTCATTCAACAAATTATGATTTTTTTAGGAAAATAGAAGACCAAAAATTTTTTTTTAAATCTAAAATTCTTCATACATATGTATGTCATCGGAATCGCACTATTTGAAATATAAATTTAAAAAAAAAATACCTTTTAATGTTTTCTCGATCTACGTTGTTCATTCAACAAATTATAAATTTTTTAGGAAAATAGAAGACCAAAAATTTTTTTTTAAATCTAAAATTCTCCATACATATGTATGTCATCAGAATCGCACTATTTGAAATATAAATTTAAAAAAAAAATAGCTTTTAATGTTTTCTCGATCTACGTTGTATATTCAACAAATTACAAATTTTTTGGGAAAATCGAAGACCCAAAATTCTTTTTTCAATCTAAAATTTTCCATACATATGTATGGCATCGGAATCGCATAATTTGAAATATAAATTGTTCAAAAAATAGCTGTTAATGTTTTCTCGATCTACGTTGTTCATTCAACAAATTATAAATTTTTTAGGAAAATAGAAGACCAAAAATTTTTTTTTCAAACTAAAATTCTTGATACTTATGTATGGCATCGGAATCGCACTATTTGAAATATAAATTAAAAAAAAAAATAGCTTTTAATGTTTTCTCGATCTACGTTGTATATTCAACGAATTACAAATTTTTTGGGAAAATCGAAGACCAAAAATTCTTTTTTCAATCTAAAATTTTCCATACATAAGTATGGCATCGGAATCGCATAATTTGAAATATAAATTGTTCAAAAAATAGCTGTTAATGTTTTCTCGATCTACGTTGTTCATTCAACAAATTATAAATTTTTTAGGAAAATAGAAGACCAAAAACTTTTTTTCAAATCTAAAATTCTTCATACATATGTATGGCATCGGAATCGCACTATTTGAAATATAAATTTAAAAAAAAAATAGCTTTTAATGTTTTCTCGATCTACGTTGTATATTCAACAAATTACAAATTTTTTGGGAAAATCGAAGACCCAAAATTCTTTTTTCAATCTAAAATTTTCCATACATATGTATGGCATCGGAATCGCATAATTTGAAATATAAATTGTTCAAAAAATAGCTGTTAATGTTTTCTCGATCTACGTTGTTCATTCAACAAATTATAAATTTTTTAGGAAAATAGAAGACCAAAAATTTTTTTTTCAAACTAAAATTCTTGATACTTATGTATGGCATCGGAATCGCACTATTTGAAATATAAATTAAAAAAAAAAATAGCTTTTAATGTTTTCTCGATCTACGTTGTATATTCAACGAATTACAAATTTTTTGGGAAAATCGAAGACCAAAAATTCTTTTTTCAATCTTAAATTTTCCATACATAAGTATGGCATCGGAATCGCATAATTTGAAATATAAATTGTTCAAAAAATAGCTGTTAATGTTTTCTCGATCTACGTTGTTCATTCAACAAATTATAAATTTTTTTGGAAAATAGAAGACCAAAAATTTTTTTTTAAATCTAAAATTCTTCATACATATGTATGGGATCGGAATCGCACTATTTGAAATATAAATTTAAAAAAAAAATAGCTTTCAATGTTTTCTCGGTCTACGATGTATATTCAACAAATTACAAATTTTTTAGGAAAATCGAAGACCAAAAATTCTTTTTGAGCGCTCGTACAACTTACACGAGGGCTATATCATTTCGTCACGATGTCTGTATTTTTCGAATTTTGAGCCGAAAATGGTCTCAATCGACTATGTTCGACTCACTGATGACGAATCCGTCGAAAAATTCGAGTCTGTCCGTCCGGCCGTCCGGCCGTCCGTCCGGCCGTATACACGATAACTCTCGAACGGAATGTCCTAGAAACTTGAAATTTTCAGGGTAGGTTCGAATCTCAAATGCCGCGGTTAAGTTCGTTATTGGGCAAAATTCGTCAAGGGGTTCCGTAAATATGGCCGCTCCAAATTTTGTTTTTCTGATTACTCCGAAACTACTGATTCGATCGAGGTGAAATTTTGCACTCTATTGGAAAATTAGGTGTTCAAGCTACGTGCAAAATTTTGTTCAGTTCGCATCACCAGAACCATAGAAACCATAGAAAATTGTAACTTTTGAACGGAACCGCCTAGGGACTTAAAATTTTCAGGATAGGTGTGGATCTCGATTGTCGTGATCACTTTCATCTATGAGCAAAATTATACCAGGGGTTCCGTAAATATGGTCGTTTGAAATTTAGTTTTCTTGATAATTTTTAAACTACAGATTCGATCGTGACGAAATTCTGTATACTAATGGAGAATGATATATTCAAGCTACATTTCTCTAGATCGCATGACCAGAACCATAGAAACCATAGAAAATCACAACTTTCTAACGAAAAAGCCTAGGGACTTGAAATTTACAGGATAGGTGTGGATTTCGAATGTCGTGATCACATTCATCTATGAGCACAATTATACTAGGGGTTCCGTAAATATGGCCGTTCAAAATATTCTGTTCCTGATAATTTCGAAACTACCGATTTGATTGGAATGAAATTTTGCACCTAGCTGAGGAATAATGTATTCAAACTACGTGCGAAATTTTGTCCAATTCAAATCACCAAGACCGAATTATCGAAAAAATATTGGTCACCTAAAGCACTGACTTGAAGTCTGGATTATCGCCTCAGTTTGAAAATTTGTTTGACAGCTGTCAAAAATTTCCTGTTTCCAAAACTGGAAAATGCGAATCTACCTACAAGGTGCATGTACGAGCGCTCAAAAGCTCCTGCCTTCACGGTAGTGCTTTTCGTAATTTTTTCAATCTAAAATTTTCCATACATAAGTATGGCATCGGAATCGCATAATTTGAAATATAAATTGTTCAAAAAATAGCTGTTAATGTTTTCTCGATCTACGTTGTTCATTCAACAAATTATAAATTTTTTAGGAAAATAGAAGACCAAAAATTTTTTTTTAAATCTAAAATTCTTCATACATATGTATGGCATCGGAATCGCACTATTTGAAAAATAAATTTAAAAAAAAAATAGCTTTTAATGTTTTCTCGATCTACGTTGTTCATTCAACGAATTACAAATTTTTTGGGAAAATCGAAGACCAAAAATTCTTTTTTCAATATAAAATTTTCCATACATATGTATGGCATCGGAATCGCATAATTTGAAATATAAATTGTTCAAAAAATAGCTGTTGATGTTTTCTCGATCTACGTTGTTCATTCAACAAATTATAAATTTTTTAAGAAAATAGAAGACCAAAAATTTTTTTTTGATCTAAAATTTTCCATACATATGTATGGCATCGGAATCGCATAATTTGAAATATAAATTGTTCAAAAAATAGCTGTTAATGTTTTCTCGATCTACGTTGTTCATTCAACAAATTATAAATTTTTTGGGAAAATAGAAGACCAAAAATTTTTTTTTAAAACTAAAATTTTCCATACATACCTATGTGTGGCATCGGAATCGCATAATTTGAAATGTAAATTCTTTTAAAAATAGCTGTTAATGGTTTCTCGATCTACGTTGTTCATTCAACAAATTACAAATTTTTTAAGAAAATCGAAGACCAAAAATTCTTTTTTCAATCTAAAATTTTCCATACATATGTATGGCATCGGAATCGCATAATTTCAAATGTTAATTTCTTTAAAAATAGCTGTTAATGTTTCATCGATCTACGTTGTTCATTCAACAAATTATCAATTTTTCACGAAAATCGAAGACCATCAAATTTTCCATACATATGTATGTAAATTTACAAAAATGTACTTCACATATATTCGTGTATCAGCATCTTTGATATAACGTGCAAAAACCCGAGACATCCGGTAAAACTATAAAATTGTAGGAAAAAAAATAATAAAAATCACGAACAACTTCCTTCGTCCCCCTCTTCTCTCCGATGCCAAAGATCAGAATAATCTTCAGCTGAGTGAGGGATTAACTTAAAGAAATTGTCGCATCCTTTGACTTGGTGGCATTAATCCTGTCGAATTACCTTCCAGGTCGAGAGATAATCGTAGTAGCTGGTGAATTCATTAAAATAGCCAAAGTGATGATCAAAACCTCTTTGAGTGGGGGTGGCATTCCAACTCGAATACCCCAGATCCCATTTCCCGACTAAGTGGGTGGAATAGCCCATCTCCTGAAAGAAAACGAAATTATTTCGAGAGCATAACGGATTTTTTTATCGGGAAAGCTGCGAAAGAAAATTTCGCGAAAGCGTTTTTCCCCTTAATAATTGAAACACTAGGAATTCTAAGGAATCGGCTTCCCCGAAAGGTGAATGGAATTGGTCCATGACCTTCCCGTTCGATTCCCTCTCGCAACATAAATAATGGAAAATCAAATAAAGTTATCTGCGTGCGTGTTCCGTCGAACGGCCTTCGGAAAAGTCTGGATGTCCGTAATGGGACGTGGAAGATTCAGCCCCACGTGTCTGGGGCAGAACAGAAACTTTTTTCGTCGAATATTCCGAAGAATTTCCACTCTATTATTGGAAAAGAGTTTGTTAACGATTTGATTAATTTTTTCTCGAAAATTTTCTACCCTCCACTTAGCGTATATTTCGAATAAAAATTAATCGAAAGTTTCATCTTTTGAAGAAAGCTTTCTCTTTCATCTCCAGCAATTACACTTATTGTTAGTGTTGAAATTGCGCGCCGTACAAAGACCAATTTTTCTCCGACTCGTTCAGCTGAAAAAGCGAGCTTTCATGAGTTGTAAATGGGTTTCAGCATTAATTACTCTGCTAATTATTTAATCCATAGTAGTCTGAAAGAGGAAAAGAAAGCACTGCTACTCACCTTGAAATATTGCGGTAAAATCTTTCCCTCCGGCAGAGTGCGCCGTTCGGACACTTCGATGGAAGGACCTTGCATCCCTGAAAAAGGACAAGAAGTTAGAAAATGTATTTTGTCCTATTCTCCATAAATTATGTGAATTTAACGAAGGTTACGTATTTTGAATATCTCGAATATTCATTTCTATTCGTGAATCCATCGTTAAAATAATGACGAATTCAACTGAAATTCAATAAATTCCGTAGTGAGTTGAGATCAAGAGAAATAACAGTTCCAATCGAAACTATTCTAGATAACTAGTACAAGATGATCCTTGGATAAAAGAAGTGAGGCCCAATGATCATAAGTATGTAAAAGTTTTCTAGTCAAATTCAAAAATATTTTGTTCAGAGAACTACTAGGTAAACAATTAACAGTGCTGTGTCTCAGGTGGCGTAAGGACACAGTAACAAAGCCTACACAGAACACAACCGGGTCTCCTAACTCTCACAAGCTCTGAGCTTCTGAAGCTCTGAGCTTCTGAGGGGTCTCACAGAGACCTTGGAGAGTCGGGATATAAACAATATACATACTACTAGTTCAAAGAACTACTAGTATCCTGCTTGCTTCTGAAAAATCACTGAATAGTTTGCGGCTCTAATTTTGATGATTTTTTTGAGCGCTCGTACTTACTTACACGAGGGCTATATCATTTCGTCACGATGTCTGTATTTTTCGAATTTTTAGCCGAAAATGGTCTCAATCGACTATGTTCGACTCACTGATGACGAATCCGTCGGAAAATTCGAGTCTGTCCGTCCGTCCGGCCGTCCGGCCGTCCGTCAGCACGATAACTCTCGAACGGAATTTCCTAGAAACTTGAAATTTTCAGGGTAGGTTCGAATCTCGAATGTCGAGGTTGAGTTCGTTATTGGGCAAAATTGGCCGAGGGGTTCCGTAAATTTGTTTTCCTGATTACTTTGAAACTACAGATTCGATCAAGATTAAATTTTGCACTCTAATGGAAAATGAGGTGTTCAAGCTACATGCAAAATTTTGTTCAGCTCGCATCACCAGAACCATAGAAACCATAGAAAATTTCAACTTTCGAACGGAAACGCTTAGGGACTTGAAATTTCCAGGATATATGTGGATCTCGAATGTCGTGATCACGTTCATCTATGAGCAAAATTATACTAGGGGTTCCGTAAATATGGTCGTTTGAAATTTAGTTTTCTTGATAATTTCAAAACTACAGATTCGATCGTGACGAAATTTTGTATACTAATGGAGAATGATATATTCAAGCTACATTTCTCCAGATCATATGACCAGAACCATAGAAACCATAGAAAATCATAACTTTCGAACGGAAAGGCCTAGGGACTTGAAATTTTCAGGATAGGTGTGGATTTGAAATGTCGCATTCACGTTTATCAATGAGCAAAATTATACCAAGGGTTCCGTAAATACGGTCGTTTGAAATTTTGTTTTCTCGATAATTTCGAAACTACGGATTCGATCGAGATGAAATTTTGTTTTTAATCGAGAATGATATATTAAAACAATATTTTGTCCAGATCGCATGAGCAGAACCATAGAAACCATAGAAAATTGTAACTTTTGAACGGAAAGGCCTAGGAACTTTAAATTTTCAGGGTGGGTTTGGATCGCGGTCACGTTCATCAATGAGCAAAATAATGCTAGGGGTTCCGTAAATATGGCCGTTCAAAATATTATTTTCCTGATAGTTTCGAAACTACTGATCGGATTGGAATGAAATTATGCACCTAGCTGAGGAATAATGTATTCAAACTACGTGCAAAATTTTGTCCAGATCGCATCACCAAGACCATAGATACCGTAGAAAATTCTAGCGAATTATCGAAAAAAAAATGGTACCCAAAGCACTGACATGAAGTCTGGAGTTTCGCCTAAGTTTCAGAATTTTTTTGACAGCTGTCAAAAATTTCTTTAATTGATTTCTAAAACTGGAAAATGCGAATCTACCTACAAGGTGCATGTACGAGCGCTCAAAAGTTCCTGCCTTCACGGCAGTGCTTTTCTAAATTTTTTTGAAAGCTGTCAACATTTTTTTCAATAGAAGGTGGATGAGCGAGCACTCAAGAGCTCCTGAGTACACGTCAGTGCTTTTTATAATTTTTTTCTAATCTTTTCATAACAAAACACCTAAGATACATCTAGTATTACTCATGCCCTATTGCTACAACACAATTGATTTATTACGTGAATTTGCTCTATAATTTAATCGAACTCCGTTTATCGACTATTTTGCGACACGTCTTGACTAGACCGACTTGATTTTCTTTGTTAGAATCATGAATAATCGTTAAAATGATCATTCCGTCATCGTTTCATACGGGGTTTGTTCGGAAGTAATACATTTATTTTTTTAAAACAAGCTCTCATTAGTTGAGACGAAAAAAAAACATTCAAAAATTACTTTTCGAACGAATGCACTCAAAGGGAAAATATAATTTTTTTCATTTTGTTTTCTTGATAATTGTAAAACTTCGGATTCGATTGTGACAAAATTTTGTTTTCTAATGGTGAATGATATATTCAAGCTACATTTTTGAGCGCTCGTACAACTTACACGAGGGCTATATCATTTCGTCACGATGTCTGTATTTTTCGAATTTTGAGCCGAAAATGGTCTCAATCGACTATGTTCGACTCACTGATGACGAATCCATCGGAAAATTCGAGTCTGTCCGTCCGTCCGGCCGTAAGCACGATAACTCTCGAACGGAACAACCTAGAGACTTGAAATTTTCAGTGTTGGTTCAGTTCCCGAATGCCGCGGTTAAGTTCGTTATTGGGCAAAATTCGCCGAGGGGTTCCGTAAATATGGCCGATCGAAATTTTGTCTTCCTGATTACTTTGAAACTACAGATTCGATCGAGGTGAAATTTGGTACTCTAATGGAAAATGAGGTGTTCAAGCTACATGCGAAATTTTGTTCAGCTCGCATCACCAGAACCATAGAAACCATAGAAAATTGTAACTTTTAAACGGAAACCCCTAGGGACATGAAATTTTCAGGATAGGTGTGGATCTTGATTTTCGTGATCACTTTCATCTATGAGCAAAATTATACTCGGGGTTCCGTAAATATGGTTGTTTGAAATTTAGTTTTCTTGATAATTTCCAAACTACAAATTCGATCGTGACGAAATTTTGTATACTAATGGAGAATGATATATTCAAGCTACATTTCTCCAGATCACATGACCAGAACCATAGAAACCATAGAAACCATAGAAAATCATAACTTTCGAACGGAAAGGCCTAGAGACTTAAAATTTTCAGGATAGGTGTAGATCTGAAATGTGGCGTTCACGTTCATCAATGAGTAGAATTATACTAGGGGTTCCGTAAATACGGTCGTTTGAAATTTTGTTTTCTCGATAATTTCGAAACTACGAATTCGATCGAGATAAAATTTTGTATTTTAAACGAGAATGATAAATTAAAGCAAGATTTTGTCCAGATCGCATGACCAGAACCATATAAACCATAGAAAATTATAACTTCCGAAGGGAAAGGCCTAGGAACTTGAAATTTTCAGGGTGGTTTTGGATCGCGAATTTCACGGTCACGTTCATCAATGAGGAAAATTAGACTAGGGATTCCGTAAATATGGCCGTTCAAAATATTCTGTTCCTGATAATTTCGAAACTTCCGATTTGATTGGAATGAAATTTTGAACCTAGGTGAGGAATAATGTATTCAAACTACGTGCGAAATTTTGTCTAGATCGCATCACCAAGACCATAGAGACCGTAGATAATTCTAGCGAATTATCGAAAAAAAATTGGTCAGCTGAAGCACAGACAAAGTCTGGAGTTTCGTCTAAGTTTGAGAATTTTTTTGACAGCTGCCGAAAATTTCAACGAATTATTGAATAAAAACTCCTTATATTTCTGTAACAGCTGATTCGGCATAATTGAGAAAGAGCTGCTGTCATTTCTTCGACAGCTGTCAAAAATTTCTTCAATTGGTTTTTAAAACTGAAAAATGCGAATCTACCTACAAGGTGGATGAACGAGCGCACAAGCTCGACTTCACGGCAGGGCTTTTTATAATTTTGTTTTTTCATACTCATATTTAAGATTTTTTTTTAATTCTATAACCAACTAATGAGAGCTTGTTCTTTATAGACAAATATGTTGGTGCTTACCAAGCCTTGTAGGGTATTTCCCAGTGAACAATGCTGCCCTGGATGGTGTTCCCATAGATTGAACATAATGACTATTCAAAATGATACCGTTGTATGCTAAAGCGTCAATATTCGGTGTCGGTATCTGGTTACTTCCGTGGAAACCGACATCGTTCCAACCCTGAAACAGATCGTAAAATCATCATACTGCAACCTTGCCACAACACTGAGCATCGCTGTCGAAGAAAAGAATACGTCTCTAAACCTCAACAATATGTAGGTATCTTGGATGTAATAGGTAAAAAATGAAAGTTTGGCATTTCAGAGGGTCCTTTCAACCAGCGGTTACATCCTTATGATCTGCCGAAATTGAAACTCAGAATCCGTGAATTCTGCTGCAATTTCATGGGATAAACTCGAGACGCAGCCAGAATACCCATTACACACCCAAATTGAGTTAGTCCCCAAGACATACCCCGTCGAAAATCGGGGTAATAGCTACGTTTCCGCTGTTTGCAAGGGTCGATTCGCGTTTCAGAAGCAATACGAAATCGTAGGAATAACCAGAACACTCACAAGATCATCAGCTATTATAAAAACGATATGAGGTGTCCCAACGCCGAGGACGGAACCAACACCACACAGACAGACGAACAGAACGTCGAAAAATCGAAAAAACGCACTCATTTCGGCGGACACAAAACGCACAAAAAATCGCGCATCACACTAAATCTGAACGGCAGGAGAACGGCTCATTTATAGCCAGTTATCCGACTAGGGATCTGCAGAGATTGAACATCCACGGTCAATCTATTTAACATAACCAACTAACGATGAAGTTCCCGCAAGATTTATACGGGTTTACTTACCTAAACAATAATTAAACAAGTTTTTATCGTACGCGGATCTTCCAAGATTCTTTACGAGGGAGTTCCATTAAACGGACCGTGAACTTGATCTTGAGATTGAATTAATATTGTCAACGAATTTTTTGAAGTTCGAATGTTTATTATTTCGCCTTTCACCTACGAAATTATTGGGTAAACAATAACAGTGGTGTGTCTCAGGTGGAATAAGGACACAGTAGCCTAGCCTACACAGAACTTAAGGGGCTTATGGAGACCTAGGAGAGTCGGGATGAAAACAAAAAAAAGGTTTTTTCATTTCATTGTTCCTAACATTTTGCTTCTTTTTTCGCAGATTTATTGTCAATGTCAGTACCCTCGTACATGAATATTTATTTGGGAATGGAAAAATTGAATATTCAATTCTTCGCGCAATTATCATCTCCGTATTGTTTCTGCATGTGCGTTTCCAAAACAGCTTCCTGGTTCCTGGTAATTACATGGTATTCAACATTTTTCTTATTCACGTAAGGTCAAAAGATAAACACGAAAAAAAAATTGATTAGCACCTCAAAGGGTTATTTCTATATATTTACAGTTCAGATTTGATCATTTTTAAAGGTAACTAGGTACATCTATAAATTATTATTTATTTTTTCTTTATTTAATCACCTAAGCTCCCACTTACAATTCAACATCAACTAAATTATGTACATAATAAAGAGTAACCATTCAAAAAAATAATGATATGATTCATACATAACAATAAACATAAACATAAACATAAACATAAACATAAACATAAACATAAACATAAACATAAACATAAACATAAACATAAACATAAACATAAACATAAACATAAACATAAACATAAACATAAACATAAACATAAACATAAACATAAACATAAACATAAACATAAACATAAACATAAACATAAACATAAACATAAACATAAACATAAACATAAACATAAACATAAACATAAACATAAACATAAACATAAACATAAACATAAACATAAACATAAACATAAACATAAACATAAACATAAACATAAACATAAACATAAACATAAACATAAACATAAACATAAACATAAACATAAACATAAACATAAACATAAACATAAACATAAACATAAACATAAACATAAACATAAACATAAACATAAACATAAACATAAACATAAACATAAACATAAACATAAACATAAACATAAACATAAACATAAACATAAACATAAACATAAACATAAACATAAACATAAACATAAACATAAACATAAACATAAACATAAACATAAACATAAACATAAACATAAACATAAACATAAACATAAACATAAACATAAACATAAACATAAACATAAACATAAACATAAACATAAACATAAACATAAACATAAACATAAACATAAACATAAACATAAACATAAACATAAACATAAACATAAACATAAACATAAACATAAACATAAACATAAACATAAACATAAACATAAACATAAACATAAACATAAACATAAACATAAACATAAACATAAACATAAACATAAACATAAACATAAACATAAACATAAACATAAACATAAACATAAACATAAACATAAACATAAACATAAACATAAACATAAACATAAACATAAACATACTCGGAACTCGGAACTCGGAACTCGGAACTCGGAACTCGGAACTCGGAACTGGGAACTGGGAACTGGGAACTGGGAACTCGGAACTCGGAACTCGGAACTCGGAACTCGGAACTCGGAACTCGGAACTCGGAACTCGGAACTCGAAACTCGAAACTCGAAACTCGAAACTCGAAACTCGAAACTCGAAACTCGAAACTCGGAACTCGGAACTCGGAACTCGGAACTCGGAACTCGGAACTCGGAACTCGGAACTCGGAACTCGGAACTCGGAACTCGGAACTCGGAACTCGGAACTCGGAACTCGGAACTCGGAACTCGGAACTTGGAACTTGGAACTTGGAACTTGGAACTTCAACGTCAACGTTTGTTCATCCACCTGCTATTGAAAAAATTTTTGACGGCTGCCAAAAATATGACAACAGCTCTTTGTCGATTATGCCGAATCAGCTGTTATAAGGAATATAAGGATTTTTTTTTCGATAATTCGCTAGAATCTTCTACGGCTGTATGGTCTAGACTGTAGGTAATGTGATCTGCACAAAATTTTGCACGTAGTTTGAATACATTATTCCTCATCTATGTGCGAAATTTCATTCCCATCAAATCGGGTGTTTCGAAATTATTAGGAAAAAATATTTTGAACGACAATATTCACGGAACCCCAAATCTTATTCCGCTGATTGATGAACGATGAACCTTGAAATCCGAAATCCAAACCTACCCTGATATTTTGCCTAGGTCTTTCCGTTCGAAAGTTATGATTTTCTAGGTTTCTATGGTTCTAGTCACGCGATCGGGACAAAATGTAACTCAAATATATCATTCTCCATTAAAATACAAAATTTCGTCACGATCGAATCCGTAGTTGTGATTATCAAGAAAACTAAATTTCAAACGACCATATTTTCGGAACCCCTAGTATAATTTTGCTCATCGATAAACGTGACCGCGATATTCGAGATCCACACCTATCCTGAAAATTTCCAGTCCCTAGGCCTTTCCGTTCGAAAGTTATAATTTCCTATGGTTTTTATGGTTCTGGTCATGCGATCGGGACAAAATGTAACTTAAATATATCATTCTCCATTAAAATACAAAATTTCGTCACGATCGAATCCGTAGTTGTGATTATCAAGAAAACTAAATTTCAAACGACCATATTTACGGAACCCCTAGTCTAATTTTGCTCATTGATAAACGTGACCGCGAAATTTTAGATCCACACCTATCCTGAAAATTCCCCTAGGCGTTTCCGTTCAAAAGTTACAATTTTCTATGGTTTCTATGTTTCTGGTCATGCGATCTGGACAAAATTTTGCACGTAGCTTGAACACGTCATTCTCCATCTGAGGGCAAAATTTCATCTCCGATGATGGAATTGATTATTTTTAAACATAAATAAAGAAATTCCGATAATATCCTTGTTCGTGTCAACGGCTGGAAATTGCGCAAACTGAAAATAGCGTTATAAGTGTATTTGCGGAATTCCCCGATGGTAATTGAGCCGGAATAGAACCGCCCATGCATAACAGAACGAACGCTCGTTTATTATTTTCCTCAATCTCGTACGTTATTTATTCCAAGTTGGAACCTTCAGTGTCTAACTCTGAATGTAACAATATGGAAATCAGTCCATCAAAATATCAACAGCGTTGTTTCGGCAAGTGGAGATACAAAGTTGATTATCTTGATCTTTTACTATGGATTCACGCATGTAAACACGAAATAGATAAAAAAAAATAGGGGAATGTATGAATTTTAAACGTATATCTGATTTTAATAGTGGACCCAAACACCTAAATGCGGCCCTGATCATACGATGATCACTTTGTGAATTATGTTTGGCAACACTTGATGAAAATGCGATGTAGGCAACACAGAATACACCCCGTTCGCTATTGGCCACTATGCGAATTTGACAGAGTATGGT
The DNA here is from genome assembly GCA_963966015.1 of Aphidecta obliterata. Taxonomy (NCBI): domain Eukaryota; kingdom Metazoa; phylum Arthropoda; class Insecta; order Coleoptera; family Coccinellidae; genus Aphidecta; species Aphidecta obliterata. The sequence continues at coordinate 43,129,821 of OZ014429.1, read as the reverse complement.
TATATTTTCGTTCGCAGCTGACATATCCTCAAGATTGTTTATGAAACCTGCTACTATTATTTAAGAATTACATTTTCGAAAAGATACACGTAAATGTTACAATGGCTAAGTATTCGACATCTTGGTATATTCTCGCCGTGGGGTTGCTCAATTTAATAACTAGAACACATCTAACAACACAAGACAACAGCCATGGTAATATTAGATATTGCGAAAAAACATTTCAGCCTTTTTTATACGACTTTTTTTAAGGGTACATCACGAGCAGCGAGAGATATTTCGATGACTTCTCTTTCATTCAAAGGGTAAGAATTGGTTATTAATTAATAGTTCAATCGTTTCTTATGTCTTCTCTTATTCCAGGAAATATCATCAGGCTTACGGTAAGTTAATGATAAATCAGTTTCAGAAACTGCAAGGTGAGCGTTTGTAACGTGAATTGCATTGAACAGATGTGATAAAATACGATAAGAATTTCTCCCAGGTTATTTATATCTCGTGTTTTTCTCACCATATGTCAAGTTTTGTTGATATCCTTTTATAGAATTCAAGGACTTATTTGTTTCTTTCAGATCTGATTATGTTGGGGATAACTTGAAGTTTCAAATTAAGTTTGATCCAGCAACATTAGATTTCAGGCAGAGGTATGCGTATTATCCACATTTTTCGAGTATTCGTCTATGAAATTAATTTTTTTCAGGCCGCTAGGGGTACCTCATATTAAGAAAGTCCATCTGTTTAACTATGATACAAATAAGAGTATCGACATGACGTCTATATCGGGAAGTACTGTACACTTTCACAGCTCGTTTTTTCATGACAAGGTAAAATTGTTCGGTGAACGAGTTGATTTTTTTAACGATTTTCGTTTTTAGAAAATCCCTCCCAAGGGAAACACGAGCTTCAACGTTGTGTTTCTCGGTAGAGAAGAAGGGTACATAGAGAGTTGCCTGTTTATTCACACTACTAGTGGCCACTTCAAATATAACGTATGTTGATGATAATTTTGAATCGAATCTTTTCTAAACATCGAGTTGAAGTTACCGAAAGAGTTGTAGTTTATGCGTATTGGAAATAATTTTCAGGTTAAGGGGGTGAGCGTTTACAGTCCGTACTTCCTTCGTCCGATAGTGGATATCAAGTTACCTGTGAACGCAACGTTTGGACCTCTGATTTATTTACACAATCCACATTCGGAGCCTATTCAGGTAAGACTGTTTTGTACCCCTAAACGATGTGTTTCCTTAGATTAAGACTAGTACTAATCGATTTCTTATAAAAGAAAGTTTTGAATGAAAAAAAAACATAAAAATTTGGCGTTGGGTTCAAAGTAAACTTTCTGCCAATTTTTAATTATAGAATTCCTGTGTGATTTGTAAAGAAAAATCCATAGTCCTGTGTGAATATAAAATTTTCTTTGGATCTGAAAATATTGTCATGGCTCCAATGTGAAAATAAAAGAAAATTATCTTAATTTTGAAAATATTTCAAATCCAATAATAATTTTGTTCAATATTCAATTTTATTTGCCCGAAACTCTTCCTCAAGGGAGGTTCTAAGATGAACAATTTGAAAAATATGTATACACAATCATTTTATTAACAATTAAATTCTATAAGACTAACTATAACTATCGAATGAAACTAAAATTGATGAATCTAACTAATGATCAATTAGTGCACTTAGTTTCTTTACTTTTCCTTTATGAGAAAACTGGCACGCTCCTCTTATATTCTTGAAACTTGAAAATTTAATTTTTGTGCTTTCAAATTGTAATTGTATTTCTTCTTGGCAAGGTTTCAAATATGAATTCTGATGTTTTCCTCGAAAGCCAATTTTGAACCAAAACTTTGTGAAGGATTATTTTCCACCCACGTTTCTCCATCAACTGTCTCAACTTTTTCACAAATTAATTTTCTATCATATAATTCCTTGTTCTCTGTTCCGTTTATGATTCCAAATTGCATTTTTACAAATTTTCTTACATAAATTCTAATTAAATACTATATAATCAATAATTTTGAGAATTCATATTTTTTATTATGTGAACCCCATTCGAAAATATAATAGTTATAGATAATTGATATTGGAGGGTTAAATTTCCTGAATTGACTTAGAATTCGAAATATATTTTCTTTATTTATTACTAGATCTTACTAAGAATTTAATTTTATTATTTCCGCTTATATATTTATAAGATATTTCAAATTTCATGCATATTTGGTGAATCATTCAAGTTTATTCTTGAATCGTAAAAAAAAATAACTTTGTTTCGATTTCCATAACAATATATACAGGTGTCCGGATTTGACATTAATATGTTTCATGAGGTGATTCCAGGTTTCGAAATATGGAAAAAACTTCATATAAACTTAATTCCTAAAAATAATACAGGCTATCCCACTGGACATATTTTGAATCTGAAAATTAGGATTATGATATTGTTCGACTTTATCTACTGAGCTAAAATATTCTTGAAGCCTGAACACTTTCAGTTATACAGGAAGTGAAAATAAATTTTAAATATATTTCTATTCGAATTGTTGCATTCGTCGAAATAGTTTTCAAAATATAGAAAAAAACTGAAAGAAAGGGGCGACATGCGTAGTCAGTATTATGTTCGTTATTTCTATTCTCAATATTTCAAGCATAAACTGTTTTTACATTTTCGCAGTAGGAGAAATTGTGCATCAAAAAACTCTTCACAGGGTGTTTCAAGTATTATGTCAAAAATTGTTATCAGAATTTTCCCTTAACTTTTGTTTTTTGAATAAGAACCCTATTTTTTTATGATTGCGTTGGATTTTACGAAGAAAAATAATGATAGTGTTCAAATTAGTTTATGCTCCTCAATTGAATAATTCCTGAGTTATTAAGGGTTTTTTGAATTTATGTCGTACCTAGAGATAAGTTCATAAAATCTGCTTCATAACAATATTCTGTATTCAGAGAGAATTATTGGGATAATTTATCTTCTTTGATAACAGATTTTATGAATTTATCTCTATGTACGACATAATTGAAAAAATTCTTCATAACTCAGGAATTATTTAATTCAAGAGCATAAACATTTCTGAACACTATCATTATTTTTTAACGCAATCATAAAAAAAAGGTTCAAATTTAAAAAACCAAAGTTATGGAAAATTTTTGACTAAATATTTGAAACACCCTGTGATGAGTTTTTCGATGCACAATTTCTCCTACTGCGAAAATCTAAAAACAGTTTATGCTTGAAATATTGAGAATAGAAATGACGAACATAATACTGACTACGCATGTAGCCCCTTCCTTTCAGTTTTTTCTATATTTTGAAAACTATTTCGACGAATGCAACAATTCGAATAAAAATATATTTAAAATTGAATAATCGATCATATAAGAAAAAAAAATTATTTTCACTTCCTGTATATGCTTGAAATATTGAGAATAGGAATAACTACTATGCATATCTCCCTTTTTTTTCAGTTTTTTTTTTATATTCTGAAAACTATTTCGACGAATGCAACGATTCGAATAGAAATATATTTAAAATTGAATAATCGATCATATTTATAAGAGACGAAAAAATGCAAAAAAAAGTGTTCGAGAAATTTATTTTCACTCCCTGTATAACTGAAAGTGTTCAAGCTTCAGGAATATTTTAGCTCAGTAGATAAAGTCGAACAAAATCAAAATCCAAGTTTTCAGATTTCAAATAGGACCGGTTCTTAAGAAACGTCTAGTAGGCACTCGAACTTGGGACAGCCTGTATATACTAAAACGCAGTATGTTGGGATGTTTTCCCATATTTCAACCTCGAAAAACACGTCCTGAAATATATCAATAACAATGTACATTAAATCATTTAGAACAAAAGTATTCAAAAAGTTGGCCCAAGAATGGAGTCATGGGGAACTGCAGAACTGATATATCAGGTTGTTATAATTTATTTTGTCAATATTTGAAGGTATAGATCTCATCGTCTCGACCACATTTATCTGGTCCTTCGAACAGGAACAGCAAAAAGGAAGCGACTTCCCTCATGGAATGATATACAGAAGTTTTGACGATGATATTGAATAGAAAAGTGAGAATTTCAGCAAGTTTTCCTATAAATCCACGTGGATATGACAATTTGGGATTTTCAGGCTATAAATTCAATTAGGTAGCCTCGCAAAAGTTAGGCGTGTTTTCGGCATGAAAACGAAAATCGGTGAGATTTTGCGGGGTTTTACACCTGCCTGTTCATAGATTTCTTTTTTTCAAATTATTCATTTAGGAATGGCAGAGCAGAGGAAGAATAGCCCCGAAATTTTTCACGCTAGATATAAAACTTTGTTGGATTCTTAAATGAAAAGGGAATAAAATTTCTTCCTTGCCGAAACTAGGAATATGTTGTCAACGAGTTGAGCGTTGTATCTAAAATATATGATTCATTTTAGATTCTCGAAGTTTATACGAGTGGGGGCGACTTCCATTTAGAACTCCCTTCAGGAAACAGAGAAGGTCCCAAAAATATCTGGGAGATACCACCGTTTCAAACAAAGGCAGTCATTAGAGTGAAATTCGCAGCAAAGGTCGAACAGAACCATACTGCTTACGTAAGGTTAGTACACAAAATCAGTCGAACATGCAATATAAGCCTACTAAACTGTTTTTTTTTTAGAATAAAGTTGAACATTACAGAGGAGATACTAGTTGTCCCTCTAGAAGTCGAGGTTGGAACTCAGGGTGGAATATTTTCGCCGCAAGGTTTCGTTGATTTTGGAATTGGTGGAACTATGGACGAACCGAAAACCATCAAGCTTTGTCTGTATAATCCTTTCACGAAACCGGTGAAAATACAGAGTATAAGCGTCAAGTCCAAGGCTGTCAAAATCGATTACAGGACGTCGGTTGTCATTCCTACGGGAAAGTCCAAAGGGGGTTGTGCAAATATCGCCAACCTCACACTAGACTGTGAGTAGTTTTAATATATTTGATTTGACATATTTTATTCTTGGATTTACAGGGAAAAAAGCGTACAAACATCAGGATTTCACCGGTAAAATTATAGTGAAATATAGGAATGGAAAAAGCAGTGCTGAAATTCCCTATTATCTTACTGCTCTTGAAGGTGGGCTAGTATTTGATAGCCAAGCCACAAAATACTTCACCAATGAAAAATCGAAGAATTCATCGCGTCAATTCAAAATAAAGAACGAATTCAAATCGGCCATAAAAATCTTGAATCTTACATTGGGGGAGGAAGTTCAGAAATATTTCAAGGTAATTTAACAAAGATTCACTTTTTTCCATCATAATCTTTGAATTTTATCAGATCCATAACTTCAAAGCCCTAACGTTGAAGTCCCAAGAAGAAGCGATAATTTTCTCGTCGGATCTCAGACCCGGAATAAAGCTGGAGAATCTGCAGGTGAATTCTCACATCCAACTCGTTTCCAATATCTCGACGGTTACCATACCGTTTCTGAGTTACGGAGGAACCCTCAAATTGGTAATTAGAACTCCTATGAATTCAACCTTTTTTTTATACAACGTGTTCCAGAAGTCGAAGTCATGAAAGTCATCAGAAAAATATTCAAAAAAATATCGTGTATTTTTCTTTCATTCATGAAAATGCAAACAATGTGATGATTTTTGAACTCCTGTTGCTACAAATCTTTATTTTTTTCCAATTTAATTTTTTCTATGTTATCCCGAATAGGGCTTCTGTAACCTATATTATGACTTAGCCTGTTACCCGATTACGGCTTGACGTTGACTTTTAGGACACCCTCTGTATGAATGAAGAGCATTATTGATGACATAATGAATTACTTTTTTCAGTATTTACCGTTCAAGAGTAAAGATTATTCGCTCGATGTGGGTCTCATAAGTTTCAATACGAAGAAAGAAGTCAACTTCTTAGTTCTCAACGATAATCCGGTGAATATTCAAGTTAGAGCCATAAAAACCTCCATTCCCCTCACCAGCACTACGATTGTGGGATGCGGCAAGGAGAATCCCAAAACGGCGCTTTTTCAGCATTCTTTCGAGAATCTACACGCTTGTGTGAGTAAAATTTCACAATTGGGGAAATATCCTCTGCAATACCTTCGATTTTTTTCTTGCAGAACACCTTGAAACCCAACGAGTATGCCATCTTAAAATTGGTAGTTCAGACGGCCAACAACGAAGGGCACGTTTGGGGGGAAATCCAGATCGAAACGGATTACGAGAGTCTCTCCATTCCTGTGCAATTCAAAGTTGCTGCGGGAAAATTGGAAATTGGCCCGGACCGCCTGGTTTTTGATCAGTGTTTTCCGGTGAGTGAAAATTTCAGAAGAACCTTCTCCATTAACCATTATTCTAGTTATTAAGTTGTTAGATATCTTTCTGATACTGGTATACAGGGTGTCTGCTTTTGAAATGGCCAAACTATAGGGGTCGATCATACATGAGATTTTCAACAAAGAAAGTCATATAACAGATGGTTAATTCTTCGATTTAACATTTCATGATTTCACGGAATATTTCAAGTTTTTCCATAAATTGAATTATACTTCAGTTATCCTTGTAGCCTCATCAAAGTTGACCACATATCTGGAAGCAGCATTAAATTCGCTGCAAGATAAGAATTGCATGTGCCCAAAATCTTATTGCAGGCGGAGATGAATATCACGATTCTGAAGTGAACAAAACCAGTAATATTTTTCCAATGGTTTTATCGATGAAAAATCATCAATTATGGATTTGTTTTCTTTGCAGCAAAAAAAGAAGAATAACTGTCAACATTTCGACCATGTGTTTTTTGTTGCAAATCTCATGTTTGATCTCCCCCTGAAATTTGGCCCTTTTAAAAGTAAACATCTTATATATTGATTTCTTTGGTACCAAGTAAATGTAAAATTTTTCAGGGAAAGATATGTTCGCATCCACTGAAAGTTTACTCCACCTTCAATGAACCTATGATAATAAAGGATATTATAAGCTTACCACCAGATCCGCGTCTACATGGCAGACACGCTGGTCATATTTTGCCTCATACTACCAAAATCGTTGGCCATCTTTATTTGAATCCCAATATTGGATGCGGTAACGAATGTTACACAGGATTACATCAGGATTTATATAGTGAGTTGATTCTTTCATTCTTGAAATTTTCCAAAAGTATTTAAATTTAATGTGTTTACAGATCAATGGCTGAAAACTCTGATGCTGCCAAAATCCGTGGTGAACTTCGATCTCAATTTATTCAACACATTCTACAACAGATTTCTGAACATAACCTCGAACGGAATGAAGAAATGGCAAAATCTGACACTTCGTCTAGATACGTCGGAAGTGAGGAGTCACATGTTCAAAACCAGAGTCAAAATGAGCTGGCCCAGCTTAATTCATGGCAGTCCCGATAATAAATCGATAATTTCATTTCCGCTCACTCAAATCGGGAATATAACATATAGAAATATAACAATAAAGAATCCATCGAGTAATACTTTGATAATACAAATTCTTTTGGACAAGGTGTATCCTAGCATTGAACATCTTTACGAGGGATTGCCTTCGGCAAGTTTGCCCGAATACTTTCCTCCTTCGCACACCGACAACTTTTTCTTTGTGAAAAATGGCTTCAATCACAAAAACTTTTTAGAAAAGATGAATATCAAAGTGCACTCTTCGACTCTTCCGATATTCTTAAAACCAGGGGAAAATTACACACTTTCAATAGGATTTCGTGGTGAAAAAGTGGGAGAGTTCTCTTCGTTGCTCTTCTTCAGAAATAACTTAACCGTTATGGAAGTAATGAGACTAAAAGGAAGAAGTACGGAGCCCGTTTTCAGATTTGGAAATAGAAGACCAGGTGCAATACAGCCCCTTCTTTTTGAATTCACCGAAAAACATGTCAAAGAATGTGAAAGAGATAGACATTACAGATATCACAACCCAAATATAGCAATTAAAAGATCGTTCACTGCAAGAAACACCGGTGAAATTCCTATAATTATCAGAAACTTTTATATAAATGACGCAGTTTGCGAAGGATATGGTTTTAAAGTTTTAAACTGCATACCTTTCATCCTTCCAGCGAATGGAACGAAAAAGATAGATATAGAATTCACGCCAGATTTCACTTTGGCGAAAGTTATCCGTTCTTTGATTTTAGAATCGAGTTTCAGCAGTAACATAAATTATACACTTCAGGCCACCGTTCCGTCGTACTATATATCACTTTGTTCCAGTATCATACCCCGACCAGCTTGGGAATGGTATTTAGGCTACATCACAGCCATTCTGATGCCCGTCACATTGATCTTCATCCTATTCATAGCTATTTTCGACGCTGAAAAAATCAAAAAACAAATGATCGATGTTATTCTTGCGAGTGGTCCAACCGTTCAGCCTGTTTTAGATTTGAGATTGATCGGTCAACAAGTAAGAGAAGAAGTGAAAAATGCAAAGACGGAATCGAATAATGATATAACCAAAAATGATTCAAAACCTACGAATAAAATAGAATCGAGGATGAAGAGTGAAGTGGAAGTAAGTCAAGTTGTAGTACCTGCAATTACAAAAGGAAAGAAAAAACTGGGTAGAAAAAACAATAGTGATTGTTCAGAATATGTTGATGCTCCCAAAAAGGTTGTGGAAGTTGGTAAACAAAAGACAAATATTGTAGATAAAAAGGATGAGAAGAATTCTAGTCATAATAAGGAGAACAAGAAAATATTAAGTTCTAAAAAGACAAATAAATTGCTAACGGAAGAAGAAACTTTATCGTCTACAACTGAATCTAGTTGTAACACAGACGATATTCCTGAACCTAAAGATAACAGTCAAAAATGCTCAAAACTCAATTTGAAGAAAGTGAACAAATCTGAAGTATCTGGTAGAACACTATTAGAAGAAAATTTCAAAGAACAGTCACCTACTCAAAATAAAATAGACAAAAAGAAATCTCTTAAAAACACCCTTAAATCTAAAGAACACATCGATAATAGCAAAAATCAAACAATTAGGAGTGAAGGAAGGAAGAGACATGGTAAAGATAATAGAGAAAAAAATACTCCATCGAAAAAGACAGTAGAAAAACCAAGTACAAAAACTTGCGACCACTCGAACTCCAATCCAACTTCAACATTCCCCACAACCAGAGTATGGACAGAAAACCGTGCGACGTTCAGTGATGTTGTTGCAAGAAATGATAGTCGTTTTGGAAATAACACCAATCAGTCATCGTTATACGTTGATCCACATAATCAAACTACGACACCTCTAGGGCCTATCGGATCGAGACCCATCGACTATTGGTCTAACGGAGGTAACTCGCATCGTCATTCTTCGCAGGAGCGTCAAAGTGAATCGGTGAATAGCTTCTTCTCAGTTTTCTCCAGTCATGAATCTCAGAATACTCCGTCAAGTTTCTCAAATAACATTCCCCCCAACACATGGAGGAACCAATCGGAAAATCAACAAACACACCAATTTGACTTATTGAGAGGAAATAGTACAAATTCAATATCATCTTTACAAGGTTGGTACAATTGATTGGATGATTTATTTTGACAAACATTAATTTAGGTTATTGAACGAAAATATTTTGTTCTCAAATCTTTACACATATTATTTCAACCATGGATTTTTTTTTCAGATTATATTCCTTCATGGAGTCATAGTCGCTTTTTGAACTCAAATACATATTGGAACAACACTAACGGGTCGAGTTCGTTAGGAGGGCTCTCTACGGTTAGTCATCCAACTCCGTTGACCACATCTTCTTCAGTACAAAGCTACAGACAAAATGATTATTCATCTAATTCCTCCATGCTGTGGCAACAATGGACGCCGTTCAATCCACCAACAAGAACTCCCCCAGGCTTTCAAAATATTCATCAAAACGCCACTAGGGTAAGTTTCGAGTGACATTCAACTTCGAAACCTGTAATTTTCTTTTTTAGGGGCAGACTGAGAATCCGGTGACAACGGAAAGTTATAATCCATTTTCGAGTAATATGTGGACGAACAATAACATTTGGAGATATTCTGAGGATTCTTAAAACTTCAGTATTTGCCATAAATTCCCTTAGGCCATTTGCACTTATTCTAAGAAAAACTTGGCTTATTTTCAAGACTGTTGAAATACTCATATGTTGTGGTCTTCATCACAGCCTTACTAGAAGTGTGAACATGTTCTACTTTCCTATTATATTGTTTTATTTCTTCTCAAAATGAATTTAAAAGTGTTTAAAAGAACTTGGCTATTTTTCTTAATAACCCAAGCACATGCCAATCTGAATAAACCCTTTCCAACTCTTTTATTTGGTATTTTTGAAAACAATAACAGGAATCTTACTTAATTATATTTAATGGCAAATTATTCTTCATAACATTACAATAGTTTTACAACTGTGATACTTTAAATTCGACTAGATGATAATTATAATATAAAAAATTGTATAGAATTTCTCTCGCTATAATACTGACAACATATATAACAGATCTGATGTTATGAATCGGAGAGTTCTTCTTCATCGCCTCCTATCGCTTTCCAAAACGCAGTTACCATTTGCTCGGCGCATTGTTTTCTTTGGGTGGAATGTAAAGAATTAAGACTTTCCCTCATGGTCTGCAATTGAGTGAACAGCTCGGTGAAGTCATCAAAATTATCGTCCATTTTCTCCTTATTCGCTTTCTTAGAACTCTCAATGTCTGATTTAGCCAAAGTTCCTTTCTTATACTGCGGTTTCATCTTCAAATTAGACCACATGTGTGAATGTAAAGCTTCTATGATTCTTTCAACTCCAACTTTTTCTTCAAAGTCTGATGCAGTGTTATCTTCGTTTATACCGGTCGGATACAATTCAATGAATTCGTATCCTGCTTTGAGGCACCATTCAACGGCTTTTTCTCTAGTTACTTTCGTATCGTCATTACAGTAATTGGCGACTAGAAGTTTCACTTCTGGATCACAGTCTCGATTAATTTTCTCCCAGGCATCCAAATCTTCGAGACCGGTAATTTTATTAGTGTCTACATGCATAATGAAAGCTTCCACTCTATTGTTGAAGTCCTCGGACCTTTCGAAGTCTCGCTCTATTCCAACCAGACAAATTTCAGCTGTGTAGTACTTGGAATCTATAAACCAGTTACATTTCACCGTTCCTGATAAATCTTCATCAATAGAAACTGATTTAGTTATCAATTTGATAAGAGATTGAGGTTTTGTATTGGTATGACTTAAAACCAGTACACATGGTTTTACTTCCATTGTGCGATTTTATCCTACTTAATGAAACGATAGTGATATTAATGAGATCTTATTAGTATATTATAGAATTTGTGTTGTTTTTATTTTTGGTAACTTGTTTATTAGGTTGACAGTTTTAGGTTATATCTTCTGTGAATGTCATAGGGCAAGATACAAAGAATACTTTACCATCGGTGAACGAGTTCCCAAACTAATACATAGGTGGCGCTGTGTACTTTAATCCGTCGCACCATCTATAGACTGGATACCCAACTGTGAATATCATACAAAGAATACTTTTACCATCAGTGAACGAGTTCCCAAACTAATACATAGGTAGCGATGTTTACCTTCATCCGTCGCACCATCTATAGACTGGATTCCCAACTCTGAATTTCATACAAAGAATACTTTACCATCAGTGAACGAGTTCCCAAACTAATACATAGGTGGCGCTGTGTAATTTCATCTGTCGCACCATCTAAAGACTAGACTTTCGGACTTTTTAACGTTTTGTTGCCAAATTTTCTGTTTTTAATCCAAATAAAATTACACAGCTTTAGTCCCCTCTTTACTTTTGAAACATGCAGGCCACGTTTCAATTCAAACTTTCGTTTTTGAGCGCTCGTACTACTTACACGAGGGCTATATCATTTCGTCACGATGTCTGTATTTATCGAATTTTGAGCTGAAAATGTGCCGTAAGCACGATAACTCTCGAACGGAACAACCTAGAGACTTGAAATTTTCAGTGTGGGTTCAGTTCCCGAATGAGTTCGTTAATGGGCCAAATTCCACCAGGGGTTCCGTAAATATGGCCGTTCAAAGTTTTGTTTCCCTGATTACTTGAAAACTACAGATTTGATCGAGATGAAATTTTGCACTCCAATGGAGAATGAGGTGTTCAAGCTACATATGAAATTTTGTCCAGATCGCATGACCAGAACCATAGAAATCATAGAAGATTGTAACTTTTGAACGGAAACGCCTAGGGACTAGGGAAATTTTCAGGATATGTGTGAATCTCGAATGTCGTGATCACGTTCATCTATATTGAATAAGTACTGAAGTAGCTTTACAGTATTTTTGCTTCATGTGACTTTCTATATATATACAAGTTTTTGAATATAAACGCTAAACTTTCAGTTTGATTCCCTTCAATACGTTTGCATTTATTCCACTGATTTCTCCACCATATCTGTGACCTTCAGTTCTAACATCCCGTACCTGAAAAAAAAATCAATTGAGTATAATATGTCAGGTTAATTGTAAAGAAACTTACAGCTCCCTTCCTGCGGATCTTAGCTTTCTTATACTTGTTTCTGTGTTTAACTCTTGGATTTCTCTGCTCTTTCTTTCTACGTGGTGTAAGACCTTTATTTTTGGCCATTTGATATGTGATGGGACGTTTTGCTAGTTCTGAAAAGGAAACAAAAATTAAAACTCAAATCTCCCAGGTGTGTAGATCACCTTCCAAAAGTTCTTAGATTATTTTAGTAAAAAATTACGAAAAGCACTGCCGTTAAGTCAGGAGCTTTTGAGCGCTCGTTCATCCACCTTGTAGGTAGATTCGCATTCTCCAGTTTTAGAAACCAATTGGAAAGATTGGAATGGAAGACATCGTAACGAAATTATATAGCCCTCGTGTAAGTAGTAAAAGCGCTCAAAAAGATTGAGATTTAAAAAATGAATATGAGAAATTTCCGATGATCAACTTACCTCCGGATTCGATATTTTCTTCTTGTTCATTCGTAATTTCATGGATTTCATCTTCTTCAGTAAATCTTACTGTTTGTTTCTCAGATTTTACTTCTTTTTTCTTCTTCTGGATATGTACAGGTTCCTTCACAACCAGATTTTGAAGCAGTTTGAGTTTTTTCTTCTTTGGTTCAACAGATTTTGATTTCTAGACAGAAAAAAACATATACTAGAGGGAGAATTCCCGAACCAATAAATTATACAAACCTTCTCTTCCAACACGGATTTCAATTTGCTTTTTATGGTTTCTTCAAAAACCGTGTGCAGTTTTTCAATTAATTCCCGATACTGTGCCAATCTTTTCATTATGGGATGATTTTTTGTAGGAGTATTTTCAGACTTCAATAGTAAATACATAAGGATATTGGAGCTATAACTAAGAGATGAGAATGTCATATTTGTCAACAACAATAATTATTAGAACTTACTTCAAAATAAGACTTGAGAAACTTTCAACAAACTCGGTCAATTGAGATTTCTCTATTTCTCCACTCCTATACTTCTCTTTGAAAGGTTTAAGAAAACTTTTGTAAAGCTCTGTGAATTCTATAATGAATAGGTAAATCAATTAAAATTCAAAAATATGGAAAAAAAATTACCTTTAAAATCATTGATGAGATTTAATGATATATCTTCCTCCTCTTTTTCAGGGTCTTCATCTTCTTCTTTCAAATCTTGCTCGCCTTCTTCCCTCTTTTCCACCTAAAATTGAAAGTAGAATTATATGACAATTCTGACAGAAATTGGATTAACAAGAACTTACATCTTCAGGAAATTCAGACCCCTCCAACATACGCCAAATTTCACCTTCTATTTTTTTGGCTTCTTCCGCTTCGAACTCGCCAAACTGTACTTCCTTCTCATTATAAGTGTTGGGGTGTACGTAATCTGTTGAATAATACGCCTTTTTATTCCTTCCCCAAGCTTTTTCATCCGGTATATCATCGTCTTCTTCTTGTCCCTCTATATCACTGTTTTGCAAAATATCCCCATCATCATCACTCTCATCTTCATCAGGAGCAACGTTGAAAATTCCTTCCTGTAAAAAATAAGGTGTTAACTAATTTTCTACTGTTTCAAGCAAAACTTACCTCATCTTCATCATCCGATTCATACTTCCTTTTTCTGTATTTATCCAACAAAATTTTCTCGTTCTCATTACAATCGCTGTCTGAATCGTAGTAGTCGCTCATATTGAAATTCTTCTTAGGAATAAGTAAGAAATACAAACACTCAATTCATTTTAAAAATTTGACATTTTTTTCCACATTTCGTTTCGAATATTTGATAGGTTATGTCACAGAGCTGATTAAATAATAAGATTGGCTGTCTTCTTCTTATTTTCTTATGGCGGTATTCTTCAAGTCATTGATATATTGGTCTTTCGAATTACGACAAATTTTGGCTTTATTTTATTTCATTTTTCATGAAATAACGCAAACTATTAACAGATTTAATATAATTATTATTATAACCATAATCCTTTGAAAGCACAGGTCTAATTTAGGTTAGATTTTCTGAATCAAATTTTTGATATTCGAAAAAAAATTATTTTGAGGATGTCCACTAGATGGTAATATTTCAAACATACTTTATATTATGTCTAATAATTGAATTTCAGGTACCCTATTTATCAAAGAGGAGGTCCTCAATTAAGAGTTTTCCTCCCTAACTTTTGGATGAAATTAATTAAGCCTACACATGAACAACCCCCAAACGTTGTCCAGTTTGCCTGTTCAATGGAAATGTCTTCTACCGACATAAAGAATTATCTGGAAAAGATTTACAAAATAAAGACAATTAATATCAGTACCAGGATCGGTTTAGGCAAAACGAAAAGAGACCCAGGGAAGGGTTACGTGATTAAGGAAGATGATACCAAATATGCTTATGTAACATTGGTAAGAGAGAAAGGAGTACTGAGATATATAAGATTAATATGCCATTTTTTTCAAGCACAAGTCGGAAAAATTCGAATTCCCAGAATTGTATCCCGATAAAGAGAAAGATGAGAGTGAGAAAATAACAATGGATCAAGTTAGAATGGGATATAAGGAATATTTAGAGAAAAATAAAGAAAGACCTAATATGCCTGGATGGTTTACTATTTAGTTTTTCATGTAATAAGTTATTAGAAAGAAGCAAATAAATTTAAAAATTCTAAGCAGAGTTATCCATTTTATATTGTACAAGTTTTGTTAACAAAAAATATAAATAATTTCCATTCCAAAACCCGAAAATGATCCTAATATCCAATTGGTTATATCTGATTTGGAATGATTTGAATTTGTTTCCAGGGAAACCAATCGTTTGATCCATAACTACACAAAAATGAGATAAGCCTCCAAATTAAAATGCGTGTCACTTTTTGTACTGATTTGGATAAAAGTGTCGTGGTAGCCAACTGTGAAAGAAGGGGTTGGATTCAAGTGGGTCCCGATGATGAATGGAACATCTACTGGGCTGGGACTCAAACATGTCGCAGCTTATTTAGTGTGGACAGCGGTTATCGCATGAATGATAATCAGTATGTTATTATTAAGATTCCTATATCCGTAACTACTCAAATTTTCCAGAATCATTAATCACTTCCCGAATCATTACGAACTTTCCCGTAAAGATCTGCTGGTGAAGAACATAAAGCGGTATCGTAGAGAATTGGAAAAGGAGGGAAATCTTCTAGCCGAAAGGGGCGACTCGGCAAAGTACCTTTATCTGGATTTCATTCCAATCACTTTTGTGCTTCCAGCAGACTATAATATGTTTGTGGAAGAATACAGAAAAACCCCGCAGAGTACCTGGATTATGAAACCTTGCGGGAGGTCCCAAGGTTCCGGCATTTTCCTGATAAATAAATTGTCGAAATTGAAGAAATGGTCTAGGGAAGCCAAAACCCCCTTTCAGCAACATTTGACGAAGGAAAGTTACGTCATCTCAAAGTAAGAATATTTTCTACAAAACAATTTCATAGCATTTAAATCGATAATTTTGTAGATATATCGACAATCCCTTGTTAATAGGAGGAAAAAAATTTGATCTGCGACTTTACGTACTCGTAACTTCATTCAGGCCATTAAAAGCCTATCAGTTTCGCTTGGGTTTCTGCAGATTTTGCACCGTGAAGTACGATTCAAGTGTGGCAGAATTAGATAACATGTACGTCCATTTAACCAACGTATCTGTACAGAAGCATGGGGTAAGCCATAAAATTATTGTCATATTCCTGGAATAAGAATGAAAATTCTCAGGGAGAATATAACTCTTTACATGGTGGAAAACTAAGTGTTCAAAACCTACGTTTACACTTGGAGAGTACAAGGGGCAAAGAAGTCACCGAAACCCTGTTCGATCAAATAAGTTGGTTGATTATCCATTCGTTGAAAGCTGTTGCTCCTGTTATAGCTACGGATAGACACTGTTTTGAGTGTTATGGTTATGACATCATCATTGATAATAAGTTGAAGCCATGGCTTATTGAGGTATTTATTCACTGTACTATTTATGAGAAACATTCATGTTGTTTTTTTTTTAGGTGAATGCTTCACCTTCTTTGACCTCTACTACTGCCAATGATAGAATTCTGAAACATAAACTATTGAATAATATATTTTCCTTGGTCACCCCACCATCAGGAATGCCCGAGTGAGTGTCCATTATTTTGAAAACAAAATAAAATGACCACGTGACTGTAAATATTGACATTTTCAACTATATTTCGGATATATGACAGTTGCACCGGTTTACCAATTTATACAGCACTATTACCAATATATGGCTCTAAAAGAACCTATCTTATGTCAATAATTTAAAATTGAGAATCAGAAACTCGCTAAACGTGTTTGCTACGAATCGCGAAAGTTCATGAATTTGTTAGTAAAAGTTCATCAAAATCAAACGTAGTACGGTAAACTTCCAGCTGACAACAACCCGATATCTCTTTTTTCAGCGTTAGGTGGAATAAAATACCAACAGAAGACGCTCTTGGAGATTTCGAGCTCCTCATCGACGAAGACCTGATAAACTTGCAAGACGGGGATAGTCATTATTTGGTGAAAAATAGCTACAAATGGAAATAAATAAAAAATTCCAATAAAAGATGATACAATGCTCAGTGATCTATTTTTCTTAATCACAAGTTACAAAATGCCCTCTTAAAAAAATAGATTTGAAACAGTGAAACCATCGACTTGTTCGCATATTTCTAAAACTGCTCTACCAGTTTCGTTTTCTATAACAACGAACAAAGGTCGAAGACGAACTATGGTTGTCAAAGTGTTCAAATGACTGCAAATTAAATATTAGTTTAATTACCGAAAAAGGCACATTAACATGGGTTAATTTCAGGTGTTCAACATCTTTTCATTACTTGAACTTTGACACACAGCTTTTATAATATGATCACAAGGTATGGAAAATTCTAAGCTATATGCGATGTTAAGTACTAGAAAATTGATTTATTCAACGATGAAAGTGAAAATATGTATAATATTAAAAAGTCTGAAACATTGATCAAAATTATTTTTGAGGATTGTGAACCCTCTTTAATTTCAAGAGGATATTCTGTATAAGATTCAATTAAAATCAAGATATAATGAATATTATTTTAGCCACCATAAGACACATAAAGAGTAATCTTTCAGAACATTTTGTGTTATTTTGAATATTTATCACATAAAATTAAATATATATTTTTTATATCCAAGAATCAACTCGCAATATTCTCTCCCTTCATTAATAACATTTATTAATATATATTTTATATTGGCTGTTTATGCATGAATTATAAATTTTATCATATAGAAATATAAAATACCGCACAAAAACAAGGTTGGTCATCTGCAAAGTAAATGTATTTCAAAAATAAAAATAACACAAATATTGCCAGTAAAATTTAAATTCACTAAAATTAATTCAAGAAGGACATCTCCTTTTTTGTTACATCCAATAAAATACTTGATCTATTCATTACTCAACACTTTTGCCTTATAAAATAAGCCAACAAATCAATTGATAATAAAATTAGAAACAAATTAAAACTACGTTTATAACCAACGTTTACCTATCATGAAACCCCTAGGTTTCTTCCGTTTTCGGCGTTGTTGTGTTGTAAGCTCTGATAACTTCTGCTTGGGATACAGCGCCACCTTCCTCTTGAGAGAAAGCGAAGCCATCTAATAACAGGAGAAGTTACCATTATTTTAAGATGCGAAAACGTTTTTATCTGATCCTTGTTAATTCAGAAGGGTTAGAGATGGTATGAACAAATTTACAGATTAGTATGAATTCCGCATCCAGTAAGAATTCTAATGTCAATAACTACAAAACTATGGATTACAAAAATGAACCTACCCTCAAGTCATTTGAGAAAGAAAAAACTTTGAGAAAACAATATATGTAATTTCAAAATACACAGACCGGTACATAATTCAATAATTTGTTGCAATATATCCACTTAAATGAGTTTTAATCCAATTCGTTTTCCAAGTGAATTATGATTGATGATTGATGTATATACATTTTGTTAATTGAATCGTTCAACTAAGAGGAAGCGTCTTGCATGATTTTTTTGCCTTCACTGCTTCAAGCGTGCAGTGTTCATTTCTCCAAACAGGTGCCATTGTGTAAATAAGCACTATGATAAGTGATAATGATATTCCTCAATTTCTGTTTTATTTTCGATCTTAGTATGCCATGTTTCGAACTATGGGTACCATTAGTATTAAAGCTCCACCCAACATGATCACTATTTAATTTTTTGGGTTAGTTTTTGCTTGGAAGGGAACAAACTGCATAAGACATTTGAATTGTAGTAATAAATTCGGAGAATACCGAAGATTATACAGGGTTACAGGGAAAGCCGTACTGAATAATGATAGTATATTATTTAACGAGCGGTAATGTAGGTCATAACTCACGCAGATGAAGTTTGCAGCACGAGCCGGAGGCGAGTGCTGTAATTCATCGAGTGAGTTATGACCATTACCGCAAGTTGAATACTATAATTTATCTACGATTGTAACAATAAATACTAAGATTCAAGTACAGAGAAGGAACTTTATTTAAAAATCTTAATAGTTACATATAACCATGCATTATTTATGTTGATTGTGCTTCTTAGCATGGAGTAGAAAGTTTATAGGGGCGATGCTTCATATTTAGTGCTAAGTTCACTAAAATATGCCAAAAGAACATTCTCTGTAAACAATGACTTGATATTCTTACTGCTACGCCAATCTTGAAAATTGTTGTATACACCTTTATATTTGTTTTGGTATTTTTCGGCCAATAAATTCTGTATGGTAACATTAGCTGATTGTCTTATTTCTGAAGATGTACATAATAATTCATCTTCACTATCTGGATTAATCTTTTTCAGCGAAATATCCACAATAATAATTAGGTATCAACTCAATTTGATTAAACGTCAAAATTATTCAAGTGACCTCCCCTCAATACTAATAATGGACTGTTCCCTTACGGCCAATCACACAGGGGAGTTATAGGAGTGAGTGAGTGGGAGAAAACTCACGGTGTTTGTTTACATACCATTACTCGATCGAAAGTAGTTGAGTAATGACTATATTATTCAATCGGAGTAGATAAAGGATTTTTTTAAAAATCTTCAAAACTCAATATATCCATAACGGTCAAGATCCGGACACCATATTATAGAACCAAATCCATCAGAAATGACCCGAATAATAACGTCCTTCAATATTCAGTGCGACTTTCCCTGTAACCCTGTTTGTATGTTGAAGCGACCTCCATTCAACATGGCCTACTAAGGTCTTGAAACAACGTGAATATCCCATACTCACGGCTCAATTCCAGGTCGATATTGTCCGATCTGACGGACTTCCTGGTCAGGACGTTCCTCAACAGACGGGCGGTCTCCGTAAGTCTGTAAACATCACTATCTCTCTCTTTTTCTAGCCTATATACAGCTTGTTCATGTTATTCACATTATCAGAAAATCAGTCGTTTTAGACTCGATCAAGGTGGTGCAAGGGTGAGACACTGCCATGCGATTCGGTAACGTAACAACGGACATGAGAAGCACAACTACATAGGAATTCGCCCAAGATGCACTCGAAATGGATATTTCATATACTTACATGTTGCAATTTGCTCCAACGCATGCATTGTTCTTGCAAAACAAACAACACATTAATACGACATACAGACATTTACCGCTCTAGTTGGTCATTGCCAAGGATTGATAACTTTCGGAATAATAATATTAATAGACACAAGAGCAGATGTAATACATGAGAATGGATGAACCTCACACCATCAGAAATAATTCATTATTATAAAGGGACTTGAAAAAAAAAGTCTTCTCACGACTCTTCCATAACAATAATTTGGAGTTTTTGATGCAGAGTTCATCGATGAAACAATTTATTGGTGATAACTTGAAAAAAAATTACAGGAATAGGAAAACAACAACAACATTTGATTGTGTATAAAATATTTGATATGATATCACTATATTCTTCAATGACGTACACCAAAAGGAATGTCACAAAAAACTAAGGGTGGAAGTAAAAATCAAAAATTGTTTGAATTTTTGTATATATCCTCTTCGTGTAAGTCTTCTTTACAACTAGTAATAACTAGATTCTTTACAAAAATATCACTTTGCTTGTGTTTTTGGAACCAAATTTTCTATTTACAAAAACACATGGAACGAAGGAGTTTAAATTTCCATTAGGGATCAGCTTATGTTCTTCTTCTTTTTGCCATGTGCGGTGTTAACTTGGAGTTACAGTGCTTTGCCACCGGAGTCCAATAATAGTACTGTTAGGAAATACAATGCATTGCAGATCTAGTATTATTGTTAGAAAGAACACCACTCCCATCTAACTAGCACAAACCGCCTAAAACCAACACAACTCTAAAGTCTGCACAAACACCAAAGCATGCTTTCAACACTGCTCCATTATATTGTTATGAAGTTAGAACAAAGATACAAATTTCACTAGATCATCACCGACTTCAACTACTCGAGATGTTCAGATAAGTATTCAAATCTGTGAAATAACAAAATCAACCGGGTTAAAAAAAAAATTATAAGAAGCACTACAATGAAGTCGGGAGCTTTTGAGTACTCGTTCATCCACCTTGTAGGTAGATTCGCATTTTCCAGTTTTAGAAACAAATTGAAGATTGTTTGAAAGCTGTCAAAAAAAAATTCAAACTAAGGCGATACTCCAGACTTTACGTCAATGCTTTAGGTGACCAATTTTTTTTCGATAATTCGCTAGAATTTTCTACGGTATCTATGGTTTTAGTAATGCGATCTGAACAAAATTTTCTACGTAGTTTGAATACATTATTCCTGAGCTAGGTGCATAATTTCATTCCAATCCGATCAGTAGTTTCGAAATTATCAGGAAAAAAATATTTTGAACGGCCGTATTCATGGAACCCCTAGTCTAATTTTGCTCATTGATGTCCCTAGGCCTTTCCCTTCGAAAGTTATAATTTTCTATGGTTTCTATGGTTCTGGTCATGCGATCTGGACAGAATGTAGCTTTGATATATCATTCTCCATCAAAATACAAAATTTTGTCACGATCAATCCGTAGTTTCGAAATTATCGAGAAAACTAAATTTCAAACGACCATAATTACGGAACCCCTAGTCTAATTTCGCTCATTGTTGAACGTGACCACGACATTCGAGATCCACACCTATCCTGAATATTTCAAGTCCCTAGGCCTTTCCGTTCGAAAGTTATAATTTTCTATGGTTCCGGTCATGCATATATCACATGATGTGCATTTTCTCGAATAAAAATCACGAAAAATCATCGTTAATCTAGAAAATAATTGGGGAATAGATGCAAGTGATTATATTCGATCTAATATATAATCTAAATGAATGAATAAATGAATAAAAATAACAAAAATCAATAATTCACATTACTTGAAAGCCCAAAAAAATGTATGTTTGAAAAACCACATTTTCCTCGATAGCGCTGTTGAGGAATTCTTTTTCTTTTTCGAAAAAATGACGAAAAATCTTCGTAAACGCACAAAATTATTTACCCCATTTTCATCCATAAAAACCTTTTCTCGAAATTTCTATGTTCACTTACTCGTTATCGAAAAGTAATGAAACTGTCTCGGAATAAAAATCGCCATAAACTTACTGAAGCGACGTGGAAACCTTTTCTTCGATCGGAACGAACGGTATGTAAATAAATAATCATGTCTAGTCCCTGTTTCTTCAAACAAATCTCGAAAAGATCGAATTTCGAAAGAATTGACGAATTGTCAATAGACGAATAATTTAATCTGTGGTGAAACCGACGACCGCTACGCGGTCGTATTTTTTGAAACCACACGAGGCTTTCGGCCTCTCGATTTCAAAATCATTATTGATTCTATAATTTATAAAGCTTCTGAATAATGAAGTATTATTTCATCACAAATATTAATTTACCACAGTCTTTTTTTTTTTCAGTAAAGCAAAAAGCACATGCAACATGAAACAGATATTTTAGAAAAGAGTTACTGAGAAAAATATAGGTAGAAGAGATCACAAAATATGTTAATTTTTTGTCGTCAACAATTCGTTCGAAGAACTTAACTACAGTGATGTAATATAAACAAAAATTTCAAAAGCACTGACGTGCAGTGTGAAATCGTCAAATTTGTGAGTTAAATCTTTGTGACCTCTATTTTTGAAGCATTCCAAAATTCAACGTCAACAATACAGCATGATTTTCAGATAAGGGTTTCAATAAAATCGTACTGTTAGTCAGATACGGCGTCATGTAAATCCCCAAATCCACCCTAACTAGTTTCATCCCGCGGTAAACAAGTTACGAGGATTTACATTGCGTCGAACTTTGAGATTTTGAGAGTATTTTCAGGTGTATCTTGTCACAATATGAACTTTAAAGAGCGGAAAAATATTTTCCTTGGCGTCAAATATGAATGGTATCCGAAAAATAACCCCAAAACCTCATTCAGAAGACACTCAAAACAATGTTGAATTAAAAATTACTTACGACCCCTTTGGATCTGTTCTGCTGAATGCGGAATGTTCAGAATGTCGTATATCTGTCTCCCTGACCTTGTCTGTGAAAGACTTGAAAATGGTATTCTCGACGCTGAAAAAACAATCGATCAAAATACGTGGAACGTTTTTTTTTTGGGAAATGAATTACATAGGATAAACGAGTGGGTTTCGCTCAGGACGGGAAGGAACAATCTGGGATATTTCTGGAAGATACGGAAGTATGCCACATGCCTGGAAAAATTAAAGGTGATAGGAAAAAATCGATATAAAATTTTGAATACTTACATTTTGATCAGAAAATCTGGCAACATGGTCGCTGTCGGGACTAAGAATAGGGACAACCAAAAGGTCGCACTGGTGAACATCATTAAATACATTCCAGTCATAACGCAACCAACTGGTACCAGTGGCCAGAAATGGCTGAAATGAATGCGATTTGTATTTTCTTCGTTTTCAGGGTAAATCAATTCAATACCTGTATATAACTATAAATGTGAACCATAAGATGATCGAACCCCAAATGGCTGCATGAGTTAACCACGTCCATGCGTTGATCACAAGACTGGCTTTCAAACATACCGTTATTATCACAAACTGAAAAAAAAATCAATTTTTAAAGTATATCAAGAGAAACCTTGGAGTATTTTGGGAAGATACCCAACTATACGAGACCAAAATGGGAACGACAATTAGATGGCGCTCGGATCGAAATTGTAGTTCGAGCCGGTCACACTCAGGGGTCGTGGTCTCGTCGATTTTTCATTTCAGTAGATACAGATAACTGTAACCCGGTAGGGGACGGAGGATATTTCTATAAAACTTAACATCGAAATCTCCTGACGATATCTGCAATATTCTCAAGATTAAGGTTGATAATGAGAATCATGTCCCTGAAGAAAGGAAACGTAAAATTTGTTTCTACTGTCCAAGTAGTGTAAGAGATATATGACCGTTTATTGAAGCGGATCTTTGATCTTAATTCTTCAGGGGATATTCGAATATTTTTTCATATTATATATGAATTCTGTTTACGGACACTAGGCGCGATATTTTGTTGATTTGATTCTGGAAATAATTGGAATATTTTTAACAGCAATAAATGTATTTTGTTCATTTTATGTTTCCCGAAAATAATGAAAAATGATGAACAGGGTGTTTCACGTAAACGGGTCACTGAAATTTATGACTTATCGTTTGAGCAAAATTGAAAAGTGACTCATAAATATGATAGTATTTTTTAAGGGCTATCCAAATATGTTATCAGAAAAGATATCGAACGAAAGCATGAAAAGTTAGTGAGGAAAAAACGATTCAAAAAAAAAAATTTCGGAAAATTTGGCTGGTTTTCAAAATAAGAAGGTCAATAGACCATTTCTCACCAATTATTCCTTCATTTGAACTTCCGGTTTTCTAGAAAACTGTAATGTCGGTAGGAGTTTATCATTACAAAAGTACCAGTACAGTATAATAATATGAAAAAATACTCGGAATATCCGCAGATGTTGAATAATTCAACATCTGGCATCAATTGTGACTCAGCAGTAAACTTTCCAGTCTCCAAATTGCCTGATATATCAAGAACAGAAATCTCTGATTGTTTCACATTCAGGGAACTTATAGGGCAAGGGATACGAGGGGAAAGGGAATTGTAAATACATGGGTTCGATATCTTCCCGAAAATTTTGATCAAAATTTTTGACTAAATATTTGAAACACCCTGTGACGAGTTTTCCGAAATTTAGGAGATGCACAATTTTCCGCCATTCTTCTACATCAAAAATGTAAAAATTACGAAAAGCACTGCCGTGAAGGCAGGAGCTTTTGAGCGCTCGTACATGGACCTAGTAGGTAGATTCGCATTTTCCAGTTTTAGAAAACAATTGAAGGAATTTTTGACTGCTGTCAAAAAAATTCTGAAACTTAGGCGAAACTCCAGACTTCATGTCGGTGCTTCAGCTGATCAATTTTTTTCCGATAATTCGCTAGAATTTTCCACGGTATCTATGGTCTTGGTGATGCGATCTGGACAAAATTTTGCACGTAGTTTGAATACATTATTCCTGAGCTAGGTGCATAATTTCATTCCAATCCGATCGGTAGTTTCGAAACTATCACGAAAAAAATATTTTGAACGGCCATATTTACGGAACCCCTAGTCCAATTTTGCTCATTGATGAACATGACCGTGAAATTTGCGATCCAAACCCACCCTGAAAATTTCAAGTTCCTAGGCCTTTCCGTTCAAAAGTTACAATTTTCTATGGTTTCTATGGTTCTGGTCATGCGATCTGGACAAAATATTGCTTCAATATATCATTCTCGATTAAACTACAAAATTTGATCTCGATCGAATCCGCAGTTTCGAATTTATCGAGAAAACAAAATTTCAAACGACCGTATTTACGGAACCCCTTGTATAATGTTGCTCATAGATGAACGTGATCACGACATTCGAGATCCACACCTATCCTGAAAATTTCAAGTCCCTAGGCCTTTCCGTTCAAAAGTTACAATTTTCTATGGTTTCTATGGTTCTGGTCATGCGATCTGGACAAAATATTGCTTCAATATATCATTCTCGATTAAACTACAAAATTTGATCTCGATCGAATCCGCAGTTTCGAATTTATCGAGAAAACAAAATTTCAAACGACCGTATTTACGGAACCCCTTGTATAATGTTGCTCATAGATGAACGTGATCACGACATTCGAGATCCACACCTATCCTGAAAATTTCAAGTCCCTAGGTCTTTCCGTTCAAAAGTTACAATTTTCTATGGTTTCTATGGTTCTGGTCATGCGATCTGGACAAAATTTCACATGTAGCTTGAACACCTCATTTTCCATTTGAGTGCAAAATTTCATCTCGATCAAATCTGTAGTTTTCAAGTAATCAGGGAAACAAAACTTTGAACGGCCATATTTACGGAACCCCTGGTGGAATTTGGCCCATTAACGAACTTAACCGAGCCATTCGGGAACTGAACCTACCCTGAAAATTTCAAGTTTCTAGGACATTCCGTTCGAGAGTTATCGTGTATACGGCCGGACGGACGGACGGACAGACTCGAATTTTTCGACGGATTCGTCATCAGTGAGTCGAACATAGTCGATTGAGACCATTTTCGGCTCAAAATTCGAAAAATACAGACATCGTGACGAAATGATATAGCCCTCGTGTAAGTTGTACGAGCGCTCAAAAACAGTTTATGCTTGAAATATTGAGAATAGGAATAACTACTATGCATATCTCCCTTTTTTTTCAGTTTTTTTTTTATATTTTGAAAACTATTTCGACGAATGCAACGATTCGAATAGAAATATATTTAAAATTGAATAATCGATTATATTCATAAGAGACGAAAAAATGCAAAAAAAAGTGTTCGAGAAATTTATTTTGACTCCCTGTATAACTGAAAGTGTTCAGGCTTCAAGAATATTTTAGCTCAGTAGATAAAGTCGAACAAAATCAAAATCCAAGTTTTCAGATTTCAAATAGGACCGGTTCTCAAGAAACGTCTAGTAGGCACTCGAACTTGGGACAGCCTGTATATACTAAAACGCAGTATGTTGGGATGTTTTCCCATATTTCAACCTCGAAAAACACGTCCTGAAATATATCAATAACAATGTATATTAAATCATTTAGAACAAAAGTATTCAAAAAGTTGGCCCAAGAATGGAGTCATGGGGAACTGCAGAACTGATATATCAGGTTGTTATAATTTATTTTGTCAATATTTGAAGGTATAGATCTCATCGTCTCGACCACATTTATCTGGTCCTTCGAACAGGAACAGCAAAAAGGAAGCGACTTCCCTCATGGAATGATATACAGAAGTTTTGACGATGATATTGAATAGAAAAGTGAGAATTTCAGCAAGTTTTCCTATAAATCCACGTGGATATGACAATTTGGGATTTTCAGGCTATAAATTCAATCAGGTAGCCTCGCAAAAGTTAGGCGTGTTTTCGGCATGAAAACGAAAATCGATGAGATTTTGCGGGGTTTTACACCTGCCTGTTCATAGATTTCTTTTTTTCAAATTATTCATTTAGGAATGGCAGAGCAGAGGAAGAATAGCCCCGAAATTTTTCACGCTAGATATAAAACTTTGTTGGATTCTTAAATAAAAAGGCAATAAAATTTCTTCCTTGTCGAAACTAGGAATATGTTGTCTACGAGTTGAGCGTTGTATCTGAAATATATGATTCATTTTAGATTCTCGAAGTTTATACGAGTGGGGGCGACTTCCATTTAGAACTCCCTTCAGGAAACAGAGAAGGTCCCAAAAATATCTGGGAGATACCACCGCAGTCATTTGAGTGAAATTTGCAGCAAAGGTCGAACAGAACCATACTGCTTACGTAAGGTTAGTACACAAAATCAGTTGAACATGCAATATAAACCTACTAAACTGTTTTTTTTTCAGAATAAAGTTGAACATTACAGAGGAGATACTAGTTGTCCCTCTAGAAGTCGAGGTTGGAACTCGGGGTGGAATATTTTCGCCGCAAGGTTTCGTCGATTTTGGAATTGGTGGAACTATGGACGAACCGAAAACCATCAAGCTTTATCTGTATAATCCTTTCACGAAACCGGTGAAAATACAGAGTATAAGCGTCAAGTCCAAGGCTGTTAAAATTGATTACAGGACGTCGGTTGTCATTCCTACGGGAAATTCCAAAGGGGGTTGTGCAAATATCGCCAACCTCACACTAGACTGTGAGTAGTTTTAATACATTTGATTTGACATATTTTATTCTTGGATTTTCAGGGAAAAAAGCGTACAAAAACTCACTGTATACACAAAATTTCCAAACACGAGGTATCCGCCATCCTTTCCGTTCATCCACAAGATGTCCTGACTGCAGATGAAGAGCGTTATCCAGAAAAGCAGGGCGGAATGGGCCAGTCCGTTACAGACCCAAACCCAGAACACCCTCACGTTGAACAGCTGGCCCATCTGCGACGGCCTGTACAGTTTCGGGTACAACAACATTTTGTCGTCGTTGCACGGTTTATCGAACAAACCCATCGCCAAAGGAGGTAAGGCGGTGAATAACACATTGTACATACCTGGAATATGAGTATTGTATAGAAATACTACCAAAAATTCTTATTTTAAATTACCTATGGACCATTGTTCGAATAGAATCTGTCCGGACCATCCCGAGTAAATAGCGTACCAGAGTTCGATCACATATAAACAAATATTTTTATAGAAACTATAAAGAATGAGTTTGCACATCCTGGAGTAATTCCAGGAACCGTGGACCAGAAGCAGCCTCAGCAAGAACCTAAATTGTGCTATGCTATAATCGGAGGCGCACGCGGCTTGCAGTCCTTCCATCCCCGATATGCCCACGCCGACGTGCGCCTTTTGGATCATCGCGACGTCGTTGGCGCCGTCCCCGATGGCCAGGGTGACCGTGTTCGTGTACTTGGTGACGTACTCCACCACCTCGGCCTTCTGCATGGGCGAGACCCGGCAACAGATCACCACCTTGCAGGATATGCAGAGCTTGAGGAAGTCGTTGCGCAGCTCGCAGCTGAGGGCGTATTTCATCGTTTTGCCGTCGACGATCAGGGCGGTCTCCTGGTGTTTGCCGATCGGGTCGCCCAGGTCCATTATGTGCTTCAGGATGGCCTCTCGGGTCGTCTGGAAGTATACGGAAATTGAAGAATCCAGGGAATATTTCAGGGATTTCAAAACTTTGCACCAAATAGAACATTCATCGAATATTCCAAATGAAAATAATCCTAAGAGAATCCAGAAATATTCACTCAAGAATATTCAAATTGAAATAATCCATGAATATTCTTAATATACATGGAATATTCTAAACGAAATATTTGTGGGATAATATAAGATTTTTCAGAAAATATAGGGAATATTCCCTTTGAAATATTCTAGGAATGTCAAAATTTTGCACCAAATAGAACAGTCATGAAATATTCCAAATGGAAATAATCCTAAATCCAGAAATATTCACTCAAGAATATTCAAATTGAAATGATCCATGAATATTCTGAATATACATGAAATATTCGTGGGATAATATAAGAATTTTCAGAAAATATAGGGAATATTCCCTTTGGAATATTCTAGGAAAGTCAAAACTTTGCACCAAATAGAACATTCATGAAATATTCCAAATGGAAATTATGCTAAGTGAATCCAGAAATATTCACTCAAGAATATTCAAATTGAAATAATCCATGAATATTATGAATATACATGGAATATTCTAAACGAAATAGTCGTGGGATAATATAAAATTTTTCAGAAAATATAGGCAAAATTCTCTTTGGAATATTCTAGGAAAGTCAAAACTTTGCATCAAATAGAACATTCATAGAATATTCCAAATGAAAATAATCCTGAGTGAATCCAGAAATATTCATTCGAGAATATTCAAATTGAAATGATCCATGAATATTCTGAATATACATGGAATATTCTACACGAAATATTCGTGGGATAATATAAGAATTTTCAGAAAATATAGGGAATATTCTAGGAATGTCAAAACTTTGACCAAATAAAACATTCATGAAACATTCCAAATGAAATAATCCTAAGTGAATCCAGAAATATTCACTCAAGAATATTCAAATTGCAATAATCCATGAATATTCTGAATATACATGGAATATTCAAAACGAAATATTAGTGGGATAATATAAGAATTTTCTGAAAATATAGGGATTATTTCCTTTGGAATATTCGAGGAATGTCGAAACTTTGCACCAAATAGAACATTCATAAAATATTCCAAAGTGAATCCAGAAATATTCACTCAAGAATATACAAATTGAAATAATTCATGAATATTCTGAATATACATGGAATATTCTAAACGAAATATTCGTGGGATAATATAAGATTTTTCAGAAAATATGGGGAATATTTCCTTTGGAATATTTTAGGAATGTCAAAACTTTGCACCAAATAGAACATTCATGAAATATTCTAAATGAAAATTATCCTAGAAGAAATATTCACTCAAGAATATTCAAATTGGAATAATCCATGAATATTCGGAAAATACATGGAATATTCTGAAGGAAAAATTCGTGGAATATTATAAGAATATATTGGGAATATTCCCTATGGAATATTCTAAAAATGTTGAATTTTTGTAGCAAATGAAACATTCGGAGAATATTCCAAATGAAAATGATCCTAAGTGAATCCAAAAATATTTATAGAAGAATAGTCAAGGTGTAGTCATCAAGGAGTATTTTTTTAGAATATTCAAGGAACATTCAAGGAATATTTTCGGATATACCTTTCAAAATATTCCAACTGAAATAATAAATAATGCAGGAATATTCTGAAGGAAAAATTCGTGGAATATTATAAGAATATATTGGGAATATTCCCTTTGGAATATTCTGAGAATGTTGAATTTTTGTAGCAAATAAAACATTCGGAGAATATTCCAAATGAAAATGATCCTGAGTGAATCCAAAAATATTTATAGAAGAATAGTCCTAGTAAAGTCATCAAGGAATATTTTTTTAGAATACTCAAGGAATATTTTCGGAATATACCTTTCAAAATATTCCAATTGAAATAATGCAGAAATATTTTAAATATACATGGAATATTCTGAAGGAAAAATTTGTGGAATATTATAAGAATATATTGGGAATATTCCCTATGGAATATTCTAAGAATTTTGAATTTTTGCAGCAAATAAAACATTCGGAGAATATTCCAAGTGGAAATGATCCTAAGTGAATCCAAAAATATTTTAGAAGAATAGTCTAGGTGTAGTTATCAAGTTATATTCTTTTAGAATATTCAAGGAATATTTTCGGAATATAACTTTCAAAATATTCCAATTGAAATAATGCAGGAATATTCTGAATATACATGGAATATTCTGAACGAAATAGTCGTGGGATAATATAAGATTTTCCAGGAAATATAGGGAATATTTCCTTTATTTTAGGTTTCTTTAGAATATTCAAGGAATATTTTCGGAATATACCTTTCAAAATATTCCAACTGAAATAATAAATAATGCAGGAATATTCTGAAGGAAAAATTCGTGGAATATTATAAGAATATATCGGAAATATTCCGTATGGAATTTTCTAGGCATGTTGAAATTTTGTACCAAATGAAACATTCGGAGAATATTCCAAATAAAAACGATCCTGAGTGAATCCAGAAATATTTATTCAAGAATAGGCTCGGTGTATTCATCAAGGAATATTTTTAAAATGGATATTCAAATTGAAATATTCCAGGAACATAATGTTGCCTTTTTTTTGAGACATTTATATTTATGAATAGTTTTTTCTTTGATTGTGCAAGAAGGTGCTACTTTTCGCATTATCCAGTGTGCCAAAATTCAACCTCTTCGTTACACAAATAACTATAGGTCATAATGTGAGATGAAACCAAAGAAACTCACGTCTAGACTCTCCTCGTTCAAAATGACGTGGTGCATCGACTGGGATAGAAGACGACAGGAGTATCCAATATTGATCGCGGTCTCCTGCTTATCCCCAGTCAGAACCCAGATATTAATATCGGCTTGCAGCAGGGCAGCGATGGTTTCGGGAACGCCATCCTGCAGTTTATCCTCTATAGCCGTGGCACCGATCAGTTTCAGTTTTGTCTCTATAAGATTGGCAGCTTCCTCTAATTTTTCTAAAGAGGAAATAATTCACATTCTAATAGTTGATATAACGAAATGATATCAACAACTCACCTTCCCTGTGCTGCAACGATATGGAAGCCTTGTGATACAACTCCTGCCATTCCTCGTAGTCCTGCTTCTTCAGCTCGGAAACTCCGTAACACAAGGTTCTCAAACCTTCGGTGGCGAAGTGTTCCAAGTGCCTCAGCAAGATGTCCGCGTGTTCCTTCCCGTTCCCGTCCAGCCTCTCGTAAATCACCGAATCGGCCCCTTTGCAGAACAGCTTTATCTTCCCCGCGGGATCCTTGACGATGACCGACATCCTCTTCCTGGCGGAGGTGAATTCCAGCACCGTCAGTATCTGGTATCTCTCCGTCGCGCCCAGGGCGTTGATCTCGACGAATTCCGGCGTCCTGTTCTTGAACTCGTAGCCGAACTTGGAGGCGCCGTAGACGAGGGCTCTCTCGTCCGGGGAGGCGGCGTGGTAGACCAGGGTTCCGTCGCCCATCGTCTCCGGGATGACCGTGTGACAGACCGACAGTATGACCAGCAGTTCTTTTATCAGTTCAGATTGGCTGTTGCCCTTTTGTAAATCCTGTAATATAACGATATGTAGAAAAAGATATGACATTGTTTTGTTTTGATTAGCTTTGAACTTCCAGTGACGGACAAGTGCAGGTGTTCATTGTTTGTTGTTTTCCTTCTAGAAGTTGCAGATGAGATTAGGTTATAAATACCTCTGAAGACGATCAATCGTAAATAATTAAAAGTAGTTTCTTTCTAACTGTATGCTAGATAGGTCGGATAATCGTCCGTTGTAAATAAAGATAGTTTTTTTTTAAACTTGGCTTTCGATTTCCAAAATATAATTAGGGTAAACACTACAGTTATTGACACCTTAAGCCAACTGTCCCAATAGAATATAAATAATTTGTTATTTGGGTATGAAATGAAAATATTTCTTTTTCGAGGTTATGTGTTGGTTTATACTCGATTCAAATTAACAACCGAAAGTGGAAAAACCTTTTCAGAAGAAGCTTTAAAACACATCGTTAACATCATGTGTCAATTTTCAATGATTGACACTGTAAAATCTATTGTTGACACCACCTGATACAGTTATTGACATACTGTTGTCTCTCATATTTTCAATCAGCTGAACAAGGATGTGGATAGGTATAATATATAGTAATGGATCGTTCATTATAAGATATATTTATAAGTTTTGCATTGAAAAATATTCGAAATGGAAAACTTCTCTATGAAGACATATTTTCCATATACTAAAATTATTTTTTCGAAACCACAGAAATGTTAAGACAAAAACTATTTAACCCGAGAGGCCGAAGGCCTCGAGCAATTTTAAAATTGCGAAAAAAAGAAAAGACCGGGGGCGCGAAGCGCCCCCGCGTTTTCAAGGGAAAGAAACGGGCTTTCCTAAGGTACACGAAAAGTTGCCTACTTCTCATTCCAAACGAACGAAAATAACGAACGGAAAAGGTCAAAAACTCGAAAAGACGCCAAAAGTTGACGCCGAACTATTGGATAGGCTTTTGATCCGCGGCGTCTCGGGGATCGAAAGCGGTCAAATTATCATCTCAAAGGACACGAGGTCTCCTTAATGTAATTTCGACGAAAATCCATCCACCAGTTTATGCAAGAACTCGATTTCGAAAAGTCCGATTTTTGACAACCCCGAGAAACCCGAATTAATTTACTGGGAGCATAGATATTTCGTGACGTTTACCCCGTATTTCGTGGATAAAGCCCCGCCCCCTTCGATTGACATTATAGGACAGGACCGTTCTTGGCCCTTCTGGCAATAATCAAAATTATTATTTTTTTTCTCTTCACCGAACTATTCGAAAATGTGAATCTACCCGAAAAGGTGAATCTATCGGAAAAATCGAATCTACCTATTATGTGGATCTCCCGGCTTACTAGTGTAAGTACTACGAGCGCTCAAAAAAATATATAGTGATGTTGTGAAAACGTCTTTGTTTGTGAAGAAAATTCGACTTGGAGAATTATTCGTGTTAAGGAAGTTCAAGTTAGAGGCGTTCCACTGTATTTTACTTTTCTGAAATTTTGAGACGATGTTATTCTGAGATTAATTTGCGGAACATTAATTCGACTGATGAACCATCAGCCAGACCGATTAAAAACTGGAAAGTGATGCGGTATTATTTTGATTGACGAAAAATAGTTGCCAAATTTTTGGTCATGATATGAAAATTCAAATGAGGTGAAGATTCTTCAATTCATAAATCTATGACAACCTAAAGCATTTTGAGAATCATCATCATCAAAATGCTATAATCTCGAGATAAATGAATTAATTAGCGTCTGCACATGTTACACAATGACAAAAATAACTGCCAATAATATATTTTTATTTCGAGAAGCTAAATAAATTTAAGAAAGAACTTAAACCTCGAAATTATTATTTTACCTTTTGAGATACGATGGGCACTAATTTACGCTACGTATACCTCTATAGCCAGCTAGACCGTATAGAGACTGGGAGAGGAAGAAAGAAAGCACAGGTATCTAAGAACTAGTCTCAATAAACATTAAACATGGAATTTTCATGCACAGGAAATGCATTTAATTATTTAATACCATTTAAATCCAAATTCTTTTTGCAAATAGGACACAAGCCCTGGCAGTTGGTTCTCCAGTAGCCGTTTATAGCAACTTGGTTTTCATTGTTATCACAGATTGTGTCTTCAGATGTACAATCCATGTCCATATTGGACTGTTTCATGACTGTATAAAGGATTCTTCATGAATTTCATCATCAAGCTTTATGTTTGAAATAATTTTTTTTTTATTTTTTTTGGCACACCCGTCTATTCTTTCACATAATTTGAGATCTTCTCCATAGGTTAATACAGGGCAAGGTCCGTGATTTGTTGAGCGCTCGTTGGACTTACACCAGGGCTACATCATTTCGTCAAGATGTCTGTATTTTTCAAATCTTGCCGTAAGCACGATAACTTTCGAACGGAACGACCTAGATACTTTAAATTTTCAGTGTGGGTTCAGTTTCCGACTGCCGTAGTTGAGTTGGTTAATGAGCAGAATTCCATCAGGGGTTCCGTAAATATGGCCGTTCGAAATTTTGATCTCCTTATTACTTCTAAACTACTGATTCGATCGAGATGAAATTTCGCACCCAGATGGTGCGAATGACGTGTTCAAGTTACATGCAAAATTTGTCCAAATCGCATGACCAGAAGAAAATAATAACTTTCGAACGGAGGGGCCTAGGGACTAGACATTTTCAGAATAGGTGTGGATCTCGAATATCGCGGTCACGTTTATCAATGAACAAAATTATCAATGACCAAAAGTGGATGTTCAAAGAAATTTTTTTTAGGAAGATTCTACCTACTAGGTAGATGAACGAGCGCTCAAAAGCTCCTGACTACACGTCAGTGCTTTTCATTTTTTCAACAAGTTTTCCACTCAACCAAAAAATTATTGTAGAACGAGGAACGCCATAGATTTGGGAGGCAAGTTTTCTGAACATTCCTTCTGATTTTACTGCTGATAAGGCCGAAATAATAGCATCCTCCGTGTAATTTTTCTTATAATTGCTTCCTTCTTTTGCTTTTGCCATGTTGTTGAGAATGAAGCGTGGAAAATCGATTCAGGGGGTAGGGACAAGAAGTAGGAACTAGTTGAACTTGCAATATAGTTATTGACACGTGGAAATTCACAGAGATTGGCACTGGTGTCAACAACTATCTAGAACAAAATTAGATAAAGTTCAATCATTTTTCAGTATTCATTGAGAAATTGAGGCCTGAATAGTAGGCAATACGGACTAATTTTTCAAAATTTGAATACAACAGTTATTGACATAGTATGTCAATCACTATTCATCCACATATTTTCAAAGGCAATTATTGACACCCACAAAAAAACGCGAAACCTTCAACCAAATAGATTTTAAGTTATGAAAAAGTATTTATTGAAGAGTTTCAATAATTCAAACAAAAGTTATGCTTCAGACAAAAATTAGAACAATTAAAAAAATGTTATGAACTTGAGTTAAGTACCTTGAGAAAATGGCAGTATTTTTCTAATTGCAATGATCGTCAGCACGCTGCACATTGATAAATATATGGTGAATTAGGAATGCAAACCTAACCCAAATTAATACTAACAGTCCAAACTTGAAAAATTGAAATATTTTTTTCAAAGCTCCATGTTGTTAAGGCCTCCATCCAATTCTTATAATTCAAATATGAAAATGAGGGTGTCAATCACTGATAGGGTGTCAACAACTGTACCTTTTACCCTACCTCTGAAGACGATCAATCGTAAATAATTAAAAGTACTTTCTTTCTAACTGTATGCTAGATAGGTCGGATAATCGTCCGTTGTAAATAAAGATAGTTTTTTTTTAAACTTGGCTTTCGATTTCCAAAATATAATTATATACAACTCCTCACCTTGTACAGGGTGGAATCTTCCAAAGTATCCGCGATCAGATAAATCTCGGTCCCCACCGCGCACTTCTTGAACTCCATAATGTTCCTAGTCAACGTGCCGGTCTTATCGGAGAAGATATATTTGACCTGTCCGAGTTCCTCGTTCAAATTCGACGTTCTCGCCAGGGCGGGCGTGTCGCTCACCGGATCGTACATTTCCAGGTCTTGGTTGATGAAAATGGCCTAAAAGTGAATGTTAGCGATTGATGCATTTATATTTCGAAAAGGTTTCGGTTACCTGAATGAAACGGACCACTTCCAAAGTGACCTGAAGGGATATCGGAATCAGATTATTGAACAGAATCACAAAGGTTAGGAGGTTGTAGAAGAAGAGCTGAGTTATACCACCTGCAACAGACGATTTACTCATTTTGAACAGCCACGAACAATCCTTCAAAATACCTTCGAGGCCGAGATACCAGTCGGTCGCCTGGTGGTTCTTGGTCCACAGCACGTTGCAGATGGCGCACAGCAGGCACATCGACAGCAGGATGCAGAAGAGCAGCAGGATCTGCACGTTCGTCAGCTTGTCGATGCTGGACCTCTTCAGCGGCACCATGGTCGAGTTGCGCATCAGTTTGGTCTCATGGCCGGTGTAGATGACGATGCCGTAGACCCACGAGGTGTTCCTCAACATGGCTCCTCGTAGGAGGATCTGATCGGGACCGAGCGGCTCGGCTCTGAATCGTTCGGGGATTAAGGTTTATTCGTATGTTATGGTGTTGATTAAAGTATTTTGGGTAGATACTGAACCGATCTGGCGTCTGCGCCCGCCATTTTCATTATCCGTACAGAAATTCATATTATCATTAACATTAGAGAGGCGGATTGCTGTGTCCGTCCGAGAGAAAAATAACCACATAATCCTTTTCTACGAATCGAAGTACAGAGGCTAACCTAGAAATGTAGGGTCTCTTGCTTGAGAGTTTTTTTGCTCTGAACGGTTGTTGATTTTTGTTCGCTGCTCGGGTTTTTCTTGAAGTGAAAACAAGGGAGTTAGGTGGATCTGAAAACCTTCAAGGGTGAAGAAATACTTTGGTTTTGTCATGTGAGTAACAATATTTTTTTATTACAACTTTATCATTCAGATATTCTCCTAATTTGCTACACTTGTCTTCAACAGGGAATATTATTAACCCCATGTGTTTATCTCATATCATTTATTCTCAATTCACAAGAGGCCATTTGCTCCTACTCAACATATTTTTTTCCATGTTGGTTTGTTTCTTGTGTATTGTTTTGTATCCATTTTTCATACTTCATTATCAAGTCTATTCCATATTATTTAATGATTCTAACTGACCATATGTATTAAATTCCCAAGTGCTTATCACAAAAGAATTTGAATGTATAAACTAATGCTTAATAATCACCTTAATTTTAAGGTTTTGCAATATTCTTCAAATGATACTATATGTAATCGTTGTAGTTCGCAGCAAATAGCAAGGATATTCATAAGCACCATTGTCGGCATTATGTTTTTTTTTACTCCCTACCTTTTGGCACTCTGAAATAAACTTAATATTTTCTTGTTTCGAGTGCTAAAAATATGTGTTTTAAATTTCCTATTTTCCCGTCAATCTCTTCTATTGAATCAAGTGTAATTTGGGTTACATACTTACATACACAACGTAGAGTCCTTTTAAAACCACTATACGATCACGATCTTGGCCAAAGATTATCTAGAGTAATATTTTCAAGTTAAACAGAACGCCTGTAAGGTAGAGTTCTAGTTCTTTACGGTTTTCAATAGAAAACTGTAATGTCAGTAAGAGTTAATCATTTCAAAAGTACCAGTACAGTACAATACCCAACTATACGAGACCAAAATTGGAATGAGAATTAGATGGCGCTCGGATCGAAATTGTAGTTCGAGCCGGTCAAACTCAGGGGTCGTGGTTCTCGCCGATTTTTCATTTCAGTAGATACAGGTAACTGTAACTCGGTAGGGGCTGAGGAGATTTCTATAAAACTTTATGTCGAAATCTGCAATATTCTCAAGATTTGAGTTGATAATGAGAATAATGTCCCTGAAGGAAGGAAACGTGAAATTTTTTTCTACTGTCCAAGTATTAGGAGACATATGACCGTTAATTGAAACGGATCTTGGATCTGGCCTTGAATTATTAGGGGATATTCGAATTCTGTTTACGGACAATAGGCGCGATATTTTGTTGGTTTGATTCTAAAGATAATTGGAATATTTTTATGAGGATAAATGTATATTATTCATTTTATATTTTCAGAAATTAATGAAAAATGATGTACAGGGTGTTTCACGTAAGCGGGTCACTGATTTCGTGACCTTTGAGCAAAATAGAAAAGTGAATAATCAAAATGATAGTATTTTTTAAGGGTTTTCCAAATATGTTATCGAACCAAAGCATGAAAAGTTATTGAGGAAAATTTTGTTTTCAAACTTGGCTGGTTTTCAAAATCAGAAGGTCAATAGACCATTGCTCACCAGTTGATCTTTCATTTGAACTTTCGGTTTTCTAGAAAACGGAAAATTTTGTCTTGCAAAATATACTCCATAATATTTTCACATATCTTTTGAATGCTCAATCGATTCTGAATCTGAATATGTAAATATAATGGTGATTTTATATTTATTTCAAGCAATTCCATTCAAGATCAAACTGAGGAAATTCAGATTCCATATTCGAAAAATATATCCATGTTGTCTGTGGTTCAATCAATATTTGAAGTTTTTATTCTCGTATTTAATAAAAGCGAAAATATGGTGCCTGAATTTTTATTCAATCCTCTCAATATGTTTTTTCTTCAAGAAAGTTAGGATTTTTTGACATAATTTATTAAAAGCAACAAAAATGCTATTCACAGAAACTGTTGAAAGTGCCTGCTTCTCAATTCTTCGCACTTTCTGGACAATCCCAACTTTCTTCAAGGATTAAACATGTTGAGAGCTTGGAATGAAAATTCAGGTTTCATATTTTCGTTTCAATTACACACGAGAATTTAAACTTCAACTTTTGACAATCAAATATTGATTGAACCACAGACAACCTAGATATACAGGTGGTCCAGATCTTAACCAAGAAATTTTAACCACGTATTCTAAGTCAAAAATAAGCCCTAGTTTGTGCTATAAACATATGTCGTGAAATGCTTTCTCTCCGAGATACAGAGAGTTAAAATTATAGAAAAAAAAAAAACTATTTTATTGATAACTTTAACACTGCTCGAAATATTTTTATGAAATTTGGGACATAGGTTTTGAGCATC
This sequence comes from Aphidecta obliterata, assembly GCA_963966015.1. Taxonomy (NCBI): domain Eukaryota; kingdom Metazoa; phylum Arthropoda; class Insecta; order Coleoptera; family Coccinellidae; genus Aphidecta; species Aphidecta obliterata. The sequence continues at coordinate 43,090,408 of OZ014429.1, read as the reverse complement.
AAGGAGCACTTCTTTTTGTTTTCTTTTCACCAGTGGCGTCTGTTCTGCATCGAGACTGAATACAGAGACAAAAAAATAAAACGCCTCTGGTTTTTCAAACAATAAAAATTACTTTTGAAATTCTTTTTGAGCGCTCGTACTACTTACACGAGGGCTATATCATTTCGTCACGATGTCTGTATTTTTCGAATTTTGAGCCGAAAATGGTCTCAATCGACTATGTTCGACTCACTGATGACGAATCCGTCGGAAAATTCGAGTCTGTCCGTCCGTCCGGCCGTCAGCACGATAACTCTCGAACGGATCAACCTAGAGACTTGAAATTTTCAGTGTAGGTTCAGATCCCAAATGCCTCGGTTAAGTTCGTTAATGGGCCAAATTCCACCAGGGGTTCCGTAAATATGGCCGTTCAAAGTTTTGTTTCCCTGATTACTTAAAAACTACAGATTTGATCGAGATGAAATTTTGCACTTAAATGGAAAATGAGGTGTTCAAGCTACATGTGAAATTTTGTCCAGATCGCATGACCAGAACCATAGAAACCATAGAAAATTGTAACTTTTGAACGGAAACGCCTAGGGACTTGAAATTTTCAGGATAGGTGTGGATCTCGAATGTCGTGATCACGTTCATCTATGAGCAACATTATACAAGGGGTTCCGTAAATACGGTCGTTTGAAATTTTGTTTTCTCGATAAATTCGAAACTACGGATTCGATCGAGATGAAATTTTGTATTTTAATCGAGAATGATATATTGAAGCAATATTCTGTCTAGATCGCATGACCAGAACCATAGAAACCATAGAAAATTCTAACTTTTGAACGGAAAGGCCTAGGAACTTGAAATTTTCAGGGTGGATTTGGATCGCCAATTTCACGGTCACGTTCATCAATGAGCAAAATTAGACTAGGGGTTCCGTAAATATGGCCGTTCAAAATATTTTTTTCCTGATAGTTTCGAAACTACTGATCGGATTGGAATGAAATTATGCACCTAGCTGGGGAATAATGTATTGAAACTACGTGCCAAATTTTGTTCAGATCGCATTACCAAGACCATAGATACCGTAGAAAATTCTAGCGAATTATCGAAAAAAAATTGATCAGCTGAAGCACTGACATGAAGTCTGGAGTTTTGCCTAAGTTTCAGAATTTTTTTGACAGCTGTCGAAAATTCTTTGTATTGATTTCTAAAACTGGAAAATGCGAATCTACCTACAAGGTGCATGTACGAGCGCTCAAAAGCTCCTGCCTTCACGGCAGTGCTTTTCGTAATTTTTTAATTTAGAGCAAATTCAGTCTCTTGACTTTTTGACGTAGAAGACACCGTTGCCGAGTAAAAAAATAAAACTTTCTCTTGCTCGAAAAAATCGCTAAAATTTGATATGGTACATGATAATAATAATCCATCTTTGTAAACGGAACGTGTAATTGAAAATTTTTTCGTCTAATATTCAGTCTCGATGCAGTACGAACCCCACTGGTGAAATGAAAAAAAAATAATTTGAAACAAAAAGTGCTCCTTGATGCTCTAAACCTTATCCCATATTTCATAAAAATATTTCAAGCAGTGTAAAAGATATCAATATCAATAATTATTTCTATAATTTCAACACCCTGTATCTCTAAAAGGAAGCATTTCTCGACATATGTTTATAGTACAAACTGAGGCTTTTTTTTGAAGTATAATACGTGGTAAAAATTTCTTGGTTAAGATCTGGTATTTTCCGAATATAGAATCTGAATTTCCTCAGGTTGATTTTGAATGAAATTGCTTGAAATAAATATAAAACCACCATTATATTTACATATTCGGATTCAGAATCGATTGAGTATTCAGAAAATATGAGAGAATACTATGAAGTATATTTTCCAAGAACAAATTTTCCGTTTTTTAAAAAACCGGAAGTTCAAATGATGAAACAATTGGTGATAAATTGTCCTCAGACCTTCTTATTTTGAAAACCAGTCAAATTTTCTTCAATTTCTTTTTATGCCTTGGTTCGATAGTTTTTCCTATAAAATATTTGGACGGCCCTTAAGAAATTCCATCATATTGATGGGTCATTTTTCAATTTTGCTCATAGGAAAAGTCACAAGAGCCAGTGAGCCCTACACCATTTTTCATTAATTTCTGAAAATATAAAATGAATAACATACATTTATTGCTTAATTTGACGAGTAGCTTCTCATAAAAATATTCCAATTATTTCAAGAATCAAATCAACAAAATATCGTGCTTAGTGTCCGTAAACAGAATTCATATATAATATGAAAAAATACTCGAATATCCGCAGATGTTGAATAATTCAACATCTGGCATTAATCATAACTCAGCTGTAAACTCTTCAGTCTCCGAATTGCCTGATATTTCAAAAACAGAAATCTCTACTTGTTTCACATTCAGGGAAGTTATTGAAGAGGTCCCCACAATTCGGGATGCGAGGGGAAAGGGAACTGCAAATACATGGGTATCTTCCCAAAATACTTCAATCAACGGTTATGGGGATGATACTCACTTCTTGTTGGTCTGTCTCAACACCCCGGTGAACTCGTACAGGTGTTTATTGGGCGGCTCGCACTCGATGGTACCCGAAAGGCCCCTCAGATCGGCTATGGCGTTCAATTTATGGGTGCTCGGAAGCGCCTGCCTGATCTTGAGGTTGGTCTCGCCGTCCAGGTTCGAGGTTTCGATGAAACTGATGCCTTTAGGCTCGCTGGAAGGGGTGTTCGATGAGATATCGAGCAAATAAGGATGACATTCCTCACCTAGAAGCCAGAAGGACCAAGTCGGCGGGAAAGAATTTGTTGTTGGTGACCTTGACCAAATCTCCTACGACCACGTCTTTCCATCTGACCAGAACCCAGGCGTTATCTCTCAGTACGTCGACTTTGCTGTGATTTGTATCGTCGTCTGCGCGATGTCTTTTCTGAAACAGGGAAGCTTACAACTACGCTTCTTCGGATAAAAACAGATCACTTACTATGTCTTCCACGATTTCTTTGAGTGCCGATACAGACAATATGAAGAGGAGGGGCACCAGTGTGGTATATCTCCCCGTCGGGGAAACATCCGGTATCTGTTGGAGCAGGGCTATCATTAAGAAGAAACAATTCGCCCATCTTCGAAACTGTTCGAAGAGGAAAAGTGGAATGAATCGGAAAATACTGAAAGAAAAAGTTTTCGTTAGAGATAACTTCGAGACATGTTTAATGTCACCACCTATATTTGGCTGTTGATATCCTATTGTTACAAAATTTGGGTACAGGCGGTTGGACCCGGTTGATGAATATCACTCTGTCTTCACCAGGTGCCCTAATGTCATCTGTTTCCGTCTCTCGGTCCAGTGTTGATGATACTGCACCGTCTGGGTCATCTGGAATCATTTAATTATTTATTTATCAATGAATTAAGGTCAATTTCTCGGATAAATAACTACATATTCCAAGAATTATTTATCAGTCAAGCATACGGGACAAAACAAAAAGCCAATTCCAGTGTGATGGGAAATCAATAAAAAGTTTGAAGTGTACCTACTCATTCAGAAAAGGGGTAATTTCTATATGTACGGAACTTCGATTTATTTGTCTGTCATGATTCGGAACATATTGGAAACAACACTGAAAATAAGGTCATCCATCACAATTATATGCAAAAGTTTGCTGCCTATTCCATTTGTTAGGTCGCGTTGTAAATAATTTAACTAGCAGTTACTTTTCATGGATAGATTCAAAACAAACGAAACAACCTCACTTAAGTTTTAACTCTAAACTTTTTCGTTGGCACCAGTCTGACTTAACAGAAACTTGTCTAAGGGTAACTTATATCTGGCAACGTCGGCCAAACATGACAGATGTGATCTCCTATGCGACAGTATGGTCCAAAATATTACTCTCATAAACCTAATTTCCGACTGTTTTGATTAGTCTGATACTGTTTTTTTTCCCGAAGTAAAGATGAAAAAATTGAGAAAAGCACTGCCGTGAAGGCAGGAGCTTTTGAGCGCTCGTACATGCACCTTGTAGGTGGATTCGCATTTTCAAGTTTTAGAAATCAATTGAAGGAATTTTCGAAAGCTGTCAAAAAAATTCTGAAACTTAGGCGAAATTCCAGACTTCAGTGCTTCAGCGGATCAATTTTTTTTCGATTATTCGCTAGAATTTTCTACGGTATCTATGGTCTTGGTGATGCGATCTGGACAAAATTTTGCACGTAGTTTGAAAACATTATTCCTCAGCTAAGTGCAAAATTTCATTCCAATCCGATCAGCAGTTTCGAAACTCAGGAAAAAAATAGTTTGAACGGCCATATTTACGGAACCCCTAGTCTTATTTTGCTCATTGATGAACGTGACCGTGAAATTCGCGATCCAAACCCACCCTGAAAATTTCAAGTCCCTGGGCCTTTCCGTTCGAAAGTTATGATTTTCTATGGTTTCTATGGTTCCGGTCATGCGATCTAGAGAAATGTAGCTTGAATATATCATTCTCCATTAGTATACAGAATTCCGTCACGATCGAATCTGTAGTTTGGAAATTATCAAGAAAACTAAATTTCAAACGACCATATTTACGGAACCCCTGGTATAATTTTGCTCATAGATGAAAGTGATCACGACAATCGAGATCCACACCTATCCTGAAAATTTCAAGTTCCTAGGCGTTTCCGTTCAAAAGTTACAATTTTCTATGGTTTCTATGGTTCTGGTGATGTGAGCTGAAAAAAATTTTGCATGTAGCTTGAATTTTCCATTAGAGTGCAAAATTTCATCTCGATCGAATCTGTAGTTTCAAAGTAATCAGGAAAACAAAATTTCAAGCGGCCATATTTACGGAACCCCTCGGCGAATTTTGCCCAATAACGAACTTAACCGCGGCATTCGAGATTCGAACCTACCCTGAAAATTTCAAGTCTCTAGGTTGTTCCGTTCGAGAGTTATCGTACTTACGGCCGGACGGACGGACAGACTCGAATTTTCCGACGGATTCGTCATCAGTGAGTCGAACATAGTCGATTGAGACCATTTTCGGCTCAAAATTCGAAAAATACAGACATCGTGACAAAATGATATATCTCTTGTGTAAGTAGTACGAGCGCTCAAAAAATAATGAAAGGAATAAATGGCTTCCATAAATTGATTTGTACAGCAATATAAGTATTGAAATTTGTTGTAATGTATTTGGTTGTAGTAGTAATGAGGCAAACACATTTCTCCAATGTCGTATCAATGAGAATTTTTTTCATCTCTTCATTCAATTTGAAAATCTAAAAAAAAAGCAACTTACTACTGAAAGAGGAGTGTAGTTTCTTTTATCAGTCTAACTAATCGAAAACTTGTCTAAGGGTAACTTATATCAGGTAACGTCGGCCAAACATGACAGATGTGGTCTACTATGTGACAGTATGGTCGAAAATATTACTATCATAACCTCAATTTCCGACTGTTTTGATTAGTTTGATACTGTTTTTTCCCCAAAGTAAAGATGAATAATTCAGAAAAAATCCCCTAATCGAATGACAGAGGGAAGAATATCAAAAATTGAAGGCGGCAAAACTGCCCCAAGACCTACTGAAAGAGAAGTGTAGTTGAAAAAAACGAAAAACAGAGCAGCAATATAAATGATTTGTGTTAAACAGATATATCGATTTCACTCGATTAATGAAGCAAAAAATACAGACGAAACTGAAAACTACCCTCTTCCTTTCCAAAGAACACGTGCAAGGCTAAAAAAAATGTAATCCTGTTAAATATGGCGATTTAACAAATGCACTGATGCAATAAGCTTCTAATTTAATATTTTCCATAAGGGAACCTTCAAACATTTTTATATTTTTCCAGATTTTATTTTCAGCAATTCCAACAGGTGTCAGTTAACATATTGTTCTGGTTTTGAGCACCAGAATTCGAATAGATGCTCACGAGGAATTTCCAGAACGAAAATCACTCTAAACGACGAAATTTCCGAGATCTAATGAGCTAGAAGTTAATGACGACGACACAACTTGATTGGGTCGTTTATACGCCCGTACCTTGACAATGAAAAATCAATTGAGCCAGTTGTTTTCCCAACTTCAATCGTAAACAGACGTAATGAAAAAATCTACGTTGCGAAACTTACAATCTCTGCAGCAGAATCGCAGCCTGAAATTGGTGTAGATCGACGAGTAGAACGTCATCGTGCTAATTTTCGGTTTCACATATTCGCAACTTCAACGCGTTTTCGGATGTTCAGAACACGTCCGGACGAAGAAAATCTGGCACATGCAGAACGGTGGGCGCGATTCTGTGAGATATCGATTTTTCCGACGTCAGCACGTAGCAGTCGGCGGATTCCCTGGCAACCGCTGTTTTCGGTGCGGCGTTTGAAAGTTTTCGCGCGTCGCAAAAAGTACTACATGAAGTTGTCAGTTGTCACTGTACAAACCATAGACTGTCACTTCTCTGGGTTCTCTTAATCAACACTGTCGGAAATTTAGGTTATGAACGTCTATGTCCCAATCGCATCACACAGAATAAAACAAAAAAATATGGTAACGATGGGATGTTGCGGGAAAAAGAAGAAAGAAGAGTTAATAAGTGAGCAGATGAAGGAAAGAGCATAGAATTAGGGCAAACACGGTACCTTCGGCGCTGTTCGGTCCGTTCGCTTCTGCCTTGGAGCTGGATTTGGATAGCCGACCAAGTTCTATGGTGTGATCTGGCATTCGTCCTGTGGGATTTCCTCAGCGAACACCCTGTGTATAACAATGAAGAACGATTAAGTGAGATGCAGATCGGCTTGTTTTTGTCGCGATCGCATGACATTCCATCGTGAAAGCAGCGCACTTACAAAGCGTTTAATTAAAAAAAGAACGACAGAATCGAAGTCTATTAAACAATTTATGGAAGTCTCAGATTCAAATCGGACTTTGCATGCATGAGGTCGTTACTCCCTTTCTCTTTTGACGAGAGAAAGAAAATAGTATTTTCTAATACTAATCTAATTTTTTCTCGAATTGCTTGAAAAATTTTGACATTTCAGTGTCAGTTGGATTGTGAATTGACAACTTTTTCGGACCTACCAACATAGTTCGGAAAAGGTTAGAATATTTCCAGAAATTTCTTCTTCTTTTGAATATTGGGCCGCTTCATAATATTAATTTATGTGAGAGATCATCTATTTTTCAATTGAAAACGTTGAAAATGATATTTGCTAACTCAAGCACACTTTAGAATTTAGTAATTTCCAATTCAATGATTATAATTTTTTATTATTTACCCCGATCTGATGTCAATTTTAAATTACCGACTGAGATAGGATCTTTTAGTGCCTTATATTGGCAGTACTGCGTTTAATATTGATGAACCTAACTGTCATATGTAAAATATTAGGTTAAAAATGTAAATATGCACGAATTTCAATGGAACTTATATCTCCTAAACCTAAAAAAAGTTTACTGAATTAGGAACTGTTTGTTGCATTTGAATAATCGTCGACAAGTTCTGAGGTGGAACGTGGAACCCAGAACAGAAGGTATGTAGGAGGCCAGTCAATAAGTTTAGAAAGAATTAAATATACACTACACTCTAAATCTAACTTATAATGAATCGGTATCATCTATCGTCATACCATAGAATTCGTCAATAAAATAAAATCTCTTGTTTGTCAAAACTTGGGGATTTTAACTTAAAAATGTGTTGTTGGCAAATTTTCCACCCCACCAAGAAGTATATTAGGTATATAGAGTGGCAGCACAGAACGATGACCAATGATTTGGTCTCCTCATACTCAAAAAACCTTTCAAACTAGAAATTAACTAGTTTTGTACGGAGGTAAAATTTCTTTCTCTGTGGTTATACGCTATCAAGATTTCTACCCAACCTTAGAAAAGTTTATTGAATGTGAAATGTTCCTATACCCCGTCGATTTGTAACAATTCACCACAACAATGAGAATAATTGATTGTTTCCACTCACACGGCAGAATATCGACGGTTTTGTGGAAAATAAAAACGACATCCACATGACAACGCGACACTAGAACTACATAGAAACACCGAATACTTCACTAATGAAGTGTACCTAGTAAGTACACAATAAGTATACGCGTTATCGAGAATATATCGGGATATTCCAATCGTTCCTGAAGAATTATCGATAACGACCATCGAAATAGGTATATACGTACTCATATTTACTCCAAGGTGAATCATAGACTCATATGTGTGTTCTTTCTCAATAATCAAATAGAATACCCCACTTTTTCTCATTTCTATATCGATCGCTTTATGAAAATTGAATACTTTTCTGGATGTATGAAGGCAAACAGAAGGATATGTCATTCCATACTGACCTTTTCAATTTTTTATGATTGAATCGAAATGAACAACAGCAACGATTACTGAGGGTTCGTTAACAATTCGGTATCACGCCAGGATTCTACAATAAAATCTCGTTTTGAACTAATATGTGGTTATTGTCAAGCCTTTTTGGGAATAACACAGTTTTTCGTCACTGACCTGCCTAGGGGCCGTAGAGCAGTGGTTACGTACGAGACTCGCAGCCAGAAGTCCAGGGTTCGAATCCCTGATCGGGAAAAAAATTTCTGATCAAATTGCTACGCCAATCTCCGAGGTCGAAAAATAAAATGCAAGTGAATCAAGTCGGAAGATCACATAATTTCCCTGACGTTTTTCGGGGCGAATTAATTCGACGTCTGACGGGGGTCGGAGTTATGAAGAATAGTTCGAGCTTTGATCCTGCGATGGTATTTGGATAAGATTTCTGAGAATGAATTATCACAACGACAAATTCAAAAATTTTCGAAGAAAAGTTCAATTAACTCAACAATTCTCAATTTTTTTACTGCATAATCGCTGTAAAAAAAACCATTGTTCATTTTTTTTCAAACTTATTCAATGTTCATGCATGCAAATTGAATTTAATGTTCATTTATTTTTTCGTTGAAAGCAAATTATGTTCGACCTAAAACTGCACATACCGTTTACTTCGCTCAACAATTCACATTCCCGACGAAGCAGACGTTTAAACTTCCGATTGAAAAAAATGACGAGAAGAAAAACGAAAGTTCGAAAGGGAAAACCAGCAGTTGTCAGTTGGATACGCCGCCACCAACAACTGACTATCGGTCGACACGATCCTGAATCCTGGAAGGGGTAGGGGTGTGAAAAGCCAACAACACAATCAGTGGCGGATTGAGCCACTTCAGATTTATCGCCCTATCGCCGAAAAAGATCTGAGATGGTTTTTTTTTTGGTTAATTCTGGCCGAGTTTAATCACGTGAAACAACCTAAATTTGTCCAGGAATTTACGTATTTTCGGGTACACTTGGCAACGTCGCATTATTTCTGAGAAATCACAGAATCGATAGAACAAAAATGCCAAAAAAAAAACTGAACCAACCTGATTATGAATTCATATCGAAGTTTATTTTTTCGCACTGTCAACTCAAAACCCAAAAGATAGTGGAAAATAGTGTAATTCACCGCTTTATGTTGGTAATATTGGTGATCCTAGCTGTCAACTGTACGATAAATGTCAAAATCTGTCATTGGACCTGAAGTAAAGTAGAGCCAACATTGTCTTCAACAAGAAGGCGCTATGTGTCATACGTCAGGACAAGCGATGGACTTATCGACACTTATCCGCTCACCTCCTTCGAGAGATCGATGTGCCAACTTCTCCCTCGGGTATTCGGATCGGTCCAAAAGTGGTCATTTCATTGTTTCACTTCGAGAAAGGGGAATATCGATTGATCGGTCACCTTTCGTCGCTTTTTTGCCGGTTTATGTATTCTTCTACCGGGAAATGTCATGAGAGACACGGATCGTTAAAATCACAGCGGGGAAAAGGTCGAAATTGGGGCAGGAACGGATCCGAGGAACGTTTTTCACCATTACCGATTCAATTATCGCGGGTATTTAACGCCGTTTTACGATAAGACCGAACAGCTGGAAAATTAACTTGATGAGGGGGAAATGGAAAACCGCGATAACGGTTATTTCGCAAAGACTGAGGTTCAGATAATGAAAACGGTATTTGCAACACAGTAAGTTGACCAACTATAATATTCACACTGGAAGGCGAAAAACTCTTCAGTTCAGCCACCTTTCCTTTCAAAAAAGAAAATCCTTTCAACCCTTTCATCAGAAGTCGTTTCTTTAACGAGGAAAAATGTTTGATATCAATTCATAAATATTTCCTGATTACGATAAGAGACTACCAAAACCAAAGGAACAGGTAAATTTGAGGTTTTCGTGAGAAACATTAGAACAAGATTACCTAACCTTTCATTTTATCCTTCCCAACAGTATCGAATAACAGTGCATATCTATCAGCCCATTCATTCAGATTGATTGATAGATGTTGTACAAACTACTTTTGGGTACCAAAGCAGAACGATAATAATTATCTGCTATCATACATTTATATTAACGCGATGCGAACTGAATGAATGGATGGAAACTAAGTTATTGATCAACGGATTCTTCCTTATAAAATCGTGAATGATGGCACAAAATAAAGTTATACTATGCAAACAATTTTCAAAGGTTTTTTAGTACTCACATTTCCAATCATTCTTCATAAACATATTCACCAAAATATATGCATTTTCTTTCAGTCAATTATAAAAACTACAAATTGAGTTTTCTGACATTTCAGAGAGAAAACCATAGAAAAATTATGGTATTGAATAGTCTCATTATATCGTCCTTTTATGGACTTCAATGCCACTCGAGAATCCAGAAAATATATGCATTTTCTTTCAGTCAATTATAAAAACTACAAATTGAGTTTTATGACATTTTAGAAAGAAAACCATAGAAAAATCATTGTATCGAATTGTCTCATCATACTGTTCTTTTATGGACTTCAATGTCACTCGAGTTTTCAGAAAATATATGCAGTTTCTTTCAGTCAATTATAAAAACCACAAATTGAGTTTTATGACATTTTAGAAAGAAAACCATAAAAAAATCGTTGTATTGAATTGTCTCATCATATTTTTCGTTTATGGACTTCAATGTCACTCGAGTTTCCAGAAAATATATGCATTCTCTTCCAATCAATTATAAAAACTACAAATTGAGTTTAATGACATTTTAGAAAGAAAACCATAGAAAAATCATTGTATTGAATTGTCTCATCATATTTTTCGTTTATGGACTTCAATGTCACTCGAGTTTCCAGAAAATATATGCATTTTCTTTCAGTCAATTATAAAAACTACAAATTGAGTTTTATGACATTTTAGAAAGAAAACCATAGAAAAATCATTATATTGAATTGTCTCATCATATTGTTCTTTCATGGACTTCAATGTCACTCGAGTTTCCAGAAAATATATGCATTTTCTTTCAGTCAATTACAAAAACTACAAATTGAGTTTTATGACATTTTAGAATGAAAACCATAGAAAAATCATTGTATTGAATTGTCTCATCATATTGTTCTTTTATGGACTTCAATGTCAATCGAGTTTCCAGAAAATAAATGCTTTTTCTTTCAATCAATTATAAAAACTACAAATTGAGTTTCATGACATTTTAGAGAGAAAACCATAGAAAAAGCAATATATTGAATTGTCTCATCATATTGTTCTTTTATGGACTTCAATATCACTCGAGTTTCCAGAAAATATGTCCATTTTCTTTCAGTCAATTATAAAAACTACAAATTGAGTTTTATGACATTTTAGAAAGAAAACCATAGAAAAATCATTGTATTGAATTGTCTCATCATATTTTTCTTTTATGGACTTCAATGTCACTCGAGTTTCCAGAAAATATATGCATTTTCTTTCAGTCAATTATAAAAACTACAAATTGAGTTTTATGACATTTTAGAAAGAAAACCATAGAAAAATCATTATATTGAATTGTCTCATCATATTGTTCTTTCATGGACTTCGATGTCACTCGAGTTTCCAGAAAATATATGCATTTTCTTTCAGTCAATTACAAAAACTACAAATTAAGTTTTATGACATTTTAGAATGAAAACCATAGAAAAATCATTGTATTGAATTGTCTCATCATATTGTTCTTTTATGGACTTCAATGTCACTCGAGTTTCCGGGAAATATATGCATTTTCTTTCAATCAATTATAAAAACTACAAATTGAGTTTCATGACATTTTAGAGAGAAAACCATAGAAAAAGCAATATATTGAATTGTCTCATCATATTGTTCTTTTATGGCCTTTTCCAGAAAAACTACTTTTGTGTATTTCACTCATCAACCTATTCGTCTACCTCAGAAATTTTTCCTCTGCAATACAATAATAATTTGGATACCTACTTTGAATTTTTTTTTTATTTTTGATTAAAATCCTTCCAACTCTCCATAATTTATTTACGATCACAATATTTTTACACCAGAGAAAACAACAAAACTTCTTTGCCAACTCTGAATAGTTAATTACAAGGAATGCCGAGTTCCTTCAGAAATTTCTCAGGGTTCTTTGTCGGAATAAGTTGATACCATTCTTCATTTCCTGTTCTTGAAACCTCGCCTAGATCTTGTGAGTCTTCCTCAAAAAATATTGGAATTTCATCAGCCAAAATTTGCGGTAGTAATGAAATGCGAAGAACAAAGACATTCGTAAGGAAGTGGAAAATTTCGTAATCCATTTTTTCGGGTGTTTCGACTTGTTTTCATTGAAAAAAGTGGAATAGAAGAGTTTGTTTTAGATATAAATAGTGCGTATAGACCAGTCTAATCAATATCGAACTAATCGTCGAACAAAATACTCATCATGCAATATATCGTAAGTAGAAACATTTTTTTTCCAAAAAGCAACATTCTGAAATTTATTTCTTTCAGGTCGTTCTTGCTGCCATCTCCATGGCTTCCTTCGCTAACGCTGGGGTACTCTTAGGAGGACCTATTTCTTCAGGACAACTTATCGCATCAGGACCTCTAGCAACATCTTCAGTCCACTCCACCAGGCTGGTATCCACTAACTCTGGATTGTTGGGTTCGCCTCTTGGTACCACCATCATCGGCAATCCCGGTTTGATCCAGAACCCAGTGCTCTCAAGATCTCTCGTTGGTCAACAAATTATTGGATCTCCACTTCTTTCCTCTTCATCCCTATTAGACGGCCAAATTCTGACCAGAACCATTGGAGGTCAAGGCCTCATCGGTTCTCCCTTGATCGGTTCGGGACTTGTTGGAAGTCCAGTTCTTTCAAGAACCATTTCTACACACGGTCTTATCGGTTCTCCTCTGGTCCGTTCATCCAACATCATCGGACAACCTATCGTCCACTCTTCAGGACTCATCGGAGCTCCAGGTCTAATTGGAGCCCCAGGACTTCTTGGAAATCCAGTTATTACCAACTGGTAAAACGCTGAACGTTGTACCCGTAGAAAGTGTGATATTTCTACTTATTTATATTCAATATTCAATGTTTGTATATAACTCGAAATGAAATAAAAATTTTGTATTAAATTCGTTTTGTATTTCCACGAAAAATCTCTCAACGTAGGACGAGTACGAATAAGACCCTGTATATAACCAACAAAACCCATTCTTCTCCCACTGTCACCTTTTTTTCCGCAATCATAATAATTAACGTGAAATCTAATCTATCCCTGGGCACTCCCAAATCCTGATTCAGCCAGTAAACGTCCGATATTTTAGCGTTTCAGAGCAGGCGACACTCCTTTTGCCCGCTAATAACCGCTTTTTGTTCGCCCGGGATCGTGTGGCTTTTGCTTTATCCATCACCCGTGTCTAATTTGACGTACGACTGTTATTCTTCAAATCAAACTCGCACGCAAGCTGCTGCAGTTTCATGGTCAATTACAACGAAAGGCAATAAGGCCATTTCAGAGGTTTGAAGAAGAAAAAAGAAAAACCGCAGAAAATTTACCCAAGAGTCTATGTTTCCATTGTTTACACGTCACTCTTTAAGAATATAGTATGTAATTAATTGTAAAAAAAGTGGATAAATATCCGCGTGTGGAAGTATATACAGTGAAATATCCTTTATTCCACCTGATCAGAAAGAAATCTATACTGATCAGACGTTTGGAAATATAGAAATTCAATTCGTAACTTCAAAATTCATTTGATGAACTTGTTTCCTTACCATAGAATCATCAACAAATCTAAGAATTCCTTTGGCGCATCCACCATTACCCGACAAAACAAACCCATTATTTCAATTAATCTTCCAGAATAACCTCGAATTTATCTCAGATATTCGGATGAAGGAACAAGCTCAGTTGTTTCTCAGTGTTAAATGCTAACAGAGTTTCTTTCATTCATAAACTGGATGCATAGGAGCAAAAATTTCATACAAACAATACAGCTGGCATTGACAATAATAATTAATTGCAGCTCATTAGTATTCTAATAAGCATGTTGGTAGGAATGCTTGATAAAAACGCCGAGAACTCAACCATAACTAAATTAAGCTTATTAATCGAAAGGAGCTGGATGTTCGATTGATATCTCACGGGTTACACTAAATCCCGCAAATCTAATATTTACCCAATCAGGAAAAATTTCTTTATCTATTTTTGCGAAACTTACCTAATGAATCATTCAGATAAATATATCCATGTCTACTTTTTCGAAAAAAATTCAACATATCATTGAAACCTTGAATTACTTTCGTTACATTAGCGAAAATAAACAAACACAAAGGCACTTAAACGATATGATGAACTGAACTGAAATTTGGAATCACTCGAACAGGCCCACTCAGCTTAAACGATTGAAGGATGAAAGGTTGCCAAATTCTTGAAAAGCAAAATAACGAAAATTTCGAAAAGAAAACAACATTCGACAACGAAAATGGAAAACTCGTTTTGAAATAACCTCAAAAAGTTGTTACACTTGTCAAAAGTCAACTGGACATTTCGAACACAGAAATAAATTTACCTTTAATTTGTAGGTACGTAAGACACTAGAAGAAAATCAATTCGTAAAATCAGGTAGATTGAGTACTGAGTACATAGAGTACTTCGAACCACCAAAAACATATTTACGATCACACTAATTGTCAAAGTGTGAAATTAAAGTTGCGGAGATCAACTAGGAGAACGTAAATAGGGAAGACTCAGAATTAAAATACGTTCCCTATTCCTCAGAATTTATGGAGATCTCTCTTATCGATTCTCAAGTTACCCACAAAATAATTCTTGTCGCATATTGGCAGAAAGATCCGTCATTACAATTATGGCGAGGAGCGCATCCACCATATTATTTCTAGTATACATATAATTATTTTAATTGGTACTGAGATGAAAGTGTTGAAATGCAATGCGATAAGTTATATTATATCGATTACCACTAGTATTATGGTAACAGAGAATGCGGTGGATATTATTTTCAGTAAAAATAAAGAGTTCACACTTGCTTGACAAATTAGGGCGTCGTAGTCAAATTTCAATTTAGCAGGGGTAAGATTTGTACATATAAATAGTCTGCAGGAATTATCATAGTCATAAAGTGTAGGTCTTCGTTCATTCAATTCAAAACACTATTCTCCCATTTCAAAAAACTTAAAAAATGAACTCAATGGTAAGAATTAATTTTTTTTCAATATTTTTTAGATTATTTTTTGTATGATATTTTGCTGTTTAGCCGAGAATATATTTGTGGGTACTTCCTAATCCAAAAACAATCTTTCAATTATGTCAATATTCTCGAAGAAACCAGGGATAATTTTCATATAAATGTCGTCAGTGACACCTCCTGATTTGTCTCTCCTGTTGCAGATTTTTGTAGGACTTCTTGCGGCCTTGACTGCCTTCGCAAGTGCTGGGATTCTTTCCGGGGGCTACCACGGTTCAACAATCGGAGGAGTATACAGCACTGGTGTGATTTCGAGCGGGCCTGTTATTCCCACAGGTCCATTAGCTACCAGCAGCATCACACAGCAAAGAATAGGTATTTTTTTTTTTTTTTTTGGATCACATGTTAATTTTTTTGTCGTTCAGTTAATAGCGTTCCAATTGCTACAAGAATCATTGCTTCTCCTGGTTTAACGTCAGCTTCTTACATCAGCGGAGGGCAGGGTATTCAGGGTAACCTTGGAGGCATTGGCTACAGTTCATCTAACGTTGGATCTCTCAGTGGTTATGGAGGATACGGAAGAAATGGTTATTAAATTCCTTGGAAGCACTGGGGGATGATTCGGAGTGGTTACTTTATATCCTTGTGTTCTCTTGATTATATTATTTGAAATATTGTATATATACAGGTGGTGAAATAAATGTAGATAATTAGGTACTTGTTCCATATGAGTTTTATTCAATAGTACTTAATAATTCTTCAGATACATTCTTATTGTGAAGGAGAGTCATCTGAATCGACCAACTTCATTCTATACCAGGAGATTCTCAAGGTTGTTGTCGAAATAAGTTGATACCATTCTTCATTTCCTGTTCTGGAAACCGCGCCTAGAGCTTGAGAGTCTTCCTCAAAAAATATCGGAATTTCATCAGCCAAAATTTGCGGTAGTAATGAAATGCGAAGAACAAAGACATTCGTAATGAAGAGGAAAATTTCGTAATCCTTTTTTTCGGGTATTTCGACTTGTTTTCATTGAAAAAAGTGGAAGAGAAGAGTTTGTGCTAGATATAAATAGTGCGAATAGACCAGTCTAATCAATATCGAACTATTCGTCGAACAAAATACTCATCATGCAATACATCGTAAGTAGAAACAATTTTTTTCGAAGATGCAACATTCTGAATTTCAATTCTTTCAGGTCGTTCTTGCTGCCATCTCCATGGCTTCCTTCGCTAACGCTGGGGTAATCTTAGGAGGACCTATTTCTTCAGGACAACTTATCGCATCTGGACCTCTAGCAACATCTTCAGTCCACTCCACCAGGCTGGTATCCACTAACTCTGGATTGTTGGGTTCGCCTCTTGGTACCACCATCATCGGCAATCCCGGTTTGATCCAGAATCCAGTGCTCTCCAGATCTCTCGTTGGTCAACAAATTATTGGATCTCCACTGCTCTCCTCTTCATCCCTATTAGACGGCCAAATTCTGACCAGAACTCTTGGAGGTCAAAGCCTCATCAGTTCCCCCTTGGTCGGTTCGACACTTGTTGGAAGTCCAGTTCTTTCAAGAACCATTTCTACACACGGTCTGATCGGTTCTCCACTTGTTCGTTCATCCAACATCATCGGACAACCTATCGTCCACTCTTCAGGACTCATTGGAGCTCCAGGTCTAATTGGAGCTCCTGGACTTCTTGGAAATCCAGTTATTACCAACTGGTGAAATGACTGAACGTTGTACTCGTAGAATGTGTGATATTTTTGCTTATTTATACTCAATATTCAATGTTTGTATATAACTCGAAATAAAAAAAATTTTACTTTACTTCGTTTTATGATTTGAAATAAAAAATCCACTTTTTGGGATGTAGAATATTTATATTCAAGTCTTGATTATGTTTTGTACTGGATAGAATAGAAAATTTTCCATGGATCCACTTTTCTCGAAAAAAAAAGTATAAATTTGTACAAAACAATAAACTCAAGAAGAATCGAAAAAGACAGGAGAAGGGACAAGTTTATGAAGAATCTGTGGCACCTACGGAAATTTTTAATGATTCAGTCTTTTTCATATGATTGAATTTTTCTTCTGCCAGGCTACACCTCTATTCATATTTTCAAATTTTATATGTTTTTCACAACTGAATAAGCAGACAAATAAAAACCCTTCTGTTTGAATAAACTTTTTAATTTTCCACCACCCTAAAAGAAATGAGATTTTATAATCAAATGGGTTGATTAAGGAGGAAAAATACGTATCAATCTTCTTCTTTCAATCCATTACACAATCATTCAAATTATATTGATAATTTTTCAAAAAAAAGCACAACCTGCAAAACAATGAGAAAAGCTGTTGAGTCATTTATTTTTTTTTTTCAAAGTAGTTATTCCGAAAAAAAATTCGCAAAGAAATTATTATATTTGAACAAAGCGGAACTGATCTAGGATATGACGTAACGAGTACTGACCTATCGCAAAACGTTCTTCGATGTTTTGTTGGTTTCGAGCCAATCAGAGCCGAGAGTACTGGTCACGTCAAAAGAGACTAACATAACACGCTAAATTTGAGGCGTTAATTCGAATATTACATAATATCTTCTAGAAAAAACTATGCATACATAATATTTTATTTCAATATTTCATTGCAAGCACATTGGATCAAATTGACACGATTGTGATCTCCTCTATCACATCAACTTGGGAAAATCAAATTTTTTTCGAAAGAATATAAACCATTATTGAATCCCTTCCAAGAAAGTGTAATTTTTCTCCTTTGTGCTTTTTAATTTTCCACTCGATATACCTATTGTTGTCATAATGTCACTCTTCAATCACACTCTTCTTCATTATTCAATCCTGGGTTATCATTCGTCAATTTTAGGTTTTCGAATTATCTAAGTGTGTCTTCTTTGGCATTTTTAGTTGTTGTCTTAGAATTTTTATATTCCGATTATAATTCTTGATTTTGAATAAGAAAATGTTTGCAAAAGTTCCAATTTTCTAGGAATTTTTTTTTGAATGATTCAATCAATTATTCATAGTTCATATAGGTCTGTCCCAAAAATCACTTTCATTTCGTCAGCGACAAAAAACATCTTTCAAGCATCGAAAGAACAACATTTGCAATGAGTTGTTGAATTGCATAATAATACCTCGAAACTGATTTTAAGGATCTGGATTCTGGACCAGTTTTCATTGAAGTAATCCAAATAAAAAGTGTGGGATTAATATAAATACTGAAAATTATAAGAGTAATATCAGTATCGATCTGTTCGTAAACCAATACCTACACCAAAATGAATTTTTTCGTAAGTTTTAAAATAATTTAATTAATTTTCATTTTTCTTCTTCTTTGATTTTGTCCATAATTATTCACTTGAAAATTGTATTTCTTCTAGGTCGTTCTTGCTGCCATCTCCATGGCTTCCTTTGCTAGCGCTGGGAATATCTTAGGAGGAGCAATTGCTTCAGGACCACTTATCGCATCTGGACCTCTAGCAACATCTTCAGTCTCCACCAGGCTGATATCCACTAACTCTGGATTGTTGGGTTCGCCTCTTGGCACCACCATCATCGGCAATCCCGGTTTGATCCAGAATCCAGTGCTCTCCAGATCTCTCGTTGGTCAACAAATTATTGGATCTCCACTGCTCTCCTCTTCATCCCTATTAGACGGCCAAATTCTGACCAGAACCATTGGAGGTCAAGGCCTTATCGGTTCTCCTTTGATCGGTTCGGGACTTGTTGGAAGTCCAGTTCTTTCAAGAACCATCTCTACAAATGGTCTGATCGGTTCTCCTCTGATTCGTTCATCCAACATCATCGGACAACCTATCGTCCAATCTTCAGGACTTATTGGAGCTCCAGGTCTGATTGGAGCTCCTGGACTTGTTGGAAATCCAGTCATCACCAACTGGTAAAAAGACTGATCTCATCCCATGATAGCTGCCTTCATAGGATGTGAAGTATTTTCATCTGTTTATACCCAGAAAATTTTCTCATATCTTGTAATTGTAAACATGATTGTAAATAAATCAATTCAAAAATTCATAGTATCATTATTGACAATTTTAAGAAATATTGAATAGGAATGTTGTTGAGGAAAATCTTGGATAATATTTCAGCAATGAGATGAAGTATAATTTTTTCAAACAATTTCTGAAGAATTGAGAAAATTAAGTATCATGTGAAAGAAATCCTCATCAATATTCCATAAATCGGCAGAATTTGATAAAATTTCTACGCAATAAGACGAACTCTTTCATAAGGAAGAATATAGAATTATGTTTATTGTTTTATTCGAATTTATAAACCAGTTTCACGCAGAATTTGGCAAATTAGTTGCAAAAATTTTGTATATAAGAATAGATTGCCTAGTTTGTGATCAGTGTTGAATCATCATCCAACAAATCCAAACCCAAAATGAATTCCTTTGTAAGTACAATTTTAGTCAATTCATTAACCAATCTCAGAACCTTTATGAACTGATAATTTCGAACTTCAACTTCCAGTTCGTTCTTGCTGTCATCTCCATGGTTTCCATGGCTAGCGCTGGTGTTATTCTTGATGGTGGAGCTTCACTTTCTGGCGTTCCTCTTACCACAACCTCTCTAGTATCACCTCTTGGACCATCCCTTCACCAAACTCGTATTATTTCTTCACCCTGGTCCAATGGAATTCTAGCTTCCCCATCATGGGGTGGAAGTCCACTTTTGCAAAGGAACGGCGTCTGGGGTTCCCCATCTCTGGTAGCTCAACCAACTCTCGTTCATGGCGGTTTGATTGGAGGTCGTACCATCTGGTAGATTATAATTTATTTGTAAATATTGTATGAATTTTCGTGGAAATATACTGTAAATATGTAGAATGTAATTTGATTTAACCTCTAAGAATGCAAATATTTTAAGATTATAATTGGTAATCTGCGTGGACTGTATCTTCATAAATTTTGTGAACATATTTTTCGAACAGGATTATTTTTGAGTCCCGTTTAAATGGGGCACTTAAATCAAATCTTCAGTTGAGCGTGAAGTAAAGTGTTGAATACGAGACACACTCTGATTGGAACTGGTCGCGCCTGTTGAATCCTTAAAATTGCTCGGAGTTCTTTCAGGATTTTCATTACTATGCGAATTATTAATCGTTGCACAACGAAGATAACAATGACAGAATTGATTGATCAATTAAATATATCGTTTTGATTTGATTTGAGTTCGAAAGTTGATTAGTTTTATATTTTTTCATATGTAAAAAATTATAAGAAGCTGCACTGCAATCAATTCAGGAACTTTTGTTCGTTCATCCACCTGGTAGGTAGATTCGCATTTTCCAGTTTTAGAAACTAATTGAAGAAATTTTTGACAGGTGTCAAAAAAATAGCAGCAGCTCTTTGTCAATTATGCCGAATCAGCTGTTACAGAAATATAGGGATTTTTTATTCAATAATTCGTTGGAATTTGAAATGGTTCTGGTTTTGCGATCTGGAAGTAATTTAGCTTGAATATATCATTCTCCATCAAAATACAAAATTTCGTTACGATCGAATCCGTAGTTTTGAATTGAAGTTATCGAAAAGAAAAAAATTGAAACGACCATATATACGGAACCCCTGGTCGAATTTCGCCCAATAACGAACTCAACCGAGGCATTTGAGATTCGAACCTACCCTAAAAATTTCAAGTTTCTAGGTCGTTCCGTTCGAGAGTTATCGTGTATAAGGCCGGACGGACAGACTCGAATTTCTGGACGGATTCGTCATCAGTGAGTCGAACCCTGTCGATTGAGACCATTTTCGTCTCAAAATTCGAAAAATACAGACATCTTGACGAAATGATATAGCCCACGTGTAAGTAGAACGAGCGCTCAACAATGTTATTTGAATTATAATTATTTTGTTTAGATTTATTTCAGTATCCATCTTTTACTTCTTGTTATTTCTTTGTTTTTGTTGACGTGTTTTATACATCGCGATGTATGTTCAAAATGATTAATAAATATTTTATTATTATTAATAATTTGCCTTTTTGTTGTTATTTGTTATTAATTCTGAAGAGTGAGATGTTGTAGCGGGACTATCGAACCAAAAATTATGAAATGGACCACAGATTCTATGAACGAAGTTTGACAAATAATGTCATTTTATAAAATTGACATTTCAAGAGATGGGATCACAGAATTACATGGAATATATCGAATTTCTAGACAGCAGGTCAAAAAAACCTAATTTTTTTTTTACGTGGAGCTGAATTTTTATTCAACTCATTTCATCGATGCCTCATATTATGTAGACACAAGATTTCAGCAGGATATTCCAAATAGTTTTTGTGAAACTCAAGTTTTTGAAAATAATTTTTCAATTCTTTTAGTAATAGGTACGATCCTAACAAAATGTCAAACCTTCGTGTCGTTATTTTACAATTAAATACAAAAGTTTAATTCGATCGAATCAGCATTTCGAGAATTATTCAGAAAAAAAACAGATATACAGGATGTTCCTAAATTGGAGGAACCAACGAAAAGGGAAAAATCCTTGAGGAATTTAAAAAAAAAATTTTTAAACATGGAATCGCAAACGTTTCGTTTTCGAGATACAGGGTGTTTCTTGTAGTAATACATTTTTGTAATGATTATACGAGTTTATCGAATCTTTATGAATAATTGCTACAGATAGGGAAAATAACCATAAAATCTAATAATGAATGAATTCATCAAGGCTTACTAACTTGAATTTTTATGACAATTTGGATTTCGAGAGAATCGTTAAGAATTTTTTTGCCGAAATCGGCAGATACGACAAAACTTCAAGAGACCATAAAGTTAAGTAAAACAACTAAGTTGCTTTTTACATTTTTTCAAATTAACAGTGGCTCACCAAAAAAAAGTTCTGGAGGAATACAGGCGACAGTGTTCCGGAAAAAATATGACCCTATAGATTTGCTATCGAAATTGGCAAGTCACATGGTTCAAACTCTCAATTGTTATAACTCTGCCAAATTTCAGTTGGATATCCTGTGAAGTATAAATATAATGAGAAAAAAACTTGAAAAGGATTCAAACTTTAACACCCAGTATTACGAAAACGAAACGTTTGCGATCCCATTTTTATGAGACTTTATTTTCTCAAAATTACTTAAGGAATCTCTCCTCTCCGTTTGTGCCTCCAATTGAGGAACATCCTGTATTGACGGAACCTTACGGACGACCGGACGGACATAATTTAATTTGACCTAGAGTTCTTCCTCTGTCAGCCCAACCTAATCGTTTGAGACCAATCTCGGATCGCAATTCGAAAATAACAACATTTAGAAAAAAAAAGGTTAGGTTAAAAAAAAATAAGCGCGCAAAAATAACAAGAATTAAATACAGAAAGTCCTGAAAAAAATTGGATTTATTTCATCCTTGTGTGAAATGACAAAAACCTATGGTGGAAAATGGCCACTTCGTTCGCCAGATCTAAATCCCATCAAACAAGTGTAGGATATAATTGGGAGGAGACCCCAAAGACACATTTAAGCTGTTTGAACAAGGTGCCACAAGCAGACATCGACGAAAAATCAAGTTGAAGAAATTATTCCTTGTGGCTGCAAAACTCGTAATGTCTCTCCATTCATTCATCCTTACAGCAAACGACGTTTGAATAATTTACTCTTCCATCAATTCATCTTTCTTGTGTAACAGTTCATTCAGTTTTACTACCGCTCATTGGATATTCCGAATCGTTACTATAAATGATACATATACAGCTGTCAAGATTTGAGAAACATCTCAATATTCATGACGAAGAACTTCTTGTTTTTGTATCCCTCAAAACCTCATGATGTTACATCAGCTGATTGCGAATAGTACCATGACTGAAAATATTATATTGATTTACATCTTATTAATTAGCCTTGTTTTATTCACATTCATCTCAATATTCCCAATGGGAACTAGGTTAATGAAATTCGAGAAAAATCGTAGAATGTCGTGGAAACTGAACAATTCGATTTATCTTGATCAATGGAGAAGGTCCCAATTTTCGGTTTTCTCGCTCATAACGACACACACTTGTTTATGTCAATAAAAAAGTAGATCAATCGATCCAACTCGACATTGAGACTGTCAATTTCCTACTTCTTCCAAATATGGCCAGTCGATAAAACTGCAAAACACCAAATAAGTCCACATAACCCAAATGTACCATAATCTGATGCAAAAAACGATAGAATTTTTTTTCCTGATAAAAATCCTTGCTCGTGATACACTTGGGCAAGCCTCCGAGGGCCTTCACTACGTCCAACCCAGATGGACGATATCTTTGTGCTCGCCTGCCGTACCATAAATCTAACATTTTTACGTTCGTAATTGAAAATAGATAACCTTGCATTGTATGGCCTGATTTGAACACCATATACCACGCCAACTCCCTGCACCTGACGAAAACCAGTTTATTTTTTCATCTTTTCATCCAATAGAAGGATGACTCGGGGGAGGATGCTGTATAAAAGCCCGGGGTGTTGGAGCTAAGAATCATTCAGTACGATCTGTAGATATTCGAAACCACCAACATGTACGGCATTGTGAGTATTAATTTCTTGTTCTTATGTTCTTAGATTGCTATGCTTGACAATAATTTTTTCAGGTTATCTTCGTTTGTTCTCTGGCTGCCGCCACTGCTGCCCCAGGTCTCATCGGCGCCCCTCTAGCCCTCGGACCATCCCCTCTACTCCTTTCTTCGCCACTGTTGACCAAAACCATCTATTCGCAACCAGCACCACTGTTGACCAGGACCATCATATCTTCGCCTCCGGCTCTCGCCATCGCCCCACAGCCAATCTTGACCAAATCCATCATCGCTGGCCCAGCATTAGCTCCGCTGCCTCTTGGTCTGGGATTGTCCAAATCGATCATCGCTGGTCCCGCCATTTCTGCCGGACACCTCTGGTGAAGTTGAGTCTGCGTATTTATTGAACTGATTGCTAGACTGCTGTTTACATTATGTGGACATTAAAGAAGATATTTTACTATTTTGTTGTTTGATTTTTGAATTTCAATTGAATTAATATTATTCATAGTCAAGTTTGGTATCGAAAAGTTGTCTACTCTTGTCGAGACTCCCACAGCCACCCCTCTAGCAACATCTTCAGTCCACTCCACCAGGCTGGTATCCAGTACCTCTGTATTGTTGGCTTCGCCTCTCGGTACCACCATCATCGGAAATCCCGATTTGATCCAGAATCCAGTGCTCTCCAGATCTTTTTATGGTCAACAAATTATTGGATCCCCTCTGTTTTACTCTTCTTCCCTGTTAGATGGCCAGAACCTTTGGAGGTCCAAGCCTTATCGGTTCTCTCTTGGTCGGTTAGACCAGTCTAATCAATATCGAACTATTCGTCGAACAAAATACTCATCATGCAATACATCGCAAGTAGAAACAATTTTTTTCGAAGATGCAACATTCTGAATTTCAATTCTTTCAGGTCGTTCTTGCTGCCATCTCCATGGCTGCCTTTGCTAACGCTGGGGTAATCTTAGGAGGACCTATTTCTTCAGGACAACTTATCGCATCTGGACCTCTAGCAATATCTTCAGTCCACTTCACCAGGCTGGTATCCACTAACTCTGGATTGTTGGCTTCTCCTCTTGGTACCACCATCATCGGAAATCCCGGTTTGATCCAGAATCCAGTGCTCCCCAGATCTCTCGTTGGTCTTCAAATTATTGGATCTCCATTGCTTTCCTCTTCGTCCCTATTAGATGGCCAAATTCTGACCAGAACCATTGGAGGTCAAAGCATCATCGGTTCTCCCTTGGTCGGTTCAACCCTTGTTGGAAGTCCAGTTCTTTCGAGAACCATTTCTACAAACGGTCTGATTGGTTCTCCTCTGGTTCGTTCATCCAACATCATCAGACAACCTATCGTCCAATCTTCAGACTTATTGGAGCTCCAGGTCTAATTGGAGCTCCTGGACTTGTTGGAAATCCAGTTATCACCAACTGGTAAAAAGACTGATCTCATCCCATGATAGCTGCCTTCATAGGATGTGAAGTATTTTCATCTGTTTATACCTAGAAAATTTTCTCATATCTTGTAATTGTAAACATGATTGTAAATAAATCAATTCAAAAATTCATAGTATCATTATTGACAATTTTAAGAAATTTTGAATGGGAATGTTGTTGAGGAAAATCTTGGATAATATTTCAGCAATAAGATGAAGTATGATTCTTTGCAAACAGTTTCTGAAGAATTGAGAAAATTAGGTATCATGTGAAAGAAATCCTCATCAATATTCCATAAATCGGCAGAATTTGATGAAATTTCCACGCAATAAGACGAACTCTTTCATAAGAAAGAATATAGAATTATGTTTATTGTTTTATTCAAATTTATAAACTAGTTTCACGCACAATTTGGCAAATTAGTTGCAAAAATTTTGTATATAAGAATAAATTGCCTAGTTTGTGATCAGTGTTGAATCATCATCCAACAAATCCAAACCCAAAATGAATTCCTTGGTAAGTACAATTCAAGCCAATTCATTGATCAATCATGAAACCTTGATGAACTGATAATTTCGAAATTCAACTTCCAGTTCGTTCTTGCTGTCATCTCCATGGTTTCCATGGCTAGCGCTGGTATTATTCTTGATGGTGCAGCTTCACTTTCTGGCGTTCCTCTCACCACGACGACCTCTCTAGTATCACCTCTTGGACCTTCCCTTCACCAAACTCGTATTATTTCTTCACTCTGGACCAATGGAATTCTAGCCTCCCCATCATGGGGTGGAAGTCCACTTTTGCAAAGGAACGGCGTCTGGGGTTCCCCATGGGTCGGTTCCCCATCTCTGGTAGCTCAACCAACTCTCGTTCATGGCGGTTTGATTGGAGGTCGTACCAACTGGTAGATTATAATTCATTTGTAAATATTGTATGAATTTTCGTGGAAATATACTGTAAATATGTAGAATGTAATTTGATTTAACCTCCAAGAATGCAAATACCTTCAGATTATAATTGGTAATCTGCGTTGACTGTATCTTCATAAATTATGTAACCATATTTTTCGAACAGGATTATTTTTGAATCCTGTTTAAATGGGGCACTTAAATCAAATGTTCAGTTGAGCGTGAACTAAAGTGTTGAATACGAGACACACTCTGATTGGAACTGGTCGCGCCTGTTGAATCCTTAAAATTGCTCGGAGTTCTTTCAGGATTTTCATTACTATGCAAATTAAATCGAAGCACAACGAAGATAACAATGACAGAATTAATTGATCAACTAAGTTGTAAATATATGAATATATCCTATTGGTTTGATTTAGGTTCAATAGTTTATCAGTTTGGTGGTTTATTTACGTGAAACATATTATGTTGTTATTTCTGATTAATTTTCAAGAGTAGTACTTTGCAGCGAGACTATCGAACCAAACATTATGAAGAACCACATGAACTAAACGAATTTTTCATATAAAAATATCAAAGGGATATTAAAAAAATGTAATAACCTTTATTGTAAAATTTCGAGCTTGACACCTCGATTTATGATATGGGAAAATAATACAAAACGACTATTTTAACCCCCTTCTCAACACAAATCCAAGAAAGGCGACACAAACTGTATTCGACTGAATAAAAAGAAAAACGAGAAGACACCCACAAACATTCCATAATTGGGAGACTTGAGGAATGATTGGTGTGCATTAACAAAGTCACGTTCGCAAGGAGAAACGCATAAAAACTGTTATAATTTACAATGCAAGAACTAGAACTCAGTCATTAACAGTTTACCATAGTCCATATTAATCTTTAATAATGGTTTCGATTTTATTGTTGGCGGGGAATTAAAATCGCCAAGTCATACAGGATATGCATCTGAAAGATAGTGTTTCTACGTTGGTGAAAAAACTGAATGCTGATGGAGTTTTGCAATAATGAGATAATTTCATGAGAAGAAAACGATATGCAAGGTCAATTGATGCGAATGACTAATGGAATTGTATCAAATTCCAGAGGGGTGCGTTGGAAGAGTTTGGTACTAGATGGATGCAAGGGAAGCGATTCTTCTCCTACAATAATCCAACGAACAAAAGGTTTTGAAAATAGAGAAGTATTTAATTTTTTTTTGGGGGAAATATTTAATTTCGGAAATGTATCGAGAGTTGAAGGAAAAATAGGGATGTTTTCACTTGAAAATGGAAAAAAGTGGTGATTTTTCAAAGATTTTCCAACCCCAAGAAAAGTTCTTTTTCAGCTTTCAAGAAACTATCATTGAGACTTTACGTTTCTCGAGTTGTTGATGTTGCCATTACATCACTTAAATGAGTAAATTGGGGCATCAACAAGAAAAAATTTGTTTTTCTGATACGTTCAATATAATTCGGTGTGATTCCATCTATTGAAGTTCATAAAAATAGAATTGTCAAACTGACAATGCACACTAAAGACTATTTTGGAACACAGAAATAAAATTGAGTTTTTTCTGATATATTCAATATAATTTGGAGATTCCATCTTTTGGATTTCATGAAAATAAAATGACAGTATTTGTCATACTTACAATGAACACTGAAGGCCATTTTGGAACACAGAAAAAAAAATAGGTTTTCTGATATGTTCAATATTATTCGTTGATTCCAACTAGTGAAGTTCATGAAAATAAAATTGTCAAACTGACAATGAACACTGAAGACCATTTTGGAACACAGAAAAACATTGAGATTTTCTTGAAATGTTCAATATAATTTGGAGGTTCTATCTTTTGAATTTCATGAATTCAAAATGACGATATTTGTCAAACTGTCAATAAACACTGAAGGCCATTTTGGAACACAGAAAAAAATCGAGTTTTTTCTGATATATTCAATATAATTTGAAGATTTCATGTTCTGAACTACATGAAATTAAAATGACAATATTTGTCAAATTTTCAATGAACACTGAAGGCTATTTTGGAACACAGAAAAACATTGAGTTTTTTTTGAAATGTTCAATATAATTTGGAGGTTCTATCTTTTGAATTTCATGAATTCAGAATGACAATATTTGTCAAACTGTCAATAAACACTGAAGGCCATTTTGGAACACAAAAAAATAATAGGTTTTCTGATGTGTTCAATATAATTTGGTGATTTCATCTATTGAAGTTTATAAAAATAAAATTGTCAAATTGACAATGAACACTGAAGACCATTTTGGAACACAGAAAAACATTGAGTTTTTTTTGAAATGTTCAATATAATTTGGAGGTTCTATCTTTTGAATTTAATGAATTCAAAATGACAATATTTGTCAAACTGTCAATAAACACTGAAGGCCATTTTGGAACACAGAAAAAAAAAGTAGGTTTTCTGATATGTTCAATATTATTCGTTGATTCCATCTAGTGAAGTTTATAAAAATGAAATTGTCAAACTGACAATGAACACTGAAGACCATTTTGGAACTCAGAAAAAAATTGAGTTTTTTCTGATATATTCAATATAATTTGGAGTTTTCATCTTTCGAATTTCATGAAAATAAAATGACAGTATTTTTCATACTGGCAATGAACACTCGAGGCCATTTCGGAACACAGAAAAAAAAATGGTTTTTCTGATATGTATGTTCAATATAATTCTGGGATTCCATCTTAAGAAGTTTATAGAAATGAAATTGTCAAACTGACAATGAACACTGAAGACCATTTCGGATCACAGAAAGAAATTAAGTTTTTTCTGATATATTCAATATAATTCGGTGAATCCATCTTTTGAAGTTTAGAGAAATATAATGACAGTATGTACTAAAATAAATAATTGGAGCAATCTGGTGGGAAAAAGAAAAACTAGAAGAGTGAAATCAATCTAACCATATACCTACCGAAATTTATTTACCCTCATGAGAAGAAAATATGAAAGATCAAATCTGGACCAATATCAGCAATAATTGTCATTGAACTTCCAAATGTCAAACACGAAACTGCAGCATCATTGACCGTAGTGCGGTGCACTTCGCATAGGGCGTAGGTGGAGCGATAGGAAATGAACCTGAACCATCGGAATACGTGAATGTGAGACGTGTGGAAACAATTTCGTTCTAACACCGATCAATTTTAATAAATGCTATAAAAATCCTGAAAATAGACAAGGCGAGGCAGCCACGGTCGCGATTGCTCTCGGGGGATACCGCCACAGTAAGGCCGAATCATTTTTGAGCAGACAATAATGAAATGTTAATTGAAGGACGAACGCAAATCTGGAACTGTATATAAACCGAAGGGTTAGAGGAAGTCGGTACTCATTGTGCAGTCAAGTCTCAGTAAAACAAGAACATGAACGCTTTGGTGAGTCGAACATATGATGCATTTAGGTCGAAATGTCTTTATAAACTTCTAATTTCCAGATCGTAGCAGCACTCGCCTTCTTGGCAACCGCCTCAGCCGCCCCCTCGGGTCACGGAATAGGCGCCATAGTGTCGGGACCCTCAGGCATCGTCACCGGACTGGGACCAATCGGCCCTCTCGGACACGGCATCGGCCTGGGTCTAGGTCACGGATTGGGTCTGGGACATGGATTGGGTCTTGGCGCCGTCGTAGCCGGCCCATCCACCATCATCTCCGGCCCTGTATCCTCCGGCGCCGTCGTCGCCGGACCTGGACTTGGTCTCGCTCACGGAGGACTAGGACTTGGACTCGGCCACGGAGGACTAGGACTTGGACTCGGACTTGGAGCCATCTCCCACGGAGTAGGCGTCGTCACCGCAGGAGGTGGTGCCATCTCCGCCACCGGCCACGGAGCCGCCGTCAGAGGACCTCCAACCGCCCCAGTCGTGGTAGAAGGACCTTCTGGTAGAGTAGCCGCCGATGGACTATGGGGACCCACCGCCAACATCGGCGGTCACGGAGCTCTTGGAGCCGTCGGTCATATCGGCTACGGTCATGGACATGGATGGTAAACAACCGTATACGGACAGACCGACAGTTGGTGTGCCATATCTCAGGGTTCTTCGGGAAATAGTTTTATATTTTCGTGTCTTGAGTGTGGTCGCCAAGAGATCCTTCTCTTTCATATAAACCACTGCCCCACCAATGACTACGACTATGTACATTTTTCATGCTCATATTTATGTATAATTTAAAAAAAAAACGTTTAATAAATTATGATGAATTGTGTATGCTCCTTTTATTACTCATTTCAATTTTGATCTCAAACAGGTATGCTGACTACAGTGACTACGAGAAGTATCCATTTTAAGACAAGGAGAATTTGCACTGATGGAATGAATTTTTGAATATTTCTTTATTATGTTCCTGGGTACTTACTTTGTCCTCATATTTCCTAAGTAAGATTGGTAATGGACCTCTGAAGTCGTAAATCTACTCTATTTTTATTGATTCAACTCAATATTTTGTATTATATATGGAATATTCGATATAAAGTTTACCTACTTTGGTGTTCACCTTCGATTTTGATGACTTTTTTGTACCTACACACACTTTTTCATGGAAAATCCAATGGTACCAATTTTAATTTGAGGGAACTGATAGTTTGGATTGCTTGAAAATTGATTTCTTCTGATTGCTTGAAAATTATAAAATTTTGACATAGATATCTCTGATTTCAATGTCAGTTTGATCACTCATCATAGCTACCAACATAAGCCTGTTAAAATTTCAAATACCTATTTCATAACATTTCGTCTTCTTCTTTTGAACATGGGGAAAAATCACGGAGTGGGCGACATCTACTTTTAATCGTTTGAACTACCCGATTGATGAACAACTAACGTGTGTGTGTTTATATGGAAAAAATGTGAAATATTTGTATGTCATTTATCTATCGAAAGAGATATATTTGATGGCGCCAATTCTCATTTGAGGAAACTGATAGTTCGGGAAATATGATTTCTTTTAATTGTTTGGAAATTATAAAATTTCGACATAGATATCTCTGATTCCAGATCACTAATGTCAATTTGATCGAAAATTGACAACACTTATCATAGCTACCAACATAAGACCGTTAAAACTTGAAATACATATTTCATAGCATTTCTTCTTCTTCTTTTGAACATTGGAACATTTCACAATATTAATTTATGGAAGAAAACATAATTTTTGAGCGCTCGTACTACTTACACGAGGGCTATATCATTTCGTCACGATGTCTGTATTTTTCGAATTTTGAACCGAATCGACTATGTTCGACTCACTGATGAAGCAGGCCGGCCGGCCGTCCTTCCGTATACGCGATAACTCTCGAACGGAACAACCTAGAGACTTGAAATTTTCAGTGTGGGTTCAGTTCCCGAATGCCTCGGTTGAGTTCGTTAACGGGCCAAATTCCACCAGGGGTTCCGTAAATATGGCCGTTCAAAGTTTTGTTCCCCTGATTACTTGAAAACTACAGATTTGATCGAGATGAAATTTTGCACTCCAATGGAGAATGAGGTGTTCAAGCTACATGTGATTTTGAACGAGAATGACATATTAAAGCAACATTTTGTCCAGATCGTATGACCAGAACCATAGAAACCATAGAAAATTGTAACTTTTGAACGGAAACGCCTAGGGAATTGAAATTTTCAGGATAGGTGTGGATCTCGAATGTCGTGATCACGTTAATCTATGAGCAAAATTATACTAGGGGTTCCGTAAATATGGTCGTTTGAAATTCAGTTTTCTTGATAATTTCAAAATTACAGATTCGATCGTGACGAAATTTTGAATACTAATGGAGAAATATATATTCAAGCTACATTTCTCTAGATCACATGACCAGAACCATAGAAACCATAGAAAATCATAACTTTCGAACGGAAAGGCCTTGGGACTTGAAATTTTCAGGATAGGTGTGAATCTGAAATGTCGCGTTCACGTTTATCAATGAGCGGAATTATACTAGGGGTTCCGTAAATAGGGTCGTTTGAAATTTTGTTTTCTCGATAATTCCGAAACTACGGATTCGATCGTGATGAAATTTCGTATTTTAATCGAGAATGATATATTAAAGCAATATTTTGTCTAGATCGCATGACCAGAACCATAGAAACCATAGAAAATTGTAACTTTTGAACAGAAAGCCCTAGGAACTTGAAATTTTCAGGGTGGGTTTGGATCGCCAATATTGCGGTCACATTCATCAATGAACAAAATTAGACCAGGAGTTCCGTGAATATGGCCGTTTAAAATATTTTTTTCCCGAAACTACTGATCGGATTGAAATGAAATGTATTCAAACTACGTGCAAAATTTAGTCCAGATCGCATCACCAAGACCATAGATACCGCAGAAAATTCTAGCGAATTATCGAAAAAAATTTGATCAGCTGAAGCACTGACATGAAGTCTAAAGTTTCGCCTAAGTTTCAGAATTTTTTTGACAGCTGTCGAAAATTCCTTCAATTGATTTCTAAAACTGGAAAATGCGAATCTACCTACAAGGTGGATGTACGAGCGCACAAAAGCTCCTGCCTTCAATGCAGTGCTTTTCGTATTTTTTTTGATAGAAATGTTCAACTCAATATTTGATAACCTTCGAATATTTTCAAATTTCATAATTTCGTATTAAAATATGGAATATTCGATAAGAAGTTTACTTCACTGCCCACCTTTGATTTTGTGGACACTTTTTATGAGGAATCCAATGGCGCCAATTTTCATTTGACGAAACTGATAGTTCGGGAAATATGATTTCTTTTAATTGCTTGGAAATTATAAAATATTGACATAGATATCTCTGATTTCAATGTCAGTTTGATCGACAACACGTATCATACCTACCAACATAAGCCTGTTAAAATTTCAAATACCTATTTCATAACATTTCTTCTTCTTCTTTTGAACATTGGTGCATTTCACAATATTAATTTATGGAAGAAAACATCAATTTTTTCATTGAAATGTTCAACTTAATATGATAACCTTCAAATATTTTCAAATTTCATAATTTCCAATTCAATGATTATTCGATCATTTGATCTAACGTAACCTTACAACCTTGTGCTTTTTTGGGATCTGAAATCGTACCTACTCAACCCAACCTAACATAACAAAGCTTTACCTCAGA
Source organism: Aphidecta obliterata (assembly GCA_963966015.1). Taxonomy (NCBI): domain Eukaryota; kingdom Metazoa; phylum Arthropoda; class Insecta; order Coleoptera; family Coccinellidae; genus Aphidecta; species Aphidecta obliterata. The sequence goes on along the minus strand of OZ014429.1, from coordinate 43,056,844 downwards.
CCACAACTCTTATTTTCATGATTTTTCGAGATTTATAACTTGAATTGTCCTAACTTAGCTAACCTAACCTAAAAGCTAACCTAACCTAAAACTGAGATGATTACTGAGATACTTAGGTTATGCATTTTTTCTGCATCGCGCTTTAAATATGCAATTTTTCGCGATTTGTAGTAAACAATTTTAAATCTTTGACGTAAGATTACGTGGTTTACCAAAAGTTTGAAAAACAAAGGAGAAGAAGAAGCCATATATTGGTAGTACTGCCTTATATGTATATTGGTAGACATTTCTGTCATGTGGTTGAAATAAGGTTACAAGTGTGAATATTCGCGTATGGATTATGGAAACTAGAAGTTGACTTGGAACCAAAATTTCGATTGAATCGTCGCCTTGCTTTGAAAAAAGTTCCGTAAATAAATCTGGTTGCCATGGTGACGGATCAAAATAAAGGCGATAAATCAGTTTAAAAGTAGAGGTGAGGTCAGAATTGAAAATATTTGATTTTAAATCTGAATTAGCAACCTCTATACTGAAGGGTATTTTAGAAATTTTTAAGCCCCAGAGATAACTGTATTTTTGTAACTGCCTTCCTTTTTGTGAGAAACAGTATTCGCTCCCATTAATTCTCTAACCAAATAGTTATAATTAATCGTAGTGTACTCATAAGTATGTAAATATGTTTATCAATAACTTCATCATGTTAGGCCCTACCTCTTCTACTCACAATGTATAACATTGTTTATGTAAGTACTTCTACTTTCATACAAGGACAATTCGAAGTCATTTTCATATAAATACGAAGAAAAATGTAGGACAGTATCATTCTAGTGATTATCTTTCAACCCATCATGAAACTATTGGTAAGACATACAAACACACATATGGCATTCTGGCAGGGATCCCAGTTTAATGTTTCTTCAAAGTGTTTATCTCAATATAATAATTTCAGTTCGTCGCTTTCTTCGCCTGCTTGGCAACCCTGAGCCACGGCTCCATCCACGGAGCTCTGGTCGGACCCTCGGGTATCGTAACAGCTGCAGGTGCCATAGGACCGGTGGGTAACAGCCTCGCTTGGGGTCGTGGACCTTGGGGATGGGGCGGTTTGGGATGGGCCGGACACGGAGGTGCCGCCGTCATTGGACCTGCCGCCGCGCCAGCTTTAGTGGCCGGACCTGCCGGAACCATCGCCACTTCCGGAGTTTGGGGTCATGGTCTTGGTCATGGTGGTTGGTGGCGTAAATGAAGGGGATTTTGAGGATGATACCACCAATTGATGTTCTCGATGGAATGTCAAGTACTTGCGAGAGTATTTTAAACGGATCTTTTCGATAATGTAATATGTATAGAGCAACTGATTGTCAATAAAACTTGATGAGCATCCACTAAATTTTTTTTTTGTTATAATATTTCTCTAGTTGTTTACCTCTCAGCTAATCAAAGTATGACTTGTTGAATATTTTTTCCACGTCAACGATATTTCGGAAATTATGTTAGAAAACAAGAATCTAAAATGATAAAACTGCAAAATATATTTGAAAATCGGTTTTATGCTCGTGCGAAATTTTGTCCAGATCACATAACCAGTGCCATAGAAAATTATAACTTTCGAACGGAAAGACCTAGGGACAAGAAATTATCAGGATAGGTGTGAATCTTGAATCTCGCGGTCGAGTATATCAATGAGCAATATTAGGCTAGGGGTTCCGTAAATATCGCCGTTCAAAATATTTTTTTCCTGATAATTTCGAAATTACTGATTGGATCGGAATTTTACACATAGAAGGATAAATTTTTAAATTTTAGCGAACCATTGAAGAAAAAATTTGTCACCTGAAGCACTGACGTAAAGTCTTGAGTTTCGCCTTAATTTGAAATTTTGTTGTCAAAAATTTCTTCAATTGGTTTCTAGAACTGGAAAATGCGAATCTAACCTACAAGGTGCATGAACAGGGCTCAAAAGCTCCTGACTTCACTTTAGTGCTTTTCATATTTTTGAGCGCTCGTACAACTTACACGAGGGCTATATCATGTCTGTATTTTTCGAATTTTGAGCCGAAAATGGTCTCAATCGACTATATTCGACTCACTGATGACGAATCCATCGGAAAATTCGTTTCTGTCCGTCCGGCCGTAAGCACGATAACTCTCGAACGGATCAACCTAGACTCTTGAAATTTTCAGTGGAGGTTCAGATCCCAAATCCCTCGGTTAAGTTCGTTAATGGGCCAAATTTCACTAGGGGTTCCGTAAATACGGCCGTTCAAAGTTTTGTTCTTCTGATTACTTGAAAACTACAGATTTGATCGAGATGAAATGTCGCACTCAAATGGAGAATGAGGTGTTCAAACTACATGTGAAATTTTGTCCAGATTGCATGACCAAAACCATAGAAACCATAAAAAATTGTAACTTTTGAACGGAAACGCCTAGGGACTTGAAATTTTCAGGATAGGTGTGGATCTCGAATGTCGACTTCACGTTTATCTATGAGCAAAATTATACTAAGGGTTCTGTAATTGTGGTCGTTTGAAATTTATTTTTCTTGATAATTTCAAAACTACAGATTCGATCGTGACGAAATTTTGTATACTAATGGAGAATGATATATTCAAGCTACATTTCTCCAGATCGCATGACCAGAACCATAGAAACCATAATAAATCATAACTTTCGAACGGAAAGGCATAGGGACTTGAAATTTCCAGGGTAGGTTCGTATCGCGAATTTCGCGGGCACGTTCATCAATCAGCAAAATTATACTAGGGGTTCCGTAAATACGGTCGTTTGAAATTATGTTTTCTCGATAATTTCGAAACTACGGATTCGATCGAGATAAAATTTTGTATTTTAATCGAGAATGGCATATTGAAGCAACATTTTGTCCGGATCGCATCACCAGAACCGTAGAAACCATAGAAAATTATAACTTCCGAAGGGAAAGGCCTAGAAACTTGGAATTTTCCAAGTAGGTTTGTATCGCGAATTTCGCGGCTACTTTCATCAATGAGCTAAATTAGAATAGGGGTTCTGTAAATATGGCCGTTCAAAATATTTTGTTCCTGATAATTTCGAAACTACTGATTGGATTGGAATGAAATTCTAAACCTAGCTGAAGAATAATGTATTCAAACTACGTGTGAAATTCGTCCAGATCGTATCACCAAGACCATAGATAATGTAAAAAATTCTAGCGAATTATCGAAAAAAAATTGGTCAGCTGAAGCACTGAGACGAAGTCTGGAGTTTCGCCTAAGTTTGAGAATTGTTTGACAGCTGTCTAAAATTCCTTCAATTGATTTTTAAAACCGTAAAATGCGAATCTACCACAAGGTGGATGTACGAGCGCTCAAAAGCTCCTGACTTCACGGCAGTGCTTTTCGTAATTTTTTTTTTTTTGTTATTTGGAAAATGATGAAATTCTTACATTTCAGTGTGAGATTTCAGAAAAATTCTCCATATTTTATTTGGCATATTAGAGTACTCCTGTCCGATCAATATTCAAAAAATTATCTTTCAGACATTATATTTCTCGACTTGTTGATGTTGCCATAACATTACAATAAGTAAATTGGGGCACCTATAAAAAAAATAGTTTTTTGAATTCAATAAAACTCGGTGATTCCATCTATTGAAGTTCATGAAAATATATTGATAGAATTTATCATATTGTCAATGAACACTGAAGTCCATTTTGGAGCACAGAAAAAAATTAGTTTTTCTCAAATATTCAATTTAATTCAGTGATTTCATCTTTTGAAGTTCATAAAATTATTGGACAGTATTTTTCATATCATAATGAATAGTATCAATCTCAATTTCAGGAAACTTATTGTTAAGGACATGCGATTATTTTCGATTGTTTGAAAAATGATGAAATTCTGACATTTTAGTGTCAGGTTTCAAAAAAATTCTCAAATTTCATTTGAGATAGCAAAGTGCTCCTATCAGATCAAAAATTCTGTGATTCGCATCAAACAAGTTTAGCGAGTTGCCAATAATCCCAAATTATTGATATAAGGTAGGATCTTTCACTGCCTTATATTGGTAGTACTGCCTTATAAATTGGTGAACCAAACTGCCATCCGTTTGAATTATAATTAATATGTCAATATTTCCTTATTAAAATGCAAAATCAAATCTCCTAAACTGGAAGTTTCCTGAAGTAGAGACGAGTATCATTCGTATATTCCGTCCAAGTCAAATTTTTTTAACTTGACAATATCAAATAATTTATTTTCGATGATAAAACATCGAAATATTTCCATGACTATAGAATGAATAATCAGAGAACTTGTAAACTTCTGTCATACGATATCAGAAATTTGAATTTATCAAGAACAATGTAAACACAAGTTTCACCTAAATAGTTTTTTTTCGATCGTGAATGAAGTGAATACGAATCTCCCCAAATTTTGTGAACTCAGCTTGAAGATGGGACAGAACATCATTCGACCCAGAAATTCATATTTCCAGATTAAGAAACGAACAGTAAAAAGGCCAACGCCTATCGGAAACTATTTCTTCGTGTAAGTACTCCATTTCTCACCGTACATAGACATTGAAAAGTCAAGGTGAACGCCAATCTAAGCAATATTCAAATGCAGAGATTTATTGTGTGGATACGAAAGCTTTACGCGTTGAATAATTCCATATCAACCCTTTTGAAAAAGGTCAGATCTATCTCAAGAACCAGTAGAATTTTTGTTATCATTATCAATATAGGAAATATGAAGGTCAAGATTTTCTTCATATAAATAGGGTAACTAAACTTCTAGTGGTAGTCTAGTTCTATTCTTTAGGCCTATCAACATGAACGCTCTAGTAAGTGTAGTTTCAGCTTGAATATTCATTCTAATAATACCAGGGCCGTATCTAGGTGCTATTGCGCCTGTGGCAACATATTAGACAGCGCCCCCCCATTTGCGTAGATTTCTTTTCATCCATCATATTTTCTTATAGAATTTTTTTTTTCATAATGCTAGTCATATATTTCCGTAAGAGTTTCAAAATAATACACATTTTTATGGAAATTTTTTTCATTGAAAACATTGAAATACACATTTTGAATGAAATGCATAAAAATAAAACAAATTCTGAAAAAACAAAATGAAATATTCATACCTATGTAATAAATACGAACATTAATCTTGAAAAATATAAATTCTCCAACTTAAAATTTAAAAATACATACTGCAAACGTAAAATTTGGTAAGTTGACTAGAAAACAATAATCGATAATCACAATCTCTGCAAAAAAAAAACCGCAAACTTATCATACAAATACTATTTTATAACCATTTGAAGCACGTACTAATAGTTTCGTACAGGGCCTGATGTTACAATATTCAAGAAGTCCATACGTTAAGTATAAAAAAATCACGATAATAATCTTTGTCAGAAAAGATTGAAGATTCAATGAAAACCATGAAAAGAAACACTAAAATTTGAGTTTTACTAGATTTCAAAAAAAGACGCTCTGAGAAGTGAGAACTCAAGTTTGAAAATCCATATTTTCCGCAATGAACCAAACATATTTCTTCTTGAATCGAAAGGAACAATAATATTATGTTAAAATACGAATAATTGAATATATCCGATGACAGAATGGTGTCATAAAAAATAACAAATACTTAGTACAACTAACCTTCAATAGCACAATTTATAATGCTCGAATCCAAAAGCACAATGGCACAAAAAAGTCAGAATATAAAAAAAACTCAAAACTTATAACACTTCAAATCTGGATACACACTAAACGAACATTGAAATTGAAATGTTTTGCTCTTCCCTTCACAATTGAATGAAATCAATATTTATGTAGAATACAATAAGATTCCCCAATTTTTCTCCCACTTCTTGAGCTCAAAACTCTGATTAGTGAATTTTTGGCAATACAAATCGTTTTTAAAATACCACAGATGTGGCTTAAAAATCTAAACAAATCGATAATTATGAACCATCATCATCAAAGAAGCCGCCCTTCAAAACAAGCTGGATGCGATAAGGGATGTAGTGTAAACAACTCATAAAAGGGCTGTGCTTGGAATCGCATGACGATATTGCCGATTGTAATATTTATGATCAGAGTGCGGCATCTTTGAAAATTTTTTATAAAAATCGGACCATATTTCTCGTATTTCTGACCTAATTGCATTCTCATTCTGTTTTTTGAATGTCAATGTTTCGAAATGTTCTGATCGAATTACTGACTTAAGTAACCAAGTTGTCATCTTTCGAATTAATTTTTGTTTTACTTGGCGCTTCTATTTTTTTATTTTTGATATTTTTGGCGCCCCTTCGGACCTTGCGCCCGTGGCGAGTGCCACCCTTGCCACGCCCTGAATAATACAGCAGATCTTAAAAATCACTAATCACTAATAATTTTCTGCAGATCCTCGCCTCTCTCGCCTGCTTGGCCGTAGCCTCCGCCGCCCCATCAGGCCTAGGAGCTGTTATCGCAGGACCGGCAGGAATCGTAACCGGTCATGGAGGAGCTATCGGTATCGGCGGTCTTGGTTTGGGGTTGGGAGCTGGACTCATAGGTGCCCCTGGAGTTATCGGAGGTGTTGGACCACTTGGAATCGCCGGACCCGGTCTCATTGGTCTCGGAGGAGTAGGAGCCATAACCGCCGGAGGTGGTGCCATCTCCGCCACCGGTCACGGAGCCGCCATCAGAGGACCACCAACTGCCCCAGTCGTCGTGGAAGGACCTGCTGGTAGGGTTGCCGCCGCCGGGCTTTGGGGACCAACCGCCAACATTGGAGGACTTGGTGCTCTTGGAGCTATCGGTCATGGAGGTATCGCCCACTGGGGTTGATTTCTCCTTCCCAGGCCCTTCGTTTCAACTTGTAAATACGATTGCATCTACGTGAAATTTTCCATACTCGACAAGTTCAACTGATCAAGTCATCTCTCATTTATTCATTCTTGTATATCCATGATGTGTGTTGTTTCATGCGTGTACTGAATAAAAAATTTACACATCCTTTCGTTTTTCGATAATTATTTTAAACTTTGACGGAGCCATGATTCCTTCTGAATTTCAAGCAGATAACGGGACAATAGGCCTATCCAAGGGCTGGAACGAATGCTTTTAACTTCTCCAACGCCCACGTGCAGTTTCCAGGAATTTCGGATCGTTTTTAAGTTTTGAGAATTTCTAAAATTTCTGCCCCGATATCCGACACGTTATGGAGGAATACTTCCGGTTATTCTGGCCAGTGAAATGGATTTGAAAAAAAAAATAGAGATATTTTCACTTGGAAATGGCAGAAAGTGATGATTTTTCAAAGATTTCCCAGCTTCACGATATGTTCATTTTCAGTTTTCGAAACATTTCTCCATATTTTATTTGACATAACAAAATACTCTTGACAAAACCATAATAGAAAAAATTTCAATTCAGAATCAAATAAATATAAATGAATTGAGGCACCAATAAAAAATAATTTTTTTTCTGATTTATTTAATAAGGTTCGGTGATTCCATCTTTTGAAGTTTATAAAAATAAAATAACAGGATATGTCACAATAATAATGAACACTGAAGTATTTCTGGTGAATGAAGAAAAATGAATTCTCTGATATATTCATCAAAATCAGGAGATTCCATCTTTTGAAGTTTATAAAAATGCAATGGCAGTAAATGATTGTCAATGATCACTGAAGGCCATTTTGAAAGACAAAAAAAAATTAGTTTTTTTCTGATTTATTCAGTAAAGTTCGGTGATTCCATCTTTTGAAGTTTATAAAAATAAAATAACAGTATATGTCACACTGATAATGAACGCTGAAGTATTTCTGGTAAATAAAAAAAAATTAATTTTCTGTTATATTCACCAAAATCCAGAGATTCCATCTTTTGAAGTTTATAAAAATGAAATGGCAGTAAATGACTGTCAATGATCACTGAAGACCATTTTGGAACACAGAAAAAAAATTTGTTTTTCTCTGATTCATTCAGTAAAGTTCGGAGATTCCATCTTTTAAAGTTTATCAAAAAAAATAACAGTTTATGTCACACTGATAATGAACACTGAAGTATTTCTGATAAATAAGAAAAAAATGAATTTTCTGATATATTCATCAAAATCCGGAGATTCCATCTATTGAAGTTTATAAAAATGAAATGGCAGTAAATGACTGTCAATGATCAACGAAGGCCATTTTGGAACACAGAAAAAAAAATTAGTTTTTTTCTGATTTATTCAATAAAGTTCAGTGATTCCATCTTTTGAAGTTTATAAAAATAAAATAACAGTATATGTCACACTGATAATGAACATTGAAGTATTTCTGGTGAATAAAAAAAATTGATTTTTTGAAATATTCATCAAAATCCAGAGATTCCATCTATTGAAGTTTATAAAAATGAAATGGCAGTAAATGACTGTCAATGATCACTGAAGACCATTTTGGAACACAGAAAAAAAAATTAGTTTTTTTCTGATTTATTCAATGAAGTTCAGTGATTCCATCTTTGGAAGTTTATAAAAATAAAATAACAGTATATGTCACACTGATAATGAACGTTGAAGTATTTCTGGTGAATAAAAAAAAATTGATTTTCTGATATATTCATCAAAATCCGGAGATTCCATCTATTGAAGTTTATAAAAATGAAATGGCAGTAAATGACTGTCAATTATCAACGAAGGCCATTTTGGAACACAGAAAAAAAAATTAGTTTTTTTCTGATTTATTCAATAAAGTTCAGTGATTCCATCTTTTGAAGTTTATAAAAATAAAATAACAGTATATGTCACACTGATAATGAACATTGAAGTATTTCTGGTGAATAAAAAAAAATTGATTTTCTGATATATTCATCAAAATCCGGAGATTCCATCTATTGAAGTTTATAAAAATGAAATGGCAGTGAATGACTGTCAATTATCACTGAAGACCATTTTGCAACGCAGAAAAAAAAATAATTTTTTTTCTGATTTATTCAATAGTGTTCGGTGATTCCATCTTTTGAAGTTCATGAAAATAAAATGACAGTATATTTCACACTGATAATGAACACTGAAGTATTTCTGGTTAATAAAAAAAATTTATTTTCTGATATATATTCATCAAAATCCGGTGATTCCATCTTTTGAAGTTCATAAAAATGAAATGACAGTAAATGACTGTCAATGATCACTGAAGGCCATTTTGCAACGCAGAAAAAAAAAAGTTCCCTCTGATTTATTCAATAAAGTTCGGTGATTCCATCTTTTGAAGTTCATAAAAATAAAATGAGAGTATATGTCACACTGATAATGAACACTGAAGTATTTCTGGTAAATAAAAAAAAAAGGAATTTTCTGATATATTCATCAAAATCCGGTGATTCCATCTTTTGAAGTTTACAAACTGAAATGGCAGTAAATGACTGTCAATGATCACTGAAGGCCGTTTTGGAACACAAAAAAAATGATTTTTTTTCTAATTTATTCAATAAAGTTCGGTGATTCCATCTTTTGAAGTTTGTAAAAATAAAATAACAGTATATGTCACACTGATAATGAACACTGAAGTGTTTCTGGTAAATAAAAAAAAATTGATTTTCTGATATATTCATCAAATTCCGGTGATTCCATCTTTTGAAGTTTATAAAAATGAAATGGCAGTAAATGACTGTCAATGATCACTGAAGGCCATTTTGAAACAGAAAAAAAAACTGATTTATTTAATAAAGTTCGGTGATTCCATCTTTTGAAGTTTATAAAAATAAAATAACAGTATATGTATGTCACACTGATAATGAACGTTGAAGTATTTCTGGTGAATAAAAAAAAATTGATTTTCTGAAATATTCATCAAAATCCAGAGATTCCATCTATTGAAGTTTATAGAAATGAAATGGCAGTAAATGACTGTCAAATATCACTGACGGCCATTTTGGAACACAGAAAAAAAAAATTAGATTTTTTCTGATTTACTCGATAAAGTTCGGTGATTCCATCTTCTGAAGTTTATAAAAATGAGAATAACAGTATATGTCACCCTGATAATGAACACTGAAGTATTTGGAGTAAATAAAAAAAATTAATTTTCTGATTTATTCATCAAAAACCTGTTATTCCATCTTTTGAAGTTTTTAAAAATGAAATGACAGTCAATGATCAATGAAGGCCATTTTGGTACACAGAATTGCTTCATATTGATTATAAACAATGACAAATCGTCTCTGTTTTCAGACGATGTTAAAGAAAAAGTGTACGCCACTGATTTAAAGCGACAACAATGTTTCTATGTGCATATAAATCACAATATCGCTAAAAATGAGTTGAATTCCTGTTCCTCTAAAGCCGCGATTACGACCTGTTTATGCTCACGACCGACATGGCGAAAGCCGCAATGCATAAAACAGTTAATGTAGGTATATAAACAAAAGGGAAAGGAATTCATTCTGTTATTAATGGCGATACACCTTAGAATTTTTTTGTTGTGGTCCTCTAGAAAAAGGGTGGAGCACATCTAAGTGACATTCCTAGTGGTTTTTGCGGCGTTAACCACTGTTATTGCAAAAGAGAGCAGTTGTTGTGAACGCCAACGACTTCATCGAGATTTAGAACATATGACATGCAAATTTCCGGTGGAAATATACAGGGTGATATTTTTCTGGAGCAACTTTTTCCCTTTACGACTTTCTTATGGTGCACCAATGAAAAAAAAATCTTTGTTTCATTTAGAACCTTCTTTATTTTGCTACAATTTTTCTGCATCTGCTACCATTTTCGAGAAAAAAAATTTGAATTTTTTCGAAAATTCTCCTGACGACTTGGAATTGTTTAACATTTCATTTCTCGATTACTGCAGCAGATACGAAAGAATCACAAGAAATCAATTTTTTTTTAATAAAACAAAGATTCTTCTCCATATCCTTCAAACTAGCAGTGGGAAAAAGAGGACATTCCCCCAGAAAAATATCACCCTGAAGATTCCCACGAGATATTGACATGTCATAAGATGCAAACCTCAAAGTGTAATATCTTCGTCAAATTTCATTCGAATATCTTGAGAAATGCAGATGCTATGGGGAAAAAACTTCGAAAAAATCCAAACTTCAACATCCTGTATATCGAAATCGATATTCGATTCGATATTAGTGGGAGTAGACTCGAAACGGACCATTTTTGAACGGTGCACACGCTCCTTTCAGCTCATTATAGACGCGGTGATTTGAGGCGAAGTAACACCTAGGAAATGTCTGGTGCAGATTCCAGAAGGTGTCGCAATCACAGCAAGCCGGGAGGGCGTGGTGGCCGAGGAGGAAAAATAACGCAAGGTTGTTCTGCCGTATAAAATAGAAGTTATACATAATTGTCTTTAAAGTATATCCTTGTTACAGATCGATAGATCCAACAATGAACTCTGTGGTAGGTAACGTTTCCATTTTTCTCTTCTGGACTCGATTTCGTAACGTTGCATTGTTGCGTTCTGTAATTGAGGCAGGGTATCGTGAGAAATATCACAAAACTCAAGAGTTTCGAAAACTATTTTCAGGAAAAATATTCTTGTACACTGTTGTGGCTGAGTGAAGATAATAACATAATTTTAGGTATGGTTGATGTTGGCAGCTTGTATCGGTGGAATGCATGCTGCCCCAAGTCTTCCACCCCTACCAGTGAACCCAGGAGGCATCGGAGGACTCTTCAGAGGTCCAAACTCAGAAACCATCATCAGAGGACCAGACGGTAGCGAGATAACCTCAGAACAGATCGGTGGAGTGGTACAAACCGAAACTAGATTGGAGCCCATTATTGTACCAGATTATAACGACCAAATAGCTGTCGAGGTGGCTTCAAACTCTGGTTATCCCTTGCAGATATCCACAGGAGCTACAGTTCCAATTGAAGTTCCTGCTCCTGAAATTCCAACCCTGGTGGCAACTGCCAAAGAACCACATTTGATAGAGACTGAACTGGTCGACGCTCCTGATGTCGAACCCAACCAAAGATCTGATTTGGAAGGACCTTCTGGTTCGATTTCAGTCAGAGGATCCACCGCCATTGTATCTGGTCCAGCATCAACAACAATATCAGGTAAAGTCTCACGTATAATATCTCCGCAGCAAGTACGAATATCTGTTTACAGAACCGGTTAGGAGACTGCCGACCATAGCACTACCTGTGGTGCCATCACCTGTTTTAATCCCACCAAGTCCACCAATAAACCTAGATGGTGTTCGTTCAAATGGACAAATACCACCGCAGTTTTTCCCATATCCAACACTCAATACTGGATTAATTCCACCACCTCCTCCGGATACTCAAGGTCCAAGAGGAGGAATCGTCGATAATCCATCAGTCTCCCTCCAAAGTCAGGCCATTTCCTCAACACCAATACCACCAGAATCGTTACCACCAAACGCAATAGATCTGGGACAAACTATAGTTTCTACAACTCAAAGATCTAATGTTTTGATCCCACCAAATCCACCAGTAAACTCAGATGGTATCCATTCAAATGGACAGTTTTTCCCATATCCAAGACTCAATACTGAATTAATTCCACCACCTCCTCCGGATACTCAAGGTCCAAGAGGAGGAATCGTTGATAATCCATCAGTCTCCCTCCAAAGTCAGGCCATTTCCTCAACACCACAAGAACCGTTACCACCAAACGCAATAGATCTGGGACAAACTATAGTTTCCACGACCCAAAAGTCGAATATTGCTGCTCCTTCAACAGTAGATATTGATGTTGGCCAAATACATTTGGGACAGACCATAGGAGTTCCTTCGCAATCTACAGTTCCTCCACTTATATCATCCACTTCTCCTCAAATTCTATCTTCATCTATTCGAAATGAAGCCACATCTCTTCCTCCAAGCAGACCTCTTCTAACAACAGATCTTAATCTTAGTTTGAGTGGTACTCCAATATTCACCCCTAACGGGTTAACCGGAAGAATCGACTCGCAGGACCAATCAATCCTTACCAACCAAATAGTGTCGAACACCCCTAGATTACCCTCAGATGAAGCACCAACTAACAACATACCGTCAAGGTCTTGGCTCAAAGTGGATGCCGACCATATTCTTCCGTCCACAGTTGGACCACCAGTAGGTGGAGGTAATGGAAATCCAATTTCTACAGTTCTAGATACGGTTCTTGTTCAACCAACTGATCCCAGGAACAGAGAGGTAATCGAATTCGGTGGGAAAAAGCTGGAAAACGTTGGGAATATCGTACCTGTGCTCCACCACCCTGTATTACTGGCAGGGGGTTTGACTCACATCCACCAAATTCCAACAGCTTCGATAAGCCAGCTGACTTCAAGAGATGATGCTAATATCTTCGATCACAACCGATATGGAAGGCAGACGAAAAGGAATTGAAGGGATGGTTAACATAGTTTTAGAATTATATGAATATTGTCTCTAGTCTTTTTGAAGGGTAGTTTTTTATGTTAAAATAAAATAATAAAATAAAGAGTTCATAAGTTTTTTCTCATTTTTTTTCAAGCACTGTGAAAATACAGAAAATCCAAAGAGAAAAGAGAAGCATAATGACCTCTTATTTTGTATTTGGTGGCAAGGAGAAGGGGGGAAAAGCCTCCCTTATCCCCCAAAATGTTGGTCAGAGACCAATCGAGCGTTTTCTTCTCGATTCTTTATTATTTTTAATTTAAATTTACAAACAGGTTTGATTATTCCGGTCTCAAAAGTGTCCCCTAAGAACTTTCTTTGACGACCACTTCTTTCTGAATGATTCCTAGATCTATATGTGGACCAGTGATGTACTTTTGGAGTTTAAATTCACTCTTTTCAACGTTACTCTACAGTACGTTTCCCTTTGACATTTATTGCATGATATTCATGTCAGACACGGATTTATGTCGATGAAATTTTTGTCTGAGACATAAATTTCTTCCTCTCATCTTAATCTAAGGTGTATTGGTAGTTTTTAAGTGCTGTTGAAAATATACAAACAGGTTCAATTACTCTACAGTACGTTCCCCCCTGACATTTATTGCATGATATTTATGTCAGACACTGATTTATGTGTGAGTCATAAATTTCTTCCTCTCATCTTCATCTGAGATGCAAACGTACCATAAGAGCTGATCAATGGCCAAGAAAAAAATGAGATATTCATTGAAATATACATCACTCCACAAAAAAAAATTAAAATCCTCCAGTATTGTTGCTGATTATTTTCTTCATTTTGAATCGATGTATTTGTAGTTTTTAAGTGCTCTTGAAAATTTACAAACAGGTTCAATTACTCTACAGTATGTTTCCCCTTGACATTTATTGCATGATATTTATGTCAGACACTGATTTATGTGTGAGTCATAAATTTCTTCCTCTCATCTTCATCTGAGATGCAAACGTACCATAAGAGCTGATCAATGGCCAAGAAAAAAATGAGATATTCATTGAAATATACATCACTCCACAAAAAAAAATTAAAATCCTCCAGTATTGTTGCTGATTATTTTCTTCATTTTGAATCGATGTATTTGTAGTTTTTAAGTGCTCTTGAAAATTTACAAACAGGTTCAATTACTCTACAGTATGTTTCCCCTTGACATTTATTGCATGATATTTATGTCAGACACTGATTTATGTCTGCGACATAAATTTCTTCTTCTCATCTTCATCTAAGATGTAAACGTACCATTAGGACTGTTCCATGGCAGAGAAAAAATGAGATCTTCATTGAAATATATACATCACTTCACAAAAAAAAAATAAATTAAAATCCACCAGTATTGTTGCTGATTATTTTGTTCATTTTAAATCTATGTATTTGTAGTTTTAAGTTTTACAAACAATTCTAATTACCCTACAGTACGTTTTGCCACTGACATTTATTGCATTATATTTATGTCAGACACTGATTTATGTCTGAGATATAAATTTCTTCTTCTCATCTTCATCTAAGATGTAAACGTACCATTAGGACTGTTCAATGGCAAAAAAAAATGAGATCTTCATTGAAATGTATACATCACTTCACAAAAAAAAAAAAATTAAAATCCACCAGTATTGTTGCTGATTATTTTGTTCATTTTGAATCGATGTATTTGTAGTTTTAAGTTTTACAAACAATTCTAATTACCCTACAGTACGTTTTGCCACTGACATTTATTGCATTATATTTATGTCAGACACTGATTTATGTCTGAGATATAAATTTCTTCTTCTCATCTTCATCTAAGATGTAAACGTACCATTAGGACTGTTCAATGGCAAAAAAAAAATGAGATCTTCATTAAAATATACATCACTTCACAAAAAAAAATAAATAAAAAAAAATAAAAAAAAAAAAATTTAAATCCACCAGTATTGTTGCTGATTATTTTGTTCATTTTGAATTGATGTATTTGAAGTTTTAAGTTTTAGAAACAATTCTAATTACCCTACAGTACATTTTCCCACTGACATTTATTGCATGATATTTATGTCAGACACTGATTTATGTCTGAGATATAAATTCATTCTTCTCATCTTCTTCTTAGATGTAAACGTACCATTAGGACTGTTCAATGGCAAAGAAAAAATGAGATCTTCATTAAATTATACATCACTTCACAAAAAAAAATAAATAAAAAAAAATAAAAAAAAAAAAATTTAAATCCACCAGTATTGTTGCTGATTATTTTGTTCATTTTAAATCGATGTATTTGTAGTTTTAAGTTTTAGAAACAATTCTAATTACCCTACAGTATGTTTTCCCACTGACATTTATTGCATTATATTTATGTCAGACACTGATTTATGTCTGAGATATAAATTTCTTCTTCTCATCTTCATCTAAGATGTAAACGTACCATTAGGACTGTTCAATGGCAAAGAAAAAATGAGATCTTCATTAAAATATACATCACTTCACAAAAAAAAATAAATAAAAAAAAATTAAAAAAAAAATTTAAATCCACCAGTATTGTTGCTGATTATTTTGTTCATTTTGAATCGATGTATTTGTAGTTTTAAGTTTTACAAACAATTCTAATAACCCTACAGTACATTTTCCCACTGACATTTATTGCATGATATTTATGTCAGACACTGATTTATGTCTGAGATATAAATTCATTCTTCTCATCTTCTTCTTAGATGTAAACGTACCATTAGGGCTGTTCAATGGCCAAGAAAAGGATGAGATCTTCATGAAAATACATTATTCACAAAAAAAATCCACCTGTATTGTTGCTGATTATTTTGTTCATTTTGAATCGATGTATTTGTTGTTTTTAAGAGGTGAATACTGTTTTTTGGCTCAGCCTGTTTGTATTCCATGTAAACCTTTAAATAAGTATATGACACTTCATTTCAGGTAAAAAAAATATTTTTTGATTCAAAATGCTATATTTGAGTTCAATCTACAGAGACTAGGAATCTGACAGGTAACAATCAAATATATCACATAAACAAATGGTGAAAAGATAAATAGAAGAAGAAGAAGAAGGAGGTATGAACGTTTGGCAGTGCATCAATAGCGAAGTTGTTGTATTCCTTCAAAATTTTAACCGTGGAGACCAAGTCCTGAGTTAACCAGGAGACCGCCATGACCTGAAATGAACCACGAAGTTATTCACCAATAAAATATAAATCCAAAAAAAGTTCATCCTCACCAGATGGTCCAACCAAAAGACCGGAATGTCCGCCGCCAATACCGCCAAGACCCAATCGTCCATAACCGAGGCCTGAGGAAGCCAATATGGCTCCTGGACCGCCGATAGCACCTGAAGTAGCAATGACTCCTTGACCACCTAGACCTAGAGATGTAACGCCCAAACCTAGTCCACGAACACCAAGACCACCCAGACCGGCACCAATACCAATCGCACCAGGTGAAACCAAAGTAGCTCCTCCGATAGGACCTCGCAAGGCTACAGAAGGACCTACTCCTCCTACGAGATTCGCGGTTGGACCAGCTGGACCGACTAAAGATGCTACTGGACCTCTAGGACCGACCAAATTGGCGACTGGACCAGTTGGGCCGACCAGATTAGCTGTTGGTCCAGATGGACCTACTAAAGTTGCAGAAGGACCGGTTGGGCCGACCAAATTGGCGACTGGACCAGTTGGACCCACCAAATTAGCGGTTGGACCAGTTGGGCCTACTAGAGTTGCGGAAGGTCCGGTTGGTCCGACCAGGTTGGCAGTTGGACCACTTGGTCCGATCAGATTCGCAGTTGGTCCAGTTGGGCCTACCAGGGTTGCAGAGGGACCTCTTGGTCCTACCAAATTCGCTGTTGGACCTGATGGACCTACCAAGTTTGCGGTTGGACCGGCTGGTCCCACCAGAGTAGCCGATGGTCCTGCTGGACCCACGAGATTCGCAATCGGACCTGCTGGACCTACCAAAGATGCGGACGCTCCAATTGGGCCTACCAGAGATCCGGATAGACCACCAAGGCCTATCAGAGATCCAGATGGACCTACACCACCCAACAGATTTGAATAGCCACCAATACCCACTAAAGCGCCACCAGGGGCCAATAAGGAACCTCCATGTCCAATTATTGAAGCACTGGACGAACAGATGATCGTCACAGCGATCGTTGCAAATGCCTGGTGAAAGAAACAATTAAATTGGGTTGGATTATGAGTTTTCGAACATTTTCTAAAATTTGGAATACCTCTTCAAACTGTGCTTCAGTAAATGTCCCCTTCCTACTTTTCGTTTATTTGTGTTTATGTTCAAATCCACCAAGCTACGACATTTTTTTAGAGTTCTTAACTTTTGAAAACCTTCTCCTCCTTCCTCCATGCAGAGGAGACCCATAAACAAATAGATTACGCCAACACTCAAATCATGTTGAATTGTTTACAACATTGCTTCACGTTTCATTGTTTATTTTTGAATGTTACCAACATTGATTCAAAGTGACATCTGTGTAGCATGATGTTCTATGATTTAGACCGTTAGAAAACGTTGAGTCACAAGTGTAAAGCATAGACGATCGTTGCAAATGCCTGGTATTGAAAAATGAAAGAAACAATCAAATTGGGTGGATTATAAGTTTTCGAACATATCCTAAATTTCAAAAAAACACAATATTATATCCAAAATAAAGGAAATGGAAAAGTTGATTTTCACTTTTCAGTGAAATTTTGAAGTCACAGAGAGATCATCGAGAAAGCTGATATAAACGTCACGAAAAAAATGACATTTCATGAAGCGGTAAATATAAATATAACAACGAGATATAACACTCACCAAGGAGTTCATTTTGTGATAACTAACTAAAATCCAGCGAATTATGACTAGAATCTAGCTACCCCTTGCTTATATACGTCCGGGAGTCCTTCAAACGGTCGTGTATTTTAAAATATTCAGCAAATAGGAAAAGACAAGGCTCTCATGTTGTGTCCACCCATGCCGTAATGCACATTGCATCATGTAGAATGCGAAAACCGTAAATGGAGCATGTTATTCAAATGATACCGCTGCTAAATAGTTACAGGCAAAAATTGATGGCCTTTGCGTTCGGATACCTATTTCACAACGGATTTTTCTCCGTGGATATCTTTGTATCTTAATGATACCTCGATTAATGAACATTGGGAACATGGCATGAGAGGAAAGTTCGTTCGATTTCCGGAAATTCCTTTCAAATCGCATACCCGGCCAGCTTCTGGTTCAGAAATGTCTCTTTTCGTGGTCTACGTCTATTATTTTCGGAATTATTATTATTATTCAACAATAAACTTTTGTGTGCGAAATGAAACCCTTTTTTCTTCTAATAAACAATAATATATGGAAATGCTACAGTAGAAGCCCTTGAAATATTTTTTGAGGAAAAACACGAATTTGAATTATATGCTATGTTCCCATGATACAAAGAATCTTTTCTTTGTATCATGCTACATGCTATGTTCCATCTATGGATCAATTTATGGTGATTTCGCTTACCCCACCCCACACTTAAATTTTGACAGTTTGGAAATTTGTCTCTCTTCGTTGAATTTCTTCATCGTAATCCAAGAAAATTAATTAGACTCATCCAGATTTGCATTTTGAGAATAATTCACTATACAATCTTGTATGTACTAAATGATGTTATCACAAATTGAGGTTATAACGACAAGCCGGGCGTTCTACAGTGATCATAAATGTGATTTTCATTTTGACATTGAAGGGAAAACAATGAAAGCAGCTGATTTTACTTCCGTAAAGCCCTTCGCAGGGTTGCCAGGTCTACTGATTTTCACTAGATCTACTGATATGCATATTGATCTACTGAAACATTTCATAATCTACTGAAAAAAAATATGACACATTCTGTTAGAAAAAATTTTCAGGCGCTACTGATTATAAAATAAAATCACCACGCGAGGAATCCGGGGAATCACCGGTTATCGGTGGTTATAGATAAGATTAAAATACGTAATTCAGATTAAATTAAATTCTTCATATACCTCTCCGATAACAGTTTGTTCCGTTTCATTTTTTGGATTTGTTGTTTTTTTTTCTATTTCTTCCTGTTTTTTATTTAGTCGAATCTGTTAACAAGTTCCTATTTAACTTCATTCTGTGATATTCATGAGTATTTCCAAATTGGAAATAGGTTATTTTTTTTTTTTTCAGAAAAATGTTCGTTTCTATTTTGTTGAAAATAAGTTAATTTTTTTTGTTCAATGAAAATACGTATTTTTTTGGCGTCATAGGATCATACTTATCTACTGATGACATAAAAATCAGACAGGCAACCCTGGCCCTTCGATGTGACACAAATTAATAATTTTGGACTCAAGTAACGAAGAATTCATGATTTGTGTTCGTCTGATCGGATTCCAAAGATACCTTTTCATTTCGGAATCTGATAGATACGAGCTTAATGATAACCTCATCATTATCACGGTCAATGTTGAATACTTAACTCTAATTCCTTCAAATCTATGAATTATATTGACGTTCAAGTGAAACTTATCTCAACGAGTATAATTGAATAAGTGGAATTATACATTTGCGGCTAATTAGTAACCTTACTCGATTGAAGAAGTTTAGTAGGTATTTCGCTTTGGGTTGATCTAAATTTTCTAATTTGTTCTCACATTTAAGAACAGGAAAATATTCCATTATTTCATGGTTTTTGGCCAGTATTTTAGCAATTAAGATTTATTAGGTAAAGGTATTCCTAAGTTCGAAGTAAAATAGTGGTTATCAACTGCTGCAAATAAATCTGTTGCAATAAAAATTGCAACAGAAAGTATCGTGACATACGAATGTCATTTCCCTTTTGTATTAGATACCAACCACACCTAGATTGCCTTATTTAGTAAGTTTACAGTTTCCTTTTCCTGCCCATTCAAGTTCATTTCTTAATCGACCGGAATATTCGAACTATCCGCAAAGATCTACCTATGTGGGTATGCAAGCAGGTACATAAATCGAAAATTTCTTCGATATAGATAAAGAAATCATCATCATCGTATAAAGAAATGTATACCTATAACCTATAATACACTTAAAAACTTATATTTCGAATATGTACCTACCGAACATAGAATGGCATTCGTATCTGAAATGCTTTCCGCAATAGATTACCTGGTTCTCATTAATTTCACTTGACCAACTCGTCAAAAAAATTACCAGGTGGTTTTGTTGTGGTGCCAATTAAAACAAATGAAAAACCGAGTCGAAGTACGTCATATTGTGCTGAAAGAACTCTATCAATTATTCAGATTTATCGCAAATCTGCTCTAATGTATCAATTTAGCATAACTCGGTAATGTTATGAACTAGAGAAAAAAATGCAGGAATTATATTCCTCTACACCCAAGAGGCCTATCCCATACTTGTCAACTGAGCATGCAATATCATTTGATCGTACGTAAGACTTGTTGAAGGTTAAGATTTTTATAGAAAAAGTCTAACACATAAATACGGGGGTAACTGCATTTTATTCTGTAGTTTGTTCTCAGTAATTACAAAGGCAAAATGAACTCCGTGGTAAGAAAATTCAACTTTTCATTATAAGATCGTAGCGCTAGATCGGCGAAAATCAGAACTACTCTATTAGATTTGTTTTCTATTAGATTTGTTATCTTCTATCGAAAAATATCCGATGAAGACTAATTTAAATTATATTGATGTTGCCGGACGCGTTATTCCATATGAATTCAATTTTTTATCTATCAACTTCCCTAACTTCCTCCTAGAGTTGGAACACTTCTGAAATACGTCAAATGTCAATGGCTCTTAGGTCAGTTATCTGCATGTCCGATAGGTGGCGTATAGTTTACTAAATAAGAAATATTTTATCGTTTCTAGGTAGCCCTTCTTCTCGTCTCATCTCTGGCTGTGAGCCATGCATCCATCTTGGGCCTAGGCGGCGCTGCCACCTTAGTCGGACCAGCAAACCCAGGAGCTGTCGTTGTAGGTCCAGCATCTCAAGCAGCCCTATTGGGACCCGACGGAAGTGTTATCTCTGCCGCTGGTCAAGCTGGTGCGGTTGCTGCAGCTCCAATTCCTGGAGGAGTCGTTTCTGCTGCCGTCTCCCCTGGATTGGTTGGTGTCCCTGGATTGGGACTAGGCTTGTTGGGATTGCACGGACGTTAATCTCGGAATATATCGAGGATTTTTTCAGATATCTTTATAATCTTTTTGTCATCTTTCTGTACCTCTTCAAAACTGTGCTTCAGTAAATGTCTTCTTCCTACGTTTCGTTTATTTATTTTTATGTTCAATATCCACCAAGCTACGAAATTTATTTAGAGGTCTTAACTTAAGAAAACTCTCTAACAATATTCATGCAGCGGAGACCAATAAAGAAATAGATTACGCCAACACCCAAATCATTTCGAAATGTTTACAACATTGCTTCAAGTTTCATTGTTTATTTTCGAATGTTACCAACATTGATTTGAATGGACATCTATGTAGCATGATGTTCTATGATTTACAACGATAAAAAATGTTGAGTGTAGAGCATAGATGAATAATAAAATTTTCTATGGTGTAGTCTTTAATTACGTCACAATTTTTGTTTTAGAAAATTTCCAATCTCCAAAAAGAATTTCAAGAAGTGTGATAATACGAAATAAAACAACCAAGTCATTTTCCGATTTTCTGTAATAGAATACACCAATTACCCTGATCATAATAATCACATAAAACTTTCACATTTGTCAACTTGACACAAGAATTTTTCAATTCATTTTCTTCATAAACATGATAATAACGAAGAAATGTCCCTTTTTCTTCAGAGTTTCTCTTCAATTTCCAAGGAACAAGTAAATCTTTGTGTTTGAATTGGGTTCGGTTCGTGTGTATTGGTAAAGAAACTCCTTCGAGAGTTGATCCTTCAGGAATTAGAGTATCTTCGCCTTCCTTCTCTTGTTTAATGTAGTTCGATTTCTTATTTTCCTTGGATTGATTTTTAGCCCAAACATAAATTAAGGCCTTTCCTCCAAGACGTATTACTCTCACAATTTCGCTGATAGCTTGCTGTCTTCTTTCCTAAAATGAAAATAGTTTCATTGTTTTATCGATATTTCTCATTTCTGGAAAATCTGAAAAATTCCAATAAAACTTCTTCCTTTTTTACCTCTGTAGCTAAATGATGAATCACTGCGATACAAATACATGCGTCTGCTATTTCATTCCTGAAGGGCAAAGAAAGACAGTCGGATACTAAAGATTGGAAACCTCTATCCCGACAAACATCTATCAATCCAAAACTCCTGTCACATCCAATCTGGAGAAAATTACATACAGAATTTCAATCATAGAAAAAAGATACAAGACCTACGTTCAATATATCTTTGTTAATTCCTAAATATTTTCCATTTCCACATCCAATATCAACTAAAATTGAACCTTTTTCAAGAGATTCCACAAATTTCGATATATTAGGCCAAGGTTTGTGCCTTGTATCGCTGAAATGATCGGCAATTCGTTCATAAACGTCATGCACATGGGTTTGTTCGAGTTTAGCGGCCATTTTTGCATCATCAACATTGAATTCCTTCTTAGATGAAAAAGTATCACATTTGCTAGTGAATCTACAATTACATCCACCATTCCTTAATTTCCTGAAAGTATAGGAGATTCTCACTCCCCTCACAGACAAGGTACATTTATCTTTCGTTTTTACGACATCAAATTTTCTGGGAGTGATACAATGCGTCCACAAATACCGACTTTCATCAGACATAACCAAAAGCGACCTCCTAGGCAAATTAACACAGTAATGAGCACCATCTTCGTTCTTAAACTCCATAACTATCGAAGAACCCAATGATAAGGACATTATTGGATCAGTAAAGGCAGAATGTGTATCAACATGCGCAGGAATTCCTTGTCCAGGAAGGTATTGATTAACTGTTAGTTGATCTGGTACAAAATCCCTAAATTCGTTACATCGTTCACCTAATCTTTCCCAAAGAAACTCGCATTCATTCGGAATTTTTTCTTTTAGTGGGCTGCTTCCGTCTACATTATTTGTGACATATTTGAATTCAAACCCAAAGTGTTTAACTTGACGATTTTTCATTACGCCTGATTCAGATTCATGAAAATTTTGTATTCTTATCAATAAATCTTCTTCTTCTACGGTAATGAAATCCTCTAGAATGATCAAACCTGGTGGAAGACATCCCCATGTTCTCTTATCCGTAACAAATGGTAATAATGAAACAAAACCTAGAAATACAGGTTTGTCATCTTGGGCTATTTGTAAAGAGCCATTGCTAGAGTTGAAGCAGTTTCTTGCATCCTCTATAGATTCAAAACGCACGAAGCAATAAGATTTTCCTGGTAGCATGAATATATCTGCGATTTCCCCATATTTCTCGAATGAACTTAAAACTTTTTCTTCGGAAAGTCCATTCACCAAACCTGCATTGCAAATAACAAGTATCTAAAAGAAAGTGTTTCAATTACGAAAAAATTATTTAATTCCGGCATGTACCTCAGTGGGATCCGTCGAAACTTTTATTCCATCTTTTGATAAAGTGTGGTAGTGTTTTTTCGCCTTTCTTTCCAATTTCATTTTTCCTTAATTAGTAAACATTGAAACTTTGGTTAGTTTCCCACTTGTAGGGACCATAGAATCAAATAGTTATGATGTATTTCATGTTTTAACCAGCTTCATGTTAACAAAAAATATTTTCCACGGGTTTTCATGACGTTTCGTGGTAGTTTCAACCGTGATGGGAAGAGTAGAGTTGAATCAACTTTCTAGAGAGCTTTTGAAGAGTCCGATTAAGAAATAAGAGTAAATAATTTACTTTCAGTGAACTTTTTTGACGTTTTGAGCAATATTATTCATTGGATTTTTTTATTTTTCATGAAACTCATATTTCAATTCACATCGAATATGCGTAGGTCCATTGAAAAACATCTGTATATATTTTTAATATTTTTATACATGTAGTTCAAACGTCATAAAAAATGGAAGCAAGAGGATACCTTATCGTGAAAGCTATACACGTACAAAATATTTGTAACATAATAAGAATACTTGTTAATTTTGCTTCATGCATCGGACCTACATACAAAAGCACAAGATTTATCAAGGTGAAATTATTAGTGGTTATGAATCCATCTTTCTCGTGGAATTTTATCAACTTCAGGAACTTGAATAATTTTAGGAAAAATTTTCCCAATACTCCTAATTTTGAATATTGTAACTTTACTAAACTGCAGTCTAACTGATTAGTCTCAGCATTGTACTTTGGTAAACGATGTCTAGGACATTCGATGAAATGGAACAGCTGAGGGACTGAAAACAGAAAATTAAAAACCTGTGGAATAAAAAACAGTAACGTTGTTTTGCTGAAATGTCCCAGAATTCCAACAACGGCGAACGTCATACCAGAAAAGTAGCAAAATGTATCCCCTACAAATACTCTGGATGGATACCTGCAAAAAATCGAAAATTATTTTCACTTTAGAATATATTTTAGAGGGAAGAATAGTTTCGTTTGATTTTACACCGTAGTTCATATAATCTACAGATCACAGAAATCGTATAGAATTCTATGACACTGTGAAGAACACAGAAGCCGTCAAATTCGAAATTGGCCATGAAGGACAGGGTGGGGTGCAATAATTTATGTAGGAAATAAATAAAGTTATAATTAGCGCAAAAAGTTTTCCCAAAGTGCTTTGGTTAATTTTGGCATCGGAATGTGGCCCCAAGATCTCCAATGTATATTCACAAAATAAATTTCAGGAGAACATCTTTATGTATTTTGGTGCTGATTCAAATTTCTCTTATAATTTCATATTACTACGTCCAAAAAGGTGACAAAACAAGTTTCAACAATAATAAGATTTCTTTCTTAAGTCCAAGAAATTTCGAAAAACCTCCAAAACAAACATATCACACCTTGGGAGACGAGATAAATCTTCCTAGACGTCATGTTCGAGACAAGTTCACAGATTTCAACTCCAGCTTATGCTTCACTAACGGAACCGATCTCAAATCGATGGAAAGATCCAAAAATTCATGGACTTGTGATTGCAAAATAGGATGGCATGGCCCCGAATGTGGACAGCCAGAAGTTGTGTGGAGGGCTTTATTAACGAACAAACAGAAATTGAAAGTCAAGGGGCCCATGAAATATTCGAGACGAATGCTGTATATATTTGAAGTAAATGAATTCATGGAGAATATTATTGACATAAGAATCAATGAGCTTCATGAAGTGATTGATTTATTTGTATTATTTGAAAATGATGGCAATAGAATCGGGAAATTATTGAAGAATGGTTTCTTGAAGAAATATCATAATAAGATATTATATATCAAAAACATACTTCTGAAGAATGTCTATCACACCATTGCCTCATCTTTAACGAGTTTAGAAAATAATGATATAATTGTAACTAGTAAATCTATGGAAATTCCAAACAAGTTAGCTCTGGGTTTTCTTAAATATTACGATAACTGGCCTGAACCAATTTCATTCAGACTGAGATGGTCCGTATTCGGGTTTTTCTGGAAACATCCTAATAAAACCAAAACGGATGGAATAGCATGTTCTATGAAATATATGAAAAAGGCGTTTGATTCAAACTTCGAGAATTTATACAAGAGCAGAAGCGTCTTAGGATTAGTTCTAGGAGATTTGAACCATTACGGTGGATGGTATTGCGAGTATTGTATGGATCCTATACAGATCATCAAATTTGCCAACGAAAGGAACGTCGAGCTCGTTAAATGGAAAGAATTGAAAAAAAATCAGATTGACGTGAGTTATGTCGAAGATCTCATCGGAAATGGGTTGTATATTGATGGGAAAACTGAACTGGAGAGAAGTAGAAAATATCGGGATAATTATTTTGCACCAACGTTTGTTTCAGATAATTCGATGAAGTACGACTTTTTACTTATCAATTTGTATACAAAATTGGATTACTACGAGGGCTAATAAATTCGAATGGTACCCAGAACTGGATTCGCAAAATATTTATGTGAAACTTCAATGATTGTGATTATTTGTTCAATTCATTCAATCCAATTTTATTAAATTGCAATTCAAGAAAATTTAGACCATAGAGAAATAACAAATTATTATTCGTCTATGGTGTAGTAAATAATGCACAAAATGTCATTAGTTCCTTTTGAATCAGTTTTTCTTTTAGTATTCAAATTACAACTGTGATATAATGGTAATTCGAATTAAATTGTTAATAAAATGATTAAAATTTTATTACCGCTTCCCCTTTTCCAATATATATCATCTTGTAGTTAAGGTAAAAAATACTTACCAATTATATTTGAGTAAGGCAAGTGAAGTTGCACAGTATGGCAGCAAAAAATAAAGACTAAACTGATGCGCCTTCCACAATGGTCCTGATAATTCAATCAAATTGAATATTATTATAGAGACTGCAATAACGATGCTTTGACCAACTTCGAGACCATTTATTCCAGCAAGAATATTGATAGCGTTTGTACAAAACACAGCCAACATTCCCATGTAAACATAGTAAAATAAACCAATGTCTAATGTGACTCCGAGTAAACCCCTCAATGGCTTCGGAATAACAATTGTGGTTGTATTGAAGTTAATATAGTAAACCATTAATAACGGCAAGGAAGCTATTGTGGGTAGTAACAACTTATGTCTCCAGCGAAGGTCTAACACATCGTCAGCAAATCCAAGGAGAAGCATACAACAGATGGAAAGAAGAGCCACAATCAATTCCACAAACTGCCAAAATAAACGTCAATTAAGTACCAAAAGGAAAGTTTCATCCAGACGTACCTCATGTGGAAACTTTTCGTTCTGTTCCCCATTTCCAAAAGATATAGGAATAAATAAAAACATGGTTATCAGGAATATACATCCTGTAACAACTCCTATAGATTCAGGTCTGGAAAAAATAGAGGATGAAGTTTCAAAGCAAATATTTTAGGTAAAAATATGACGTACACTTTCTCACCAAGTCTCTTGTTTTGGTCTATACCAAATAAATTTGCCTTAATGAACATGTCTTTAACTTTTGGTATAAGTTTCATAGATAAATAATATGCTAAACAGGACATAATGCCATTTACTACTATAGGAAACCACATTATGATTCCAAGAAAAAAAATCCGTGGGTACTCGAATTAATGGTAAATCACATTCGATAGTCAAATTTCTTCTAGTGATTTTTCATTGCTTTATTGAAATTTATGTCTCGGATTATTTCCTCGAAAGCTTTCATAGATAACAATTTGTGCTAATCCTAATATATTTTATTTTATCAGAATAATCAAGAATATATCAGAAACTTTGGTTAAGACTTTTAACTATTTATACAAACTACAATGCACTTGAACGATTGTCGTCTTCTATAACTGTCAGTCAGGTCGGTCTTATCATCCGTAAAAGGCCAGTCAGAAAATAACCTCTTTTCGAATTTTTGAAAATAATTCACTGATTATTTACTTAAAATTCTTTTGTTTCGTGGGAGTTTTAACTTTAACTTAATTCAGTATTCAATTGGGATATCATGAAGAACTAATAAAGAAAGCCGAATATGTAATATTTTTCTGATTTATTGATGAAACCAGGATTATTAGACGATGGAGGATGTGGATGGTAGCGAATTTCTATCACTCGCGAAGCATTATACTCAAACTGGAAAGTTAACATTCGCCGTACAGAATTACATCTCGTACTTCACTAATACCCCCAAAACGTCTTGGAATGCCGAAAGTGTGGAAGACTTCATCGATTTGGTTTGTAATCTGAAAGTTTTCATTTACATGGTTCCGGTCGCAGAAGAAATATGGAATATTATGAGAACATCAATGAGTTTGTTTCCAGATGACTGGAGGTTGCACAATGTTATCGCCGATATATGTTTGGGTGAAGATACTTTTGCGGCACATGCATTTAAGGGATTTCAGGTTGCGAAAAAGAATAACGAATCTTGTTTAGCCATTGAAAAGAAGTTGTTGGATGTTATGTGGGAGGAAGTTCCTAGATGGCATTTCAGGATGTTGAACGGCAAATTACGAAATACTGCGTATAAAAAGGCCATCCACAAAGCTCTTGAAGAAGGTTATACGACAGCTTTGGATATCGGTGCAGGCTGTGGTTTGCTCAGTTTATATTTAGGAACTCATCATTCGAAACCAACGATAACGTTGTTCGAATCCAGTAAAACATTATATGACCTGGCCATTCTCAATTTACGGAAATACTGCCCTGAAGTTATTTTAGATAGTCACCAAATGAATTCGAATAACGTTGTACAAACCCGCTTTAGGTCTAATTTGATAGTAACAGAAATATTCGACGTAGCCGTTTTTGGAGAAGGCATCCTTGAGACGTTGGTGAACTGTCTACATAGGGGAATGGTTGGAAATGAGTACCGTATTATCCCAGCAAAAGTGAATATTTTCGTTACAGGAATTTCATGCGAAAATCTAGATAGAAAATTTAGGCTTCAGAACAAAATTACAAGTTTACATATCGATGAAGATATTTACGTTACCAAAAATGTGGAGGAAGATCCTTACGATGCTGAAGCAATAATAGAAGAAACTTTTGAGATTTTAACCGAAACTACTGAAGTATTGGAACTTGGTTTTTCCAATGAAAGTTCCTTAGCCGAAATTTATAACGATTTGTGGCATAGAAAGATAAGTTTAAAAGGTATAAAGAATGGGGTTATAGATTGTTTAGTTGTATGGTTCGACCTACATCTGGACGAAGAAACCGTTATTTCTACCAATCCGTATCACAATCGAAATGAACCTTGTTGGGAGCAAGCGGTATTTCATTGCCCACGTCCTGTAAAAATAAACGAAGACGAGGAACTTTCTTTCTGCGTGAAAATCAAAAAAGAACATTTACATTTCGAAAGTTCGAATACAAAACCCGAAAGCAACACCTGCTTTATATTGGAGGACAATGCTCTTCTAATTCTAAACGATGAAAAATGGACTAAATATTTATTATCGCTTTCTGAAATAATACCTGATGTAGAAAAGCTAACAATCTATGACTTTAGTTCTTTTCCATTGATCGGCCTACTTCTGGCAAAAAAAGGACATAAAGTTATTCATGTATTCGAAGATAAACGAAGTCTTCGTTTTATTGAGTATCTGGTGAATAAAAACGAGATTAATCCGTTATTATTGCAGTTTGTTCCAAAGGACGTTTATCCAGCTTGCGTTTTGGGCCAGGATGAAATACATTACATTTTTCATGAACCTTGTAATACAAACGGGGTGATCAATCCTTCTCCTTCGGACAACATTATTTTCAGGGATTTTGAGGCCAAAAGTTTTTTCAGCGATATAATTATTAACTTCGAATTAATTTATTCTCCCTATATAGATTACTGCAATAAGGTCTCTAAAGAGAATGTGGAACCTTTCGAATATTTAGCTAATAATATCAATGTTTTTTCGGTAAGTAACTTTAGAAAAGATTAATCAAGTGCTTCAAGCTGTTATGAGAAAAATCGATGCAGCTGAGCAAATGGGTATAATATAAAAAAAAATCCTTATTTTTCTGTAACAGCTGATTTGGCATAATTGACAAAGAGCTGCTATCATTTTTTTGACAGCTGTCAAAAATGTCTAATATCCCTACATCATGTTAATGACTTGAAACCTTGGGTGTTCTCTTATATTAACTCAAATCTTTTCTTTACAGGGTACTGAACATCAACAATTATCACCTAATTTTCAGCGTGAAAACATGACAAACGAACAAAAATGGAATATGAATAAAGATCCTACTAAGATATTTCCGTTACAAGTTCTAAAAGATGGAAAAATAAATGGAATTTTAACTTGGTGTACTTTTGTAGGAATCGGAGGGATTCAATTCTGTACAAAAGAGAGCTCGTGCTTTAAGATGAAGGTTCTTCTTCTGCCCGAAAGGGAAGTGAAACGTAACGACTTCCTCAGTATTTATTGTCGGTATGAAAAAGGCGGATTTTTCAAGCTTGAGATCTGCGAAGAAAAATGGCTCAAAACTAATTTCCAGTCGTACGATAAGTATAGTATCCCCATCCAGAAATTTCATACCACATATTGTAAAAATTATTTGGAGTCTGAATAAATAATTGTTCTTCATAATAAAGGTCTGATTGATTTATTATCCCATTGTTAATACGGTTTTAAAAACCGATTGAAGAAATTTTTGACAGTTCTCAAAAAAATTACAGCAGCTCTCTGTCAATTATGCCGAATCAGCTGTTACATAAATATAAGGATTTTTTATTCAATAATTTGTTGGAATTTAAAAATGATTCTGGTTATGCGACCAGGAAAAAATATAGCTTGAATTTATCATTCTCCATTAAAATACAGAATTTCGTCACGATCGAATCCGTAGTTGTAAAATTATTAAGAAAACTAAATTTCACACGACCAATTATCAGGAAAAAATATATTGAACGGCCGCTACATTCGAGTTCCACACCTATGCTGAAAATTTCAAGTTCCTTGGCCTTTCCGTTCGAAAGTTATAATTTTCTATGGTTCTGGTCATCCGATCTGAACAAATTTTGCAAGTAGCTTGAACACGTAATTCTCAATTTTGCCCAATAACGAACTCAACTGTGGCATTCAGGAACTGAACCCACACTGAATATTTCAAGTCTATAGGTCGTTCCGGTCGAAAGTTATCGTGGATGTCCATCACCAAGTCTCTGAACTCAGATTTTAATGATTCTCTTTGAGCGCTCGTTCCACTTACACGAGGGCTATATCATTTCGTCACGATGTCTGTATTTTTCGAATTTTGAGCCGAAAATGGTCTTAATCGACATGGTTCTACTCACTGATGACGAATCCGTCGGAAAATTCGAGTCTGTCTGTCCGGTCGTATACACGATAACTCTCGAACGGAACGTCTTAGAAATTTTCAGGGTAGGTTCGAATCTCAAATGCCGAGGTTGAGTTCATTATTGGGCAAAATTCGATCAGGGGTTCCGTAAATATGGTCGTTCGAAATTTTGTTCTCTTGATTACTTCGAAACTACTGATTCGATCGAGGTGAAATTTTGTACTCAAATGGAAAATGACGTGTTCAAGCTACATGCAAAATTTTGTCCAGATCGCATGACCAGAACCATAGAAAACTATAACTTTGTAATGGAAAGGCCTAGGGACTTGAAATTTTCAGAATAGGTGTGGATCTCGAATTTTACGGTCACGTTTATCAATGAGCAAAATTAGACTAGGGTTTCGTAGGTATGGTCGTTTGAAATAAAGTCTTCTTGATCATTTCAAAACTACGTATTTGATCGTGACGAACTTTTGTATTTTAATGGAGAATGATATATTCGTAAATATGGCCGTTCAGTATATAATCACTCATTGGATTGAAATGAAATTCTGCACATGAATGAAGAATAATGTATTCAAACTACGTGGGAAATTTGATCCAGATCGCATTACCAAGACCATAGATACCGTAAAAAATTCTAGCGAATTATCGAAAAAATTCACCTAAAGCACTGACGTGAAGTCTGGAGTTTCGCCTTAGTTTGAAAAATTTTTTGACAGCGGTCAAAAATGTTTTGAATTTGTTTCTAAAGCAAGAAAATGCGAATCTACCTACAAGGTGGATGAACGAGCGCTCAAAAGCTCCTGACTTCACGCAGCGCTTTTTATAATTTTTTCATTGATTGTAGCTACATCAGTCAGAAAACGATGGGAAAATTCAAGAGACCGTTTTTTTAAGGCTTTCAGAGAAGTTTGTTATTGAATCGTAATAAGTATGGTTAAAGTCAAAATCACAAATCTGACGGTATGCTAAAGAAATAAAATATCCCCAGAAAACTCCAATAACCCCTTCTGTTGGCGTTCTCGTTCAAGTTGTTTGTGCATCCTAATAATATTCCAGTTCCCGTTCCCGGCTAATTGTGCAGCCGCCTTTATTTTGTTTCTTCTCATAGCATTATTTTTTTCCCCTTATATTTGTACGCCACTGCGTTCTGGTTATGGGCCAATTGTACAGCCCGGAAAAAAAGAAATAAGCATTAATTCTTCCTTTAGTTCTGTGGTCCATCTATTTGATCTGAATATTTGCTTGCTTTTGTGCTTGAAGCAAACTAAAGTTATAATAATTAAAAACGGAAAATAGAATAATTTTCTTTTAAAATGAGATCGATTCCATGAATTCTGAAGCAATAATTACCTTACATCATAATGAATGGTAACAAAGCCTTTACTAATTTTATCATCACATAATTAAATATTTATTAATTTGAACCTACTTGTCTGAATCAATGAGTTGTTAGGAACTACACTTTTAAAATAAAACAAATTATCCAAGGGATCTCAGTTGTATATTGAATATGACCACAGTATTTTTAGATTTTGAAGTTGCTTTTGGGATGGTTTCTTCTTGTAGACTTGTTCTGAAACAATGTTATAGTGATCCTTTTCAGTTTATACAATGCCAGGTGTATCCGATATGGGTATGGTGTGGATGGGGGCTGGACAAGCTTCTGGGGACGTACCGATGGGACTCATGGGTGGCGAACACCAAGATATATTGATGGATCAAGAAAATCCGTACTTCACACCGTCCCATCATAGCATGTCTAATCAGTCCTTGGAAGACATGAATATACCCCATACAGCTCACATGGTAAGCTAAAGTGGAAGGTCGTGAATACTTTGGGAATTACCGTATCGAAATTTCAGGTCGAGGGCTTGGATAACTTAGATATGATGCATTATATCGACATAAAGAATGAAAGTAATGATTCCAGTTACGCGGAAGACGACGGTCCTCAACCTGTTTATATTACGACTGCAACACAGACAATGACCAGTTTCACTAGGAAAATTAAGCCTGTTAAACATCCTGGACTTGTACTCAAGACTCCTATTGCTTACCAGAGTGATACGGATCCTTCGGTTATTCCGATTCAAAAGGACGGTATAGGTAAATTGAATTCGATTTGGTTATTTAAGTAAACTGTAATTCTTTCTCTTGTAGCTGTTTGCGAAAAGTGTGGTGCCATAGGTGTTAAACATGCGTTTTATACACGAGAGAGGCGATTTTGTAGCATGGCCTGTGCGCGAGGGTACAACGGACTGATCAGTGAACCGATGCCGCAGCAACCTCAACAAGCAAATATACCAAATGAGAGCCAACAGTTTGCAAAGTACAAATTTTCCATGAAACAGGAAGACTATTTTTCAGACTGCTATCTCGACCAACCGTTACCTCAAATATTACAAGCCCCCGATTCTCCCATGGCCGAAGAAACTACGATTATAGCGAGGAGAAAACCATCCGGACTCGCGAATTCCTACGATTGGGATTCACAATTGAGCGACCAGTACTTTATAGCGGCTCCGGTTACTTGTTTCAAGCACGCACCGATGTTCGATATGTGGGAGAATATCATGGTCGGGATGAAGGTGGAGGTGGAGAATACCGACTGCGACAATGCCTCGGATGCCTTTCCCGACTCGTTTTGGGTGGCTACGGTCATCCGGATTGTGGGATATAAAGCGCTTCTGAGGTACGAGGGATTCGGTTCCAACGACTCCAAGGATTTTTGGGTTTCTTTATGCTCGAATCAGGTAAGAGTCGATTTGTAAACGATGTGTTTGTTATGAAATTAAGATGGAATTGATCATGTTGGGTGACAATTTTTTTTCGATGATTGACTGGAATTTTTTACGGTTTCTATGGTCTTGGTAATGCGATCTGGACAAAGTTTCCCAAGTAGTTTGAATAAATTTCATTCCATTACAATCAGTACTTTCGAAATCAAGCAATATCATTCAAAATCAACCTAAGAAAATTCAGATTCCATATTCGGATAATATATCCATGTTGTCTGTGGTTCAATCAATATTTGATTGTCTAAATTTTAAGTTTCCATTCTCGATTATAATAGAAGCGAAAATATGAAGCCTGAATTTTCATTACATAAATTTACATATTGCCTGAAAATTTCGAAAGTACTGATTGGATTGGGATGAAATTTCGCACATAGATGAATAATAATGTATTCGAACTACGTGCGAAATTTTATCCAGATCGCATTACCAAGACCATAGAAACTGTAGAAAATTCTAGCGAATCATGGAAAAAAAAAAGCTCTGACGTGAAGTCTGGAGTTTCGCCTAAGTTTGAAATTTTTTTTGACAGCTGTCGAAAATTTCTTAAATTGATTTCTAAAACTGGAAAATGCGAATCGACCTACAAGATGGATGAACGAGCGCTCAAAAGCTCCTGAATCCACGGCGGTGCTTTTTATAATTTTTGTATGTTATATTTGTACATCTAAATTGTTTATTTTTTCCGTTTATTTTCTTTTTCTTCTGAAATAAAATCGTGAACGAAATAAATGGTTTCCATATTGAAGCAATACCATTGCAATAGAGAAACAAACAGTGACCCGTTGGTGTAATGTCGTTAATTAGACCAGGCAATAGAGCAGAAAAAGGGTCATTCTGTGACAAAAATAGTAGAAGAAAACCGCGAGTGGGGAGTTACGTGGGGTGGTCCGTGGATGTTCAGTGATATGTTTTCGACTCGCAAATATCATTACTTTTCTTGTAATTGCGAAGAAACACCAAAAAAAACGATGTTTTTTTAGTTTTTTGCTTGTAAAATCTGAACGAATGGAGCGGTGCTAATACTTTCAACAGACGAATTGTAGAGAATGAAAAGATGAAGAAAATGAGTGCTAGTGCAACTCAATCGGGTCATCATTACAGGAGGAAAGCCGGAAAAACCGTGAAAATCAGCGTTTTTTCAGATCCTCATAACTCGGCCAATTTCTAAGTTGTAGCGCTGGCTTTCCAAATGAAAGTAGTGGTTAATAGATACTTCAAGTGTGCATAACCCAGACGTTGTCCGATAAATAGTTTTTCCGTAATTGCGATTTGAATTATTCAAGGCACTATTTTCCGGAAGAGCTGGATGCGTCGGAAGTAGTCCGATTTCAATTTACAAAACGGATTTTGAAAGAAGAAGTATAGTACTACAAAACGGCAAACTTGATTTTTCGTTAAAATGTTGCAAAATAGGTGAAAAATACGTGGAAACATGACCAAAACCGGCTCAGTGCCCCATCTTGGACGGATAGTGGGGGTAGCCGGCAGACGCGGGGAACCAAAATCGCGCTGAGGCCGGGCGCGAATATTTACGTATATACCCCCACTACTTGACTGCAATCGAGCATTCGGCTGATTTTGGTCATGTTTGCATGCTTTTTTCACCTATTTGAAGCATTTTAACGGAAAATCAAGATTGCCCTTTTGTAGTACTATACTTCTTCTTTCAAA
The DNA here is from genome assembly GCA_963966015.1 of Aphidecta obliterata. NCBI lineage: Eukaryota > Metazoa > Arthropoda > Insecta > Coleoptera > Coccinellidae > Aphidecta > Aphidecta obliterata. The sequence continues at coordinate 43,021,162 of OZ014429.1, read as the reverse complement.
ATCCGTTTTGCAAATTGAAATCGGACTACTTCCGACGCATCCAGCTCTTCCGGAAAATAGTGCCTTAAATAATTCAAATCGCAATTACGCAAAAACTATTTATCGGACAACTTCCGGGTTATGCACACTCAAAGTATCTATTGACCACTACTTCCATTTGGAGAGCCAGCGCTACAACTTCGAAATTGGCCGAGTTATGAGGATTTGAAAAAACGCTGATTTTCACGGTTTTTCCGGCTTTCCTCCGGTAATGATGACCCGATTGAGTTGCACTAGCACTCATTTTTTTCATCTTTTCATTCTCTACAATTCGTCTGTTGGGAGTATTAGCACCGCTCCATTGGTTCAGATTTTACAAGCAAAAAACTAAAAAAACATCGTTTTTTTTGGTGTTTCTTCGCAAATACAAGAAAAGTAATGATATTTGCGAGTCGAAAACATATTACTGAAAATCCACGGACCACCCCACGTAACTCCCCACTCGCCGTTTTCTTCTACTATTTTTGTCACGAAAAAATCTCTATTGCCTGGTCTAAATTATAAATCTTTTTTATGGTGTAAAAACAAATTTTTGGTTCTTTTCCAAGATATCACTCATTCAGGGCTTTTCTTGTTTGAATTATAAGGGAAAAATTTTTCCTTGAAATAAAAATAGGTTAGTAGTGAAAGAGTGAACTATGTTCATCAAATTTGCCGAATAATTCTGTAACAAGAATCACAAAATATTTTTCTCCAGTTTGTATATTATATCGTTATTCGAATTTTTATATTATATAATGTTCATTCAATTTAGTAAAATATCATCCTTCTTTATCACCAAAATCTTTATTACAGTCCACTAAATGCCAAATTAATCTACATGGTTTTATTTTCTTGAGAAATTTCAAATAACTTTCTAATTTTTGAGCGCTCGTACTACTTACTATTTTTCGAATTTTGAGCCGAAAATGGTCTCAATCGACTATGTTCGACTCACTGATGACGAATCCGTCGGAAAATTCGAGTCTGTCCGTCCGTCCGTAAGCACGATAACTCTCGAACGGATCAACCTAGAGACTTGAAATTTTCACTGTAGGTTCAGATCCCAAATGCCTCGGTTAAGTTCGTTAATGGGCCGAATTCCACCAGGGGTTCCGTAAATATGTTCAATGCCGTTCAAAGTTTTGTTCCCCTGATTACTTGAAAACTAAAGATTTGATTGAGATGAAATTTTGCACTCAAATGGAGAATGAGATGTTCAAGCTACATGTGGAATTTTATCCAGATCGCATGACCAGAACCATAGAAACCATAGAAAATTGTAACTTTTGAACGGAAACGCCTAGGGACTTGAAATGTTCAGGATAGGTGTGGATCTCGAATGTCGTGATCACGTTCATCTATGAGCAAAATTATACTAGGGGTTCCGTAAATATGGTCGTTTGAAATTTAGTTTACTTGATAATTTCAAAACTACAGATTCGCTTCTAAATCTCGAATTCTTAACTATAACTTTAGTGAATTTGACATGTCCTACACCCTATGGGTAGATTTATAGGGACAAATAAAGATTATGATTATGATTGAATATCTGACGAAATGAACTTAGAAGTTAAGTTGTGACCTTAAATTTATACTAAATCTATCCTAGGTTCATCCTGTCGGATGGTGTGCAACAAGGGGCAAACCTCTGATACCTCCGAAAACCATCGAAAACAAGTATAACGACTGGAAGGACTTCTTGAGGAAAAGATTGACCGGTGCGAGAACGTTACCTTCGAACTATACCCATAAAGTGACGGAAAGTATGAAATCTAGGTTCGTCCCGGGAACAAACCTCGAAGTGGTAGATAAGAATCGTATATCTCAGGTAAAAGTAGCAATAATCCATAAAATAGTGGGAAGGAGATTGAACGTACGTTATTACGACATGGCTTCCGATGATCCCGGATTTTGGGCTCACGAAGACTCGTCTCTGCTGCATCCGGTGGGATGGGCCAAAAAGGTTTGTTGATCTTCAAAAGATCGCTTCTGTCTGTAGTTTCATGGAAATTTTTATCGTTTCAGGTGGGACACCACTTGGTCGCCCCTCTAAACTACCTAGAGCGTATCAATCAGGGAATATTCGAAGACAACGACGCGACGGACGAACTTTTCACGCCTTTCCAGGCCGGTTCCATGGTGCACCCTTCGATGGTCGGGTTTTGTATAGGGATGAAGTTGGAAGCTATAGATCCCTTAAATTTATCTTCAATTTGCGTCGCCACCGTGATGAACGTGCTAAGATGCGGCTACATCATGATTCGTATAGACAGCTACGAATCGGATGCCACCGGAGCAGACTGGTTCTGCTACCACATAAAGTCGCCCTGCATATTCCCGGCGGGTTTCTGCGACGAGAAGGGGATACCCCTGACGCCTCCCAAGGGATATCTCCCGGGAACCTTCGCCTGGAGTCGATACCTGGCGGAAACTGGAAACGTGCCGGCTACGCCCAATCTTTTCAGCTATTACGTTCCTCTCCATGGGTTCGTGACCGGGATGAAAATAGAGGCGGCCGATTTGATGGATCCGCGACTTGTTTGTATAGCCACCTTAGCGAAAGTGGTTGGAAGGTTATTGAAGGTACATTTCGACGGGTGGGAGGAGGAGTACGACCAATGGTTGGATTGCGAGAGCCCAGATATTTATCCGGTTGGTTGGTGTCAAAGCGTGGGACATAAATTGGAGGGACCGCCAGTTCCTCTCAAACCTGCACAACACGTATCCAAATCCACTAAAGGTAACTGTAATTTTTTTTTTGCCTTTGATATTTTTACATAACCTTAACTAACCTAATGAGTTGCACAATATTCACCTATACTTCATCCAAGAATTATTGACATTGAAGCAGGCCTTGAACGTCCAGTCGAGGCTTTATTTCTGGTTATCACAAAAAGTTATAAGTTCATTTAAGAATTATTGACATCGAAGCAGGCCATGAACGTCCAGTCGAGGCTTTATTTCTGGTTACAAAAAAGTTACTGTTTTCATCATAGAAATAAAACATAAATATAACCTAGAAAAGTGTTGAGTATACGAATTATCGAATAATTAAGCCGGAATATTTCGATTGCAGTTTCTAGATGGGAGTTCAGGTTTGAAAGCGCAAAAATATCGTTGAATGCTGTCATATGAAATTATCTCATATAAAAGTCAACCATGGAAAATTGAACATCATTCAAATAAATATTTATTTTCACTCAGGACCATGCAATATTTATCGGTATTGGAAATCTTGCAAAATTCTAACCATATAACTATAAGAGTACCATTTTATGTTTTTTTGGATACTCCGCAAGCACAGGGCCAAAAGAATGGATTGGAAAAGACGTTATAATGTATTAAGAAATAAGAGAGAAACAAAAATTAAGAATCTATGTAGTACATGAAGAATTTTGACATGAAATTTGTACCGAACTATCAATATATGAACCAATTTGTGAATTATTTATTGCTTGGTGTTGAATACTCCAAGAAAGTCAATTTTTATTTTCATTCATTAAAACTGTCCATGAATTATTGAAAATATTATAATTGATGAGCAATTTTACAATTATTCAGTATACTTTTGAATTGGGAACAATATAGCATGTGTATTAGCAGAGGGAATGTGAACAGGGTACTATACAGTATAAGTATAATAAATAAACTTGAAATATCTATGAATGATACAAGAGCAAAGATAAAAATATTGAAAACTTTGTTTCCACGTAGTGTAGTGATTTGGATGTGTTTATTGAATAAGCTGACATAATCCTATTGATGGGCATCCTTTTGCAGGGAAGGTTTCAATATTTCAATAACCCATTTATGAAATAATTCACCATTCATAGTAATCCTTATCATTAATACCACTGTCAAGAATCGGATCACATCCAGGTAAAAATCCATCAATTGTTCCAGCATTCAAAATAGTGCACCTTCTGCCTTTACCCTTGAATATACTCGGCATACCTTTTGGATTCTTTTCTAGTGTCCACTGATTTGAATACCGTTTTTGAATATCCAAATTTCATCTAGATAAATTAATTTTACATTTTGTTCCATGTATTCTCGGTATTTATCACAATATCGTACTATTTTTATTATATTTTTCTGTTTATCAGTAAGAATTTTCCTTCGATCAACTTTTTTGTATTTGTATCCAATTTTTTTTATGATATAATATAATGTTGACTTTGATCAATTGAAATCTAGGTGCTCTTTGGCCAGTTCGAAAAGGATATCTAAACTGATATATTCATTGTTTTCAATTCTAGCAAAAACAAAGTCATTCAATGTCTCTTTGAAGGAATAATCGTATCGCACAGGTTTTCTTCCACTGCTAATTCCAGGCTATAATAACATGCTTATATTCTACGGACAGGGCTTGGTGAAATCTGAAAATTTAAGAGACATTGATCAATCAGAATACACTTTGAGTCGGTGAATAACAGTTTACCTGAAACACTAGCGGAAATATATGCCAAATCTTTGAAAAACTCGAAGTAACACCGACAAACTGCCTGGCGTTCTCTTGTTAGGCGCGATGTATCCTGGTCAATTCCAGCCATTTTGATAGCATAAGACAAAAAATACTCAAATTCAGAGCAAATTTTTATAATTACATATTCACCAATATCTTCGATAAAATCATCAAAGCAAGATTTCTATGGGTAATGTTAGTGTTATTCCTATACCAACCTGAATTCAGCAACCCAAAATATTACTGAATAGTCTATTACCAACTTAAATTCGATTTTTCACAGCCAACCGAGAGGTCAATAATTCTTAAACGGAGTATACTTTTCAATTTCATCATAGAAATAAAACATCGAACATAAATATAACCTAGAAAAGTGTTCAGCATACTAATTATCGAATAATTAAGACGGAATATTCCGACTGCAGTTTAAACATGGCAATTATGGTTTGAAAGCGCAAAAATATTGTGGAATGCTTTCATATGATATTATCTTAACTTCCAAGCAAGTCTTTAAGTTGAGATATCATATAAAAGTCTACCATGGAAAATTGAAGATCATTAAAATAAATATTTATTCTCACTCAAGACCATGCAATCTTTATCGGTATTGGAAATCTGGCAAAATTCTAACCATATATCTAACTAACTCACATCCAGGTAAAAATCCATCAATTGTTCCAGCATTCAAAGTGTACCTTCTGCCTTTACCCTTGAATATACTCGGCATACCTTCTGGATTACTTTCTAATGTCCACTGACGAATTTGAATACCGTTTTCGAATATCCAAGTTTCATCTAGATAAATGAATTTTACGTTTTGTTCCATGTATTCTCGGTATTTACCACAAAATCGTACTCTATTATATTTTTCTGTTTATCAATAAGAATTTTCCTTCAATCAACTTTTTGTATTAGAATCCAATTTTTTTTATGATATTATGTTGACTTTGATCGATTGAAATTTAGGTGCTCTTTGGCCAGTTCAAAAAGTATATCTAAACTTGTATATTCATTGGTTTTAATTCAAGCAAAAACAAAGTCATTCAATGTCTCTTTGAAGGAATATTCATATTGCACAGGTTTTCTTCCACTGCTAATTCCAGGCTGTGATAACATGCTAATATTCTACCAACACTGCTTGGAGAAATCTGAAAATTTAAGAGACATTGGTCAAACAGAATACACTTTGAGTAGGTGAATAACAGTTTACCTGAAATACTTGCGAAACTCGATTAATGCTAGCGGAAATATATGCCGAATCTTCTCGGAGTAACACCGACAAACTGCCTGGCGTTCTCTTGTTGTAAGGCGCGATGTATCCAGGTCAATTCCAGCCATTTCAATAGCACAAGACAAAAAATTCAGAGCTAATTTTTATAATTATTCACCAATATCTCGATAAAATCATCAAAGCAGATCTCTATGGGTTATGTTAGTGTTATTCCTATACCAACCTGAATTCAGCAACCCAAAATAATACTGAATAATCTACTACCAACTTAAATTCGATTTTCCACAGCCTACCGAGATGTCAATAATTCTTAAACGGAGTATAGTTCTATAGCGAAAAGGTAAAAGTTGACTCCATAGTGAACTTTTTTTCGATATTGACTATTCGCATTGTCTTTTACAAACAATTTCTCATTCAAAGCCACATTTCAGGTATCAAAAAGAAGACTAAGAAGAAGAAAACCAAAGATCAAGCAAGTTCACCAAAAAGTATTGCTTCGTCAGTGAGGAGCGTCAAAACTGAAAGAAGCATCGATATGTCGATCTCAGGAGTGAAAGAGGAACCCGAATTGTCCATATACGAGGAAAATTTCGAGTTGGAAACGACGGCAAACGAATCTATAGGGCCAGATCAGAGTTTACCGGTGGCGACAGAAGTATCTCCGCCACCTGAAAGAAAAGTAACATCTTACGTGAAGAATGTAGGTGTAGAATCGTTTTGGGAAAATTAGAATGTTTTCAACGGTTTTTCGTTTTTCAGTCGACAAGTTCTGGCAGCCCAACGACCATTCCTCGACTGATTGATAATTCAGGTGGAAGTTGTGATCCTAGCGGTTTGAATCCTAGCGAATGGAACGTTTTCGAGGTAGCCCAATTTTTAAGAGTGAATGACTGTGCCAATTATTGTGATGCGTTTAGTAAACAGGTAGGTTCATAGAGTTTTGCGAAAAAAAATTAATTAAGCAATAAATACAGGGTGTCCCAGAAGTCGACGTCAAGCCGGAATAGGGTAACCTTTACTTTTTTCCAATTTCATTTTTTCTATGTTAACATTTACTACATTATTTCTTAGATTGGGCGAGAAAAAAGTTTCGAACAATTTCTCTCAACTCATTAAAAATGATTCTAGCGTATCCAATACGTGCCTTAAGATTATAACTTTAAGATAATTTTGTGGTCGGATGAATCGACATTCAAGAAAGATGGTTACATGAACCTTTACAATTTACATGGGTGGCACGTAAAAAAAATGCTGATTTGATGAGGAAAAATAGATCTCAATATCGGTTTAAAGTAAACGTGTGGACTGGAATTTTGAACGGAAGAATTATAGGACCTTTTGAGTTGCCAGAGGTCTTAAATGCTGAAATTTATATAGATTTTTCACAAAATCTGGGACACCTGTATAATTTTTTTCAATGGAGTCTTGTTTTTGAAAATATCTCCTAGACTTTTTCCGCAGTGTGAATATTCCTCAATTGTTTTTTTTTTATTTTCTATTATTATTTTTTCAAATATTTTTATTGTTGTTTATTGTGTTTTCATTGAATTCATCGTTCCTTCTTCTGTTGCAGAAAATTGATGGCAAAACGATGCTCAATTTGAACGAGAAGGAAATAATAGAAATAACCGGGGGAAAAGTAGGTCCATCTTTGAAAATATACGATCTCATCCAACAACTGAAAATCAAAGTAAACCCATCACAGTCTCGCCAAATGAAAGCAAATATCAAAAAGTTTTTATAGTGCCTAATCTATTCATATTCTATTTATAACTATACAATGTATATACGATGAAAACCATCATCTTTAATTTGAAGTTGTATGTACTTGATTATCGTCAGAATCCTACAGATTGATATAGCTGTCGAAAAGAACTATTGCACCAATATTTGGTAATAAAGTATTGAAAATTTTGATATGAATCATTTAAGGACGAGAAACACTAGGGTTTATTGTTTATCTTGGTGAGTTTTACTATTTTGTGTTTTCAGCATTTAATGAAGGATTTTCCTTAGATACTTGGAAGATAAGGAAATGAGACATTTTCAGCGAAGTAAATTTATTTCTGACTTATTAAATAACCCCTTTTTGTTAAAAATTTGTTCTCCATTTATGCTTGCACAAGTGAATTATCAATTTTGTTGCTGCGAATTAGTGGAGATAAATCGACACAGAATTATGTGATTCTACATCTCTTTTCATGATTAATTGGAAAAAAGAATCTTATTATCTTATTTATATGACATTTTCGCCCCATATTCATTTATCATTCGCGAATTTGATGATATTAATCTTGTACACAATAATATAATATTTTTATGTCACGATGATCAAAAAGTATGAACATAGAAAAGAAAATAGGAAGTTCGACTTCATATATCATCTATTCATCAATTAATTCTATTGATCAAAGATTTTCCTGTCGAAATCATAGGAATCTAAAGGAAATTTGTGTTGATATTGGGATAATTCAATACATACAAATATTGATAATTTGGATTACGACTTCGCTTCTTGTTATTTTCCTTTCTTATATTCTTACTTAGTAAATTTGAAGAAATATTTTGTCAGTTTTCTAATCGGGTTCTCTGCTTTTTATTCCATGGTATGGACATAGAAAACAAAATAGGAACATCGACTTCATCAATTAATTCGATTAATTGGAGATTTTCTTGTCGAAATCATAGGAATCTAAATGCAATTTGTGTTGATATTGGGATAATTCAATACGAATATTGATAATGTAGATTACGACTGCGCTTCTTGTTATTTTCATTTTCCATTTTCTTACTAGTATTAAATACTCTGCTTTTCATTCCATGTTATGGACATAGAAAAGAAAATAGGAAGTTCGACTTCTTCAACTATATAACGATGATCAAAAATCTATGGAAAAACCATTGTGAAGGGGAGTTTCGTGGTAAAGTGGAAGGACATCTCAATTTCCTCGGATGAAGAAAGGGATTAGCCAGAAATATTTGCCGAACACTATCAAATTCGACATTGTTTGCCTTAAGGGGATTTATTTTGCTACTAGGAGGAGTATAACAGGCTTTCTATTGAATTGGGGAAACAAAGGGTCTCAGGACAAATAAAGTAAACCAGCTTCTCAGTGGACCTTTGAATTGAGGTCGATATGAATCAGACTCGCTATTTTTCCAAAAAATTTGTTTGGATTTTCCTGATTCACACATTGTTTCATTTTATTTTGGAATTAATTTATTTATTATTAATTCCTGGTATTTTAGTATGTTGAGAATTTTTTTTCCAATCTCCAGAATAAATTGCGTGTTTGTCATCTTTATTCCACAAAATAAATTGTGACAAATCATCCACCGAAGAAAAAAATATTTAGGATCACAGATAGTTGCAGAAGAGATTTTAAGGTAGGTCAATTTTACTCCAAAATTAATTTTTGTGAACCCAATGAAGTCTCAAAAAATAATTAAGGACATTCTATGTTCAACTTCCTTCATTTTCAAGAATACCAATAGAAGTTGATTTAATGCGCTAATGATAATTCCTTCCCAAGATCACCTGCTAGCCATCCACCGTAAACGATTAGTTTCGAGTTCACAATCTGCAAAATTTAGGTGGTAGCAAACGCAATTTAGTAGGGAAGGGAAAGTCTTTTCTACGACTTGGGTACGTGCGGCGTTTGGCGGGAAGGACGAATCTTGTGTACGCTCTTTGGGCGGGGCTACACGCCAGCTGGCAGACGATCAGCGCGCCAAACGCTATATTCCTCCGCGTCGTAAATAGTTCCGCCGTGTTATCACGAATAACTCTGCCAAAACAATCACGATTGTCGAAACTTCAATTGATTTCAGTTACCATTGCGATATGCTTTGATATTCGCGCGGTAGGTTGTCAAAATGCGTGATATTTGACAATATACGTTCCACCTAATGTCAGCGTAGGGATATCTCGGTGGCGTCAGCTAGGCCTCAGCTGTTTCCCGCCAAACTCCTCTACCAGAAAACCGCTGTGAGGCGTAGCGTATGTTGCTTGTCTCGCGCTTCGATTTGATATTAGAAATTAGTGATAAAACAAAACTTTGAAATTTGTTTTGACAACCCTCTGTACTTAGTGCGTTGAAAATGTCTATCTATGCGGCTGAAGATAGAGTGATTTTCGAAGGTAACGTGGAACAAGATATACTGAGTGATTTATCCAGGTGAGGCATTTTCGAAATTTTACTTTTACCGCCTAACGTGACTTGTACACATGATTTTGACGTTTACTTTAATTTGACTTTCGAACGTCATCCAAAATAATCTCCGGCGATACACCAAAGTTGTACCTGAACCATTTGGAAGTGTGGAGTCGACTGCATCTCGCCAAATATTTGCCGGCAATCTCTCAGCTGTGCTTCGCGTTCGCCATGTTGTGATGATATCGAGTCGAGGTGTTTTATTTGTTAGCCGGTGTACACTATCCGGCCTATTTGTTCACTGGGTTTTAAACTTCGGCGGAAATACTAGAAAAGCTTACGTTAGCGCCGTTACCATCTCGTGTCGACGATGATTTGATTTTTCCTGGGAGATACCTGTGCTTTCGAGGATACAAGGAGTTCAATTCAACTGATTTGGAATTTTATCTAATCGGTTCGGTTTATTCTCGCCTTCGATTCTGTTGAATGGTGACTTATGTTCGTCATCGTTTGAATATTTTCGTGATAAAAAAAATTGATCTGGATATTTATAGTTTTCTTATATTGCATCGAATCACTTCTGAGTTTCAGTGAATATTGATCGTTTTGTTGAATGTTTTGATTTTGAATCTAAATGAAATTTGTGTTGATATTGGGATAATTCAATGCATGCGAATATTGATAATTTGGATTACTACTTCGCTTCTTGTTATTTTCATTTCTCATATTTTTACTTAGTAAATTTGAAGAAATATTTTGTCGGTTTTCTAATCGGGTTCTCTGCTTTTTATTTCGTGGTATGGACTTAGAAAAGAAAATAGGAAGTTCGACTTCATCAATCAATTCGATTAATTGAGGATTTTCCTGTCGAAATCATAGAAATCTAAATGAAATTTGTGTTGATATTGGGATAATTCAATGCATACGAATATTGATAATTTGGATTACGACTTCGTTTCTTGTTATTTTCATTTCTCATAGTCTTATTTAGTAAATTTGAAGAAATATTTTGTCGGTTTTCTAATCGGGTTCTCTGCTTTTCATTCCATGGTATGGACATAGAAAAGAAAATGGGAAGTTCGACTTCATCAATCAATTCGATTAATTGAAGATTTTCCTGTCGAAATCCTAGGAATCAAATGAAATTTGTGTTGATATTGGGATAATTCAATGCATCCGAATATTGATAACTTGGACTTCGTTTCTTGTTATTTTCATTGCTCATATTCTTACTTATAGTAAATTCTCTGCTTTTAATTCCATAGTATGGACATAGAAAAGAAAATAAGAAGTTCGACGTCATCAATTAATTCGATTGATTGAAGATTTTCCTGTCGAAATTATAGGATTTACTAGTATGTTCTGAAAACCCCACAATTCTCAGTTTTGTTTTGTGGGACAGCGGTGAGCAGTCGTTCGGAGGGTGCTTCGACTGTGTGCCGTTTTATTGTTCGTGGAAACGACGTACGGGCCCCTCGAAAAGTCGACATAAAATTTCAGTGCTCGGAGCCGCAGTAAAATCGAATGATGGAAATTTACGAGGTATTGTGCGAGGTGGAAATATTACGGCCGACGTGCGGTTCCCATCAAGTGTTCGACAGTAAATTCCTTGGCGTTAATACTTAATGCGATGCATGTGTGTACTTAAGCCGTCGTACGGAGACGTGGATTAGCCAATCCGTCGTTTTATGGGCCAGTTGTAAAGTCGGCAGTAGCTTAGTTTTGTCGAATTTTCATTTGCAGTTATCGGCGGAGCCTCGGGGATTTATGAGAGATTTAAAGCCGCGAATGTAATATCGTTTTAGCGCTGTTGCCGCGTGGAGAAATGCATGCGTTTTCCGGATTTATCAATGCGTGTACTCGGTGGTCTCTTTGACGGTTCACGTGGTATTCGGTGATCCACCGTGTTTCCCCTCCCTAATGATACCTCATTAACGCCGTTCGTTCCCCTTGTAATTTCCTTCCGACTCCCCCTTTTCCGCCGCCCACTTCGATGATCCGAAAGGCGATGCACCACGCATTCATAAAAAATTCACTTGAACTTAACCGTAACGTCCAATTTACATATTTTATCGAGTGTTAAACGGTCAAGGATTTTCTCTGTCTCGATGAATACTGACGATGAGAGATTTTTTATTCGTTCGCATTTTAATTATTCGATTCCTGTGGAGTATTCCGGCTTATATTAAAGTATAGGTAGGATTCAACAGATGTTCTGGATTCTGAATTATTCACGCTCGCTTCTCGTTCTAGAACGGGAGGAAGTGAGGAATCCCATCAAAATCTTTCAATCTGGCGTGAGGTGTGACCGTTACTGCATAATTGCAACTAGCAACTGGCGACTTTCAGGTCGTTGTCGAAGCGGTTGAAGCAAGAACGCGATTTTCGCAAAAACCAAAACTGGTCGTCGAGATACTTGGAGAATTTAATATGTGTGATTTGTCCACGTTTCGCGAAAATTGTACCATTCTTCGTAACGATTAAACACTATTTGATATACACTCCGTGATTTTTCTGGCAAAAGGGAGTCCACGATATTTCGCCTCATTTCTTCCAAATCGATAGGCAAACTACCAGTTTCAGAATCACTCATTATTATTCAAATTATAATTAATTCTACGTGACAATTGTATGTGATACGAATCATAAACAATCATGAAGGCACACCTCGTGTTATCGGCACGACTATTATTTTATTAACAGAATTAATAATCCGTGGAGGATGGTGCAAAGTGGCCAGTCTCCGCCTCACAAATGTTCGATGGGATTTAAATCCGGGGAACGGGGTGGCCGTGGCAGAACCTTCATTTCCCAATTAAGCACAAACGAGACAGTTTCGTGAATCCTCGTTCTAGCTCGACCAGCTGTCGGGTGAAAATGTTCCCGATTTTTCAGCTACGAGATCCGGCTACGGTTAGGTCTGGGCCTTTCTACGAGTTCCCTGACCGATCAGCGGCACGGTAAGAAACAGCTGGTCGAAATATTACAACGACGGAGATACTTATCACCTCAAAGATAAGCCGCCAATTAAGCGATTTAATTGGACCGGTGTCATTCTGCCCGCCCGACTGATTCGTTTCAGACTCTGATTGGTACGAGGGAATAACGATCAGGTGACGTGCGCTTACCGGCGTGAAAATGAAGAAATAATAAATAGCGGAAAAAACATTTTTTTCGAGCATCCGCTACCACGTTTACGTTCGTCTCCGTGCAATAACAATTATGTAGTACTAACAATGCGCACTTAACGTAATAATCACCTGTCTCTTATCTGGGCGCCAGTATTAATTTAATAACACCACATCGGAGATAATTACATATTTCTGATATGCACGTAACACGACACGGACATAAGTACGGTACAAACTGTTTACACTACCAATCTGTCACTTGGTCTTATTGATTTTGACGGTCGCAAACGATAACGAGATGTAGATATACGAAAATTGAAAGTGTTTGTTATCTTCAAAAAAAAGTTGTCGTTTCACACATTTACAGAATTCGAAAATTCCATCCATTTTTCTGAAACGTTGACGAAGTTCCTGGAAATTTCGTTGTTGGCCACCCTGTATGGTCTTGAATTGGAGGTACAAACTGGGTTGTTTTTGAGATACAGGGTGTTGGAGTTGGAATTTTTTCAAAGTTTTTTCTTCGTAGCATCAGCATTTCTCAAGATATCCAATCCACTAATACTGTGAAAAACAATCTTTGATCAATTCAAAAACTTTTTGATTTCTCACAAGATTTCTTTATCTTCTACCGTTTTTGAGAAAAAATTTCAAATGACTCTCAGAAAAATCAAAATTTTCGAAAAATTATTTTTCACGGTTTTCCCGATCTGTGGCAGTGGTTCATGAAGATTCGAAAAACGCTTAAAAAAATCCTCACGATATCCAGTTTGAAATTTGACAAAAATATAGAAATATTACACTTGAAGAATTACATAATATGAAAAAATCTACACATTGATATTATTTCTTGAGCAATGTCCTTTTCAAATTTTTTTTGTGACGTGCCATTGGAAGTTTGGAAAGTATGAAAAACAATCTTTGTACAATTCAAGAACTTTTTGATTTCTCACAATTTTTTCTCATCTTCTGCAGTTTTCGAGAAAAAAATTTCAAATGACTCTCAGAAAAATCAAAATTTTCAAAAAATTCTGTGGGCTCTAGCATTTTTGGATACATTTATATTTCCATTATTTTTTTTAATGTTTTCCCGATATAGTGGTTCATAAAAATTCGAAAAACTCTTATAAAAAACCTCACGATATCTAGTTGAAATTTGACAAAAATATTACACTTTAAGGTTAACATAATATGACATGACAATTATAAGAAAAAATCTAAAGAGTGATATTTTTTCCTGACCAATGTCCCCTCCAATTTTTTTTTGTGGCGTGCCACTGGTAGTTTAAAAACTGAAAAACAATCTTTCTTCAATTCATAAATTTTTGTTTTTTTACAATTCTTTCTTATCTTCTAGTTTTCGAAAAAAATTTCGAATAAATCTCGGAAAATTCAAAAATTTCAAAAAATTCTGTAGGCCTGGTATATTTGGATAAATTTATAATTCCATTATTTTTTTTACTGTTTTTCCGATATGTGGCATTACTGGCATTGGTTCGTAAAGATTCAAAAATCCTCACGATATCCAGTTGAAATTTGACAAATATATATTACACTTCAAGGTTAACATAATATGACATGACAATTATAAGAAAAAATCTACAGAGTGATATTTTTTCTTGAGCAATGTGCCCTCCAAATTTTTTATTGTGGTGTGCTATTGGTTGTTTGAAAACTATGAAAAACAATCATTATTCAATTCAAAAACTTCCTGATTTCTCACAATTTTTTCTTACCTTCTACAGTTTTCGAAAAAAAACTCATTTTTTTTTGACTGTTTTCCCGATCTGTGGCAGTGATTCGAAAAACTCTTACAAAAATCCTCACGATATCCCGTTGAAATTTGACAAAAATATTACAAATTGAGATTTTTCTGACTGCTTTAGAGAATTGTTTAAATTTACGCAAACCGTAAAAGATACAAAATAGCAAGAAATAAAAAAGTATTGAAATAAGATTAATATTTTTGTACTACCAGTGGCGCACCACAAGAAGGGTATTTAGGAAAAAGGGGAAATTTCTGATGTACCTGACCTAGGACACAATATGATTTCCCACTACTAGATACCAGATTTAACGAACTTAATCGGTCTTTCATGTTGACAAAAATTATCCGGTATTTTTAAATTGTCACCAAAAATTCTTTGAGAATAAAAAACTTGATCGTGCACCGATTTATCCAGCTCTCAATGATCCGTTCATTTACTCTCTTCCTCTGCAGCGGATTCATTCATCTCCCACGTGAATCAAACGAGAAACGACCAGCCTCCGCGAAAAATCACCTTCGCCGGCCTTGCGATTCCAGTAAGCCACGATCCTGCGTCCGTTTCGTCTGTGCAACCTCGTCGGGACCCCCAGACCGTAATTTCTAATGTTAATAACTGGTAATCACTCCGTTTCTCTCCTTCAAATCGGCGTGACTTACACCCGACCGCAGTACACGCCGATCGTGACATCGATAGGTTGTTATTATTTATTTACGAACGTCGATTTTTTCTCGACTACCGGTTAAGTATCTCAAGAACCACCTGTTCTTGAGGTCGGTCCATTCGGATCAGACCTTGGCACGACTAGGGATGAAACGATACCATTGAGGTATCGATACTTTTACTCGATACTGTATCGATACTTACTTGGTATCATTTGAAAAGTATCGATACTTACTCGTATCGAATAGTTTTTGGAGAATTGAAAGTAAAAACACAAAAAAGTATAAGTATTGGTAAGTTCTTGAAAAATTAAGAGTAAAAACACAAAACAAAATAAATATTGGTATTCTTTATTTTATAAGAACAAAATTAATGAAAAAAACACAAAACAAAACTGAGACAAAAAAAATGAGAAGCGAAAAACGAATGCGTTCAAAAACTTCAGTTTGAGATATACCTACAATTTTTTTTTTCATCAATGTGGAAATGAAATAGTTACATTGACAAATCGATACCTCACTTCAATAGTGTAACAAGTCCAAAACTTCAAATTTGAGTTATTACAAGCAAGCACAAAGTTCTATAAATTTCAATACTGAAACAACTCCTCCTTTATTTCTTACTAGCTCGAATATGGAGACCAACCTTTTCGCGAAAAAAAAAATTCAAATAATTAAAATTTGGTAATGTAAGAGAACTGTTCTTGGGAACTGAATCTGAACTGTTCCAGGAGACTATCTAAAATATTGAGACCAACCTTTTCGCTAAGAAAATTCGAAAGTTGAGTATGTGGTGTAGTAAGTGAGTTGGTTTGTTGGTTATATTTAACTGTTCGAGGGAACTACCCCAAACGTGGAACATTTGGGAATGTGTTAGAACTGTCTTTGTAAACTGGTTCTAATTAACTGTTCCAGGGAACTACCTCAAATATCAAGAACAATCTTTTCGCAAAGAAAATTCTGTAGGAGAATATTTGGCAATGTGTTAGTACTGTTCTTGGGAACTGGTTCTAATCCACTGTTCCAGAAAACTACCTCAAATATGAAGATCAACCTTTTCGCGAATAAAATTCTAAACTGTTGGAACTGTTAATATTTAACTGTTCGAGGAAACTACCCCAAATAATGAGACCAATCTTTCAGTGGAGAAAATTCAAACGTGAAACATTTGGGAATGTGTTAGAACTGTCTTTGTAAACTGGTTCTGATTAACTGTTCCAGGGAACTACCTCAAATATAAAGAACAATCGTTTCGCAAAGAAAATTCTTTAGGAAAATATTTGACAATGTGTTAGTACTGTTCTTGGGAACTGGTTCTAATCCACTGTTCCAGAGAACTACCTCAAATATGAAGATCAACCTTTTCCCGAATAAAATTCTAAACCGTTGGAACTGTTAATAGTTAACTGTTCGAGGGAACTACCCCAAATAATGACACCAATCTTTCAGCGAAGAAAATTCAAACGTGAAACATTTTGGAATGTGTTAGAACTGTCTTTGTAAACTGGTTCTAATTAACTGTTCCAGGGAACTACCTCAAATATCAAGATCAATCTTTTCGCGAAGAAAATTCTGTAGGAGAATTTTTGGCAATGTGTTAGCACTGTTCTTGGGAACTGGTTCTAATCCACTGTTCCAGAAAACTACCTCAAATATGAAGATCAACCTTTTCGCGAATAAAATTCTAAACCGTTGGAACTGGTTATATTTAACTGTTCGAGAAAACTACCCCAAATAATGAGACCAATCTTTCAGCGAAGAAAATTCAAACGTGAAACATTTGGGAATGTGTTAGAACTGTCTTTGTAAACTGGTTCTGATTAACTGTTCCAGGGAACTACCTCAAATATCAAGAACAATCTTTTCGCAAAGAAAATTATGTAGGAGAGTTTCTGGCAATGTGTTAGCACTGTTCTTGGGAACTGGTTCTTATCCACTGTTTCTGAGAACTACCTCAAATATGAAGATCAACCTTTTCGCGAATAAAATTCTAAACCGTTGGAACTGGTTATATTTAACTGTTCGAAGGAACTACCCCAAATAATGAGACCAATCTTTGAGCGAAGAAAATTCAAACGTGAAACATTTGGGAATGTGTTAGAACTGTCTTTGTAAACTGGTTCTGATTAACTGTTCCAGGGAACTACCTCAAATATCAAGAACAATCTTTTCGCAAAGAAAATTCTGTAGGAGAATATTTGGCAATGTGTTAGTACTGTTATTGGGAACTGGTTCTAATCCACTGTTCCAGAAAACTACCTCAAATATGAAGATCAACCTTTTCGCGAATAAAATTCTAAACTGTTGGAACTGTTAATATTTAACTGTTCGAGGAAACTACCCCAAATAATGAGACCAATCTTTCAGCGAAGAAAATTCAAACGTGAAACATTTGGGAATGTGTTGGAACTGTCTTTGTAAACTGAATCTAATTAACTGTTCCAGGGAACTACCTCAAATATACAGAACAATCTTTTCGCGAAGAAAATTCTGTAGGAGAATATTTGGCAATGTATTTGTACTGTTCTTGGGAACTGGTTCTAATCCACTGTTCCAGAGAACTACCTCAAATATGAAGATCAACCTTTTCGCGAATAAAATTCTAAACCGTTGGAACTGTTTATATTTAACTGTTCGAGGGAACTACCTCAAATAATGAGACCAATCTTTCAGCGAAGAAAATTCAAACGTGAAACATTTGGGAATGTGTTAGAACTGGCTTTGTTAACTAGTTCTGATTAACTGTTCCAGGGAACTACCTCAAATATCAAGACCAATCTTTTAGCAAAGGAATTTCTTTAAGAGAATATTTGGCAATGTGTTAGTACTGTTCTTGGGAACTGGTTCTAATCCACTGTTCCAGAGAACTACCTTAAATATGAAGATCAACCTTTTCGCGAAGAAAATTCTAAACCGTTGGAACTATTAATATTTAACTGTTCGAGGAAACTACCCCCCAAATAATGAGACCAATCTTTCAGTGGAGAAAATTCAGACGTGAAACATTTGGGAATGTGTTGGAACTTTTGTCAACTGGTTCTTATTAACTGTTCCAGGGAACTACCTCAAATATAAAGAACAATCTTTTCGCAAAGAAAATTCTTTAGGAGAATATTTGGCAATGTGTTAGTACTGTTCTTGGGAACTGGTTCTAATCCACTGTTCCAGAGAACTTCCTCAAATATGAAGATCAACCTTTTCGCGAATAAAATTCTAAACCGTTGGAACTATTAATATTTAACTGTTCGAGAGAACTACTTCAGTTTCGTTATTCAGAGTCCCAATCTCGAAAATTGAGGAGTCATTCGAACAAACATAAAAGTTACGTAACACAGTTCTATAAGAACTGTGTCACCCATATGCTTATCGCCGAGCGATAATGGCGAATGCTCGAGTTGTTCCCG
Source organism: Aphidecta obliterata (assembly GCA_963966015.1). Taxonomy (NCBI): domain Eukaryota; kingdom Metazoa; phylum Arthropoda; class Insecta; order Coleoptera; family Coccinellidae; genus Aphidecta; species Aphidecta obliterata. Next base: position 43,002,331 of record OZ014429.1, on the reverse strand, counting down.
AAATTAGATAGCATTGAACGAGAAACGTTTTCTACAACAAACTTATCTCGTAGGATTCGAATGAACTGTTACTAGTTTGTTTGGATAGTTTTCGGTAACCGCGTCCATTCATCCTTCGGGAATGATAACAGATTCTTAAACTTCGTCCCTTTTTGAGCGCTCGTACTACTTACACGAGGGCTATATCATTTCGTCACGATGTCTGTATTTTTCGAATTTTGAGCCGAAAATGGTCTCAATCGACTATGTTCGACTCACTGATGACGAATCCGTCGGAAAATTCGAGTCTGTCCGTCCGTCCGGCCGTCCGTCCGTCCGGCCGTCCGTCCGTCCGGCCGTAAGCACGATAACTCTCGAACGGATCAACCTAGAGACTTGAAATTTTCAGTGTAGGTTCAGATCCCAAATGCCTCGGTTAAGTTCGTTAATGGGCCAAATTCCACCAGGGGTTCCGTAAATATGGCCGTTCAAAGTTTTGTTTCCCTGATTACTTGAAAACTACAGATTCGATCGAGATGAAATTTTTCACTCAGATGGAAAATGAGGTGTTTTAGCTACATGCGAAATTTTGTCCAGATCGCATGACCAGAACCATAGAAACCATAGAAAATTGTAACTTTTGAACGGAAATGCCTAGGGACTTGAAATTTTCAGGATAGGTGTGGATCTCGAATGTCGTGATCACGTTCATCTATGAGCAACATTATACAAGGGGTTCCGTAAATACGGTCGTTTGAAATTTTGTTTTCTCGATAAATTCGAAACTTCGGGTTCGATCGAGATGAAATTTTGTATTTTAATCGAGAATAATATATTGAAGCAATATTTTGTCCAGATCGCATGACCAGAACCATAGAAACCATAGAAAATTGTAACTCTTTGAACGGAAAGGCCTAGGAACTTGAAATTTTCAGGGTGGGTTTGGATCGCGAATATCGCGGTCACGTTCATCAATAAGCAAAATGAGACTAGGGGTTCCGTAAATATGGCCGTTCAAAATATTTTTTTCCAGATAGTTTCGGAACTACTGATCGGATTGGAATGAAATTATGCATCTAGCTGAGGAATAATGTATTCAAAGTCCAGACCACATCACCAAGACCATAGATACCGTAGAAAATTCTAGCGAATTATCGAAACAAAATTGATCAGCTGAAGCACTGACATGAAGTCTGGAGTTTCGCCTAAGTTTCAGAATTTTTTTGACAGCTGTCAAAAATTCCTTCAATTGGTTTCTAAAACTGGAAAATGCGAATCTACCTACAAGGTGCATGTACGAGCGCTCAAAAGCTCCTGCCTTCACGGCAGTGCTTTTCGTAATTTTAAGTAGCGAACACGAAAGTGTCGCAATAAGTGTATTTCTCTTCTATTCTATTCTGTTCTATTTTTTTTCTATCGGATTTTTTTCGAAGGACCCTCTCAAATATAAGATAATATATTGGCTGTTTATCTCAGATTATCAAATTAAGTAAACAAAAAAAAATTATTCTAGATAAACGTATAGCAAGCCAACAAATCAATTTCATGTTACCCCTGAGAACACCAAATCCATCGATGTGTGAAAATATGCTCGTAATGTTTACGGAGTGTCACATGGCCGGCAGAGATTGAGACGGTTACTTTTGGAGCTGACAGGTGGCGTGATTGGAGAAATTTTCTCGATTCACCTCTGCTTCATGTTTGAAGAGTTTGCTGTTTCTTATATCGAATTTATCATTGCTAACTGTACTGATGAAACTTGATATGAGTCGAAACCGGTCTACAGGTATAAATGATGAATTTGGTGTTCACTGGGGTAACATGAAGTTGATTTGTTGGCTTGCTATCAGCTTAAATTTTTCGTATTCTATTACTGAATTTTCAAATATAAAACTACTCATAAAATCCCCATCAGTCGCTGACAAAACTACCCCTAGCCCCGGAAATCGTTCCCCATTTTCTTCGACGAAAAATGAGCAAAGATTTGATCCCGAGAATAAACGTCCTCCCGATCTCGAAGAAAAGAAACGGGGTTCCGCACAAAGGTGCGCTTTGTGCGTACCTACATTGTTATCGTGACCTTGGAGGGGTTAAAACGGGGAGGGGGAGAGAGAGAGAGCGACCCCTCTCCTCGCCAATTTGCCGAATTTCGTTCTTCTTTTGTGAGGAACGCCGAGCGGCAATCGGAACGTCAGGGCCAGAGAGTGGAAATCACAATTAAGGGCTCGGAATGAGTGTATGAGGGTTGATTGATGACCCGGCCCTTTATGCGGGTATTTGTGTTATTCCCGCGGGACGTCCGACTAGGTTCATTAGTTATTGACGCGGGACGATTTGATGGACGAGCGTTTAAGACGTCGAAGGTTCGGTCATCGGTAATTTATTCCTCTAATCCCGATTTTCTTCCCGTTTCAGCCGGATAAATAAAGGCGGCGAGCCTCCGACGCCCTCGATGGAGGCGGAGAAGCGGATCCGCAGGGAGATCGCGAACAGCAACGAGCGCAGGAGGATGCAGAGCATCAACAACGGCTTCCAGTCGCTCAGATCGCTGTTGCCGCACCACGAGGGGGAGAAACTCAGCAAGGTAAGTCGTAAAAAGCGTCCGACGCGCCCTTAACGGTCGGGTGGGGGGGAGGATAATTAATCGAACGGCCCCGAAAGACGTTTTTGTCGTCGTCGTCGACGCCCGGACTTTTTTGTCGGTGATTAGCCCGCTCTTCGAGGAGGTAGAACACGGTGGTGTGGAGGAATTTTCCGAATACTGGGTGTGCCAAGTTTGAGCGTCACAGAAAAAAGTTCAGATTTGTATGAATGTTGATGTTTACTTCAGCACCCACCCCTGTTTTTGATTATTATTTTTTTTCAACACCATTTTTCCTAAGAAATTTAATGGTACCACTTCCAATCTTAGGAAATGTATATAATTTTTGAGAGTTGCTTGGAAAATTGACAGCTCTTGCTCGGTGCTTTATTAAAACTAAGTCTCGGGGTTGGAAACAAAAATCATATGTTTTTTTGGAAAATTTTTTTTTTTATTTCATCAATTTACTTAATTTTTCCTATCTTAAATTTCTATGAATATTGATGTTTAAGTCCACTTCAGCACCCACTTCTGTTTTTGATTATTATTTTTTTTTAAACACTATTTTTCCTAAGAAAATAATTGGTACCACTGCCAATTTTAGGGAACGTAAGGTTGCAGAAAAATAATTTTTTAGAGTTGCTTGGAAATTGACAGCTCTTGCTCGGTGCTTTATTAAAACTAAGTGTCGGGGTTGGAAAAAAAAATCATATGTTTTTTTGGAAAATTTTTTTTTTTATTTCATCAATTTACTTAATTTTTCCTATCTTAAATTTCTATGAATATTGATGTTTAAGTCCACTTCAGCACCCACTTCTGTTTTTGATTATTATTTTTTTTTAAACACTATTTTTCCTAAGAAAATAATTGGTACCACTGCCAATTTTAGGGAACGTAAGGTTGCAGAAAAATAATTTTTTAGAGTTGCTTGGAAATTGACAGCTCTTGCTCGGTGCTTTATTAAAACTAAGTGTCGGGGTTGGAAAAAAAAATCATATGTTTTTTTGGAAAATTTTTTTTTTTATTTCATCAATTTACTTAATTTTTCCTATCTTAAATTTCTATGAATATTGATGTTTAAGTCCACTTCAGCACCCACTTCTGTTTTTGATTATTATTTTTTTTTAAACACTATTTTTCCTAAGAAAATAATTGGTACCACTGCCAATTTTAGGGAACGTAAGGTTGCAGAAAAATAATTTTTTAGAGTTGCTTGGAAATTGACAGCTCTTGCTCGGTGCTTTATTAAAACTAAGTGTCGGGGTTGGAAAAAAAAATCATATGTTTTTTTGGAAAAATTTTTTTTTTATTTCATCAATTTACTTAATTTTTGCTATCTTAAATTTCTATGAATATTGATGTTTAAGTCCACTTCAGCACCCACCTCTGTTTTTGATTATTATTTTTTTTTAAACACTATTTTTCCTAAAAAAATAATTGGTACCACTGCCAATTTTAGGGAACGTAAGGTTGCAGAAAAATATTTTTTTAGAGTTGCTTGGAAATTGACAGCTCTTGCTCGGTGCTTTATTAAAACTAAGTGTCGGGGTTGGAAAAAAAAATCATATGTTTTTTTGGAAAAATTTTTTTTTTATTTCATCAATTTACTTAAATTTTTGCTATATTAAATTTCTATGAATATTGATGTTTAAGTCCACTTCAGCACCCACCTCTGTTTTTGATTATTATTTTATTTAAACACTATTTTTCCTAAGAAATTAATTGGTACCACTGCCAATTTTAGGAAACATAAGGTTGCAGAAAATAATTTTTTAGAGTTGCTTGGAAAATTGACAGCTCTTGCCTGATGCTTTATTGAAACTAAGTGTCGAGGTTGGAAAAAAATCGTATTTTTTTTGGGAAATTTAGTTAGGATTGAAAAACAGAATATGAGAAATAACGAGAAAAATATGAAATTTAAACATTACCGACTCATATGAATTCATATAAAAAACGAAAAAGAATAGAATTTTCTCAAAAACAAACATGAAACAAAACTAAAACAATATCTACTAATCTTCGAAAAACATAACAAATTATATTATTCATATTATCATTATTGAATAAAACGTTGATTTCCATTCAAAAATACAATTTTTTGTACTCTATCAGATATCAATCGTGTTCTTCTATACGATACAATCTGACCAGCAAATCATTTGTTTATTATATATGACCAAGAGTCATATATAATAGTTATCTACGCGGCAACCTGGGCCTCAAATCGACGGCAGATCATCGCGTCCCCACTACAGCCGATAAATCGACGAGGCCGATAACGTACGAGGAGTGACGCCAAGTTTTTGGGTTTTTCCCAAAATTTGAGAACTGGGTTGAAACTTTTAAGGAATCAAGGATAGCGTTAGGTTAGGGTTAATAATAATTCCACTGGTTTGAATACTTCAAGTAGTAATATAGATATCAAATGAATAATGGTTCATCTGGAATATACAGGGTTGGGATTATGTAATTAGATGTATGAACATTCCAGAATAAATTTCCAAAGACATGTTCCCGTTCGAACACTGAGGAGAGCGCGTCGGAAGCCTTTCAAAGTCGGTCCACGTCGATGTTTTCGTTCGAACGGGGGGTACTTAAAGGCCTATAAACCGATATTACGGAACAGGAAGTTGGTGAGAAGAGCTAATGGTCGTCTCGCATGATACCGGGAATTTGCATAAGACATTAGAGCGGATAAAATCCCTCAGCTAGCAGGAGGAGGAGTACCTGCATTCTAATTTCAGGTATCGATGCAAATCGGTCGTGGTCGCGGTTCGATATTCGAAAAAAACCACCGTCGAAATCTTCCAGACACTCATAGTTGTATTCGATGAGCGAGTCTGGTTTCGACTTTCGTGAATGAATTTCAGTTCAGGGACCACGCGATAATTGCCCCCCCCCGACGAAAGAGAAACCGCTCCCAATCGGTGTGCATATCTAGATAGTAAAAATTATGGAGCACACTACTCATGAATGGAAGGAACGAGGTCGTGCAGAACAGACCGGAGGCGTACAAGACCACAAGACGAGACGGGCGAAAAAACAAGAAGGAGCGTTTCCATTTCCATAAACTCTTGACTCTGACGTCGGAGCAGAAAGAAGATTGTGTCGTTACGTATTAACTCGCTACGGCTTTTACTACTACTCGAAAAATACTATAAAAGGCGACGTTGTCGATTGTCTGCGTCTCGAAGCTCGCTCTTTCTAACTTGCAGCAGGAGGGAATGTTGAGTGTGACACAGATTGATTATGATCCACCTTTTGGGTAGATTGGCATTTTCCAGTTTTAGAAGCCAATTGAATAAAATTTCTAACAGCTGTTAAAAAAATTACAGCAACTCTTTGTCAATTGTCCAAACAGCTGGTACAGAATTATAAGGAATTTTCATTCGATAATTCGTTGGAATTCAAAATGGTTCTGATAATGCGATCTGGAAAAAATGTAGCTTGAATATATCATTCTTCATTAAAATACAAAATTTCGCCACGATCGAATCCATAGTTTTGAATTATATACAAAACCAAATTTCAAACGGAACCCCTGATCGAACTTCGCCCAATAACAACCCCAACCACGGCATTCGAGATTCAAACCTACCCTGAAAATTTCAAGTTTCTAGGTCGTTCCGTTCGAAAGTTATCGTATATACGGCCGGACGGACAGACAGACTCGAATTTTTCTACGGATTCGTCATCATTGAGTCGAACCTTGTCGATTGAGACCATTTTTGGCTCAAAAATTATTTTCAACGACTATTTGCCATATCCTGCTGAATCAGTTGTGTGAAAATTCAGCTTTAGAGTTGTTTCACGCGAAAAGATAATTGAGTTCTTCTGATCTGGTGTCGAAAATTCGACATCTTCAATATAACTGCGTTTCCATCTATTAAAGAGTCGATTTTATAAAGTGCCATTATTCGTCACACTAACGGCCAGTTTGGTCCACAGAATCTTTCGTTGAAAATAGTGTTTACAGAAAAATAAAAAACAGGAATAGGTACTGAAGTAAACTTGAACATCAATATCCATACAAATTGAAAAAATCAGAAATAAGGTATATTGAAAAAATCAAAAAAATGTTTTCCACAAAAAATATGTTTTTTTTCCAACCCCTACAATAAATTTTAATAAAACACTCGGGAAAGACATGTCAATTATTCGTCACACTGACGGCCAGTTTGGTCCACAGAATCTTTCGTTAAAAATAGTGTTTACAGAAAAATAATAATCGAAAACAGAGGTGGGCACTGAAGTAAACTTGAACATCAATATTCATACAAATTGAGAAAATCAAGAACGAGGTAAATTGAAGAAATAAAAAAAATGTTTTCCACAAAAAAATATGATATTGTTCTCAACCCCGATAATAAGTTTTGATTAAGCAACCGGGAAGAGCTGTCAATTTTGACATCTCCCATATAACCGCGATTCCATCTATTGAAGGGTCGATTTTATAAAATGCCATTATTCGTCACACTGACGGCCAGTTTGGTCCACAGAGTCTTTCGTTAAAAATAGTGTTTACAGAAAAATAATAATCAAAAACAGGGGTGGGTACTGAAGTGAACTTAAACATCAATAGGTAGGTGGTCCACAGAATCTTTCGTTGGTTATTTTGGAAACCCAAATAGACACCCCTGTCGAATTGATTCACGGTTCGATCAGTTTTCCAGAAACTGAGGGCGAGTTTGAAGAGACTTGAAGCCAATCAGCGTTGTCCGGGTTCAATACCGGGCGACCCATCGTCAGAGCTCTCGAAATTTCGTGTCATAATCAATGGGCGGGGTTGGAGCGACAACGTCGCCTATACAACCGACGTGACGAATGAAACAAAGTGTCGCGCGAAAAAAAAAGGAAAAAACCGCAGGAATCCACACTTTCGCTCGTATGGCGTACGCCGTCGGGACGCCGTGTAGTAGTAGTCGGAGGTTCATTAAAAACTCGTCTCGACGAATGGCGTTCCCGATTCGAGGCGGACGTCGACGGAGCCTCATTAATCGGACGGGAGAATATCGACTTTTCGGGTTCCGTGAGGGAGAGTAATTAAAACTGTCTCTTCGATCGGGACGCCTCGATGCCGTACGTAGAACAAGGGAGAAGGAACTGGAAAGTTCGAAATGAGCAGAGTTTGGTCGCGAATATGTAAAATTTAACGTGTTTTAGTCACGGTTTTCTGAATTATATTTTTATTATTATTTCCGTCGACCATAGAATAAAAGCTCATTTTAACGCACTCGAAATCATCCATTAATGACCCCTATTAATGCATGATTTCTTGTATTAATGCATGATTATCATGGCAACCGATCATAAAATATTTAGTCGGAGCATAGATGCATCTATGTCGGAGCACGATCGAGCTGTCAAATTTATTTATTCGCTCTCAATCAGAATCTGATTTTATCCGTTACGCTACTACATAATGAATAACGAAGAAAATATCCCTTTGACACCGCCAGATGTGACAAAAACTGCTGAAGCAGCAACTTTGAGTCTGCTTCCTGAAAAGAGCCGCCATTTATATGAGAAAACCTATGCTGAATTCAGATCTCTGTGCAAGGACAAGAAGGTTCGGAACTTTACGGAAACGGTTTAGTTGGCATACTTTACGGGTATTGCAGAAAAGGGGCATCTAGCAAGTTTATGGCCAAAATATTCGATGCTGAAATCAACACTTAATGTGAAAGACAATACTGATATAAGCAGATACCACAAACTGGTGATGTTTATTAAACGGAAAAGAGAGGGATATATCCCAAAAAAATCAAAAGTTCTCGAAAAAGAACATGTGAGAGAGTTCATAGCGAATGTTCCTGAATATGTTTTCTTGATGTCGAAGGTAAAAATAAAACTCAATTGAATCGTTATTCCAACTTATTCTCATTATCTCGTTATAGTGAAATAACTATCATTGTTTGATTTGTAGGTCGCTTTGATATTCGGAGTAGCGGGTGCATTGAGAAAAGATGAATTGTTAAGGTTGCAGAGAAAGGATGTACAAGATATGGGATCGAAATTTTTGGTGACAGTGAATCCATCGAAAACACACGAAAATCATACACTTTTAAACATAATAAAGAGATATATATCCTTGAGGCCAGCTCACACTCCACACGAAAGATTTTTCGTTTTTTATAAGAACTATAAATGCTCAACACAACCAGTTGGAATTAATACATTTTCTAAATTACCGTCAATGATTGTAAACTTTCTTAAATTAGAGCAACCACATTTGTATACAGGTCACTGTTTTCGGTGTTCTTCTGCGTCTATTCTTTCTGACAGTGGTGCAGATTTTTCAGCCATCAAAAGACTTGGTGGTTGGAAATCAACTTCTGTTGCAGAAGGGTATATTGAAAACTCCATTCAGAATAAAATAGAAACTGCAGAAAAAATTTTATGTCATAATAGTTCCAAAGTAAATAATGCTTCAACCTCCACTTCATCCACACGTTCCTTATCGGACATTATAGGAAATGAAATAAATGTAAACTATTAAGAATGTCACAACATGTCCAATATTCCCTCTATGAATTTTTCGAATTGTTCTATAGGAAGCATAAATATTAATATATCGAAATGAACATAGAAATTTGTATTACGTCAAATTTGTAAATCATGCAAAATAAAAATTGGTTTCGATCCAGAATTTATATTTAATTCCTGATGAGGTCGACAGAAAAGTCTTGTAATCAACTAAGTCTCAAACATTAACGCGTTCGCTCCGCTCACGCGTTGAAATATTTCGACCATTAATCGCTGTCATTAATAAACTAGTTGATTAAATAACTATTATTGATACAAAAATAAGAGTTAAGAATAAATCTGTAAACTCAATAGAAACAAAAGAAATATAGGTTCCTGGTATTTTTTAATTCATTTGCTCTATGTGGATAGAGACTTTTTCTGTTAAACATTTCAACGTTGCCACATGTATTGGAAGTACGATTATTCAGGAAATCTCCAATATTTTTGAGGATGAACCTTCACCCATAATAAAAAGAAACGTGGTTCACGAATTTTCTGGAAAATAAGCGACGTTGCCATATGTATATAAATTTCTTCTTCGCAAACCCCCTCGCAGGTGAACCGTCGGAGGCCCTCATTAGAAGACGACGTCTAGCGCGGGGCACCCAGGCGTGACTTTCACGGTCTGCTCGCCCCCTTCCCTGCCCCCCTGGGTCGTTGTGCCCCCGTTATCGCTTCCTGGTCTCTCCTCTATCTCTCGTCGGTCCCCTGTCGTTGTCGGAGACTTTTAAATCGACAATCAAGGTTCTCTTCCCCATCGCGATAGCCTCCGCAAAGTTCACCGGCCTTTCTCTCTCGCTCTCTCGAAGAACGAGCCGGCCTTTCTTCGCGAGCGGGAGGGCTGGGTCGAAATCTGGAATGCGACCGGGGAGATAAGACGAACTTGAGATATCGATATTATACATGCTGAGAATGAAGTATGGGGAGTTTATCATTTAAAAGCTCGCTCAACGGGATTGTTAAAAAAATTTTGTTCACGTCTGTTCCACGTGGAAAGATAGTTGAGTTTTCCTGATCTGGCGTTGAGAAACGAAAAGGGAAAATTCCCCTTGACATTTTAAAAATATAGGTCGATTTTGAGTCGAAGATTCATATATGATTCGCATGAGCCGACTCGTCGAAATTGGGTAATCATTTTCCGATATCGGGGCTTGATTGACCTCCGTAGTGAATGCCAGCTGTAAATGTAAACAAACAACGTAGTAATTCCCGGTGAACCGATGAACGAGTTCTACAATTTTCGCTTCGTCGTTTTCGAATCGGCCGGTCGTTGCTTTCGTGAAGAAGACAAACAATAATCGATGGGGGGCCGGCCGGCTCTCTCTCGTCGCCGCCGCCGACGTGGCTTTCGTAAACAATATAATTTTCGATGAATTAAATATAGCTGCGTCGCGTTTGTTTGGAGTAAGCGGTTGTTATCAATCAATCGGTAGTTTACTTTTTTTTTTACGAAGAACTAATATTGTGTTTCGGTTTCGACGAAATTATTATAATCGGTTAGGAAATATTGATCGACAGGAATTTTTAGGATCAGCGAGAAATTTGTGGAACAGAGGGGAAAACTCAAGAATATATTGAAAATAGCAAAAATAAAAAATTTTTTCCACAACGAAAAATATGATTTTTTTTTCAACCCAGACAATGAAAAAAATGTATAATTTTACATACCAAATAAAACTCATGCTGAATTCAGTCCTTTCATTATAATTTTCCAGTTTTAGAAATCAATTGAAGGAATTTTTGACAGCTGTCGAAAAATGACAGCAGTCAATTATGCCGAATCAGCTGTTACAGAAATATAAGGATTTTTGAGCGCTCGTACTACTTACACGAGGGCTATATCATTCCGTCACGATGTCTGTATTTTTCGAATTTTGAGCCGAAAATGGTCTCAATCGACTATGTTCGACTCACTGATGACGAATCCGTCGGAAAATTCGAGTCTGTCCGTCCGGCCGTCCATCCGTAAGCACGATAACTCTCGAACGGATCAACCTAGAGACTTGAAATTTTCAGTGTGGGTTCAGTTCCCGAATGCCTCGGTTGAGTTCGTTAATGGGCAGAATTCCACCAGGGGTTCCGTAAATATGGCCGTTCAAAGTTTTGTTCCCCTGATTACTTCGAAACTACAGATTTGATTGAGATGAAATTTTGCTCTCAAATGGAGAATGAGGTGTTCAAGCTACATGTGAAATTTTGTCCAGATCGCATGACCAGAAGTTATAATCATTACTGCAAGTTGAATACTATACTTTATCTACGACTATAACAATAAATACTAAGATACAAGTACAGAGAAAGAACTTAATTTACAAATCTTAATAGTTACCTATAACAATGCATTATTTATGTTAAGTGGGCTTCTTAGTATGGAGTAGAAAGTCCATAGGGGCGATGCTTTATATTAAGTGCTAAGTTCACTACAATATGCCAAAAGAACATTCTCTGTGAACGATGACTTAACATTTTTACTATTACACCAATCTTGAAAATTTTTGTAATCACCTTTATATTTGTTTTGTGATTTTTCGGGCAATAAATTCTGTGTGGTAACATTGGCTGATTGTCTTATTTCTGGAGGTGTACTCAATAATTCATCTTCACTATCTGAATTCACCTTTTTCATCAAAACATTTCCAATGATAATTAGGTATCAACTTAATTAAAATTTTTCAAGTGACCTCCCCTCAATACTAATAATGGACTGTTCGCTTTCGGTCAATCGGCTTGTTCAGAAGCACAGAGAAAAGGAGTCATAGCAGTGAGCACGGGTTTGTGTAGATATGCTATTAATTGCTCAAAAGTTTTCGAATAATGACTATATTATCCAATAGGAGTAGATAAACTAAAATGCTACTTGAAATTTCTGAAAACGCCGCTTCCCCTTATCTGCGTGAACTTGACGCGTCCGTTCGAGTAAACGACCTACCTCTAATGTCCACAGACGAAGCGGCAATTTGCATTCGAGATGGACTTGGCAACCGGGGCGATAACGAAACTAGAAAAGTCAACTAATAGGGCAATTATTTCACTAATATGACCGTCATGCAAAACGGTACGTGATAACGTAATCTACCAGAAATTTGTATGTTTATAAGCGAACAGTTCATTTGGTTGGCACGCCTGGAACCATCCACGGCGTGCTTTAATTAACCGACGTATTTTTGCGGGAACATCGATTATCGAGTCTCGTTTGGAACGAGAACGAACATTCAACAGGTCGGCGGGACGATTTTTGTTCATCATTTTCCATAACTTTCCACAATTTTGTTTTATAATTGTTACGTAATGGTTATTTACTTTGGCATTTTTTAATGTCGACTCCCTTCGTTACGAAAGGCATCAATGAGCAAATAAAATCTTAATCTCAGGGTTCCTGACAGAATTAATAACTCCCTTCAGGTTTTACAATTATAATAAAAATTCAAATCTACAATTGTTTACAACAAGTTGAGATCGACCTCTAAACAAATGAATTTATAGAATGTCAGTGTTACTTAGCTTAATCATTTCTCCCAGATCTTTAGGGGTATTTCCTCCATAAAATATCGTCTTTCAATGCTTGAAATATGTCCAGCTCCATGGTGTGAAACAACCAGAACCAGTGATTTGCAGATACGGTACAATTTTCCAACAGTCCAATTCCAGGGAAATGTCTCCCTCTCGGAAATATTCAATGGTTGGAAGTTTTGAGGAAGCGGTGCTAAATATCCCAATCTCAGGGGAACAAAATCTTCGAATCCCAAGAAAACAAATTGTGTCCCATGCACTCCTTCAGGTCTAAATACGTCATTAAAGGAACCAACATTTCCAGAAAAGATAAATTGTAACCCGAAGGAAGCTTTGAAATAATAAAAATACAACTATTAGGCAAAGAAAATGCAAAATATAAGATAGATACTTGAGGTAAGCCTTGGATCTAACCTAAAAGAAAACGTGCACAAGAATATCTACGATATCTGTGAATTATTCCAGAAAATATCTTAGTTGACAATAGGGAAGACTTACCGTGAGAGAATTTCACGCCGAGACAAATTTGGATGTATATTTAACAGTTAAACATACAATCATTGAAAGTGACAATTCCACCGTTCACTTCAATGCGAAATCAATATTATCGAATCGATTCCAGATCTCAAAATGGCGAAACGCAAAGGTTTCGAATGAAGCGCAACGACCTGCGCTGTAGAACACCACGGTTCAAAGACAGTGGCGCCTCAAAGAGAGGGCTGAAGGGAGGACTCTTAACACGTTAAAAAATAACTATGTTTTGATTGACATAACAGTATCTTCCAAAAATACTTCAATCAACGTTGTTACATTATCCGGTAAGAATGTCTTAAAACTTTCGGGATGTTTTATATGAAATTTTATTTCATCATTTCACTCAGAAAGTAGTTCTGAGAGACATGTCACCGTTTCTCCGAAAAATCTGTGAACCGAACTAAGTTCTTGAGCCGCCTCTAGAACCAAGAAGGAAATTTCAATTGATAATGATACAAGGCATAAGACTCATATGAGGTTAAAAGTTGAATAAATTTTTCCTCGACCTTTCCTCCAACCAAATTTGTATAACCACAGGAAGTGCTCTATCAGTACGAAAAATCGAACGTTTCGCGAACGGTCACATGAATATCCTTCAAGTTGTTCGAATATCTCGAGAATTTCATTCTGTATGCGAAATTTCATAGAAATTCCAGATTCAACAGTTGAATCTGCTTTCCGATCATCCGGCTTATCTCGCGGGTCCACGGCGGTTTCCTTCATTACCATTTTCCATTAGCGCCAATTCTCGCCTTTCTGTTGGCCGAAAACGCCGAATTGAATAATGTCATAATTTCCCAAAGCCCCCATTATCCTCGCCCCCGATCCTTATCGCCGATGCGTAATCGTGGCAACACGGGCCGAACACAAACGCGTCGTATCCATAAGTTTATGATTTTTTTATCGGCTCCCCGAAACCCGTATAATTTGGGGGTTGTGGTTTTTTTGTTTCGTTCGCGGGTCGCGCCCCCGTCGAGAATTCCTATCATTTTCGCCCGATCTCTTCATTATTCAAAGGGATGACCTTCCGGCGAACCGACGGGAATTGGGTCGGACACGTTATAATGGGATCGACGACCCGCCTTTCGTTCGGGGGTGCGATTACATACCCCTGGTGGGCTTGAAGTTCTATAATTTTAGTGGACTTTCGTCGTTACTTCACGTGGTTGAAGATACGAACGGAATTGTTACGTCACGAAAACATAAAAAGTCGTATCGTGGACGCCGCACGGCTTCCGTGGTAACCTGAGACTTTAAATTAACCGTACGTCGGCCGATTGTTACTCGAATTCCGCGTAGATGTGAAACGAGGGAGATAGAGGTACCCACGTCGCGAAGAATGAGGTCAATCCGACCGGATACTTGTATTTTTCTCAGGGTAGGAATAAAACATGGCAAATCGTCTACGTCGAGTTGGGATAAAATTTGCAATGTTTTCTAATCGCAGAGAACAGGACACGGTCGCGCGTTATCGAAAACGGCCTTTGTTGAGCGCGGAATCGCGTTAAACCCGCCCGTTGTCGTTCCGATAACGTTCCGGTGGAATTCGAAGCTGGTGCAGCGAACGGTTTAGTGCCTACGCGAATTCGCGTCGGTTTCATTCATGTCCCTCGAATCACGCCCACCTTTCTTTCCGAGAGAAGAAAGCTAGCGCCCACGATGAGCTCGATAGCTGCGAGGAAGAATATCGCAGATTTTCGATGAAATTTTCTTTGCAACTTCCTACTGAATGTCCGAAACAGCAACCCTCAAACCCAACTGTTTAACAACAATTCGCGGTTGTTCCAAACAGTGAGAAATAAATCCCTCAAACTGTGGTAAAATCTCACTCAAAGAAATTTTCCAGGATATACAACAGGAATTCGATAACTTCTACAGGAAATTACCCCTATATAAGTGACAATAGGAATATTTGTTTTACATTAATTTGTTGATGCAACCAAACTGTAGTTTGTCTTTTCAACAGGAAAATAATACTTTGACGAAAACCGGAATATGCGTGACTATTCACAGGAATTTCCTGGTCAATAAAAGAACTAGATAGTTGTATTCAAAACTGAATCAGCGGAGAATTCTGTTACAAGATTGTTATTTACCTTTATGTTGACTCCCTTCGTTACGAAAGGCATCAACCTTAATGACCAATAAAATATTAATCTCAGGATTCCTGACAGAATTAATAACTCCCTTCAGGTTTTACAATCATAATAAAAATTCAAATCTACAATTGTTTACAACAAGTTGAGATCGACCTCTGAACAAATTAATTTGTACAATGTTAATGTTACTAAGCTTAATCATTTCTCCCAGATCTTTAGGGGGTTTCCTCCATAAAATATCGTCTTTCAATGCTCAAAATATGTCCAGCTCCAAGAATGTGAAAAAACCAGAACCAGTGATTTGCAGATACGGTACAATTTTCCAACAATCCAATTCCAATGAAATGTCTCCCTCTCAGAAATATTCAATGATTGGAAGTTTTGAGGAAGCGGTGCTAAATATCCCAACTCAGGGAAACAAACTTCTCAAATCCCAGGGAAAGAGCTGTGAATTGTTGAAAATTCTTTAGAGAAAGTTACAGTTTCCCAAGCACTCCTTCAGGTTTAAACACGTCATTAAAGGAACCAAAATTTACAGAAAAGATAAACTGTCACCTGAAGGAAGCTTTGAAATAATAAAAATACAACTATTAGGCAAAGAAAATGCAAAATATAAGATAGATACTTGAGGTAAGCCATGAATCTAACCTAAAAGAAAACGTGCACAAGAATATCTACGATCTCTGTGAATTATTCCAGAAAATATCTTAGTAGACAATAGGGAAGACTTACCGTGAGAGAATTTAACGCCGAGACAAATTTGGATGTATATTTAACAGTTAAACATCCAATGATTGAAAATGATAATTCCACAGTTCACTTCAATGCGAAATCGATATTATCGAATCTATTCCAGATTTCAAAATGGGGAAACGCAAAGGTACAGATTCGGACTGTGCGCAACGACTTGCCCTGTAGGACACAGCGGTTCAAAAACAGTGGCGCCTCAAGGAGAGGGCTGAAGGGAGGACTGTTAACCCGTTACAATTCATATTATATTATGTGTATTCATTATGGAGACTCTCAACATTATTCTATCGAATTAGAGAGACATTCGTTGAATATCAGTAATGAGAGACGCCATAATAAATAAAAAGAAATTTTTTCCCTGGTTCCGGACACATTTCAGCGAATTCGATTAAGGATTTAATGTTTACAAATGCTAACACCTTTTCTGTCGCTTTTCAATCGATATTTTATTCCAAACCAATTTAACCATATAATACAGCACGTATTGAAATACTGTTAACTGAACAAGATTTATTCCGGTATAACAATCTTTATGTCTGTGAGAAATACCAAACATTCCTGTTGAATTGCCTATCAGAGGACTCACGACGTCACAAGAACCGGCAATAACGCTGCTTTGCAATTGCAGTAAATTTCAACTACAAGCCCATTTGAACCATATTTACACCTTTTAACTCTACTCGTAATAAAATTCCTTCGAAAAAACTCGCCACGTTGCTTATTCAAATATCGAATATTCTAGAGTGTAAAAGCCTGGTACTTTTCGGTGAATTCTCACATTTTCCTCTTCATAAAATGACGAATATCCTCGATTTGAATTGTAAATTATGCCCTCTCTCCCCCGTCTCAAATTAATAAGACGGTCGTAACTTTGAAGTTAATTGGGCAGTTCCTCCGCTTAACCATCGTGTGCGCTCTTATTAATATCCGATGCAAATTTAATCTATGAAAAATGCTTTTCTTTTATATGAGAAACGTTGCTCTTTAATGGAGATCAGTCAATTTCGCTCCGTATTAAATTTCATTGGATCTCGCTTCCCTCCCGAACAAATTGGATTTTATAGGGGATAAGTTCCGAATTGAATACTGGAGTGAAAACTTCATCGGGGATAATATTATTTATCTACTCCTATTGAATAATATAGTCATTATTCAATTACTTTTGAGCAATTAATAGTATCTGTAAACAAACACCGTGCTCACTGCTATAACTCCCTGTCTCTGTGCTTCTGGACAAGACGATTGGCCGAAAGGGAACAGTCCATTATTGGTATTGAGGGGAGGTCACTTGAATAATTTTGAAGTTTTCTCAAATTAAGTTTATACCTAATTATTATTGTGAATGTTTTGCTGAAAAAGATAAATTCAAATAGTGAAGATTAATTATTATGTACACCTTCAGAAATAAGACAATCTGCCAATGTTACCATACAAAATTGATTGCCCGAGAAATCCCTAAACAAATATGAAGGTGTATACAACAATTTTCAAGATTAGTGTAGCAGTAAGAATATTAAGTCATCGTTCTTTTGGCATATTTTAGTGAATTTAGCACTATATATAAAGTATCGCTCCTATGGACTTTCTACTCCATGTTAAGAGGCACAATCAACATGAATAATGCATTGTTATAGGTAATTAAGATTTGTAAATGAAGTTCTTACTCTGTACTTGTTTCTTAGTATTTATTGTTATAGTCGGAGATAAAGTATAGTATTCAACTATGCGGTAATAAAGTAGCAATTTTAAAAAGTCCAAAATTTTATGAATTCACAATATCATGAATCGACAATTTCATAAAATCACAGTTTCATAGAATCACAATTTTATAAAATCGCAATTTCATAAAATCGCAATCTTATAAAATCACAATTACATAAAATAGTAATTTTATGAAATCTCAATTTTAAAACCAACGCAATTTTTGATTAGGAAACGAGATTTCAATTAAAATATGGAAAATCAATTAAATAAAATATCAATTTTATAGAAACTTCAATTTCATGAATTCACAATTTTACGAATTGATTGAAATCACAGTTTTATGAAATCAAAATTTTATAAAATAACAATTTTATTAAAATTTCCTTTACTATATGAAATAGCAACTACATATTAAGATTTGTAAATGAAGTTCTTACTCTGTACTTGTTTCTTAGTATTTATTGTTGTAGTCGTAGATAAAGTATAGTATTCAACTATGCGGTAATAAAGTAGCAATTTCATAAAGTCCACAATTTCATGAATTCACAATATCATGAATCGACAATTTCATAAAATCACAGTTTCATAGAATCACAATTTTATAAAATCGCAATTTCATAAAATCGCAATCTTATAAAATCACAATTACATAAAATAGTAATTTTATGAAATCTCAATTTTAAAACCAACGCAATTTTTGATTAGGAAACGAGATTTCAATTAAAATATGGAAAATCAATTAAATAAAATATCAATTTTATAGAAATTTCAATTTCATGAATTCACAATTTTACGAATTGATTGAAATCACAGTTTTATGAAATCAAAATTTTATAAAATAACAATTTTATTAAAATTTCCTTTACTATATGAAATAGCAACTACATATTAAGATTTGTAAATGAAGTTCTTACTCTGTACTTGTTTCTTAGTATTTATTGTCATAGTCGTAGATAAAGTATAGTATTCAACTATGCGGTAATAAAGTAGCAATTTCATAAAGTCCACAATTTCATGAATTCACAATATCATGAATCGACAATTTCATAAAATCACAGTTTCATAGAATCACAATTTTATAAAATCGCAATTTCATAAAATCGCAATCTTATAAAATCACAATTACATAAAATAGTAATTTTATGAAATCTCAATTTTAAAACCAACGCAATTTTTGATTAGGAAACGAGATTTCAATTAAAATATGGAAAATCAATTAAATAAAATATCAATTTTATAGAAACTTCAATTTCATGAATTCACAATTTTACGAATTGATTGAAATCACAGTTTTATGAAATCAAAATTTCATAAAATGACAATTTTATTAAAATTTCCTTTACTATATGAAATAGCAACTACATATTAAGATTTGTAAATGAAGTTCTTACTCTGTACTTGTTTCTTAGTATTTATTGTTATAGTCGTAGATAAAGTATAGTATTCAACTATGCGGTAATAAAGTAGCAATTTCATAAAGTCCACAATTTCATGAATTCACAATATCATGAATCGACAATTTCATAAAATCACAGTTTCATAGAATCACAATTTTATAAAATCGCAATTTCATAAAATCGCAATCTTATAAAATCACAATTACATAAAATAGTAATTTTATGAAATCTCAATTTTAAAACCAACGCAATTTTTGATTAGGAAACGAGATTTCAATTAAAATATGGAAAATCAATTAAATAAAATATCAATTTTATAGAAACTTCAATTTCATGAATTCACAATTTTACGAATTGATTGAAATCACAGTTTTATGAAATCAAAATTTCATAAAATGACAATTTTATTAAAATTTCCTTTACTATATGAAATAGCAACTACATATTAAGATTTGTAAATGAAGTTCTTACTCTGTACTTGTTTCTTAGTATTTATTGTTATAGTCGTAGATAAAGTATAGTATTCAACTATGCGGTAATAAAGTAGCAATTTCATAAAGTCCACAATTTCATGAATTCACAATATCATGAATCGACAATTTCATAAAATCACAGTTTCATAGAATCACAATTTTATAAAATCGCAATTTCATAAAATCGCAATCTTATAAAATCACAATTACATAAAATAGCAATTTTATGAAATCTCAATTTTAAAACCAACGCAATTTTTGATTAGGAAACGAGATTTCAATCAAAATATGGAAAATCAATTAAATAAAATATCAATTTTATAGAAACTTCAATTTCATGAATTCACAATTTTACGAATTGATTGAAATCACAGTTTTATGAAATCAAAATTTTATAAAATAACAATTTGTACAATACAATACAAGATTTGTAAATGAAGTTATTTCTCTGTACTTGTATCTTAGTATTCATTGTTATAGTCGTAGATGAAGTATGGTATTCAACTTGCGGTAATGGTCATAACTCACTCGATGAATTACAGCACTCGCCTTCGGCTCGTGCTGCAAACTTGTGACCTACATCACCGCTCGTTAAATAATATACTATTGATGCAAAGTCACTTCTATAAACAGGTTGATATAGTTTATCTGTTATATAATTTTCTACATCCTTTTTTTTGTAGGCACGAATATTTCCCCTTTTCGCAATATCTCCTCGTCGAAATCGCGCGAGGTCAGTGAATCAACCGAGCGAACAGCTGATCGTCACTAAAAATAAATTCGGTCGACACGCACGAATATCAAGTCCAGTCTAGACGACGGCGATTGTGTGTGCTTATTTTCGACCGTCTTTCCGCCTCCCCGATCTCCGCCTCTCGGCGGTCGAGGAAACGACGTGAAAGGGGCATAAACGACGTCGTCTAGAACGCCGTTAACGAAATTCGCCTCCTCCGAGAGGGCATTAGGCACAAAAGAACGACGATTACCGCTTCCTCCAGGTCGTTCCGCCGCGATCCTCCGGGACGATAATGCGATTGTCGGCCGATGGGCTATTTCTCCGGATTTATCGCGAGCTGTTGAATACGGGACGGTCGCCGATGGCCGAACACTCGGAGCGAGATTGGACTGTAAATCAATCGGCGAGTTCTTCGCGCGATTCCGCGAACAGCTGTTGGGATTTCTTTGTTTCGAGCGAGCCAGCGAAGGTCCTCCGGTCTGCGAGCCGATCATTCCGCGTTATTCATTGATACGGCGAAGGGAGAGTGGGAGCGACAGACAGACGGCTGAAGGTCGCCGGGGCCGACGCCGACGGTGCCCCGGGTCAGATCGCGCGACCGTGAAGTTTTTGCGACGATACATCTGCCGAAACTGAGACAAAGGCAGATTCGCCAGCTGTCGGCCGATTAGGCACCTTCGGGGATAACGAGGTTAGGATAGGCCTCAAAGAGCGAGAACCTCCGATTTGTCTTATTGGCGATATCTTCTCACTTCAAACCCATAATTTTCTCATCTCGCTTTGGCGCGCCAGCTCGTTTCTGACTGCATTTCCGGCAAATACCATAATCTATTTTCGAAATTTGATGCCGACGTCGAGAATTACAGGTTGAAGCAGAAACAACCACTTCTCGTGGCGTGTAATCGTCCGAAAATGGTTCGTTTTTGCCGCACCATCAATCACCTCCGTTTGCTGGAAGAACCCCTCGTTATGCGGTTGTTAAAGTGGCCAAGAGAAGAAGCTCCTTCCGCTGTTACGGAATAGAAATAAGTGTAGTCAGGAGCTTGGCAATTTTATAAAATTAGTTTTACGAAATCACATTTTTATAGAATCACAAATTTATGAAATCACAGTTTTATGAAAGAGCAAATTCTTTGAAATAACAATTTCCATTCTAAATAAATAAAATAGCAATTTAATAAAAACCTCAATTTTATGAATTCACAATATCGACAATTTTATAAATCACTGTTTCATCGAATCACACACATAGAATCACAATTTTATAAAATTAGTTTCACGAAATCACATCTTTATAGAATCACAAATTTATGAAATCACACTTATATGAAAGAGCAAATTCTTTGCAATGACAATTTCCATTACTATATGAAATAGCAATTTTATAAGAAACTCAATTTCATACAATCACAATTTTATAGAATCACATTTTAATAAAATAACAATTTTATGAAAACCTATCATGAATCGACAATTTCATAAAATCACAGTTTCATAGAATCACAATTTTATAAAATCGCAATTTCATTAAATAGCAGTTTTATGAAATCTCAATTTTAAAACAAACGCAAAAAACGAGATTTCAATTAAAATATAAAAAATTACGAAAAGCACTGCCGTGAAGGCAGGAGCTTTTGAGCGCTCGTACATCCACCTTGTAGGTAGATTCGCATTTTCCAGTTTTGGAAATCAATTGAAGGAATTTTTGACAGCTCTCAAAAAAAATTTTAAACTTAGGCGAAATTCCAGACTTCATATTCGCGATCCAAACCCACCCTGAAAATTTCAAGTTCCTAGGCCTCTCCGTGCAAAAGTTACAATATTCTATGGTTTCTATGGTTCTGGTTATGCGATCTGGACAAAATATTGCTTCAATACATCATTCTCGATTAAAATACAAAATTTCATCTCGATCGAATCCGTAGTTCCGAATTTATCGAGAAAACGAAATTTCAAACGACCGTATTTACGGAACCCCTTGTATAATGTTGCTCATAGATGAACGTGATCACGACATTCGATATCCACACCTATCCTGAAAATTTCAAGTTCCTAGGCGTTTCCATTCAAAAGTTACAATTTGCTATGGTTTCTATGGTTCTGGTCATGCGATCTGGACGAAATTTCACATGTAGCTTGAACACCTCATTTTCCATTTGAGTGCAAAATTTCATCTCGATCAAATCTGTAGTTTTCAAGTAATCAGGACAACAAAATTTCAAACGGCCATATTTACGGAACCCTTGGTGGAATTCTGCCCATTAACGAATTTAACCGAGGCATTTGGGATCTGAACCTACACTGAAAATTTCAAGTCTCTAGGTTGATCCGTTCGAGAGTTATCGTGCTGACGGCCGGACGGACGGACAGACTCGAATTTTCCGACGGATTCGTCATCAGTGAGTCGAACATAGTCGATTTTCGGCTCAAAATTCGAAAAATACAGACATCGTGACGAATGATATAGCCCTCGTGTAAGTAGTACGAGCGCTCAAAAAGCAAATTGATAAAATAACAATTTTATAAAAACCTCAATCTTATGAACTCACAATTTTATGAATTCACAATTTTATGAATTCACCATTTTATGAATCGATAATTCCATAAAATCACAGTTTTATAACATCCCAATTTTATAAAATCACAATTCTATAAAATCTCAATTTTATGAAATAGCAATTTTTGATTACGAAATGAAATTTCTTCTGTTATAAAACCTCAATTTTATGAAATAGCATTTTTTGATTACGAAACGAACTTTCCATTACTATATGAAATAGCATTTTCATAAGAATCTCAATTTTATAAATCACAATCTCATGGAATCGCATTTTAATAAAATAGCAATTTCAAAAAACAGCAATTTCATGAAAACCTCAATTTTATGAATTGACACTTTATCGAAATAACAGTTTTATAAAATAACAGTTTCATAAAATCACAATTTTATATGAATCACATTTTTATGAATTCGTAATAGGAATTTCATAGGAATCTCAAAAAAAAGAAGAGATTGTCAGAATTGGTCGAATTTTCACAAAAAAAAGTTTCTAACGTCTTTGAATAAAAAAAATCGAAAAGCACTGCCGTGAAGTCGGGAACTTTTGAGCGCTCGTTCATCTACCTTGTAGGTAGATTCGCATTTTCCAGTTTAAGAAACCAAATGAACAAATTGTTGACAGCTGTCAAAAATTTGACAGCAGCTCTTTGTCAATTATGCTGAATCAGCTGTTACAGAAATATAAGGATTTTTATTCAATAATTCGTTGCAATTTAAAATGTTTCTGGTTATTCGATCTGGAAAAAATGTAGCTTGAATATATCATTCTCCATTGAAATACAAAATTTCATCACGATCGAATTCGTAGTTTTCAAATTATTAAAAAAAAAATTTCAAACGACCATATTTACGGAACCCTTGGTCGAATTTTGCGCAATAACAAACGTAACCACAGCATTCGAGATTCGAAACTCTCCTGCAAATTTCAAGTTCCTAGGTCGTTCCGTTCGAGAGTTGTGTATGCGGCCGGACGGACAGACTCAAATTTTCAACGGATTCGTCATCAGTTAGTCGAACCTTGTCGATTGAGACCATTTTCGGCTCGAAAATTCTTTTCGAAAACTCTCGCTCAATTTTAAGGTTGAAATGAGTCTTATGAAAATTCAGCTGTTTCACGTGGACACGAAATTGAGTTTTTCTGATCTGGTCTTCAAATTTTATTATATTCCATATAATTCTGTGATTTTATAAAATGACATATTTGTCACACTGACGGTCGGTTTGGTTCACAGAGTCTTTATATAGTTTCATAATTGAAACCATCATAGATTCGTCAATTTTTCACTATAATACCCAAATTGATTCGACTAGTTGAATATTTTGAGTTAAACTTAGATCAGTCATTCAGAAAACTGGGCTGAGTCTGAAAAGACTGGATGGGTGACCGCTGCTTTGCATTTTTTTTTCTCATCGTGAGAAAATTTCCCCAGAACCCACAAAATATTATCTCGAACGGACTTAATCCATCCGCATGTCGTTGAATAGTCGGCCCTCGTTTCGGAGACGACCACAAAGCGGGTTTTCCTCGGGAAATTTTTCAAGAAAAACTTTCGGCCACTTTTTGCCGCGATCCCCGTCCGGTCGAAGGATCAAATTCAACACGTAATCCTTGAGTAAACCCTTTCAGGATCTCCCTTAGCGGAAAGCGCTTGAGCTCCGTCGAAAAGCGGGAATTTTCGGGGTTGACCCTTTCGACTGTCGACAGACAGGGTGTTTTCAGGGTTTTGAATTTCTGAACGAAAGCTTCAATAATAATTTCGCGGACGTGTGCCGTATAAAATTTCGTATGTACAGGGCGACTATCTTGATTTTGTGACTGTAACTTCGAGCAAAATTGAAAAATGACCCATCAATATTATAGTATTTCTTGAGGGCTATCTAAATATTTTATAGAAAAAACTATCGAACTAAGGGATGAAAAGAAATTGAAGAAAAACCGAATTTTTTTTTTCCAATTTAACTGGTTTTCATAATGAGGTCTAAACACAATTTATCACCAATTGTTTCTTTATTTGAACTTCCGGTTTTCAAGAAAACGGAAAATTTTTTCTTGCAAAATATACTCCATAATATTTTCCCATATTTTCTGAATACTCGATTCTGAATCTGAATATGTGAATATAATGGTGGTTTTATATTTATTCCAAGCAATTCCATCCAAAATCAACCTGAAGAAATTCAGATTCTATATTCGGAAAATATATCCATGTTGTCTGTGGTTCAATCAATATTTGTTTGTCAAAATTTGAAGTTTTCAATCTCGTTTATAATAGAAGCGAAAATATGAAGCCTGAATTTTCATTCAAAGCTCTCAACATGTTCAGTCCTTGAAGAAAGTTGGGATTGTCTCAGAAAGTGCGGAGAAGTGAGAGGCAGGCACTTTTCAACAGTTTCTGTGAATAGCATTTTTGTTGTTTTTTATGAATAATTTCAAAAAATCCTAACTTTCTTGAAGAGTAAACAGGTTGAGATCATCGAATGCAAATTCAGACTTAATATTTTCGCTTCTATTATACACTAGAATAAAAACTTCAAATTTTGACAATGAAATATTGATTGAACCACAGACAACATGGATATATTTTCCGAATATGGAATCTGAATTTCCTCAGGTTGATTTTGAATGGAATTGCTTGAAATAAATATAAAATCACCATTATATTTACATATTCAGATTCAGAATCGATTCAGCATTCAAAAAATATGGGAAAATATTATGAAGTATATTTTGCAAGAAAAGATTTTCTGTTTTCTAGAAAACCGGAAGTTCAAATGATAGAACAAATGGTGAGAAAAGTTCTATTGACCTTCTCATTTTGAAAACCGCCTAATTTGCAAAAACATTTTGGAAAAACGGTTTTCCCCCAATAACTTTTCATGCTTTGGTTCGATAGTTTTTCCGATAACATTTTTGGATATAGCCCTTAAAAAAATACTATCATATTGATGAGTCACTTTTTTTTTACGAAAACTAAAATTGAAACTTCACGAGCGAAGGAGGGGACTCGACGAGTCGTAAAGTGAAATGAATCCGGACGCGGCAAGGTTGTAGAAAAACCGCACTGCAAGTTTATAGCATAGCCGAGATGAAAATATTCCCTCCGAGATGCCCTGACCTAGTTAAGCTGTGTCTGTCTGGGCGTTTGCCGCACGTTTAGAGATGAACTCACGCCAGTAATTCGAACCGGGGGCCCCCCGACGAAATTTGGGTCTATCGAACAACATCATCGTTGTGTAGGTTCGGGAAAAAAATTTCTCGGTCGTTACAACGAAAAGTTTCCGTTTCATTCACGCCGATAAGGGAATCTAGATACATACGCAAACGTTCAACTGATCGGAAACGCTCAAGGTTGTGCGTCGTTCATGATTCGCGTCGAAACAGGCGCCGCATTCTACATTCCGACGTTTAATAATAGAACGGAGATAATACCCGCATTTCTACGTTCGCCGCGCGCTCTTCCAGTTATACCTATAGTGGATCGGCCCAACAATCCAACCCTGGGGTACCCCGGAAACGCACGAGAATCATCGCGGACGCGCTCCCGTTCTTCCGGTCGATTAGTCACGTGGCGCGTGAAACGATGGATCATGGGCGGATAGACGGCCTTCTTGGGCCTTCGAGACTAGACGAGAAACGCACGCTCGGATCTTTAAATCTGGTACGACCGTAGTACGATGGTTCAAGGCAATCCCCTCTAACTTGGTGGTTGGCTTTGTTCTTGGACGGTCTCGAAAAGAACGCGTGTGATGGTTGTTGCGCCGTAAAACGGAGGACGAGATTCTTTGAGAGCGAACCGATGTAGAGGACGTAAAAGCGACTGTTAAATCGCGGTAATATTGGCTATTAAAGGGAGTGTATAATGATGTAGCGAAATAAACTGTATATGTAATTGAAACGTAATAAAGTTGGAGTACTTGATGGGCTCGTGTAGGTACACTTGGGAAATTGGAGGAAATTAACGAAGAATAAATTTCTCTTAATAAACATTGCACAAATAAAAACATAAACTGCAATACTATTTATTGAAGTATTTTGGAGAAATAACCAACCCATGTATTTACAGTTCCCTTTCCCCTCGCATCCCTTGCCCTACATTTCGTGGGGACCTCTTCAATAACTTCCCTGAATGTGAAACAACTAGAGATTTCTGTTTTTGAAATATCAGGCAATTTGGAGACCGGAGAAATTTACGTAACTCCATATTTTTCAAGAAATGGTATTTTGGTGCAATCTGTTCGGCAACATGGTTAATAATATGAGTTTTTTGAAAAAACCCTTTTTCCTCTTCAAATAAATAAATAAACTTACATATATTTCAATAAGTCAACACAAATATTGTTTAGAAAACTGACTTTGAAAGTGTTTTTTGTTTCTCCTATAAAATTTTGTCGAATGGAGTCACGCAATTTTCTCCTCGGATATTCGAGTATTTTTTCGTTTTATATATGAATCCTGTTTACGGGCATTAGGCGCGATATTTTGTCGATTTGATTCTAAAAATAATTGGAATATTTTTATGAGAAGCTACTCGTCATATTCAGCAATAAATGTATATTATTCATTTCATATTTCCAAAAAATAATGAAAAATGATGTATAGGGTGTTTCACGTAAGCGGGTCACTAGATTTTGGGACTTTTTCTTTGAGCAAAATTGAAAAATGACCCAACAGTATGAGAGTATTCATTAAGGGCCAAATATGTTATCATTTCACACAATTTTATTAATTCACAATTTCATAAAAGTAGTTTCACAAAATCATATTTTTATAGAATCCCAAATTTATGAAATCAGTTTCATGAAAGAGCAAATTCCTTGAGATGACAATTTTTGATTACGAAACGAAATTTCCATTACTATATGAAATAGCAATTTTAGAAGAACCCCAATTTCATAAAATAACAATTTGGAATCGCATTTCAATAAAATAGGAATTTTATGAAAACCTCAATTTTATGAATTTACAATATCGACAATTTCATAAAATCACAGTTTTATAAAATCACAGTTTCACAAAATCACAGTTTCATTAAATTAGTTCCACAAAATCATATTTTTATAGAATCCCAAATTTATGAAATCAGTTTCATGAAAGAGCAAATTCCTTGAGATGACAATTTTTGATTACGAAACGAAATTTCCATTACTATATGAAATAGCAATTTTATAAGTACCTCAATTTCATAAAATCACAATTTTATGGAATCGCATTTCAATAAAATAGGAATCTTATGAAAACCTCAATTTTATGAATTTACAATATCGACAATTTCATAAAATCACAGTTTTATAAAATCACTGTTTCATAAAATCACAATTTTATAAAATTAGTTTCACAAAATCATATTTTTATAGAATCCCAAAATTATGAAATCAGTTTCATGAAAGAGCAAATTCCTTGAGATGACAATTTTTGATTACGAAACGAAATTTCCATTACTATATGAAATAGCAATTTTATAAGTACCTCAATTTCATAAAATCACAATTTTATGGAATCGCATTTCAATAAAATAGGAATTTTATGAAAACCTCAATTTTATGAATTTACAATATCGACAATTTCATAAAATCACAGTTTCATAAAATCACAGTTTCATAAAATCACAATTTTATAAAATTAGTTCCACAAAATCATATTTTTATAGAATCCCAAATTTATGAAATCAGTTTCATGAAAGAGCAAATTCCTTGAGATGACAATTTTTGATTACGAAACGAAATTTCCATTACTATATGAAATAGCAATTTTAGAAGAACCTCAATTTCATAAAATCACAATTTTATGGAATCGCATTTCAATAAAATAGGAATTTTATGAAAACCTCAATTTTATGAATTTACAATATCGACAATTTCATGAAATCACAGTTTCATAAAATCACAATTTTATAAAATTAGTTTCACAAAATCATATTTTTATAGAATCACAAATTTATGAAATCAGTTTCATGAAAGAGCAAATTCCTTGAGATGACAATTTTTGATTACGAAACGAAATTTCCATTACTATATGAAATAGCAATTTTATAAGAACCTCAATTTCATAAAATCACAATTTTATGGAATCGCATTTCAATAAAATAGGAATTTTATGAAAACCTCAATTTTATGAATTTACAATATCGACAATTTCATGAAATCACAGTTTCATAAAATCACAATTTTATAAAATTAGTTTCACAAAATCATATTTTTATAGAATCACAAATTTATGAAATCAGTTTCATGAAAGAGCAAATTCCTTGAGATGACAATTTTTGATTACGAAACGAAATTTCCATTACTATATGAAATAGCAATTTTATAAGTACCTCAATTTCATAAAATCACAATTTTATGGAATCGCATTTCAATAAAATAGGAATTTTATGAAAACCTCAATTTTATGAATTTACAATATCGACAATTTCATAAAATCACAGTTTCATAAAATCACAGTTTCATAAAATCACAATTTTATAAAATTAGTTCCACAAAATCATATTTTTATAGAATCCCAAATTTATGAAATCAGTTTCATGAAAGAGCAAATTCCTTGAGATGACAATTTTTGATTACGAAACGAAATTTCCATTACTATATGAAATAGCAATTTTAGAAGAACCTCAATTTCATAAAATCACAATTTTATGGAATCGCATTTCAATAAAATAGGAATTTTATGAAAACCTCAATTTTATGAATTTACAATATCGACAATTTCATGAAATCACAGTTTCATAAAATCACAATTTTATAAAATTAGTTTCACAAAATCATATTTTTATAGAATCACAAATTTATGAAATCAGTTTCATGAAAGAGCAAATTCCTTGAGATGACAATTTTTGATTACGAAACGAAATTTCCATTACTATATGAAATAGCAATTTTATAAGAACCTCAATTTCATAAAATCACAATTTTATGGAATCGCATTTTAATAAAATAGGAATTTTATGAAAACCTCAATTTTATGAATTCACAATATCGACAATTTCATGAAATCACAGTTTCATAAAATCACAATTTTATAAAATTAGTTTCACGAAATCATATTTTTATAGAATCCCAAATTTATGAAATTAGTTTCATGAAAGAGCAAATTCCTTGAGATGACAATTTTTGATTACGAAACGAAATTTCCATTACTATATGAAATAGCAATTTTAGAAGAACCTCAATTTCATAAAATCACAATTTTATGGAATCGCATTTTCGCATAAAATAGAAATTTTATGAAAACCTCAATTTTACGAATTCACAATATCGACAATTTCATAAAATCACAGTTTCATAAAATCACAATTTTATAAAATTAGTTTCACGAAATCATATTTTCATAGAATCCTAAATTTATGAAATCAGTTTTATTAAAGAGCAAATTCCTTGAGATGACAATTCTTGATTACGAAACGAAATTTTCATTACTATATGAAATAGCAATTTTATAAGAACCTCAATTTCATAAAATCACAATTTTAGGGAATCGCATTTCAATAAAATAGCAATTTTATGAAAACCTCGATTTTATGATTTCACAATATCGACAAAAACATAAACTGCAATACTGTTTATTGAAGTATTTTGGAGAAATAACCAATCCATGTATTCACATTTCCCTTTCCCCTCTCATCCCTTGCCCTACATTTTGCACCCGTATTGTGGGGACTTCTTCAATAACTTCCCTGAATGTGAAACAACTAGAGATTTCTGTTTTTGAAATATCAGCCAATTTGGAAACTGGAGAGTTCACAGCTGAGTCATAATAAATGCCAGATCAACATCAGCGGATAATCGAGTATTTTTTCATATTATATATGAATTATGTTTACGGACACTAGGCGCGATATTTTGTTGATCTGGTTCTAAAAATAATTGGAATATTTTCGTGGGAAGCTACTCGTCAAATTCAGCAATAAATGTATATTATTCATATTATATTTTCAGAAAATAATGAAAAATGATGTACAGGGTGTTTCACGTAAGCGGGTCACAAGATTTTATTACTTTTCCCTTGAGCAAAATTGAAAAATGATCCATCAATATAATAGTACCACTTTTCTCTACGTTCTGGAGGTAGTCTTATTTATCCTAAAATTAGTGAGGATGTTGCTCCGCTCATTCACCTGGTTTTCCGATGATTTTCGTTGAAATTCGTCATGTCAATAATTCACAGGCTTCTTGGAAATAATGCATAATTTGTTGGGTGCTAATGAGCAAATTGCTGAAACGACACTCCTCTGTTTCCGCATCGACGTGATAATGAATTATTCCATTTGCACTTCCGTCATTTTTTTTTGTTGTTAAATCGAACAATTATTGTGTTATCAAAATCACTGACTTTTCTCATTTATATTTCAGGTAAGAACAAACAATTTGTAATCTACCTCATTCGAAGCTGAAGGGTGAAGTGAGTATATCATAACTCCATGATGTTATTTTTGTATTCGTCTGTCGAAAATTTATTCTTTTCAATCAGTATTGTTATTGATGAATCTGACCAGGTTAACACCTATAATATTCCCATATTTTAGAGGACGCTTAATGTAGTGTGGGACATTTTATTATATTATATTCCTTTGTTGGAAATCAAGGTAAAAAAAATATCAAGAAAAAACCTCTATTGAAAACGTATCCCACGCCTGTTATGGATAATTATTAGTTGAACTAACAAGCTATTAAATATTTCGTAATTGTTCTTGAGGCAGGGAAAGATAATACATTCTTAAATTCCATGTTGTTTATTGTCGGTTAAAATTACCTACCAGTCGTTTTCACAGAAAATTAATATAAGTATTTGGATCAATCGGGAAATGGTGAAAAAACTAAAAATATTTCTCGTGAAAAATATTGACATATTCGGAATCTACACCTTCGAATCCTGTGGATAACATATAGTTAGTTCCTCCCCATATCGAAAAATAATTTTTTGTCAAATTTTCCTTGAAACATTTTTCGTGTAAAAAATTTTTTTCGTCGATATTCTTGAAATTTTCCTTTCAAGGTAATAAGAGCAACCTGATTTCAAATCCGCAGTCAGTTTCCCTATAATCCCACAATTTCGTCGGTACGTAATTTCGAAAAAGTGGTAGTTTTGGTAGAAAAAATCGCAAATATTTTTATAAATATCTCGAAGACTTTCTAATAACCTCATTAGGTAGCCAAAAGATGCAGCGATATGGAAAAAAATTCATGCCTAACTGAGTAAACCCATTTCCATATAGGAAAGCCTCAAACTTAGACATCCAAAAATAAGGGTCCGAAATAATTTCAACTTCAAAACGCTGTAGCTATCACAAAAAATATTTCTCGTGAAAAAAATTGACATATTCAGAATATACACCTTCGAATTATATAGATAACATATAGTTCTTCCTCATATCGAAAAATATTTTTTTTGTCTAATTTTCCTTGTAAGTAGGTTCAGAAAATTTGTCGTAAAAAAATTTTTTTTGGCTGATATTCATGAAATTTTCAATTCAAGCTAATTCGACCACTTTGATTTCATATCTGCAGTCAGTTTCCCCATAAATCCCACAGTTTCGTTGGTACGATCGTTAGAAATTTCGAAAAAGTAAGTTGTTTCGGTAGAAAAAATCGCAAATATTTTTATGGATGTCTCAAAGACTTTCTAATAACCTTATTAGGTAGCTAAAGAATGCAGCGATATGGAAAAAAATTCATCTCTAAATGAGCCAACCAATTTCCATATAGGAAAGTCTCAAAATGAGACGTCCAAAAATAAGGTCCGAAATAATTTCAACTTCAAAACGCTGTAGCTATCACAAAAAATATTACTCGTGAAAAAAATTGACATATTCAGAATCTACACCTTCGAATTATATAGATAACATATAGTTCTTCCTCATATCGAAAAATATTTTTTTTGTCTAATTTTCCTTGTAAGTAGGTTCAGAAAAATTTTCGTAAAAAAAATTTTTTTGGCTGATATTCATGAAATTTTTAATTCAAGCTAATTCGACCATCTTGATTTCATATCTGCAGTCAGTTTCCCCATAAATCCCACAGTTTCGTTGGTACGATCGTTAGAAATTTCGAAAAAGTTGTTTCGGTGAAAAAAATCGCAAATATTTTTATGGATGTCTCAAAGACTTTCTAATAACCTTATTAGGTAGCCAAAGGATGCAGCGATATGGAAAAAAATTCATCTCTACATGAGCCAACCAGTTTTCATATAGGAAAGCCTCAAAGTGAGACGTCCAAAAATAAGTGTCCGAAATAATTTCAACTTCAAAACGCTGTAGCTATCACAAAAAATATTTCTCGTGAAAAAAATTGACATATTCAGAATCTACACTTTCGAATTATATAGATAACATATAGTTCTTCCCCATATCGAAAATAATTTTTAATTATTAGTTAAATTATCCTTGTGAGTGGGTTAAAAAAAAAAATTTTATTCGGATCAATCAGGGAATGGTGAAAAAATCAACACCCAAAATTACGACTTATTTCCTCGGATCCATCGAGAAACGAAATAGTTTCCGCTGCATCCACCCGATTATTCACCCTCCCCCCATCTATCATAATTCTCTCTCGAATACCGCCACCCCCGCTGGTATTTCAGCCGCGCGGAGACGTAGTACGTTTATCGGGGAGTGGGGGGCGTCCCCGACCACCCTGCGCACTGGATGCTGGGAAATATCGACTGACCGTCCCCGTCGCCCCCCTCGGGGCGGGGGCGGGGGCGGGTGCGGTGATGAATTACGGACCTCGGCGTTCTCGTTGCTCTCGTCGTATCTCGAGTGGGCCAGATGGGTTATCTGGGTTTTTTTTTCCAGCCCTCGCGGGTCCTCCAGCTGGGTGCGGACGCCGGCGGTTGCGCGTAGGGCGGGGGTAGGGGGGCTTTGTTGCTCCTTTGAATAATTCGACGAGAAGTTATTGGAAAGGAATATTAGTTGGTGCAGATTCCAACGGAAATAGTTCGCTGAATATTTTTTTACTGTTGGGTGTAATTTTTTTTACAAATATAGCTGAGTCATTTGGCTTTAGAACGTTGTCATTGGAGAGTTTCTGAGACGTTGATGGAAATATTTACTTTTTTTTTCTGTCGAACAATACGTACATACCGACAAAAATGTGAGTATTATGAGGAAAAAGACAGCAGATTCGCAATCAGGGTGGTCGAATTAGCTTGAATGGAAAATTTCATGAATATCAGCCAAAAAAATTTTTTTACGAAAAATTTTCTGAACTTCCACAAGGAAAATTAGACAGAAAAAATATTTTTCGCTATGAGGGAGAACCATATGTTATCTATATAATTCGAAGGTGTAGATTCTGAATATGTCAATTTTTTTCGAGAGAAATATTTTTTGTGATAGCTACAGCGTTTTGAAGTTGAAATTATTTCGGAACCTTATTTTTGGACTCATTTTGAGACTTTCCTATATGGAAATTGGTTGGCTCATTTAAAGATGAATTTTTTTCCATATCGCTGCATCCTTTGGCTACCTAATAAGGTTATTAGAAAGTCTTTGAGACATCCATAAAAATATTTGCGATTTTTTTCACCGAAACAACTTTTTCGAAATTTCTAACGATCGTACCAACGAAACTGTGGGATTTATGGGGAAACTGACTGCAGATATGAAATCAAGGTGGTCAAATTAGCTTGAATTAAAAATTTCATGTATATCAGCCAAAAGATTTTTTTTTACGAAAATTTTTCTGAACCTACTTACAAGGAAAATTAGACAAAAAAATATTTTTCGATATGAGGAAGAACTATATGTTATCTATATAATTCGAAGGTGTAGATTCTGAATATGTCAATTTTTTTACGAGAAATAATTTTTGTGATAGCTACAGCGTTTTGAAGTTGAAATTATTTCGGACCCTTATTTTTGGACGTCTCACTTTAAGGCTTTCCTGTATGGAAATGGGTTTACTCAGTTAGGCATGAATTTTTTTCCATATCGCTGCATCTTTTGGCTACCTAATGAGGTTATTAGAAAGTCTTTGAGATATTTATAAAAATATTTGCGATTTTTTCTACCAAAACTACCACTTTTCTGAAATTTCGAAATTACGTACCGACGAAACTGTGGGATTTAAGGGGAAACTGACTGCAGATTTGAAATCAAGGTGGTCGAACTGGCTTGAATAGAAAATTTCATGAATATCAGCCAAAAAAATTTTTTACGAAAATTTTTCTGAACCTACTTACAAGGAAAATTAGACAAAAAAAATATTTTTCGATATGAGGAAGAGCCATATGTTATCTATATAATTCGAAGGTGTAGATTCTGAACATGTCAATTTTTTTCACGAGAAATGTTTTTTGTGATAGCTACAGCGTTTTGAAGTTGAAATTATTTTGGACGTCTCATTTCGAGGCTTTCTTATATGGAAATTGATTGGCTCATTTAGGATGAATTTTTTCCATATCGCTGCATCCTTTGGCTACCTAATAAGGTTATTAGAAAGTCTTTGAGACATCCATAAAAATATTTGCGATTTTTTCTACCGAAACAACTTACTTTTTCGAAATTTCTAACGATCGTACCAACGAAACTGTGGGATTTATGGGGAAACTGACTGCAGATATGAAATCAAGGTGGTCAAATTAGCTTGAATTAAAAATTTCATGTATATCAGCCAAAAAATTTTTTTTTACGAAAATTTTTCTGAACCTACTTACAAGGAAAATTAGACAAAAAAATTATTTTTCGATATGAGGAAGAACTATATGTTATCTATATAATTCGGAGGTGTAGATTTTGAATATGTCAATTTTTTTCACGAGGAATATTTTTTGTGATAGCTACAGCGTTTTGAAGTTGAAATTATTTCGGACCCTCATTTTTGGACGTCTCACTTTGAGGCTTTCCTATATGGAAACTGGTTGGCTCATTTAGAGATAAATTTTTTCCATTTCGCTGCTTTCTTTGGCTACCTAAAAAGTTTATTAGAAAGTCTTTGAGACATCCATATAAATATTTGCGATTTTTTCTACCAAAACAACTTACTTTTTCGAAATTTCTAACGTTCGTACCAACGAAACTGTGGGATTTATGGGGAAACTGACTGCAGATTTAAAATCAAGGTGGTCGAATTGGCTTAAATGGAAAATTTCATGAATATTAGCCAAAAAAAATTTTTTCACGAAAAATTTTCTGAACCTACTTACAAGGAAAATTAGACAAAAATAATATTTTTCGATATGAGGAAGAACCATATGTTATCTATATAATTCGAAGGTGTAGATTCTGAATATGTCAATTTTTTTCACGAGGAATATTTTTTGTGATAGCTACAGCGTTTTGAAGTTGAAATTATTTCGGACCCTTATTTTTGGATGTCTCACTTTGAGGCTTTCCTGTATGGAAATGGGTTTACTCAGTTAGGCATGAATTTTTGTCCATATCGCTGCATCTTTTGGCTACCTAATGAGGTTATTAGAAAGTCTTTGAGATATTTATAAAAATATTTGCGATTTTTTATACCAAAACTACCACTTTTTCGAAATTTCGAAATTACGTACCGACGAAACTGTGGGATTTATAGGGAAACTGACTGCAGATTTGAAATCAGGGTGGTCGAATCAGCTCACATGAAAAATTTCAAGAATATTGAATATGAAGATAAAATATACTTTATTTTTATTATTTGAAGGTGTAGATTTCGAATCTGTACCTGTTTTCCCCCAGCAATGTTTTTCATGGTAGCTTCAGCGTTTTGAAGTGCGAAAGTATTTGAACGACCATTTGGCTACAGTTTCATTCTTTCGAAATTTTCTTTGCTGCATATGATTCAACTCGATGAGAACACCACCCTTCGTCCCTTCGGTAGCAATAAAAATCATACAAATCGAGAATATATCAGAATATTTTCGTGCGAACGCACGCTAGCACCGACGTGTTTCTGACGGATCGACACGAAACCTGATTTATCGTCTTTCCGTATTCGAAACACACAAAATCTCGCGCACTTCCGTCGTGCCGTTTCCCCTCGGCTTGATTGATAGCTCCAGGTATCGTCGAGAAACAGGGACAATGCTGTGTCGTTGGCCGATTTTTTTTCGGCGGGTTCAACGTCCCAAAACGTGAAATACCGCAGGGAACGTTCCAGATCGAATTGTGACAATTAGATGGTGCGGTTTATGCATGTGATAACGATGCGGGCAATTGTCGATTCCGTCCGAGAGTCCTCCTCCACACATTCAGACACGGACGTTGCAACTGTGAATCCCAAGTAGTTCGGCGTGCACGCGGTGCATTTAACGAATCGTACTGCACCTGACCTGCACGAGGACAGCGCTGTTGGGATAGGTTATTTACAGGAAAGCTGCGTTATACCGAACTATACAGACTGGCCCGCTCCCAGCAATTCGCGTGAAATCCGAAAAATTTTTCGTTGAAAAAATTTTTTTCGTTTATAATCTCGAAATTTCTATTCGAACTAATTCGACCACGTTGAATTCGAAACTGCAGTCAGTTTTTCCATGAATGCCATAGTTTTTTCAGTACGTACTCCAGAAGTTTCGAAAAAATGAGTAGTAAGATCGACATCCAAAACTTCAAAATGCTGTAACGATCACGAAAATTATTTTTCGTGGAAAGAAAATACATATTCGAAATCCTACACTCTCGAATGACTTATATTACATATATTTTTCTTCTATATCGAAAAATTATTTTTTCGTTAAATTTTCCGTGTAAAAATTATTTCGTTGGAAATTTTTTTTTAAAGATCGTCTTGAAATTTTGCCTCCGAGCTAATTCGACCACGTTGATTTTGAATCTGCAGTCAGTTTTCCCATGAATCTCACAGTGTCGTGGGTACGTACCTCAGAAATTTGGAAACAATGAGTTTTTTGGTAGTAAAAATCATCAAAGTTTTTATGAATATCTTCTAGGCTTTGTGATAACTTCGATTGGTAGCCTGTGGATACAATTACATTTATGTATTTTTTTCTTTTTATTGAAGAATTATTTCTTTGTTAAATTTTCCATGTAAAAATTATTTCGTTGAAATTTGTTTTATTGTTGATCGTCTTCAAATTTTCAATTCGAGCTAATTCGACCACGTTGATTTCGAATCTCCAGTCTGTTTTTCCATGAATCTCTCAGTTTCTTCGGTACGTACCTCAGAAATTTGGAAAAAATGAGTTGTTTGGTAGAAAAAAAATCATCGATGTTTTTATGAATATCTTCTAGGCTTTGTGATAAATTTCTTTGGTAGCCTGTGGATACAATTACATATATGTATTTTTTCTCTATATTGAAGAATTATTTCTTTGTTAAATTTTCCATGTAAAAATTATTTCGTTGAAATTTGTTTCATTGTTGATCGTCTTGAAATTTTAAAATTCGAGGTAATTCGAGCACGCTGATTTCGAATCTGCAGTCAGATTTCCCATGAATCTCTCAGTTTCTTCGGTACGTACTTCAGAAATTTGGAAAAAATGAGTTGTTTGGTAGAAAAAATCATCAATGTTTTTACGAATATCTTCTTGGCTTTGTGATAACTTCGTTTGGTAGCCTGTGGATACAATTATATATATGTATTTTTTTCACCATATTGAAGAATTATTTCTTTGTTAAAATTTCCATGTGAAAATTATTTCGTTAAATTTTGTTTTATTGTTGATCGTCTTGAAATTTTCAATTCGAGGTAATTCGAGCACGCTGATTTCGAATCTGCAGTCAGTTTTCCCATAAATCTCACAGTTTCGTGGGTACGTACCTCAGAAATTTGGAAAAAATGAGTTGTTTGGTAGAAAAAAAATCATCAATGTTTTTATGAAAATCTTCTAGGCTTTGTGATATATTCGTTTGGTAGCCTGTGGATACAATTATATATATGTAGTTTTTTCTACATATTGAAGAATTATTTCTTTGTTAAAATTTCCATGTGAAAATTATTTCGTTAAAATTTGTTTTATTGTTGATCGTCTTGAAATTTTCAATTCGAGGTAATTCGAGCACGCTGATTTCGAATCTGCAGTCAGATTTCCCATGAATCTCTCAGTTTCTTCGGTACGTACTTCAGAAATTTGGAAAAAATGAGTTGTTTGGTAGAAAAAATCATCAATGTTTTTACGAATATCTTCTAGGCTTTGTGATAACTTCGTTTGGTAGCCTGTGGATACAATTATATATATGTATTTTTTTCTACATATTGAAGAATTATTTCTTTGTTAAAATTTCCATGTAAAAATTATTTCGTTGAAATTTGTTTTATTGTTGATCGTCTTGAAATTTTCAATTCGAGCTAATTCGACCACGTTGATTTCGAATCTGCAGTCAGTTTTTCCACGAATCTCTCAGTTTCTTCGGTACGTACTTCAGAAATTTGGAAAAAATGAGTTTTTTGGTAGAAAAAATCATCAATGTTTTTACGAATATCTTCTAGGCTTTGTGATAACTTCGTTTGGTAGCCTGTGGATACAATTATATATATGTATTTTTTTCTACATATTGAAGAATTATTTGTTTGTTAAATTTTCCATGTAAAAATTATTTCGTTAAAATTTGTTTTATTGTTGATCGTCTTGAAATTTTCAATTCGATGTAAATCGAGCACGCTGATTTCGAATCTGCAGTCAGTTTTCCCATGAATCTCACAGTTTCTTCGGTACGTACTTCAGAAATTTGGAAAAAAATGAATTGTTTGGTAGAAAAAATCATCAATGTTTTTATGAATATCTTCTAGGTTTTGTGATGAATTCGTTTGGTAGCCGGTGGATACAATTACATATATGTATTTTTTTCTCTATATTGAAGAATTATTTCTTTGTTAAATTTTCCATGTAAAAATTATTTCGTTAAAATTTGTTTTATTGTTGATCGTCTTGAAATTTTCAATTCGAGCTAATTCGACCACGTTGATTTCGAATCTGCAGTCAGTTTTTCCACGAATCTCTCAGTTCCTTCGGTACGTACTTCAGAAATTTGGAAAAAATGAGTTGTTTGGTAGAAAAAATCATCAATGTTTTTATGAATATCTTCTAGGCTTTGTGATAACTTCGTTTGGTAGCCTGTGGATACAATTACATTTATGTATTTTTTTCTCTTTATTGAAGAATTATTTCTTTGTTAAATTTTCCATGTAAAAATTGTTTCGTTTAAATTTCTTTTATTGTTGATCGTCTTGAAATTTTCAATTCGAGGTAATTCGAGCACGCTGATTTCGAATCTGCAGTCAGTTTTCCCATGAATCTCATAGTTTCGTAGGTTCGTATCTCAGAAATTTGGAAAAAATGAGTTGTTTGGTAGAAAAAAAATCATCAATGTTTTTATGAATATCTTCTAGGCTTTGTGATAAATTTCTTTGGTAGCCTGTGGATACAATTACATATATGTATTTTTTTCTCTATATTGAAGAATTATTGCTTTGTGAAATTTTCCATGTGAAATTTATTTCGTTAAAATTTGTTTTATTGTTGATCGTCTTGAAATTTTCTATTCTAGGAGATTCGACAACGGTGATTTTGAATCTTTTGTCAATTTTCCCATAAATGCTTCCACGTCATATATAAATCTTGTCGTATTATTTTCAACGAAATGCCCCCTTAGCATGCTCTCAAGTGCACTTCGAGACTCGCGCGGATACTTCGAACAATCCCCGAACGTAAGGATACAGTAGTATCGGAATTCAAGGACGCCGATAGCGTCGCGCGGCGGGGAGCGTCGTACCCTCATTACCGCCGAAACCGGGTTTTGCAGCCTCGTTACGCACGCAGGCAGAGGGCGGAGGACGGCTCTAGACCCAGTTTCCAGCCGGCGTGATAGTTTCCCGACGGCGCATCGCGACCACGACGCCGATCGATCGGCGGCGCTTCCAACGCCCTGACGTCAGCCTGTTGACGGTTGCCCGGGCGACGGAAACGACGTTTATCGACCGGCGCCGGCCGAGCGAGTAGATGTAGCGTGCGTACTATCGGGGCATTTCCCGGCGCGATTTTCCCCATTGAGGAAGGGCGGAGGTGGAAAAATCGGGTAACCCAGCGACATAGTGCGGCGTCGGGGTCCGGAGGGAGGAATTTTGGCGAGGTTTTCTGATTATTCTGATAGTTACATAATGCCGACCCTGTATATCTCAGATGAACCGTTTATCTATTATTCATTTGATATAAATATTACTATGTATAATTTTGATGAGCTTTCAATTCCAATGACGCACATTGCTGCAGGTGTTCATTGTTTGTTGTTTTCCTTCTAGAAGTTGCAGATAAGATAATGTTATTAATACCTCTGAAGACGACCAATCGTCGATAATTGAAAGTAGTTTCTTTCTATACTGTATGATAGATAGGTCAAATAATCATCCGTTGTAAATAAAGATTGTTTTTTTAAAACAAGGCTTTCGATTCCAAAAATAAAATTATATATTAGATTTATAGAAATTTTATAATCGAAAATTCTATCCCTAGTTGAGAACAAGATATCAACCAACGCCTTCGTCCTCATTGTGGGCATTTTCCACCCTTCGGTGGTGGTTTTTCGAAGCCTTCCTGCGCGTCGACGTCTGCGCCTCCCGTCCTCTTTTTATGGACCACGTGTTGTGGGAGAAATACTCCCCGAGATTGGGGGCCCCCCGCCCTCCGTCGCCGTCGCGGTTTTATTACGACGCTGCATCTCGAAAATGAACGCTGTGATGCATCGGGAAATTATCTTCGTTACCGGACCTCTTCTCGCTTTGTGTCCCTTTTTTTGGAGGCGGATGCCAACAGCTTACGCTGGGAGGATCACTGATAACAATAATAATAATACTAATTTATAGAATCCTTTAAAACATTCTACAGGTATAGGAAGAACCAAACATCTAATTATTTTCAGAAGACAACTATCGAATTAACGAGAGAAAAAAGAAAGAAAACCAGAGAGAAAAAGAGAAAACAGTGATAATTATACAATATACAAGATATCCTCAAACTAAAACACTACAAAGAAACATAAAACCATCTACTTTCATTCTATTATTTCGAAGTATTCCATCCTAGTGTAAAAGCACTTTTCTAAAAGAATTCTTAAAGCTCGAAAACTTTAATATTTTTAATCTGGTAAATGATTATAAAATTTCATGCCACTATACATAGGGAAATACTCGAATTTGCCATGAGCTGGAATGCATATAATAATAAAAATAGAGTTTTCCGTCGACCATAGAATAAAAGCTCATTTTAAGGCACTCGAAATCATCCATTGATGACCCCTATTAATGCATGATTTCTTGTATTAATGCATGATTATCATGGCAACCGATTATAAAATATTCAGTCGGAGCATAGATGCATCTATGTCGAAGTACGATCGGGCTGTCAAATTTATTTATTCGCTTTCGATCAGAATCTGATTTTATCCGTTACGCTACTACATAATGAATAACGAAGAAAATATCCCTTTGACACCGCCAGATGTGACAAAAACTGCTGAAGCAGCAACTTTGAGTCTGCTTCCTGAAAAGAGCCGCCTTTTATATGAGAAAACCTATGCTGAATTCAGATCTCGGTGCAAGGACAAGAAGGTTCGGAACTTTAAGGAAACGGTTTTGTTGGCATACTTTACGGGTATTGCAGAAAAGGGGCATCTAGCAAGTTTATGGCCAAAATATTCGATGCTGAAATCAACACTAAATGTGAAAGACAATACTAATAAAAGCAGATACCACAAACTGGTGATGTTAATTAAACGGAAAAGAGAGGGATATATCCCAAAAAAATCAAAAGTTCTCGAAAAAGAACATGTGAGGGAGTTCATAGCGAATGCTCCCGATAGTGTTTTCTTGATGT
The DNA here is from genome assembly GCA_963966015.1 of Aphidecta obliterata. Taxonomy (NCBI): domain Eukaryota; kingdom Metazoa; phylum Arthropoda; class Insecta; order Coleoptera; family Coccinellidae; genus Aphidecta; species Aphidecta obliterata. Next base: position 42,959,736 of record OZ014429.1, on the reverse strand, counting down.
CGAAGGTAAAAATAAAACTCAATTGAATCGTTATTCCAACTTATTCTCATTATCTCGTTATAGTGAAATAACTATCATTGTTTGATTTGTAGGTCGCTTTGATATTCGGAGTAGCGGGTGCATTGAGAAAAGATGAATTGTTAAGGTTGCAGAGAAAGGATGTACAAGATATGGGATCGACATTTTTGGTGACAGTGAATTCATCGAAAACACATTCGAACAGGATATTCACTGTGGTGGATAATGATGAGCATACACTTTTAAACATAATAAAGAGATATATATCCTTGAGGCCAGCTCACACAAGATTTTTCGTTTTTTATAAGAACTATAAATGCTCAACACAACCAGTTGGAATTAATACATTTTCTAAATTACCGTCAATGATTGCAAACTTTCTTAAATTAGAGCAACCACATTTGTATACAGGTCACTGTTTTCGGCGTTCTTCTGCGTCTATTCTTTCTGACAGTGGTGCAGATTTTTCAACCATCAAAAGACTTGGTGATTGGAAATCAACTTCTGTTGCAAACATTACATTACAAACATTATATATTTCGACCATTAATCGCTGTCATTAATAAACTAGTGGATTAAATAACTATTATCTACTCCTACTGAATTATATATTTATTATTCAACTTCTTTTGAGCAATTAATAGTATCTGTAAACAAAAACCGTGCTCACTACTATAACTCCCTGTCTCTGTTCTTCTGAACAAGCCGATTGGCCGATGGATAAAGTATAGTATTCAACTTGCGGTAATGGTCATAACTCACTCGATGAATTTCAGCACTCGCCTGCGGCTCGCGCTGCAAACCTCATCTGCGTGAATTATGACCTACATTACCGCGCGTTAAACAATAAACTATTATTACAGCTATAAATACGCTCGGACAATTATTTACGTTTCGTGAAAAAAATCGATCGACTTATCTGTAATTGCGATCTGCTCGTCCGAAGGTTACACAACGTCGTTTCCAATATTGCCCGACGACCGCGTTTTCCGTTGACTCACGGAAAGAAAGCAAACAATGGGTACGATAACAATCGATCATCTGGTTGACAAGTTACGATTATTATCCCGTTCAATTGGAGAAAGTCGAACGAATTAATTGCATCGCTTTTACCTCGCGACTACGTATAAGGAGACTTGTGAATCTCACGAACACATGTCGTACGAAACCCTTCGAGTGAATATGGTGTAGTCGTTGATTGAAGTATTTTGGAAAGATATCCATGTATTTACAGTTCCCTTTCCCCTCGCATCCCGTATTATGGGAACCTCTTCAAGAACATCCCTGAATGTGAAACATCTAGAGATTTCTGTTTTTGAAATATCGGGCAATTTGGAGAACATCTGTGGATACTCGAGTATTTTCTTCTTATTATATATGAATTCTATTTACGGACACTAGGCGCGATATTTTGTTGTTACTTTTTATTTAGGTTTATTTTGGGTTGTATATGATATATTTTGTATAGGTATGAACTTTCGGTAGGTTAAGTGTAAGAGTAGCCTACTGGCTAAACTTCGCCTCTCGAGAGCTCAATTTATCTGTAAAAAAATTACGAAAAGCACTGCCGTGGAGGCAGGAGCTTTTGAGCGCTCGTACATGCACCTTGTAGGTAGATTCGCATTTTCCAGTTTTAGAAATCAATTGGAGGAATTTTCGACAGCTGTCAAAAAAATTCTGAAACATAGGCGAAACTCCAGACTTCATGTCAGTGCTTCAGCTGATCAATTTTTTTTCGATAATTCGCTAGAATCTTCTACGGTATCTATGGTTTTGGTGGTGCGATCTAGACAAAATTTTGCACGTAGTTTGAATACATTATTCAGCTAGGTGCAAAATTTCATTCCAATCCGCTCAGTATTTTCGGAACTATCAGCAAAAAAATATTTTGAACGGCCATATTTACGGAACCCCTAGTCTAATTTTGCTTATAGATGAACGTGATCGCGATATTTGCGATCCAAACCCACCCTGAGAATTTCAAGTTCCTAGGTCTTTCCCTTCAAAAGTTACAATTTTCTATGGTTTCTATGGTTCTGGTCATGCGATCTGGACAAAATATTGTTTTAATAAATCATTCTCGATTAAAATACAAAATTTCATCTCGATCGAATCCGCAGTTCCAAAATTATCCAGAAACCAAAATTTCAAACGACCGTATTTACGGAACCCCTGGTATAATTTTGTTCATTAATAAACGTGAACGCGACATTTCAGATCCACACCTATCCTGAAAATTTCAAGTCTCTAGGCCTTTCCGTTCGAAAGTTATGATTTTCTATGGTTTCTATGGTTCTGGTCATGTGATCTGGAGAAATGTAGCTTGAATATATCATTCTCCATTAGTATACAAAATTTCGTCACGATCGAATCTGTAGTTTTGAAATTATCAAGAAAACTAAATTTCAAACGACCATATTTACGGAACCCCTAGTATAATTTTGCTCATAGATGAACGTGATCACGACATTCGAGATCCACACCTATCCTGGAAATTTCAAGTCCCTAGGCGTTTCCGTTCGAAAGTTAAAATTTTCTATGGTTTCTATGGTTCTGGTGATGCGATCTGGACAAAATTTCACATGTAGCTTGAACACCTCATTCTCTATTTGAGTGCAAAATTTCATCTCAATCAAATCTGTTGTTTTCAAGTAATCAGGGAAACAAAACTTTGAACGGCCATATTTACGGAACCCCTAGGCGAATTTGGCCCATTAACGAACTTAACCGAGGCATTTGGGATCTGAACCTACACTGAAAATTTCAAGTCTCTAGGTTGATCCGTTCGAGAGTTATCGTGCTTACGGCCGGACGGCCGGACGGACAGACGGCCGGACGGACGGACGGACGGACGGACAGACTCGAATTTTCCGACGGATTCGTCATCAGTGAGTCGAACATAGTCGATTGAGACCATTTTCGGCTCAAAATTCGAAAAATACAGACATCGTGACGAAATGATATAGCCCTCGTGTAAGTTGTTCGAGCGCTCAAAAAGGCGTTAATAAATAAATAAATAAATATAAAAATTCAGCTTTACAGCTGTTCCGCGTGTGGTCGAATTGAGTTTTTCTGATCCGGCGTTGAGAAGTTTTTATTTTCCGTATAATTCCGTGATTCCATCTCTTGAAGAGCCCATTCTGATAGAAAGTCACACTACCCGCCGGTCTCGTTCCCGAAATGTTCACGATCCACGTTCCTCGAAAATTCGAAATACAGATACTCGAGAAACGTCCGACCCCCTTCTCGTCCCGTTTCCCGCGGGTTCCTCGACGCCTTTTGATATTCATCCGTCGACTTTACGCTCGGCGAACATCAAAGGTCGAACGGCGAACCTCGATCCCTCTCGCTCCCCGACGAATTCGGGGTAGTCGAGCTCGATAATGGGATGATGGGACTATCACATGGTCGGACGATTATCGCATCAGGCTAATTTTATACCTCTTCGAAGGAACGAAGCTTCCATCCTTCAATAACGATTGAAGACACTTTATGTTTCTCACAATTTGAGGAATACTATTCAAAAACTTTTCTTCGTTGTTCTGGACTATTTGGGAGAGGTCCCTTTCGCCACCCCTCCCAACTGACCCGCTTACCGACACAGCTGATTATCCCGTGTCTTCGGCTCGGTTCGTTTCCGGGAGAGACCATTCCGCATTCCTCGTCTCGACCACGTGGCCCGCCCGTGCCGACCGGGTGTGGTGTTTCCCCGAGGACTCGGGGAACGAAGCGGGGAGGAGGGGGAGGCGACGGGGCTCCTGCGAGTCTGTGTTATTCCCGCCACGTATCGGTCGTCATGGTAATCGCACCCTTCTCGATTCCACCACGCCGTCCGCCCGCCCGGTCTTTTCTCGCTCCCCCCGCGGTACCGAAGAGGGAGATCAGCGGTCCCCGAACGTGCGCCCGCGGGTTCTTCAGGCGTGGTAACGCTCGTTCCTAAGGGGAGGAATATAAAAAAAATATTTTAAAATAGATTGAAGTTGCGATTAGAATATTATTTTGTTGCTTCTTTCTATGACAAGAGCATTATCATTCTGTCCAAATGTTGTCAAATTCAATTATGTCCGTCTGGCCAAACGTACACAGGATTCCTCTCGAAGGAAGAGGCCCAGAATGTTGAAAGTTTCGAGGTCTGAATGCGTCGGTTGAATTCCTGAATAGAGCGAATCCGCGGAAGATTTCTTAGATATGTCGATGTTTTTGACAAGAAATGTTTTTAATGAAGGCTACAGCTTTTTGGAGTTGAAATTATTTCTTGTATGGAAATGGGTCGACAAAGTTAGGGATGAGTTTTTTTCAATATCGCTGCATCTTTAGGCTTACTAATGAGAAAGTCTTTGAGACATTCATAAAAATATATGCGATTTTTTCTACCTTACAACAACTCACTTTTTTGAAATGTCTGACCTACGTACCGACGAAACTGTGAGATTTATGAGGAAACTGAAAGCAGATTTGAAATCAGGGTGGTCGAATCAGCCCGAATAGAAAATTTCACGAATATGACGAAAAAAAAATTTTTTCCCGAAAAATTTTTTGAACCTACTTACAAGGAAAATTCGACAAAAAAATAATGAATATTTTTCGATATGGGGAAAAACTATGTAATTGTAAGTTTATATTAAATATGTTGAAAAAGAAAATCAGGGCCGTATCTAGGTACTATTGCTCCTATGGCAATATATTAGCCAGCGCCCCCCCATTTGCGTAGTTTTTTTTTCATCCATCATATTTTCTTATAGTATTTTTTTTATGATGCTAGTCATATATTTACGTAAGAGTTTCAGAATAATACACATTTTATGGAAAAATTTTTTCATAAAAACATTGAAATACACATTTTGAATGAAATGCATAAAGATAAAACAAATTCTAAAAAAACAATATGAAATAATCATATTTATGTAATAAATACGAACATTTATCTTAGAAAATATAAATTCTTCAACTTAAAATTTAAAAATAGATACTGCAAACAAAAATAAATAGAATAAAAATTTGTTGGTAACTTGACTAGAAAACAATAATCGATAATCACAATCTCTGCAAAAAAACCGCAAACTTAGGATACAAATACTATTTTTTAACCCTTTGAAACACGTACTAATAGTTTCGTACAGGGCCCGATGTTACAATATTCAAGAATTCCATACGTTAAGTATAAGAAAATCACTACGATAATCTTTGCCAGATTAGGTTGAAGATTCAATGAAAACTATGAAAAGTAACACTAAAATTTCAGTTTTATTAGACTTCATTTAAAAAAAGACACTCTGAGAAGTGAGAACTCAAGTTTGAAAATTCATATTTTCCGCAATGAAAGGAACAATATTATTATGTTAAAATACGAATAATTGAATATATCCGATGCCAGAATAATGTCATAAAAAATAACAAATACTCAGTACAAGTCACCTTCAATAGCACAATTTATAATGGTCGAATCCAAAAGCACAATGGCACAAAAATGTCAGAATATAAAAAAACCTCAAAACTTATAACACTCCAGATCTGGATACACACTAAACGAACATTAAAATTTAAATTTTTTGCTCTTCTCTTCACAATTGAAAGAAATCAATTTTTATGTAGAGTAGAATAAGATTCCCCAATTTTTTTCCCACTTCTTGAGCTCAAAACTCTGAATTGGTGAATTTTTGGCAATACAAATCGTTTTTAAAATAGCACAGATGTGTCCTTGAAATCTAAACAAATCGATCATTATGAACCATCATCAAAGAAGCCGCCCTTCAAAACAAGCTGGATGCGATAAGGGATGTAGTGTAAACAACTCATAAAAGGGCTGGGCTTGGAATAGCATGACGATATTGCCGATTGTAATATTTATGATCAGAGTGCGGCATCTTTGAAAATTTTTTATAACAATTGGACCATATTTCTCGTATTTCTGACCTTATTGCATTCTCATTCTGTACTTTGAATATCAATGTTTCGAAATGTTGTGATCGAAATACTTACTTACGTAACCGTGTTGTCATCTTTCGAATTATTTTTTTTGCTTGCGCTTCTATTTTTTTTATTTTTGATATTTTTTGGCGCCCCTCGGTCCTTGCGCCCGTGGCAAGTGCCACCCTTGCCACGCCCTAGATACGGCCCAGAAAATTGACGTGTTTGTTGGAAATTCGATATTTTTCACATGATTTTGTGATTCTATCTTTTGAAGTGTCGATTTTATAGAATGACATTATTTGTCGCACTGAATTTGACCGCTTCTCACTTCAAATCAATGTTTTTTTCCTTTTTTTTTAAATCAAGAATTTGATCACAAAATATTTATATTCAGTTCATTCACCATTTTTCAACCCTATCGGAATATTTCGTATATTACGATGAACTGGAAGTTGAAGGTTCGGTGATTTTAATGTTTTCCCCTCAAAAATGGTATATTTCTGAGGGAAATCTGACGATGGTATTGTTCGAAGGGTTGAAATATGGTTTGTGTGCAAAAACAATAATAATTGAATTGAACGAAAAATAACTGCGAGGTTCGGAAAAACCACCCCGAAACCAGACTCATTCTGAACAAAAAACCGACAAAGGTATCAATCGCCCCAATCTCGAATTTTAATTCTACCATCCCCCGTAAAATCTTCGCGGGTGGTGAAAATCCCCGATGAGATTCCCCATTCGGCCTGCACGATAATTACGTCGTAACTCCGGGCCGGGGCCGGATAGAATAAAAGGAGAGAAAAACATATAAAAACGGACGTAAACGTCGCCGTAAAATTCGCCCGCTGATTGGTTGCGCGGCCCCGTGTACGACGCCGTAATTATGTTAGGAGATCGTGCGACGACGAAGGCACGTGAATCCGGACCGAAGGACCGGAGAACGAACCGGGGATCGGCCGTAAAAGAATCGGGGGAAAACGGAGATTAGCGAGGAACTCCCCGGGAACGGGGAGGGAGGGGCGACGGTCCCCTTGGCGGCGAACAAAGGAATATCAGGTATCGAGTCACCTCGCGTTTCTGGGGTTCGAAAAGGATCTTGTGGTTGAACGTTTTGAAACGCAGAGGTCCAAGGATATTTCCCTGTAGAGCTCCAGCTCATTGGATTTATCCCCATTTAACATGGTTCTTTCGTCTTGGTGAAAATAGGGTTCTAATTTAAAAAACAAAAGTTATCATATTATACTTATCACAATTCTGGACAAAATATTTGAAATACCCTGTGACGAGTTGTCCAGAATTTGGGAGATGCACAATATTCCGCCATTCTTCTACTTCGAAAATGTGGAAACAGTTTATGCTTGAAATATTGAGTATAGGAATTACGAACATAATACTGACCACGCATATCTCTCTTTTTTTTTGAATTGAATAATCGATCAAGAAAGAGACAAAAAAATGCAAAAAAAAAACTTTTCGAGAAATTCATTTTCACCCCCTGTATAACTAAAAGTGTTCAGGCTTCAAGAATATTTTAGCTCAGTAGATGAATTTCCCCACGGAATGTCACTTGTTGATGAAATCAAGCGCGCGAAAAAACGAAAAAAATTTTTTTCCAATCAAAATAATTCCCGAGCCTCTAATTAACTTTCCTTCGTCCTTCACCTCTACTCCACTTACCTTTTGCACAGGTTGTACGTTTCCGTCGATGAACGCTTTGAAAATGGGCCGACGGCCGATTCGACCGAGTTATTGTCGACGCCAAAAAGCAGGTCGACGCTCCTGAAAGGCTGCGAGGTTGCGGAAAATCCTCGCGAAAGGATTTCGCCTTTCGCCGTCCCTTCGGGTATCGGATTTACCAAAGAACTCGCCCGAAGTAGCTACTCAGCTTAATGAGAGGAACGCCGAATTTCGTATTTTGATTACGCTCAAAGGAACATCTCAGTCATCGACAACCTTTTCCCCTCACCCCCCACTTTTCCTCCGGTGGTGGAACGCATTGTTTCCAATAAGACGCAGCATTTCTTTAAGGATGTAAACATCTCCAATGATGCAACTCCAATATGAAGAAGAGAATAAGAATACAAATTTAAGGAACACTCGAAGAAATTTTCCAGGATATACAACAGGAATTCGGTTCTTCTACAGGAAATTCCCCTTTTATAAGCGAAAGCAGAAATATTTGTTTATTTTAAATAACAATTCCGGTCGTTTGATTTCTCTAGAAATAACAAGTTTTACATTAGTTGATGCAACCAAACTGCAGTTTGTCATTTCAACAAGAAAATAATACTGTGTTGAAAACCGGAATATGCGTGACTATTTACAAGAATTTCCTGTTTAATAAACGAACTAGATAGTTGTATTCAAAGCTCCAAACTTCAGTTTCTACAAGAAATTCCTGTAATGAACACTAAACTAAAACAGGAATTATTTCACTGATAACAGAACTTTAGTATCGATTTCACCGGAATTTTCTGTAGTAATGCATTCTATCTGAAAATAAAGAGTGACTTCGCCAATAGGTGTCTGGAATGGGGAGAATTTAAATTATATTATATTAATTTTAGAGTATCTTTACATAATTCTAACGAATTAGAGAGACATTTGTTGAAAACTAGTATTGAGATACTCCATAATGAAAACAAAGAAATTTTTTCACTGATTCTGGACTCGTATTAGCGAATTTGATTACAGAATTACTGTCTTCAAATGCTCACACCTTTTTTGTTGCTTTTCTTTCCTTTGGGTAGTATCTTTTGAGTTTTGACTGTTCGGTGACGCAGTTCGAAATCAATTATTTTGTTGGTTTTGCTCACTTTTTTCCGACGATTTAGAAAACAATGTGTGGTCAAAATAAGGATGTAAAAAATTTACAGAAGTCTATCGAAAGACATAGCAGATAAAAATCTCACTTAGGGGCATCAATTAAATCCAAATTATTCGGAAAGCACAATATTGTGAATTCACTTGATCAGGGTCATAGGCAAACTATCATAGATCAACTATCTAGTGGTATACCTATACAGGGTATTTCATAATATATGCGCAGGATTTCAGGATGTGATACCTAGCTTGTCCGAAAATATGAGAAAAAATGTCTTCTACTAACTTACCCAATAAAATGCGACATTTTCGAGATACAGCGTGTTAAAATTGAGAAAAAAATTGAAGTAGGATTGGGGTATTCAGTAATAAACTTTTTTGAAGATTGCTCAGTGGTTCAGAAAATAATTTTTGATTGTTAACCCGAATTTTTGACGAATAAAAAAAGGTTGAAAAGGGAAAGACCATGTTTTTCAACATAAAAGTTGCTTTTTCTCGAAAACAATCGACTTTGAGTATCTTTTTTGTGTGAAAAACATTGGCGGTTAACATGGGCGTTTCAAATAACGTACTTTTTCCATTAGCGTAGAACTTGGAGAAAAAAAGACTGAAAAAAAATTCCGCAGAAGACATTGCTTATTATGATTAGAAAATGCTCACGAAAGCTGTTTCCTGTACGATAAAAGGTACCGGAGATATTCGCAAAAAACGATTTATTTTAAATTTCAACACATCGACAATGGTGCATTTTAGAGGGTAAATTAATAAAAACTTTTTTTCATATTTTTGGACGAGCTAGCACATCTCGAAATCCCGCGCTTAAATTATGTAATACCCTGTATTTCTTGCTTGGCCTCCTTTGATTGAAAGCTCACGAGCCGCCACTTCCAACCATATGGTACAACATGGATTAAAATACTGTTAGCTAAACAATATTTATTACAATTACAAAATGAAACAAGAAAATATGTATTAGATAGACTAATAAAGAGTCAAGTGTGCTTGTACATATTTTCATTTTCTTGTTTCATTTTGCGAGTTGAAAACTTCAGATAGATGACCAATATTTATTCGAGATTCATCCCGGTAAAATAATTTCAAATTCCATGAGAAATACCAAACATTTCTGTTGAAATTAATGTGTCCATACTGTTAGTCGCACAAATATTGTTGGGTTATACTTGGAAAATTATTATATTTTACTAGATATTCCTATAACATTAACGGAAATATCTCTTTTAATAAAACTACCTGATCACTGCTATAATAACCGTTTTTCCTGTTCATAGGACTCAAGTCACTTAAACCGGAATCGGCATGTTAGATTGCAAGTACAGATTGTTCTCAGAACGGTCTTTTCTTGTTGTAATAACAATAGTTGCGTTCGAACAACCAGAATTCATTCAACCAGAAATTCCCAGGATTCGTTTTTCTCAGTGTGCCATCCCATTCTGTAGACAGTCTCTCGAGGGACTAAAACAAGACGATTATTCCCGTATTAACGACAGGAATGACCGCCGTTTCGTCCCCGATTTTATACGGGGGAAGTTTTCGGGAATGCGGCAAGATATTTCACCGGTAATAATCGCTCCGTCGTCGTCGGCGCGGATACTAATCTTTTCGCTCGACGGGAGAACGCGGAGCGTTCCCCGCTCGTAATTTATTTCTACCGGGTGGTCCCGTGAACTTGAACTTCTGTAATTGCTTTTCCGCGCCCCCGCGATCTCTTCCGAGAGAACGGTTCTTCTTAAATCGCCGCCCACGGAATTTCTTCCGCGCGACGTAGGAGGAAATGCAAAACGCGAGGTCGTATTTTCGCCTAGTCTGACGTGGGATCTCGCAGATTAGCCTTTTGCTGTATTTATGTCCTCTCAGGAAAACACAGTAGCCTTTTGATCCATTTCGTTACAAAGGTACAGTCATCGTCGTGAGAATGTTGACACTGCACGTCTACAACTGGTCGGATCATCTCGAACAAAGATCCCAGTCATGATGCACACAACAGTCTCCATTATGCGTTCTTCTATTCCCAGCCTCTAGGAGTCCCTTTGTCTCCTCTCCGTTCGTCAAGTGGTTCCCAAGGAACGTTTCCGCCGTACCAGTCGTACCAGCCGTGGCGATGAGAAACCAAATTATCTTATCACAGCGTTGTTGTTATTGTCGTCGTCGATTTCTCCTTGAAATTTCATTCGACCGACAGGATTTGCATCGTGGACTTTGATCTTCCGGAGGATTTCCCTGTTCCATACTAGATTCTTTTTTCGTATCTGTCTAGAACAACAAAATACTCGTTCGATATCATCTCAGAAACTATCTGAACATTTTGAAACATTGAACCGTTTCACAGGGCCGTATCTAGGGCATGGCAAGGGTGGCACACGCCACGGGCGCAAGGTCCGAAGGGACGCCAAAAAATATCGAAAATAAAAAAATAGAAGCGCCTAGCAAAAAAAAATTATTTCGAAAGATGACAACGCGGTTACGTAAGTAAGTAAGTAATTCAATCACAACATTTCGAAACATTGACATTCAAAAAACAGAATGAGAATGCAATGAGGTCAGAAATACGAGAAATATGGTCCAATTCTTATAAAAAATTTTCAAAGATACCGCACTCTGATCATAAATATTACAATCGGCAATATCGTCATACGATTCCAAGCACAGCCCTTTTATGAGATGTTTACACTACATCTCTTATCGCATCCAGCTTTTTTTGAAGGGCGGCTTCTTTAATGATGATGGTTCATAATGATCGATTTGTTTAGATTTTAAGGCCACATCTGTGCTATTTTAAAAACGATTTGGCATGCCAAAAATTCACCAATTCAGAGTTTTGAGCTCAAGAAGTGGGAGAAAAATTGGGGAATCTTATTCTATTCTACATAAATATTTTTTTCTTTCAATTGTGAAGAGAAAAGCAAAAAATTTAAATTTTAATGTTCCTTTAGTGTGTATCTAGATTTGAAGTGTTAAAAGTTCTGAGTTTTTTCTTATATTCTGACTTTTTTGTGCCATTGTGCTTTTGGATTCAAGCATCATGAATTGTGCCATTGAAGGTGAGTTGTACTAAGTATTTGTTATTTTTTATGACATTTTTCTGGCATCATCTATATTCAATTATTCGTATTTTAATATAAGGATATTGTTCCTTTCAATTCAAGAAGAAATATGTTCGGTTCATTGCGGAAAATATGGATTTTCAAACTTGAGTTCTCACTTCTCGGAGCGTCTTTTTTTGAATGAAATCTAATAAAACTCAAATTTTAGTGTTACTTTTCATAGTTTTCAATGAATCTTCAATCTCGTGTGGCAAAGATTATTCTAGTGATTTTTTTATACTTAACGTATGGACTTCTTGAATATTTTAACATCGGGCCCTGTACGAAACTATTAGTACGTCTTTCAAAGGGTTATAAAATAGTATTTGCATGATAAGTTTGCAGTTTTTTTTGCAGAAATGTGATTATCGATTATTGTTTTCTAGTCAACTTACCAAAAAATTTTTATTTCACGTTTGCAGTATGTATTTTCAAATTTTGAGTTGAAGAATTTATATGTTTTAAGATAAATGTTGTATTTATTACATAAATATGAATATTTCATTTTGTTTTTTCAGAATTTGTTTTATTTTTATGCATTTCATTTAAAATGTGTATTTCAATGTTTTTAATGAAAATCTTTTTCCATAAAAATGTGTATTATTTTGAAACTGTTACGGAAATATATGACCAGCATTATGAAAAAAAAAATAATACTCTAATATATTACCACATGCGCAATAGTACCTAGATACGGCCCTGCCGTTTCACGTTGTATCAGAAGCGAACAAAGCAGAAACCAACAAACTGTCCCAAGCTTGTCGCAGACATCATTATACCTATTCTTGTGGAATTTGATATCGTCTCATCGAATTTTATTATCTTCCCATTGATGGTCGTTTTACCATAGTTCAGTTTTATATAACGACCCTTATATTAGCAACTCGATAAGAATAAAAATGGGTGAATAGGCGACACGCGTAGTAAGATTTGAATATGTTCATTATCAGAGGGGAAAGTTTGAGAGCATCTTTCAGGTCTTCCTACAGAAACTTCCGAGTTATTTTCGACACTTCCTTCTGGAGAAGGCAGGTTTCTTGTATGGGGGAAGTGCAGCTGCCAGATTACAATAACAACCCCACTTCACTCTCTTAATGGTTACGATAACGGATATGTCGAAAGGGAACACTCTGTATCCGTATGGAAAACATCTTGCGATAATATATCGAATAGTGAAGACTGCAACTTTTCGGAAATTTGGTTCAAATGTGCCTTCAGTTAAATATAGTGATAAAATGTTATGTTATATACGAATGAACCCCCAATTCAGTGAAACATTTGAAAAACAACGTCATTTCACTTCATAACGTCACAAGTCCCCCGATTGGCATATTCCTGGGTTGTCAGTTTCACAATTTTTCGGAACTTCTGAGGAAATAAATATCATTCTATGGATGAAACAAAACTTTTCTTCTTGATAATGCTATTCTTGAATAATATACAGGTTGCAGCATTTAACTTGAGACTGTAAATTATCTCAAAAACGATGTACTTCAGAAAAAATTACGAAAAGCACTGCCGTGAAGTCAGGAGCTTTTGAGCGCTCGTACATGCACCTTGTAGGTAGATTCGCATCTTCCAGTTTTAGAAACCAATTGGAAAGATTTTGACAGCTGTCAAAAAAAATTCAAACTGAGGCGAAAATCCAGAATTCACGTCAGTGCTTCAGGTGACCAATTTTTTTTTCAATAATTCGCTAGAATTTTCTACGGTATCTATTGTCTTGGTAATGCGATCTGGACAAAATTTCGCACGTAGTTTGAATACAGTATTCTTCAGCTAGGTGCAAAATTTCATTCCAATCCAATTAGTAGTTTCGAAATTATCAGGAAAAAAATAGTTTGAACGTCTATATTTACGGAACCCCTAGTTTAATTTTGCTCATTGATGAACGTGACCGCACAATTCGCGATCCGAACCTATCCTGAAAATTTCAATTTCTAGGCCTTTCCGTTCGGAAGTTATGATTTTCTATGGTTTCTATGGTTCTGATCATACGATCTGGACAAAATGTAGCTCGACTATAACAAATTTTCGTCACGATCAAATACATAGTTTTGAAATTATCAAGACAACTGAATTTTGAACGACCACATTTACGGAACCCATAGTCTAATTTTGCTCATTGATGAACGTGACCGCAACATTAGAGATCTACACCTATCCTGTCGAAGACTTTATCGGACTTGTTCTTTGCTCGTGTGATAACACCGAGATGGATTATAGAAACACAAACCACAAATCATTGGTGTTATTATGAGTTTACAGAAGGCTTTACTACGTCATCGTGTGTTTAATCAAGATTCGAACATATCCTTTATATCTTCATTGAAGTGACAACATATAAGAACACAGCAAAAAAGTATCGATATACTTTTTCAAAGGTTGCCAAATTACCATTTCTCGGTAGTATTTCGGATTTTAATTTACCGACGCGAAACCAACGCGTCTATCGTGAACGTTGTCATATCAGTGTCGTGTCGCTCACACCATCAAATCCGTCTTTCCTTCGTTGTTGATACGAGAAAGCCCAGAGATCATTCTCTTATCTCTCCAGGTAGACTGCCTTCTTGTAACTTCAGCGGCCGGATGGAAGATGGAATGCAGCTGCGAGGACTGCATCGTAAACGGCGCCCACGAACGCGTTTTGCGGCGAAAAAATCGACAGATATTAACATACAGGATGTTGCCTCGTGTGGGCAGTCCGCACAGTCTTTTTGTCCAGCCCCGACGCCCGGAGGAGATTCGCAAGAACTATATCCTTAAATAGTCCCATCAAAACTTTCACGGCGCTCAGAGAAATCGACGTAGAATTTTTCCTATAGGGGACTCATGAAATATTCTAACGTTCGTACTTGATGAATTTCGAACGACCACAGGCGTTGCCTCGATTGGGGGGACATCCCTGATCGAGGAAAAGGGGTTTTAGTATGAATAAATAACAGGTCGTGGTATCGTAAGGGTGTAATGGAATCACCACAAAACGATTTGTTTAACGTCGTCGTTATGAGAATGTCGTTAGGTTTTTTTGATGTGATTTGTTCTCGTTGGAACACGCATATCTCAGTCTTTGTTTTTTCTTCGCTGCTAATATAACATTCTTGGTGGGGTGTCCTAAATAATGAAGGAATCTTGTTACTTTTTCAGCTAAGAATATAAGTATTATTGTAGCGAATCGAAGAAGAATTCATTCGGTGCTTGATTGGTAACCAATGAATTCTACAATTCATTGATTTTTTTTTAAATCTGGTGAATTCGAATATTACACATAGAGAAAGAGTGCATACAAAAAAAAATTATAATCAGGGAGAAGTGTCACGGAATATCTCCACGTAATTTATTTCGGACTTTACCGAGGTTTTTTCATAAATCTGGGGTGGGATTGGGTTGGATTTACATTCATGGAGACCTCGTGTCCTTTGGGATGATAATTCGACCGCTGTCGACCTCCGAGACGCTTTGGATCAGAAGCCTTAAGAAAAGGAAAAGGGCAACTTTTTGCGTTTTTGTCGTTTTCTCTACGTTTGGAATTCGAAATAGGGAACTTTTCGAGTACCATTGGAAAGCCGTCTTTGCCTCGAATTTCTGAAATTTCTCCAGAAGTTCAAGATCAATATCAGACAGAATGACATATACATATGGTGAAAGGTTTACCCCTTCAAAAATTGACAAGTTTCCATAGTGCCCTTGACCCCTACCTCAACGATCCGAACGAACAAGACTCTTTTCCAGATGATATCATCCTTGACGTCAAGGGAGGAGGAGGAGGAATCCCATAACGCGACTCGTGCCGAACCTCCCCCCATATGGCCGTTATTGTTTACCCACTACGAGATCTCCCCCGATGAAATCGATCACGGAAAGGTCGTCAACATAGAGTCAGCTGTGTTTACATGCACGACTCTCCGAAAGATCCGGTGTATTTTTAAACTGCGCCGTGCGTCCACAGCTGATCCCCCGATTTAAATTTAAAAGAGCCGGTAATTGCCCCACTCCGCCGACATAACGGAAATAACGTAACATAGAACAGAAAATGTCTAAGGGGCGAAACCGAAAACGTCCCCATCGAATATTTATTATCGATAAATGCAGTCACGTCAATCGCTTCGTAGGCGAATCGCGCGAATATGCAGAGTCGATAAAGTGCGGCGAAATAATAAATAAATAAGTGGAATTCGCCGAAGCAAATTCCAGTCTGTAATCGCGTCATCGTTCCAGTTCTCATGAATGAAAAAGTTCAACGATCATAACAGTCGTTCACAACTAGCGTTTCTCGAAGAAACGATTCGGTGGAGACGATGAATGCTCACGTAAACGTAGAGGCAAAGATGAGGTTTTTTTTCATGTAATGTTTTTATGACGACAATGAACAAGGTTTTTGAAGGAACTTGGGAATTTCCAGTTGAAAAAATTTTAATTTTGAGATAGGGCTGCGATTTCATTTCCAACGGATTGCGCTACTTCGAAAACCTATATTTTCATACCAAACTTGCTGTAGCTTCCCCGAAAAAAAATTATTTAGTTTTTCCAACTTTCATTCTAGTTGCGTTTGGAAGACTGTACTTACTGGCGCGAATATCACTATGACTAGTCTACTGAGTGGTTTTGTGGAATCTACTCAATTGGTTTTATGACTTGATTTTGACGAGTAGAGGTCGAGATATGGAGGATTGAAAGTTAGAAAAATTCCAGATATAAAAAATTAATTTCGAAAAATCATTCGAATGAAAGCAAATATTATATTGCACATTTTAATAAATGATTTCCTTTACAAATTGATATTATGAAATAAACCAATTTTCATAAGAAGAAAAAGAGATATCGAATATTCCATTTTTTACGGAATTATGTTGGTAGATCCGGTGAAAGCTGTCACTTTTTCATCAAACTGACACTGAAATGTAAAAAATCATAATTTTCCAAGCAAATTTGAAAAAAAATATTTCCTAGGCCATAATTAATTTCGAAAAATCATTCAAATAAGAACAAATATCATGTTGAACATTTTGATTGGAGATTTCCTCCATAAATTAGTATTCTGAAACAAACCAATTTTCATGAAATGAAAAAGAGATATGGAATATTCCATTTTTCACGGAATTATGTTGGTAGCTTCGGTGAAAGCTGTCAATTTTCAATCAAACTGAAACTAAAATAAAAAAAAAATCATCATTCTCCAAGCAAATTTGAAAAAATCATATTTCTTAAACCATAATTAATTTCGAAAAATCATTCAAATAAGAGCAAATATCATGTTGAACATTCTGATTGAAGATTTCCTCCACAAATTGATATTATGAAATAAACCAATTTTCATAAGAAGAAAAAGAGATATGAAATATTCCATTTTTCACGGAATTATGTTGGTAGCTCTGGTGGAAGCTGTCAATTTTTCATCAAACTGAAACTGAAATATCATAAAATCATCATTCTCCAAGCAAATTAAAAAAAAACATATATCCTAAACCATAATTGATTTCGAAAAATACTTCAAATAAGAGCAAATATCATGTTGAACATTTTGATTGAAGATTTCCTCCACAAATTGATATTATGAAATA
Source organism: Aphidecta obliterata (assembly GCA_963966015.1). Taxonomy (NCBI): domain Eukaryota; kingdom Metazoa; phylum Arthropoda; class Insecta; order Coleoptera; family Coccinellidae; genus Aphidecta; species Aphidecta obliterata. The sequence continues at coordinate 42,942,323 of OZ014429.1, read as the reverse complement.
AACCAATTTTCATAAGAAGAAAAAGAGATATGAAATATTCCATTTTTTACGAAATTATGTTGGAAGCCCCGGTAAAAGCTGTCAATTTTCCATCAAAGGGGGGAACCCCTTAGTTTGTTCGATATAAAAATTGAAATTTTCGAATGCGATTCAATAGGATTAGGAGAAACATTGTGTTCCGAAGATGATTAAGAGTAAGCTGACAAACGGGATTCAATGGAACCATGTTTCTCTGTTGCCAGTTTACGGAATTTGTTGGTGAAGAACTGTTCAATTGAATGACCATCATTTAGGGATAACCAGATAAGGTTCTGGAAATATAAAAATGCCAATATAATTTGGGAGAACCCCTCAGTTTTCCCAAAACTTGAATACCAATAACATTGCGTCTTTTATTCATCAAAGGTCCAATTCGGAGTTATGAGAAAACAAACCCCCTCGACAAAATCCTGAATCCACCCCTGTCTCAACCTATAGGACTGAAAAGTAATCTTGAGATGACCCTCTTAAATTGCATAGAATCCTGTGAAACCTATCAGATTGAAAATCTAGGAAAACCGACTCGAATTCCACTCAAATTAACCAACACCGAAGACGGGTCCAAAATCATCGATCGCCCAAATTCCCCCCCTCGCCAACGTATGTGTTTGTTTGGACCCGCGCCCAAACGAGATGGGAAGTAGTTTAAAAGGTCACAGTTCACGCGGTCACCGGAAGGGATCTCACCCACCCCCGCGCGCCGCCCTCCCGGACCTCCCCCAGGTGAGTTAATGCCCGCGTTAATTAATGCAACAGTCCCGCTAATGGCGGCTCTTTATTGGCCCCCCTTTTTGGCGTCTTCATCGCCAACCCGAATCGTTGAGCCCGAGGTTGTCTATCTCAAGTTTTCAAACCAAAATCATGAAACAAGAAAAAATTGTTCTAGATAGGCTAATAAAGCAAGCCAACAAATCGATGCACGTAACCATGCTTCCAGCCAGGGCCGTATCTAGGGCGTGGCAAGGGTGGCACTTGCCACGGGCGCAAGGTCCGCAGGGGCGCCAAAAAATATCGAAAATAAAAAAATAGAAGCGCCAAGCAAAAAAAATTAATTCGAAAGATGACAACACGGTTACGTAAGTAAGTAATTCGATCACAACATTTCGAAACATTGACATTCAAAAAACAGAATGGGAATGCAATTAGGTCAGAAATACGAGAAATATGGTCCAATTGTTAGAAAAAATTTTCAAAAATACTGCACTCTGATCATAAATATTACAATCGGCAATATCGTCATGCGATTCCAAGCACAGCCCTTTCATGAGTTGCTTACACTACATCAACCCTTATCGCATCCGGCTTCTTTGATGATATGGTTCATAATTATCGATTTGTTTAGATTTTTAGGCCACATCTGTGGTATTTTAAAAAACGATTTTTATTGCCAAAAATTCACCAATCAGAGTTTTGAGCTCAAGAAGTGGGAGAAAAATTGGGGAATCTAATTCTATTCTACATAAATATTGATTTCTTTCTATTGTGAAGGGAAGAGCAAAAAATTTAAATTTTAATGTTCGTTTAGTTTGTATCCACTAGTATCCAGATTTGAAGTCTTATAAGTTTTGAGTTTTTTTTATATTCTGACTTTTTTGTGCCATTGTGCTTTTGGATTCGAGCATTATAAATTGTGCTATTGAAGGTGAGTTGTACTAAGTATTTGTTATTTTTTATGACATTATTCTGGCATCGGATATATTCAATTATACGTATTTTAACACAATAATATTGTTCCTTTTAATTCAAGAAGAAATATGTTCGGTTCATTGCGGAATATATGGATTTTCAAACTTGAGTTCTCACTTCTCAGAGCGTCTTTTTTTGACATCTAATAAAACTCAAATTTTAGTGTTTCTTTTCATTGAATCTTCAATCTTTTCTGACAAAGATTATTATAGTGTATTAACGTATGGACTTCTTGAATATTGTAACATCGGGCCATGTACGAAACTATTAGTACGTGTTTCAAATGGTTATAAAATAGTATTTGTATGCTAAGTTTCCGTTTTTTTTTCGCAGAGATTGTGATTATCGATTATTGTTTTCTAGTCAACTTGCCAAAAAATTTTTATTTTGCGTTTGCAGTATGTATTTTTAAATTTTAAATTGAAGAATTCATATTTTTTGAGATAAAAAATATTCGTATTTATTACATAAATATGAATATTTCATTTTGTTTTTCCAGAATGTGTTTTATTTTGATGCATTTCATTTAAAATGTGTATTTCAATGTTTTTAGTGAAAAAAATTTTTCCATAAAAATGTGTATTTTTTTGAAACTTTCACGGAGATATATGACTAGCATCATGAAAAAAAAATGCTATAAGAAAATATGAAGGATACAAATAAACCTACGCAAATGGGGGGGCGCTGTCTAATATATTGCCACAGGCGCAATTGTATCTAGATACGGCCCTGCTTCAAGCTTTTAAGAGATGGGTGACTTTTGATCTGATGGCTGAACAGTTCGATAGTAGGGTAGGAATATTTAATCTGATGGGAATGCAGTTGGAATGTTAGTTAAGGATGTATAGTAATTTTTTTTTTTTTTAATGGTTTTATCTTTGTTTCGATTGCCTGCAGAGTGCATGGGTTTAGGGGAAGAGCAGATGGTGATGTGCGAACTGAATTTCGCCCTATAAAATATTAGGTTTATAATTTTCTGTTATATAATTGAATTAATAAAAGACATTTATTATCATTAACCCATAGAACATCAAATTTATCCTTTGCATCTGTTTACCGCCATACACGGCTCATCAGTACATCTGGCTTAGGATAAACTCGATGTGACAAACAGAACGCGATGATGATCTGAGAAAATTTCCGGTGTACAGATGTAAATGATAAATTTAATGTTCTATGGGTTTATTAATTTGTTGGCTGGCTTTATTAGTCTATCCAGAACAATTTTTTTTTGTTTCATGATTGTAATTTTTAATCCGAGGTTGTTCGGGTTGATTGAACGTTGCCTCCGGCGACCAGTAGCTCTGGGACGTAACAACCATCCCGGATCTCCCGAAAGTCGCAAAAAGCATGCGAATAAAACGGCCCCCGCCGAGGCCGGCCGTAAAACAGTCTGGGACCGGGGCGTCGCAGACGTAACGACGTCGACTGATGGAGGAGCGTCGTTAATTTCCCTCTCGGTCCGATGAATTATACGTCGTCACGCCCGCGGGCCCTAAAGACGTCTATATCGCCGCCCGTTCGCCTGATCGGGAGCGGCCGGGACCCGCTGACCGGCCGGCGTCGTTTCGCAATAACAAAGCGTCGTTTACGGCCGGTGACGCATGGCGAGAGAGCGGCCCGTCGCGACGCCGCTTGGCCTTGAACGGGGGGGAACGTCGACGGCGGCGTCGGCGAAGCGGAACAGCCTCTATCGATCGGCGGCGCTCTTCTCTCGCGGCGGCGGCGGGGGAAGGGCAAAGGTCAGGGGGTGCGTTCGTACACACGGGACCCCCCCAGCTCGGATGCAGGAGTGAGTGAGGCGGGAGGGAAATGTCGGATGTTGACACGCCAGCCCCGGAGATGCAGTCGCGATCGGGAAGATGCGGCTCGAGGAGGGAGATAAATGGAACGCGTTCTTTTTATTGTTCTGGAACTCTGCGAGAGGCAGGTCGATGTGAAAAAACTACGCTGTACTTTTAAGATAAACCTTGCTGTAGTTTCATTATCTTGACGTTATCAACAATTTTCATCGTCTATGGAAGTTTTCTTTCTGTCTAAGGTTCGGCTCTTTCCCATTGTACTCTGTGATCTTGGACACAGAAGTGCCGAGTCATCCTTGTGTCAACATATTCAAAAATTTCATATTGCTAGCTAGCTTTATGAGGAACAATTCTAATATATTATTTTCTGCGCATATTTTTTCCAGTATCCTCAACGATGTACCTAAATCGTACGCTGATCGGATGTCCTGGTTAATGAAAATAATTTGTGAATTTACATTATATATTAAATTCTCATTGTAATCCTCTGAATGTTGCTTGTTCAAATTGAGAAATTCTTTTTCTGAAAGCGTTCTTAACTCAACACTTTCTGCTGGACGTTTTAACACTTCGACAACAACAGGGTGATCAATTCTTTTGCCATCGGAGGCATTCGTCTCGTGTTGTTTAGAACCTACTTCATTTTTGGTTCGGCATCTCGTCATGACGCTTATATTTTCAACTACACCGTTTCTCATTTCTTTGAGTCCCTCTGAATCAATTTTATTACGCGATAAGGCATCTGCTGTGACATTCTCTGAACCTTTCACATAATGAACTGTGAAATCATACGCTTCTAAAATCAGACGGAATTTTGTTAATCTACTTGAAGGATGAGTCATATTGAACAGATAAATTAGTGGTCGATGATCGGTTAAGATTTTAAATTTTCGTCCATATAAATAAGGTCTAAAGTGCTTGACTGACCAAACTATTGCTAACAGCTCTTTTTCTATTGTACAATAGTTTTTTTCTGCAGGGTTCAAACTTCGCGAAGCAAACGCTATTGGATGGTCATTAGAATTCGATAAAACTGAACCTAATCTGAAATTTGTATGGACCGTCCTCAAAATATTGAAGATATTCAATTCAGAATAAAGGAAGGAAATGATAATCTCAAAAACCAACCAACGATGCGATCGCGGACATTGTTATAAGATCCCTCCATCCCTTAACCTTCCCCAATCACTGAAATCGAATTCCGGAATAAAGACTTTCCCAATATGCTGTTGAAATAATCGACATCCCTGGTAGTTTCAATGGATAAAGCGCCAGACCGGCAATTCGGAGTCGTGGGTTCTAAACCCGCCCAGGGAAAATTTTTTTCCGGAATTCTTTCAACATCTTCCTGTCTGAAATGCCATGAAAATACTTATATTTATATTAAGTCTCTCATTACTAGTTTTCAACGAATGTCTCCCTAAATCGTTGGAATAATGTGAAGATACTCTAAAATTAATATAATATAAATTCACCCCATTCCAAACACCTATTCGGGAAGTCGCTCTTTATCTTCAGATAGAATGCATTACTACAAAAAATTCCTGTGAAAGCTCAGGTTATTAGCTTCGAATACAACTAACTAGTACTGTATTATATGAAAGATAGTTCTTTAATTCAACGAAAAATTCCTGTTAAATCGATACTACAGTTCCGTTATAAGTGAAGTAATTACTGTTTTAGTTTAGTGTTCAATACTAGAAATTCTTGTAGAAACTGAAGTTTGAAGCTTTGAATACAACTATCTAGTTAATCGTCTTGTTTTAGTTAAGAGAGACTGTATACAGAATGGGATGGCATACTAAGAAAAACGAATCCTGGGAATTTCTGGTTAAATAAATTCTGGTTGTTGTTGTTGTCATTACAACAAGAAAAGACCGTTCTGAAAAAAATCTGTACTTGCAATCTAACATGCCGATTCCGGTTTAAGTGACTTGAGTCCTATGAACAGGAAAAACGGTTATTATAGCAGTGATCAGGTAGTTTTATTGAAAGGGATATTTCCGTTAATGTTACAGGAATATCTAGTAAAATCTAATAATTTTCCAAGTATATTTCAACAATTTTTGTGCGACTAACAGTATGGACACATTAATTTCAACAGAAATGTTTGGTATTTCTCACGGAATTTGAAATCATTTTACCGGAATGAATCTCGAATGAATATTGGTCATCTATCTGAAGTTTTCAAATTACAAAATGAAACAAGACAATGAAAATATGTACAAGCACATTTGGCTTGTTTTATTAGTTTTATTATATTATCTAATACATATTTTCTTGTTTCATTTTGTAATTGGAATAAATCTTGTTTAGCTAACAGTATTTTAATCCATGTTGTACCATATGGTTGACAGTGGCGGCTCGTGAGCTTTCAATCAAAGGAGGCCAAGCAAAAAATACAGGGTATTACATAATATAAGCGCAGGATTTCGGGATGTGATAGCTCGTCCAAAAATATGAAAAACAGTTTTTATTAACTTACCCTCTAAAATGCACCATTTTCGATGTGTTGAAATTTAAAATGAATCTTTTTTTGCGAATATCTCCGGGACCTTTTATCATACAGGAAACAGCTTTCGTGAGCATTTTCTAATCATAATAAGCAATGTCTTCTGCGAATTTTTTTCTTTCAGTCTTTTTCTCTCCAAGTTCTACGCTGATGGAAAAAGTACGTTATTTGAAACGTCCATGTTAACCGCCAAGGTTTTTTACACAAAAAAGATACTCAAAGTAGATTGTTTTCAATGAAAAGCAACTATTATGTTGAAAAACATGGTCTTTCCCTTTTCAACCATTTTTATACGTCAAAAACTTCGGGTTAACAATTCAAAGTTATTTTCTGAACCACTGAGCAATCTTCAAAAGAACTTATTACTGAATACCCTAATCCTACTTCAATTTTTTTCTCAATTTTAACACGCTGTATCCTGAAAACGGTGAATTTTATTGGGTAAGTTAGTAGAAGACATTTTTTCTCATATTTTTGGACAAGCTAGGTATCACATCATGAAATCCTGCGCATATATTATAAAACACCCTGTATAGGTATACCACTAGATAGTTGATCTATGATAGTTTGCCTATGACCTTAATCAAGTGAATTTACAATATTGTGCTTTCCGAATAATTTGGATTTAATTGATGCCCCTAAGTGAGATTTTTGTCTGCTATGTCTTTCGATAGACTTCTGTTAATTTTTCACATCCTTATTTTGACCACACATTGTTTTCTAGATCGTCGGAAAAAAGTGAGCAAAACCAACAAAATAACTGATTTCGAACTGCGCCACCGAATAGTCAAAACTCAAAAGATACTACCCAAAGGAATGAAAAGCAACAGAAAAGGTGTGAGCAAGACAGTAATTCTGTAATCGAATTAAAGTTGAGATACTCCAAAATGAATATAATATAATTTAAATTCCCCCCATTGCAGACACCTGTTCGCGAAGTCACTCTTTATCTTTAGATAGAATGCATTACTACAGAAAATTCCGGTGAAATCGATACTAAATTTCTGTTATCCGTGAAGTAATTCCTGTTTTAGTTTAGTGTTCATTAATGGAATGGAAACTGAAGTTTGAAGTTTGGAATACAACAATCTAGTTCGTTTATAAAACAGAAAATTCCTGTAAGTAGTCACGCATATTCCGGTTTTCAACACAGTATTATTTTCTTGTTGAAATGACTAACTGCAGTTTGGTTGCATCCCCTTACGTAAAAATTGTCATTTCTAGAGGAATTAAACGACCGGAACTGTCACGTAAAATCAACAAATATTCCTGCTGTCGCCTATATAGCGGGAATTCCCTGTAGAAGTAACCGAATTCCTGTTGTATATCCTGGAAAATTTCTTCGAGTGTAGGTGTGGGTCGGAAAGAATAAAAAAATAACGAATCGCCCGGTTAACCTGACAGTCCCTCAAAAGGTAAAAACGCGGTTTCTCTCTCCCAGATGTCGACGATGTGGGCGCGCTGAAAGAATGACCTCCGCCGTTAAAACAGTGATAAATCTCCGAAGAAAGTTTCGTCTCGTTAGAACTTGCAAGTGGAACATGCACCTTTCATCTTGGAGGATCTCCTCCGGCTCTTCGTGACGCGGACTGTACCTCATACTGGGCGATTGACGATGTCAATATGACAGACCGTTCTCCTCTGCATCAGTCAACGCCATTCGTGTCACGGCCGACAACAAAACGACGAATGCACCATCGCGCGTTATAAATAGGCGAATTTTCGTGAGATGATGTCATCGCGAGCGGGGATCAGCTGTTCGCTGGGGGCCCCAGAAGGTTCATCACTGTTTACTCCGATGGTAATTTATCTCTTCGCGTTTCGTCTTTCGCTCGCGAAGGCCAGAGAACCGAGAAAGACCAAGATGATTCCTTTGTCTAGTCCGGATGTGGAATTTCCGTCCTCGGAAAGAGAGGCGCATTCAGGCAAGGGAATTATATTAACGCTTCCGTTCGAACAACAACAGACGGGAATAATACTACGTACGTACGTCGAAGAAAACGGGTTATCTTACGTTACCTTTCTCACGGAAACGTATTCATGAGGTGCTCCTCGTACCGCGTCTAATTTCTACGAGAGACGGCCCATTTCCATAATGACCGGGGTCCGCCCAGAAGACCCTGGGATTTAAAGGGATTAAAGAAATTTTACAGCATATACAACAGGCATTCGGTTACTTCTACAGGAAATTCCCCCTATATAATGACAGCAGGAATATTTGTTGATTTTACGTGACAATTCCGGTCGTTTCATTCCTCTTGAAAGTATGACATCAGTTGATGTAACCAAACTATAGTCCGTCATTTCAACAGGAAAATAATACTGTGAATAAAATCAAAATATGCGTTACTATTTAAGGGGGTATTTCCTGTTTACAAAAAAAAATGGAGAGTTGTATACCAAGCTTCAAACTTCATTTTCTACAAGAATTTTCTGTGATGAACACTAAAATAAAACTTTACTTATAACGGAACTGTAGTATCAATTTAACTGTAATTTTCCGTTGAATTAAAGAACTATTGTTCATATATTACAGTACTAGTTAGTTGTATCCGAAGCTTAGAACCTGAGATTTTACAGCAATTTTCTCATCAATATGATAGTAGTTTTTAAGGGCTATCCAAATATGTTATCGGAAAAACTATCGAACCAAAGCATGAATAGTTATTCAGGAAAAACCATTTCTTTAAAAAATTTGTTTTCAAATTTCGCTGGTTTTCGAAAAAAGAAGGTCATTAGACCATTTCTCACCAATTGTTCATTCATTTGAACTTCCGGTTTTCTAGAAAATTTTTTCTTGCAAAATATACTTCATAATATTTTCCCATATTTTTTGAATGCTCAATCGATTCTGATTCTGAATATGTAAATAAATGGTGGTCCAGATCTTAACCAAGAAATTTTAACCAGGTATTCTACGTCAAAAATAAGCCCTAATTTGTCCTATAAACATATGTCGAAAAATGCTTCCTCTCCGAGATACAGGGCGTTGAAATTATAGAAAAAAAAAATTTTTATTGATAACTTTTACACTGCTCGAAATATTTATATGAAATTTGGGATATAGGTTTCAAGCATCAAGAAGCACTTCTTGCATTGAATTATTATTTTTTTCATTTCACCAGTGACGTCCGTTCTGTATCGGGTTTGAATATTTTCAGACAAAAAAATTATACGCCTCTGGTTTTTTCAACAATAGAAATTACTTTTGAAATCCTTTTTTAATTTAAAGTAAATTTGGCTCTTGACTCTTTGGCGTACAAGGCGCCGTTTTCGAGTAAAAAAATAAAACACTTTCTCGTGCACGAAGAAATCGCCAAAATTTGATATGGTATAATAATAATAAGACTATCTTTGTGAACGAAACGTGTCATAAAGAAAAAGCGTTAACAGCCACACTCAAATACAAATTTGAAGAAGATGTTCGAATAATGAACCATTTTGATGAACACATAATTCACATAGATGTCTAACAGACTCGATAACAGCAGTAGCTAAATTTCGATTTCTTTTTGTTACTTTCTTTGTAATTTTTATTGTTGGAAAACCCAAAGGCGTATTATTTTTTTGTGTAAAAATATTCAGTCTCGTTGCAGAACGGACGCCACTGGTGAAATGAAAAAAAAATTATTTGATGCAAGAAGTGCTCCTTGATGCTTAAAACCTATACCATCCCAAATTTCATGAAAATATTTCAAGCAGTGTGAAAGTTATCAATAAAAAACTTTTTTTTTCTATAATTTCAACACCCTGTATATCGGAGAGGAAGTATTTATTGACATATGTTTATAGGACAAACTAGGGCTTATTTTTGACGTAGAATACGTGGTTAAAATTTCTTGGTTAAGATCTGGATCACCCTGTATAATGGAAATTTTATATTATTTCAAGCAATTCCATTAAAGATCAACCTGAGGAAATTCAGATTCCATATTCGGAAAATATATCCATGTTGTCTGCGGTTCAATCAATATTTGATTGTCAAAATTTGATGTTGTTATTCTCTTGTATAATAGAAGCGAAAAATGTAGCCTGAATTTTCATTCAATGCTCTCAATATGTTTACTCTTCAAGAAAGTTAGGATTTTTTGAAATTATTTATTGAAAGCAACAAAAATCTATTCACAGAAACTGTTGAAAGTGCCTGCCTCTCACTTCTTCGCACTTTCTGAGACAATCCCAACTTTCTTCGAGGACTAAACAACTTGAGAGCTCTGAATGAAAATTCAGGTTTCATATTTTCGCTTCTATTATAACCGAGAATGAAAACTTCAAATTTTGACAATCAAATATTGATTGAACCACAGACAACGTGGATATATTTTCCGAATATGGAATCTGAATTTCCTCAGGTTGATTTTGATTGAAATTGATTGAAATAAATATAACAGCACCATTATATTCGGATTCAGAATCGATTGAGTATTCAGAAAATATGGAGAAATATCATGAAAAATATTTTGTAAGATAAAATTTGCCATTTTCTAGAAAAGCGGAAGTCAAATGGAGAAACAAATGGTGATGAATTATCTTCAAACCTTCTTATTTTGAAAAGAAGTCAAATTTGCGAAAAAGTTTTTTTGGGAAAAACGGTTTTTCTTCAATTACATTTCATGCCTTGGTTCGATAGTTTTTCCTATAAAATATTTGGATATCCCTTAAGAAATACTATCATATTGATCAGTCACTTTTCAATTTTGCTAAAGGAAAAAGTCAAAAAATTATATAATCCAGTGACCCGCTTACGTGAAACACCCTGTACATAGATTAAAATACTGTTAGCTAAACAAGATTTATTCCGATAGAATAATCTGAATTTCTATGAGAAATACCAAACATTCCTGTTGAATTTGATGTGTCCATACTTTTAATCGTACAAATATTGTTGGGTTATACTCACAAAATTATTATATTTTACTAGATATTCCTGTAACATTTACGGAAATATCCCTTTCATAATAAAAAGTACCTGATCACTGCTATACTTATCGTTTTTCCTGTTCATTAGACTCAAGTCACTTTAACCAGAATCTGCATGTTAGATTGCAAATACAGATAGTTTTCAGAACGACCTTTTTTTGTTGGGATAACAATGGTTGCGTTTAAACAACAGGAATTGATTTAATCAGAAACTCCTGGGATTCGTTTTTTTCAGTGTTTTCCTATCAAATCGGTCTTTTTTAGAGAAAATCAACGCAAATTCAGGAACATCTTTTACCCCCTATCCAGACGTTAAATTATTTTGCGATAAACGTCATTTTCGAAGAGTCTAACCGAAGGCGAGACAAGTTTTATGTTTGTCATTTTCGCATATCGCAGCGTCAGTAATATAAAGGCTTAAAATAGAAAAATAGATTGTTGGAATCACGTGTTTAAAGGTTCTGAGTTATTACATTCCAGCTAATTCTCTAATAAAATTCTTTGTGTTTCAGTTATAAATGTGATTCACTTCAGAGATACTAAGAATTTCATCAGAAAAATAAGCTGGAATGTAACAATTCAGAAACTTCAAACACGTATTCCTAACAAACTACTTTTGTGTTTGAGCCTTTATATTACTAAGGGGGCGATATGGTCGTCGAAAAAATCTATACATACTACTCATTTACAAGGGAGTGTTGAATATCGAAATTCTCGCGAAATTCGCCTCGAATATATGCGATCGCCGTCGTCTCCGACGTTTTCTATTTAAACCGCTCCAACCTACCGCAACCTAACCTAAACGCGGCGCGCTAGAGTGGGACTTTAAAACGAGCGGCGTGTTTCTCTCCGATAGATCCGAATTCCTGCATACCCGCGATGGAAAAATAATCTTATTCATTCATGAGGTATGTGAACGGCCCGCGGCCTCCGGTCACGTTCTCCACGGGTTCGACGAGGAATCCGACCCGGAGAAACGACGCAGATTCGAAAAACTTGGGCGTTTTCCCGGCCTCGTCCGGCTGGCCTAAATACAGAGCGAAATGAATGGGGTTCTCGGGGTCGACGGAGAAGCGCCCCAAGTGCCCAAAACGGGAGCAGGGCGCCATCTGTCGTCGGGGCTCGGAACCGCCGTTTGGCGCCACACCCAGCTGATGTCGTGACGTCACGACGCGTCGGACGCCCGATGAGCTGACTGAACGCCCTTGACGTCATTTTGGGTGAACGAACCCCGCTTTTGTTGTTTTTTTTTCAAGAACACATGAAAGTAAAAAGTACAGGATAAGTAGCGTTGGGGGTTGTGAAAAACCATTCATCACGCGGGAGGGTAGCGAGTGATCAGGGGGGAGAGCCGGGGCGTTGTTCGAGATGACGTAGGGGAAGTCGTTGAGATTTTTCTTGAAGGGGTAGTTTCTTGAAAATATAGATTCACAAAGGGCGAAAAACGCAATATTTATGTTATATTCTTTATTCATTTCCACAACAAATTTTTCCGAAATTTTCCAACAAAACTATTAGTTTCCCACTTAATTTGACAGCATATTTGAAATCAGCGATATCCACTTAGTTTATTTTGGAAGTAAGAAAAATTTTCACGAACAAGGGAAATCTGGCAAAAAAATAATTATCTGATATAGGAAAAAATACGACTAATCTATATAATTCAAGGGTGTAGATTCCGAATATGTATTCTATTTCGGCGGAAATTTTTTTTCTAGTTACTACAGCAATTGGAATGCTCAAACTTTTGGAGGTCCTTGTTTTTGAATTTCCAACTTTGAGGTATTGCGATCTGGAAATGGGTTGACAATGTCATGTGTGAATTTTTTTTCTTGTTACTGCATCCTTCGGCTACCAGAAGGAATCATTGCAGGGTCCCTAGAAGGTTTCTGCAAAATTTTATGATTTTTTTACTAAAACGAATTTTTCCGAAATTTTTTACCCATGTTCCAACAAAACTATGAGTTTCCCACTTAATTTGAGAGCTTATTTAAAATCAGCGATGTCGACTTAGTTTATATTGAAAATAAGAAGAATATAGGAAAACAAAAAAATTTTTCGACCATATACAAGGGAAATTTGGCAAAATAATAATTCTCTGATAGAGGAGAAAAATACGCCTAATCTATACAATTCAAGGGTGTAGATTCCGAATATGTACTCTATTTCGGCAGGATTTTTTTTTCTGGTTACTACAGCACTTGGAATGCTCAAACTTTTGAGGTCCTTGTTTTTGGATTTCCAACTTTGAGTTATGCGATCTGGAAATGGGTTGACAATGTCATGTGTGAATTTTTTTCCTTGTTACTGCATCCTTTGGCTACCAAAATGGATCATTTCATGGTCCTCAGAAGATTCCTGCAAAATTTCATGATTTTTTTACTAAAACAACAAATTTTTCCGAAATTTTCCATCCATGTTCCAACAGAACTATGAATTTCTCACCTATTTTGAGAGCATATTTGAAATTAGCGATATCGACTTACTTTATATTGAAAATAAGAAGAATATAGGAAAACAAAAAATTTTTTCGACCATATACAAGGGAAATTTGGCAAAAAATAATCATCTTATATAGAAAAAAAGAAATACGCCTAATCTTTATGATTCAAGGGTGTGATTCCGAATATGTACTCTATTTCGGCGTGAAAATTTTTTTCTAGTTACTACAACACTTTTAATGCTCAAACTTTTGGAGGTCCTTGTTTTTGGATTTTTTACTTTGAGGTATTGCGATCTGGAAATGGGTTGACAATGTCATGTGTGAATTTTTTTCCTTGTTACTGCATCCTTTGGCTACCAAAATGGATCATTTCAGGGTCCTCAGAAGATTCCTGCAAAATTTTATGATTTTTTTACTAAAACAACAAATTTTTCCGAAATTTTCCACCCATGTTCCAACAGAACTATGAATTTCTCACTTAATTTGACAGCATATTTGAAATCAGCAGGTTTTTCGGGGAAGAGTCGCAGGGAATTCGTTGAGTTTTTTCTTGAAGGGGTAGTTTCTTGAAAATATAGATTCACAAATGGCGAAAAACGCAATATTTATGTTATATTCTTCATTCTCTTCCACTTACAAACTGCAAGGTGGCGTAAACACGTAGCAGACGGTGGATTATCCGTATCCATCTTCCTCCTTAAGAGTTTGTGCACACTTATGTATCATGCTGCCCTTTGGGGGTGTGTGAAAGGGAATATAGTTTAAGCTCCGGCAAACATATTCCTGACAGGCCACTTAACCTTCCCGCAACATGAATATAAAACAGATCGACGACGCGAGGATCTTTTCCGGACGATATCCCTTTTTCCCCATTTCCGCAAGGGGTTCCTCCACACTTTATTGTTGTCGAATATCGTTTTGTCGTCGTCCGAAATAGGAAAGAGGCGACTCCTGTTAAACCTCAATCCCATTTTTCTTCCTACGTTAGAATCTTGTAAATTTTCAATGTTACTTTCCTATGAATAGAACAGAACCTCGATAATTAGAGAAATACATATTATGAATAACGCTCGGCAACGCTGCATATTACGATTTTTTGAAGCTCTCAGCGTTAGCCCTTTCCGCGTTCAAACACAAACATGTCTCTGAAAACGATGAGTGAACCTTTTCAGGTTTCAGGAAATCGCAAACATAAAGGGGGAAGCCCATCTGTCTAAACGGACCAGCTGCAAATCGCGGCGTTAAACGTCAGCACCCCCCCCCCTCTCGTTAATTTCCCAATTATCGAGGAACCCGTCCCTCGCGTCAAGTTGAAACCTGTCGACGGCTAAGAGCAGGTGGTCGCCGGACCTCCGATAAAAGTCGATCGGGAACCTCGTCGTCGGACGGCTCGAATTTTCCGAAGGCGAGTTAAGCGTTTAACAGCTGTTTTTTCGACCACGCCCGTCGTGCCACAACAGCCCGTTATGGTAGTGTTACCATTACGCGACGACGAAGGTGTGGGAGGTAGTTACTGACCGGCCCGAACCGTCGTCGTCGGTGATTCACCGTTCTGCGTTGGTTGCGTTTCGAACCGAAGAGAAATGTTCGAATGAGATTAGTGGTTGTTAGGTTGGTAGCAATGAAAATTGTAGGGGGAAGTTTCTTGATGGGACTCGGATTCACCCCTCCTTCGTACTGTGGGATTTACGAAGAAACCGGAATCTTCTCCATCGAAATAGTTTGGCTTGAGAATTTGAAAGGGATTGTCCAACAAAAATTTTCTCACAAAAAATTTTTTCGACATAAGAAAAAAATACACGTAATCTATATCATTCGAGGTTTTTGTTTACCGAATACGTACTTCATTATGAAGGGAAACGATTTTTCTTGTCTTCACAGCACTTGGAATATTCAAACTTTTGAAGGTCCTAATTTTTGGATTTCCAACTTTGAGGTATTGCCATATGAAAATTGGTGGACTATGGCAAGTGTGGATTTTTTTCCTCGTTACAGCTTACTTCGGCTACCAAAAGAGATCATCTCAGGGGATCTTGAAGGTTCCTGCTAAATTTTATGATTTTTTTTAAAGCATCCAATTTTTCAGAAATTTTCTACTCATGTTTCGACAAAACTATAAGATTCTCCCATAAACCTACTGCATATTTAAAATCAGCGACATCGAATCAGTTAGAATTGGATATTTGAAGAAGATAGGAGAACAAAATTTTTCCAACAAAAAATTTTTTCGACCATTTACAAGGGAAATTAGGCAGAACTTTTTTTTTCTGGTATAGGAAAAGAAAACATGTAATCTAAATAATTCGAGGTTGTTGTTTCCGAATATTTACTTCATTGTGGAGGGAAACGATTTTTCTTGTCTCCACAGCACTTGGAATATACAAATTTTTGGAGGTCCTAATTTTTGGATTTCCAACTTTGAGAAATTGCGATGTGAAAATGGGTGGAATATGGCAAGTGTGGATTTTTTCCTCGTAACAGCATACTTTGGCTGCAAGGAAAGAACATCGCATGGAATCTAGAAGGTTCCTGCTAAATTTTATGATTTTTTTTTAAAGCATCCAATTTTTCAGAAATTTCTACTAATGTTTCGACAAAACTATGAGATTCTCACATAAACCGACTGGATATTTGAAATCAGCGACATCGAATCAGTTAGAATTGGATATTTGAAGAAGATAGAAGAACAACATTTTTTCTACAAAAAATTTTTTCGACCAGGGAAATTAGGCAGTACTTTTTTTTCTGGTATAGGAAAAGAATACGTGTAATTTATATTATTCGAGGCTGTTGATTCCGAATATGAACTTTATTTTGGAGGGAAACGATTTTTCTTGTCTCTACAGCACTTGAAATATTCAAACTTTTGGAGGTCCTAATTTTTGGATTTCCAACTTTGAGATATTGCGATGTGAAAATGGGTGGAATATGGCAAGTGTGGATTTTTTTCCTCGTAACAGCATACTTTGGCTACCAGAAGAAATCATCGCAGGGAATCTAGAAGGTTTCTGCTGAATTTTATGATTTTTTTTCTGAAAAATGTTTCGACAAAACTATATGATTCTCACATAAACCGACTGCATATTTGAAATCAGCGACTTCGAATTGATTTATATAGAAAATTTCAAAAAAGAAGGCGAATTTTTCAACAAAAATTTTTCTCGACTATATATTATCGATGAATCCTTAAACCACAATGAAAATTATGACAAATCGTACACTTTCTATTCGCATATCCGAAAAGCCCACTACGCAAATCAGCATCACCATCCCAAGATCGCCCTCTCCGAATATCACCATCCCATCGAAACCGTAAAAGTGCACCGATCGAATACTGCAGGTACAGCCGTTTTTTCTTCCCATTCTCGGAAATACGAATACGATACCCCGTTTCGAAATGCATTTCGTACACGGGTCCTGTTTCGAGTTCTTTCACCTGCGGGTCGTCACAATGGAGACGGCAGCTGTCGGTCACCGACGTGGAAGACGCGTATGCATAGAACGCACTCGGACAATATGCAGAGTTTCCCCCCTTTGTGTCGTCGTCGGGTCTCCTCTACTACCTGTGCGTTGTTATTTTTGGGAGCCGGAACAGCTGACACTGTTCCAAGACAAAAATGAGGCGCATTTCGTGAACTGGTGTATGTCGAAGATTGCTGTTTTTATTTCTGTTTTAGTGGAGAACTTTGATAGAAGGCGTCAGGGCCGTATCTAGGTACTATTGCGCCTGTGGCAATATATTAGACAGCGCCCCCCCATTTGCGTAGATTTTTTTTCATCCATCTTTCTTATAGTATTTTTTTTTTCATAATGCTAGTCATATATTTCCGTTAAAGTTTCAAAATAATGCACATTTTTATGGAAACATTTTTTCATTAAAAACATTGAAATGCACATTTTGAATGAAATGCATAAAAAATAAAACAAATTTTGAAAAAACCGAATGAAATATTTAAGTAATAAATACGAACATTTATCTTAAAAAATATAAATTCTTCAACTTAAAATCTAAAAATACATACTGCAAACGTAAAATAAAAATTTTTTGGTAAGTTGACTAGAAAACAATAATCGATAATCGAAATCTCTGCAAAAAAAAAACCGCAAACTTAGTATACAAATACTATTTTAAAACCCTTCGAAACACGTACTTATAGTTTCGTACAGGGCCTGATGTTACAATATTCAAGAAGTCCATACGTTAAGTATAAAAAAATCACGAGAATAATTTTTGCCAGATGAGATTGAAGATTCAATGAAAACTATGAAAAGTAACACAAAAAATTTGAGTTTTATTAGATTTCATTCAAAAAAGACGCTCTGGAAGTGAAAACTCAAGTTTGAAAATCCATATTTTCTGCAATGAATCGAACATATTTCTTCTTGAATTAAAAGGAACAATATTATTATGTTAAAATACGTATACTTGAATATATCCGATGCCAGAATAATGTCATAAGAAATAACAAATACTTAGTACAACTCACCTTCAATAGCACAATTTATAATGCTCGAATCCAAAAGCACAATGGCACAAAAAACTCAGAATATAAGAAAAAACTCAAAACTAATAAGACTTCAAATCTGGATACAAACTAAACGAACATTTAAATTTAAATTTTTTGCTCTTCCCTTCACAATAGAAAGAAATCAATTTTATGTAGAATAGAATTAGATTCCCCAATTTTTCTGCCACTTCTTGAGCGCCAAACTCTGATTGTTGAATTTTTGGCAATACAAATCGTTTTCGAAATACCACAGATGTGGCCTAAAACTCTAAACAAATCGATCAATATGAACCATCATCATCAAAGAAGCCGCCCTTCAAAACAAGCTGGATGCGATAAGGGATGTAGTGTAAACAACTCATAAAAGGGCTGTGCTTGGAATCGCATGACGATATTGCCGATTGTAATATTTATGATCAGAGTGCGGCATCTTTGGAAATTTTTTATAACAAGTGGACCATATTTCTCGTATTTCTGACCTTATTGCATTCCCTTTCTGTACTTTGAATATCAATGTTTCGAAATGTTGTGATCGAATTACTTACTTACGTAACCGTGTCGTCATCTTTCGAACTATTTTTTTTTGGTTGGCGCTTCTATCTTTTTATTTTTGAAATTTTTGGCGCCCCTTCGGACCTTGCGCCCGTGGCAAGTGCCACCCTTGCCACGCCCTAGATACGGCCCTGGAAGGCGTTTAGTTATCGTGGTCCTTCGAGCTTGATAGAGATCGCCACGTCACCGTATTTATTCATGACATTTGCGTGTCAACAGGAACGTAATTATCATCGGATGATATTGTTTTCACATGATTGATAAATTCCTAGTTTCCTCGTGACGACTCGTAATTTTTAATCGACTCTAATTCCTTCGCATAATATTTGTTTCATTCTGTTTCGATGCAGTTGACAAAATCATAATTCTCAACCGAATTCAAAAATAAAAAAAATATTGTCTTCATATTATCAGTGCGCTCTTCATGTAGGCGGTTTTATGAAAGCCTTCCGATCGATACGCAACTTGGAAAGCGTAAAAGGATAATTATTCCTTGATCAACGTTCGTCAGCCGATAGCGACTCATTATGTTCCGTCGTCGGACCACTGTTCCACTTAGGGGACAATGACATTCTTACACCTATACGAAAAGTCGACGTCTGGCCGTCACGAATGCGTCACGCGATCAATCCGATAATCCGATTTGGAACTAACGCACAATCTGGAAATTCGATCCGATTAAAGTTTACGGTATCCGAAGGATCGATAATTCCGTAGATGTATCCAGGCTCGGCGAAATCGTTTTTTTTTTCCTTACATCGCGGAATGCCGCTTTCAAGGCCGCAACATCGGGCTCTTTGTGACTTGGAGAATGCCGATAGACCAGAATGGAAGAAGACGCTCTCTGCGTTCCGGAGCTGAATGGTGCATTCGGAGGCATTTTAAACAGCCGCGCAATTATGCGAGTGCCGGGAGAAACCGTAACGACACCTGTTTTACGGTTTGTTTGAATGTTTGGTTAAGGCACGGTCGAGAGGTTTCTAGTGGTGGCCTTTGTTTGACGGCGCAACTTCTGCATTCAAATCACGGGTCGAGAGGAGATCCAACCTGCCGTCGCCGAGTGTTTGTTTCCGCCGATGGACGAGCAAACACAAATTAGTCGTCGTTTAGGTGGCAGAATCGATTTCGACCTCGCCTCGACGTTTTACAGCAGTATAAATTCCACTTTCGAGCGGTAACGCTCAGACGTCAACGTCAATCTTATTCTATGTGCCGTTAACTTGGAGAAATTATCTTGTTAGACTGGTTTGTGATACGGCCACAATCGAGGAAAGCCTTATAGAGTAGTAAAATTGAAAAAACCGTCCTCTACTTTTCATTCATTCGAAACCGGAGATAGTAAAAGCGTTGATTGAAGTATTTTGGAAAGATATCCAACCCATGTATTTACAGTTCCCTTTCCCCTCGCATCCCTTGCCCTACATTTCGTGGGGACCTCTTCAATAACTTCCCTGAATGTGAAATAACTAGAGATTTTTGTTTTCGAAATATCAAGCAATTTAGAGACCGGAGAGTTTAGAGCTGAGTCATAATCAATGCCAACATCTGCGAATATTCGAGTATTTCTTTTGTATTATATATGAATTCTGTTTATGGACACTAGGCGCGATATTTTGTTGATTTGATTCTAAAAATAATTGGAATATTTTTATGAGAAGCTACTCGTCAAATTTAACAATAAATGTATATTATTCATTTTATATTTTCAGAAAATAATGAAAAACGATGTACAGGGTGTTTCACGTAAGCGGGTCAGTGGATTTTGTGACTTTTCCTTTGAGCAAAATTGAAAAATGACCCATTAATTTGATGGTATTTCTCGAGGGCCATCCAAATATTTTATAGGAAAAACTACCGAACTAAGGCACGAAAAATAATTGAAGAAAAACCGTTTTTCCAAAAAAATATTTTTTCGCAAATTTGAATGGTTTTCAAGATAAGATGGTCTAAAGGCAATTTATAACCAATTGTTTCTTCATTTGAACTTCCGGTTTTCTAGAGAACGGAAAAGTTTTTCTTGCAAAATATACTTGATAAAATTTATCCATATTTTTTGAATGCTCAATCGATTATAAATCCGAATATGTAGATATAATGGTGGTTTTATATTTCTTCCAAGCAATTTCATTGAAAATTAAGCTGAGGAAATTCAGATTCCATATTCGGAAAATATATCCATGTTGTCTGTGGTTCAATCAATATTCAATTGTCAAAATTTGAATTTTTTATTTTCGATTATAATAGAAGCGAAAATAATGAAGCCTGAATTTTCATTCAAAGCTAACAACATGTTTAGTCCTCGAAGAAAGTTGGGATTGTCTCAGAAAGTGCGTTGAAGTGCACTTTCAACAGTTTCTGATCTGTGGATAGCACTTTATTGCTTTTAATGAATCTTAACTTTGGTGAAGAGTAAACATATTGAGAGGATTCTCTCACATATTTTCGCTTCTGGGACAATTGGTGGGAAATGACCTTCTTATTTTGAAAAACATCGAAATTTGCCAAAATTTTTTTTTGGAAAAACGGTTTTTCCTCAATAACTTTTCATGTTTCGGTTCGATAGTTTTTGCGATAACTTATTTGGATAGCCCCCCAAAAATACTATTATATTTATAGGTCACTTTTCAAGTCTGCTTGAAGGATAAGTAACGAAATTCGGTGATCCTCTTACGTGAAACACCCTGTACATCATTTTCTGAAAATATAAAATGAATAATATACATTAATTGCTGAATTTGGCGAGTAGCTTCTCACGAAAATATTCCAATTATTTTTGGAATCGAATCAACAAAATATCGCGCCTAGTGTCCGCAAACAGAATTCATATATAATATGAAAAAATACTCGAATATCCCCTAAATAATTCAACGCCAGATCAAAGATCCGCTTCAATCAACAGTCTCTTACTACTTGAACAGTATATAGAAACAAATGTCACGTTTTCCTTTCTTCAGGGGCTCGTTATCAACCTTAACCATGAGAATATTGCAGATATCGTCACGGAGATCTGTATCTACTGAAATAAAAAATCGACGAGAACCACGCACCCTGAGTTTGACCGGCTCGAACTACAATTTCGATCCCAGCGCCATCTAGTTGTCATTCCAATTTTTGGTCTCGTTTAGTCTCGTATAGTTGGGTCCATTCGGAGTCGCCTCGACCAAGAACTCTATATCTGTAACGGCCACTGAAATCGTAGACATCAATGGGGGTTCCACAAGGATCTATCCCCTGACCCGCGCATTTCTAGAGTATCGATATCGGTAGATTCCGGCGATGCACGGAACGCCATCTATTTTACCGAATTATCAGCGGCGCTGCGATTATCGGCTGAGTAACGACCGCACAATGCGAAATGCATAACTTCGCGGGTCCGGGGGGCGACTGCGGGGGGGAGGGGGGTGCACTGGCGCCGTTCGCGGCCAAGGTCAAGCGAGACCGGCGCGACGACGCACTGCGCAGAAACAACAAAGTTATTTTTAATGTGGCAACGTGGACGAGTGTCCAACATTGGCGCGATCGGGTTATTTTAAAACGGTCGGTGGGACGTCGGGGGGGGCATCGACGCGATGTGTCAGTGATTATGCGGGATTTTGTAACGTGTATTACACGTACCGATCGGCGGACGATTCCTGGAAGTCGGAGGAACCTTGGGGTCGGCCTCTAGATGCAGTTTCGAAATCCGTTTGTTTCTTTATACATTTTGTGTTTGGCAACGATTATAATTGGTTCAAATGGTTGTTTTTTCATATTGAAGTGGATTTTCTGGGGCATCAATTGTGGAATGGTTACGCTCAAACAATCGGAAGGTTGCGTTGCAGGAAGGCTCCATTCGACCACTTGAGATCTAAATCCTTGGTGGAAGACTAATTTTTTGTCACTTATACGAATCCTTCAGTTTTTCTTTTGCCTTAAATGACCCAAAAACGCTTCAATAGCCCTCAAAATGTTGACACTTCCCACCACTGTTTTGTCCGAGTTCGTTGATCTACCCATTAGCATGAAGGTATTATTTAACGAGCGGTAATGTAGGTCATAACTCACGCAGATGAAGTTTGCAGCACGAGCCGAAGGCGAGTGCTGTAATTCATCAAGTGACTTATGACCATCACCGCAAGTTGAATACTATACTTTATCTACGACTATAACAATTAATACTAAGATACAAGTACAGAGGAAGAACTTTATTTACAAATTTCAATAGTTACCTATGACAATGCATTATTTATGTTGATTGTGCTTCTTAGCATGGAGTAGAAAATCCATAGGGGCGATGCTTTATATTTAGTGCTAAGTTCACTGAAATATGCCAAAAGAACATTATCTGTAAACGATGACTTAATATTCTTACTGCTACACCTTTCTTGAAAATTGTTGTATACACCTTCATATTTGTTTTGGGATTTTTCGGGCAATAAATTCTGTATGGTAAAATTGGCTGCTTGACTTATTTCTGAAGGTGTACACAATAATTCATCTTTACCAGTT
Source organism: Aphidecta obliterata (assembly GCA_963966015.1). NCBI lineage: Eukaryota > Metazoa > Arthropoda > Insecta > Coleoptera > Coccinellidae > Aphidecta > Aphidecta obliterata. The sequence continues at coordinate 42,919,373 of OZ014429.1, read as the reverse complement.
GAATTCATCTTTTTCAGCAAAACATTCACAATAATAATTAGGTATCAACTTAATTTGAGAAAACGTCAAAATTATTCAAGTGACTTTCCTTCAATACCAATAATGGACTGTTCCCTTTCGGCCAATCGACTTGTTCGGAAGCACAGAGACAGGGAGTTATAGCAGTGAGCACGATATTTGTTTACAGATACTATCAATTGCTCAAAAGTAGTTGAATAATGGGTATATAATCCTAGAGAAGTAGATAAACGTAATTACCTATTATTATTATTATCGAACATAATACAGTAGACATATACAGTAGTAACATAATAGAGTAGAGACCAATATGCCTCCTATAAAACTCATTACAAAATACCAATTCTATATCATTGTAACATATAAAACAACAGAAAAAAAAAAAATAAAAATCCCAGAAAAAAAGTACAGAAAGAAAGAAAACCTATCTCCTCTCGAGAAAAAGATGTGAGACGAAAAAGCGAGCGACGTCGTTTATAATCAGCTGTAGGAGTTTAAATCTCCTCTCCGTAACGCGAGGATAGGATGTGGTTGGCGGGCTTTTAAATTCCACAGAAGGCCAGAAGCGCCGAGTTTACATCACATCCGTCGTGACTCGCGGTCGGGTCCGGGGTCGAGTCGTAGCTAGTAGCATACTATCCATTATGGCGAATACCGGATCGCCGGATGACGACGGGTCTTGGTTCGGCATTCCGACGCGAGTGCCGGGAGAGGCAGCACCTCTCGATGTAGCGACACGTTGTGTTTTCTCTCTTTTCGGTTTATCGAGATACTCGGAAACTATATGAGATAATTGAATGAAATTTTCAACTCGGACAGGTAAATCGGGATATAACACAATGATGCTATAGGAAAATACCTCGATAAGAAGGAATGAACGAGAACCTACATGCATAACATGAGAAACTCTCCGTCCTCGTCGCCCGTCGGTACCCACCGTCCAAAGTGCGACCAACCGAACGCGGCGGCCTTCTAGACCGAGCGAGCTCGATCATTTAGCGTGTAGTACTATTAAACCATAGGTCGTTTCCTATCGTCCGCGGTTTCTATTTATAGAAGTTGAACGTCTGCGAGAGTCGCTGGTTACCTTACAGGTCTTTATTTTTTTTCTTTTCTCTCTCTCTCTCTCACCCCGCGTTAAGTCCGGCGTTCGTGCCTACTACGACGGAACCCGCAATTTTAGCAGCGGGAAATTGAATGGCGGCAATTTGTGCAAATTATATTCGAGACGCATTTGCGGACACGACTTCCTGCCCGCCCTGGATTTTCATTTCGTTTCGCCGCACGCCTTTTCCAGGTTCCGTTCGGCGAGAAAGTTTCGGCGGATGCCGGAGGCGTGCATTTACACGCTTTTTTTTTTTTCGAGATAAGGAAAGGAACCCTATTGGAATACAAATGTCGTTCGAGACAGCATCTCTCAAGTGTTTGCAGAAACACCAAAACCGGTGATCGAAGTATTTTGGGAAGATACCCAGAACTACACGAGACTAAACGAGACCAAAAATTGGAATGACAATTAGATGGCGCTGTTTACGGACACTAGGCGCGATGTTTTGTTGATTTGATTCTAAAAATAATTGGTATATTCGTATGAGAAGCTACTCGTCAAATTTAGCAATAAATGTATATTATTCATCTGATATTTTCAGAAAATAATGAAAAATGATGTGAAGGGTGTTTCACGTAAGCGAGTCACTGAATTTTGTGAGTTATCCTTCGAGCAAAATTTAAAAGTGACTCATCAATATGATAGTATCTTTCAAGGGCTATCCTAATATGTTATCGGAAAAACTATCGAACCAAAGCATGAAAAGTTATTGAGGAAGAACCATTTCTCCAAAAAAAATTCTTGGCAAATTTCGCTGGTTCTCAAAAAAAGAAGGTCAATAGATCATTTCTCACCAATTGTTCATACATTTGAACTTCCGGATTTCTAGAAAACGGAAAATTTTTTCTTGCAAAACATACTTCATAATATTTTCCCATATTTTTGAGCGCTCGTACTACTTACACGAGGGCTATATCATTTCGTCACGATGTCTGTATTTTTCGAATTTTGAGCCGAAAATGGTCTCAATCGACTATGTTCGACTCACTGATGACGAATCCGTCGGAAAATTCGAGTCTGTCCGTCCGTCCGTCCGTCCGTCCGTCCGTCCGGCCGTCCGGCCGTCAGCACGATAACTCTCGAACGGATCAACCTAGAGACTTGAAATTTTCAGTGTAGGTTCAGATCCCAAATGCCTCGGTTGAGTTCGTTAATGGTCCAAATTCCACTAGGGGTTCCGTAAATATGGCTGTTCAAAGTTTTGTTTCCCTGATTACTTGAAAACTACAGATTTGATCGAGATGAAATTTTGCACTCAAATGGAAAATGAGGTGTTCAAGCTACATGTGAAATTTTGTCCAGATCGCATGACCAGAACCATAGAAACCATAGAAAATTGTAACTTTTGAACGGAAACGCCTAGGGACTTGAAATTTTCAGGATAGGTGTGGATCTCGAATGTCGTGATCACGTTCATCTATGAGCAACATTATACAAGGGGTTCCGTAAATACGGTCGTTTGAAATTTTGTTTTCTCTATAAATTCGAAACTGCGGATTCGATCGAGATGAAATTTTGTATTTTAATCGAGAATGATATATTGAAGCAATATTTTGTCCAGATCGCATGACCAGAACCATAGAAACCATAGAAAATTCTAACTTTTGAACGGAAAGGCCTAGGAACTTGAAATTTTCAGGGTGGGTTTGGATCGCAAATTTCACGGTCACGTTCATCAATGAGCAAAATTAGACTAGGGGTTCCGTAAATATGGCCGTTCAAAATATTTTTTTCCTGATAGTTTCGAAACTACCGATCGGATTGGAATGAAATTATGCACCTAGCCGAGTAATAATGTATTCAAACTACGTGCAAAATTTTGTCCAGATCGCATCACCAAGACCATAGATACCGTGGAAAATTCTAGCGAATTATCGGAAAAAAATTGATCAGCTGAAGCACCGACACTGAGTTTCAGAATTTTTTTGACAGCAGTCAAAAATTCCTTCAATTGATTTCTAAAACTGGAAAATGCGAATCTGCCTACAAGGTGCATGTACGAGCGCTCAAAAGCTCCTGCCTTCACGGCAGTGCTTTTCGTAATTTTTTGAATGCTCAATCGATTCTGAATCTGAATATGTAAATATAATGGTGATTTTATATTTATTTCAAGCAATTCAATTCAAAATCAACCTGTGGAAATTCAGATTCCATATTCGGAAAATATATCCATGTTGTCTGTTGTTCAATCAATATTTGATTGTCAAAATTTGAAGTTTTTATTCTCGTGTATAAATAGAAGCGAAAATATGAAGCCTGAATTTGTATTCAATGCTCTCAATGTGTTTACTCTTCAAGAAAGTTAGAATCTTTTGAAATTATTTATTGATAGCAACAAAAATGCTATTCACAGAAACTGTTGAAAGTGCCTACCTCTCACTTCTTCGCACTTTTTGAGACAATCCCAACTTTCTTCAAGGACTAAGCATGTTGAGAGCTTTGAATGAAAATTCAGGTTTCATATTTTTGCTTCTATTAAAATCGAGAATGAAAACTTCAAATTTTGACAATCAAATATTGATTGAACCACAGACAACATGGATATATTTTACGAATATGGAATCTGAATTTTCTCAGGTTGATATTGAATGAAATTGCTTGAAATAAATATAAAACAACTATTTTATATACATATTCGGATTCAGAATCGATTGAGTATTCAGAAAATATGGGAAAATTTTATGTGAAGTACATACATATATGTATTTTGCGAGAAAAGAATTTCCGTTTTTTAGAAAACAGGAAGTTCAAATGAATGAACAATTGGTGATGAATCGTCTTTAAGACTCTCTTATTTTGAAAAACAGTAAAATTTGCGAAAAAATTTTTTTTGGAAAAACGGTTTTTCCTCAAATACTCTTCATGCCTTGGTTCGGTAGTTTTTCCTATAAAATATTGGGATAGGATAGAAAGAAATACTATCATTTTGATGGGTAATTTTTTAATTTTGCTCAAAGGAAAAGTCACAAACACCCTGTAAATCATTTTTCATTATTTTCTGAAAATATAAAATGAAGAATATACATTTATTGCTAAATTTGACCAATAACTTCTCATAAAAATGTTCCAATTATTTTAAGAATCAAATCAACAAAATATCGATCCTAGTGTCCGTGAACAAAATTCATACATAATATGAAAAAATACTCGAATATCCGCAAATGTTGAATAATTCAACATCTGGCATTAATTATGACTCAACTTTGAACTCTCCAGTCTCCAAATTTTCTGATATTTCAAAAACAGTAATCTCTAGTTGTTTCACATTCAGGGAAGTTATTGAAGAGGTCCCTACAATACGGGTGCGAAATGTAGGGCAAGGGATGCGAGGGGAAAGGGAACTGTAAATACATGTAAGTTTAGTGATAGTAGAAACACTCAGGATGGTGAACGAATAGTTTATTTCACAATAATCAATATCACTCGATTTACACGTGGTAGTATTTACAAACAAAAATGTCACGCCTGTTACATTCGAGTTTTTTTTTAATTTTTTTATTTTATTGAGAAACAAGAATACAAACAGGTATTTCAACCTAAAAAACAGTATTCATAGGTTACATAAAAAAGAAAAAATATACAATCAATAGGCATAAATTTAAACTTAGTGCAAACAAAGAAAAAAACTACCGAAACACTGGACTATGAGCAACCAATAGTTAGAAAGAAACAAAAAGAAATCAAAAAAGAATCAGAGTTCCAGGTTAGTGAAGGAATAATGGCGGAGTAATGATAATGCTAACCTCTAGACCATAGAGGGTTCATCTTAGAGTAGAGAATAGATCTACGCTTGACTGGCCTCAGCCTGTTATAATCATAATGTCAATTTCTAGAGGTATCAACATCTCAACATCTGCTTTTTTTCCAGGCCGCGATCCTTCAGCAAACCGCCGAGTACATCTACGGTCTGGAGCAGGAGAAGACGAGACTCCTGTCGCAGAACTGCCAACTCAAAAGGTTGGTGAACCAGCACGAGGGCGGCGAACTGCCCCCCAAGAAACGGAAGACTCCGGACATCATCAAGGAAATGGAAGAAGAAGCCGCGGAACCCGTCAGCCTAATCGCCGTCACCGTCAACGGATCGACAACCAACGACAACTCCGTGGAGATCAAGCGACAACTGGAGAAGGTAAGTTATAAGCTGACGAATTCAGAAAAGTCTTGGGATTTCAACAATATCAACCTTCTTAAGGAAAACATCAATATAATCGTTGTGTCCTTCCAGGAGAGAACCCTGCGCCAGATGCTGGAGAAGCAGATCCAACAGATGGAGGGGCAGCTGTACGAGCTCCAGCAGCAGATCGCCCAGGGCCAGGTGTACCACGTGGAGGAGAACGAGGAGCTCGCGTTGCAGCTCGTCTCATCCGACAGCATACCTCCAGTGGGCCACACGCAGACGGTCATGTGCTCGCCGGTTCGTTCGAGGACGGTCTCGCCGGAACCGGAACCGTGTTTCGACCCCTCCGAACAGCCTCGGCTACCCTCGGTGCTGGAGGCGGCGATCAAGGCCGAACCCAAGGTGGAGGTGGAACGACTGCCGTCCCCGCACTCCGACGAGACGGCCACGCCCGGCCGTTTCCTGCCCAGCAGGTCGCGGCAGAGCCTGGAGACGATCGTCGAGGCCATCAGGCACCTGGAGGGCGACCACATGTTCGGCGACGAGCCGCAGAGGCCCCAGGAGGTACCCCTGGCGCTCACCACCAGGCCGACCTCCGATCATCTGCACGCCGAGATGAACTCCTTCCTCGATTTCCGCCAGCACCAGCAGCACCGACCGGGAGTCATCGTGGTGAAGCAGGCGTCGTGATCTCGCATCATCCGCTACGCGAGCGCTTCTTCTCCCGCCACGATCGTCTTTCCGTACTGATCTCGGCGGGAGGAGGGAGGAATTTCTTCGGGCGGCGTTTAATGTCGTTCAGATCCTAAGGTTCCCTTTTTTTTCTTCGAATCTCAAGTGATTGCGGGTTGAGAATCCGCCTTTTCCGTAGGTAGATCCGCGTTTCTCGTTCGTCCACCCTTCCCCGAACAGTTCTTGCGTAAGGTTCTCCGATCTTGTCTTATTTTCTTGGGGGCAGACACGTTGTGGTTGGTAGCTTCGAAGAACCTAGAATATTCGAGCACGATCTGAACAGTTCTAGGCTTCCAAGGTTCAAAAATTTTCCATTCAATTTTTTTTCACACCATAAACACAAAACACTTCGATTCATCTTTCAACTATATCGTATGTGTCTCAATAATATTCGAAATTTAAGATTTATTCAAAAGAAGAAGAATTTTATATTCCGTGATACGAATGAGGTGACATTTGGAATTGTCAAAATTACCACTTTCGTTTTTTAGGTTAAATGAGGTTAAGTCCGGTTGACTTCATTCTGTTCATCTTTCAACTATATCGTATATTTTTCAAGAATATTCGAAATTTAAGGTTCATTTAAAAGAAGAAGAATTTTATATTCCGTGATACGAATGAACTGACATTTGGAATTGTCAAAATTTCCACTTTCGTTTTTAGGTTAAATGAGGTTAAGTCCGGTTGACTTCATTCTGTTCATCTTTCAACTATATCGTATATTTTTCAAGAATATTCGAAATTTAAGATTCATTTAAAAGAAGAAGAATTTTATATTCCGTGATACGAATGAACTGACATTTGGAATTGTCAAAATTTCCACTTTCGTTTTCAGTTTAAATGAGGTTAAGTCCGGTTGACTTCATTCTGTTCATCTTTCAACTATATGGTTTAATTTTCGATAATATTCCAAATTTAGGATTCATTAGAAAGAAGAAGAATTTTATATTCCGTTATACGAATGAAGTGACACTTGGTATTGTCAAAGTTACCACTTTCGTTTTTTAGGTTAAACGAGGTTAAGTCCGGTTGACTTGATTCTGTTCATCTTTCAACTATATCGTTTAATTTTCAATAATATTCCAAATTTAGGATTCATTAGAAAGAAGAAGAATTTTATATTCCGTTATACGAATGAAGTGACACTTGGTATTGTCAAAATTACCACTTTCGTTTTTTAGGTTAAACGAGGTTAAGTCCGGTTGACTTGATTCTGTTCATCTTTCAACTATATCGTTTAATTTTCAATAATATTCCAAATTTAGGATTCATTAGAAAGAAGAAGAATTTTATTCTCCGTTATACGAATGAAGTGACACTTGGTATTGTCAAAATTACCACTTTCGTTTTTTAGGTTAAACGAGGTTAAGTCCGGTTGACTTGATTCTGTTCATCTTTCAACTATATCGTTTAATTTTCAATAATATTCCAAATTTAGGATTCATTAGAAAGAAGAAGAATTTTATTCTCCGTTATACGAATGAAGTGACACTTGGTATTGTCAAAATTACCACTTTCGTTTTTTAGGTTAAATGAGGTTAAGTCCGGTTGACTTCATTCTGTTCATCTTTCAACTATATCGTTTAATTTTCAATAATATTCCAAATTTAGGATTCATTAGAAAGAAGAAGAATTTTATATTCCGTGATACGAATGAAGTGACACTTGGAATTGTCAAAATTGCCACTTTCGTTTTTTAGGTTAAATGAGGTTAAGTCCGGTCGACTCCATTGGAATATTTTTGGCAATATATTCAGGGAGATAATGAAAAACGATTTGTAAATTGATTGTTATGGTGGAGAATTAATTTGAATAAAAAGTTCATTTCTGATCTTTATAGTAGACGACAACCTCTGAATCAAGAGACACTGCCTTGTTTCGTCCGCACTAAAAAATTTTCGTCATTGAAACGAAATATTACCTAATTTTTCGTTTCGATAAAAAATGTTTGATCAAGATTGGAGTTCTTGGATTCCCAGTGAACGCGGCAGGGTGGGCGAGCGAGATGGTCGGTTGAATTTTTGTATATGTAAAGTTTATCATGACGTTTTTTTTATTTCGTTACTTAAAACATGAAAGTTTCGTTTATTTGAAACGCCAAAAATATATTTATCGATGAATTAGAATATGTAGTGAAATGTTTTGTTCCTTTATTTGTACATAATAATTTTAGAGATCCGTTTAGTGCGGTAATAGAGTTATGTATATGTACGATTATGCATATTTGATATACTAAGCACTCTTAGCAAACCGGGAGTATGTTCTTTTTTTCTAATTTTATTATCAGTCTGTTGTTTTATCTTTTATTTTCAGATGTTTTTTCGAATGACGCCCTCTGTAAATATAGTCAACCGAAATTGGTATACGTATGATGAAGTTTTGAGAAAATTATTGATTGTTTTTGGTTATATTGATGAGTCAAGTTATGATACAGCGCGAACTACCCGATTCGAGCTTTTCGAAACCTGTTTGACGAGAAGAAAATTAAATTTTAGTGTATGAAAGGCAATAAAAATGATATTTGCTGCTTCGAACCAAAGAACCTCGCTGTTTTTGTTTTTTGTTGATTCGCGAATGTACCGACGAGGTGCGAAATGTAAATGCTCAATTTTTTTTTTTGTAACGAAATTTCCTAGTCATTAGGGGTGTCAAACAGTTTCGAGAAACGACGAAGAATTGCGTGTAGCTGCGTTATTTGTGTCTAAACAGAGTGAGTGGTAAGCACAGGCCCTTCTGACCTCGAAGAGTAACGATTGGTCCCGATTTTGACGGAGACGAGGGACAGTACTGAAATTCACCGGACTGCGATACTTGTCAAGTAATAATAAGTTTAGGGAGGATAGTTAGCAGGCCAGTACCTCGGTTAGGGAAGTTTGGTACGTTTAAGAACTAAATTAATAAAATAAAAACAATAGTTATTAGAATAATTCAAATTGAGATGAAACAAACCCCAAAAAGTCTCAGATTCGAAATTGATCATTTTTCGGCGTTAGATATAATAAATTCAAAGTAGGTAAATATATTGGCATCGTGCTGTGATACCAACAGAAATTTTTGGAGCATTTTTAAATAAATTTACGAAAATCGTGAGGGTGTTTTTTATACGAGTAGGGAAGGAAGTTTGAGGTGCTGGTCTTATTGTTGGTAGGGAAAATAATGTTTGAAGAAGAATATTAGCGTCATCAACATGAGGCTCATTGTAGGGTTCAATCCGCTGGCGGTCTTTTTCATGAATTTCACAACTTTTCAAAATTTGAATGGGTGGTCAATTTTGAACATACCCAAAATCATATTTAAGGGTACACCTCTTAGCGAATTCAAAGTATTCAAAATTGAACGACCCCGCTCTTTTTGTTGTACAATGAAGACTGGGTGTAATATAGTAATAATATTTAAGTGTGTTCTGGAGAAATATTCAATAAACATAATGGAAATATTCTGTCTTACTGTTCCTTTGTGATAAACTTATAAAACATACTTTCAGTGCCCGACTAATGAACACGACAGTTGCAACACACTGAACTATTTATTATTCTAATTAGAATTTTTATGATGTTGTTTGATAACTAAACTTTGTCAGTTCGAATGTCTTCCCTTCCATTAACTCATTACAGTGTGATAGTTATCGATATTCCAGATTTTTGAACCTGCCGGGAGAGGTTTCGTGTGGAAAATTGAGTCGGGCTTTTTTACATATAATGACAGTGTACGCTTAAACCATTTATTCAATCAAAATTAGTCAAAACAATGTAACTAACCGAAGTTCAAACCCAGTGAATTTTTGAAGTCGAACTCAATTTTCCTCCGACCCTCTCCCCGTTGGTTCGATGACTATGTTCCCTCGATATGTATTCGTTTGTTAGAGAATATTTTTTTCGGCCGTTTCAGTTCGAAGAAAATATTCTGGAATTCATGAAAATCAGGGAAACGTCTGGCTGGTGCCCTTTCAGCAGATTTGAGCGGGAAGGCATATTCTTTGAATTCTTCATGTTTAAGGATAAGATAGATAAAGATAAGAAATTGAAAATGTTAGAAAGTCACACAATCCGATTTACTTTCTTTACGTTCCATATGTAACTGGAAGAATCCTCATTTATGAAAGGGAAAATATAAATAATTGTACTGGAATCATGGGCTTAAAAAAGCTTCTCTGTTAATGCTTGAAATAGCACTGTATTATAAATATGTTTTTTCAGTTCTGATTGTAGCGTCGATCTTTCATAAAGATCGATCCGTATCTATAGTTAAGATCCCCATTGCTCTTGTATGCCGACAATTTTGAGAAGAAAGGAAAATTATATTAATTTTCGTTCACTGTAATGCACATTTTAAGATTTAGATAGAGGTATTAGGCTGGTTTTTGTAGGAGAACATTAGAGAAAGTTGACTAGTTGATAGTTTATCACAGAAATTTGACTACACACAAACTATTGGCTCTTTTTAGAGTAGGAAATCGAACATCTTACGATGTATGAACTGGTGCATCATTCTTACATTCCTGGATTTCTGCAGGGAAGATATAATTTAAAATCAGCTCCCGAGCTATTTATTCAAGGCATACTATAGCAATGAACTCTTGTCCGATTTGACTGGCTTACATTTCAACTGAAAACGGTTTTACCTCACCGATTAAATGAAGTAAATGTAGAAGTGTTTTGCTAGTCGAATTTGTTGTTAGTGTTCTTGTCTGAAATCATTACATGCACACATTTGATCTTTGATTATATTAGTTGTGTGCCTCTATGAATCATACTTATGTTGTGTCGCTTGTATCATACAAAAAATTTGAATAAAATACGAAAATATTTTGTGTTCTTGATTTGACATTTCTCATTGAAAACTGATCACGAAATATGAGAATAAAGTAGAAAGAGAGCTTTAGGTAGTTGTTTTCTATGTAGACATAAATAAGCATCAACTCAAAAAAAATTGGGAAAATCAGTTGCAATCTGTGCTCTTGAGGTGATGTTGTGGAAATGTGAAATGTGTGGATTCATATCAAGGTAATTTCAAAATTTTTTCATATGAACGGGGGATTGAGATATAATTTAATTTCCAAGTTTTCCATCTGTATTATAAATTGATTGATTTCAATAAATATCCCATCATTCATAAGAAAATCTAGAAACTTCGAATGCGCATCCACCATAGAATAAAATAATCTTATTTTGCATAAATATTTGTCGAGCAAGCTCATAAAATAATCAAATAAGAATATTCATTCCACTGAACTAAACACAGACATAACTATCTGAATGGAGTTCCAAGTATTACTATTATTATTTTATTACAACATTATCTACAATTATGTACATTATATAAATTTAGAAGCTATACCTAACAATTTCGTATATTCAGCTCCTTTAGCGTGTGTTTTTTCCTTGAGAATTGTTCTTAAGATCGTAGGTATCGGTACATGAATTCTCGTGCCTAACGGACTACCGTTATCATCGATTAAAACTAAATTATTGCTATCGAATTTTGGTACTCTTGGATCTTGATTCTGCTTGAGCCCCACCAGAATCCCTTTTTTCTTTTCTCCTTTGATGGCTACGAGGACAACATCACCTGAAACGTTATCGTAAGTTTCTGGGTTTAATACTTGAACTGTTGTATTTACCCATTCTTCCTATTCCGGTTTTGTTATAAACGTGAATACATTTCGGAGGTTTTCCTTCAGCCATAGCCCTCTTTCCGATCTCGCTATTGTCCACCACTCTTAATCTAGTCATTTTTTGGATCTGGGTCAAACTTGAAGTCTGGTGCAAGTTGCGTTTGTCCACGGTGTGTTTTGGAAGGTTTCTAACTAGCCTGAGGATTGAATTGTTCATTTTATTCTTCGTTATTATCGAATTGTGTTATAACATTTGGAGTTGATTATTGAATTTAGTGAGGTTAAGTAGTTTTGCATGGAGTTTTGTCTGATAGCGATATCTATGCTTTTTCGACTGAAATACGATCTAGGATTCTATTCGCGATTCCAACTACCGATGAGGGCGCTGCGAAATGTAAACAAACGTGGAGGAAAACGAGTAGCTTTTCGGGATTTATCTGCTCTGTTTTGATTCTTCTTCGGGAAGCAATTGAAAACACAACAATTACAATTGTAAATTTTTTTTCTAGAACTAGGTAGAACTTTGTTCACTCATTGTTATATAATCAAATGTCCTAAAATTCATCTACAGCGTGTTTCACGTAGGTAAGCGGGTCACTGGATTTTGGGACTTTTCCTTTGAGCAGAATTGAAAAATGACCCATCAATATGACAGTATTTCTGGAGGGCTATCCAAATATTTTATACGAAAAATTATCGAACCTAAGCATGAAAGGTAATTTAGGAAAAACTGTTTTTCCAATAATTTTTTTTGCAAATTTGACTGGTTTTCAGAATAAGAAGATCTAAAGACAATTCATCTCCAATTGTTCCTTCATTGAACTTCCTGTTTTCTAGAAAACGGAAAATTTTTTCTTGCAAAATATACTTCATAATATATTTTATTCTCGTGTATAATAAAAGCGAAAATATGAAGCCTGAATTTTCATTCAAAGCTCTCAACATGTTGAGTCCGAAGAAGTGAGAGGCAGGTACTTTCAACAGTTTCTGTGAATAGCATTTTTGTTGCTTTTGATATATAAATTTTCAAAAAATCCTTACTTTCTTGAAGAATAAACATATTGAGAGAATAAGAATTCAGGCTTCATATTTTCGCTTCTATTATACACGAGAATAAAAACTTCAAATTTCGACTATCAAATATTGATTGAACAACATAAAACATGGATATATTTTCCGAATATGGAATATGATTTTCCTCAGGTTGGTTTTGAACGGAATTGCTTGAAATAAATATGAAATCACCATTATATTTACATATTCAGAATCAGAATCGATTGAGCATTCAAAAAATATGGGAAAATATTATGAAGTATATTTTGCAAGAAAAAAGTTTCCGTTTTATAGAAAACCGGAAGTTCAAATGAAGGTAAACCTGGTGAGAAATGGTCTATTGACCTTCTTATTTTGAAAACCAGCCAAATTTTCAAATTTTTTTTGGGAAGAACGATTTTTTCTCAATAACTCTTCAAACTTTGGTTCGATAGTTTTTCCGATAACATATTTGGATAGCCCTTAAAAAATACAATCATATTGAAGAGTCACTTTCAAAATTTGCTCATAGGATAAGTCACAAAATTCAGTGACCCGCTTATGTGAAACACCCTGTACATATATTATGTATTTAAACATAAAATCGTTTCATTCAGACTTCACCTCAAAAATGATTCATATTTCTTTCTCACAGGAATATTAAGTCACAATCATTTGAAATACGTAAATCAATTTAATAAATCTTGTTGATAATTATTGAAGTTTGAATCACCACTCAAACCCACCTCAAAAAATTGGACTCAACCTTGTAACCTAAAATTCTATAACTTCGTGAACGTAAAATTCATTCCTTTCAATACCAATTACTCTGCGATGTAAAATAACGATATCTGGTATAGAAGCACGTGAAATATTAAAACATTACTCGTTTTCTAGGTTCGGGATTTAGCCAGCAGAGGGCGCTTAGACTTTTGGAATCGCGAATATCGACTAGGTGAAACAGCAATCTACAATGACTAGATAAAACAGTTACCTAGACACGATTCGATCTCCAGGGGCATCTATCGGTGAAAATGTGTATCATCTCTGGTAGTATGTTCAGAGTTCCGATAGATGGAGCGAATTCAATCAGTGGTTCCAAAACACTGTTAATATATGGCTGAAGATGTGATTCAACTAATGAAATTAGGACATTTTCACCATTGCATCAGCTATATTTCAGATTTATTGATTTGATCGAACTTTTACGGTTATAAAAATTCAGTATTGATTCTTTAGACGAATACTTGAAACCGCCGATTTCTTTTTGCGCAAGTTAACCATGATTCGACCAAATTATTTCGAATTTTTTTTTGTGCTTCATTGTAGAGTGAAAACTGCAAAATCAAAATCGAGAAACATTTTCGTATTCTACTGTTTCATTACGAATCTTCAGCTAACAGTAATTATCCTAGGAACCAAGTGGTGGATTAATTCATAATAATAACAAACCGCATAATTTCTCATGATCTGACACTGTCCCTCTCAAATTTCTCTCTTCGATATTCCCATGGGTCATCTCCCGTCCGACCCAAAGGTGTGCTGGCTTGCAGGCAGAAGTGTGTGTTTTCGTCCTGTTGACATGTTATTTGACAAGTGCTCTATACCGTTCCGCACCTCCGTTGAATACTTGTCACCTTTGAGACGCGCTGATTCGAAAGGACAGCCTCACAAAGGGAACCACGTCGGGCATTAAACTTTAAATTCAACAAATAATAGTTTATTTATAGCTTTGTCCACTGACAACATCTCTTTACATCCACACCTACGTACCCTCAACAAGCCATTGTCGAATTTTGGTTCGACACAAAGAGGGACTCTCCCATCCTAGATCGGATTAGATGACGAGATTGAACTGTTACAATCGCCCGATGCGGTTGTTGTAAGGCGATACGAAGATGCGGAGGTTTAGTTATCATAAGGAGGAATTTGGTATGATCTCTGCGTCGTCAGGTTCATTTGGGATGCATCTTTAAAAAAACAGAATCTCGAATGACGATACATATTGATTGATTTGAAGAGGGACTTCGTGGCTCTCTAGAAAAATTGGGAATGAGGAATGGTTCAAAGTTTTCATCCAAAGGATCTTTTGACGCTTATTTCTCAGAATAAACTACGATCAAATCAATGCCCCATTTCCCACCATTCCCATCAATTCCAAACACCTTCCAACTGAACTGACCATTAAGCCCTGTCTCACCGTGAAAGCGACGACATGAATGACACGCATCATTCAACAAAGCCCATTCATATCACAAGAGGTTCGACATGTACACCACAATCTGCCGGACCAAATTGTATACAATAATTTTATAACTATATAAAACCATGTTCGAGATCGAGATCTTCCGATGAGAGAGGAGGACATCTGTTCTTGTGGGATTCTCGCGTATTACCTGAAACAAGTGCGGCTAATTTGATATGGGAAAATGAGGGAAGAATGAGATGGCCCTCGTCAGTCTTGACAATTCGAGGGCCCGGTGGAGAAGATGTGGGTTTTGGGTCCGTTCGCACCTTGAAGATGATAATGTGTATCGACTACTGTTAAGTAGTTCTGAGATCGTTCAGATTTAATGGGTTCGAATCAAAAACACCGAGAGGGTTGGAAATTTTATTGGATAATAGATGGTATGGTAGTATAGTTACTGGCCTACTATGAATATTGTTATTTTTGAAATTATGCTATATCATAGGTGAATTTCTCAAAATCTTTGAATTTTGCGTTCAAAAAACAAACATTGCCACTGTGAGCCGTGCACAAGGAATTAGCAACGTCGTATTCGTCCTATCGGGGGTCCGATGCTCTCGAAAATTTTTGACGTAGTTCATTCAACTCATAAATTGTTGAGAGTGAAAATTATTACTTCAAACACAATAGGTTTCAACGAGATAGATCAGAACAATACAACAAAAGACAATGAACGCTTGATATTTAATTAATGTTCTGTTTTGAATTTTATGAAACTTTTTCGCCAGAGGTATTGAAGTTGAGGACATATTGAACAATTTATTATTATTATCGGAATCTTTGAAGACACATTATGCAAATCAGAAAGTCGCTGTAAATTAATTTTTTTGGGTAAAACAAAAAATCACTCTGGAGTTGAAGTGCAATGAGAAATCGTATAAGTCATGAAAGACATAATTATTGTACCGGGTGTTTCACGTAAGCAGATCACTGAATTTTGAGGAAAATTGATAAGTGACTCATCAATATGATAGTATGTTATCGGAGAAACAATAAAACCCAAGCATGAAAAGTTATAAAGGAAAAACCGTTTTTCCAAAAAAAAAATTGGCGAATTTGGCTGGTTTTCAAAATAAGAAAGTCAATAGACCATTTATCACCAATTGTTCCTTCATTCGAACTCCCGGTTTTCTGGAAAACGGAAAATTTTTTCTTGCAAAATATACTTCATAATATTTTCCCAAATTTTTTGAATGCTCAATCGATTCTGAATCTGAATATGTAAATATAATGGTGATTTTATATTTTTTTTCAATTAATTCCATTCAAAATCAACCTGAGGAAATTCAGATTCCATATTCGGAAAATATATCCATGTTTTCTTTGGTTCAATCAATATTTGATTGTCAAAATTTGAAGTTTTTATTCTCTTGTATAATAGTAGCGAAAATATGAAGCCTGAATTTTCATTCAATGCTCTCAATATGTTTACTCTCCAAGAAAGTAAGGATTTTTTGAAATTATTTATTAAAAGCAACAAAAATGCTTTCACAGAAACTGTTGAAAGTGCCTGCCTCTCATTTCTTCGCACTTTCTGAGACAATCCCAACTTTCTTCGAAGACTAAAGAATTTGAAAGCTCTGAATGAAAATTCAGGTTTCATATTTTCGCTTCTATCATAATCGAGAATGAGAACTTCCAATTTTGACAATCAAATATTGATTGAACCACAGAAAACATGGATATATTTTCCGAATATGGAATCTGAATTTCCTCAGGTTGATTTTGAATGGAATTGCTTCAAACAAATATAAAACCACCATTATATTCACTCATTCGGATTCAGAATCGACTGGGTATTCAGAAAATATGGGAAAATATTATGAAGTATAGTTCGCGAGAAAAAATTTTCCGTTTTCTAGAAAATCGGGAGTTCAAATGAAAAAACAATGGTGATAAATCGTCTTCAGACCTTCTTATTTTGAAAACCAGTCAAATTAAAAAAAAAAAATTTATTAGAAAAAGATCTATCTTAACTGGTCTATCAAAATTTCAATATTTTTTGAATAAAGCGAATTGTTTTCGCAGGGGAAAGTCAAGGCTTCGTTCAAATGCTTGAAACTCTTCCCCATGAGTTTATCAAATGAGTTGTCTACATTTTTACTATTTTCCTTCGAGTTTTCCTCAAATGCAGCTGAAATAATTTCAAGTTGTGAACATCTACACAATTTTATATCAAGGAAAAATAAATTTTGAATCATTGAAATCCAACCTGTTTATACCCAGAAAAACTTGGACCACCTCAAAATTATTTATTGAAATTTGGGATTTAATTTTTAATGCACCTTGATCTTTCTTTTCAAGTATATTTTTGAGCGCTCGTTCTATTCACACGAGGGCTATGTCATTTCGTCACGATATCCGCATTTTTCGAATTTTTAGCCAAAAATGGCCTTAATCGACAAGGTTCAACTAACTGATGACGAATCCATCGAAATATTCAAGTCTGTCCGTCCGTCCGGCCGTAAGCACAGTAACTTTCGAACGGAACGACCTAAAGCCTTAAAATTTTCAGTGTGGGTTCAGTTCCCAAATGCCGTAGTTGAGTTCGTTAATGGGTAAAATTCCACCAGGGGTTCCGTAAATATGGACGTTCGAAATTTTGTTCTCCTGATTACTTCGAAACTACTGATTCGATCGTGACGAAATTTTGTATTTTAATGGAGAATGATTTATTCAAGCTACACTTTTTCCAGATCGCATAACCAGAATCATTTCAAATTCCAACAAATTATTGAATAAAAAATCTTTATATTTCTGTAACAGCTGATTCGGCATTATTGACAAAGAGTTGCTGTCATTCTTTTGACAGTAATCAAAAATTTCTTCAATTTCCAAAACTGGAAAATGCGAATCTACCTACAAGGAGAATGAACGAGCGCTCAAAAGCTCCTGACTTCACGGCAGTGCTTTTTATAATTTTGTTTTGATAATTCGTATGACAGGGTTACCTTCTTATGCCAAATAAAATATTGAGAAATTTTCCGAAACCTGGACAACAATTAATCTTGGGACTAGGAATCTTTTGAAATATCATAACATTCTTCCATTTCCGAGTGAAAATATCCTCATTTTTTCTCCAAGTCCTTTCCATTGGCTAGAATAAACGAATATTTTCAATCATTATCAGTAGCTATCTGTTTGGTTCTAAACAACCTGAAAATGTAGCAAATGACCAAAATTTATCGGAAACTCCTGAAAACTGAAACGTGGGTGTCGAAAAAACGTATAAGGATTCGTCGAAATCATGACTCCGTCAAAATTAGAAATAATTATCGAGAGAGAATATTTGTGATCTTCGGACAAGTTCATGTTTGTCAAAACAAGGTAAATGTTCAACTCGACCTCCTTTATATCAAATTTGATGCTTGAAATTTCTCAATAATAATATTGTCGAAATCACTATAATTTTGACGACTTTCATCAGGATGTTCCCTTGTTGAAGATTTCGAAAATTATTTTGGCAAATTCGAAAAAAATTGAACTGAACCGTTCTTTGATATTCGAAATCTTAATAAGTTGATGAATATCTGCATTTATGAACATAACCAAGATTTAGCACGACGACAACATATCATCCATTGAATTCGTCTAACGTTATCAGACCCTCATCTCATGTTGCCAATTTTCTTGTGCACTGCTCATTCATCATGTGGATATGTTATTTTACATATGTTGCAAAAGACGAATTTTTAAAACAAAGCAAAAAAAGTATGCCTTCACCAGAAGAACACTTAATTATTATTTCCCTAGATAAGAAAATTCTTTCAGCGTTGAAGATGTGACGTGTCTAGTTGTCTAGTAGTATCACGCCTGACAACTCCACATAATGAAACACACCCCGTAATGGAAAAAAGCTCTCTCTCTTAATGATAATACCCGGCAGGTAATACCCACGTCATCCGCGACTCCGTCGTCCTAATTCGTTCAAATTGCAAATCTCCATTAAGCCATTCTTTTTCACGCCTTCACGGAAGACGAAGATCAAACACGGTAGTCGCATCACGAGATGCGCCTCCGTCAGTTCTTTGTCATCAGAAGATCTACCCACTGTCCTCCTCTTATTATTCGGCGTATTATGCAGATTCGTATTCATTTGCGCGGATCTGAATAGGATCCTAATGGAGGCGGATGAGTGGTCCTGGCGGATATTAAAAATTGCTGATGTCTTGTGTACAGACTGATCCATCCCGTCTGACTCAGCCTCGCGACGTCGAGAGATCGGTCCTTGAATGTGGACGGATGAACGAGCTGCGATCTACTCCGATCTGATTCTGATTTCCAATAACGAACGTTCGAGGGAAGGAATTTTAACCCACTCAGAAAGAATCAAATCTCCTAAACTGAAAGTTTTCTGAGACAAAAAACACAGGGTGAATAAAAAAAAAATAAAAAACTCCTAAAATATTCGAATCTTTCGCAGGATTATGTTAGGAGGTCTACTAAAAATAGTCATTTTTCAATAAAACCGACTTTAAAATATCAAAATTTCATCAGTTCTAAGACAATTGAAGAAAAAATCAAATCTCTTAAACCAAAAGTTTTCTGAGATATAAAAAACACTGGGTGAATAAAAAAAAAATTCCAGATATATTTGAACCTTTCGCAGGATTATGTTAGGGGGTCCGCCAAAAATAATCAATTTTCAATAAAACCAACTTTAAAATATCAATGTTTCATCAGTTCTAATACAATTGAAGAAAAAATCAAATCTCCTAAACCAAAAGTTTTCTGGGATATAAAAAACACTGGTTGAATAAAAAAAAAAAATTCCTGACATATTTGAATCTTTTGCAGGATTATGTTAGGAGGTCCGCCAAAAATAATCAATTTTCAATGAAACCGACTTTAAAATATCAAAATTTCATCAGTTCTAAACAATTGAAGTAAAAATCAAATCTCCTAAACCAAAAGTTTTCTGAGATATAAAAAAACACTGGGTGAATTAAAAAAAAAAATTCCTGAAATATTTGGATCTTTCGCAGAATTATGTTAGAAGGTCCGCTAAAAATATAAATTTTCAATGAAACCGACTTTAAAATATCAAAATTTCATCAGTTCTAAACAATTGAAGTAAAAATCAAATCTCCTGAACCAAAAGTTTTCTGAGATATAAAGAACACTGGGTGAATTAAAAAAAAAAATTCCTGTAATATTCGAATCTTTCGCAGAATTATGTTAGAAGGTCCGCTAAAAATAGTAAATTTTCAAGAAAACCGACTTTAAAATATCAAAATTTCATCAGTTCTAAAACAATTGAAGAAAAAATCAAATCTCTGAACCAAAAGTTTTCTGAGATATGAAAAAAACAATGGGTGAATAAAAAAAAAATTGCTGTAATATTCGAATCTTTCGCAGGATTTTGTAAGGAGGTCCGCTAAAAATAGTAAATTTTCAAGAAAACCGACCTTAAAATATCAAAATTTCATCAGTTCTAAAACAATTGAAGAAAAAATTAAATCTCCTAAACCAAAAGTTTTCTGAGATATAAAAAGAACAATGAGTGAATAGAAAAAAAATTGCTGTAATATTCGAATCTTTCGCAGGATTATGTTAGGGGGTCCGCTAAAAATAGTCAATTTTCAATAAAACCGACTTAAAAATATTAAAATTTCATCAGTTCTAAGACAATTGAAAAAAAAATCAGATCTCCTAAACTAAAAGTTTTCTGAGATTAAAAAAACACTGGGTGAATAAAAAAAAATTCCTGAAATAATTGAATCTTTCGCAGAGTTATGTAAGGAAGTCCGCTAAAAATAGTCAATTTTCAATAAAACCGACTTCAAAATATCAAAATTTCATCAGTTCTGAAACAATTGAAGAAAAAATTAAATCTCCTAAACCAAAAGTTTTCTGAGATATAAAAAGAACAATGAGTGAATAAAAAAAAAATTCCTGTAATATTCGAATCTTTCGCAGGATTATGTTAGGAGGTCCGCTAAAAATAGTCAATTTTCAATAAAACCGACTTCAAAATATTAAAATTTCATCAGTTCTAAAACAATTGAAGAAAAAATCAAATCTCCTAAACCAAAAGTTTTCTGAGATATAAAAAAACACTGGGTGAATATAAAAAAAAAACTTCCTGTAATATTCGAATCTTTCGCAGGATTATGTTAGAAGGTCCGCTAAAAATAGTCAATTTTCAATAAAACCGACTTTAAAATATCAAAATTTCATCAGTTCTAAAACAATTGAAAAAAAATCAAATCTCCTGAACCAAAAGTTTTCTGAGATATAAAAAAAACACTGGGTGAATATAAAAAAAAACTTTCGCGGGATTATGTTAGGAGGTCCGCTAAAAATAGTCAACTTTTCAATAAAACCGACTTTAAAATATCAAAATTTCATCAGTTCTAAAACAATTGAAGAAAAAATCAAATCTCCTAAACCAAAAGTTTTCTGAGATATAAAAAAACACTGGGTGAATATAAAAAAAAAACTTCCTGTAATATTCGAATCTTTCGCAGGATTATGTTAGAAGGTCCGCTAAAAATAGTCAATTTTCAATAAAACCGACTTTAAAATATCAGAATTTCATCAGTTCTAAAACAATTGAAAAAAAATCAAATCTCCTGAACCAAAAGTTTTCTGAGATATAAAAAAAACACTGGGTGAATATAAAAAAAAACTTTCGCGGGATTATGTTAGGAGGTCCGCTAAAAATAGTCAACTTTTCAATAAAACCGACTTTAAAATATCAAAATTTCATCAGTTCTAAAACAATTGAAGAAAAAATCAAATCTCCTAAACCAAAAGTTTTCTGAGATATGAAAAAACACTGGGTGAATAAAAAAAAAAATTCCTGTAATATTCGAATCTTCGCAGGATTATGTTGGAAGGTCCGCCAAAAATAGTCAATTCTCAATAAAACCGACTTTAAAATATCCAAATTTCAT
This sequence comes from Aphidecta obliterata, assembly GCA_963966015.1. Lineage (NCBI taxonomy): Eukaryota > Metazoa > Arthropoda > Insecta > Coleoptera > Coccinellidae > Aphidecta > Aphidecta obliterata. The sequence continues at coordinate 42,897,605 of OZ014429.1, read as the reverse complement.
CAGTTCTAAAACAATTACAAAAAATTTTCTGAGATATAAAAAAACACTGGGTGAATATAAAAAAAAAACTTCCTGAAATATTTGAATCTTTCGCAGGATTATGTAAGGAGGTCCGCCAAAAATAGTCAATTTTCAATAAAACCGAATTCAAAATATCAAAATTTCATCAGTTTTAAAACAATTTCAAAAAAAATCAAATCTTCTAAACCAAAATTTTTCTGAACCAGAAAAAAAGTGCCTACGACTGAGAGATTATATAGATTCCTTACAATCTTAATTTCCCACCCGCATGTAATTTTCTGCATTCCACCCTCCCTCATTATGGTTTTACCGAAAGAAGTGTGAACGAACTCGAAAACATTTCATTAAAAAATTCGCATCTCCATAAGTAAAATCTTAATGCTCCGAAATTATTTCACTCTTTTCATTATTCCATTTCCGCAAGAAACGGAAAACGAATCCTTAATTGAGAGAAATCCTCAATTCGAATGGAAACTGCATCCGCGGGTTCTCGGATTTCTGCGAGAATGAAGAGATTTCGTCATTAAAATCATTAAAAAAATTCGCTGGCGCGGTCTGGATGAAAAAGGAACGAATGCGGTTTTTAAACGTTACACTTACAAGAATTTCAACACTTGGAGACGGGGAACGTGCGTGTGATTCCATTTATGGGGATTGTTTGTGAAAAGTTATCGCTCTAAAAGTGTTTGAGTGTCTACCTTGTGCTTCTATAGATTTATTTTGAATAACCAGGCTCTCAGTTGGCTCCATATTCAGATTATTCTCCAGAATGTAGTTTTATATTTCAGGACGTGATCTCAAGGTTCAAATATGGAAAAAACTTCATATCATATCACATCCTTGAAACCCCCTGAAAATATTTATTATTGTGATTATTTTGTCTCTTCAACTTCCCAGAAGTGCATTTTAGAGAATAGGTTGATATGGCGCTTTTTCTTCATTTCGATCTCTTAAATCAAGTCTTGAAATATTATCAACGTTAAATCGAGACATCCTGTATGTAGATGAAGAAACCATGATGACCGAATTGAAATTGATAGAAAAAAAATAAAATAAAAATCGGATCGAATTTTTGAGCGCTCGTCCTACTTACACGATATCTGTATTCTTCGAATTTTGAGACGAAAATGATGACGAATCTTTCGAGTCTCTCCATCCGTCGGATAACACGATAACTCTCGATCGGAACGACCTAGAAACTTGAAATTTTCAGGGTAGGTTCGAATCTCGAATGCCGCAGTTGAGTTCGTTATTGGTCGAAATTCGAATAGGGGTTCCGTAAATATAGTCGTATGAAATTTAGTTTTCTTGATAATTTCAAAACTGCCAATGCGATCGTGATGAAATTTTGTTCAAGCTTCATTTTGTCCAGATCGCATGACCAGAACCATTTTAAATTCCAACGGATTATTGAATGGAAAATTCTTATATTTCTCTAACAGCTGATTCGGCATTATTGACAAAGAGGTGCTGTCATTTTTTTTACAGCTGTCAAAAATTTCTTCAATTGGTTCCTAAAACTGGAAAATGCGAATCTACCTACAAGGTGGATGAACGAGCGCTCAAAAGCTCCTGACATAACGACAGTGCTTTTTATAAATTTTTTTTTTCAGTTGCACTTGCATAAAAATTGATTTTGAACTTATTCTGGGTCCTATTTTTCTTGTCATCTCTCTTGAAATTTTCGTGAAAGTCGTTGTTTTCTAAATTAATTACCTGTTTTTATTAAGACATATTTTGTGGCTTGGTCATTTCTGTTGGAATTTTGTGTTCATTCATTTAATCAGATTGAAATGAAAAATCCATTATTCTCCTAAAAAATTTCGTTCGTGATAAAACAAAGAATTGGAATTCATCTGAAAGTATTCTTGAATCTGATATTTTACCACATCGATTGAAATTAAATATCCAATGATTCGTTTTGAATAAGATTGAAGCTCAAAACACTTAAAGCTGGTTACACACGTGGAGGTCGGTTCTTATATTATGACAAATGAAAGTTGTATTTATTTTCCTCAATATGAACTTCATGTGCAATTACCTACATATAAAAACTTCATTTGACGTCGACGATTTTTTTTCGGAAATATTTTCAACAGCTTTTAAAAAAATATTTTTTTCTCTTTTTTTTGAGCTTTTTTTTGCGCCGAAGGGTTTCGTAGATATAGTCATCTGATTTGTTCCATATAAATCGAGAAAAGCCAAGAAATTTGAACTTTTGAACTTTTCACAAACAACCCCCATAAATGGAATCACACTCACGTTCCCCGTCTCCAAGTGTTGAAATTCTTGTAAGTGTAACGTTTAAAAACCGCATTCATTCCTTTTTCATCCAGACCGCGCCAGCGAATTTTTTTAATGATTTTAATGACGAAATCTCTTCATTCTCGCAGAAATCCGAGAACCCGCGGATGCAGTTTCCATTCGAATTGAGGATTTCTCTCAATTAAGGATTCGTTTTCCGTTTCTTGCGGAAATGGAATAATGAAAAGAGTGAAATAATTTCGGAGCATTAAGATTTTACTCATGGAGATGCGAATTTTTTAATGAAATGTTTTCGAGTTCGTTTACACTTCTTTCGGTAAAACCATAATGAGGGAGGGTGGAATGCAGAAAATTACATGCGGGTGAGAAATTAAGATTGTAAGGAATCTATATAATCCACAGTCGAAGGCACGAAGGCGAAAAATTTTGTATTCACCCAGTGATTTTTTTGAATCTCAGAAAAATTTTGGTTCAGGAGATTTGATTTTTTCTTCAATTGTCTTAAAACTGATGAAATTTTGATATTTTAAAGTCGGATTTATTGAAAATTGACTATTTTTGGCGGACCTCCTAACATAATCCTGCGAAAGATTCGGATATTACAGCAATTTTTTTTTTATTCACCCATTGTTTTTTTTATATTTCAGAAATTTTTTGGTTTAGGAGATTTGATTTTTTCTTCAATTGTTTTAGAACTGATGAAATTTTGATATTTTAAAATCGGTTTTCCTGAAAATTGACTATTTTTAGCGGACCTCCTAACATAATCCTGCGAAGATTCGAATATTACAGGAATTTCTTTTTTTTATTCACCCAGTGTTTTTTTATATCTCAGAAAACTTTTGGTTTAGGAGATTTGATTTTTTCTTCAATTCTTTTAGAACTGATGAAATTTTGAAGTCGGTTTTCTTGAAAATTTATGGTGATAAAACATATGTTGTCCATATGACTCGAAGGAGTAGATATTGAAAATGGAAGAGAAATAATTTCTGTGGCCTCTACTCTACTTTCAAATTAAAAAGTGTTCCTGATTTTTGTATTTGCTACTTTGAACTTCCAAATTGAAATGTATCGACCCCTATTAGTATGAATTTTGTCTCATATATCTGCACCCTTTGGTTTTCAAAAGAAATAATTAGCAAGTCACTGAGATGTTCCTGAAAATACCTTGGTTTTTTTTTCAAGAACTGAATTCATCTAATTTTCTTATCTATTCTGGAAGAAACGATGAGGTCTATGAAGAAAGTGACTGTTTATTCATGAAGAGCGTGAGCTAATTAGCCTATATCAAAAATTTTAGACAAATCGGTGAATAAAAAATTCTTCACGAAAAATAAACAAGGAGAATTAGACAAAAAACAAATTTTGTTATGGTTATGAAACATAATGATTCGAAGGTTTAGATTCCAAGAATGGAAGAGAAATAATTTATGTGGCCTCTACTCTACTTTCAAATTGATAAGTGTTCTTCATTTTTGAAGATATAGTCATCTGATTTGTTCCATATAAATCGAGAAAAGCCAAGGAATTTGAACTTTGTAGTTACTTACCAGAAAAATAAAAAAAATATTTTTGAAAACTATATTCGCCATAATATATTCTGCTGGAATTTTTTGTCTTCTCATAGGGCAAGGATGAAATGAGTTATATAAAAATGAAACTCCACATTTGTTTCACGTGAAAAGAAAATTGGGTTTTTCTGATCTGGCGTTGAAAAATTCAATATATTCCATATAATTCAGTGATTTCATCTCTATGGTTCGTTTCATACTTATGGTTCGAAAGTCTTGTTACAGTGGCACCACACAAGAAATCGAAATGATTATAGAATGCAAAATTTTGTCCAGATCGCATGACCAGAACCATAGAAACCATAGAAAATTATAACTTCTGAATGGAAAGGCCTAGGAACTTGAAATTTTCAGGATAGGTGTGGATCTGAAATGTTGCGTTCACGTTCATCGATGAGCAGGATTATACTAGGGGTTCCGTAAATACGGTCGTTTGAAAGTTTGTTTTCTCGATAATTTCGAAACTACGGATTCGATCGAGGTGAAATTTTGTATTTTAATCGAGAATGATATATTAAAGCAATATTTTGTTCAGATCGCATGACCAGAACCATAGAAACCATAGAAAATTGTAACTTTTGAACGGAAAGGCCTAGGAACTTGAAATTTTCAGGGTGGGTTTGGATCGCGAATATCGCGGTCATGTTCATCAATGAGCTAAATTGGACTAGGGGTTCCGTAAATAGCCGTTCAAAATATTTTTTCCCGATGATTTCCGAAATTTCGATCTTGCACCTAGCTGAGTAATAATGTATTCAAACCGCGTGCGAATATTTGTCCAGATCGCATTACCAAGACCAAAGATACTGTAAAAAATTCTAACGAAGGATCGAAAAAAAATTGGTCACACAGCACTGACGTGGAGTCTAGAGTTTCGCCTTAGTTTGATTTTTTTTTTGACAGCTGTCAAAAATGTCTTTAATTAGTTTCTTAAAATGGAAAATGTGAAACTACCTACAAGGTTGTCAGGGCAGTGATTTTCTCGATTTTTTTTTCACGGATCAGAAATTATTCTTTCTGGGTGTAATTGTATTTCTGATGAGTGATGTTATGTTCTTCCGACGCTAATAAACCTTACTTCCCAAAAAAGGCCTTGTACATTTATCAATTCTATTTCAAAACAACCAAATTTCCGATAACTCTTTGTGTACGAAAAGCCCTTATAAAGAATTTTTCATTATTTTAGTGCAGAGATTCTACATTTGATGTTAACGTCACCCCCTATAGATACAGAAACCGTTTCCCTCTCCTTCCCCCGAGTTGTTCCCCGGACTGTACCTCGCTTTCAGCCATCGCGCCACTTACTCCGTCTCTTTCCCGAGATAAAAAGCCCCGTATCGCTCCCTCTCTGTCGCCCTCGTCAACCGGGGGGGGGGCGAAGGGACGACTTCGATTCGAGTGTCTTTCATTCAGAAATTGCAACGTTTTTACCCCGCCCTTCCTGCAGGCAAAAATATGTAAAATACCGAAATGGACCACCGTTTTGTGTATGCCGAATGTCAAGAAGCGGGTTCTGGAAGGGAGAACCCGCCCCTAGCGGACCGAGGGGATTCACCCCAAGCGGGAGGGAGCCCATTACCTAGGAGGGGAGACGGGAATTAAGGGTGTTTTTTTAATGGCAGTCGGGGTATGTCGCATTTGCGGTTGTTGCAATCGGATGAGCGGGGTTTGCCACCCGCTGGAGGTAAATGTGTTTTTACATCTTGAGGGAAACTACGTCAATCGGTAGAAATTTTGTGCGAACGAAGATTTTTCAACGCCTCAGATTCTAGCTCATACTGATAGCATTATAAATATTTCCAGGAAGACCTAAAAGGCTCTCCAATAACCAGCTATATAAAAAAAATCGTAATTACAAGAGCAGATGCACTCAAATTTTCAATTTTTAAGTAAAATCCTTTCTCGAAGAAATCGAGTTCATATTCGAAATCTATAGCCTCAAATTATATAGACAACATATATGGCATTACTATATAACGACTTTTTTTTTGTTCTTGTAAATTTTTAGAATATTTTTCATGAACATTTTGTTTTTTACTTTTTCACAAAGACCTCTCATTGTTTTTTCGTAGCATACACAGAAAATTAAGGAAGTTCAAAGTAGCAAATTCAAAAATGAAGAACACTTTTCAATTTGAAAGTAGAGTAGAGGCCACATAAATTATTTCTCTTCCATTTTTGGAATCTAAACCTTCAAGTCATTATGTTTCATAACCATAACAAAATTTGTTTTTTGTCTAATTTTCCTTGTTTATTTTTCGTGAAGAATTTTTTATTCACCGATTTGTCTAAAATTTTTGGTATAGTCTAATTAGCTCACGCTCTTCATGAATAAACACTCACTTTCTTCGTAGACCTCATCGTTTACTTTCAGATAGATAAAAAAAATTCGATGAAGTCAGTTCTTGAAAAAAATCATAGATATTTTCAGGAACATCCCAGTGACTTGCTAATAACTTTTTTTGAAAACCAAAGGGTGCAGATATATAAGAAAAAATTCATATTAATAGGGGTCGATACATTTAAATTTAGGAAAGTTCAAAGAAGCAAATTAAAAAATGAGGAACACTTTTCAATTCGAAAGTAGAGTAGTGGCTACAAAAATTTTTTCTCTTCCATTTTTGAAATCTACACCTTCAAGTGATTAAGACAACATTTGTTTCATCACCATAACAAAATTTGTTTTTTATCTAATTTTCCTTGTTTATGGTTTAAAATTTTTTTCGTGAAAAATTTTTTATTCACCGATTTGTCTGTAATTTTTGTTATAGGCTGATTAGCTCACGCTCTTCATGGATATACAGTCACTTTCTGCATAGACCTCATCGTTTTGTCTTAGAACACATGAAAAATTTCGATGAATTCATAATTATAGATATTTTCAGGAACATCTCAGTGACTTGACAAAAACTTCTTTTGAAAACCAAAGGGTGCAGATATATAAGGAAAAATCCATATTAATAGGGGTCGATATATTTCAATTTAGGAAAGTTCAAAGAAGCAAATTCAAAAATGAGTAACACTTTTCAATTTGAAAGAAGAGTAGTGGCTACAAAAATTATTTCTCTTCCATTTTGGAAATCTACACCTTCGAGTCATATGGACAACATATGTTTTATCACCATAACGTTTTGTCTAATTTTCCTTGTTTATGGTTTAGAATTTTTTTCGTCAAAAATTTTTTATTCGCCGATTTGTCTGAAATTTTTGTTATAGGCTGATTAGCTCACGCTCTTCATGGATATACAGTCACTTTCTGCATAGACCTCATCGTTTTGTCTTACAATACATAAAAAATTTCGATGAATTCAGTTCTTCAAAAAATTATAGATATTTTCAGGAACATCTCAGTGACTTGCTAATAACTTTTTTTGAAAACCAAAGGGTGCAGATATATAAGAAAAAATTCATGTTAATAGGGGTCGATACATTTCAATTTAGGAAAGTTCAAAGAAGCAAATTCAAAAATGAGGAACACTTTTCAATTTGAAAGTAGAGTAGTGGCTACAAGAATTATTTCTCTTCCATTTTGGAAATCTACACCTTCAAGTCATTAAGACAACATTTGTTTCATCACCATAACAAAATTTGATTTTTGTCTAATTTTCCTTGGTTATGGTTTAGAATTATTTTCGTGAAAAATTTTTTATTCGCCGATTTGTATGAAATTTTTGATATAGGCTAATTAGCTCACGCTCTTCATGGATATCAGTCACTTTCGGCATATACCTCATCGATTTGTCTTAGAATACATAAAAAATTTCGATGAATTCAGTTCTTCAAAAAATTATAGATATTTTCAGAAACATCTCAGTGACTTGCTAATAACTTTTTTTGAAAACCAAAGGATGCAGATATATAAGAAAAAATTCATATTAATAGGGGTCGATACATTTCAATTTAGGAAAGTTCAAAGAAGCAAATTCAAAAATGAGGAACACTTTTTAATTCAAAAGTAGAGTAGTGAAAAATTTTTTATTCACTGATTTGTCTAAAATTTTTGATATAAGTTAATTCGCTCACTCTACATATACAGTCACTTTCTTCATAGACTTCATCGTTTTGTCTTTTATTTTCAATTTCAAAGTAGGTACAATAGCAGTCACAAAAATTGCTTTTTGTGTGGAGAGGGTATACAATACTCTTTATAGGTTACTATATCTCCTCGATATTTTCTCTCGAATATAAATAAATGACAAATTATCATCGCCTCAAACATTTTCAATGAACCCAAAAGTCGAAATTAGAATTCATCTATCCGTGAAAGTTAGAGCACACCCGAACGATTACGTTCCTATTATGCCATTTGGACGATTCAATCTTAAAGTTCAAATGTGCGGAGAGGGATTTTCATCCCGTTTCCTAACGAACCAAAAACGAGACCGCCGCTGGCTCCTCTGGGATATTGCCGCCATTTTGCGGGGGGCACAAAGGCATTTCGCCGCTTCATCTCACACCTCGCGAGCCTTTCATTATATTAAATATTATTATCGAATTACGTCGTTTGAAGATTTGCCCCCATATTCGACGTAGGTCGGGGGTCTCTTTCGCGTTTTTCCCTGAAAGAGTTGAATTAGTGAACGGTGGAGGGCCACCCTTCGGATTAAGCGATTCGTAATTATTCCATCATTGTTGATGACGGCCTTTTTGACTTTGATGAAAGTGCAGGAAGTGGTGGAATATGTGGTTATGATCCGGAAGGCGGTTCCGAAGAATGAAAGGCGCAAATGAGCACTTCTCTGGAGTTGTCATCAACTGAGGTTGTCTATCTTGAATATAGATAGGTATGGAAACCGCGGAGCTGCGAGAATCTATGAAATATCGTCCAAAATTCACATAGTTTCTACCTTTAAATCGGTATATTCCACCAAATTCTCAACCGAATGTCAGATTTTGTGAAATTTTGCGTTAAATTCTGTGAATCTGAAAAAAAAAGGAGATATTATGAGGCTTGGAAATTTTTGAAAAATCACACTTACCCCAATTTACAACTGTAAATGAAGTTAGTTTTCCTTTAATCGCGCCACTTGCTAAAATGAAAGAAAAATATCAAAAAATTATAAAAAGCACTGCCGTGAATTCAGGAGTTTTTGAGCGCTCGTTCATCCACCTTGTAGGTAGATTCGCATTTTCCAGTTTTAGAAACCAATTGAAGAAATTTTCGGCAGCTGTCAAAAAAATGACAGCAGCTCTTTGCCAAATATGCCGAATCAGCTTCACAGAAATATAAGGATTTTTTTCCTAATAACTCGTTGGAATTTAAAATGGTTCTGGTTATGCGATCTGAGGAAATTGTAGCTTCAATATATCATTCTCCATTAAAATACAAAATTTCGTCATTATTGAATCCGTAATTTTGAGATCATCAAGAAAACTAAATTTCAAACGACCATATTCACGGAACCCTTGGTCGAATTTCACCAAAAAAAGAACTCAACCGCGGCAATCGAGATTCGAACATATCCTGAAAATTTCAAGTTTCTAGGTCGTTCCGTTCGAGAGTTATCGTGTATACGGACGGCCGGACAGATTCGAATTTTTCGATGTTTTCGTCATCAGTGTGTCGAACCTTCACGATTAAGACGATTTTCGGCTAAAAATTTGAAAAATACAGACATCGTGACGAAATTATATAGCCTCCATGTAAGTAGAACGAGCGCTTAAGATTGATTTGCTGACAGGTTAATGAAATTACCTTTAGAAATATCTTTATTGAGATTCAAAACCTACAAAATTGGAATGCTAAAGTTGAAACACAATGTATTTCATTGTATTAACCTCATTTCAGAACTTAACGGGACTTTTTCTTCGAATAATGAATGTATCTTTTTTTTTCCCAAGTTGCAGGTAGGGATAAAATCTTAAAGAATTAAATCAATTAGAAAATCAAACAAATCCCAAAAAATGTTTCAATATATTCATCATAAAGTATGTGAAATTTAATGGAATTTACTTAAATTTTGAAAATAATTTATGTCCAATAACAATTTTAAAGAATTTCATTCAATATTCTAATTGATTTGCTCGAAACTCTATCTCAAGGATGGTTCTGAGATGAAAAATTGAAAATGTTTACACAATTATGTTTTTAACAATCAAATTCTATTGAACTAACTCTAACTATTGAATTATACTAAAACGAATAAATCTTTTTAAACTAAAGATCAATGATGAGTGCACTCACATAGAAAAACTATGTCCAAATATGTTTGTTCAATTTTCCCTGGCTTGTTTCTTTATGAAAACACTGACACGCTGCTCTTTATATTCCTTCAATTTGAAAAGTCTCTTCACTTTTCGCAAATTAATTTTACATCATATTTTCCTTGATATAGAAATATCCTTGTCCAAATTGCATTTTTACAAAATTAATTAATAATTTTAACAATTCATATTTTTATTATGTCAACCCTCTTTGAAAATATGATGATGTTATTGGAAGGTTAAATTTCCTGAATCGAATGAGAATTTAGAATACATAACTTTTATTTGTTACTGAATCTTACAAAGTATTCAATTTTATGGTTCCCGCTTATATATTTATGAGATATTCTGAATTTCATGCATTTTTGGTTATATATTTGAATTTATTTTTATTTAATTTTTTTTTGAAATGTTAAGAAATATAACTATGTACATATATTTAAACTTCCATAACAGTAAAACCTTCAATTTTTTACTTCAATTCACTTCTTTCTACTATTTCTTCGTATGTCATAAGTCATAACCTACACATATTAAGGTAGAATTTTGCTCATAACTTTCTTTAAAATGCCGAAAACCTATAAGATGGGTGTGGAAAAGTTGCAACAAGATCAATTCAATTGTATTTACCTCATTTCACAACCACATAGGCTATCCTCTTCAAATTAAGCACTTTATTTTCAGATGATCCTGGTAGCTGTCAATCTTGAATTACCTTCGTTAATCGTTGAAAATCTGAGAAAAACTTATTATGCTGCTAGAAAATCGTCCGAAATCATTATACTCATCTCTATTCCTAACACCAAATGACTTCATTCAACGATTTTCTACCCAAACAATTTCGACTGTATTCTCGTTCTGAATGAAAACGATTGCACTGAGATGTCGTTAGAATTATGTTGAAAAATTTCAATAGGAAATTCCTGTAAACTGCACGGTGGTGTAATTCTTTGAACCAAATCAGAAAACTGAATAATTCAAATTTCTTTCCCCGCGTAGCAGATATACAGGGTGTTCATAAATTGAAGGTACAAACGAAGAGGGGAGATTCCTTAGGTAATTTTGAGGAAAAAAAGTCCCGTAAACATGGGACCGTGAAAGTTTCGTTTTCGAGATACAGGGTGTTAAATACCCACACAATATTATGCTGGTGAAATATTCCATAAAGCTATAAAAACTCCGAATTCACAACCGCGTCGAAAAACTTATTTGCGTTGTGATTCGATTGTAGGGTGAAGTAACCATCGAGAGAGTTGAATATTTACTTGCTCGTATGGGAAATTTCAATAACAGACTTTTCGTCCTTCAATACCCTCGAGTGAGGCGAAACTCGAACATCTCCATGGAAATTCAAATATTTCGTCTCCAGATATACGTTTCTGTTGTGCGCTGGTAAACGGATAAACATTTTTTCATCCATTTGAAAGGGAGCAGCTTCCGAAAGTGGAGGAATTCGGCACTGATATTTAAATTTTTTTTGTTGATTTCAATTCGAAATTTTAATAGCAATAGGGAAATAGAAAAACGTAGCTTTTCGAAACCACGAACCAAATTGTTTGTTCAACCCGTCAATTCTTTTCTACTTAATAAGTATGTTTATTTCGTTTCAATAATTTTTTTATTTTGTTTTGTGAACTCTGTTATGATTCCTTGAATGCCGGGGATCTTCTCATCATTCTGATTCCTCGATAATAATAGCGAATCCGCCCTTCCAGCATCCTCCGCACTAACGATTCCGAAAACCTAGGGATAATAGAGATATAAATCCGCGCCGATAAAAACCATACGTTGTTCCCATTCGCGGAAATATTTCTCATTTCCTTCGCAGTATAATTGATGGCAAGCCATTAAAAACTCAGGCTTCGCCTCGGACAAACGACAAAATGGCCGTCTTAGTAAATATAACACTTGGAAGTCGTTAATGACGATCTCGTAATGATTCGTCATGTGAATATGCGACGGAAGCGAAGAGACGATGCGTCCCGGATTTTTCATTTTCGAAATGTATGCGAACAAGTCGAGAGTAAATACGGACAGGGATGGATCCAGGTGAACTATCTGTTTCTTCTCCAATCAGTAAAAATTTTTAGAAAAAATATCTCATAGACATAAATTTTCAAACGCTTCGTATCCAAACTACCGGATGTTCAAGATTCCATTTTTTTCCGTTTTTGCGCCATTGTCTTCTATGATCCGGAGCGTCGTCATCAGTTTAAAAATTATTGAATACAATCAAATCGATCTTCACGCAACTTTTGCAGACCACTCTTATAGGTTTTGGACATTTTCAACAAAGTTATGAGCAAAGTTCTACCTCGATATTATGTGGGTTATTAAATAAGAATTAAACTTACGTTCACAATTCTTCGAAAAAAGTGAATTGAAGTGAAAAACATTACGAAAAGCACTGCCGTGAAGTCAGGAGCTTTTGAGCGCTCATACGTCCACCTTGTAAGTAGATTCGCATTTTCCAGTTTTAGAAATCAATTGAAGGAATTTTCGACAGCTGTCTAAAAAAATTCTGAAACTTAGGCGAAACTCCAGACTTCATGTCAGTGCTTCAGCTTACCAATTTTTTTTCGATAATTCGCTAGAATTTTCTACGGTATCTATGGTCTTGATGATGCGATATGGACAAAATTTCGCACGTAGTTTGACTACATTATTCCTCAGCTAGGTTCAAAATTTCATTCCATTCCAATCAGTAGTTTCGAAACTATCAGAAAAAAATATTTTGAACAGCCATATTTACGGAACCCCTAGTCTAATTTTGCTCATTGATGAACGTGACCGCGACATTCGCGATCCAAATCTACCCTGAAAATTTCAAGTTCCTAGGCCTTTCCGTTCAAAAGTTACAATTTTCTATGGTTTCTATGGTTCTAGTCATGCGATCTGGACAAAATATTGCTTTAATATATCATTCTCGATTAAAATACAGAATTTAATCTCGATCGAATCCGTAGTTTCGAAATTATCGAAAAGACAAAATTTCAAACGACCATATTTACGGAACACCTAGTATAATTTTGCTCACAGATGAACGTGATCACGACAATCGAGATCCACATCTATCCTGAAAATTTCAAGTTTTTAGGCGTTTCCGTTCAAAAGTTACATTTTTCTATGGTTTCTATGGTTCTGGTGATGCGATCTGGACATTATTTTGCATGTAGCTTGAACACCTCATTCTCCATTAAAATGCAAAATTTCATCTCGATCAAATCTGTAGTTTTCAAGTAATCAGGGGAACAAAACTTTGAACAGCCATATTTACGGAACCCCTCGTGGAATTCTGCCCATTAACGAACTCAACCGCGGCATTTGGGATCTGAACCTACACTGAAAATCTCAAGTCTCTAGGTTGTTCCGTTCAAGAGTTATCGTGCTTACGGACGGACGGACGGACAGACTCGAATTTTCCGACGGATTCGTCATCAGTGAGTCGAACCTAGTCGGTTGAGACCATTTTCGGCTCAAAATTCGAAAAATACAGACATCATGACGAAATGATATAGCCCTCGTGTAAGTTGTACGAGCGCTCAATTTAAGGTGATTAACGATTTCTTTGCCTCATAATATATTTTTCACATTTTTAGAGATTTAAAACTTGAAACTTCTGGAAACATACGTTCATAATACGAAAAAAAGGTCCCGATGTGCTCTGAAATGAGCTGAATATGATTAAATATATTGTCTTTCTAGTTAACCACTCCATTTTTGTTAGGTTTTTAATGATCTGAGATCCTTGAGAAACTTTAATTTCTGTCAGCAATTTTTTGATATTTTTCTTTCATTTTAGCAAGCGGCGGGGATGAAAGAAAACTGGAGTTATTTGCAGTTCGAAATAGGGGTGAGTGATGATTTTTTTTTCGAACATTTCCCATCCTCACATTATGTTTTTTTTTTGAATCTGTCACTATCTGATATCTCGTATTTTGGATGAAAATAATATCCTGAAATATATATTGGTGATGATTCAGAAGAATTATTATTATAGAAGTAGATTATGAATCGAGGACTAGTCCTATTAGATTCCTTACAAAATAAATAATCTCATTTCGTCGTGGAAATAATGAAAAACCCAGGAAACAACGAAAAAAAACTATCAATGATGACCTGAAAAATTGAAAACATTCTTCTCGAAAACTTTGGCATCGCTGCTAGCTGTTGGCACAAAATTTGCAAATATTGAAATACATATATAACTAATTTTGAATTTATTCAATAATTGAAATCATACACTACTTAAATTAAATCTATAACAAAATTTATATAAATTATTAATATGTATATGTATATTTCTCACGTACCATAATCAAATACATACTTGATAATTTTTAAATTAGAATTAGATAATATATACTATAATCTGAAAATTAAATAAATCTAAATACATATAATTAAAATATAATGCTATTATTAAATATATATTTAATTGAGTTAATCTTATTTCTAAAATTTGTTTTATTGATATACTTCAATAATAATAATAACAATATCAAATTAAAATTATATATAAGTATATTTAAGTATAACATTAATATTTAAAAATTATTATAATTAAGTTAACAAAAAGTTGTATAATCTAAATTATAATGAAACAAAGAACTTCGTGCTGAAAATTAAATAATAAATTTTAAATAATCAAACCTAATCAACTGACCCTATTAATAAACCAAATAAAATTATTCGAAATTAGTCAATTAAAAATTAAAATAAATAAATAAAATTAAAATTAAATACCCCTCAATTTTAATAATTTCACATGGCAATCAATAAAAATATCATAATATAAAACCAGATTTCCACTTAAAAACCCCCAGAAAATGAATCAATGAAATTACTAGTTTAAAAATAAAAAATTTTCAAGATTTGTATAATAATATCTTTTGTATCTGAAATATAAAAAAATTTCCAAAATTATTCAATTGTTCCTTTATTTTAACTTCCGGTTTTTAGAAAACAGATAATTTTTTCTTGCAAAATATACTTCATAAGTATATATATCGATATTTGATTGTCAAAATTTGAAGTTTTTATTCTCGTGTATAATAGAAGCGAAAATATGAAATCTCAATTTTCATTCAATGCTCTCAATATGTTTACCTACTCTTCAAGAGAGTTAGAATTTTTTGAAATTATTTATTGAAAGCAACAAAAATGCTATTCACAGAAACTGTTGAAAGTGTCTGCTTCTTATTTCTTCGCACTTTTTGAGACAATCCCAACATTCTTCGAGGACTAAACATGTTGAGAGCTTTGAATGAAAATTCAGGCTTCATATTTTCGCTTCTTTGATAATGGAGAATGAAAACTTCAAATTTTGACAATCAAAAATTGATTGTACCATGGAGAACATGGATATATTTTCCGAATATGAAATCTGAATTTCCTCAGCTTGATTTTGAATGGAACTGCTCAGAAGAAATATAAAACCACCATTATATTAACATATTCGGATTCAGAATCGATTGAGTAGGTATTCAGAAAATATGAGGAAATATTATGAAGTATATTTTGCCAGAAAAAATTTTCTATTTTCCAGAAAACCGGAAGTTCAAATGAAGAAACAATTGGTGATAAATTGTCTTTAGACCTTCTTGTTTCGAAAACCAGTCAAATTTGCAAAGAAATTTTTCCTAAATTACTTTTCATGCCTTGGTTCGATAGTTTTTCTCATAAAATATTTGGAAAGCCCTTAAGAAATACTATCATATTGATGGGTCTTTTTCAAATTTTGCTCGAAGGAAAATTCACAAAATCCAGTGACCCGCTTACGTGAAACACCCTGTACCTACCTAATTCCTGAGTATATAAAAAACATACAAAATTGGAAATAATATTCCATACCTATCGTCTATTCTTGATAGAATGGCAAGAAAAAGTGGGAAGTTCCGAGTTACGGATCTGGCCATCAGCCGCCTCGTTCGGTTCGAATCCGGAAAGCATTTTTTTTTCGCCGGGTTTTTGATCGCAGCAGAGTGTTTCTCTAATTGCTATATTTTAATGAGCAAAGTGCACTGATGCACAGACGTACCTCTCTCTTAATTATTCATTCAGCCCGTCCGAAATTATGAAAATTATTCTCGCGTAACTTTCGCGAACGACTTTTAATTAAATTGGATGTCAGAAAACAAAATGGCGACTTCGTTTCAGGATTCACTACGGAATTTCGTTAGGATTGAATGGAATAATACAGTGTAGCTCACCATTCTTCCGACAAAAATTCTAGTTATTAATATGACGTATAATTTAGAAAGTATTGTTGTGATTGTGAAGACGTTCCACCCTGCCCGATGCCACCCCACCGTGCAAACACGAAATTATTTGCATTTCCTCTTCACGAATTCGATTGGTATCGAAGGGTGGCACGTCTCCATCAAGATGCAAATATTATCCCCCCCGAGGGGTGGCGAACGGGCGCCACCCCCCCCCGGTTCCCTAAATGCCTATTGGGGACGCGTAATTCGATGTCATCATCAGCTCGCAGCGTTTTTACTAATCGCGGGGCCATAATTAGAGGGTGAAACATTCACAAAGAGGTCATTTGAGCTTTAACGAACTCTCCGTTAATGTAATTCTGTTCCATTTTGCGGCGCAGTCTCGGTCTAACGAGGAGAACTGAAAATTTTAAAATTCATGATGGGGCGATTCAATCTTTCATTTAGGGGGTTAAGCCGGGTGGAGAAATTTGTGGCGGCGGGATGTAATCCTGTTGGGGTTAGTTATGACGACTGGAGCAGAGATGATTCGATAATTTCGCTGAAGTCCAACTTCATTTTCCCTAAGAATTACTTTTCAAAGAATTCAGGAAAGAAAATTGAAAAATTTAACTAGATTAACTAATAAGCAAGCCAACAAAACAATTCATGTACCCCAGATACCAACGAATCCATCATTTGCAGTCGTAGACCGGTTTCGATCCATATCAGATCTCATCAGTACGATTAACAAAATGATAAATTCGATGTGAGAAACAGAAACCTTAAAACATAAGGCAACGTGAACCTGAGAAAATTCCCCAAATCACGCCACCTGTCCGTTCCAAAAGCAACTGTCTCAAATATTTGTAGATCATGAACTGTCTTATCGACTCCCCAAAACAAAATGCACATGTATGACGCGCCGTAAACATAACGAGCATATATGGTCACACATGGAATTTACGGGTTCAAGCTTCAACCTTATTCGTCTGAATAATTGACTAGAAGAATAATATACGGCTGTTTATCTTAAATTATCGAATTCAGGAATGAAAATTGAAAAATTATACCAGATAAACTAATAATAATAATAATAATAATAATTTATTCATGAATGTACATATATTATAACTGAAATTAATTATTATGATACACTATATTATACTATATAAATTGTTATGGCTCTACTGTGCAATTAAAAAAAAATTATTTAAATTTTGAAAATAATTTGTATCCAATAACACTATCAAATAATTTCGTTCAATTTTCCAATTGATTTGCCCAAGATTCTATATCAAAGAGGGTTCCAAGGTGAACAATCAATAATAACAATACAACAAACTCAAACAAACTAATCCTATCAAAATGGAAAATTCTTAATTAATAAATCCTTTCAAATTTCAAACTATATATCCATAAATGTACACACTCACAGAGAACAGTCCAGATAAAGTTCCTTCAATTTTCTTTGAATTGAACAAATTCTTGAATATTCTGATGATTTTCCATCCTACGATGTTTCCAAATACACATCACGTATCATCACGTTGTTATCTTCGAAAAATTCTCCAAATCTAATGTTGCTCTCTTGTGGATTTATGACAATACCGTAGGTACGTCAATAATTTTACTTTCATTCCCCAATTTCAATCCTCACTCCTTCAAGTCCCGATTTTACAACAATACTTCGATGTTTTTTTCGTTTTTGTACCTCTCTTCAAAAAACTCTTTTGAAATATCAATTTCACTCTGACGTTTTTCTCAACTCTCACCATCGGCTTGCTTAATTCCTTATTTAATATCGCATTCCCATCATGGTAACTTTCTTGATACATTTTGTCCAGCTTATGTTTCCAAATTACATTTTTACGAAATTTCTTAAACAAATTACCATTAAACACTATATAACTAATAACTTTAACAATTTATATTTCTGATTATGTTAACTCCCTTTGAAAATATAATTATGTTTTAGATAATTGATACAGGGGGTTTGAATTTCCTGAATCGACTAAAATTTCGAAGTATATTTTCTTTATTTATTACTGGATCTTACTAAGCATTCAATTTTATTATTTCTGCTCATTTATTTATAAGGTATTTCAAATGATATGCATATTCGGTGAATCCTTTGAGTTTATTCTTAAATCATAAAAAAAAAATTACGAAAAGCACTGCCGTGAAGGCAGGAGCTTTTGAGCGCTCGTACATGCACCTTGTAGGTAGATTCGCATTTTCCAGTTTTGGAAATCAATTGAAGGAATTTTTGACATCTGTCAAAAAAATTCTGAAACTTAGGCGAAAATCCAGACTTCATGTCAGTGGTTCAGCTGACCAATTTTTTTTCGATAATTCGCTAGAATTTTCTACGGTATCTATGGTCTTGGTGATGCGATCTGGACAAAATTTTGCACGTAGTTTGAATATATTATTCCCCAGCTAGGTGCATAATTTCATTCCAATCCGATCAGTATTTTCGAAACTATCAGGAAAAAAATATTTTGAACGGCCATATTTACGGAACCCCAAGTCTTATTTTGCTGATTGATGAACGTGACAGCGAAATTCGTGATCCAAACCCACCCTAAAAATTTCAAGTTCCTAGGCCTTTCCGTTCAAAAGTTACAATTTTCTATGGTTTCTATGGTTCTGGTCATGCGATCTGGACAAAATATTGCTTCAATATATCATTCTCGATTAAAATACAAAATTTCATCTCGATCGAATCTGTAGTTTCGAATTTACCGAGAAAACAAAATTTCAAACGACCGTATTTACGGAACCCATTGTATAATGTTGCTCATAGATGAACGTGATCACGAAAATCGAGATCCACACCTATCCTGAAAATTTCAAGTCCTCAGGCGTTTCCGTTCAAAAGTAACAATTTTCTATGGTTTCTATGGTTCTGGTCATGCGATCTGGACAAAATTTCGCATGTAGCTTGAACACCTCATTTTCCATTTGAGTGCAAAATTTCATCTCGATCAAATCTGTAGTTTTCAAGTAATCAGGGAAACAAAACTTTGAACGGCCATATCTACGGAACCCCTGGTGGAATTTGGCCCATTAACGAACTCAACCGAGGCATTCGGGAACTGAACTCACACTGAAAATTTCAAGTCTCTAGGTTGTTCCGTTCGAGAGTTATCGTGCTTGCGGCCGGACGGACAGACTCGAATTTTCCGACGGATTCGTCATCAGTGAGTCGAACTTAGTCGATTGAGACCATTTTCGGCTCAAAATTCGAAAAATACAGACATCGTGACGAAATGATATAGTCCTCGTGTGAGTAGTACGAGCGCTCAAAAATAATATTTTTATTTCCATAACAATATACAGGGTGTCCCAGAATAAATGGATAATCCTGTTACACTGTATAGAGGAGCCACTGGACTCTCCGAAAAAAATTAAAAAAAAAATCTTTCCCCACTAGAAATATTTTTTTTTTTTAAATAATGATTTCTTGCACATCACGTTGCGTTTCTGTGTATCACAATCACAAGTGGATCAAATCCATCAGTTTTTTCATGGTAAAATATTCTTCATTGAATTACCAATAAATATGCTGAAAACTGTATCTGTTGTAACTTTTTTTGGAAAAAAATATCCAACTTCAAATTTCATCATAAAATGTGATGAATATTTCGTAATGTGAAAGTTTAATCGTTCATGGTGAAAATGAAATTTGAGAAAGCCTATGCGGCCAACTCAAAAAAAAGTATGCGCTTTTCATGTAAATTTCAAAGTGGTACAAAACATCTTCATAACTTATTTCACTATGAAGAAACTGATTGATTTGATTCATTTGTGAGCGTGTTACACAGAAACGCAACGTGATGTGCAAGAAATCATTATTTTGAAAAAAAACTATTCTAGTGGGGATTATTTTTTTTCTTCTAGCCAATTATTTAGAGGAATAAGGTTTGCTAATCGTACTGATGAGATCTGATATGAATCGAAACCGGTCTTCGACTGCAAATGATGGATTCGTTGGTCTCTGGGATACATGAATCGTTTTGTTGGCTTGCTTATTAGTTTATCAAGTATAATTTTTCAATTTTTATTCCTGAATTCGATAATTTCTGGTAAACAGCCATATATCATTCTACTTTTCAAAGAGTTTGTTCGTCTTCGAAATTTCCAAAGAGTGGACATATCAAAAAGAAGCATTCTGTAATGTGTTAAATCTCCATCATCGGAGGCCCCCGAAAATCTCCAGAAGCCGCAGATTCCGAAAGACGACGCACATCCCGGATGCGAGCAGGCAACAATGACGAAATAAATTGGATCAAGGCATGCCCTGTCGGTGACTTGTAGAGTTCCACAATAGCTCATCATTCCGAAGACGACGTGCCGGCTCCGGACGATTCTCGCCCTTGGGGAGGGCGCGCGTAAGGGAGGAGAGCGGTTAAAACTGTTTACCGAACTGTCAGCATCGGGAAAATGTCCTGAAAAGCATTTTCCCTCTAAGAACCGGAACACTTATCCAATCTTTCCCGGCCCATCTAACAGGGAGGGCTTCTTATTTATTTTTATATGACTGGTACTCTGTTCGGAGATAAAACGCGAGATTGAGGTGTCATTATTGAATTGATGTGAAAGGGACGTCCATTTATGTCGCCGGGGTAAATTGATTTCGTTTTTATGTGCCACGTAGGGGGTTATCTGGATGCGATCGATTATAGGTCGATCCAGGATATAAAGACGCAATCACAAGAAATAAATTTGGATTTGAATCAGTGCAATTGGAAGAATTGGAAAACGTCAAAAATAATGTGCTGCCAAAATATTTCGACGATATTAGTAACGTTCTTTCGTACTGAGCGAAGTGATTTATGTATACTCCGATTAAGAATTATTGACATCTCAGTTGGCTGTGAAAAATCGAATTTAAGTTGGTAATAGACGATTCAGTAATATTTTGGGTTGCTGAATTCAGGTTGGTATAGGAATAACACTAACATTACCCATAGAAATCTTGCTTTGATGATTTTATCGAAGATATTGGTGAATATGTAATTATAAAAATTTGCTCTGAATTTGAGTATTTTTTGTCTTATGCTATTAAAATGGCTGGAATTGACCAGGATACATCGCGCCTAACAAGAGAACGCCAGGCAGTTTGTCGGTGTTACTTCGAGTTTTTCAAAGATTTGGCATATATTTCCGCTAGTGTTTCAGGTAAACTGTTATTCACCGACTCAAAGTATATTCTGATTGATCAATGTCTCTTAAATTTTCAGATTTCACCAAGCCCTGTCCGTAGAATATTAGCATGTTATTATAGCCTGGAATTAGCACTGGAAGAAAACGATACGATTATTCCTTCAAAGAGACATTGAATGACTTTGTTTTTGCTTGAATTAAAAACAATGAATATATCAGTTTAGATATCCTTTTCGAACTGGCCAAAGAGCACCTAGATTTCAATTGATCAAAGTCAACTTTATATTATATCATAAAAAAAATTGGATACAAGTACAAAAAAGTTGATCGAAGGAAAATTCTTACTGATAAACGGAAAAATATAATAAAAATAATACGATATTGTGATAAATACCGAGAATACATGGAACAAAACGTAAAATTCATTTATCTAGATGAAATTTGGATATTCAAAAACGGTATTCAAATTTGTCAGTGGACACTAGAAAATAATCCAAGAGGTATGCCGAGTATATTCAAGGGTAAAGGCAGAAGGTGCACTATTTTGAATGCTGGAACAATTGATGGATTTTTGCCTGGATGTGATCCGATTCTTGACAGTGGTATTAATGATAAGGATTACTATGAGTGGTGAATCATTTCATAAATGGGTTATTGAAAAATGGAAACCTTCCCTGCAAAAGGATGCCCATCAATAGGATTATGTCAGCTTATTCAATAAACACATCCAAATCACTACATTACGTGGAAGCAAAGTTTTCAATATTTTTATTTTTGCTCTTGTATCATTCATAGATATTTTAAGTTTATTTATTATACTTATACTGTATGGTACCCTGTTCACATTCCCTCTGCTAATACGCATGCTATATTGTTCCCAATTAAAAAGTATACTGAATAATTGTAATATTGCTCATCAATTATAATATTTTCAATAATTCATGGACAGTTTTGATGAATGAAAATAAAAAATGACTTTCTTGAAGTATTCAACACCGAGCAATAAATAATTCACAAATTGGTTCATATATTGATAGTTCGGTACAAATTTCATGTCAAAATTCTTCATGCACTACATAGATTCTTAATTTTTGTTTCTCTCTTATTTCTCAATACATTATAACGTTTTTTCCAATCCATTCTTTTGGCCCTGTGCTTGCGAAGTATCCAAAAATGTTTTTCTGTTGCACCACTAGCTACCTGCTAGAATTCCATTAATTATCCTTCTTGAATCCTGACATAAAATGGTACTCTTATAGTTATATGGTTAGAATTTTGCTAGATTTCCAATACCAATAAATATTGCATGGTCCTGAGTGAAAATAAATATTTATTTGAATGATCTTCAATTTTCCATGGTTGACTTTTATATGAACGATGAGTTCAGATAATTTCATATGAAAGCATTCCACGATATTTTTGCGCTTTCAAACCTGAATTCCCACGTTTAAACTGCTTTCGAAATATTCCGGCTTAATTATTCGATAATTCGTATACTCAACACTTTTCTAGGTTATATTTATGTTTTATTTCTATGATGAAATTTAGTAACTTTTTTGTAACTAGAAATAAAGCCTCGACTGGACGTTCATGGCCTGCTTCGATGTCAATAATTCTTAAATGGACTATAAGTTAAATCACATAGATCAGTTTAAGCGATCGTTCTTTCGTTTCCAATCAGTTCCCCCTCCCACAATTCCGAAGTGATTTCAAGTGATTATTCTGAACGCGAAATTTCTTATTTCAATTAGATCACATTGGTAAAGTCAAAATTTGAAGTTTGACGTTATAGAATTTTATATACATAGAAGTGAGCGCATTTTTTCGGGCTTTAAGTGAATGAATGTGTTCTGATTGCAAAATCGCTTTCACTCAAATCACATAAGTTCCATCAGTTGAATCAGTACGAAAGAACACTACTAATATAAGAGAAAGGAAAATGCAAAAAAAATTTTTTCGTGAAATTTGTTTTCACTCCCTATATAACTGAAAGTGTTTAGGCTTCAAGAATATTTTAGCCATGTAGATAAAGTCGACCACTATCATATACCTAATCCAAATTTTCAGTTTTCAAATAGGTCCGGTTCTCAAGAAACGTCTAGTAGGCACACGAACTTTGGACAACCTGTATATGCGATTCATTTGGAAATGATGAAATCTTGATGCTGACTATTTTATTTTTTTTAATCTAAATCATTCATTTCAGCTGAAAACAATTTTCAAATTTCAATAAGTAGTCTCTTGCCTCATTCAAAATAAAATGATGAGTATTCTTTCTTTTCCAATAACAAGAATATGGCTCTGGAATACAAATTTAGTTTGCTGGTTATCGCTTAAGTTTGATCTCAACGCTTTTAAGTATTCAGAGAGATAATCATCTTTCAAAAATTAAGAAATTAGTTCAAGTGTATGCAATACCTCCTCAAAATTCCAGATAGGACATAACATAAAAAGTTGCTCTTTCGTTTATGCCAATGCTTGTTTTTTGAGCTCTCGTTCTACTTACACGAGGGCTATATAATTTCTTCACGATGTCTGTATTTTTCGAATTATGAGCCAAAAATTGTCTCAATCGAGAAAGTTCGACTCACTGATGACGAACCCGTCGAAAAATTCGAGTTGAAATTTTCAGGGGAGGTTCGAATCTCGAATGCCGAGGTTAAGTTCGTTATTGGGCAAAATCCGCCAAAGGGTTCCGTAAATATGGCCGCTCGAAATTTTGTTTTCCTGATTACTTCTACAGATTCGATCGAGATGAAATTTTGCACTCTGATGGAAATTGAGGTATTCAAGCTACATGCAAAATTTTGTTCAGTTCGCATCACCAGAACCATAGAAACCATAGAAAATTGTAACTTTTGAACGGAAACGCCTAGGGACTTTAAATTTTCAGGATAGGTGTGGATCTCGAATGTCGTGATCACGTTTATCTATGAGCAAAATTATACTAGGGGTTCCGTAAATATGGTCGTTTGAAATTTAGTTTTCTTGATAATTTCCAAACTACAGATTCGATCGTGACGAAATTTTGTATACTTATGGAGAATGATATATTCAAGCTATATTTCTCTAGATCGCATGACCAGAATCATAGAAACCATAGAAAATCATAACTTTCGGACGGAAAGGCCTAGGGAATTGATATTTTCAGGATAGGTGTGGATCTGAAATGTGGCGTTTACGTTCATCAATGAGCAGAATTATACTAGGGGTTCCGTAAATACGGTCGTTTGAAATTTTGTTTTCTCGATAATTTCGAAACTACGGATTCGATCGAGATGAAATTTTGCATCACCAAGACCATAGATACCGTAGAAAATTTTAGCGAATTATCGAAAAAAAAAATTGGTCACCTAAAGCACTGACTTGAAGTCTGGATTATCGCCTTAGTTTGAAAATTTGTTTGACAGCTGTCAAAAATTTCCTCAATTGGTTTCCAAAACTGGAAAATGCGAATCTACCTACAAGGTGCATGTACGAGCGCTCAAAAGCTCCTGCCTTCACGGCAGTGCTTCACGTAATTTTTTCAATGGAAAATGATATATTCAGGCTACATTTTTTCCAGATCGCAATACCAGAACCATTTAAATTCCCACGAATTATTGAATAAAAAATCCTTATATTTCTGTAACTGCCGATTCGGCAT
The DNA here is from genome assembly GCA_963966015.1 of Aphidecta obliterata. NCBI lineage: Eukaryota > Metazoa > Arthropoda > Insecta > Coleoptera > Coccinellidae > Aphidecta > Aphidecta obliterata. The sequence continues at coordinate 42,872,523 of OZ014429.1, read as the reverse complement.
AATTGACAAAGAGCTGTTGTCATTTTTTTGACAGCTGTCAAAAATTTCTGCAATTGGTTTTTGAAACTGGAAAATGCGATTCTACCTACAAGGTGGATGAACGAGCGCTCGAAAGCTTCTGACTTCAAGACAGTGTTTTTTATCATTTTTTTTATGTTATTAAGGATGTTAGGAATTGCATAAATAATATTGTGAGGAAAGAGAACTGCTTTAACTCTTTTTTTTGTTGATTAGAATAATAACTAAAAACCGATGAAAAAGCTTCCGGAACAAGAGTATACAAGGCAAAAACCGAACGTTCCGATTCTCGAATCTGAAACGCAATCTGATCAATCCATCCCATCGTCAGTGTCAAAACATCGGACGTCATCAATTACACTAATGAGACGCGAAGTGTAAGGGCAGGGGCAAAAAGCGTCTCTCTATTTGCACTGGGAGGGGGTGAGAATCGCGCCATACACGTTCAATGCGTTTGTCAGATCTCGTTTAGGATAACATATTTGAAAAAGGTTCGGGTCGAATTTGATTTTTCTATAGATCGAAATCTAAAAAAAAAACAGACACGTCAGTAGTCGTGGGACGTATCAAAGGATTCTTGATTTTCATCGCGTAACGATCGGAAACGGTAAGCTAACACCTTGCCTTTTCAACACGGTGGACGATTGGAAAATAATGTATTATGTTGTTATGGCTGATGGCTTGTTTTAGGTACAAGGGTTGTTGTGTTTGGGTCTTTTATCCTCCGGTTCCTGTTTGTGCTTTGATGTCCTAACATGACGCTCCTTTCGGTATCTCAAATTTCTAGGAGAATTCAGAGTGCCCCCTTTACATCTTATGAGATCGTTGCCCAAATTTCCCACTATTCGCAGAAATTTTATGAAGATAAAATTGAGTTTTTCTGATGTCATGTTGAGAAATTGATCTGCGATTGCATCTCCAAGAGTGTAAATTTCATAAAATGACAATATTTGCCACACCGACTACCGGTTTGACGATAATTCCGATATTAATTCAGGCAAGATCGGATTCCGAAGGAACAGAAAGTTGTCGCACACCGCCATTTTGTCATTACCCGTCGTCACCTTTCCGTCGGCTATTCACACTTTGATAAACATAGGGGGGCAAACATACATTCACACACTTAGCAAAATAAAAACAAGGAAGCGGCAGATGTTCCGAAAAAACCCCATTATTGGTGGCCGCAAACACGGAGCGGTGTCGCGATTGGTCGGGATTCCAACTTTTAATTTACATTCGGCTTTCATGAGAGGGATTTAATGTGCAGTCGGTCAGTTCGGGGTTGTCGGTTTTTTTCGACTTCGCGAATTAGAAGGGGCGACGAGGAACGGTCTGGGTCGCAGTGTTAGAGATCCAGAGGCGGTCTTACAGAAGTAACGCGTCGGAAAGTACAGTCCGGGATGGATTTTTTGGTCGTGGATCGGAGAAGATACACGGCAAATTTTTTTCGGGCACTGATCTTGATAATTTTTATAAAAAAAATCACAACTTCCAAAACGTGTTTAAAAATCGATTCCGAAATGTTTCTGTTTGAATACTGCGAGAAGCGCGCCGAGATGTGACGTAACAAGTTCTGACCTATCGTCGATAGTGCTAGGGAATCGAGTTTCATAACATTGCCAAGAGTTATTCATAATATTCTGTTACTTATAATGTGAGGAAGAAAGGAGATTCTTTAGGTAATTTAAAGAAAAAAAAGGCCCATAAACATGGAATGGCAAACGTTTCGTTTTCGAAATACAGGGTGTTAAAGTTCGAATTTTTTTCAAGTTTTTTTCTAGAAATAGGTAGCATATACGACAAAACTACAAGAGACCATGAAGTTCAGTATATCAACAAAGCTTCTTTTTAAATTTTTTCAAATGAACAGTGGCTCACCAAAAAAAAGTTCTTGTGGGAAATAGGGGACAGTGTTCCAGAAAAAATATCACCCTGTAGATTTGCTAACGAAATTGGCATTTCACATGGTGTGAACTCTCAATTGTAATATCTACGCCAAATTTCAGTCGAATATCTTGTGAAGTATAGATACTATGAGAAAAAAAATTTGGAAAAAATTCAAACTTCAACACCCTGTATCTCGAAAACGAACCGTTTGTGATTCCATGTTTATGGAACTTTTTTTTTTCTCAAAATTATTTAAGGAATTTTTCCTTCTTCGTTTCCACCTCCAATTGAGGAACACCATTCAAAAATAATTGAATTAAGAACAGTTATTGAATATAATATAATAATATGCTGACACAAGTTCGGTTATTTTCATAAGAAACAGAAAAACATTTCCTTAAAAAATCCGATAAATAGTGAAACTGGCAACTCAGGAATATACCAATCGGAGGACTTATGACGACAAAAGAAACGGAAATAACTTTACTTTTTGGATGTTTCACTGAATAACAGGGTTAGCTAATTCGATTATTGATTACATGATATTTTACCAAAAAAACCATATTTGAACCAAATTAACGCGAGTATGATTTCTAGAAACTAGTAGTTAATAATAGTAGATTATTTCATAAGGAGGAAAAGTGTTACTTTTCATGGCGAGCTTCTATTTATGTTCTGTAATTTAAAGCGAGCCAAAAAAAGTCACTTCTCCGAATGAAATATGTTATTTTTTTTTCAAACGCTTTGAATTTCATTAAAATCTGGAGATTAAATTTATATTCACGATCGTTATAATTGAGTGATCAATAAAAAGTTTGCCTAGTAACGGCTGTTTCGTAAAATTAATTTTGATAGTTCTGGTCATGCGATCTGGACAAAATATTGATTCAATATATCATTCTCGATTAAAATACAGAATTTCATCTCGATCGAATCCGTAGTTTCGAAATTATCGAGAAAACAAAATTTCAAACGACCGTATTTACGGAACCCCTAGTATAATTTTGCTCATAGATGAAAGTGATCACGACAATCGAGATCCACACCTATCCTGCAAATTTCAAGTCCCTAGGCGTTTCCGTTCAAAAGTTACAATTTTCTATGGTTTCTATGGTTCTGGTGATGCGAGCTAAACAAAATTTTGCATGTAGTTTGAACTCCCCATTTTCCATTAGAGTGCAAAATTTCATCTCGATCGAATCTGTAGTTTCAAAGTAATCAGGAAAACAAAATTTCGAGCGGCCATATTTACGGAACCCTTAGGCGGATTTTGCTCAATAACGAACTTAGCCTCGGCATTCGAGATTCGAACCTACCCTGAAAATTTCGAGTTTCTAGGACATTCCGTTCGAGAGTTATCGTGTATACGGACGGACGGACAGACTCGAATTTTCCGATGGATTCGACATCAGTGAGTCGAACATAGTCGTTTGAGACCACTTTCGACTCAAAATTCGAAAAATACAGACATCGTGACGAAATGATATAGCCCTCGTGTAAGTAGTACGAGCGCTCAAAAATGAATTTTTCAATTGACTTGGGTTTCTAGAGAATTTTTTTACATACCCGAGGGCGAAAATTTTCGACTGGCATTTCAAAATAATTCTCGAATGGGAATGAACCTTCCCACCTATGTCCAGAAATTTTCGTCGAAAGTAAATTCAACGTGCTAGGAACATACCTATAGTAGGGGGGACCTAGAAGAAAGCCTTGTGGAACTCCCGGATTTATTGGGAAGAGTTGGAATTCCCGGTCCTAATTTGGTTGGAAAATGAGATGGTTGAGGAGATTCGTTTCGAGTTGAATAATTCCTGAGAAATAAAAAAATTCATCTTCTCATCTCCGATAATTCTCCCATGATAAAAAACGGAACAGATTCCCGAAAGCGCCCCATCAAAGATCTCTAATCGGCGTTCTTCCCATTACGCTTCCCAGAAATCCCATCATTGTCCCTAATGACTCAAAGTACGGAACCCCTCGGCAATTTCTCAATTCGCGGAGTCTGAAAGACGCTTCTCCGACGACGCCGGGATTTAACTATTAAAAATAATCACCGTTCTAATAAATCCTCAAAGGGAGAGGGGTTCGAAAATCGCGTCTCGGATTTTCGAGTTCTCGAACTGATAACGATATACCGGTGATCGGGCCGATCAAAGTCGCCTCCTGCGAGATTATATTACTATCATTTGTTTCGGAAATGAAGGAAAATCGTGCCGGGATCGCGGTGGGCTTGTTAGCGGCGTCGTTCCCGAAGCGTCGGATGAACGCCGGGCGTCGGATAGGTATCGGTTCGACTAATTTTTTTCGGGGACGAATCGTGCTCGTTAATGTGCGACACCTTAATGTTCGACATTTGTTTTGATCCCGTTTGTCACGACGGCTGTAAATGATGGGAACTGATACGTGTGACGGGGATTTATTTTTTTTTGTCTTTCCACGTGTAGGTATTCATTATTCCTTCGTATTTATAACGATGGAAAAATATCATCTTTACATTATGTTTTTTTGGGTGGCTTAGATAGATGAATATTGTATTCTTTTTTCACCATAAAGATACCTTCAGCATGTACAACTTTAACATAATATCTGACGTTAAAAAAAATTTGGTCAAAAGTGCTATGGAAATTTATCTAATCTTGAAAGTAGGGCTTAGCTTTTATGTTGCGAAAGATCAACAAATTTCAAAGCCTCTAAAGTAATTTTACAATTTTTTTGATTTCTTGAGAAAATGCAGTTGAATTCGAAGATTATTTCTCAGATCTCCAAAGAGGTTTTCTCGTTGAGAAAAACAAATATTCGAATGAATACAAACATCATGAGCTTTTTTATTTTTGATCATCAAAAAAAAAATTCAAAAGTGTTGAGAAATATCAATAGAAATTGAATTAATTATTGAAAATATGCACTACTTTGCTCCAAACACTTTCCACATCTTCTTCTGGAAAAATTGAAAACATTCTCTAAGATTTTAGGAATCCTGTTAATCCCTAATTTTTCTTATATTCAAATATCGGGTTGCTGCAAATCAGAGATAAGTCTTTCGAAAATACTTTTTCTTGACTGAGGTAGCGAACAGAAATTACCTCGAAGAAAATTTAAACTAATGAGCAGATCATAAAAAATATTTCTTATAGATTAGCTTAGATTTTCCCAGCGTGCACCATCTTGTTGAAAGCTACCTTTTCAGGAAACTAACGTAAAGCGAAACAGTGCATTGCAAAATTCAATAATCGACGGATCAGTGTATTCAATCCTGAATTCCTGAGAACATTCTTCCACTTTTTATTTCCATTTGCCTTCAATCTTCAGCTCATTTCTGATATAAGACTCTGGAATGAAAGTATTTGCGCGTTGCAAAGTCAACATTATAGTCGACAAAAATTTTCTGATGTACGAACCTGTAATTAAATCATAAAACAGAATGACATATTCATTTGATGAAAGCTAAGCCCAAAATTTAAAAATTTCATAGCACTCTTAACCTCGTTCTCTTAATTAATTTTTTGAAATGATCAAATAGATTCATGAAAATGTTACCAAAAAGGTGTCAAAATTCAATATTACTGTACGATAAATGCAGTAATGTACAGCGAGCTTAAGATTTCTTCTCCACTTCTTTCGAGGTACCTACCAGATTTTCTGTGAAGACCTGCACGAAGAATAGAGGTAACTCGAGATCATTTATAAGAGCGGATGTTTATAGCGTCGGGGTGTAATGGGCTTAGGAGTTCGTTGATGTAATAAGCCTCCAATTAAGGGGAAGTATTGAATTCCTATAAACATTAGGGTTTTGAATGGATGTCGAAGATGTCGCATGAAAAGGCTTGGAAGTATCCGAGAATATAATATGTACATTTTCCTAACGAATTCGAAAAAGTTCAAAATCGAATTAGCTTTAAATTACTGAACCATAATTTTCCAGAGAGAAACGTGAATCCAAACATTTCCAATTAAAACATTCGATGATGACTAAAAGCCCAACAAATCTTTAAGCCACTGTCGAAATGAGTAAATCGATACCCTTGTGTCCTGAAAAATAACGAACCTTACCCCGTGAAAAATTTAACACCACATCAAAGAATGACTTTGAAAGAAGACCAGGTTCTGTGTCATTTTTTATGGAAGAGGATGATGGTCCCTAAACCTCATTAAAAATCGTTTCTCCTCGTGGAGGGTTTTATTTGGCAATACGTTAATCTGAGCAGAGTAGGGATAATTCTGTGGCTTTTAATATGCGGTGATGGATTGAAAATGGTTAGACAGAGTTGATGGTCAAAAATTTATATGCAAAAATTGATTGACGAAATAGAAAAAAAATTTAATTCAAAAGGGTTGAGGAAATATAATTTATAGGTGAATTGAAGTAACATTAATTATTTCAACGTTTATGATGTAAAAAAAATTGAAATTCACAAATTGGAGTAGGTATGTACTTAGTTGGCAAATTTTCGTCTTCTTCCTTCGGAATTGCAAACATTCTTAATTGAGTGGGGATAAACCACCAATAGAAGTTCTCACAGTTCTTTCCATCAGTTTCTATACAGTGTAGTCCAGTGTGGAGTCTTTCACAATAAACTGCAACATCTGGAAAAAAATATTCTCAGATTATTGAAGTTTCAAAATAATCGATTTATATTCCATTGTACAATACAATAATAAAATTGTTTGCACGTCAAAAAATAACGAAAAATTGCCGTGAAGGCAGGAGCTTTTGAGCGCTCGTACATGCACCTTGTAGGTAGATTCACATTTTCCAGTTTAAGAAACCAATTGGAAAGATTTTGACGGCTGTCAAAGAAAATTTCAAACTAAGACCAATTTTTTTTTTCGATAACTCGCTAGAATTTTCTACGGTATCTATGGTCTTGGTAATGCGATCTGGAAAAAATTTCCCACGTAGTTTGAATGAATTATTTTTCATCTATGTGCAAAATTTCATTCCAATCCAATGAGTAGTTTCGAAAGTATCAAGAAAAAAATAGTTTGAACGGCTATATTTACGGAACCCCTAGTTTAATTTTGCTCATTGATGAACGTAACCGCGAAATCCGCGATCCGAACCTATTCTGAAAATTTCAAGTCCTTAGGCTTTACCGTTTGAAAGTTATGCTTTTCTATGGTTCTGATCATGCGAGCTGGAAGAAATGTAGCTCCAATATATCATTCTCAATTTAAATACAAAATTTCGTCACGATCAAATCCATAGTTTTGAAATTAACAAGAAAACTGAATTTCAAACGGCCATATTTACGGAACCCCTAGCCTAATTTTGCCCATTGATGAACGTGACCGTGACATTCGAGATCCACACCTATCCTGAAAATTTCAAGTCCCTAGGCCTTTCCATTACAAAGTTATAATTTTCTATGGTTTCTATCGTTCTGGTCATGCGAGCTGGACAAAATTCTGCATGTAGTTTAAACACAAAATTCCCCATCTGAGTGCAAAATTTCACCTTGATCGAATCCGTAGTTTCGAAGTTATGAGGAAAACAAAACTTCGAGTGACCATATTTACGGAACCCCTGGTCGAACTTTGCCCAATAACGAACTCAACCGCGGCATTCGAGATTCGAATCTACCCTGAAAATTTCAAGTTTCTAGGTCGTTCCGTTCAAAAGTTATCGTGCTTACGGCCGGACGGACAGACTCGAATTTTCCGACGGATTCGTCATCAGTGAGTCGAACTCTATCGTTTGAGACCATTTTCGGCTAAAAATTCGAAAAATACAGACATCGTGACGAAATGATATAGCCCTCGTGTAAGTAGTAAGAGCGATAAAAAAAAAACCATTCTCTAGATTCACTAGATCCTAACCACAGCGAGTCGTTAATGTCGCTGAAAGTTATTTATGTTCGAAATTAACATCGGAGCGAGTATATCTGCGATAAAACCCAACCAATAAATACCAGAGTTTATCTTCTTATAAGCTTCTTCCTTGTCAACACGTGTCAATTAAATAATCATAAATTTGTGGAAAGGGCCTCGCCAAGTTGATTTATAGAGTAAAAATAGTTCAATTGACCAAATTTTAAAATTATTTACTGATTTAATGGACAGTTTATCATGTGATTAGTAAGTCTATTTCTTTGTCCCTCCGGTTTCCTCGAATCATAAGTAATAAACATGAATTTGTATTATAGAGATGTGAATTTACATGCACATTTTTCACGATAAGAATGTCTAATAGAGTCATATCTGTCACGATAAAGTCCCGACAAAAAGACCGATTCCAAGACTGCTGAATTTGTTCAGCCAGATATTCGATTTTATCTGGGACATTTCGATCGGAGAATCACACCCCTCTGATTATTCAAGGATAATTGATCGTTTTTTCTTCCGGGTATACGCGCGAAGTGCGTTAATTTCTGGGAGCAACAAGGCGTCCGTCTTCTCCCGTCCCCCGTCGCGAAAACGCTACCCCCTCGGATTCGCACCAGAAGCGCGCGTTTTATCCTCCCCTGTGACCGTTTATTAACTTTGTTACATTGTTAGTTACTTGTTCGCAAATTATCCGAGCGAGCTTGCCTAGGCACGTACGCTCACCGCACGGGGGGCGAAAGGGGCCCCATGCTACTCACAAATGACACGTCACTGTCATATTTGGCAAATATTTCAATCGCTACTTGTCACGTTTCATCTGATACGGGGGATGGATACACGTGAAGTCGTTAATGGGCTTTTAATAGATGTAGATTTCTTCATTACTCTATTGCTCACGAAGAATTCAGACTGAATGTAGACGAATCGAATTATTCTCAAACGTTTCGAATCATACAAAACAGTATTATTGGAATTTTCATTCGTGAATCATCCACCTTGTAGGTAGATTCGCATTTTCCAGTTTCAAAAACCAATTGAAGAAATTTTTGACAACTGTCTAAGGTGAAACTCCAGACTTCACGTCAGTGCTTTAGATGGCCAATTTTTTTTCGATAATTCGCTAAAATTATCCACGGTATCTATACTCTTGGTTATGCGATCTGAACAAAGTTTTGTATATAGTTTGAATACATTATTCTTCATCTATGTGCAAAATTTCATTCCAATCCAAGCTGTAGTTTCGAAATTATCAGGAACAAAATTTCCAAATCTACCCTGAAAATTTCAAGTCCCCAGGCCTTTCCGTTCGAAAATTATAATTTTCTATGGTTTCTATGGTTCACGTCATACTCCATATCTGAGTGCAAAATTTCATTTCGATCGAATCTATAATTCCGAAGTAATCAGGAGAACAAAATTTCGAACGGCCATATTTACGGAACCCCTGATCGAATATCGCCCAATAACGAACTCAACAGCGGCATTCGAGATTCTAACCTTCCCTGAAATTTTCAAGTTTCTAGGTCGTTCCGATCGAGAGTTATTGCGGATACGGACGGGCGGACGGACAGACCCGAATTTCCCGACGGATTCGTCATCAGTGAATCGAACCTTGTCGATTGAGACCATTTTCTGCTCAATATTCGAAAAATACAGACATCGTGGCGAAAAGATATAGCTCTCGTGTAAGTAGAACGAGCGCTCAAAAATGGCTTATTAGAAAAATCCTTTCTGTCTAATGAATTCTGTAGAATAATATTGCTCGATATTTTCATACAAAAAATTCAATTTCCATATTCATTTCAATGAGTAGTTCTGAAAACCAAACATGCACTTCTCTTCTTTTAAAGATTTCTCTGAGAATTAATGTTTCCTTCTGCTAAATACCCGCTTCTTTCATCTCCACCCCCTAGGTGGCGCTCTAGATGCAAGAGATCCCTGTATTAAATTGCAGATTTCTGTGTTACGACGCTCTGTGCAGAGGAAAAAAGAAAGATTTCTAGCTTTGGTACAGCAGTAGTCAAAATGTATCGTGTATCAAAGTGGAGTGTAATGAGATGTTGAAAAGATTATTGTATTTCGAAATCGATCGGTAGATATTAGAGAAATACTTTATTAATTTCAGACAGTTCCAATAAGCAGAATAAATGGAATTTAAGTAGAGTAAAATATTTTTGATGAGCATTATTTAAACTTGATGAAGATTTGGTTGACTATTCATAGCTTCTAGTATTATTTTTGGCGAGGATTTCGAGCTGTAAGATTTGCCTAGAAAACCGAATAAAATAACTCAATTTTTCAATAATTTTCAGTTTGGATGTTTGGTCATTTTTTATTCTGCTAGTGCTCCAACAGAATATAAAACGAGCGCTCAAAAATGATGAAAAACCAACGATAGAATAAACGAAAATCTTCCATTAAACTACTTTGCGCATGAAAACAAATAATGAATAATGATAAATCAGGTGAGTAATCCAAATTTTGAATATTGTATTTCTGATCAAAATTAACATTTTTTGAATTAATATTTTAGATAGTGAAAGTATCCGAGCAGCCAATTTCAATATTTCCCAAAATAAAAGACTTGTCATAAAATTTCCACTTATCTTTTCTTCAAATTATTTATTCACTAGGTGATTTTATGTGGCTTATTCGCAATCATCTTCCGAAAATTTTATCAATATCGTTTTCTGGATAATTCTCTGTTTGATTCTTTATAGTCCTCAAAATTTGTGACAAAAAGAAATTTTTCGAATGAAAAATGTGAAGAGAAGCTAGACTATATATACAACTGATGCAGTGCCGTGGCATCAATGCGTCGTTAACAATTTTTCTTCAGTTTAATCGTCTTTATGGTCAAACTGGTCCAGAATTTGATGAAGTAGCTTCAAATATATCCGTTAAATTTTTTGACTGTTCTTTACCTTTTCCAAATTTATATCTGTATTATCCCATTTCAACATAGCAACAAATTTGGTTTTTGAGCGCTCGTTCTACTTACACGAGGGCTATATCATTTCGTCACGATGTCTGTATTTTTCGAATTTTGAGCCGAAAATGGTCTCAATCGATAGAGTTCGACTCACTGATAACGCATCCGTCGGAAAATTCAAGTCTGTCCGTCCGTCCGGCCGTAAGAACGATAACTCTCGAAAGGAACAACCTAGAGACTTGAAATTTTCAGTGTGGGTTCAGTTCCCGAATGCCTCGGTCAAGTTCATAAATGGGCAGAATTCCACCAGGGGTTCCGTAAATATGGCCGTTCGAAATGTTGTTCTTTTGATTTCTTGGAAACTACAGATTCGGTCGAGATGAAATTTTGCACTCAGATGAAGAATTTTTTCAGATCGCATAACCAGAACCATAGAAAATCATAACTTACGAACGCAAAGGCCTAGGTACTTGAAATTTTCAGGATAGTTATGGTTCTCGAATGTCGCAGTTACGTTCATCAATGAGCAGAATTAGATACGGGGTTCCGTAAATATGATCGTTAAAAATTTATTTTGCTTAATAATTTCAAAACTTCGATTTTCGAATTTTGTATTTCAATGGAGAATGATATATTGAAGCTACATTTTGTCCAGATCGCATGACCAGAACCATAGAAACCGTAGAAAATTATAACTTTCGAACGGAAAGGCCTAGGGTTTTCAGACCAGGGTTTTCCGTAAATATGGTAGTTCAAAATATTTTTTTCCTGATACTGATTGGATTGGAATGAAATTTTGCACATAGATGAAGAATAATGTACTCAAACTACGTGCGAAATTTTGTCCAGATCGCATTGCCAAAACCATAGATACCGTAGGAAATTCTATCGAATGATCGAGAAAAAAATTGGTCTGTCACTGACGTGAAGTCAATTTGAATTTTTTTTTGACAGTTGTCCAGAATTTTTTCCATTGGTTTCTAAAACTTGAAAATGCGAATCTACCTAGAAGGTGGATCAAAAAAAAAGCTCAAAAGCTCCTGACTTCAGTGCTATGTATAATTTTTTTTCATTTCGCAAGTCCCGAAAATTCTATTTTAACCTTTCTCATAATAAGCTACATACCTATATAAGGTATCGGAAGTGACAACCCTTTATCAATAATTCAATTTTTCGAATAAAAGACAATTTTTATTAGGGATATGCATTTAGTTTCTTCAAAATGAGCAGATCTAAGAAAAAGAATTCTATGTCAGTCTATTTCTAGTTTATTTCGACTGTTCTCTTTATAAAAATATATAGGTATGTATATTGGAATAGTAATTTACGTAACAAGTCCGGAATAATTGTTTTTGGAAGTGTTACATACACAATTTTTTCGGCAACCGTGTAGAATAACAAATCAATGAGACACATTACTTTATTGCGATAAATGCGACCAAAAACACTCCAAACTTTCAAAAATCAAAATGGCAACTTATTTCATGTTGGTATTTCGTTGCTATGGTAATGATCAATTGTATTTATCGAAATCAGAACCACCAAGCCAATGATAACAACGTAATAGGTATCAGTCGTAATTTCGTTGCTACGGGAAACGTACTTTCCGGCCTAGTCCGGAAAGTACGTACTTTCCGGACTAGGCCGGGAAATGTTACTTTCTCGAAGGAAAAGCATCTGGGAAGTGAGTACTTCCCGCACGGTTGCCGAAAAAGTATATTACCTAATACAAGAAACAAAAATATACAAACACCTCTCTTCAACAATGGGCTATTTCTATTCGAATTTTGAAACAGCAAACATATTGGTAAATTCTTTTGGAATTCATCATCCTACACAAATTGAGAAGCTCTTTCAAAAATCAAGTTCAAATATAAAAAAGTCCCTAGATCGGAGAATATTTAGTTGAATCATAAAATATATCAGCACCTTAGAGGTAAGGTGTGTTAAGTCACATTTTTTCCAGAAACGAGTTATATACACTATTGGATTTATATTATTAAATTCTATCTAGTAGAAAACAGATTTAACTCCTTAGTTAGAGTTAAATCTCCTTAGTAACTAAGGAGTTAAATCTGTTTTCCACTAGATAGAATTTAATGATATAAATCCAATAATGACTCAACACACCTTAACTCTGAGATGCTGATATGCTTCTCTGATCCGATTAACGTATAAAGTAATTGGATTTTTCCAAAAATTTTCCAATTCATTGGGGGAGCATTATACTCACATGGAAAAAGCCTAGGGATATTTTTTAAAATAGAAGATTCCTTCAAGAATATGACTTCATCAGAAAATAATAAATCATCAGGAAATTCTCTCAAAATTATAAAATCAACACCTTATACAGACTATATAACCTCCTCTTTCATCAATCATAGCTCTACACCTATTGTTCATAAATAAAATAGGATTATTTATGTCGTCTTGGGGCAAATTGGTCCATTCGGCTGTCAGATTCTCCCTGAGTGCAAGAGGAACATGAATAATGCCCATACGTGGGTTAATTAATGTCCTACATACTCAATCAGATTCAGGTCTGGAGATTGCGATTTCTCCAGTATTCAACCAATATGAGCGAAAGTGGATTAGTATATTCGTACATCAAATGAAAGTTTCCACGAACAACTCTTGCGAAGGGACAATACAGTAATCTCATCATCGAAAATACCTTCTATTTCCAAGAAGGCCTCTTCCAATGAATTTTCTGTTGATATAAGTATCTTTGATGAATCTTTGTTTTGAGATTTTCTTTTCATATTCACTGCAACGGGGCTTGCATTATCGTGAAGTTCTCCGATAGATATGTATTTTGTCTGATCTCTCCTCAGTTACGAATAAATCTTTCGCCTTTTCCTAACTATGTATTTTGTCATCGGAACTAACGAAAAAATGGTACATCACGAAAGGTTAAATTGGTTAAAAATGATTATCCAGTAAATTTTTGGCAAAATCTTCTATATTGCACCCAGTTCATCCGATAGTAGGCATAATGTACGCGTTTTTCGAGTAGCCGTAACGGACCGGGACAGGAAACGCAATCAATTAGCAATCAATCAGTAACCGGATCCGAGCGAGCTGCACGGGAAACGCTATTTTCTGCAAACAATCGGGAGAAAAGTCTCTTAATTGTGCGGTACATTACCGAAACCGACCTCTGAAAGGACCCGAGAATAATTGACGTGCATTTTGTGCGGAATTAGAAAACGTGAAATTCAATCTTCCAGTTCGATTCTTTCATGGAGTTTCGGTTGCTTCAACGTCGTTCACGACGTCAAGCGGGAGAGAGAGCGAAGTCGATGACGGCCTTTGTTTCCCAGAGTTTCTATTTTGCGAGGAGCGATTTGTCGAATTAAATTATATCTAACACACGGTGTTTGGTGGTTCACTAGGTCCAAAAAACTGGCATGAAATATCGAAAATTTTCAGAAATCCGAGTAAACAATAGGGATTTTGAATTCGAGAATGAAAGAATGTAAGATTTGTATATCACAAAATTAATGAATTCACTTTTAGTTTGCAGGTTTGGTCATCAGGTATGGAGACGATCTGGAAATGCAGAACGCTTGAGACACGTCCAGCATGTGCGGACTTCTAGAGACTATATGGGAAAGAATTACAATTCACCGAAGAAGAAACCTCGTTTTGCCACAAGAATTTTGCAGAGCCCAACTAATATTGGATGAGATTCTTCAACCCTTTGCAGGAGTTGCTGGTGAAAAGTTTATTTTTTGGACATCATTCAAAAAAGAATTAAACCACGTATTGCCTATACACAAAAAGTGTTAATAATCCACTATGCTCGGTATTCAGCGTTGATTTTATTATTTTGAGAGAATTTTAATGAGTATAAATAGTACATTTTTCATAATTTTTTTCTTTTTCACGATTTTCCTTACGATGAAACATTTAATAATCGAATTATATAAATTATTTTGGAGGAGAATTCTATAATACCTTCTATTTAGAAAAATATCACTGGTCTTTTCCGAAATGTGTTGTAAAATGTCCATAGCTTCAAACTTAAGAATTTTAAAAAATTGTCCTTAGCCAAACAAAGATACTTGAGAATTTACCAAAATTTGATGTCCACCTAGCAAGGTCTAAAAAGGGTTATATAGGGGAGACATTCCTACAGAATATTTTAATTTATGGGTATATCATCTCCTTGCAAGTATTGAAGTATTGAATCCACCACCTCGAATTTTTCTCCACACATGTTAAAAACCCATAAGGACACACATCTAGTCCCTTGTCTGTTCGATTAAAAATGACAAGATCAAAAACCGCATCCCTCTAGAGACCACCACTCAGCCATATTCCATTCTGAAGCGAATACTCGAAACCACTTCCGCGGAAAACGGAAGCTCATACAGGGGAATTCTGCAATCTTCTCACCCCGAAACGTCCCTGATAAGCAGGATTTTTCATATCCTAATGGCCACGATAACACCCTCCTCGCTCTCGCACACATGCAGAATAAGAAAAAGGTGGGATTCTGAAAGGTGCAACTCTTGTGGTTCCATCCAGCTTCCAATAGAAACGCGCAGGCAAGGGTTATTGCAGTGCGAATTTTTAATTATACCAGCCCACGGGTCTTTGTTTTTGGAGCGCGATTCGAAAAGTACTTTATTGAAATGCACACTGAATGGGCGGTGGAGGGGATGGTTTTTAAGATGGTTGACTTTGGACTTTGTCGAATCGGAGGGTTGAAAAACGGGAGACCCAGGGCTCATTAGGGGGTTAGTTTTGTGGCTATTTCTCGTTTTTTCTAATTAGGGGATGGAGTTCGAAGCCGCTGGGGCATTCATTTACCGGTAATTAGTGGATGATGAGAGTGAATTATTATGGACGAGGTGGCTTCGAAGGGAATACAAAAGTTGAATCGTGTCTGTGTCGTTCGTTTTTGAGGTTTTTACGGGATTAACATCGTTGGGATTATTGCAAATATTCATTTCGAGGAGTGGCAGCGTTGAGGTTTTCCAGATCGAGAAAATAAATTTTTTGCTGGGAATTATCATTGTCATTTCTTTAATCTTCAATTCCAGAATCCTGGAATTTTTATCCAGAATTAATATCATTCTGATTTGTTGATCGAAGATTCTACTATCCATGAAAAATTTGAATAATCAAAAGCCATATTCGAATACTGTCAGAAAAAATCCTAGTGTGAACGCAGGGCTGTCCATTTTTAACCCATGTAATAGGTAGGTATAGATTTCTTTCTTCTCTAATGAACATCCTCAAAATAGATTTTCTTATTTAACTCTGATTGTATGTTAACTGCGTTAACATAAGCTAGGAATTTTATAAAATGATTTTGTTTCTGTGCTTATTGGTGCGCTGTATTTATAGTTGGGAAAAATATATTCTCACCTGGTTTCATCTCGATATAACTGAATTTCAGCAGAGTAACTGAAAAATTTTTATATTTAAGATTTTTTTAGCGAATTTCTGTTTATATAGGTATTGTCTACAGTTTTCTCTTAGATGCAATTCTGGAAGAAAAAACTGATGACTCATATCACTAACTCAGAAAACTTCTAGATCAGGAGATATGATTTTTTGAAAGTTGCATTAAATACGTAAATATTGACCATATTTGAGACATTTAAGGCAGTACTATCAATATAAGGACCTAAAAGATCCTATGTCAATAATTTGAAATTGAGAATCGGCAACACGCTCAACGTTTTTCATGTGTTGCACATTCAACGAATGTAATTATTTGTTGAAAGCGTGTAAAGCAGTAAAAAGGTATAATATATCTAAGTAATCAGTTAAAAATTAGGATAGGTTAGCTTAAGTTTGCCAAACTCAGGAGGGTTCATCTTACGAATCTCGAAAAATCATTAAAATAATATTTGGGAGCCTGAGGTTTTGTCAGGTTAGGTTAGAAAATTTGATTGATTCGGCCGATACGAAAATCTACGATTTCCAACAATTAGTGAAAATCGTAGACTAAGTTAATTAGTGAATACTAAGTTGGGTTGGGTTGAGTAAGCAAGTTACAAATCTCAAAAAAATCACTGGGTTGGGTCGAAAGATCAGAAAATATAATCATTGAATTAGAAATTAAGGAATTCCCAAGTATAGTAAGGTAAGTAAATATTAAGTTTAGCATTTTAATCAAAAACGGATACTTTCCTCAATTAATAATTATTATGAAATGGCTCAATATTGAGAAAAAAGAATAAGGAATTCGATGTGTTATTCAGATCTTTTACGAAATTCTGTTGGAAGGCTCTTAAAACCTGTCAATTTTTAATCAAACTGACAAAAGAATTTCATAATTTTTGAAGCAATTCAAAAAAAAAATCTCATCTCTCGAATCATAAGTTTACTCAGATCGAGACTGGTTCCACTTATTTTATTATGAAAATATTTGTACCTATAGGCAAAAAAACATGAAAATCAACGGTGAGCGCTAACGTAGGTGAACTTTTACAATTTAAAATTTTTTTTTACTTATCGAAGAATCGCCCTATATGTTTAAACAGTATTTTAATTCTGGTCAATTTCAAGATAATTTATGTTGTTATGAAATTGGTGCAATTCTCCTGCCTCTAATCTTTTTTAAGACACCCCACTGACATAACATTTTTGAGCGCTCGTACAACTTACACGAGGGCTATATCATTTCTTCACGATGTCTGTATTTTTGTATCAAATATTGAAGTGAAAACTGATATTAAGATGAGCAATGATTTTGAATGATTTCGAGCATCAAACACAGTTTGGGCACAAACTAAGGCAAATTTTTTACAGAAAAATGCAAGTACATATTTGCACAGAATTAATGAAGTTGATAAAAGATTGAACGCATTCAAGTTTTTTATTTTGGAGCAATAAACTTGGAAAAATCAATATCCCTCGAGCCTAAAATTGAAAAACCTTTCTTTGAATGAAAATTGTAGAAAACATTAGCCCTCAATCTCCTCATTTCTTTTCAAATACTATTTTCTCACAGAATTCTTTGAAACTTCACTTTCAAGATTGAATAACAAAACTTGTTGACTCGAAAAACGATGAAGATAAATTGTCAAACTCAACAACCTGAAAGATCATCGAAATATCTACATGTGACATATCTCTAACTGATAAAAGTCATTTGAGGAAAAAAAATTGAAATCACTTCTGTAAAGCTCTTGCGGGCTCGTTCATCCACCATGTAGCAAGATTCGCATTTCCAGTTTCAGAAACCAATTGAAGAAATTTTTGACAGCTGTCAAAAAAATGACAGCAGCTCTTCGTCAATTATGCCGAATCAGCTATTACAGAAATATAAGGATATTTTATTCAAAAATTCGTTAGAATTTAAAATGGTTCTGATTATGCGATCTGGAAAAAAAGTAGCCATTCTCCATTAAAATACAAAATTTCGTCACGATAGAATCCGTGGTTTCGAAATTATCAAGAAAACCAAACTTCAAACGACCATATTTACGGAACCCCTGGTCGAATTTTGCTCAATTACGAACTCAACCGCAGCTTTCGAAATTCGAACCTATCCTGAAAATTTCTAGTTTCTAGGTCGTTCCGTTCGAAAGTCCGGCCGGCTGGCCGGACGGACTTGAATTTTTCGATGGATTCGTCATCAGTGAGTCGAACCTTGTCAATTAATACCATTTTCGGCTCAAAATTTGAAAAATACAGACATCGTGACGAAATGATAGCCCTCGTGTAAGTAGAACGAGCGCTCAAAAATTCCAAATTTTATTTAATTAATTAATTAATTTATTTATTTGATATCTTCCAGGAAAAAATTTATATTTTATAATTATATTTCAACCAGGTACAAGCTTATTTGAATCGAATTAACGCAATTGTGATGTCCCATTTTCAAGATTCGTAAGAAATTTAGAAAAACTGGTTGTGTTAAAAATGCAGACATTGATACTTTGAGTGAAAGGTTTGAGATCGAAGAATTGGCCGTTTCTCATAGACCTTCATTTAGAATTTTGTCTTTATGAAATTCGATAAACACAGGAATTGAAAGAAATATGCCAACCTCGTAATTCCCTTGTTGGGTTATTGAACAAAGAACGACCTATCCATTGTTTTATTTAGTGCTCATTGCAGAAGGGAAGTTTTCGTCATTAATCACAATGGAAGTCTCGGGGACAAGTTACTGTTTGGTGTGTATTTGAACAAATGGTGAATACATTTTTGGTTTTTTTAAATTTCATAAGACAATTTAATTCGAATTAAAATTATTTCAAAGTCACTGTATCAGTCAAATCATAAATGAATGCACGGTCAATTTTACCGCATCTTCCATCTAGACTCGTCCCGAAAGACGCGGACCCAACCTCCCCCGCTTCCCGGAAAACTCCCTGATACCCCAAAGAAAATTCGCAACGTAATTATAATGTCCGAATTCAATCTAACCGGGCAAAATGTGATATTAATTTGAATTTACGTCGTATTCATCGCCGGGAAATTCGCTGAATCGCATCCGAGTTTCCGCTATTTGCATTTCTAAACACGTTTAATCTGCGCCCGCCGGGCCTTTGAAACTTCCGCGGAGATCTGCAGATTATTTATTAAGGAAAACGACCAAGAGAGGGTTTTATTAAGTTGCTCCTGAGAACTTATTTAATACCTTAAATTCGCTCCGTAAGGTATTTTCCGTATGGAAGTCGGCGATGCTCGAGGACGGTAAAGTGGAAATTTAGTGCAAGTTTGGCGAAAGCTGGGAGACATAGGGGGATGGATGTGTTCGTTGATAAGAAAAGGATTAACGAATGGAATTCAGTGTTTTATATTCGATTAAACTCGAGTAATCAGTTGGAAGTTGCAGCTTCGAGATTCCGTATTTTCACGATTATGTATTATGTAAAAATTATAAAAAGCACTGCTAAAATTCCTTCATTCCGTCTGAATTATTTTTTGATGCATAAATAAAAGAATAAATAAATTGAAGAAATAATATGGTTTGTACCTTTCGATCTGCTCCACTAGGCAGATAATTAATTGCAATAAAATTCATCGTTATTGATTTACGATAATCACAAGGACATACACCAATGGAAAAATTTGGAAAATTTAAAATATCGGTTCAATGATTCCAAATTGAGCGTATAGAATTGATTCATTCATCAAAGCTTCGATAAAATATTGGACGAAAATTGGAAAATATTCATGTAACCGAAAAAATAAAGACACAAATGAACGCTGTGATGAGGCGATCAAAAAAAAATTTAAATGTAAAACTCGTGGAAATCAAATTGGGAAATATAAGCCGGTTTCCCATTATGCCTGAAAAAAATTATTCTCAGATACCTATCAATATAGGAAATTCATATTATTGAATTGAATTTTACCGGCGGTCGATCAAGAGCCCATATTACTCGCACCACTTCCTCTTATAAGTCAAGTCTCACATAAAACATTAATTTGTTTGTCACTGTCATTATTTCTAGCCTAAGTGTGACATAAAAAGATTTTTAAGCCGGTTGAATCGAGTCAATTGTCAACTGATGACATTTATTGATGCTCCACATGAATCTTAATTTTAAAAACTCCAAAATAATTGGAATTTTTTCAGAAAATTCGAAAAGCAGATCAAGATAGTTTTCAAAACAACACTTATTGAACGAATATTTTTCAGTACAAAAAACCAATGTTCAATTAACATCATATATTGATAATAATATTGGTAAAAAAATCCATTTATGAAAATTGAATTATTTATTTCTCTCTCATTTACTTTTGAAAATTCTATATCCAATTGGATTGTTTCAATTTGCAGTTGCAATTATTTTCCTGCTTCACATTCTCTTCTCTGTCATTGAAGCGAAAGATTTTGTTCTGAATTATTCATTTTCATTTTGGGAAACAGTACAAATTGAGGTTATGAGGGTAATTCGACACATTTGTCACACAGTATATCTAATGTATCACATCTGTCAAATTTGGCCGACGTTTTGAGCGCACGAAGGGTATATTCTATTTTTTGAACCGAAAAAAAGATTTGACTCACTGTCGACAAATCCGGCGAAAAATTCAAGTCTTTTCGTCCGGCCGTAAGAACGATAACTTTCGAACGGAACGATCTAAAGACTTGAAACTTACAGAGTGGGTTCAGTTTCCGAATACCCCAGTTGAATTCGTTAATGGGCACAATTCCACCAGGGGTTCCGTAAATATGGTCATTCGAAATTTTCCGGATTACTTCGAAATTGCTGATACGATCGGAATCAAACTCTGCACACGAATGAAGGATGTCGTTTGCTACATGCAAACTTTTGCCTAGATCGCATCACCAGAACCATAGAAACTATAGAAAATTATAACTTTCGAACGGAAAGGCCTAGGGAATTGAAATTTTCAGGATAGGTGTGGATCTTGAATGTCGTGATCACGTTTATCTATGAGCAAAATAATACTAGGGGTTCCGTAAATATGGTCGTTTGAAAATTAGTTTTCTTGATAATTTTAAAACTACAGATTCAATCGTGACGAAATTTTGTATACTAATAAAAAATGATATATTCAAGCTACATTTCTCCAGATCGCATGATCAGAACCATAGAAAATCATAACTTTCGAACGGAAAGGCATAGGGACTTGAAATTTTCAGGGTAGGTTCGGATCGCGATTTTTGCGGGCACGTTCATCAATGAGCGAAATTAGATTGGGGGTTCCGTAAATACGGTTGGTTGAAATCTTGTTTTCTCGATAATTTCGAAACTACGGATTCGATTGAGATAAAATTCTGTATCTTAATCGAGAACGATATATCAAAGCAATATTTTGTCCAGATCTCATGACCAGAACCATAGAAACCATAGAAAATTGTAACTTCCGAAGGAAAAAGCCTAGGAACTTGAAATTTTCAGGGTAGGTTTGTATCTCGAATTTCGCGGTCACGTTCATCAATGAGCAAAATTAGACTAGTGGTTCCGTAAATAGGACCGTTCAAAATATTTCGTTCCTGATAATTTCAAAACTACTGATTGGATTGGAATGAAATTTTACACCTAGCTGAGTAATAATGTATTCAAACTACGTGCGAAATTTTGTCCAGATCGCATCATCAAGATCATAGATACCGTAGAAAATTCTAGCGAATTATCGAAAAAAAATTGGTTAGCTGAAGCACTGACATGAAGTCTGGAGTTTCGCCTAAGTTTGAGAATTTTTTCGACAGCTATCGAAAATTCCTTCAATTGATTTCTAAAACTGGAAAATGTGAATCTACCTACAAGGTGGATGTACGAGCGCTCAAAAGCTCCTGACTGCACGGCAGTGCTTTTCGTAATTTTTTTCCTGATTATTTCGAAACAACTGATTTGATCGAAATAAAATTTCGCACATAGATGAAGAATGATGTATTCAAACTACGTGCGAAATTTCGTCCAGATCGCATCATCAAAACTATAGAAACCTCAAAAGCTTCTAGCCAATTATCGAAAATAAATCCTTATATTCCTGTAACAGCTGATTTGGCATAATTGACAAATAGCTTTTGTTATTTTTTTGACAGATTCAAAAAATTTCTTCACTAGAAGTTTCGTGAATGAGCGTTCTAAAGCTTCTGATTAAATGTCAGTGCTTTTTATAATTCTAAGTCGAACAGGTCCAAACAAAAAACATTCAGTATCATTTTTGAAAAATATAACACTTACTCAAGTAAATCCAATCAATGCCAAAAACTATCGAATTCTATTAGTTAAAGGTGTACACCCACGACGACATCGATGTAGCGGACTTATCGACGGTGACTTTCAAGTGTGTCCACTTAGTCTTCTACCAAGTCCTCTTCGCCAGATGACAACGTACATGTCCAACAGCACCCTGGAAAATCAGATAATGAAAACACCAGCTTATGTCAACAGGACTAAAATAACGCAGCGAAATTAGTCAGAGCCAATTAATCAGTTCCCCAATTATAATAGCTGAACACGACACTACTAATTACGACCGTAAACCCCCGGACGGCGGGAAAACGCGCGAAAACGACCCTTAAACGTCCCTCGCATACGGACGGAACGGCGCCGGACAATCGAAACGTCGAGTCCCACCCAAAGCGCGGCCCGCGCGGCGGGAAACCCGTCCGTATCCAAGATGGCGGTAGGGACGAGAATCCCCGGCGGGACCGGAAATCGACTTTGGGTTAGTTTATTGGATGGTTTCAGGATACGCCTCTTTCGAAGGGAACCTTTTCAGGCACGAATATTAGGGAGTATCTCGCTAAGTGAAGCCGCAGTGTGCGATCCTGAAATTGGAGTCGTCAGTCTGTCTCTGCAGTCGCCCACGAGCGGTCCAGGCAACTCTTGTCACTTCAACAATATCAGTGTTTCGAATTGTACGCGAGGATTCTGGTGAAAATGAGTGAAACCCCTTCGCGACCGTCCAAATCCTAAGTTTCGCCCGGTGTACCCTCCCAGTGCTCTCCCCGAAAAACATGAACAATGATAATCTAGACACAATTCACGTGACAGCGCCGAGCATAATCAACAAACCGTCGCAAACCATGCCTCAACGTTCGCCCTTCGCGATCCAGGAGCTGCTGGGCCTCTCCGACTCCCATCACAGGTCTCCGACGGCGGCCGTTTCCGCGATCACGCCGAACATGTACCAGCAGCACCAGAGACACATGCAAGGGCCTACGTGCTTTCCGACGGACCACGGCTTCAACCACCACCACATGACGATGGCGGCGAGCCGGATGGCCTATTTCAACGCCCACGCGGCGGTCGCCGCCGCGTTTCTGCCGCACAACATCGCGGCGGCGGCAGGAATGAACGCCGGCGCCGGCGGCCACAACCCCGCCGCCGTCTTGGGACTGACGGGACACCAGAACAACCCAGGTGGTGAGTGTCTTCATTTCCGATAAAAAAGATATCTTAAGATAAGCTATTGAGAGCAGCTATTTTACCATTAACCTTTCGAGGAACGTCTCAGAAGAACTGTCTTGTTTTGGGTTTGTTGGCTTGAAATGTCTTTGAAAAGTTTACTACATCTCTCGTTAAACATTTATAAAGCAGTTGCGTGCGAAAAAACTTGAAAGAAGGAAAGCGATTTTCAAAAACTCACTCATTCACAATATAACTGCATTCTTCCTCATTCTTTCAAAACCTCTTTGTTACAGAAATTTACTTCTGCTTTGTCCAATAACGAATTGAAGATCTTAATTAATTTTAATTTCTGGAAAATATGTGGTCATTTAAATTCTTGAACCTTTTCTCGATTTTTATAATAAAATAGTCGGCGGTGACACGTTTCAATCTTTCCAACATTATCAGTGCGTAGTCGTTTTCTTTTGGCTCGAAACTATCGACTTTCATATTATTCCTCTGTTTTTCCAAGTGATTTCCTTTTCCTTAATAATATCGTCGAATTCGTTGATTGTTTTTACACAGAATCAATATCATTGGTCTTGTATTATAATAAATCGAATAGGTCATCCGAAAATCTCAAAATAATCTTTGAAACAATCTAAAAATTCTCTGGAACTATTTATAGGTTTTGTATCCCAATACTCCAAAATTCTTTCAAATATTTATGCCATTATGTTCATCGATTCAATAATGAATACGAAAAAAAAACAAACTACAAATACAAACATTGCATATATTCGATCTTAACTTAACAACTGCTCATTCACAAGCAGAGCTATTAGAACTTAACCTGTCTAATTTTGCATTTCTTCTCCTTGATTTTCTTCATAAACTGAAGATCTTGCTCGGAAAGGACATTTTAAGCACTGAATTTTGTTTTTTCTTTGTTCTTTGTAGTAGAACGCAAAGAAGAATATAAAACAAACAAGAATATAAAACTCACAAAAACCAAGTAAAAGTTGATTGTTTATATTTAACTCAAGCTATCTCAGTAAATATTGGTCGTACAAAAAAATTACGAAAAGCACTGCCGTGAAGGCAGGAGCTTTTGAGCGCTCGTACATGCACCTTGTAGGAAGATTCGCATTTTCCAGTTTTAGAAATCAATTGAAGGAATTTTCGATAGCTGTCGAAATAATTCTGAAACTTAGGCGAAACTCCAGACTTCATGTCAGTGCTTTAGGTGACCAATTTTTTTTCGATAATTTGCTAGAATTTTATACGGTATCTATGGTCTTGGTGGTGCGATCTGGACAAAATATGGCACGTAGTCTGAATTCATTATTCCTAAGCTAGGTGCAAAATTTCATCCCAATACAATCAGTAGTTTCCAAATTACCAGGAAAAAAATATTTTGAACAGCCATATTTACGGAACCCCTAGTATAATTTTGCTCATAGATGAACGTGATCACGACATTCAAGATTCTCACATATCCTGAAATTTTCAAGTCTCTAGGCGTTTCCGTTCAAAAGTTACAATTTTCTATAGTTTATATGGTTCTGGTCATGCGATCTGGACAAAATTTCACATGTAGCTTGAACACCTCATTCTCCATTTGAGTACAAAATTTCATCTCGATCAAATCTGTAGTTTTCCAGTAATCAGGGGAACAAAACTTCGAACGGCCATATTTACGGAATCCCTTGTGGAATTCGGCCCATTAACGAACTCAACCGAGCCATTTGGGATCTGAACCTATACTGAAAATTTCAAGTCTCTGGGTTGAACCGTTCGAGAGTTATCGTGCTTACGGACGGACGGACAGACTTGAATTTTCCGACGGATTCGTCATCAGTGAGTCGAACATAGTCGATTGAGACCATTTTCGGCTCAAAATTCGAAAAATACAGACATCGTGACGAAATGATATAGCCCTCGTGTAAGTAGTACGAGCGCTCAAAAATGCAAAAAAGCAGCGTTTACCTAAAATTTGTATGTAACTTGGTATTTTTCAAATGAAACACCCTGTATTTTATTTTCCTAATAGGTAAAGTTTTTTCTTCTGATTTCAAATATATACACTTTATTGAGGTTATCTTTGTCAGTTTTCGGAAAATATAGATTTTCGTCTAAATCTAAGGCAGATGCAGAACGCCACGTGACACTGCTGCATTTTTTTTATATCCAAGTAGCCGTGGATAATAGAACAACGGGTATTTGTTTCATTAATTTATAAACAAAAATTTAAATAGGCTCTTATTTACTTACACACAATCGATAACTTTTTATTGAGTTTTCGAGGACTCTCCTTTATTTCTGGTTGGTTGTTGAGATTATCAATTTTCAAGAACGGTCCAAATAAACTTTAGATTTCAAATATCTCCATAAGAAAATATCCAATGGGGTCAAGTCGGGAATGTAAGGAGGCCAGATAATGATTCCGTTTTTGCCAATCCACATATTGTAATTTTTTTTGTCATGTGGCGTTCTACAGCTGCCTTAGATTTAACGAAAACGTCCATATTTTTCGAATACTGACAAAGATAAACTCAATAAAGTATATATATTTGAGATCAGAAGAAAAACTCCAACGATTAGGAAGATAAAATACAGTAGGGTGTTCCATTTAAAAAATACCAACTTTTGGGTTAACGATGCTTTTTTGCATTTTAAAGTACTGAATTCTGAATGCCCATAAAAAATACTTCATATTTGCCCATTTGAACGTTCATGTTATATTTACTAAGATAGCTATTGAGTAAAATATAAACAATCACCCTGCACAATAAACCAACTGATACAAATTTCTTATTATTCCTTCTCTTCTTCTTTTCCTATAAACAGTGTTTATAGTCATCTGAAACCACAATGTGATCGTCTCGATGAAAATAAAAGAATCCACGTTTCTTCCTGAATCAATCGAATCATTTTCAGTGATATTCCCCAGAAAAACTATCGAATAATTATGATTCAATTGCGAGTTTTCCCTTCGATTATCTATGTGAGGAATTCGGATCGGTTGTTGACCAAAATAAAGCCAGACTTTTAGCGCGTCTCGTTTGAGGCCCGAATCCATTGAAAAGAAATGTAATCCAAGTTCCGGCGGGTGTGGAACGATTCCGCGCTTTGAATGGAATGAAAAGAAATAAGGCCCGTTGAAGCTGTTCCAGGTCATATTCAACCTGAATATCTTACATAACATACGAGATGTACTCGTGTGTCTTTCACTTTCATATTATGTTAAGGTACCACACTATCTTCGTTTCTTCAATCTGCGTTCATTTTTTCCATTGGAATATTTGTAATGAGGTTTAACTTATGGAAATTCAGGGAATATTGTTATTTTGAACCAGAAAAAGGTTCCATATGCGTAAATATGAATATATCATGAAAAAGTTAGACTAACTACAAAAGAAATTAAAGTATCATGATGAAAATGGTGATAGATATGTGGATATAATGATTAACTATATTTTCTTTTAGTTTCGAATTAAATTAGCTGGGAATTTTACAAAGTATACCAATTTTATCTACTTCCGTACGTTGTAATATATGTTATTTCATTTTTGTCGAAGTAAATCTACCCAGTGTCCAATATCTCGATAAGTTTTAAATATTGCCAAATCAGAAAGCAACGATCAGACCATCTGAAATATTCCAAAACGATTAGTTTCAGTTTCTCCACATATAAGTTTTGTATAAATATCTACAACTATTTTATAGTTCTTTCAACTCGGGATGAGAGATAACTCATAGAAATGAAAAGTCTAGGGATGTAAGAAAAAAATCGAGAAAAGCACTGCTGTGAAATCAGGAGCTTTTGAGCGTTCGTTCATCCACCTTGTAGGTAAATTCGCATTTTCCAGTTTTAGGAAACAATTGAAGAAATGTTTGACAGCTTCCAAAAAATGACAGCAGCTCTTTGTCAATTATGCCGAATCAGCTGTTACAGAAATATAAGGATTTTTTATTCAATAATTCGTTGGAATTAAAAATGGTTCTGGTTATGCTATCTGGAAAAAATGTAGCTTGAATACATCATTCTCCATTAAAATACAAAATTTCGCCACAATCGAATCCGTAGTTTTGAAATTATCAAGAAAACTAAATTTCAAACGACCATATTTACAGAATTTTGCCCAACAACGAACTCAACGGCGGCAATCGAGATTCGAACCTATTTACCCTGAATATTTCAAGTTTCTAGGTCGTTCCGTTCGAGAGTTATCGTGTATACGAACGGCCGGACGGACAGACTCGAATTTTTCGACGGATTCGTCAGCATTGAGACCATTTTCGGCTCAAAATTCGAAAGAAAAAAGATATCGTGATGATATCAAGAGCCGTCGTGTGAGTAGAACGAGAGCTCAACAAAGTATCAAGAAAAGACAATTACTCTATCTTTGTCATACGAACAAAAATGCACTGCACAACCTGTCGAAATCCATCTCTTTGCGAGCAAAATTCACCCGATGTTTCAATTTTCAGTTTGTTTTCATTTATATTTTGTATCGTATTGTAGACATGATGGCATAATCATTTATTTTATTTGGTAGTCACGAAGACGGATATTATCTGAACCAGCTTTGCTTGTATAATTACAAAAAAAAAACTTCATCCTCGGACTCTAATTTCGGGTAACAACATCCTCTCCGCCTATAACTGTGAAGCCCTGAACTGCGCCAATTTAACACTTCGATCGGAAATATACAGGGTAATTTCGTGTCGGACCGTTGGAAAACGCCACATTATAACGACCAGGTAAGCGAGTGACTGTGCGGAATTTTTCCCGGATTACAAGAAAATTGAGCACGATAACCGACATGGGCGCGCGCTGTTAAACAAGGCTCGGTTTAATTCTGACCACCGTGGCTAAAATAAACAGGAAACGCTAAGTGGATAATTAATTTGTTGGCGTTATCTTACGGTTCGATCGACCAATGATTTTAATTATAATTACACGATGATTGTGCTTTTTATCGGGGCGCGATTCGAATCGAAACGGTAGCTCGGGGTTGATGCAGCACGTGAGAATTGATAATATTGGATGTCCTTTGTGGCGCGCTTTGTCGAACCAGTGAGTGGCGTTAATTGCTGAATTTCGTCGAAGGAAACTCGATAGCGACAAGAGAGCCGCGACGGAAATTCAATCAATCAGGTGATTTTTTTTATCGGCAAATGTTCCTCGAAATAAAGACGTCGATGTTGAAATATTAACTTCGGATGAATTCTCAATTAGGCCGAAACAATAAAAAACAGGATACAATAAGAATATAGTGGTTTATCGAGAAAGCTTCAAATTTAGTGAGAGTAAAAAACAGCGTTAGTGCCGATTCTTGTAACGTCATAAGTCCTCTGATTAATACATATATTCCTAAGTTGTCAATTGCCTCTATTTTTCTGAACTTCAGAGAAAATGTTTTTGAGCGCTCGTACAACTTACACGAGGGCTATATCATTTCGTCACGATGTCTGTATTTTTCGAATTTTGAGCCGAAAATGGTCTCAATCGACTATGTTCGACTCACTGATGACGAATCCGTCGGAAAATTCGAGTCTGTCCGTCCGTCCGGCCGGCCGTAAGCACGATAACTCTCGAACGGATCAACCTAGAGACTTGAAATTTTCAGTGTGGGTTCAGTTCCCGAATGCCTCGGTTAAGTTCGTTAATGGGCCAAATTCCACCAGGGGTTCCGTAAATATGGCCATTCAAAGTTTTGTTCCCCTGATTACTTGAAAACTACAGATTCGACCAAGATGAAATTTGGCACTCAAATGGAGAATGGGGTGTTCAAGCTACTTGTGAAATTTTGTCCAGATCACATGACCAGAACCATAGAAACCACAGAAAATTGTAACTTTCGAACGGAAACGCCTAGGGACTTGAAATTTTCAGGATAGGTGTGGATCTCGAATGTCGTGATCACGTCCATGTATGAGCAAAATTATACAAGGGGTTTCGTAAATATGGTAGTTTGAAATTTAGTTTTCTTGATAATTTCAAAACTACAGATTCGATCGTAACGAAATTTTGTATACTTATGGAGAATGATATATTCAAGCTACATTTCTCCAGATCACATGACCAGAACCATAGAAACCATAGAAAATCATAACTTTCGAACGGAAAGGTCTAGGGACTTTCAGGATAGGTGTGGATCTCGATTGTCGTGATCACTTTCATCTATGAGCAAAATTATACTAGGGGTTCCGTAAATACGGTCGTTTGAAATTTTGGTTTCTCGATAATTTCGAAACTACGGATTCGATCGAGATGAAATTTTGTATTTTAATCGAGAATGATATATTGAAACAATATTTTGTCAAGATCGCATGACCAGAACCATAGAAACCATAGAAAATTGTAACTTTTGAACGGCAAAGCCTAGGAACTTGAAATTTTCAGGATGGGTTTGGATCGTGAATATCGTAGTCACGTTCATCAATGAGCAAAATTAGACTAGGGGTTCCGTAAATATGGCCGTTGAAAATATTATTTTCCTGATAGTTTCGAAACGACTGATCGGATTGGAATGAAATTATGCACCTTGCTGAGTAATAATGTATTCAAACTACGTGCAAGATTTTGTCCAGATCGCACCACCAAGACCATAGATACCATAGAAAATTATAGCGAAGAAAAAAAATTGATCAGCTGAAGCACTGACATGAAGTCTGGAAGTTTCAGAATTCTTTTGACAGCTGTCGAAAATTCCTTCAATTGATTTCTGAAACTGGAAAATGCGAATCTACCTACAAGGTGCATGTACGAGCGCTCAAAAGCTCCTGCCTTCACGGCAGTGCTTTTCTGAATTTTTCAATTCCATTCTATGAATAAAGCAGAACTTGTCTCAGCCTATATTATATTGAAATGAAGATTTCGTATTCAAAAGCTGTTGCCAAAGTTCATGTTTTTTCTTGAAGGCATACTGAGAGCTTTGTCATTATTTTTTTCAGCCTGCACACATTATAAAATAATATTATCAATAACTCTTGGCAACGCAGTAAAACTCGATTCTATATCGCTCTCGTGTTACGTCACATCTCAGCGCGCTTATCGAGGTGTTCAAACAGAAACATGTCTTCGGGGATTTTTTTTTTGGATTAACCTAATTAACAATAAAAAAATTACGAAAAGCACTGCCGTGAAGTCAGGAGCTTTTGAGCGCTCGTTCATCCACCTTGTAGGTAGATTCGCATTTTCCAGTTTTAGAAATCAATTGAAGGAATTTTCGACAGCTGTCAAAAAAATTCTCAAACTTAGACGAAACTCCAGACTTTGTCTGTGCTTCAGCTGACCAATTTTTTTTCGATAATTCGCTAGAATTTTCTACGGTATCTATGGTCTTGGTGATGCGATCTGGATAAAATTTTGCACGTAGTTTGAATACATTATTTCTCATCTAGGTGCAAAATTTCATTACAATCAAATCGGAAGTTTCGAAATTATCAGGAACAAAATATTTTACGGAACCCCTAGTCTAATTTTGCTCATTGATGAACGTGAACGTAAAATTTGCGCTCCAAACCCACCCTGAAAATTTCAAGTTCCTAGGCCTTTTCCTTCGCAAGTTATAATTTTCTATGGTTTATATGGTTCTGGTCATGTGATCTGGACAAAATGTTGCTTTAATATATCATTCTCGTTTAAAATACAAATTTTTTTCTCGATCGAATCCGTAGTCTCGAAATTATCGAGAAAACAAAATTTCAAACAACCGTATTTACGGAACCCCTAGTATAATTCTGCTCATTGATAAACGTGAACGCCACATTTCAGATCTACACCTTTCCTGAAAATTCCCTAGGCCTTTCCGTTCGAAAGTTATGATTTTTTATGGTTTCTATGGTTCTGGTCATGCGATCTTGAGAAATGTAGCTTGAAAATATCATTCTCCATTAGTATACAAAATTTCGTCACGATCGAATCCGTAGTTTTGAAGTTATCAAGAAAACAAAATTTCAAACGATTATATTTACGGAACCCCTGGTCCAATTTGGCCAATTCGAGATTCGAACCTACCCTGAAAATTTCTACTTTCTAGGTCGTTCCGTTCGAGAGTTTTCGTGGTGACGCATTCGTCATTATTGAGTCGAACCTTGTCCATTGAGACCAGTTTCGGCTCAAAATTCGAAAAAAACAGACTTCATGATCAAATGATAAAGTCCTCGTGTAAGTAAAACGAGCGCTCAAAAATTGAGAAAAGCATTTAGGTGGAGTCCTGAGTATACCCTAAGACCCATATTATTATGTTACCAATACATATATGTAATTACATACTGCCAACTTTGTATACTTCAGATATTTTTCTTATCTGTTTGCATTTAATATTGAATATAACCATGTGTAATTTTGATTACTCATTGAATCTTCAATGACGCCATTGTTGCAGGTGTTATTGTTTGTCACACTCTATTCTGGAACTTCTAGATAAGATAATATTATAAATACCTCTGAAGACGAATCAGTCGTCAATAATTAAGTGATTTTCTTTCTAACTGTATGCTAGATAGGTCGGATAATCGTCCGTTGTAAGATTAGAGTTTTTTTTCTTAGAACTTGGCTTTCGATACGAAAAATATATCTACTATGAACCTTCAATCTTCCTCAAACAAAAAATTATACCCAAGCTATTACCGAAGCAGGAACGAGTCTGAATATGATATTAATAGCACGAGCCGGCCAAAGAGAAGATGCTAGATAGATACTGTCAAAAGGATCAATAGTTCATTATGGCGGATGGTGAACATCAATACTAATTGGTAATTTGATGTGGCCCGTATAATTAGTTCGTGAAAGCCGTAGCTTCCTGGCTTGAAAGCCAGTAGGCTGCTACTGGTGCATCAATTTGCCACGTCGCATCAGTTCCGCTGGTTTGGAGACTCTGCACATCCAGTTAATTTCGTCGGATTCGGAACCGAACCAATCGGGATATTCGGGATATGTTGGATGTTTTGATTGTCTCCTCAAGAAGATCCAATTGGGATTGGTTTATTCTTAGGAGAATCGTTCGTTGACTATGCGCATGCGCAAAATTTTCATTGCCCCGAAACAATTTTTTGAACATAATTGATTTTTGGGTTATAGGTATTCATTCGATCCAAACTCAAAAGTGTAGCTCAGTTTTTTCTAGATTGCATAACCAGCACCATTTCAAATTCCAACAAATTATTGAACAAAAATTCTGATTCGGCATAATTGATAAAGTCAACGAAAATTTCTTCAATTCCTTTGTAAACCTGGAGAATGCGAATCTACCAGCAAGGTGAATGAACGAGTGCTCGAAGCCTCCCGATTCACGACAGTGCTTTTTACAATTTTTTTCTTGAAACGCTGCTTCCGAGGTGTTGCCAATTCTTAGTATTTTATGAAGGCTTGATCATTTGGGATGTTACGAATTGAATGAAATAATATAACTATTTTTCAAAATTTTCGAAGCTAGAATTTTTGTTCGTTTAAACAAAGTATAAGAGGCACAGGGGAAAAAAAATGCGGTATCACATTTGGCAGAGTGATTCCGCAAAGAATCTGAAAAAAATAAAGAAATAAATTTCTACTGAACTACACTTCAATGTGTTCTTTTAGGGATTGAAAGCTCATTTTAGTTATTTCTCAGTTTATTGTCTTTGCGACATTTCATGTTTTTCCTCTTTACCCTTCATATACGATCCATTTCACTGAATTATTCATAATTACCAATCAGTTTAATGAGCTTCCAGGGACCTTATTTTCATATCTTAATTGATTGTTCCTTCTGTATTTATAATTCTATTGACGGACTTTCACTGTTTACAGAATAGAAAATTTCCATGCTTGTATTTGTCATCTGTTGATTTTCATCAACGATGGGTGAAGGCTTAAGAAAATAACAATATAAGAAAGAATATTTCGAGACAACCTATTATTGTTCCCTCAAATCGAATTAACACTTCCGTAGTGTCAACAATTTCCATACTGGTAAATATCGGGAAGGGAAGGAATAGAATAATTCGTATGGATTCCGGAATTCCGGAGCGTACTATAATTTGTAGCCCCTAAGCGGATTCTACATCGCGGTGGGGACTTCGAACTGAGGAGATGACGTGGAGAGATTGGAATAATGCTCTCTTGAAGTCAGGATAAGCCCTGAAAGGGGAATTGGGTTGCAGCGAAGAATTTCGTCAGCCGAAATTAAAATCTTGAGACAATGGCGACGCTGCAATTTTTTCGACACTTCCAGATTACTACTTGCACTGCCACTTCGCGGAGATTAAACCTAGGACAATTCAGGTCGACCGATATCCTTCTCCTCTACGTCATTAATTTTATTCAGAAGATGTGATACTTTTGAATGGTGAGGTGGGGTGTGTTTCGTCCTGGAACCACTAGGAAAGAAAATCCTGGCCTCGCATACGTTCCGCACCTGACTCGACACACCCCCAGTTCTTCGGAACTGCGTCGAAAGAACAACGCGATAATTTCAACTTTTTTCGAGTTTTCGAAACTCTCCGTGCTCATCAGCAGAGTCCCGCGCCACAATGGATAATTAATTAATATTGGACTCAATTAAATCGTTAGCGTGACTCTTTTCATCGGAGGTATGAGGGTGAAACGCAAAAGCCAGGCACAAACGGCGCGCTCCGCTCCGCACTGATAATTAAAAAACTTTCCATTCGATTTTGAGAGCGCACACCGCTTCCTTTCTTCCCTGTCGAAAAGCATAATTGACTGCGCTCGTATGAAGTCTTTCCATGTTTATGGTAGTCAAGTGAGCACGCGAGGTTAGTGATTTTTTCGAAATAACGGGGATTTGTACCACCGCGCATAAAGAGAACAAGTGTGAAAACGGGGTGGGGGAACAGAAAAAGTCGCCTACCACGGAGAATGTTCCACAATAACAAAAATACTAACAAGCATTTCCTACTTTTGGCCTCATTTAATTCTGTTTCTCGAGACTCTACATGTTTCGGCTCGAGAAAATCGAAAACTTTAAAGGGTCCCGATCTCAATCACCCAGACCATATGATATATTAAGCCAAATCTCATCATTTCGAGATCAGCCACGGGGTGGAGTTCCATTGTGGGACTCACCCTCCTCGCTCCCATCATCACACCACTCTCTATTGTGTTGCCTGTTCGGTGTTCATTATTGATTTCCAGTTATTTCGACCCAACTATTTAGCAATCCTACGACTGCCTCGAACGGGTAGTATATATTCGGTGCAAGAGGGTAGACATCCACCAATTTCACCATAATATTCGCCCAGCGATTTACGAGGCGAAGAGATTCACCCCATTCTAGCTGGTTTTCGCATAATTTGCCTAAAATCGTCGGAAACCTAGAGAAGTGGTGTGAAAGTGTTTCAAGAAGATCTATTTAATCGTTTTTACCTCATTTCAGACCCCCGAAAGGTTTATTCTTCGTTTATTTAATTCAGAATTTTCTTGATATTGTCGAAAATCTACAAAAGTAGTGGGCAAAATTTGAGGGAATATCTAGTTAATCGTATTTGAACGAATGTTTCGAGCGATTTCAGTCAATTTCGATAGATCACGAAATTATTTCGTATAAATCACTGAAAATGGGAAAACATAGAATGTCTCAAACCTGGGGTTCTTCTAGATTCGACTGCAACTTTCGGCCGAAACCCTGATCAATTTCGATTAAGAAACTTTATTTCCATGGGATTTTTCTGGGTGCACCACTGGCAAGTCTTCCAGAAATGTACATCAACCTACGAATTTCTGAAACGTACCGCTATAATTTCCCAAAAAGTCCCATTGCAGAATATCGAAGAAAAAGAAATTGTTGATTTTTATTTCTAAGACTCGAAAATGAGAAAATATAGAAAATCTGAAACCTGGGGTTTTTCGAAATTTGATTGCGGCCTTCGGCCGAAACCCAGCTACATTTTAATGGGAAACTATATTTCCATGGGATTTTTTTGCAATATCAAGTCTTCCGGAAATGTAGATCAATCTATAAATTTCTTAATTTTCTGAAACGTTCCGCTATAACTTTCCTAAAAAATCCCATTGCAGAATATCGAAGAGAAAAATTGGTGATTTTTGAGCGCTCGTACTAGTTACACGAGGGCTATATCATTTCGTCACGATGTCTGTATTTTTCGACTTTTGAGCCGAAAATGGTCTCAATCGACTATGTTCGACTCACTGATGACGAATTCGTTGGAAAATTCGAGTCTGTCCGTCCGTCCGTCCGTAAGCACGATAACTCTCGAATGGATGAACCTAGAGACTTGAAATTTTTAGTGCAGGTTCAGATCCCAAATGCCTCGGTTCAGTTTGTTAATGGGCAGAATTCTACCAGGGGTTCCGTAAATATGGCCGTTCAAAGTTTTGTTCTCCTGATTACTTCGAAACTACAGTTTCGTTCGAGATGAAATTTTGCACTCAAATGGAGAATGAGGTGTTCAAGCTACATGTGAAATTTTGTCCAGATCGCACGACCAGAACCATAGAAACCTTAGAAAATTGTAACTTTTGAACGGAAACGCCTAGGGACTTGAAATTTTCAGGATAGGTGTGGATCTCGAATGTCGTGATCACGTTCATCTATGAGCAAAATTATACTAGGGGTTCCGTGAATATGGTCGTTTGAAATTTAGTTTTCTTGATGATTTCAAAATTACAGATTCGATCGTGACGAAATTTTGTATACTAATGGAGAAATATATATATTCAAGCTACATTTCTTTAGATCACATGACCAGAACCATAGAAACCATAGAAAATCATTACTTTCGAACGGAAAGGCCTAGGGACTTGAAATTTTCAGGATAGGTGTGGATCTGAAATGTGGCGTTCTCGTTTATCAATGAGCAGAATTATACTAGGGGTTCCGTAAATACGGTCGTTTGAAATTTTGTTTTCTCGATAATTCCGAAACTACGGATTCGATCGAGATGAAATTTTGTATTTTAATCGAGAATGATATACTAAAGCAATATTTCGTCCAGATCGCATGACCAGAACCATAGAAACCATAGAAAATTGTAACTTTTGAACGGAAAAGCCTAGGAACTTGAAATTTTCAGGGTGGGTTTGGATCGCGAATATCGCGATCAGGTTCATCAATGAGCAAAATTAGACTAGGGGTTCGGCGAATATGACCGTTTAAAATATTTTTTTCCTGATAGTTTCGAAACTACTGATAGGACTAGAATGAAATTTTGCACCTAGTTGAGGAATAATGTATCCAAACTACGTGCGAAATTTTGTCCAGATCGCATGACAAAGACCATAGATACCGTAGAAAATTCTAGCGAATTATCGAAAAATAATTGATCAGTTGAAGCACTGACATGAAGTTTGAAGTTTCGCCTAAGTTTCAGAATTTTTTTGACAGCTGTCGAAAATTCCTTCAATTGATTTCTAAAACTGGAAAATGCGAATCTACCTACAAGGTGGATGTACGAACGCTCAAAAGGTCCTGCCTTCAAGGCAGTGCTTTTCGTAATTTTATTTATTTCTAAGACTCGCAAAATGGAAAAATATAGAATTTCTGAAACTTGGGGTTTTTCGAGATTTGATTGCGGCCTTTGGCCGAAACCCTGCTGCATTTTGATGAGAAACTATATTTCCATGAAATTTTTCTGGCTGCAATGGCAAGTCTTCCAGAACTGTAAGTAGTCTACTAGATCAACTTATGGATTTTCTACATTGTGTGAAACGTTTCTAAAAATATCCATTGCACAATATCGAAGAAAAACATTCGAGATGCTCGAAATTAAAACGTGTGAAAAGCCCAATACATGCGGAGTAGTCAAGCATCGAGGAGGGGTAAGGGGGTCACTTCCTGGTGCGAGAGCACAATGGCATTTAATTTCTTTGCTCTCGCGTCTCAATGAGAGGTGTTCAAGGTTCACCACCTATATTTACCTGAAGTGACGTGGCTTGTCGCCTACAGGGTGGCCTTTAACTGCCGAGCCAAATGCTGGTTCGATAAGAATTTTTTTTTCAATTGATGAAGATTTTATTTTTCTT
This sequence comes from Aphidecta obliterata, assembly GCA_963966015.1. Lineage (NCBI taxonomy): Eukaryota > Metazoa > Arthropoda > Insecta > Coleoptera > Coccinellidae > Aphidecta > Aphidecta obliterata. The sequence goes on along the minus strand of OZ014429.1, from coordinate 42,835,082 downwards.
ACAATCAATTGTACACTATTTTTGGTAAGTTGTATAATACTCTTTTTAAAATTTTCATAATTGATTGCAATTATTATATTTGTTTCTATTACACCAGAATAATAGCATTTTCAACAGAGATTTTTCTCCAGTGAGTGTGTTGAGGGCTAGATAAATATGCAGTTCTTCCTTCACGAGGGAAATTTTCATCTTGAAGCTGGACTTCGGCATCGAGGAATGCCTCAAAACAATCTTTATAGGCGCTACCTTTTGTAGATTATGATTATGTAGATTATGTAGATAACGCACTAGACAAGGAAACGAGTCAGGCCTGCCTCTAACCGTTTACTTATCAAAGCGGAAGTGAGATGGATACACAGTTATTTCCCAAATTTATTGCGGAACCATTGACCCAAGAAACAATTACGCCAAATCTCACGAACTGAATGTTCTCGCTATCTGGTCCACCACACCACCGGCGTTTCCATAAATCCAGCGTCCTGCCATCTCAACGGAACAACAGAAACGGGTCGACGAAACCCCCTTCTCTGATTTGCGAGCTGCATCGAATGAAATTCCAAATTAAGAGAAGTCCTCCATTATTTGTAATTCGTAATTATTCGCCTCAAGATGGCTTATCGCGCCCCCCTGGGCTTAATGTTGGCGTGCTTTAGGAGGCAACCCGTTGTTGCCTTGTGGTCCACGCCGGGATATTTACGGTACGGCGGAGGAGGAGGATGCTTGGAATTCCGGTCTTCGTGCATTCGTTTCTAATCTCTATCGTGCATGTGAGGTCTCGCAAATTAAGGGAGGAAATCCATTATGCGAATTTTCGCCGTTATCAGTCGGGAGGGGGGGCAGTGGTGTAGACAGTGCTGTGTCGCGTACAGGGTGATTGTTTATGTTTTACTCAATAGCTATCTCAGTTGATATTGGTCCTACAAAAACGTTCAAATGAAGTATTTTTTATGGGCTTTCAGAATTCAGTACTAGAAAATGCAAAAAAGCACCGTTAACCTAAATATTTTATGCAAGTTGGTATTTTTCAAATGGAACACCCTGTATTTTATCTTTCTAATCGTTGGAGCTCTCTCTTCTGATTTCAAATATATATATTGTTATGGAAATCCAAATATAATTATTTTTTTATGATTAAAGAATAAACTCAAAAGAACGACCAACAATTCAAAAACTTTCAAACAACTCTTAGTTGATTCAGTGAATTTGATCAACTCTAAATTATTGTAATATTTGAGCGCTCGTACTACTTACACGGAGGCTATATCATTTCGTCACGATGTCTGTATTTTTCGAATTTTGAGCCGAAAATGGTCTCAATCGACTATGTTCGACTCACTGATGACGAATCCATCGGAAAATTCGAGTCTGTCCGTCCGGCCAGCCGGCCGGACTTTCGAACGGAACGACCTAGAAACTAGAAATTTTCAGGAGAGGTTCGAATCTCGAATGCCGCGGTTGAGTTCGTTATTGGGCAAAATTCGACCAGGGTTCCGTAAATATGACCGCTTGAAATTTTGTTCTCCTGATTACTTCGAAACTACACATTCGATCTAGTTGAAATTTTGCACTCAAATGGACAATGACGTGTTCAAGTTACATGCAAAATTTTGTCCAGATCGCATGACCAGAACCATAGAAACCATAGAAAATTATAACTTCGAAATGGAAAGGATTAGGGACTTGAAATTTTCAGGATAGGTGTGGATCTCGAATGTCGTGATCGCGTTCATCCAAAATTAGACTAGGGGTTCCGTAAATATGGCCGTTTGAAATTCAGTTTTCTTGATTATTTCAAAACTATGGATTTGATCATGAGAAAATTTTATATTTAAATTGAGAATGATATATTCGAGCTACATTTTTACTAGATCGCATGATCGGGACCATAGAAACCATAGAAAATCATAACTTTCGAACGGAAAGGTCTAGGGACTTGAAATTTTCAGGATAGGTTCGAATCGCGAATTTCGTGGTAATGTACATCAATGAGCAAAAGTAGACTAGGGGTTCCGTAAATATAGCCGTTCAAACTATTTTTTCCTGATAATTTCGAAACTACTTATTGAAATGAAATTTCGCACATAGATGAAGAATAATATATTCAAACTACGTGGGAAATTTTGTCCAGATCGCATCACCAAGACCATAAATACCGTAGAAAATTCTAGCAAATTATCAAAAAAAAATTCATCACCTGAAGCACTGAATTGAAGTCTGGATTTTTGTCTTAGTTTGAAATTTTTTTTGACAGCTGTCAATTTTTTTCAATTGGTTTCTAAAACTGGAGAATGCGAATCTACCTACGAGGTGGATGAACGAGCGTTCAAAAGCTCCTGACTTCACGACAGTGCTATTCTAAATTTTTTTTTTAAGATTGTTCATTTTATTCGATAAGAAAAATATGAATTTGATAAAATGATTAATTTTGAATAGTTTAGTTTATGTTAGTTAAGTATATGAAACGAAGAAGTGGAAAGAATATACCAAGAATGTTGGAATAGGTAACCATGGAAATATCATTAAATTAGAAATGAAGCAAGCCGGTTGGGACAATTAAGAAATGTCAGGGTGAAAAAGAAATCCGTCTGAAAGTTTTGGTTTGAAATTGGTTCAAGACGAAAGAATTCATATTTTAAAAACCTTTCCAAAAAGTACAAGTGCAATTTTGAAAGCACGAATAGTAAATTTCAAGATTCAAGAATAAGAGGAGCGTGACAGTTTTCTTATAGAGGAAAACAGGACTAAGTTTTTCTCCGTGAGTGCACTCTTTTGTTACATTTGATAGTTAGAGTTAGTTTATAGAAATTAGTTGTTAATAAAATAATTGTGTGAAAATATTTTTTTAAATTGTTCACCTTGGAACCCTCTTTGAGAAAGAGTCTAGGGCAAATTAATAGGAAAATTGAACGAAATTCTTTGAAATTGTTATTGGGTTTCAATTATCTTTGAAATTAAATTAATTTCTTTAAGATTTCACAGAAGAGCCATAACAATATGTACTTTATTGAGGTTATTTTTGTAGGTTTTCAAAGAATATAGATTTTCGTCTGAATCTAAGGCAGCTGTAGAACGCCACGTGACACTGCTGCGATTTTTATATATCAAAGTAGCCGCGTATAATAGAACAATTAGTATTTGTTTCATTAATTTATTAACAAAAATTTAAATTACGTGTTCAAATGGCCCCCATTTACTTACACCCAATCGATATCTTTTTATTGAGTTTTCGAGGGCTCTCTTTTAGATTTCAAATATCCCCATAAGAAAGTATCCAACGGGGTCAAGTCGGGAATGTTAGGAGGCCAGAGAATTATTCCGTTTCTGCAAATCCACATATTGTAATTTTTTTGTCGTGTGGCGTTCTACAGCTGCCTTTGATTTAGACGAAAACATCCATATTTTTCGAAATTTGACAAAGATAGCCTCAATAAAGTATATATATTTGAAATGATAAAATACAGGGTGGTCCATTTGAAAAATACCAACTTACATAAAATTTTTAGGTTAACGATGCTTCTTTGCATTTTCTAATACTGAATTCTGAATGCCCATAAAAATACTTCATATTTGCCCATTTAAACGTTTACGTAGGACCAATATTTACTGAGATAGCTATTGAGTAAACTATAAACAATCACCCTGTACACTCGGAAATCACACTACGCGCTGTTTCTGTATTATACCCCCTTTTTTTTGCCATCCATTTCGAGGTGGCCACCGAAACACCGAACAGAGACCATAATTTTTTTTCGATTATCCCACGCCGCTGACGCAAATTGCGGAATACCGGCAACCCGTCCGTTTGCCCGAAACCGGTCGGTTTTGGGAAAATCCATACGCGCGGAAAATTGAATTATACGGTAACAAAAGGGGGCGGGTTCGCTCCCCCCCCCCGAGCGGGGGGTCGTCGGTTCGGCGGGGGCGGGGGGGTTCGTTACGGCAGTAATTAACTGCGACTCGATAATTAATTAGTTCCAACGAGTACCGTTTGGCGTCGCCACCTCTATACACAGACAACTCGTTATTCGGGGCGGTTTATGTTCTGCTGCGTTCTTGCGGGGTTCGGGTGCGACGGTCAGTGGTGGACTTGCGGGGATTGATTTTGTCGCGGTTCGGATGTTTCCCCTGCACGCGAATTCCGTTCTCTAGGAAATTATTTTAAAAAAGGGCCAGTAGGGGCACTGTAGTATCTTCAACAACATCCTACAACTGTGGGAAAGTTAAGTTGAGAAAATGAATTTTATAGGTTTTTTTTTCCTCAAAGATGATAGTTTATTATTTAACGAACAGTATTGTAGGTCATAACTCACGCAGATGAAGTTTGCAGCACGAGCCGAAGGCGAGTGCTGTAATTCATCAAGTGAGTTATTACCATTACCGCAAGTTGAATACTATACTTGATCTACGACTATAACAATAAATAATAAGACACAAGTACAGAGAAAAAACTTTATTTACAAATCTCAATAGTTAAATATAACAATGCATTATTTATGTTGATTGTGCTTCTTAGCATGGAGTAGAAAGTCCATAGGGGCGATGCTTTATATCTAATGCTAAGTTCACTAAAATATGCCAAAAAAATATTGACTTAATATTCTTTCTGCTACACCAATCTTGAAAATTTTTGCTTACATCTTTATATTTGTTTTGGCATTTTTCGGGCAATTAATTTTGTATGGTAATATTGGCCGATTGTCTTATTTCTAAAGGTGTACATTATAACTCATCTTCACTATATGAATTTTTCTTTTTCAGCTAAACATTCAAAATAATAATTAGGTATCAATTTAATTCGAGAAAACGTCAAAATTATTCAAGTGACCCCCCTCAATGCGAATAATGAACTGTTTCCTTTCGGCGAATCGGATTGTTCAGAAGCAAAAAGAAAAGGACTTATGGTAGTGAGTTATTATAACTCACGGTGTTTGTTTACAGATACTATCAATTGCTCAAAAGTAGTTGAATAATGAATATATAATTCAATAGGAGTAGGTATTTTTTTTTGACATATCTGGTCCTTATGGTCCCAAGAGATTCGATATCACATCACAGTTAGAAGTAGAAAAAAATTCTTAGAGTGTAGTCGGGAATTAAAGAGAGAAAATAATAAAAATTTGAATCTTCTATTTTGAATCCTAGCATTGAGTAATCTAAAACGTTCTTCTTCATAATTTCGAAGGAATTCATAAAAAAATCTTTCTGTTCTGAAAACATTGACACCCTGTATCTGGGTCACCCTGTAGAACCCAATACCCAGTTGAGTATATTTCAAATAAAAAACGTGAATTATTGCGAAAATAAATGTTTGACAATAGGGAAGGCCACTAATACTAATACCAGAATCTTTGAAACGATGGAAGAGGTGGTTGGATTTTTTTTCAATTCGAATACATTTTCAGCGACATGTCTCTGTTTCAACGAGTTCTAACCTATCGCGTTTTACAGTGCTGCCAAGCATTATTCACAATATTTCTGTATAACGTTTCATGGAATGGGATTCGGAGAATTATTAAAGATTGAAGATGCATTGAGTGTTATCGAACCATCCCTCAAATGCCTGTCAGTTCGCAAAGATTCCTTTTCTTCACTAATTCAGTTAATACGCCTCTGTTTCTTTCCACGGAACTCTACTGAAACCCTTTCTTCCCTTTCCATTCTCCGCTGTTCTCTCTCTTTTGGACCCCGACACTAAACCGGGAACATTTGACGTAGGGGTTGGCTCTCGTTGATGCTGTTGCAATGTTCTATTTTTCAGGAGAAATCGTGGACTGCCAGAAAATTCTACGTTTTCAAACAAGAATATTCACCAAATAATCCAATTTCGACGAATCTTTGTCGACTAAGAAAACACCAGCGTTTATACATATTTATTGTTATGGTTCAATTGTTTAATTAATGAATTTATTTAAATTTTGAAAATGATTGAAAACCAAATAACCAATTCTGAAAGAATTTCATTTAATCTCTTATTAATTTGCCTTAGACTCTTTCTCAAAGAGGATTCTAAAGTGAACAATTAAAAAGATTTTACACAATTTATATTCAACAACAACCAAACTCACACAAACTGATCCTATCAAAATGAAAAATTCTTAATTAATAAATCGTTCCAAACCAATTGAGTGCACTCACAGAATTTGTCCAAAGATAGCTCTTCAAATCCACCTGTCTTGATTCCTCTAAAACTTTTATCTTCCCTTGTCCAACTAACAAATTTCAATTTTTCTTCTTATATCCAGCACGCCGTACTGATATCTCGTTCACTCGCCAAATCAATTCTAACAATCAATATCCTCTCGACAAAATTCCATATACTATTACCTATTCTTATCTTCTCTGAAACCAATTTTTCTGCAAAACTTTCTGAAAGATCCAACTCCACTCTGACGTTTCCATCAATTTTTTCAACCGGCTTGCTTAATTCTAATTTCATAATTTCCATGGTTACATTCTTCCATTTAAATAAAATAACCCCTCTTTGAAAATATCAAATTAAAATAATTTATACTTTAAACGAATTTACTGAATTTACTATGTTTGAAAGTTGTTTGGTGATATAACTTGAATTTATTTTATTCTGAACTTTTCGAAACTGAGAAATATTACCATGTTTTGATTTCCATGACATTATGTACTCCTATTGAATTATATATTCAATATTCAACTACTTTTGAGCAATTAATAGTATCTGTAAACAAACACTGTGAGTTATAATAACTCACTGCTATAACTCCTTTTCTTTTATACAAGCCGATTAGTATTGTGAATGTTTAGCTGAAAAAGATCAATTCAGATAGTGAAGATGAATTATTATGTACACCTCCAGAAATAAGACAATCAGCCAATGTTACCATACAGAATGTATTGCCCGAAAAACCCCAAAACAAATATAAAGGTGTATACAACAATTTTCAAGATTGGTGTAGCAATAAGAATATTAAGTTATCGTTTACGGAGAATGTTCTTTTGGTATATTTTAGTGAACTTAGCACTAAATATTAAGCATCGTCCCTATAGACTTTCTGCTCCATGCTAAGAAGCACACTCAGCATAAATAATGCATTGTTATAGGTAAATATTAAGATTTGCAAATAAAGTTCTTTCTGTGTACTTGTATCTTAGTATCAATTGTTATAGTCGTAGATAAAGTGTAGTATTCAACTTGCGGTAATTGTCATAACTCACTTGATGAATTACAAACTTCCTCTGCGTGAGTTATGACCTACATTACCGCTCGTTAAATAATACTACCAATAAATTCAAATAATTGAGGTAACGAATGGGCCTTGTATTCAGATTTCCAGAGAAGGTTTTGGATTCTGCTGATGCCAAAAAAATCAAAAATTAAGTATTTACTAAAAACTAAGAATTAATACCATAGACGATCAGAAAAAAAAAGAAAAAGGCACACCCTAAACGGGAAGGAAAGAAAAAGGTTGAAGGAAAATTATAGGAAAAGGTATTAAAAATTATTATTTTCTATTTATCAGTTAGCAGGAGCAGTTTTGTGTTTCTTTTGAAAGTTTTTATAGAGAGAGTAAATTGATTAATCGTGAATTCGTTGATCAAATGAGCCATCGAGTATAAAAACGACCTTGTGAACAGTTCCTTACTGTGTGATGATATAGTTGGAAGATTTCTCTCATCTTATATTCAAATTATGCACAATGATTCGGAAACTTAGTCTTTCATACAAATATGGTGGCGTTTTAAGTTTGAGAATTAAAAAAAAAAAATAATGCAATGTTATAGGTAACTATCAAGATTTGTAAATAAAGTTCTTTCTGTTTACTTGTATCTTAGTATTAATTGTTATAGTCGTAGATAAAGTGTGGTATTCAACTTGCGGTAATGGTCATGACTCACTTGATAAATTACAGCACTCGCCTGCGGCTCGCGCTGCAAACATTATCTGCGTGAGTTATGACCTACCATTACCGCTCGTTAAATAATATACTATTATCCATCCTTTTTATATGCGAAACGGCCTGGAGGCCAGATTCTAATGCCGGTCATAACATACCTCCGCAGAGCATCATTCCGGTGAATAAATAAAGGGAATAAAGCCGGGAATTCCGGGACACAATGAACGCCGATGTCGGAATTAAGCCATTTGGAATAAAAGACGGCGCAAACTCAATTATGTCAAAAATGCAAAGAATTTCAACATCTTAATTAAATGCAATTTCGCGACGTACATCTTCCTACTTTACTGAGATGAATAAGTTTAATTAAATCCTTGTGTTTTATTATGTCTTTCGTCCCGCTCGGGGCGGCTATGGATCCCGCCCTCCCCCTTCTCGCCGCTCCTCTCTCGCTCCAGCGCCTCCCGCGTTTGGAGTACTCGCAGATCCTCCAAATTTAAATTCATTTTCGCGATTCCGCGTCTCTTTCACTCCGGCTTAGGGTTAGGTAAATATGACTCGATCTAATTATGTTTTTCGGGGTGTAGCGCCACTCACGTTTCGGTTTCGACGGTGGAAACGATCGGTGAACACTTTATGGAATGAGGAATGAAACATTTTGAAAGCACTGACTTTGAATCACAGAATTATCAAACTTCTCAACAGCGGATCAGAAAAACTCGAATATCCTTCCACGTCGAACAACTTCGAAGCTGAATTTCGACGTGCTCAAAACGAAAGTAGATCCTCTTTCGTACATAAAGCGTTTATTGCGGTCAGAACGCGTCCCATAAAGGAAAAATAGGCGAACGTGTGCGTCAATTGTTGTTTTGGGGCATTAGATATGGCCCATTATTCCCGAATAAGAGGCCCGGTATTCTCGGATTATCTGGGCTTTGTCAGATGACAACCACTTAAAATAGGCGAGAACATAATAGAGCAATGCGGAAACTGTCGACTACCGACCCCTGTAATTGGATACTATTATAGTGATTCGATTCTATTTTGTGAAGACGATAGATTCGGGAAGTGGCCAACGGTAATCTCCATCCATATGGCAGAAATATATTTACGAGGAAAATCATTTATTTTTATCCCCTACGAAGATTTTGAACTTGATATTTGAAAAATAGTATATTATTTAACGAGCGGTAATGAAGTTTGCAGCACGAGCCGCAGGCGAGTGCTGTAATTCATCAAGTTAGTTATGAACTACATTACCGCAGTTTGAATACTATACTTTATCTACGACTATAACAATAAATATTACGATATAAGTACAGAGAAAGAACTTTATTTACAAATCTTAATAGTTACCTATAACTAATAAAATATGCCAAATGAACATTCTCTGTAAACGATGACTAAATACTCTTATTGCTACACCAATCTTGAAAATTGTTGTATACAGCTTTATATTAGTTTTGGGATTTTCGGGCAATAAATTCTGTATGGTAACATTGGCTGATTGTCTCATTTCTGAAGGTGTGCATAATACTTCATCTTCACTATCTGAATTCATCTTTTTCAGCAAAACATTCACAATAATAATTAAGTATCAAGTTAAGTTGAGAAAACGTCCAAATTATTCAAGTGACTTCCCGTCAATACCAATAATGGACTGTTTCATTTCGGCCAATCGGCTTGTTCAGAAGCACAGAGACAGAGAGTTATAGGAGTGAGCACGGTGTTTGTTCACAGACACTATTAATAGCTCAAAAGTAGTTGAATAATGAATATATAATTCAAAAGGAGAAGATAAAATGAGTTACGTAGAAAAATTCGTTAGTTTTTCAATTTGGATCTAAAAACTCTTGCTCTTTAAGTGTCGGTGAAATTTTTGTCACTTTGTTCTCGATAAGATCTCATCTTAATAGAAAAGACACAGTCTTCAGTAATATTCAAAGAAGGTAGTGAAATTCGACCACTTGGTTCCCTAATATTCAGCAGCAGTGAGAATTTAGAAGACCTTCTGAAACTCGATCTGAAAGTTCAAGGACCAAAAAGCTGATGAGGAGTACAGAACCACAAAGGCGAGAAAATATATAATCAAATTTATGGCACTGCCATAAGACGAAAGACGGCAATAAGGGGTCATGGACCAGGTCAAGATCACATACTGGTCGTCAGTGCTTCTCTCAAATATTTTATTTTTTTTTTTGATGCGCCATTTTACTTATTTCAAGAACGCCTCAGCGTGTTTAAATCGAACTTTCAAACACGCGCGTTTTTTGAAGTCACCATGGCAACAGCAACGACTCGAGAAACGTGAAAAGTCTAATTGACAATTTTTCGATTATAAATCTGACAGGAGTACCTTGTTACGCCTAATATAATATTACTAAATGCAAAACTTTCATTCAAACATTATTCAACAATTACAATTTTATAAAAGGAAATGGAGAGTGCAGTCGGTATTTTTTTCGTAATCATCACATTTGAAACCCCGATTGCGACTTTTCCTATGAGAAATTATCGTTAGAAGTGAAGTCTCGGTGCTGTCAAGATTTGTCTCTTTCTTTTTTTAATAATAAACTGGAAATGTAATGAAATACGTATTATTACGATGGAAAAACGTTTAAATTACTTACTCACCTAGATTTCTCTCTTTTCTTCTTTTCAATCCATCTTTTTCGAGCACCTTAAATTTCTTTCCATTTCGATCTGGATGTAAACAAACCAATGATGATCGAATTTACGTTCGTCTTTTCGAATACGTTCGGAAATTCGAATATGCCTTCAAATTTACCCGTCAGCATCAATTTCTCATCCTATGTATTCAAATTCATCTCGAAATGGCCGAGTTTCGAGAAATTTCGACGTCGTATCAAAATACGATTCATTTATTTCCGCGAGAAACGTCACGTAATATCTATGATCGACGTAAATTATTTCGGACTTTCTTCATTTTATGTAGTAATAATACCAGTATTCATGATTTCAAAGCGCTCCAATAAAAGAAATGGCGTAAAGTATTCGTGGATAACTGGTCTTTAAAACACTTGCTCTATTTCGAGCACTCCGGCTTCGCCGTCGTGCTCGAAAATTCGCGCGTGTTTTAAAGACCTTTTTATCCATTTATACTTTAATATACTATACTAGAACCTTAAAACGTTCTCTTGGACTCACAAACTGTTAATACAGTCCACTATCAACCTCATTCACCTTTGATGACCTTGAAATGTTCATTACTGAAATCCCTCCGGATCGTCATCTCCGAACCCCCGAAAATCGGTGGTAGTACAAGATATAGAGACGGATGGGGCCATTCAACGGGGGCCGCAAGCCGCGAAATTTTGACAAATGTCCCTTTATCCCGGAGAATGGGACCACTTAAGAAGGAGTGCCGGAGCTGGCAGGTCAGGTGTCCGATCCTATCTTACCTACGACACCTCCAGTGTGAATGGCCTGAATGGAACATCCAAAGTGCCTGCTCATTGTGGGTCGATTTGTGTCCCCGAGAGGAGTGAATGGAAAAAAAAGGGTAAAACCGTGAATTGTCTAGCTGATGGTGTGGATCTGGACCCTAAGAATGGCAATATATCCGCATCTTGCTTCCTAATAAAATGTTTATCAACTCCTATTGAATTATATATTCATTATTCAACTACTTTTCAGCTATTAATGGTATTTGTTAACAAACAACGTGAGTTATAATAACTCACTACTATAACTCCCTGGCTCTGTGCTTCTGTACAAGACGATTGGCCGAAAGGAAACAATCCATTATTGGTATTGAGGGGAGGTCACTTGAATAATTTTCAAATTAAGTGGATAACTAATTATTATTGTGAATGTTTTGCTGAAAAAGATGTACACCTTCAGAAATAAGAGGTAACTAATGGGCCTTGTATTCAAATTTCCAGAGAAGGTTTTGGATTCTGCTGAGGCCAAATAAATCAAAAATTAAGTATGTACTAAAAAATAAGAATTAATACTATAGACATCAGAAAAAAAAAGAAAAAGGCACACCCTAAAAGAGAAGGAAAGAAATGGGTTGAAGGAAAATCATAGGAAAAGCTATTGAAAATTATTATTTTCTATTTATTCAGTTAGCAGGAGCAGTTTTGTGTATCTTTTGAAAGTTTTCATAGAGACAGTAAATTGATTAATAGTGAATTCGTTGATCAAAAGTGCAATCGAGTATGAAAACGACCTTTTGGAAAGTTCCCTACTGTGTGATGGTATAGCTAGAAGATTTCTTCGTCTTATTTTCAAATTACGCACAATGGTTCGGAAACTTAGTTTTTCATGCAAATATGGTAGAGTCTAAAGTTTGAGAATTTTGTAAAAAAATAATGCATTGTTATAGGTATCTATCAAGATTTGTGAATAAAGTTGTTTCACTTTACTTGTATCTTTATTGTTATAGTCTTAGATAAAGTATAGTATTCAACTTGCGGTAATGGTCATAACTCACTTGATGAATTACAGCACTCGCCTTCGGCTCGTGCTGCAAACTTCATCTGTGTGAGTTATAACCTACATTACCGCTAGTTGAAAAATATACTATAATACCAATGGTTGAATGTTTTCAACACAGTATTCCATATTTTCCGATTTTTCGTGACTTAGATAAGTAAAATCACTCGATTAGTTGAGGTAATTTTTGAGCGCTCGTACTATTTACACGAGGGCGTCACGATGTCTGTATTTTTCGAATTTTGAGCCGAAAATGGTCTCAAACGACAATGTTCGACTCACTGATGACGAATCCGTCGGAAAATTTGAGTCTGTCCGTCCGACCGTAAGCACGATAACTCTCGAACGGAACAACCTAGAGACTTGAAATTTTTAGTGTAGGTTCAAATCCCAAATGCCTCAGTTGATTTCGTTAATGGGAAGAATTTCAAGAGGGGTTCCGTAAATATGGCCGTTCAAAGTTTTGTTCCCCTGATTACTTGAAAACAACAGCTTGATCGTGAGGAAATTTTGCGCTCAAATGGAGAATGAGGTGCTCAAGCTACATGTAGAATTTTGTCCAGATCGCATGACCAGAACCATAGAAAACATAGAAAATTGTGACTTTTGAACGGAAACGCCTAGGGACTTTTTCAGGATAAGTGTGGATCTTGATTGTCGTGATCACGTTCATCTATGAGCAAAATTATACTAGGGGTTCCGTAAATATGGTCGTTTGAAATTTTGTTTTCTCGATAATTTCGAAACTACGGATTCAATCGAGATGAAATTTTGTATTTTAATCGAGAATTATATTATTATATATTAAAGCAAAATTTTGTCCAGATCGCATGACCAGAACCATAGAAACTATAGAAAAACGTAACTTTTGAACGGAAAGGCCTAGGAACTTGAAATTTTCAGGGTAGATTTGGATCGCGAATGTCGCTGTCACGTTCATCAATGAGCATAATTAGACTAGGGGTTCCGTAAATGTGGCCGTTCAAAATATTTTTTTTCCTGATAGTTTCGAAACTACTGATTGGATTGGAATTAAATTTTGCACCTAGCTAAGGAATAAGGTATTCAAACTACATGCGAAATTTTGTCCAGATCGCATTACCAAGACCATAGATACCGTAGAAAATTGTAGCGAATTATCGAAAAAAAAATTGATCAGCTGAAGCACTGACATGAAGTCTGTAGTTTCGCCTAAGTTTCAGAATTTTTTTGACAGCTGTCGAAAATTCCTTCAATTGATTTCTAAAACTGGAAAATGCGAATCTTCCTACAAGGTGGATGTACGAGCGCTCAAAAGGTCCTGACTTCACGGCAGTGCTTTTCGTAATTTTTTATTAGTATCAAAAGAAACAAACATGAATTGCATGTAATTCGTTCATGGTAGAACTGAACCAAATCAACCAGATATTTATCAAAAACATGACCTACATCTAATTATATATTTTTTTTTGATGTTTCAGGTTTCACCCAGCTGAAGAATTCGTTCAGTTCCTCAGGACCAGGACCCTGTTTACCAGGTAAATATATGCGCAATGAATATATTGTCACATTTCGTTCCAAATACACAAATCTCGATAATTTATTCATCGCTCCAAAAATTCGTTCGAGTGCATCCAAATATACCCGGCGTTAAGTGCGTTTAATGACCGGTTTAAACTTAATTGAATCCCGACACTTGTTTCCATCCCGCGATTTGCATAATTCATCAATCGAAAGAGTTAATCGAATTATGGACCCCCGAAACATTCTCTCGGTATGTTTAGGAGGGATGATGGTTACTACTGGCGGATAGACCAGAGACGTACCGAAGGTTTTTGGAATTGAACAAACTGGACAGATTCTGTTTACCTGCAAAACTCTTCGCGTGAACGGAATAACTGGTGAATGGGAAGAATTTGGTCACCAACCAGATTCGCAACAATTTTGCACAGACGTTTTGGAACATCGTGAAAAAGCTAAAGCAAATCGAAATTTTGAGCGAAAACACTTTTTACCTATATTTTTCGTGAACAAACGGAAAATATGTTTACTTTTCACAAAAAAAAACTGGGAAGAAAGTTTAGGGCTTTTTATTCATAGTGGAAAAGAGTTTGCAATGGAACCACTTCTCTAAATATGAATATTTCCATTGGTTTTTCGAGAAAGTCTGAAGACAACATTAATCTTATCAATGGTTCATCGTCATTTCCATTATGTTTATTCTCCAAAAAATAATTGGATATTCAATCATAAATTTCGAATTATCGTCGACGTTTCGCCCCCCCCCTAACTTCCACCCTGCGCCCCCCCGAAAACTGCAACCATTAATTCATATAAAAATGATAATGTTCGTTATTGTTGGTTCGGTGGACCATTGTCTAACATGTTTGCTAAATGGTGCAGAAAATGTACTTTGGGCCCTCTCGCAAACCGTGGTCGGGTATATGAAAAGCGTCGTTTGTAAAATGCCCATTTACGTTGCATTCTGTTTAAATCATGCCTAATTTTATTACATTATTACGATCTGGATGATACATTTTCGGGTGCTGCGAAGGGAAGATGCGAACATCATGAACATAGAACAGTAGAATGAAACTATACGGAATGATTTGATTCGATTATTTTCAACCCTTAATATCCATTCGATAGGAAGAAAATCGATTAGGTATTTGTATTCATTTTTGAGCGCTCGTTCTACGTCTGTGTTTTTTCGAATTTTGAGCCGAAAATGTTCTCAATCGACAGAGTTCGACTCACTGATGACGAATCTGTCGAAACATCCAAGAAAATTATATTTTCAAGCTAGATACGAAAGTTTGTCCAGATCACACGACCAGAACCATAGGAATCATAGAGAATTATAACTTTCGAATGGAAAGGCCCAGGGACTTGAAATTTTCAGGATAGGTGTAGATCTGAAATGTGGCGTTCACGTTTATCAATGAGCAGAATTATACTAGGGGTTCCGTAAATACGGTCGTTTGAGATTTTGTTTCCTCGATAATTTCGAAACTACGGATTCAATCGAGATAAAATTTTGTATTTTAAACGAGAATGACATATTAAAGCAACATTTTGACCAGATCGCATGACCAGAACCATAGAAACCATAGAAAATTTGAACTTCCGAAGGAAAAGGCCTAGGAACTTGAAATTTTCAGGGTGGGTTTGGATCGCGAATTTCACGATCACCTTCATCAATAAGCAAAATTAGACTAGGGGTTCCGTAAATATGGCCGTTCGAAATATTCTGTTCCTGATAATTTCGAAACTACCGATTGGAATGAAATTTGCGCCTAGCTGAGGAATAATGTATTCAAACTACGTGCGGAATTTTGTCCAGATCGCATCACCAAGACCATAGATACCGTAGAAAATTCTAGCGAATTATCGAAAAAAAAATTGGTCACCTAAAGCACTGACTTGAAGTCTGGATTATCGCCTTAGTTTGAAAATTTGTTTGACAGCTGTCAAAAATTTCCTCGATTGGTTTCCAAAACTGGAAAATGCGAATCTACCTACAAGGTGCATGTACGAGCGCTCAAAAGCTCCTGACTTCACGGCAGTGCTTTTCGTAATTTTTATTTCCTAAAGTGAAGATGACTTATTAAGAAACAAGTCTCAAACTGCAACTTACACTAAACCAAAGGAGACGTAGTTGCAAAAAAGAACGAAGATTATGTTTAAAATGCAAATATACTAAAGAAAAGTTATTACGTGGAATACAAAAACTAAAAGAAATATCCAGCAGAAAGTGGCTCGAACTTGATCGAATCTGTCTCAGTCAAAGTCATCATAATTATTCCTCGTAATATCCTCATCTGTGCATTTAGGGTCTAAACTATCAAAATAACAACAAATGTTTCGAAGTTTCAGAAATTTAGAGGATATATTCACGTCAACCATCAAGAACTGTCATTGAATTTCCTCAAGTTGACATTTCCCCTAGTCGGAAGGACAATTCATTATCGCCAATAACAGTTTGAAAAACTCTTCAAATTACTCAAAGGACGAATCAGAAGGTGGAAAAATCCGGAAAGAATAATATAATGTCCAATTTGTCCGGCCATTATATATTTTCGGTCGATTAGGTATGCTTTGAGCGTCATCGCGGAGCCTCCAGCAATTACGCCATAAAAAGATCGTTTCCTCTTTTTCATTTTTTCCACATCGGAAAATTCCTCCTTGCGATCCCTCCTAAATAAGGGGGCAGAGTTCCTCTCGTCCCCGCCGAGGCATAGAATGGGAGGTTGCCGGGGGCTGTACTCCAATTATAATATTATCAAGTTATCTGAGAGAAACTCTAATTGTCACTTTGGTTTAGCGTTAAGGAAGTTGTAGTAGCTCTTCAACGATCAATTATAGGGATTCGAAGATTCGAGAACGTCGTCGTTTTGGGAGATGATATTTTCGGGCGCGCGGAGACGACGACATTGCAGGATTAATTCGACGGCGGGGAGGTTGTTGATTGACTGTTTTCTCGCTGAGCTGCCATTCGGAGGCACAATGCTTGTCTTTGGAATATCACGATACCGGTTTAGTTTAGTTAAACTCGGAAATTAGAATGAAGAACTCGAAAGAAGACAGAAATGGGGGAGGTCACAATCGCACGCTCCAAACAGAAACATGTCTTTGGGAATTTATTGCGGAAAATTTGGGGTCTTTAATTTTTCCTCGAAATGCGTACGTTATGTTTGGTATTAGCACTGTCTTAATTATCTTCATCTTATTTTCCAGCGAAAGTTTGCTGTTTGCATTCAGGAACATAAATACCCATGTAGTTGCCTGGTCTTCTTTTTGATTTCTTCCATTTGTTTGTTTTATTTCAGCTTTTCGATTAGGTCACACCTTTCTTGCCGCGTCTCAATTCAACGGGTAGTATCTTTTGAGTTTTTTCTATTCGGTGGCGCCCTCTGTTGAGTGGTACGGTAAATGTTGGGCAATCAGTGGAGATCGCTACAGATCTAATCTTTCTTCATTACTCTGATTTGATCTAACCTATGTTTTCCTGTTGAACCCATATTTTCCTGTTCTTCCCTACACTTCGTCTCTTAATGATATACTTACCCTTTTTTCTTTTCTTTTGTATTATTTCCTAGGAAAAATTATTCAAGAGTTAGTATCAATCGTAGATCGAAAATATTCAATTCTAGGTAGGAGGCCAAAAAATGCTAAACATTATCGAATCGCTGTTTAATCAAGTTCGTTCCTTCGTCGGAAAGCGATATTTTATTCCAAACAACTTCAACCATAGATTAAAATACTGTTAGCCAAACAAGATTTATTTCGGTAGAATAATCTGAATTTGTGTGAGAAATACCAAACATTCCTGTTGAATTTACTATAAAAAGTATCTGACCACTGCTATACTTACCGTTTTTCCTGTTCATAGGACTGAAGTCACTCGAATCGGCATGTTAGGTTGCAAGTACAGATTGTTCTCAGAACGGTTTTTTTCTTGTTGTAATAACAATAGTTGTGTTTGAACAACATGAATTCATTCAACCGGATATTGCCAGGGCTCGTTTTTTTCAGTGATTGAGGAAATTCGATGACATTTATTGATGGTTGGCGTGAATATAACCTCTAAATTTTGAAAACTTCGAAACATTTGTTGTTTTGATAGTTTGGACCCAGAATGAACAGACGATGATATGATAAGGAATGATAACGACGACCTTGACTGTAACAGATTCCAACTTTCTGCTGGATATTTCTTTCAGCTTGTGTATTCCACGTATTAAAATTTTTATAGTATATCCGTATTTTAATCTGATGTATTTGCCATAACTCATTTGCTCTGTTCTTTTTTCGCAACTACTTCTCTATGTTGCAATAAAAGACTTGTTTCTGATTTAGTCGTCTTCACTTCGGGAAGCTAAGACAGTATCCATCCTAAACAGTCGAAAATTGAGGTTATGAACGTAATATTTTCGACATTCCAGTCACGCAGTAGATCTAATGTCTCACATCTGTCATATCTGGCCGACGTTGCCAGATTTCTCAAGTAGATAAACTCGCATTTCTAACGACCCACCTCCCGCTCTTCGACCTACTTCTTGGCCGAGGAATTTTAAAGATATTGTTGGGTATTCATTCCCTCTGATGAGAATGGCATCCAGGTTAATTGTTCGATTCGTGAGCGAATGTATATCGAATTTCCCTCTTTATAAGCTCTTCATAAAGGGTGTCACGAGAATCAAAACAGTATTAATGGCGTTCCGAGAGAAAGACTAGGTATAGACAATAGCGAAGACATTCACACGGAAGGGAATGCTTCCATTCAAATACGTGGCGAATGGAATTCCTTCGTATGGTACATTGTGGAATTTTCGAGTGGGAAATGAAAAAGAATACAGGTCATTCCTCACTTATTTTATGTTGATTCGACGCAAACGAATAATTTTTCGCATAAAATAACACCAGGTGTACAAAGTGGACTGTGTTGTGTAAAAAAAACTTAAAGACCTGTTCTCAATTTTACATCGAAAATGCCACCCTCATTAAAGCGAGAGCCCCCCTTCCCCCAAGACGTCTCTAGTGTGTGTTCGGCCAGTCATCGGGACGTCCTCGAGAGGCCACCAGGTCCTTCCGCGAACCTCCTAATTGACCCGGCTAATACCGGAGGACTCTCCACCCGATTTTTCGACTTATCCTCGGACCATTCGGCTACATGACTCCACAAAAATACCGGGGAAAAGCTACGAGGATCGCCTTTTTTTTCTTCTTCCACCCGCTCGTAGAGTGTTTGTTAAATATGCCTAACGGGCTGGAAATTATATCGTTCGATTGGGCCGCGATTTGGGCTCGTTTCGCCTAAGGATCCGTTTCCCCATTGAAATATACAGGATGGTAGAATAATTTTGACAGTCGATAGAATGTTCGATTTCAAGACGAAAATGTCTTGTAATTTTTGAGATATTCGGATCAAACTTGGAGGATGTTGATGTTTTCAAGGTTATCCCTTTTCAACCCCGAAACTTTTTTGTCGTACGCTACTGACCCTTTTCCATATTATCTTTTTAATTCTGCACATGAAATTTGAATGCGGTAGACAAGTTTCTGTTTCCGCAGTAAACGCATAAAAATCATCTTTCAAATAAGCCCAAATGAAAAAATCTAAATATACAGGATGGTAAAATAATTTTGACAGTCGATAGAATGTTCAATTTTGAAACGAAAATGTTTCATGTACTTTTTGAGATATTCGGAGCAAACTTGGAGGATGTTGATTTTTTCAAGGTTATCCCTTTTCAACCCCGAAACTTTCTTGTCGTACGCCACTGACCCTTTTCCATATTATCTTTTTAATTCTGCCCATGAAATTTGAATGCGGTAGACAAGTTTCTGTTTGCGCAGTAAACGCATAGATATCATCTCTCAAATAACCCCAAATGAAAAAATCTAAATATACAGGATGGTAGAATGATTTTGACAGTCGATAGAATGTTCAATTTTGAAACGAAAATGTTTTTTGTAATTTTTGAGATATTCGGATCAAACTTGGAGGATGTTGATTTTTTTCAAGGTTATCCCTTTTCCCCCCCGAAACTTTCTTGTTGTACGCCACTGACCCTTTTCCATATTATCTTTTCAATTCCGCACATGAAATTCGAATGCGGTAGACAAGTTTCTGTTTCCGCAGTAAACGCGTAGATATCACCTTTCAAATAACCCATATTTAAAGAAATCTAAATATACAGGTTGGTAGAATAATTTTGAAAGTCGATAGAATGTTCAATTTTGAAACGAAAATGTTTCTTGTAATTTTTGAGATATTCGGATCAAACTTGGAGGATGTGGATTTTTTCAAGGTTATCCCTTTTCAACCCCGAAACTTTTTTGTCGTACACTACTGTTCCTTTTCCATATTATCTTTTTAATTCTGCTTATGAATTTTGAATGTGGTAGACAAGTTTCTATTTCCGCAGTAAACGCGTAGATATCACCTTTCAAATAACCCATATTTAAAAAAATCTAAATATACAGGTTGGTAGAATAATTTTGAAAGTCGATAGAATGTTCAATTTTGAAACGAAAATGTTTCTTGTAATTTTTGAGATATTCGGATCAAACTTGGAGGATGTGGATTTTTTCAAGGTTATCCCTTTTCAACCCCGAAATTTTTTGTCGTACACTACTGTTCCTTTTCCATATTATCTTTTTAATTCTGCTTATGAATTTTGAATGTGGTAGACAAGTTTCTATTTCCGCAGTAAACGCGTAGATATCACCTTTCAAATAACCCATATTTAAAAAAATCTAAATATACAGGTTGGTAGAATAATTTTGAAAGTCGATAGAATGTTCAATTTTGAAACGAAAATGTTTCTTGTAATTTTTGAGATATTCGGATCAAACTTGGAGGATGTGGATTTTTTCAAGGTTATCCCTTTTCAACCCCGAAACTTTTTTGTTGTACGCTACTGTCCCTTTTCCATATTATCTTTTTAATTCTGCTTATGAATTTTGAATGTGGTAGACAAGTTTCTATTTCCGCAGTAAACGCGTAGATATCACCTTTCAAATAACCCATATTTAAAAAAATCTAAATATACAGGTTGGTAGAATAATTTTGAAAGTCGATAGAATGTTCAATTTTGAAACGAAAATGTTTCTTGTAATTTTTGAGATATTCGGATCAAACTTGGAGGATGTGGATTTTTCAAGGTTATCCCTTTTCAACCCCGAAACTTTTTTGTTGTACGCTACTGTCCCTTTTCCATATTATCTTTTTAATTCTGTTTATGAAATTTGAATGTGGTAGACAAGTTTCTGTTTCCGCAATAAACGCGTAGATATCACCTTTCAAATAACCCATATTTAAAAAAATCTAAATATACAGGATGGTAGAATAATTTTGACAGTCGATAGAATGTTCAATTTTGAGACGAAAATGTTTCTTGTAATTTTTGAGATATTCTGATCAAACTTGGAGGATGTGGATTTTTTCAAGGTTATCTCTTTTCAACCCCGAAACCTTTTTGTCGTACGCTACTGACCCTTTTCCATATTATCTTTTTAATTCTGCTTATGAAATTTGAATGTGGTAGACAAGTTTCCGTTTCCGCAGTAAACGCGTAGATATCACCTTTCAAATAACCCCAATTCAAAAAAATCTAAATATACAGGATGGTAGAATAATTTTGACAGTCGATAGAATGTTAAATTTCGAGACGAAAATGTTTCTTGTAATTTTTGAGATATTCGGATCAAACTTGGGGGATGTTGATTTTTTCTGAAAATCCAACGGAGTTAAATTAGGTGAAGGTGCAGGCCGCCCTATCCATCTCACTGGAAAATTATAGTTCAGCTATTTTCGAAATTTTTGTAGATACAGGAATATCGAGCAACATCTCAGATTGTTCCTCACCCCTCGTCTCCTACATAAATTCAGAGTAAATATCGACTTGAGGGCGATATTATCGAGTAAACATGGCGACCGCGGTCTGGTGAATGGCGCAGGGGGTCCGTGCGGATTCCGGAACAACTCCGGGTTGGCAAGGGGATGCCGATAATGAGCTTCTCTCCGGCTCCGAGGGGATGACGCTTCCTCCTTACCCCGCTCTCATAATCCCTAAATATGACGATGAACGGGGGTGTCTTGTACGACGTCTTTATCTCGGGAAAGTATTCGCCGCAAATAAAATAACGATCGACTAATAGGGGTGTTTCTTTAACGGCATCCATTTTCTTCGAATGAAAGGCTTCAATTTGATCAACAAGTTTCCGCTTCGTGGATAAATGAGCTCGGGTAGGGGGAGGTTTTTGTTGGAAAAACTCCTTTTCTTTCACCAATATAGTTATATCAGTGTGTTCACAAATTCTTCAGAAGCCACCCTTCGGGAGAAAATATAGTTTGAAGTCTCGAACTAACTTTTTCGAGCTGAGCAATATGGGAGATGTTGAAATGGGACGAGGTTACAAGATCAACTGACAGGCGGCAAGCTACCCTTCTTATATACACATACTAAGAAAAGTTAAGATAACAGAAATGAACGGAAACGCAACATGTCGAAACAAGATATTTGGACAAACGGAGGCGCCAGTGTCAATTTGACGCGACACGTCAGACGACTGCCACTGCAATACTAATGAGAGAAAAGGGTGACCGATTTTTTGGCTAATTTGAATTCTTTGATGATTACGAAATGGCTCCAACAGAAACACAGGGTGTCCCGAATTTTAGACGTTTCTGGAAATTTCTTGATTGAATTTCATCGATCTGAAGTATTTTGTTGCCACTTATAGCAAAATGTATTTCAAATGGACATCCTATATATCATTTTTCGTGTACCGATCTCCAGCGGTTTTCGAGAAATTCATTGTTTTTTTTTGGGCCAATCGAATGTTTATTACTTTCGTCGATCAAGTCAAAGATAATTTAAGTTTTGGTTGTATTTTGAAAACTTGTTACTTATGAAATATTTCGTTCTAATTTATACAGGATCGTTCGAAATTTGTGATTTTAACGGTAAAAATTAAAATGGTGAAAAGTCAATCTTTAAAATTCACCACCCTGTGCATTATTATAAAATTTAAATTCTGGTTATTGTTTGACAATATTTCGTTATTTATGAAATATTTCATTCTAATTTATACAGGATCGTTCGAAATTTGTGATTTTAACGGTAAAAATTAAAAAGGGTGAAAAGTCAATCTTTAAAATTCACCACCCTGTGCATTATTATAAAATTTAAATTCTGGTTATTGTTTGACAATATTTCGTTATTTATGAAATATTTCGTTCTTATTTATATATGGTCGTTCGAAATTTGTGATTTTAACGGTAGAAATTAAAATGGTAAAAAGTCAAACTTTGAAATTCTCCCACCCTATGTATTTTAATAAAATTTAAATTTTGGTTGTAGTTTGACAATATTTCGTTACTTATGAAATATTTCGTTCTAATTCATACAGGATCGTTCGAAATTTGTGATTTTAACGGTAAAAATTAAAATGGTGAAAAGTCAATCTTTAAAATTCACCACCCTGTGCATTATTATAAAATTTAAATTCTGGTTGTAGTTTGACAATATTTCGTTATTTGTGGAATATTCCGTTCTAATTTATACAGGGACGTTCGAAATCTGTGATTTTAACGGTAGAAATTGAAATGGTGAAAAGTCAATCTTTCAAATTCACTACCCTGTGTATTATTATCAAATTCAAATTTTGGTTGTAGTTTGAGAATATTTCGTTTAAATTTGTGATTTTAACGGTAAAAATTGAATTTCGGTTGTAGTTTGACAATATTTCGTAATTCATGAAATATTTCGTTCGAATTTGTGATTTTAACGTTAGAAATTAAAATGGTGAAAAGTCAATCTTTCAAATTCACCACCCTATGTATTATCTTATATCCTAAATGACAATCAAAGTTACTTTCGAATCATGTATCATATTTCCATACCTGAACTCCCAGGATTCCGGAAAAATTTTTTTTCATATTCGGGTTTTCTATACACTAACGATAAATAGGTATATGTTCATTTGTAAAAACATAAACAAGTCGAAGAAATAATTACAATTATATCATTGTATGATTCGACAGAATTTTCTTGAAAAATGATTTTCGCAGGAGTTGAAATTTCAAGAACGAAAACAATTTTGAATTAAATGACTGGAAACTTTGCACAAAAAACGTGAGATGAACTCTATAAAAAAACCAATTTTTTCTCTCAATAAACAGTGCACAAAAAGAACACAACTGCAATACCAAAACAGATTCGTACACCCAAATAGTATTCGAATATATAGAATATAAGTACTAACAGTACAAAAAAAAAAGTATTCTGATTTTTTGCAATGGGAATTTTATGGCGAAGCTTCGGCCGAATTACAGAATTATATGGAATATGTCAAATTTCTCAAGACCATATCAGAAAAACTCAATTTTCTTCTCACGTAGAACAGCCGTAAATCTGAATTTTTATATGGATAATTTTATCGATGCCCCATATATGGACAAAAAAGATAACGTTCTTGGTCATAAAAAAACGCGCAAAACAGAGATCAGTCTCCAGTGTAACGTCCCGGATCAACCCGCTTCCGCGAATTTGTCAACGGCGTCATTGGCCAAAACCAAAATAACTCATCAATTTCAATAACGACCCACCCTGATTCGATTACCGGGCGCTCTCTACAACGTTTACCCCGAATTATGAACCCGCGCATAGGGCAGGGCGGCTTCCTCGAAATGTGGAGGAAAATATCAATCGACTTAATCCACTATGTTGGCACAATTGAATCTGGGGACCACCCGCCGCAGGATTTATAAGCCGCTCTATTCATAAATCCGGCCTGATTGGATGTTATGGCCGCATTATCAACATTACAAAACCGAAATTTACTACTTATAAATCTTCGGGGGCCCCAAATCGGGGAATTATGGGTTATTGCGAATCGTTTGTTTGTAGAGGGGCGGGGTGGGAGGACGTTTGCAGTTTTTCTGAGGAGCATTAAAGGAATTGTGCTTTCGAGGTCATCGAGGCTTATGATAGATTTATTTTCTTCACTTTTCTCTAAAGAAATTCTGACGACAAAGATGAGAGAGGGAGGGAGAGAGGGAGACAGGATATGTGCAGGGTTTGCGGAAGAGCTCGCAGAGAAAGAAGTCAATTTCAGAATTGGGTGGCAATTTAAATGGAACAGCCACGCTTTGTTTCGAGAAGGGAAAAACGGCGGCTTTGAGCCACTCCACGCAACTGCGGATCGATATCAACGCAAAACATTTTTATTTCTCGATTTTCCGTGTTGAGCCGGGCGTCTCGCTACGTGGGGATGTAGGTGACACACTACGTGTTTCTGCATACGCTGAGTTAATGACGGTCTATGTACCTACTAATGAGCCGACCCGGAGGAATTCCTTCATTTCAGCTCATTTCGTTCGGGTGGAAATGCGAGAGGACAAGAGTAATTGTTCATTTTCGTCGTCGCAACAAGTAAACGCAGTAATTGTTAGCCATGACTTATTAATAATCGTGCCATAATTTTGGACGCACCATTCACCAATGCGTGAAAACTAGTCCCCTCTAATTAGCCGAACCGTTGATTGAAGTATTTTGGGAAGATACCCAACTAAACGAGACCAAAAATTGGAATGAGAATTAGATGGCGCTGGGATCGAAATTGTAGTTCGAGCCGGTCAAACTCAGGGGTCGTGGTACTCGTCGATTTTTCATTTCAGTAGATACAGATAACTGTAACTCGGTAGGGGCTGAGGAGATTTCTATGAAACTTCACGTCGAAATCTCCGTGACGATATCTGCAATATTCTCAAGGTTAAGGTTGATAATGAGAATAATGTCCCTGAAGAAAGGAAACGTAAAATTTGTTTCTACTTTCCAAATAGTAAGACACATATAACAATTGATTTTTGAACTGGCCTTAAATTATTCAGGAAATATTCGAGTATTTCTTCAAATTATATATGAATTCTTTTTACGGACACTAGGCGCGATATTTTGTTGATTTGATTCTAAAAGTAATTGGAATATTTTTATGAGAAGCTACTCGTCAAATTTAGCAATAAACATATATCATTCATTTTATATTTTCAGGAAATATTGGAAAATTATGTACAGGGTGTTTCACGTGAGCGGGTCACTGCATTTGTGACTTATCCTTTGTCAAAATTGAAAAGTGACTCATCTATAGGATATTATTTTTTGAGGGATATCTAAATATGTTATCGCAGTGGCGCAGCCGGGGGGGGGGGGGGTCTTTTGGGCTGAACCCCCCTAGAGATATAAATTCTTTGATTGAATTTAAAAAATTTATAAAATTATATGAAACTGATTTATAAACTGCTAACGAAATAAATAATAAATGAATGGAAGAAGGTAGAGTCAACTATAGACTCAAAATTCAGTGCCACATCGGCACTTTCTGAATGTAGTATACAGTTACTTCCAATATATTCATATGCCTGAAATTATTGTATACGTTAACAGTGTCAAGCAAATTCTTATATTTGCGGATAATTTCGATTTCGAAATACTCGGCCCTGGTGAATATTTCATATGAACGATTTTTGACGAGTTCTATTGCTGGTCGAAAAAAAGCCTCACCTTTGAAAGCACCCTGTATATTATGATTTCGAATTCAATATTGACAACGTTTCAGATATATAAGGAACATCTGAAAGAAGGCTGAATATTTAATATTATCAAAAACGTCTAACCTCGTAAGGGAACGAGAATAAAATCAATCGATTATAGACATTTTGAAAATTAAATATTAGGAAGTTATGAATTCTTAAATTGGATTGTTCATTGATTCTTTGTTTTATTATTCCTTCCTTCTTTTATTTTTCTCCATTTTTCGTATATTTCGTGTTTCATTATTAATTCTTCAATTATGCCGCACCCACCCCCCCCCCCCCCAAAACAAAATCCTAGCTGCGCCACTGTGTTATCGAAAAAACTATCGAACCGAAGCATAAAAAGTTATTGAGTTCAAAAGTTTTTCCGAAAAAAATTTTTGCCAAATTTGGCTGGTTTTCAAAATAAGAAGGTTTATAGACCATTTCTCACCAATTGTTCCTTCATTTAAACTTCCAGTTTTCTAGAAAACGGGAAATTTTTTCTTGCACAGTTTGCTTATTAATATTTTCCCATGTTTCTTGGATGCTCGATCGATTCTGAATCTGAATATGGAAATATAATGGCGATTTTATATTTATTCCAAGCAATTCCATTCAAAATCAACCTGAGGAAATTCAGATTTCATTTTCGGAAAATATATCCATGTTGTCTGTGATTCAATCAATATTTGATTGACAAAATTTGAAGTTTTTATTCTCTTGTATAATAAAAGCAGAAATATGTTGCCTGAATGTTTATTTAATGCTCTCAATATGTTTACTCTTCAAGAAAGTTAGGATTTTTTTAAATTATTTACCAGAAGCAATAAAAATGCTATTCACAGAAACTGTTGAAAGTGCCTGCTTCTCATTTCTTCGCAGTTTCTGAGACAATCCCAACTTCCTTCAAGGACTAAACATGTTGAGAGCTTTGAATTCAAATTCAGGCTTCATATTTTCGCTTCTATTATACACGAGAAAGAAAACTTCAAATTTTGACAATCAAATATTGATTGAACCGAATATGGAATCTGAATTTCCTCAGGTTGATTTTGAATGAAATTGCTCACAATAAACATAAAACCACCATTATATTTGAATATTCGGATTCAGAATCGATTTAGTATTGAGAAAATATGGAGAAATATTATGAAGTAATTTTGCAAGAAAAATTTTTTTCCGTTTTCTAGGAAACCAGAAGTTCAAATGAAGAAACAATTGATGATAAATTGTCTTCAGACCTTATTTTGAAAACCAGTCAAATTTGAAAAAATTGTTTATTGGAAAAACGGGTTTTCTTCATTAACTTTTCATGCCTTGGTTCGATAATTTTTCCTCTAAAATATTTGGATAGTCCTCAAGAAATACTATCATATTGATGGGTCCTTTTTCAATTTTGCTCTTAGGAAAAGTCACAAAATCCAGTGACCCGCCTACGCGAAACACCCTGTACATCATTTTTCATTATTTTCTGAAAATATAAAATGAATAATATACATTCATTGTTCAATTTGACGTGTAGTTTCTCATAAAAATATTCCAATTATTTTTAGAATCAAATCAACAAAATATCGCGCCTAGTGTCCGTAAACAGAATTCATATATAATATGAAAAAATATTCGAATATCTGCACACGTTAAATAATTCAACATCCGACATCAATTATGACTCTCCAGTCTCCAAATTGCCTGATATTTCAAAAACAGAAATATCTAATTGTTTAACATTCAGGGAAGTTATTGAAGAGGTCCCCACAATTCGGGATGCGAGGGGAAAGGGAACCGTGAATACATGGATTGGATATCTTCCCAAAATCCTTCAATCAACAGATTTATAAAGTCGATATCATAAATCGTTTCTCTCTAAAAAGATTCATTGTGATGATACAATGAACCACCAAGCCGAAAACCTGTGAAAATAAACCGACGACGTATAATTGGCAACATCAGCCCTCTACAACCAATTTAAAAATCGTCAAAGTTGAGAAGTAACTTATTAAGCGACACAACGAATGTTTCGTTTCCCAACCGACTAAAATAACACACACGTCAACGTTCTGACAAGCTCTACCTGCTCTCCACAAGAGGTTTTGAATAGTTTCTAATTACTTCACAAATACATAAGACAACAATGACGATAAAGTAAATATAGACAGAAAGGATTTGAGATCTTATATGCGCAGATGTTGCAGAGCTACCTATCTGTTGTTTTAGAAAAATCCTCTGCTTCCTCAAAGTAAATCAGGAGATAGAATCGATAAATCGAGGAGATAAAGCGATGGAATGCCATCGATCCGTTCTTAGCCCTAATTGAGGTCCCAACAGCTTCTTATCGAGCGCGGGGGGAGGTCAGAATTAAGTGAAGGAGAATTTGGAGAATTCGTGATTGGGTTCGGCGACGCTCCTCCACGTTATTCACTGCAGCCCGCAGCATCGGCGGAAGACGTTAAATTCGAATAAATATAATTGAAAATTTTAATAAACCACTGGCAGCCCTCGCCCCCTCGCGATGAAAGTTAATTTTCCCTATCGATTTTCCCTCGCACGTCTAATATTGGCGCGATGAGAGCAGGGATAAGACGGGCTTCGAGGGCGTACCGGCTTTGATTCGGGAGTTTTCGGCAGATTTGTCATAAAAAAATTATTAAGAAGTGAAGTCAGGAGTTTTTGAGCGCTGGTTCATCCACCTTGTAGGTTGATTCGAATTTTCCAGTTTGAGAAACCAATTGAAGAAATTTTTGACAGCTGTCAAAAAAATGACAGCAGCTCTTCGTCGATTATGCCGAATCAGCTATTACAGAAATATAAGAATCTTTCATTCAATAATTCGTTGGCATTAAAAATGTTTCTGGTTATGGGATCTGGAAAATATGTAGCTTGAATATATATTTTTCCACTGAAATACAAAATTTCGTCACGATCGAATCAGTAGTTTGGAAATTATCGAGAAAACTAAATTTCAAACGACCGTATTTACGGAACCCCTGGATGAATTTCGCCCAATAACGAACTCAACTGCTACATTCGAGAATCGAACGTACCCCGAAAATTTCAAGTTTCTAGGTCGTTCCGTTCGAGAGTTATCTTGTGTACGGCCGGACGGACGGACATACTTGAATATTTCGAATACATTATTCTTCATCACACAAAATCATGCATATTCATTCCATTCATATGCAATGAGTAGTTTCGAAAGTAATAATTTTCTATGGTTTTTATGGTTCTGGTCAAGCGATCTGGACAAAATTCTGCATCTAGCTTGAACTCGTCATTCTCAATCTTCCACTCGTGTAGAGATTTGATAAGGAAATGTCACACCCCAAGTATAAATTAAACCTGATATTTTGATTTTATTTCATTGATTGTGGAGTCGGACGTAGTATGGTTGTTGACACATGTTGATTTGTCATTTTAGTCAAAAACCCTCGAAAGTGACGAGCAAAAGTTGCAGGAGGACTTATTTGATAATATTTACCTCATTTCAGACCCCGAAACGGTTCTTTCTTCGATTTATGGAAATTCTAAGAGATTCCAGGTAGCTGTCGAATTTTGACGAACTTTGGAACGTCTCGTAAATCGCTGGAAATCTGAAAAAAAAGCATTGAAAACACTTACGTGAAGTCAGGAGTTATTATCATAATTATTACAAAATAACAAGAGCTGAGGTAATAACCTATAAAAGCTCAGGCAAAAACGAA
The DNA here is from genome assembly GCA_963966015.1 of Aphidecta obliterata. Taxonomy (NCBI): domain Eukaryota; kingdom Metazoa; phylum Arthropoda; class Insecta; order Coleoptera; family Coccinellidae; genus Aphidecta; species Aphidecta obliterata. The sequence goes on along the minus strand of OZ014429.1, from coordinate 42,804,990 downwards.
AGTAGAAAATCGCACAATTTAAATACATATATGCATATAAAAATTTTTACTCTCTTGAATTTTGATATTAAAATTATTTGAAATGAATACCACAAACAAACAAAGCATATCTCCCAAAGCAAGCTAAAATAAAAATTGAAAATTTAAATTAATCGCTAGTGCGGTCACCCATTCAGGAACTGAAGCCACACAACTGCTGCTTGGCTTGAAGTCTCATCAAACTCTGTCCCGGTTTCTGAAATCCAGGTCAAATCGTAGTTCGACTGATATACAAAATTGTAATTGACATAAAATTGGGTTTCTAAAATGTTTTTCAGTGAAAAATCGACTTATCCAAGATTATTTTGGTTCAACATGTGGTGACACTGTAGCGAAACTATCGAATCAAAGATCATGAGACAAATCACAAATTCTGTTGATCAAACCGACCGTCAATGATAAATGTCTTTTCATGATATGTATCAACATTTCGAGGGATAGAATAAAATTTTTTTTTTCACGTGTAACAACTGAAATTTACTCACTTTATCGCGTACGTAGACTCGTTATTTTTGGGAGATATAATGTAATACTCGTATAAACGCCGCTTCAATTCCCTTCAAATTAGGGAAACATCTGTAAAACAATGTTATTGCCGCTTCTTCTGACCTCATAAGTCCTCTGATGAGCAATTCCCGAGTTGCCAGTTCCACTTTTATCGGAATATTTGAGGAAACTTCATTCAGTTCAATCCTATGAATGAGACTTAATTTGTCTCACTATATATTTCATTGAAATGAAGACATCATATTTAATGGCTGTTCTTGAATAATATGTATGTAAGCTGAGCGTTTTATCATTATTTTTCGTTCTGCCCATATTATGAAGAAATATTATGAATAACGCTCGGCAACGCTGTGAAACTAGATTTTCTAGAAATCTCCGGTTCAAATAGAAACATGTCTTCATTTACTCCTATCGAATAATATATTCATTACTCAACGACTTTTGAGCAATTATTGGTATCTGTAAACAAACACTGTGCTCACTGCTATAACTCCCTGTCTCTGTGCTTCTGAACAAGCCGAAAGAGAACAGTTCATTATTGGTATTGAGGGGAGGTCACTGGAATAATTTTGACGTTTGCCCAAATTAAGTTGATACCTTAATTATTATTGTCAATGTTTTGCTGAAAAATATGAATTCAGATAGTGAAAATGAATTATTATGTGCACCTTCAGAAATGAGACAAGCAGCCAATGTTACCATACAGAATTAATTGCCCGAAAAATCCCAAAACAAATATAAATGTGTAATAGTTATTTAATCAACTAGTTTATTAATGACAGCGATTAATGGTCGAAATATTTGTTTGAGACCATTAATCGCTGAATTATTAAACGTGTTGATTACAAGATTTTTCCGTCGACCTCATCAGGAATTGAATATAAATTCTGGATCGAAACCAATTTTTATTTTGCATGATATACAAATTTGACGTAATACAAATTTCTATGTTCATTTCGATATATTAATATTTATGCTTCCTATAGAACAATTCGAAAAATTCATAGAGGGAATATTGGACATGTTGTGACATTCTGAATAGTTTATATTTATTTCATTTCCTAAAATGTCCGATAAGGAACGTGTGGATGAAGTGGAGGTTGAAGCATTATTTACTTTGGAACTATTATGACATACAATTTTTTCTGCACTTTCTTTTTTTCTCTGAATGGAGTTTTCAATATACCCTTCTGCAACAGAAGTTGATTTCCAACCACCAAGTCTTTTGATGGCTGAAAAATCTGCACCACTGTCAGAAAGAAAAGACGCAGAAGAACGCCGAAAACAGTGACCTGTATACAAATGTGGTTGCTCTAATTTAAGAAAGTTTTGCAATCATTGACGGTAATTTAGAAAATGTATTAATTTCAACTGGTTGTGTTGATCATTTATAGTTCTTATAAAAAACGAAAAATCTTTCGTGTGGAGTGTGAGCTGGCCTCAAGGATATATATCTCTTTATTATGTTTAAAAGTGTATGCTCATTATTATCCACCACAGTAAATATCCTGTTCGAATGTGTTTTCGATGAATTCACTGTCACCAAAAATTTCGATCCCATATCTTGTACATCCCTTCTCTGCAACCTTAACAATTCATCTTTTCTCAATGCACCCGCTACTCCGAATATCAAAGCGACCTACAAATCAAACAATGATAGTTATTCCACTATAACGAGATAATGAGAATAAGTTGGAATAACGATTCAATTGAGTTTCATTTTTACTTTCGACATCGAGAAAACACTATCAGGAGCATTCGCTATGAACTTTCTCACATGTTCTTTTTCGAGAACTTTTGATTTTTTTGGGATATATCCCTCTCTTTTCCGTTTAATAAACATCACCAGTTTGAGGTATCTGCTTATATCAGTATTGTCTTTCACATTTAGTGTTGATTTCAGCATCGAATATTTTGGCCATAAACTTGCTAGATGCCCCTCATCTGCAATACCCGTGAAGTATGCCAACAAAACCGTTTCCGTAAAGTTCCGAACCTTCTTGTCCTTGCACCAAGATCTGAATTCAGCATAGGTTTTCTCATATAAATGGCGGCTTTTTTCAGGAAGCAGACTCAAAGTTGCTGCTTCAGCAGTTTTTGTCACATCTGGCGGTGTCAAAGAGATATTTTCTCCGTTATTTATTATGTAGTAGCGTAACGGATAAAATCAGATTCTGATCGAAAGCGAATAAATAAATTTGACAGAACGATCGTGCTCCGACATAGATGCATCTATGCTCCGACTGAATATTTTATAATCGGTTGCCATGATAATCATGCATTAATACAAGAAATCATGCATTAATAGGGGTCATTAATGGATGATTTCGAGTGCGTTAAAATGAGCTTTTATTCTATGGTCGACGGAAAAGCAATTTTCAAGAATGGTGTAGCAGTAAGAATTGACATATTTAAGTGAACTTAGCACTAAACATAGAGCATCTCCCCTATGGACTTTGTACTCCATGCTAAGAAGCACAATCTACAAAAATAATGCATTGTTATAGGTAACTATTGAATAAAGTTCTTTCTTTCGTCGTAGATAAAGTATTCAACTTGTTTGTGGTACCTTTCCATAAATTGGTGGCGGATTTCTCCTCATCGAAATCCTTCCGGAGTGGCTCGAATCGTTCGGCGATCGAAAACACAGCCAACATCAGCCATATCCCGCGCGCAGCAGCAGCATCCCACTCGAGACCGAGAGACAAAAGCCGGTCGTCACACCGGGTTGATTCCCGGCTCATGGCTGATGCGATCGCACAATAACGTCGACCATGATGTGTTTTCACACCTTGTCTAACCCTTTTTAACGAGGTGGAGCCTGTTCCGATTCACACCTCGCGCGCTCGACACTTTTACGTGTGTACCTTATGTATAGAATGCCTCTCTCGCGCTCCTACGCTCCAGATTGTACTGAGAGGAAACCCGATACGAGCCGAGATGAGTCTCGCCTAAACAAGCCATCAAGGCATGTTGAGGTACTTGTCCGTCTTCATTCACACCTTCGTCCCTGCAAAGTACGTCCTTCAGTCATATTAGTGTGCTGCATGTGAGAGCAGATCGAATTCAGCATATTTCGCTGCCTATTGTCTGCTCCTTCTTTTCGCGTTTACTCAACTAGACGGTACGTCACGGATCGCGATTGGTCTTGTTAGGGGCGAAAGAAGTGGCCTCAGTTTCCGTTTCGAGCTGAACCTCGAAAAAACTTTTTTTTTCACTGGATAATCACAAAGAACCGTGTATGCTCAATGTCCTGTCAGTGTCGTCGAGAATTCGAAGGAGGGACTGAACGTCCTTCAAAATCGAAGAACCCCAAAAATTGAGAAGACTTGGAGCAAAGAAAATTGAAAGAACGAACACTAAACAAGAAGAAAATTGAAAGGAACAACTAACATCGCTTTAACACAATTGTAGAAGAAAAATTACGAAAAGCACTGCCGTGAAGGCAGGAGCTTTTGAGCGCTCGTACATGCACCTTGTAGGTAGATTCGCATTTTCCAGTTTTAGAAATCAATTGAAGGAATTTTTGACTGCTGTCAAAAAAATTCTGAAACTTAGGCGAAACTCCAGACTTCATGTCAGTGCTTCAGCTGATCAATTTTTTTCCGATAATTCGCTAGAATTTTCCACGGTATCTATGGTCTTGGTGATGCGATCTGGACAAAATTTTGCACGTAGTTTGAATACATTATTCCTGAGCTAGGTGCATAATTTCATTCCAATCCGATCGGTAGTTTCGAAACTATCACGAAAAAAATATTTTGAACGGCCATATTTACGGAACCCCTAGTCCAATTTTGCTCATTGATGAACATGACCGTGAAATTTGCGATCCAAACCCACCCTGAAAATTTCAAGTCCCTAGGCCTTTCCGTTCAAAAGTTACAATTTTCTATGGTTTCTATGGTTCTGGTCATGCGATCTGGACAAAATTTCACATGTAGCTTGAACACCTCATTTTCCATTTGAGTGCAAAATTTCATCTCGATCAAATCTGTAGTTTTCAAGTAATCAGGGAAACAAAACTTTGAACGGCCATATTCACGGAACCCCTGGTGGAATTTGGCCCATTAACGAACTCAACCGAGCCATTCGGGAACTGAACCTACCCTGAAAATTTCAAGTTTCTAGGACATTCCGTTCGAGAGTTATCGTGTATACGGCCGGACGGACGGACGGACGGACGGACAGACTCGAATTTTCCGACGGATTCGTCATCAGTGAGTCGAACATAGTCGATTGAGACCATTTTCGGCTCAAAATTCGAAAAATACAGACATCGTGACGAAATGATATAGCCCTCGTGTAAGTAGTACGAGCGCTCAAAAAATGACAAGGTACCGTACACCGATCAAGTTTGGCGTAAGTTACAACTCATTTGTATTTGAGATGAAATTTTTGAAGGTGCTTAACGTGAGTAATTGATAGGGAAATTCACTTGAAGATAGTTTATCTACTCCTATTAAATTATATATTCATTATTCAAATACTTTTGAGCAATTAATAGTATCTGTAAACAAACAATGTGAGTTATAATAACTCACTAGTATAACTCACTATATGAATCGGAAAAGATTCTTGGAACGATTTACGAACCGAATATCAATTCAGATAACGAAGTTGAATTATTATGTACACCTCCATATAAGACAAGCAGCCAATAATACCATACAGAATTTATTTCCCGAAAAATCCAAAAACAACTATAAAGGTGTATACAACAATTTTCAAGATTGGCGTAGCAGTAAGAATATCAAGTCATTGTTTACAGAGAATGTTCTTTTGGCATATTTTAGTGAACTTAGCACTAAATATGAAGCATCGCCCCTATAGACTTTCTACTCCATGCTAAGAAGCACAATCAACATAAATAATGCATTGTTATAGGTAACTATTAAGATTTGTAAATAAAGTTCTTTCTCTGTACTTGTATCCTAGTATTTATTATTATAGTCGTAGATAAAGTATAGTATTCAACTTTCGGTAATAGTCATAACTCACTTGATGAATTGCAGCACTCGTCTACGGCTCGCGCTGCAAACTTTATCTGCGTGAGTTATGACCTACATTACCGCTCTTTGAATGATATACTATGTCTCATCGTTCTAGAGGTCCCTTCATATTTCCCTTTCAAAACTATCTGAAACAACAAATTAGTACCGATGTTTATCGTAACTCCTTCAGCATCCGAGTTTTCTCGGACAATCCGTCAGTGTCGCGTAGCGAATTTGAGTAATTAGTAATGGACTCGAAGCATGGGGTGTAGATTTATATGAAAAGTTATTAAGTATCCGGGGCCAGTCTCTTCGAAGGGGTTGAAATAAACAGGGCCGGCAATCGGGGTTTCCTGCACGGACATAAATTGCGCTAATGGCCCGCTGGTATTTCAGTCGGTTGTTTCGGCACTGGAATGTTGGTAATTCGTATCCTCATTTCTATGGTTTTTACATTGGCCGAGTATTACCATTATTAATTGCGGGGCTTTCGCGGGGAAATGAGGACGACGAGGTCGGAGATAATGGTCCAGGACTAATAGGAAGATAATTTTCTCTGATGGTTCTACGCTATGTTAGTTGCTCACTTATGTTCTTTTTCTTGTATATCTTCTACTTCTTCTAAAACTTTCACGAACTTGCAAAAAAGGATATAAAAAGCTATAAATGAAGTTTATCCATTTTAAAAAGAATCGATACAAAATTTGAGAATAATTACCTATTCCGAGAAAATCTCAGAAAATCTTTCATTGTTCTTATAGAACTGATAATAATAGGTTAGGTGGATTAATCAAAAATAATAAAGATAAAAAACACGTTTCAATCAGTTGAATCGTGAGTATTGATATATTATTCAACGAGCGGTAACTTAGGTCCTAACTTCCGCAAATAAATTTTGCAGCGTGAGCCGCAGGCGAGTTCGAGTAATTCATCAAGTGAGTTATGACCATTACCGCAAGTTGAATACTATACTTTATCTAAAACTATAACAATAAAAACTAAGATAGGTATAAATACAGAGAAAGAACTTTTCCGTCGACCATAGAATAAAAGCTCATTTTAACGCACTCGAAATCATCCATTAATGACCCCTATTAATGCATGACTTCTTGTATCAATGCATGATTATCATGGCAACCGAACATAAAATATTCAGTCGGAGCATAGATGCATCTATGTCGGAGCACGATCGAACTGTCAAATTTATTTATTCGCTTTCGATCAGAATCTGATTTTATCCGTTAAGCTACTACATAATGAATAACGAAGAAAATATCCCTTTGACACCGCCAGATGTGACAAAAACTGCTGAAGCAGCAACTTTGAGTCTGCTTCCTGAAAAGAGCCGCCATTTATATGAGGAAACCTATGCTGAATTCAGATCTCGGTGCAAGGACAAGAAGGTTCGGATTTTTAAGGAAACGGTTTTGTTGGCATACTTTACGGGTATTGCAGAAAAGGGGCATCTAGCAAGTTTATGGCCAAAATATTCGATGCTGAAATCAACACTAAATGTGAAAGACAATACTGATATAAGCAGATACCACAAACTGGTGATGTTTATTAAACGGAAAAGAGAGGGATATATCCCAAAAAAATCAAAAGTTCTCGAAAAAGAACATGTGAGAGAGTTCATAGCGAATGCTCCTGATGTGTTTTCTTGATCTCGAAGGTAAAAATAAAACTCAATTGAATCGTTATTCCAACTTATTCTCATTATCTCGTTATAGTGAAATAACTATCATTGTTTGATTTTTAGGTCGCTTTGATATTCGGAGTAGCGGGTGCATTGAGAAAAGATGAATTGTTAAGGTTGCAGAGAAAGGATGTACAAGATATGGGATCGAAATTTTTGGTGACAGTGAATTCATCGAAAACACATTCGAACAGGATATTCACTGTGGTGGATAATGATGAGCATACACTTTTAAACATAATAATAAAGAGATATATATCCTTGAGGCCAGCTCACACTCCACACGAAAGATTTTTCGTTTTTTATAAGAACTATAAATGCTCAACACAACCAGTTGGAATTAATAAATTTCTTAAATAACCGTCAATGATTGCAAACTTTCTTAAATTAGAGCAACCAAATTTGAATACAGGTCACTGTTTTCGGCGTTTTTCTGCGTCTATTCTTTCTGACAGTGGTGCAGATTTTTCAGCCATCAAAAGACTTGGTGGTTGGAAATCAACTTCTGTTGCAGAAAGGTATATTGAAAACTCCATTCAGAATAAAATAGAAACTGCAGAAAAAATTTGATGTCATAATAGTTCCAAAGTAAATAATGCTTCAACCTCCACTTCATCCACACGTTCCTTTTGCGGACATTATAGGAAATGAAATAAATGTAAACTATTCAGAATGTCACAACATGTCCAATATTCCCTCTATGAATTTTTCGAATTGTTCTATAGGAAGCATAAATATTAATATATCGAAATGAACATAGAAATTTGTATTACGTCAAATTTGTATATCATGCAAAATAAAAATTGGTTTCGATCCAGAATTTATATTCAATTCCTGATGAGGTCGACGGAAAAATCTTGTAATCAACTCGTTTATTAATTCAGCGATTAATGGTCTCCAACATTAACGCGCTCGCTCCGCTCACGCGTTAAAATATTTCGACCATTAATCGCTGTCATTAATGAACTAGTTGATTGAAAAACTATTATCGACAAATCTTAATAGTTACCTATAACAATGCATTATTTATGTTGATTGTGCTTTTTAGCATGGAGGAGAAAGTCCATAGGGCGATGCTTTATATTTAGTGGTAAATTCAATGAAATATGCCGAAAGAACATTCTCTGTAAACGATGACTTAATATTCTTACTGCTATAACAGAAGAAAAACAATATAAAAAAAAAAAAAATTCGATCAATACGTGTAATTTTCAAAATTTATTGGTGAGACATTGACCCATAGGGTGAGCGTCGAGTCAATAGTCGCGCACGGTTTCGCGATCCGGGCGACCGAAACTGGCCGAATAAAAGCATATAAACGGAATTAGTTCTCCTCTTCGGAGGAACGCTGCACCCCGAACGTGTTAATCAATCAAGTCCCCGCTATCGGCGTGCTTTATTTGTTTGACACATAATGTAATTCATTAAGTGAGTGTACGTCCACATGTTAGCAAGTGTATTACATTCCCTAAGCGGCTTTAATCGACCGTTAAGTCGTTCCCGAGGGACGCCACCTCGACCCTTCTTCCCCCGCCCGCCCGCGATCGAGAAGACCGGCTTTGTGCGGCCCGATTCCCGTGTTGCCGGTGCTCGTACACATGTTGCGTGGCCGTATCATAATCCGAAACTGCGTGGAGTGTCGCTCCTGAGGGAGTGACGGGTTGATTGGAATTAGGGCCGGGACGAATCGCGGAAATTGTCTTTCGGTTTTCGAATCGGAGAGGGGTCGAACGAAGTTGCTCTTATTTCGGATGGTCGATCGATTGGGGGTTTTCAATCTATAGCAAGTGATATTCGGCAACAATCTATGTATAAGCTGGACGTTTCGGCTCTGATTATGAAAAGTTCAATCTTATGGTAGGTTATCTCGATGGTGTTTTCTCGATCTTCCTTGGACCGATGGGAAAATGTTTGGTCTTTGGTCTTCAAGTTTTGGGAAAATTGGAGGTTTCCCAGATTATATTGGTATCTTCATATTCCCTAAATTATGTTCATTCAATTGAACAGTTCTTCGCCGACAAAATCACGTAAACCGGCAACAAATAAACATGGTTCCATTAAGTTCCGTTTCTTAATAGTATATTATTCAACGAGCGGTAATGTGGGTCATTACTCACGCAGCGCGAGCCGCAGGCGAGTGCTGTAATTCATCAAGTGAGTTATGAACATTACCGCAATTGCATACAATACTTAATCTACGACTATAACAATAAATATTAAGATGCTAGTACAGAGAAAGAACTTTATTCAGAAATCTGGATAGTTACATATAACAATGCATTATTTATGTACAGTGTGCTTTTTAGCATGCAGAAGAAAATCTATAGGGACGATACTTTATATTTAGTGCTAAGTTCACTAGAATATGCCAAAAGGACATTCTCTGTAAACGATGACTTAATATTCTTACTGCTACACCAATCTTGAAAATTGTTGTATACACTTTTATATTTGTTTTGGGATTTTTCGGGCAATAAACTCTGTATAGTAACATTGGCTGCTTGTCTTATTTCTGGAGGTGTACGTAACAATTCATCTTCACTATCTAATTTCATCTTTTTCAGCAAAACATTCACAATAATAATTAGGTAATAATAATAATAATAATTTATTCCTCCTTTGAGACATCATACATTGTATAGGAATTGTCATCGAAAAGAAAAAATGAAACAACACAATGAAAGTACCAATAGAACACACTTGACAATAGCAATAAAAAAAGAAAACTTGAACGATAGGATTAACAAAAAACTATTGAGTACTATAATATTCATTTAATCAACTAGTTTATTAATGACAGCGATTGATGGTCGAAATATTTTAACGCGTGAGCGGAGCGAGCGCGTTAATGTTTGATAAGGAACGTGTGGATGAAGTGGAGGTTGAAGCATTATTTACTTTGGAACTATTATGACATAAAATTTTTTCTGCAGTTTCTATTTTATTCTGAATGGAGTTTTCAATATACCCTTCTGCAACAGAAGTTGATTTCCAACCACCAAGTCTTTTGATGGCTGAAAAATCTGCACCACTGTCAGAAAGAATAGACGCAGAAGAACGCCGAAAACAGTGACCTGTATACAAATGTGGTTGCTCTAATTCAAGAAAGTTTGCAATCATTGACGGTAATTTAGAAAATGTATTAATTCCAACTGGTTGTGTTGAGCATTTATAGTTCTTATAAAAAACGAAAAATCTTTCGTGTGGAGTGTGAGCTGGCCTCAAGGATATATATCTCTTTATTATGTTTAAAAGTGTATGCTCATCATTATCCACCACAGTGAATATCATGTTCGAATGTGTTTTCGATGAATTCACTGTCACCAAAAATTTCGATCCCATATCTTGTACATCCTTTCTCTGCAACCTTAACAATTCATCTTTTCTCAATGCACCCGCTACTCCGAATATCAAAGCGACCTACAAATCAAACAATGATAGTTATTCCACTATAACGAGATAATGAGAATAAGTTGGAATAACGATTCAATTTAGTTTTATTTTTACCTTCGACATCAAGAGAATACTATCAGGAACATTCGCTATGAACTCTCTCACATGTTCTTTTTCGAGAACCTTTGATTTTTTTGGGATATATCCCTCTCTTTTCCGTTTAATAAACATCACCAGTTTGTGGTATCTGTTTATATCAGTATTGTCTTTCACATTTAGTGTTGATTTCAGCATCGAATATTTTGGCCATAAACTTGCTAGATGCCCCTTTTCTGCAATACACGTAAAGTATGCCAACTAAACCGTTTCCGTAAAGTTTCGAACCTTCTTGTCCTTGCACCAAGATCTGAATTCAGCATAGGTTTTCTCATATAAATGGCGGCTATTTTCAGGAAGCAGACTCAAAGTTGCTGCTTCAGCAGTTTTTGTCACATCTGGCGGTGTCAAAGGGATATTTTCTTCGTTATTCATTATGTAGTAGCGTAACGGATAAAATCAGATTCTGATCGCAAGCGAATAAATAAATTTGACAGCTCGATCGTGCTCCGACATAGATGCATCTATGCTCCGATTGAATATTTTATAATCGGTTGCCATGATAATCATGCATTAATACAAGAAATCATGCATTAATAGGGGTCATTAATGGATTAATGAGCTTTTATTTTATGGTCGACGGAAAAAACATTTTCCAATCAGTATTGATTCTACTTCCTTCTTAAATTGTTTTTCACCAATTCCTTTATAATGTTTATGCAAGTGATTTTATAATTTCATTCCTGTGAAGGTAGGTGACGACTCACACTTTTTAGTTATATACTCGGGAATACATAATCTATCCTTATGCCTAGTATTATAATTATGAAACTCTGTATATGTTTTAAGTTTTTTCAAATTCTGGTGAACATAAATTAGGCAATTCAATATGTATATGGAAGAAAAAGTTAAAATTTTTTTTTCCTTTTCCTTGAAAAGGTATCAACTTCATTTGAAAAAACCTCATAATTATTCAAGTGACATTACCAATAATGGACTGTTCTTTCTCGGCCAATCGGCTTGTTCAGAAGCACAGAGCAACCCTGATATTTGGTTCGTGAATTATTCCAAGAATCTTTTCCGATATATTATAGTGAGTTCTAGTAGTGAGTTATTATAACTCACGTTGTTTGTTTATAGATACTATTAATCGCTCCCAAGTAGCTGAATGCTGAATATTTAATTCAATAGGATTAGATTAAGAAGTTTTCTCAAGGTAAATTTTCAAAGACATGTTCCTGTTTGAATACTTCGGGAAACGCGTCGAGATGTGACGTTTCAAGTTTTGACTTATCGCCTTTTATAATATTTCCCTATAATGTGAGCAGGACAAAAAATGAAGTCTTCTTTCACTTTGACACAAGTTCTGTTAATTATTTCGAACTCGGAAAATCAGAGCTTCTAGTTGGAATTCTCACCATATGTTTCTCCCTCCCCTCGATCCCGCTATAATAGACCCGAGTATATTTGTTGAACAAACATCTGTCAACAGTCCTCCCTTTTTACCGGTAACCCGTCATTACCTTTCGCCGTACAAAGGCCGGTCCGATTACGAGAACGTATCTCTGCGAACCATCGTACCGTCGAAACGACTCATGTATCTGTTCCTCCATACGGTATTTACCGTACCGCCCTCGTCTAGGGGAGAAGGGTTAACGATTTCCGCGTGATCTTTTGTTCAGATAACCTGGCGCGTTGACGGAGGTAAACGCATTACCGATCGGCCAATCGGGATATAGGCAGCTGTAATTTCGTTATTGGATTTAAAATGACGGGTTTATTGAAGTCAACCCCTTTAGAAGAACGAACATTATCGACCGAAAAGTATACCTTGATTCCTAATGAAGACGTTGGTGGAACGTCTGGTATCACCGTGTTCACCCCCTCATTTTGCGCGTTCCTTGCGAACGACCCTCCCCTAATTGAGAAATACCGAAAAAGTATTCATTTCGTTCACCCGCAACGTCTTTATTTTTCGGCTGTATAAAACGCGTCTAAGGTTCATTTGGCCTCAAGGTAATCGATATTCTTATTCGGTTGTATTTCAGGGGTGGATGAAGAATTGGGGATTTTCCCCGGTTCGATGCTTCGTTGAGAAATGAGAGACTTTAGTTGTACACTTGTGTATTTCTATTGAAACATGTGCGGTCATTCTAAATACTGGTTTCTGTTTATTTCCTCGATTCCAACAATAGCATATTATTCAACGAGCGGTAAAATGTAGTTCATAACTCACGCCGATGAAGTTTGCAGCGCCAGCCGCAGGCGAGTTCTGTAATTCATCATTCAAGTAATTCACTATGACCATTACCGCAAGTTGAATACTATACTTTATCTACGACTATAACAATAAATATTAAGATACAAGTACAGAGAAAAAACTTTATTTACAAATCTAAATAGTAACCTATAACAATGCATTATGTTGAGTGTGCTTCTTAGCAATGAGTAGAAAGTCCATAGGGGCAATGCTTTATGTTTAGTGCTAAGTTCACTTAAATATGCCGAAAGAACATTCTCTGTGAACGATGACTTAATCTTCTTACTGCTACACCAATCTTGAAAATTGTTGTATACACCTTTATAGTTGTTTTGGGATTTTTCGGGCAATAAATTCTGTATGGTAACATTGGCTGATTGTCTTATTTCTGAAGGTGTACATAATAATCCATCTTCACTAAATTCATCTTTTTCAGCGAAACATTCACAATAATAATTAGGTATCAACTTAATTTGAAAAAATTTCGAAAAGCACTGCCGTGAAGGCTGGAGCTTTTGAGCGCTCGTACATGCACCTTGTAGGTAAATTCGCATTCTCCAGTTTTACAAACCAATTGGAAAGATTTTGACAGCTGTCAAAGAAAATTTCAAACCAACGCGAAAATCCAGACTTCACGTCAGTGCTTTGGGTCCATTTTTTCGATAATTCGCTAGAATTTTCTACGGTATCTATGGTCTTGGTAATGCAATTTGGACAAAATTATATATTATTCTTCATATATGTGCGAAATTTCATTTCAATCCAATAAGTATTTTCGAAATTATCAGAAAAAATATAGTTTGAACGGCAATATTTACGGAACCCCTAGTCTAATTTGGCTCATTGATAAAAAGGATCGCGAAATTCGCGATCCGAACCTATCCTGAAAATTTCAAGTCACTAGGCCTTTTTGTTCGAAAGTTATGATTTTCTATGGTTTCTATGATTCTGATCATACGATCTGGAAGAAATGTAGCTCGAATATATAATTCTCAATTTAAATTCAAAATTTCGTCGAGATCGAATCCATAATTTTGAAATGATCAAGAAAACTGAATTTCAAACGGCCATATTTACGGAACCCCTAGTCTTATTTTGCTCATTGATACACGTGAACGCTACATTTACGATCCACACCTATCCTGAAAATTTCAAGTCTCTAGGCCTTTCCATTACAAAGTTATAATTTTCTATGGTTTCTATGGTTCTGGTCATGCGAGCTGGACAAAATTCTGCATGTAGCTTGAGTACGTAATTATCCATCTGAGTGCAAAATTTCACCTCGATCGAATCAGTAGTTTCGGAGTAATCAGAAAAACAAAATTTCGAGCGGCCATATTTACGGAACCCCTCGGCGAATTTTGCCCAATAACGAACTTAACCGCGGCATTTGAGATTTGAACCTACCCTGAAAATTTCAAGTTTCTAGGACATTCCGTTCGAGAGTTATCGTTTATACCTCCCCTCAATACCAATAATGGACTGTTTCCTTTCGGCCAATCGGCTTGTTCAGAAGCACAGAGACAGGGAGTTATAGTAGTGAGTTATTATAATTCACGGTATCTGTTTACAGATACTATTAATTGCTCAAAAGTAGTTTATCAATGAATATATGATTCAATAGGCTTAGAGAAAAGAGAAATTGCTCAGATTCTAAGGGAAAATTTTGTTAAAAAACTCCCACGAATTTTTTATAACCCAGTGCAACATTATGTCTGCACCAGTCTACAATGACGAAACAGAAAGTGTCTTTCTCTCATTGGTTTTTCATCAGACGGCCTGTTGAAATATTCACTTTTCTCATGGAGTGTATTTAGTCTGGCGTTTCTGTTCCGCCAACTGTGCAAAGTTATAAAATTCCAGGATCGAATAAACGGTTTTCCTTCTTTCGACAGGCTATCTACCCTTTCATGGAAGTGGCTTACGAAAGTGAATTTTTCATTATTTATTTCCCGTACACGCCTCGAATTGTACGGACAACCAATATTTTCTGGACAAAGGACGCAGACATAAACGGCTAGCCTTCCTGTTTTGAATTAGTTGTTGGAATTATTCAAGTGTATCTCGTTATGAAATTAAAATGACAGTATTTGTCATACTGACAATGGACACTGAAGTCCGTTTTGGAACATACAAAAAAATTTTAATTTCTGATATATTCGATATATGTAATTCTATGATTTCATCTTTCAAAGTTCATGAAAATTTAATGATAGTATTTGTCATACTGACAATGAACACTGAATTCCGTTTTGGAGTATAGAAAAAATTTAGTTTTCTGATATATTTGATATAATTCTATGATTTCATCTCTTGAGGTTTTTGGAAATAAAATGACAGTTTTTTTCATACTGACAATGAACACTGAAGTCCGTTTTGGAACATCAAAAGAAGTGAGTTTTCTAATATATTCAATATAATTCTGAGAATTTATCTTTCCAAAGTTTATGAAAATAAAATGATATTATTTGTGATACTAACAATAAACACTGAAGACCGTTTTATAACATAGAAAAAATTCAGTTTTTCGATATATTCAATATAATTCTATGATTTCATCTTTTGAAGTTTACATATGAAAATGAAATGAAAGTATTTGAGATACTGACAATGAACACTGAAATCCGTTCTGGTACACAGAAAAAAAATTCTGATATATTCAATATAAATCTGTTATTTCATCTTTTGAAGTGTATATTTTTAAAAATAAAATGACAGTGCTACTTGCATAGATAAATTTGCTTGAGCAAAGTCACGACTCAACAGTCATATGATCAGAAGATACCTAATAAAAAGATTCCGAGTATAATGTAATTATTTTACCTCTTTCTTGATACCCTTATTCGGGCAAGATCATCAATTCGTCCGCCGGACATTCTCTTATTCCCCGAAAAAAAGCAACGCTCAGCATCGTCCTCCGGTCCTATCGATCAACCGGGCAACGAGATATAATTCCGATATCTTCCAGTCCCTTGTCTCGTAACTCGATTCGGGAACAATTTTCCAATTCCCCTCCCCCGATCCACTTCGCCTCTTTCGCGGAAATCGAAGTTTATCCGAGTTTAAAATTACCCATATGTCGAATTCGATCTGGAAAATGAAACGAAATAACTAATCAGCCGGCGAAGAGAAGCAATCTCCCACCCAATAATCCTCCGCTTCGAAAATTCAATTATGCCCGAGTGAAGTGTTGTCGGTCCCCCCTGGGGAGGGGGCGGTCTGCCTCTTCCCCAGGGGGCAGTAGCGCCATCATGGTGGAGCGCAGCCAGCCGGCGATACGCATTCAGAGTGCCCTCAGCTTCCGACTGATTAACGATAATCCACTTATCGAACCTAAGAATGGGTTTTTTTTTGTCTTTTTTGGTTCGGAAGGTGCGTCTCGGATAATACGATCGGAGTGAATAATCTGAAACCCGAAAAAATTCACGTTTTCTGAGGAAACACGTCGGGAAGAAGGATTTCGCTATAAAAACTGGAGAAATTCGTTATACACCTTGTAGGTAGATTCGCATTTTCCAGTTTTAGAAACCAATTGAAGAAATTTTCGACAGCTGTCAAAAAAAAGACAGCAACTCTTTGTCAATTATGCCGAATCAGCTGTAACAGAAATATGTGGATTTTTTATTCAATAATTCGTTGGAATTTAAAATGGTTCTGGTTATGCGATCTGGAAAAAATGTAGCTTGAATATATTATTCTGCATTAAAATACAAATTTCGTCACGATCGAATCCGTAGCTTCGAAATAATCAAGAAAACTGAATTTCGAACCACCATATTTACGGAACCCCTGGTCGAATTTCGCCCAACAACGAACCAAGTTTCTAGGTCGTTCCGTTCGAGAGTTAACGTGTATACGGCCAGACGGAAGGACATACTCGAATTTTTCGACGGATTCGCCATCAAGACTTTTTTCCGCTCAAAATTCGAAATATACAGACATCGTGATGAAATGATATAGCCCTCGTTTAAGCAGAACGAGCGCTCAAAAAGATGCTTCCGCACATCCTTGATTTTTTGTAATTTTCAACATGCGCTCTCCCAACTCGACCTAACCTAACCTATTTTATTTAAAAGATTTTTCAACCATTGTAATATTTTGAACTCTCCTAACTCAAGCTAACCTAACCTAAATCTGAAGTGATTACTGAGAAAGATTACGACTTGTTTCTGTTCCATGCTTTTCAACAAATAAATATTATCGTTAAATATGCAACCAGCCAAACTTATGGAAACTTTCTCGATTCGTAGTAAACAAGTTCAGCGGATTGAAGATTCTCGATTTTGAATTATTGACATAAATAAGGGCATTTTAGTGCCTTATATTGGTAGTGCTACCTCATTTATATTTGCCAACCTAATTTTCATGTGTGACAAATAATAAAATCGACTTCAACAGATGGAATCACAGAATTACATTGAATATATAAAATTTCTCAACGCCAGATAAGAAAAACTCAATTTTCTTTTCAAGTTGAACAGTAGTGAAGTTGAATTCTGGAACAACTCGATACCGCTTATGAAGATACAAAAATTCAATGGCAAATTGCAAATAGTTTCTAAAATACTGAAGTTTTGAAAAAATTTTTTTTTAATTCTTCTCGTGAATCTTACGGAATTCCACATGAACCTTCGCCTCGTTATTTCAAAAATAATCTCGGCTCCTTTTGAATTATTGTGAAAAAATGTATCTAGTCCTAATACAGTTCTTTCCGTTTGTTTTTCTCAATTCTCTCTTCTTCCAAATATTTCTCATTTTTAGTTCCGAATTTTTTCTATCTTCATGAACAGCAACTGATTTCGTTTTTCAAATTTCTCATCGTTTATAAATATTGGATATAATTTACTTCATTGTATTTCGGATGTATATTTCTTTAATTTTCTTTTATCTCTATTATTTTTATGAATATTTTCAATTCTACCTATACTTTTTTCGTTTTTTTTTTTTCCAAATTTGAGTAAATTTCCAGATGGTTTCCAAACTTCTCGTGAATCTTACGGAATTTCACATGAACTTTCGCGTCGTTATTTTAAAACTAATCACGGAGTTTCAATTGAATTGAATCGGCCGCTCTTGAACTATTGAGGGAAAAAATGTATCTGGTCCTAATACAGTTATTTCCGTTCGTTTTTCTTAATTTTCTCTTTTTCCAAATATTTCTCATTCTTGGTTCTGAATTTTTTCTATCTTCATGAACAGCAACTGATTTCGTTTTTCAAATTTCTCATCGTTTATTAATATTGGATATAACTGACTTCATTCTATTTCGGATGTTTATTTTTTTTCTTTATTATTTTTATGAATATTTTCAATTCTATCTAACTCTTTGGTTTTTTTCAAATTTAAGTAACTTTCTAGATGGTCTCCAAACTCCTAATGTTTTCTCTTTATTATTATTTATTCTTCTTGTGAATTTTACGGAATTTCACTTGAACTTTCACGTCGTTATTTTAAAACTAATCAAGGAGTTTCAACGAGATCGAATCGTCCCCTTTTGAATTATTGAGAAGAAGATGTATCTAGTCCTAATACAGTTTTTTCCGTTTGTTTTTCTCAATTCTCTCTTTTTCCAAATATTTCTTATTCTTGGTTCTGAATTTTTTCTATCTTCATGAACAGCAACTGATTTCTTTTTTCAAATTCCTCATCGTTCATAAATATACCATATAACTTACTTCATTCTATTTTGGATGTACATTTATTTATATCTTCTTTTTTCTTTATTATTCTTATGAATGTTTTCAATTCTATCAATTTTTTCCGTTTTTCTTTTTCCAAATTTTAGTAACTTTCCAGATGGTCTCCAAACTCCTAATGTTTTTTCTCATAGCAACCACTCTTTTGGTATTTCGATCTTACAACTCAATAAATATTTTGTTTCTTTTATATACCGTCTTTCTAATGAGTATATATCAATATCACCGATTCGGTGAACGCTTCGACTGATTTATTGGGAAATTCGGTAACCAGCCGAATCACAAAAAGTCGTTTCAGCGCATCCTTAAATTTTAATAATTTTTTTTTCACGTCCTTCTCAGCAACTACTTCAATTTCAACAGATTTCTCCAATTTCAATAATTTAGAAGTGGTGGGTGTCGTTCCCGCCGGCACTGGTCCCGAAAATCGGGGCCTTTTCACGATTTTCCCGGCGGCAGATCCGAATCTCCTAACGATGAGCTTCTAATCATCCGTCCAGGTTGAACGGTCCAGATCCAGACGTCGCTTTTCTCTCCCCGTCGAAGAAAGAGCAAGCAAACCGGCATAATTGGGAAAAATGCCGGGAAATTCGCCTAACCTTATTTCGGGCATATCGCATCCGAGAGACTGATACGATCAATAGCGATCGCGGAATCGAGTTTGAAAACGGCAATTTCGGGAAATTGCCGTTCCGAATTTTATAATTGGCCCGAAAAATTTCGTAATATGAATATTCGATTTAAGATTGTAGCTCCAAGTCGTGGTAAGACGAATAATTTTTAGATTTCGTTTCAGGTCAGTTAGATAGTTCCAAAGAATTCACGATAGGAGATGGTTTAGGTTTAAATAAGAAGAAGAAGAAGAAGCGACGTCATAGGTGAGTATTTTTTCCTTTCATTTTGCATGTCGAAGAACTTGTATGAAAAATGCGAAACACAAAAAGTCGAGCTTCCCCATCGTAGCGATTTTCTTCCATCATTTCCTATTCTTTCAATTTGTTATTTTTTTTACATCATCATTCTCTATTTTCTAAGGTTTTTGAATATCTTTTTATTCATATAATTCCCATTATTTTCGGGAAAGTTTTAATTTCCGAATACATATTTGTTTGGTACTCTTCATCTGTTGAGTATGTGTGTGAGTATTTATTCTTTTCGTTTTGCATGCCGAAGAAATTGTATGAAAAATGCGAAACACTAAAAGTCGAGCTTCACCATCTTAGCGATTTTCTTCCATCATTTCCTATTCTTTCAATTTGTTTTTTTTTCACATCATCATTCTCTATTTTCTACGGTTTTCAAATATCTTTTTATCGATATAATTCCCATTATTTTCAAGGGACGTTTTAATTTCCGAACACATATTTGTTTGGTGCTCTTCATCTGTTGAGTATGTGTATGAGTCTTTATTCCTTTCGTTTTGCATGCCGAAGAAATTGTATGAAAAATGCGAAACACAAAAAGTCGAGCTTCACCATCGTAGCGATTTTCTTCCATCATTTCCTATTCTTTCAATTTGTTATTTTTTTTACATCATCATTCTCTATTTTCTACGGTTTTTGAATATCTCTTAATTGATCTAATTCCCATTGTTTTCGAGGGAAGTTTGAATTTCGGAATACATATTTGTTTTGCTGCTCCTCATCTGTTTGTTTCTCCAGATGAAAGCAATTAGTATAGTTATCTTGTTTTATCTCATTTTTATCTTGTTATTCAGTGTATTTACAACAAATAGGAACATCATTTTCCTACGTTCAAATATTCAACGATGATCAGAATAGTACCGGGGTATTCCGAAAAAGCCATAACCTCATATCCCCTTGTTGCTTTCTTGACTACCCTTAGTCGCTTTGTGGTAGGACGATCTTCACCAGCTACCAGTTGGAGGAACTGGAGAAGGCGTTCAAAGATGCCCATTATCCGGACGTCTACGCCAGGGAGATGCTGAGTCTGAAGACCGACCTTCCCGAAGATAGGATACAGGTGAGTCATCTCCTCGAGTTTTCCCAACCTCAACCTTCCCGCAGAAAATGGTGATTTTTCCCGTGATGGCAGTTTGTGGGGTGAAAAAAACACGAGGGTTGATGATGGGGGGGCAAAAGATAAAACAAAGAGAACAGAACCCGCGATATTGCCGGCGCAACCCACTAATTAAACCAGTCGTTCAGGCGAGTTCGCGAGAGACGAGAAAAGGTGAATAGTGCGACGGTCTGACAGTTGGGTGCGCCGCCGTGTGCGCGACGTGATTGGTCTAGATGGGACGCCTACCAATGGCTGCCGCCGGTCGCTGGGTATGAATGAAACAGTCACCGACGTCGTCGGGGTTCCGTAGGAATCAGGGACGGCTCGGGTTACGCTTACAAGTGGCAGTTTTTTGGAATATGTCATTTGGGGTAAAACAAGAACTTGTCTCGGCAACTAGGGAAAAACTAATTGCATGAAATATGGTACCTACAAAATTCTTTTTTTCCTTTATGGAAACAGATCGATTGAGTTTTTTTTTGTCATTTAGCTGTATTCTATGGCTATCGAAAAAAATGAACAAAGGTTTTCTAAATCATTTCAGAAAATTTTTTTTCAACGAACAACTCATTTTTTTGGACTTTCGAAGGATGCTACGACCAAACGGTATGGTCTATCGAAAAGTCGACTGAATATTTGAAATCAGCGTGGTCGAATTAGATCAAATGAGAAATTTCGAAAAAATAAACGAAGAAAAAATTTTTTAACAAAAAATATATTGACTATATGTATGGAAAAATTGGTAAAAAAAAATCTCCGATATACAACTGAAATATATGTTTTTCATTCAATTCGCGGGTAAACAATCCAAATTTATCTTCAGTTTTCACGAAAAATATTTTTTCTGTTCGCAAACAGATCGATCCTGGCGCTTGAGGATTTTTTTTCATTCAGCTGTATTCTTTGGCTATCGAAAAAAAATAAACAAAGATCTTCTAAATCGTTTCTGAAAAATTTTATATTTTTTTTCAACAACCAATTCATTTTTCTGGACTTTCGAAGGATGCTACGACCAAACGGTATGGTCTATGGAAAAATCGACTGAATATTTGAAATCAGCGTGGTCGAATTAGATCAATAAGAAATTTCGAAAAAATAAACGAAGAAAAAATTTTGTAACAAAAAATATATTGACTATACATGGTTTTCCTTTTAATTGGCCTATTAGAAGTATTTAAAGAACAAGTGAATCTTTCTTTTTGAAATTTTAGGTACAGCCTTAGGGATGAGGGAACTCTTCGCCTAAAATATTTTCAAGTCGACAGTGTTGCCACATCTATCTTAAACGCATATCTACTTTCTTATTTCAAATGGAACTACCTATATTTTTATTTAGGTATCGATACAATACCAAATTCCAAGTACAACCTACTAAAAAACATTTCTCTGCCATGCACTGTTGCCAATTTATGCACTAATTCTTGAAATTCTTGACATCTGCATTGCCAGTTTGGAAATCCAATATCTCGATTATTTCGAATGCGAACAAAACCAAACTCAGCAGTCTTATAAAAGATAATCCCAGCATTCATGTGGTACATTCGGTATTTCGATGAATCTAAAGGTTTTTCGAAGATTTTGCTCCGAAAATGTGGAACTTAAAATATAAATATTTCGAGATTTTCCAATGGCAACCTCATATTTGTTTTACGCCATTCGATTCGAAATGAAAAATGATTGGTAGTTTCTCTTAAACCAATCAATTATTTTGGATAGGTTTCGAATGAGATGAAAAATACTGAATTATTTCAGTATTTATAGTCATGATCTATGGTCCTGTTTACGATTAAATGGATCTGTGATAATGAGGTAAATAATTGAAATAGATTCTATGGTTGAGATCATAAAAAGTGTTCGATGATTATGGATGTCATAGAAAAAAATGTTAATTGTTAATCAAACCTCGATTCAGGTGGTTTAGTTTGTAGCATTTTTTGATTCATCGTTTGCAAGATCTTGAAGTGATGTCTTATAATTATGAAAAAATTTTGGACCTTTTCACCATTTACGGAGAATGCCAAAAAATTATCGAAAGGACCTGTAGGGTTAGGATTACCGGAAGCCAAAAAATTTCTCCGCAGTTTTCGGAATTTATTTCCAGTCATTCTTGATACATGTGGGAAACGATTGTTGAAGGTCCTACAGGTCCTTTCGATAATTTTTTGGCATTCTCCGTAAATGGTGAAATGGTCCAAAATTTGTTCATTAGTATAAGATATCACTTCAAAATCTTGCAACCAATGAATCAAAAAATGCAACAAACTAAACCACCTGAATCGAGGTTTGATTAACAATTAACATTTTTTTCTATGGCATCCATAATCATCGGACACTTTTTATGATCTCAACCATAGAATCTATTTCAATTATTTACCTCATAATCACAGATCCATTAAATCGTAAACAGGACCATAGATCATGACTATAAATACTGAAATAATTCAGTATTTTTCATCTCATTCGAAACCTAACCAAAATAATCAATTAAAGAAAGACTACTCATCATTTTTTATTTCGAATCGAATGGTGTAAAACAAATATGGGGTTGCCATTTGAAAATCTCGAAATATTTCCATTTTGAGTTCCACATTTTCGGAGCAAAATCTTGGAAAAACCTTTCGATTCATCAAAATATCGAATAAACCACATGAATACTGGGATTATCTACTATAAGACTGCTGAGTTTGGTTTTGTTCGCATTCGAAATAATCGAGATATGGCATTTCTAAACTGGCAATGCAGATGTCAAGAATTTCAAGAATTAGTGCATAACTTGGCAACAGTGCATGGCAGAGAAATTTTTTTTAGTAGGTTGTACTTGGAATTTGGTATTGTATCGATACCTCAATGAAAATAAGAAAGTAGATATGCGTTTAAGATAGATGTGGCAACACTGTCTGCTTGAACATATTTTAGGCGAAGAGTTCCCTCATCCCCAAGGCTCCACCTAAAATTTCAAAACGAAATATTCACTTGTTCTCTTAATACTTCTAATAGGCCAAGTTAAAAGGAAAACCCTGTATGTAAGGAAAATTCGGTAAAAAAAAATTCTCCGATATACAACTGAAATATATGTTTTTTATTCAATTCACGGGTAAACAATCTTAATTTATCTTCAGTTTTCACGAAAAATATCTTTTCTGTTCACTACGGCACTTTGAAGTTGCAACTTTTAGAGATCCTCATTTTTATTCCTCCAAACTATGTATTTGATCGAGACGAAAATTTGTAATTAAGATGAGAATGATATATTCGAGCTACATTTTGACCAGATCGCATGATCAGAACCATAGAAACCATAGAAAATCATAACTTTCGAACGGAAAGGCCTAGGGACTTGAAATCTTCAGGATAGGTCGGATCGCTCAAAAGCTCCTGACTTTACGGCAGTACTTCTCTCAATTTTTATTCCTCCAAATTTGGGATTCTCCTTTATGAAAACAAATCGACCCTGGTGCGTGAGGATTTTTTTATGTAGCTTTATTTTCTTGCAATCGGAAAAATCAACAAACAGTTCCTAGATCGTTTCTACAAAATCTTATAATTTTTTCATTTCGAAACGAAAGGACTTCGGAGATCGTCGAGAAATCAAACTTCTTTTCGAATAGAGACATCGAACCCGTCGAAATTACCAATTACATGTGTACGCTCCGTCGGCGGCTCCCCGCACTTCTCCGGCGGGAGCTCATTAAAAGTGATCCAGGTCTGCCGCTGGAGCCATCCAGGTCCTCCTCCGTTCCCGGCTCCGGTTACGTCATTAGTCGCGTTAAACAACAGAAATGTCGGAACAAAACTTCCGCAACTCCGCGCGCCCGGACCATCAGCGCGCTCTATTATCAGCTACATAATTACTTCGTTAAGGGAATTCTTGCCAACTATGCGCCCTGCCCTGCCTGACGAGCCATCTTTAAAGGTTTAATTTAATTAGAGTCTGCTGAGTCCCCCTCTGCTCTCTGTCTTCATTGTAGAACGCGAGTCGTGTCGTTCCGAAACTGCTGAACGTCCGTTTATCTTTTCGGGGATTATTATCTTGTTTAGTTTTTTTTATATTTTTCTTCGATTCGTCGTTTCTTTCATAATGGAAAATATCGTTATGGTTGGACATATGCCTGTGGGCTGGACTTTATCAGGGTTGGCCGTCAGACGTGGGGATATTGGAGAGGTTTGTGCCTCTGCATAATTTTCTTCTTATCGAAACCATTCGTAGCAAACATTCGCAAATAATTATGGCGATCCCCATAAAATCCTTTGATCCTCCCCTGAGGACTTGTCGTTTTGTATACTTGAATGGTTGATATATTTCTTTGATTTGGCTATGTTTTTAAGCGTGATCCACTTCGCAAATATGTATTTATAATTTATCTACTCCCATTGAAATTTTTCATTATTCAACTACTTTTGAGCAATTAATAGTATCTGTAAACAAACAATATGAGTTATAATAACTCATTAACATTATTGGTATTGAGGGGGGTAGTGTCACTTGAATAATTTTGACAAATTAATTTGAAACCTAATTATTATTGTTAATGTTTTGCTGAAAAAGATGAGTTCAGATAGTGGAGATAAAACATTATGTACATCTCCAGAAATAAGACAATCAGCTAATGTAACCATATAGAATTTATTTCCCAAAAAATCCCAAAACAAGTAGAGTTATGACCATTACTGCAAGTTGAATACTATACTTCATCTAAGACTACAACAATCAGTGCCGTATCTAGGGCATGGCGAGGGTGGCACTTGCCACGGGCGCAATGTCCGCAGGGGCGCCAAAAAATATCAAAAAAGAAAAAGAGAATAGAAGCGCCAAAAAAAGAAAAAGAAAAAATTAGGTAAATCATTAAAATTGTTCACGAGCTTAAATAATCTTCCCTGGTAAATTTGATAACAACTTTGAATATATCATATATCTTAACTTCTGGGATATTCTGTTAGGTAAAACAAATATAATCAGTCAATCTTTGGAAGAAAAGCAACCAGATATCTCTGAAGGCTCACGAATGATACTCGAACTATTAAACTATTAGGAGCGTATAGAGAAAACTTATTTACACCATTTATGGAACTCAAAAACTGAAGCAGATATAATTGGAATTGAAGTATAATTACATGAGTCAAAAAAACGAAATAAACCCAAAATGCCAGGAGATTTAGCCACTGATGAAGCTCATCTCTTTGATGCGAATGCAAAACTAAGAATTGGACTATTACAAGTGCTTGATGAAATAATAATACAAATTGAAAAAAGATGTATTGCTTTGGACGAAGTGCCAGACGACTTTAATTTTCTCAATATTGTAATTTACGTAACAAATCCGGAAAATACAGTTTTTTTGGACGAGTAGACAAAATCGCTAACTCTCGTCCTAGAAGTCTGCAAGTCCAAAACAACTGTTTTTGGACGTGTTGCGTACACCATTTTTTCGGCAACCGTGTAGAATAACATATCAATGAGACACATTTCTTTATTGCGATAAATGCGACCAAAAACACTCCAAACTTTCAAAAATCAAAATGGTAACTAATTTCGTGTTGGTATTTCGTTGCTATGGTAATGATCAATTGTATTTATCGAAATCATAGCCACCAAGATTTTCATATAGCCAGGTTTTCGATAAAAATAAATAGGTAAATATCTAAAATATTGTGTATTATTCTGAAACGAAAAGATATGACTAAAATTATGAAAATTATAAGAAAATATAATTGAGGAAAAAAATCTATGGAAATGGGGGGCGCTGTCTAATATATTGCCACAGGCGCAAAAGTACCTAGATACGGCTCTGAATAAATACTGAGATACAAGTAGAGAGAAAGAACTTCATTTACAAATCTCAATAGTTGCCCATAACAATATTTTATTTATGTTGTGCTTCTTAGCATGGAGTAGAAAGTCCATAGGGGCAATGCTTTATGTTTAATGCTAAGTTCACATAAATATGTCAAAAAAACATTCTCTGTAAACGATGACTTAATATTCTTTCTGCTACACCAATCTTGAAAATTGTTGTATACACCTTTATATTTGTTTTGGGATTTTTCGGCAATAAATTCTGTATGGTGACATTGGCTGATTGTCTTATTTCTGAAGCTGTACATAATAATTCATCTTCAGTGTCTGAATTAATGTTTTTCAGCAAAACATTCACAATAATAATTGGGTATCAACTTAATTTGAGAAAACGTCAAAATTATTCAAGTGAGCTCCCTACAATAATGGACTGTTCCCTTTCGACCAATCGGCTTGTTTAGAAGCACAGAGACAGGGAGTTATAGCAGTGAGCACGGTGTTTATTTACAAATACGATTAATTGCTCGAAAGTAGTTGAATAATGGATATATTATTCAATAGGGGTAGATAAAGGTGTATACAGCAATTTTCAAGATTGGTGTAACAGTAAGAATATCAATTCATCTTTCACAGAGAATGTTCTTTTGGCATATTTTAGTGAACTTAGCATTAAAAATAAAGCATCGTCCCTATGGACTTTCTACTCCATGCTAAGAAGCACACTCAACATAAATAATGCTTTGTTATAGGTAACTATTAAAATTTGTGAATAAAGTTCTTTCTCTGTACTTGTATCTTAGTATTTATTGTTATAGTCGTAGATAAAGCATAGCATTCAACTTGCGGTAATGGTCATAACTCACTTGATGAATTACAGCACTCGCCTTCGGCTCGTGCTGCAAACTTCATCTGCGTGAGTTATGACCTACATTACCGTTAAATAATATACTATTTTCAGGTTATCAACGATTTACGTGGTAATTTCATTATTCGTCAAAATTCGACAGCTGTTTGGAATCTTTGAAAGCATACATTCATAACTCTTGAAGGAAAAGAACCCAATAGGGTTTGAAATGAGGTGATAACAATTAACTCTTACCACTTAGGTATATAGATTGTTGTAACTATTTCAAGCTACAGAAATATTCGTACAAATTTAGCACAATAGGAATGTTCCCAGAATGAATCGTTACAATTCCCCTACCCCTTCTCACGTGCGATTGGAAGCGGAGGGCCGAGAAAACCGAGCTGGCATTTTCAGGGAAGTCCGCGGAAAGTGGTCCGGGAATGCACAATGACCATTGTGGCGGGGATGTGTATAGCTCTCCGATAAAGCGGAGATGAAATCGTGCATCTTGGCCGAACCACTAACTAAATTGCCCCGAAGGATTCTGATGAAATTGATTCCGAAGGTACGACGGGGGGGTTTTCCCCCGACGCGCGCCCGGAAAGACAATTTTCTAATTGAAATATGAAGAAAGCCGGGAGAACTTCGTGAAATGAGATTTTTTTTTTCAGAATTTATTAGATTTTAGAAGGTTCGAAATTGATTTTATTTTACTTCTTATTCAATTTTTCTTGAGAATGTAATCGAAGATGCATTATTTTTTTCGCAATTACATAGACGAAGATTCAGTTAAAATAGAAATTATTGCGTCTAATAGAACAGTTGCGTTCGTCCTAAATATCTCCCATTATTATCTTTATCGTGACAAATTGGATTTAGCGACGACATAAAGGCCGCCAGTTCCTCGATTTCACCATTTCCCGGAATCGGGGATGCGGCTGACGTGCCGGGAAATCCATTTCCAGCGAGACTGAATGCCGCACGGGATATTTCCCGATTCAGCGTGTTGCGCCGCGAAAAATGCTCAATAAATTAACAATTTGCCCATAAGTCCGGGCCGGGGACTTCACGCTGGTTCCTAAGCGTCGAAATAAATTGCCGTTGACAGATCAATCCTGGTTGCTATATTTGCCGTTGCGGAAAAATGTCCCACGTTCATCCGCCCCGCCAGATCGGGACTGGCCGAAGGGCTTTTCTCTCATTTTCATTTTATAGAGGTAGATTCAATTGAGAATTTATTTCATTATCTTGGAGAAAATTCGAATGAAACACAGCTTCAGAAACATAGACATTTAAAAAGCAGAGTTATTGCTGCTTTTTGTGACGCCATAAGTCCTCTGATTGTCATATTCCTGAGTTGCCAGGTTCACTTTTTACCGGAACTTCTGAGGAAATCTATGGTTGAAACAGAACTTGTCTCATATATTGCATCGAAATAAAGATGTTATACTGGGTGTCCCAAGTTCGAGTGCCTACTAGACCGGACCTATTTGGAATCTGAAAATTTGGATTATGATATTGTCCGGCTTTTTCTACTGACCTAAAATATTCTTGAAGCCTCAACACTTTCAGTTATACAGGGAGTCGAAATGAATTTCTCGAAAAAATTTTTTTTTTATTTTTTCGTCCCTTATATTATCGATTATTTAATTTTAAATATATGTATTTGTATTCGAATCGTTGCATTCGTCAAAATCGTGTTCAAAGTATAAAAAAAAACTGAAAAAAAAGGGAGATTTGCGTAAGCAGTATCATGTTCGTTATTCCTATTCTCAATTTTTCAAGCATAAACTGTTTTTAGATTTTCGAAGAAAAAGAATGGCGGAAAATTGTGCATCTCCTAAATTTTGGAAAACTCGTCACAGGGTGTTTTAAATATTTTGTCAAAAATTGTCATCAGAATTTTCCCACAACTTTTGTTTTTCAAATAAGAACCCAATTGCGTTGGATTCTGCGAAGAAGAAAAATTATGATAGTGTTCAAAAATGTTTATGCTCCTTAATTAAATAATTCCTAAGTTATTGAGGATCTTTGAATTCATGTCGTACATAGAGACAAACTCATAGAATCTATTTTATAACAATAATCTGTGTTCGTAGGGAATTATTGGGATAATTAATCTTCTATGAACACAGATTATTGTCTCCAATAATTCCCTATGAACACAGATTATTGTTATAAAATAGATTTTATTAATTTATCTCTACACGACATAAATTCAGAAAATTCTTAATAACTCAGGAATTATACAACTACTATTTACTAAAACATTTTCTGACCTAGTGAAAAAATGTATTCTTCGATAATGATAAAAATAAATTTTTTTTGAAACAACCAAGGGTGCAAATTGTGAATATGTACTTGCTTTCCACGAAATAAGAATGTTCGGGTCACTACTGCGCTTTGAAATTGAAATTTTTGAGATCCCAAATTTCGAATCTTCAAATTTGAGACTTTTCCCATATGTTATTTGATGAACCCTGGTGAGTGTCGATTTTTTTCAACTTTTCTGTGTTCATTAGCTCTTGAATATCTCCATTGAGAAGTTTCTAGTGTTTCCAAAAAAAAGTTTTGATTTTTTTTCAATAAACAACTCTTTTTTTGAAAATTTCATCTTATGCTTCGACGAAGATATAAGGTATATGAAAGAATGGATTACATACTTGTATAAACTGTTTTCAGAATTTCAAAGTAGAAGAATGGAAATTTAATTAGAATAAATCCAACATTTTTTCTCATCTCATCGGTGTTTTTTCCCTCCTTCTCTGAAAAATCCACTGATACCTTCCTGGACGCGCCGGGACGAGCAACGAAACGGGCGGCTTTCCAAGCCGCCCGACGCCGGGGCGTCTGTTTTTGACAGGCGGGCGAGGAATAAACTGGATACAATGAAACGGCGTGTGTATGGTTAATAATTGGATAATCCGGGAAGGCGAAAACAATTTTATTCGGCGAAAAGTGTCGTCGGACGCCCGCTGCGCGTCGTTTTCGGCACGAAGACAGCGTCGAGATCGAGGGAGTCGTTAGTCGCTTTGAGTTCGCGGCTTTTTCACTTTTTTCCTCTTCTGATAGCCGTCTCTGATGACGAAATACTCTATATTTCATTTCGACTACAAAAGTCATTCCTAGATATCGTCAGATCACACGTAATCCATCAATCACGGATGTGGAAACGTGACTTAGAGAGTTCTCTGGCTAAATTAATTCAGAAGGGAAGTGCTAATGAAAAATTGATCCCTGCGGGCATTCGCACCCCAAGTTACATTTCCACCGACTTGCATGTTGTCAGTTCTTCGGCTGGTGGTGTTTAGAACATTATATATCGATTAGACTAAAGTACAGTCCTATGTAGTTCTATAGTCAGCTTGTTTTTCGCGAGGAATAATTTCTTTATTCGCTATTGCACTTTGAAGTTAATGTTGGTAAATCTTATATGTTTTCAATAACAATAATTATATAAATGTGTTCATGAATTTTGATCTATGGTCAAAGATGTTGTTGGTTTCGTGTTTTACAGCGGATGATTTATATTGGCTTGCTCTTTCGATTCTTTTAGGTGAATATTCCTGTATATTTTGAGAGAGGTAATAAATCTCTTTTAGAGCATTGATACGATCTCTCATTAATACCAGAGAAAGTAAAACATATTGTGATAGTAGGAAATTTCTCACTGTAATCCACTTCTTTCGACGATTTTCGACCCAATCAATTTCGACTGCATTCTCGTGCATTCAACAACGAAATTTTATTGGATTTATGTTCCCAACTGCACGTGGGGTGTTGATAAAATGTATAAGGATTCGTATATCATTCGTTTCACCCTTAAAATTGATCTTTTTTCCAAAATCAACGTCGAAATAATTTCTCTCCAGAAACGTAAGAGGATATCTGTAATTTAATATCCATAAATTTTCCAAAAAATTATAAAAATCACAGTTTTAGCAACCAATTGGAGAAATTTTGGACAGCCCCGCGTAGCAATTCGAACTGAGGATGCTCCGAAGAGACTTTTTGTGATTTGGTCGGATGCCGAATTTCTCAATGAATCAGCCGAAGCGTCCACCGAATAGTATTCATTACTATTGATATATTTATCGGAGAGATGGTATATGAAAAAAGCAGATATTATTTGTTACTAAATATACTTATAATTCATCTATCAAACAAATGATAAGATCAACAATTTGATAATGACTTAAAAACATTGCACAAAAACGTAAGATAAACTCTATACAAAAACAAATTCGTTTTCTGAATGGACAAGAAGAGCATAAACTGCAATACCAAAACAAATTCTTACACCCAAATAGTATTTGAATATACAGGGTGTTCCCAAATTGGAGGTACAAATGAGGAGGGAAGATTACTTAGGTAATTTAAAAAAAAAAAGTTCCATAAACATGGGATCGCAAACAATTCGTTTTCGAGATACAGGGTGTTATAGTTTGTTTCTTGTAGTAATACATTTTTTGTAATTATTATACGAGTTTATCGACTCTTTATGAATCATTGCTACATATCGCAAAAATAACCATGAATTCAGAAAATTAAATTAATTCACCACAGCTTACTGACTGAATTTTTATGACAATTTGGATTCTTCTGAGGATTTCGAGACAATCGTTCAATTTTTTTTCTCGAAATCGGTAGCAGATACGACAAAATTACATTGGGCCATAAAGTTTATTATAACAACAAAGCTGTTTCTACATTTTTTCAAATTAACAGTGGCTCACCAAAAAAAAATTCTTGAGGAGAACAGGGGACAGTGTTCCAGAAAAAATATCACCCTGTAGATTTGCTATCGAAATTGGCACGTCACATGGTGTAAACTCTCAATTGTAATATCTATGCCAAATTCAAACTTGAACACCCTGTATCTCGAAAACGAAACTTTTGCGATCCCATCTTTATGGAACTTTTTTTCTCAAAATTACTCGATGAGTCTCCCCTCTTCGTTCGCACTTCCAATTTAGGAACACCTTGTATAAAATATAAATACCAACTGGAAACCATCACCAAAAACAAGATAGTATTATGCCAGAAAAAAATTAAAAAGCTCATTAAAAATATACCTCGATTATAAAATAATCAGTAATCAGTAAAAATTAAAAGATTTCGCATCATCGATTCAACAGAGAGAGATAAAAAAATAAAACAGAATTATAAAACACTCACTCGACTCACTTCAACTCGAAAAAAAGCCAGAAAACCTCCCGATGGTCTGCGGTAGAAGACAAAAGCATAAATCATCCCCATCCACGAATTTCCCAGCTCATGAGCAATTAGAGCGGACTCAAACTGCGGGATGCGTGGCGCGATGACAAAGAGAGAGTGTCTGAATGTTATCTTTCACGAGTGACAAAATGAAAAGGCAGAGCGGAAAAGGACATCAAAAGCGGCGGAGGAAATTTTCAGTTTCGAAAAGAACGCAATTCCGCTTTCCATTTTTGATGGACACCGCGAACCCTTTGAAACACAATTTCGCACCATTCCATCATATTGTGAAATATTATCGCTCTAATTGCGAGATGATGAAGAGGATAATAGATTTGCTATAGGTACAGTGAATATTCGCTTTGGAGAAATTTTTATAATTTCAAAGAATAAAGAGTGTAAGTTTTATTATTATTATCACCGAAATCTACCAACAAAGACCAGAAAAGTCCAAGTCGGAATAAGTCGTCGCCGTATACTCAGACAAAATAGAACGGACGTTTCGCCGCGAATATTTAATGCCCGGGAAAATAAACTCCGCGTTTTATCGTCCGTCGAACCATAGCCGGAATAACACTCTTCTCCTTTATATTCAAAATTGAATTATCCAAGTTATTCTAGATGAAGTCGTAACCTCCACGTTTCTAGTTGTTAATTTTACAGGGGACATAACTTTGAATCGTGCCACTGGCGGCAGTAAATGCTAATGTTTCCCCAGCTAGACCAACGTCGATTTTTTTCGTTTTTTCGTCGACGGACGTTTCAGAATAAGCCGATGCGCCAGACAGAAATGAGAAAATGGGAGACGCGGATGATTCCGTTAGGAATCGATCTGTTTTTATCGCGAGAAACGTTATTCCTGCAATTATTTCCCTTCTTTATACACATTTCGTATAACTTAGTTTATAGCCAGATGGATCTGACGTTTCATTTTCATTGTGATTGACAATAGTTATTCGTGCAACTAGTGCGAGAAGTGAGTTTTTTTTTGCACGATGCAAGAAGTTTGCAGCTCGATACGAAGTCTCGAGCTGCAATTATGCCGAGTTCTTTTTATACAAGAATAAAATAGAGAAAATTTTCTCAGATCGCCGCTGCGTTCCGTTTTAAAGTCTTTCGTTGTCTGATCCGAATCCATCTTCGCCGAACTGTACTGTACTGATGAGTAAGTCTAAACCGTTCCACATTTGCGAATGATGGTTTTGGCGTTCTCTGGTGTTAAACGGATTGATTTACTGACTTGCTTATTAGTTTATCCAGAACAATTTTCCTTTTGTTTCACTACATGAGATATAAACAATATACAAAAAAAAATATATACATGTAACTTTTTCTACATGTGCCACACAACATTTTTTCTACGATCGAATTCAATTGGTTTATGTTTCAAGTTTCAAAGACTATTTTACATTAATAATATTAGTAATTCTAAGAATAGTGATAACAACAACATGAACAGTTCAAAATAACAAAAGAGGTGAAAAGTGTCGAAAGAAGATCTATTTAATCGTTTTCATTTCATTTCAGACCCTGATAGGTTTTTTTCCTCCAATTATGAAAGTTTATTTTCAGAGGTTCCAGAAAGCTGTCAAATTCTGACGAATTATGAAATGTCCTAGTAAATCGTTAAAAATCTGAGAAAACCTATTATAAGGCTGGGAAATCGTTAGAAATCATCAGTCATCTCAATTCCTTCGGAAATTGCAGAAAATTGTACACGTATTTTGAAGAAACGGATAAAGCCCTTCGGATCGGTATATTTTTTCCTAAATCGCTAGAGTTCTTAGAGAGAATGAAGCTTCGCCATAACATTTCCAGTACTAAAAATCAGAATACTATTTATTTTAGTGCTTTTTCTAGTTGGTATTTATATTTAATATATTCGACTACTATTTGGGTGTAGGAATGTGTTTTGGTTTTGCAGTTTATGTTCTTTTTGTGCAATGTTCATTAAGAGAATAAATTTGTTTTTGTATAGAGTTTATATTACGTTTTTTGTGCAATGTATTAAGCCATTTTATTAAGTTGTTGATCTTATTGTTTGTTTGATAGATAAACTATACAGGGTGTTCCTGAATTGGAGCTGAAAACGAAGAGGAGAGATCCCTGAGGATTTCGAGAGAATCGTTCAAATTTTTTTATTCGAAATCGGTAGCAGATACGACAAAACTACAGGGAACCATAAAGTTCAGTTATAACAACAAAGCTGCTTTTAACATTTTTGAGCGCTCGTACTACTTACACGAGGGCTATATCATTTCGTCACGATGTCTGTATTTTTCGAATTTTGAGCCGAAAATGGTCTCAATCGACTATGTTCGACTCACTGATGACGAATCCGTCGAAAAATTCGAGTCTGTCCGTCCGGCCGTCCGTAAGAACGATAACTCTCGAACGGAACAACCTAGAGACTTGAAATTTTCAGTGTGTGTTCAGTTCCCGAATGCCTCGGATGAGTTCGTTAATGGGCCAAATTCCACCAGGGGTTCCGTAAATATGGCCGGTCAAAGTTTTGTTTCCCTGATTACTTGAAAACTACAGATTTGATCGAGATGAAATTTTGCACTAGAATGGAGAATGAGGTGTTCAAGCTACATGTGAAATTTTGTCCAGATTGCATGACCAGAACCATAGAAAATTGTAACTTTTGAACGGAAACACCTAGGGACTTGAAATTTTCAGGATAGGTGTGGATCTCGAATGTCGTGATTGCGTTCATCTATGAGCAAAATTATACTAGGGGTTCCGTAAATATGGTCGTTTGAAATCTAGTTTTCTTCATAATTTCAAAACTACTGATTCAATCGAGATGAAATTTTGTATTTCAATCGAGAATGATATATTAAAGCAATATTTTGTCCAGATCGCATTACCAGAACCATAGAAACCATAGAAATTTGTAACTTTTGAACGGAAAGGCCTAGGAACTTGAAATTTTCAGGATGGGTTAGGATCGCGAATATCGCGGCCACGTTCATCAATGAGCAAAATTATACTAGGGGTTCCATAAATATGGCCCTTCAAAATTTTTTTTTTCTGATAGTTTCGAAACTACTGATTGGATTGGAATGAAATTTTGCACATAGCTAAGGAATAATGTATTTGCATTTTGTCCAGATCGCATCACCAAGACCATAGATACCGTAGAAAATTCTAGTGAATTATCGAAAAAAAAATTGGTCAACTGAAGCACTGACATGAAAGTATGGAATTTCGCCTAAGTTTCAGAATTTTTTTGACAGCTTTCGAAAATTCCTTCAATTGATTTCTAGAACTGGAAAATGCGAATCTACCTACAAGGTGGATGTACGAGCGCTCAAAAGCTCCTGACTTCACGGCAGTGCTTTTCTAATTTTTTTTCAAATTAATAGTGGCTAAAAAAAAGTTCTGGAGGAAAACAGGGCACAGTGTTTCAGAAAAAATATCACTCTGTAGATTTGCTATCGAAATTGGCATGTCACATGGTGTAAACTCTCAATTGTAATATCTATGCCAAATTTTAGTTGAATATCTTGTAAAGTGTTGAAACTATGAGAAAAAAACTTGAAAAAAAATTAAAACTTTAACACCTTGTATCTCGAAAACGTTTGCGATGCCATGTTTATGGGACTTTTATCTTGAAATTACTTAAGGAATCTCCCCTCTTCGTTTGTACCTCCAATTTAGGAACACCCTGTATATTCAGTTACATCGGTGTTTCCTTAGTTTTACTGTTTTAACTTTATGACGTTATATTTTTTTCACTAGTGCAAAAAACTTTTTAAAGAATAATAATGGCAGTTTATTCGAATTGATCGAATTCAAGAATGAAAATTGAAAAATTTAACTAGATAAACTAATAAGCAAGCCAACAAGACAATTCATGTATCCCAGATACCAACGAAATGTATCATTTGCAATCGTAGACCGGTTTCGATCCATGTCAGATCTCATCAGTACGGCTATGCAACATGATAAACTCGATGAATGAAACAAAAGATCTTAAAACATAAGGTAACGTGGTACTAAGAAAATTTCCCAAATCACGCCACCTGTTTGTTCCAAAGTCAACTGTCTCAAATATCTGTAGATCATAAAATGTCTTATCGGCTCTCCAAAAACGAAACCGGTCTACGATTGCAGATGATAAATTTCGTTGGTATCTGGGATACATGAATTGTCTTGTTGGCTCGCTTATTAGTTTATCTAGTGAAATTTCTCAATTTTCATTCTTGAATTCGAAAAAACTTTTTGTACGATCAATAAAAAATAAAATTTCAATCCTTCTTCGAGTCCACCCTCTTCGAACCCGCCGACACGTTTGTGGGAATCGCATCGGATATCATCCCCAAATCGCGTTAATCCTCGCAGGAAACCGATTCCCATGAATCAAATCCTCATCTCCCAATTCGGACCCGTCGTCTAATCTCCGCCAAATTAGGAAAATCGGCCCCGGGAGTCCCTTTTCTAGATGAACGTCCGCGTAATGAATCCTAAACATATAATAATTCATAATCGGCGACAGAAAGACGCAGCGGGACGCATCCAGTTGTTACGTCGGGACGACACATCGTGCGTCCGTCGGCGACACGTGTCCGCGTGTTTGAAACAGTGTAAAACGCGTTAAAACACGCACGAGGGAAGCTTCGACTAACGAAGCGTCGCGACGCGTGTCCAAACAACGCCCAATTACTTTGCGGTATCATTACCGCCGAGGATTAGGTGCATGAGATGTTTTGTGTTTTTGCCACAGTGACGAATAAGCTCTGTGCTCCGAAGTGTTCTTTTTCTTCGCGAATTTGGTCGGGGGTGTTCCTGGAATGTGGATTATCGGTTTCGGGTGATAATAAGCGGAGCTGGGTCATAATGGCGGGCAATACATCACGGACATAGCAATTACCCATTATGCCAGGAATTAGTCAATTAAGGGCCTCCGGAACCGAGACGCGGTATTCGAATACCGGAGGGATGACGACGTGGCGGATCAGTGACGTGCCCCAAACGGAACCCCCCGTTCTTTATAATGTTTATGATGGCATGTCATAATGACAACATTATGTCACTCAATTTTGATGACATAAGGAAGCCCATTATGGTACTAAGTCCCATAATGAATTCATTATGGTACTAAGTACCATAATGAAATTCTATATAAAAAACATGCGATGGTGTGATCAAAAAAGTTTATTCAAAATGCATAACTTTGTACAAAACTATTTATTATAAATGATGAAAAAGCAATTACCACAATTTGCAATATTAATTCCAATGGATTCTAGAGTTTTTAAATCAGTAGTTGATGCTTTTTGGTGAACTTGTAATTCTGTTTGGTTGTTGACACCAAAAATTGCTTCTGATATTTTCTTCTTTTGCTCTTTCGAATTTTCGATGTAACCTTTTGCTTTTCAATCAGCCATGGCCTTTCACGGTTTCACACAGATCAGCTACAGAATCGGCCAAAAATGAAGCAGACGATCGACGAAAACAATGTCCGGTATATTCTTCAGGGTGAGGTTAATTCAAAAAAGTGGCAATCACTTTCGGCATTCTACCAAAGGTGTGAATTCCAACGGGTTGTTTCGTGCATTTCTTATTTTCATAAGTGTCAAAAAAACGTCGATGATTTGTGTTGCAAGGTCGTATTTTCACATATGGTCTGACAAGTTCTACCATATTCAATCCTGGGATATTCCCCGATGTTACAAGAAATTTTCGAAATTACCTTTGTTTTTGTATTCGGTAAAATTATTCTAAAAACGGATCCTTCATCTATCATATTTTCAACAAGCATATTTGTAAGTTCCTCTCTTCTGCATGCTCCACTTTGTTCAATTATCATAGCAACTTTTTGAAATAAATATGTATCATCTGATGCTTCCGTCAAGAACTTTGTGACATCTTGTTTAGTACAAATTTTGGATTTTTTAGCTCTGTAACCTTCTGATTTACGTTTCAGTAATGCAACCAGCTGTAGGTACTTGCTAGTATCGACGTTTTTTCTTGTTAATAAAATACTTCTTATCATCGAATAATACGACCAGAGAGAAGATGGTTTTCATTCAAAGTAAGCCAACAATACTTTTTCATGAGTGATATTCTTGAATTTCTTAGTAGAACACCATTCTTCGTACCGATTGAACGCTATTTCATATACTCTCCGTGATTTTTCCGGCAAAAGGGAGTCCACGATATTTCGCGTCATTTCTTTCAAATCAGAAGGCAAACTACCAGTTTCAGAATCACTCATTATTATTCAAATTATATTCAATTCTACGTGACAATTGTTTGACAGCAGATAAATAAATATTGCCCTTACAACCTGAAGTTGTCAAGGTTATGGCACACTAACCTACTAATACTTGAAACTACACATATACTTACTCCTTTAAAAATAGTCGTCATTGTGACATGTTAAAAATGCAGTTTTCAATTTTTCGGAAATGTTTTAATATAAACGCTATCAGATTAAATTTTGGATGTAATACGAATCATAAATAATCATTATGGCACACGACTTGTACCATAATGATCGTCTTTATGATCCTCATGAAATAAATAACTATTGTCTACTCCTTTTGAATTATATATTCATTATTCCATTACTTTTGAGCAATTAATATTGACTGTAAACAAACACCGTGCTCACTGCTATAACTCTCTGTCTCTGTGCTTCTGAACAAACCGATTGGCTGACATGGAACAGTCCATTATTGGTATTGAGGGGAGGTCACTTGAATAATTTTGACGTTTTCTCAAATTAAGTTGATACCTAATTGAACCCTTGATTTCGAAAAGGGCACGAGTCACACTTTCGTTCAAAATCATGTTTGTGTGCCAGTTTATTCATGGAAGCAAGTGGCATATTTCCTGGGAGAATGAAACATCTGCATGTACCACAAGCCAACGTATAAAGCGATCGAAAAAAATTGACTGTTTTTATTGCCAAGGTGTCACATTTCACATTTTCCAAGTCCACCCGAAGTCTTGTTACAACACGTGATTCGGTAGATTGTATTGTAAGTCATGAATTCCAGATCTTAAAGAGGGTGGGCACGGAATAGTAATTTGGTAGAGTGCCAATCAATGAAAAGAAAATGTCAGATTTGAAAAAAAATTAAAAAAAATAGATTCAAGCGAAGTAACAACTGTTCTATACAGATGATAACTAATAAAAATTACAAGAATGAAACATTAATGAAACTCTAAATATAAATATATGTTTTAGATAGACTAATAAAGCAAGCCAACAAATACATAACTAATAGTTCTGAAGATCTTTAGATATGTGTTTGCATCTGAGAGGTCATTTCGAAAAAGGCATTAGTCCAATATTGTTTATGTAAAATATCTTGTTGTTTTGGTTTAATAAATAAACCTTACAAAAAGTATATATGTTCTCACTTTCTCATCTAATATGTTCAGTTCCGTTAGCACCATAGTATTTTTCATACGAATCATATTTTTGCTGTTCCTGAAAAGTTTTTATGACTGGACTTGGGCCCTTCTCAAAATGACGGGTTCAATTATTATTGTGAATGTTTTGCTGAAAAAGATGAATTCAGATAGTGAAGATCAATTATTATGCACACGTCCAGAAATAAGACAATCAGCCAATGTTAACACACAGATGTTATTGCCCGAAAAATCCCAAAACAAATATAAAGGTGTATACAACAATTTTCAAGATTGGTGTAGCAGTAAGAATATTAAGTCATTGTTTACAGAGAATGTTTTTTTGGCATATTTTAGTGAACGTAGCTCTAAATATAAAGCATCGTCCCTTTTTACTTTCTTCGCCATGCTAAGAAGCACACTGAACATAAATAATGCATTGTTATAGGTAACTGTTAAGATTTGTAAGTAGAGTTTTTTCTCTGTAATTGTATCTTAGTATTTATTGTTATAGTCATAGATAAAGTATAGTATTCAACTTGCGGTAATGGCCATAACTCACCTGATGAATTACAGCACTCGCCTTCGGCTCGTGCTGCAATCTTCATCTGCGTGAGTTATGACCTACATTACCGCTCGTTAAATAATATACCATTTTTTTGTTTTTGTTGAAAAATCAGCATCCTTTCAAGTGCGCAATCAATGTTGCCTTTGATCAACCGGCTTCAATTCCTGCGTGTGCACAATCATGTCGTGTCGCGTACAACTCGAAGATCTACCCTATTCAGCGCGTCATAAAAGCCGGCCCTAGGAATAGACCCGATGAATTATCTAGGGGTGGTACATACCAAAGGGTCCACAGGGCGATATAATTGACTAATCCCCGGATATTTTCCGAAACAACCAGGCCGCCAAGTCGATCTACCCGCAGGAAGACAGAAGGATCGTCGCCAATCTTTGGCTGGTCAGTTGCGACCGGATGCCATCGGGAAGGGTTATTGGAATAGCTTTCGGTAATCTTCTGCGGCGCGGGCAATCATCGCTTCGGATCTGGCGTGTACTCGCTAATCTCCCGAAACGAGTTGACAAATTGGTCCACGGCCGGTTGTGTAATTCCATTTGGACGAGTTCGACTAATCCCCTTTCCCGATTGCTGGAAAATTGGTCGGTGCCGTTTCTGTGCGATTAGGTTTAACTTCGGGCGATTGATTCTTGCGACGGGGTCTGGTCTCGACTTGCAGATATAATGTACACTTGAGAAAAAATCGAGGCCAAGACTGCCAAATTCCAAATTTTTTTTCTCAAATTCCCCTATTTTTTAAAATTTCACAATTGGCAGTCTTTATCGTGTATTTTCAATATTTATGGTCTAACTACACCTGGATGCTTCTTAATTATTGCAATATTCCAAAAATGTTTTCTTTTTATCACCACTTTTTCATCAAAATACTTAGATCTTTTATTTATATCATTACTTTATGCATTTTAATCAACGTCAAACTAAAATCTTTTTGGAATGATGAATACAGGGTGTCCAAAGTTCGAATGCCTACTAGACGTTTCTTGAGAACCGGACCTATTAGAAATCTGAAAATTTGGATTATAATATGTTCGACTTTATATACAGAGCTAAAATATTCTTGAAGCCTGAACACTTTCAGTTATACAGGGAGTGAAAATAAATTTCTCGAAACTTTTTTTTTGCATTTTTTTTTTCTTGACGAGATCATCAGTATTTTACCATATTCTCATTGAGTTTTCGAAGAAAATGAGAAAAGAACATGAAAATAATAGAAAAACAATATTTCTATTCTATGATCTGTCAACAAGAACATTAACAAATGTCAATCTCTTTGAGTTTCATTAGTATTTTATCATATTATTATTCTCGTTGGGTTTTTGGAGAAAATTAAAAAAGGAACATGAAAATAATAGAAAAACCATATTTATATTCTATGATCAGTCAACAAGAACATAAAAAAATGTCAATGTCTTTGTGTTCTATCAGTATTTTACCCTATTCTCTCTGAGTTTTTGAAGAAAATTAAAAAAAGCATATGAAAATAATAAAGAAACAATATTTTTATTCTATGATCCATCAGCATGAACATAAACAATTTTCAATGTCTTCAAATTTCATTAGTATTTTATCATATTATTATTCTCTTTGGGTTTTTGGAGGAAATCAAAAAGGAACATAAAAATAATAGAAAAACCATATGTATATTCTATGATCCGTCAACGAGAACATAAACAAATGTCATTGTCTTTAAGTTTTATCAGTATTTTACCTTATTCTCTTCGAGTTTTTGAAGAAAATCAAAAAAAGGACAGGAAAATAAAAGAAAAACAATATTTCTATTCTATGATCCGTCAACAACAACATAAACTGATGTCAATGTCTTCAAGTTTCATTAGTATTTTATCATATTATTATTCTCTATGGGTTTTTGAAGGAAATTAAAAAAAGGAAATGAAAATAATAGAAAAACAATATTTCTTTTCTATGAACCGTCAACAAAAAAAAAACATGGGCAAATGTCAATGTCTTTGAGTTTTATCACTATTTCACCTTATTCCTTTTGAGTTTTTGAAGAAAATCAAAAAAAGGAACATGAAAATAAGAGAAAAACAATATTTC
Source organism: Aphidecta obliterata (assembly GCA_963966015.1). Lineage (NCBI taxonomy): Eukaryota > Metazoa > Arthropoda > Insecta > Coleoptera > Coccinellidae > Aphidecta > Aphidecta obliterata. The sequence goes on along the minus strand of OZ014429.1, from coordinate 42,762,417 downwards.
TATTCTATGATCCGTCAACAAGAACATAAACAAATGTCAATATCTTTAAGTTTTATAAGTATTCTGCATCAGTATTTCACCATATCGTCGTCCTAATTCGTTAACCGTTAAGTCCATTTTTTGATGAATCTTACTTCTTGAGCTGGTCATAAATTTCAGAAGATTACCTACCTTATGGTATAAAATGAGGTCGATATCAATATAAAAAGACTTATTAAAGGAACCAAAGGAATTTTCAGAATCTTTATATGTAAAATATATAAGATATCTTTCAGTTTATTCTCTCTCCTGTAAACTATGCAAAATGGACTAAGCAGGTTAACGAATTAGGCCGACGATATTCTCCTTGAGTTTTTGAAAAAAATTGCAAAAGAACATGAAAATAATAGAAAAACAATATTTCTATTATATAATACGTCAAAAAGGACATAAACAAATGTCAATGTCCTTAAGTTTCATTATTATTTTATTATATTATTATTCTCTTCGGGTTTTTTAAGGAAATTGAAAAATGGACATGAAAATAATAGAAAAACAATATTTCTTCTCTATGAACCGTCGACAAAAACATGAACAAATATCAATGTCTCTAAATTGCATCAGTTTTTCACCATATTTTCTTTGAGTTTTTGAAAAAAAATGGAAAAAAAAACATGAAAATAATAGAAAAACAATAGGTATTTCTATTCTATGAACGGTCAACACAAACATAAACAAATGTCAATGTCTTTAAGTTTCATTATTATTTCATCATATTATTATTCTTTTTCGGTTTTTGAAGGAAAAAAAGGATGAAAAAGGGACATGAAAAAATAGAGAAACAATATTTCTTTTCTATGAACCGTCAACAAAAACATGAACAAATGACAATGTCTTCAAGTTTTACCATATTCTCTTCAAGATCTTGGAGAAAATAAAAAAAAATATGAAAATAATAATAATAATAACAATAATGACTTTATTTTCACATGATCACAAGGTGATCTTTCCATTCATTATATTGTATATGTGAAAAAAAGGCTGAGTCCAGTAATGCAGTAAAGCATATTTTGTTCAACTCAACCCTAACAGAAAGAAGTAAAAAAAATGAGACATATTCTAAATTTCCTAGTTTTATATGGCGCTCTGTGTTCATGTGTTCACTATTCAACTATACATACACCAGGAGAAATTTTTTTTTTTCTATAAACCTTCAACAAAAACATGAAGAAATGTCAGAATCTTCAAGTTTCATCAGTATTTTTCCATATTCTCTTTGAGTTTTTGAAGAAAATTAAGAAAAGAACATGAAACTGATAGAAAAACAATATTTATATTCTATCATTCGTCAACAAAAACATGAATAAATGTCAATGTCCTTGCGTTTCATTAGTATTTTATCATATTATTATTATCTTTGGATTTTTGAAGGAAATTAAAAAAAGGACATGAAAATAAAAGAAAAACAATATTTCTCTTCTATAAACTGTCAACGAAAACATTAACAAATGTCAATGTCTTTATGTTTTATCAATATTTCACTATATTCTCTTTGAGTTTTTGAAGATAATCAAAAAAAGAACATGAAAATGATAGAAAAACAATATTTCTTTTCTATGATCTGTCAACAAGAACATAAACAAATTTCAATATCTTTAAGTCTTATTAGTATTTTATCATATTATTATTCTCTTTAAGTTTTTGAAGGAAATTAAAAAAAGGTCATGAAAATAACAGAAAAACAATATTTCTCTTCTATAAACTGTCAACGAAAACATAAACTAATATCAATGTCTTTATGTTTTATCAATATTTCACCATATTCTCTTTGAGTTTTTGAAGATGATCAAAAAAAGAACATGAAAATAATAGAAAAACAATATTTCTATTGAAGGATCTGTCAACAAGAACAAAAACTGATTTCAATATCTTTAAGTCTTATTAGTATTTTATCATATTATTATTCTCTTCAAGTTTTTGAAGGAAATTAAAAAAGGGTCATGAAAATAATAGAAAAAAAATATTTCTTTTCTATGAATCGTCAACAAAAACATAAACAAATATCAATGTCTTTGAGTTTTATCAGTATTTTACATATATGTATATATGTTTTTGCATATTCTCTTCGAGTTTTTGAGGAAAAATTAAAAAAAGAACATGAAAATAATAGAAAAACAATATGTATTTCTATTCTATGATCCGTTAACAAGAACGTAAACAAATGTCAATGTCTTTAAGTTTTATCAGTATTTTGCCATATATTCTCTTCGAGGTTTCTAAGAAAATCAAAAAAGCAACATGAAAATAATAGAAAAACGAAGCAGAAACAAGCGATTGATCCGCATCCTCCCATCGAATCCAGGATGAAAGGAGCCTCGAAGAAGTCGAAACACAATCGACTAACCCGATTCCGCAGCCGGAATGGATACTTCCGATTAAGTTTCCCTCGATCAAATCGCTCGGAAAAGAAACATCATAAACTCTCGGTAAGTGAACGATGATGGAGCATAATGGCGGAGACTGGAGCCGGCCAAAACTAATCTCGGATCGGGTCCGGAGTTTAATCTGATTTATGGAGTTTCCCAACCTTGTATTTCACCAGAACGTATCGTTTTTTTTCCCTCCCGGTTGTAATTTAGGGGCGGTCCAGAAGAAAACAAGTAATTTTTGGAGATGGCAGACTCCGGGACGCTAAGATGTATTTATTGGCGATTTGAGGTTCACTTTGAACCGGATATAACTCAAGAAAATCATATTCGTGTCGAATGATATGCTTGAGTAATCCAGTGTCGGTCAAATGAAAAAGAAGAAATCCACAGAACAATCAACACCCTCCACGATAATTGAACGCGGGAGATTTATTAGTTCCTATGACGAGCCACTTCCTCCCAAGACAGGTGTCATACATTTCCGGCCATTCTGAATTGAAAAGAGGCAAATAAAATTATACAATTATATTGTGTTATCACAGGCGATGCTTGAAATAATAAAAGACGTTTTCTGCTAATTGGACGCGGTCCCGGCCGTAAGGCGTAAAATTCTATGCTCGTTCACAGACTATTCGTCCTAACTGACTGACACGACTGACAGCACAATCGAAAAACCACCGAGTCATCGTTCGATAGTCTCGTTGTTCCATTTGTTCTGTGTTCTTTGGCGTTTCTGCTTAGTAATTTAGTCAGTTTCGATATGAATGGAACGAGGTTGATCCTCGTTTTTTTTTATACGGGCAGTTGTTTTCCAACACCAGCAAGGAGTGGTTATTTCGTTTCGTTATTTTGATTGATATTATTATGAGAGTATTGCCGAGGGCGAGACTTGTGGTGTGCGAGAGACCACTGATTGAGGATGATTGGCTCCGGTAACGAGGCCTTTTTGGATTCAATTGGTACCAACACGGGGAAATGAATGGTCGCTTTCTCCTAGGATCTCGAGATGTTTTCTCCTCGTACGATGGATACACTCGTCGAGGAGATAAACATGAGATGTCTTATTGGGGTTGACAGTCTGAAAGGAAATCGTTCTTTGGCTTGTCATCAATACGTCATTTGCATATGTGATTGAGGTTATTTGGGTCTCCGAATCGAATTTCTTTACGAGTACAATCAGAAACTTACGATTATTAATTCAAATAAATTTATTTTATTAAATAATATTTCATTCAAATTTATCCGGGACCAAAAGTTGGTACGACTTAAACTTATAGAAAATAACCGTCGAATATGAAACATGTCTTTTTCTGACGTTGCTCTAGATGATTTAACCTTATTTAATTTTATATATGGCTCTCAAATTAATATTAAAAATTCCAAATCTATATACAAGGTGTCCCAAGTTCAAGTGCCTACTAGACGTTTCTTGGAAACCAGTCCTATTTGAGATCTGAAAATTTGGATTATGATATTTTTCGACTTTATCTACTGAGCTAAAATATTCTTGAAGCCTAACACTTTCAGTTATACAGGAAGTGAAAATAAATTTCTCGAATTTTTTTTTTTATTTTTTCTTCCTTATATCATCGGTTATTCAATTTTAAATATATTTCTATTCGAATCGTTGCATTCGTCGAAAAAGTTTTCAAAATATAGAAAAAAACTAAAAAAAAAAGGAAGATATGCGTAGTCTGTATTATGTTCGTTATTCCTATTCTCAATATTTCAAACATTTCTATGTGCTTTTTTTAATTTTCTCCAGAAACTCAGAGAGAATAGGGTGAAATACTAATAAGAGTCAAAAATATTGACATTTGTTCATGTTTTTGTTGACGATTCATAGAAAAGAAATATTTTTTTTTCTATTGTTTTCATTTCTCTTATTTAATTTCCTTGAAAAACCCAAACAGAATAATTATATAATAAAATGCTAATGAAACTTGAAGACATTGACATTTGGTTATGTTCTTGTTGCCGGATCATATTGTTTTCATACTATTTTTTTCATTTTCTTCAAAAATTCAAAGAGAATATGATAAAATACTGATAAAACTTGAAGACATTGACATTTGTTTATGTTTTTGTTGACGGTTCATAGAAAATAAAAATTGTTTTTCTATTATTTTCATGTTCCTTTTTTAATTTCCTTCAAAAAATCCAAAGAGAATAATAATATGATAAAATACTAATGAAACTTAAAGACATTGACATCAGTTTATGTTCTTGTTGACGGATCATAGAATACAAATATTGTTTTTTTATTATTTTCATATTCCTTTTTTTAATTTTCTTCAAAAACTCAAGGGAAATAAGGTGAAATACTGATAAAACTTAATGAAACTTGAAGACATTGACATCAGTTTATGTTGTTGTTGACGAATTATAGAATAAATATATTGTTTTTCTATTATTTTCCTTTTCTTTTTTTTATTTTCTTCAAAAACTCAAAGAGAACAAGGTAAAATACTGATAAAACTTAAAGACAATGACATTTGTTCATGTTCTTGTTGACAGATCATAGAATAGAAATATGGTTTTTCTATTATTTTCATGTCCCTCTTTCAATTTGCTTCAAAATTCCAAAGAGAATAATAATATGATAAAATACTAATGAAACTCAAAGACATTGACATTTATCCACGTTCTTATTGACGGATCATGGAATAGAAAAATTGTTTTTTTATTATTTTCATGTTCTTTTTTTTGATTTTTTCAAAAAGCTCGAATAGTATATGATAAAATACTGATGAAACTTGAAGACATTGACATTTGTTCATGTTTATGTTAACATTTCATAGAAAAGAAATATTGTTTTTCTATTATTTTCATGTCCCTTTTTCAATTTCCTTCAAAAACCCAAAGATAATAATAATATAATAAAATACTAATGGAACTCGAAGACAGTGACATTTATGTATGTCCTTGTTGACGGATCATAGAATAGAAATATTCTTTTTCTATAATTTTCATGTTCTTTTTTCAATTTTCTTCAAAAACTCAAAGAGAATATGGTCAAATACTGATAAAACTTAATAACATTGACATTTCTTTTTGTTTTTTTTGACGGAACATAGAATATCATATGATAAAAGCTAAGCCCCTTCTGACCTCTTCTTTGAATGCACACATTATAACTTTAATGAAATCATTAAACGTTCACCAATCTTTTCATTTCACATTACCATCCAAATTGATTTTCATCGCAATAAACTGAATAATCCTCTAATGGGGCAATAACAATAAGAACGATTCGACCATCGAATCATCCCCGATCTATGATGGGGTTCTCAGATCTATGTTCGTACATATCGCGTTCTCATGAATATAATGAAGTGTCACCCTAGGCAATATCACTGGTGCCATTAATCACGGAACGGATCCCCCAACAATTATTAAATTAAAAGCAGTTTCCACACTAACAAATAATTCTTTCGTGGAATCGATCGACGCGACCCCTGGGATCACGGAAAAAAGTCTACGTAGATCGCCATCCCCGAGGACCTGATTTCAGTGATTTCATTATGCAAATGGATTTGTTTAATGAGCTTCGAACGGTTCTTGTTTGTATCATAACCGAATTAGTCGATTATGGGTCGGGAAGGTTCTATGGGTTTCTAAATAAATTAAATTATATCCATTTGTTCGAGTGAAAATATCGGTAACATCGACTTACTCAGTATTATTCACTGCTCTCACTTTCACATATCAACAAGCAGTTCACACGAATCAAATGATCACTACATAACACTTCGGGAAAGTTTTCCTACATTTAACCGACTGTTGGAAACAATTAACTCAGATTTGTGATTGAAATTTGTTTGACAGCCAACTATGGACAAATCTTACTTTTATAAACCACAGAGTCATAACTTTTGAAGTTGCCAGAAATAAAGCGATTCCAGTGTTGTCAAATCAATGAAAATTACTAAACTCCTGTCGGGGAATCAATTTTTCAGCCGTTATTCCACGAGTATACCGATGCTATCATCTTGACTCTGTTTGTGGAATGGGTGTAGGTTTACATATTGTTAGGTTAGTGGTGTGAAACACAATATTTGCCAACCAATACGCTTGAGGACTAAGTGTCTATTATGGTAACAGCCACTTTTCGTAACAGGTGTATTTTTCTCACAGTTATTCGATCCGCCAGCGTAATTGATATCGGGAAAAGAGATGCCCTTTATATACTCAGTGACATTAGAAGTGTTACACCCAGGAAAAATAATTTTGTAGCATCTCGTTCCAAACCACTCGAACTTCGATTATGCAAAGTGGACAGTTTCCTCCCCATCGATGGGATTTAAATCCGGTGAATGGGGTGGCCAAGCAAAACATGAACTCCTACTTCTTGGAGAAAGTCCGTATTTATAATGTCAATGAAACGAGACATTGACATTTGATTATGTTCTTGTTGACGGATCATAGAATAGAAATATTGTTTTTCTATTATTTTCATGTTCTTTTCATAATTTTCTTCAAGAACTCACAGAAAATATGGTAAAATACTGATAAAACTAAAAGACGTTGACATTTGTTCATATTTTTGTTGACGGTTCATAGAAAAGAAATATTGTTTTTCTATTATTTTCATGTCCCCCCTTTAATTTCCTTCAAAAACCGAAAGAGAATAATACGATAAAATACTAATGAAACTTGAAGACATTGACATTTATTTATGTTCTTGTTGACGGATCATAGAATAGAAATATTGTTTTTCTATTATTTTCATGTTCTTTTTTCCATTTTCTTCGAAAACTCAGAGAGAATATGGTAAAATACTAATATAACTTGAAGACGTTGACATTTGTTCATGTTTTTGTTTACGGTTCATAGAAAATAAATATTGTTTTTCAATTATTTCTCATGTCCCTTTTCTAATTTCCTTCAAAAACCCAAAAAGAATAATAATATGATAAAATATTAGTGAACCATAAAGACATTGACATTTGTTTATGTTCTTGTTGACGGATCATAGAATGGAAATATTGTTTTTCTATTATTTCATTTTTTTTTTAATTTTCTTCAATAACTCAAAGACAATATGGTAAAATACTAATGAAACTTAAGGACGTTGACATTTGTTCAAGTTTTTGTTGACGGTTCATAGAAAAGAAATATTGTTTTTCTATTATTTTCATGTTGATTTTTCCATTTTCTTCGAAAACTCAGAGAGAATATGGTTAAATACGGATAAAACTTAAAGACATTGACATTTGTTTATGTTCATTTTCAAGGATCATAGAATAGAATTATTGTTTTTCTATTATTTCATTTTTTTTTTTTAATTTTCTTCAATAACTCAAAGACAATATGGTAAAATACTAATAAAACTTACGGACATTTGTTCAAGTTTTCTTTGACGGTTCATAGAAAAGAAATATTGTTTTTCTATTATTTTCATGTTCTTTTTTCCATTTTCTTCGAAAACTCAAAGAGAATATGGTTAAATATGGATAAAACTCAAAGACATTGACATTTGTTTATGTTCTTTTTTAAGGATCATAGAATAGAAATATTGTTTTTCTATTATTTCATTTTTTTTTTAATTTTCTTCAATAACTCAAAGACAATATGATAAAATACTAATGAAACTTAAAGACATTGACATTTGTTTATGATCTTTTTTAAGGATCATAGAATAGAAACATTGTTTTTCTATTATTTCATTTCTTTTTTAAATTTTCTTCAATAACTCAAAGACAATATGGTAAAATACTAATAAAACTTAAGGGCGTTGACATTTGTTCAAGTTTTTGTTGGCGGTTCATAAAAAAGAAATATGCTGTTCTGTTATTTTCATGTCCCTCTTTTAATTTCCTTCAAAAACCCAAATAGAATAATAATATGATAAAATACTAATGGAACTAAAAGACATTGACATTTGTTCATGTTTTTGTTGACGGTTCATAGAATAGAAATATTGTTTTTCTATTATTTCATTTTTTTTTTAATTTTCTTCAATAACTAAAATACTAATAAAACTTAAGGACGTTGACATTTGTTCAAGTTTTTGTTGACGGTTCATAGAAAAGAAATATTGTTTTTCTATTATTTTCATGTCCCTCTTTTAATTTCCTTTAAAAACACAAAGAGAATAATAATATGATAAAATACTAATGAAACTTAAAGACATTGACATCTGTTTATGTTCTTGTTGACGGTTCATAGAAAAGAAATATTGTTTTCTATTATTTTCATCTCCCTCTTTCAATTTCCTTGAAACCACTTGAACATTGATTATATAAAGTGGACAGTCTCCTCTCCATCCATGGGATTTAAATCCGGTGAATGGGGTGGCCAAGCAAAACATAAACTCTTACTTCTTGGAGAAAGTCCATAGCAATATGTGGAGGTGCGTTGTCTTCATTCATCCTCTTGAATGATTTCCGATTTCAAAACAGACACAATTACTTCCAGTACAACTCGAGGTACCTCCACCTGTATGCAACCTAACAGAAACAACCGCATTCACTTTTAATCATCTCAAATTGGTCTTTTCACGCCCATTGGCATCACCTGCGATCCCCGAACGTTCCAGTCATTGTTGGCTCGCCGAAGTATCAAAGACTCCTTGTGTTCTCATCAAACCTCTCATTCAAGTGTCTGTCAGTTGTGCCACTAGAACATTCTTGGAAGATTAACACCTCCGCATCGCCCTGACCACATAATGATACTTGTTATCTACTTATGGGAGGCTGGACGCGTTTCAATCTTTTTTTTTCTCGTCGGGTTGTAGTGGGTGATGCCAATCCGAGCGAGTCGACTTCGACAGGTGATGTTCCAATTAAGACGTGTTAATTGGGTGGTTTACGCTGTGGGTGTTTTGCTTTGTTTATTAGGCGCTGATTCGTCTTCTTTATTTGGTTAATTTTTTTTTTTCGATGTTGTTTTTCCTGGTTAAATTCCAGAAGACATGTTTCTGTTTGAGCATTGATAGAGAATAGTGTTTTACAGCGTTGCCATGTTATTCATCAAGTTTCTTCATGAAACGAGAAAGCCGAAAAAGTACTCTACCCATCAGTATACCAATATTTTAAGAAAAACAAATTAACGAACTGTTATTGAAAATCATAAAAAGCACTGCCGTGAAGCCAGGAGCTTATGAGCGCTCGTTCATCCTCCACCTTGTAAAAAGATTCGCATTTTCCAGTTTGAGAAACCAATTGAAGTAATTTTTGACAGCTGTCAAAAAAATGACAGCAGCTCCTTGTCAATTATGCTGAATCAGGTGTTATAGAAATATCAGGATTTTTCATTCAACAATTCGTTGACATTTAAAATGGTTCTGGTTATGTGATCTGGACAACATTTGACATGTAACTTGAATATATCATTCTCCATTAAAATACGAAATTTCGATCGAATCCGTAGTTTTGAAATTATGAAGAAAAATGAATTAAAAGAGGGACATGAAAATGATATTTCTCTATTTCTTTTCATGAACCGTCAACAAAAACATGAACAAATTTCAACGTCTTAGTATTTTTTCCATATTCTCTTTAAGTTTTTGAAGAAAATTAAAAAAAAAACAGAGAATAATAGAAAAACAATATTTCTATTCTATGATCCGTCAACCAAAACATAAACAAATGTCAATGTCTTTAAGTTTCATTAGTATTTCATCATATTTTTATTCTCCTTGGGTTTTTGAAGGAAATTAGAAAAGAGACATGAAAATAATAGAAAAACAATATTTCTTTTTTATGAACCGTCAACAAAAACATGAACAAATGTCAACGTCGTTATGTTTTATCAGTATTTCACCATATTCTCTTTGAGTTTTTGGAGAAAATTGAAAAAAAGAACAGAAAATAATAGAAAAACAAGATTTCTATTCTATCATCTGTCAACAAGAACATAAACAAATGTCAATGTCTCTAAGTTTCATTAGTATTTTATCATATTATTATTCTCTTTGGGTTTTTGAATGAAATTAAAATAGAGAACTGAAAATAATAGAAAAACAATATTTCTTTTCTATGAACCGTCAACAAAAACATGAACAAATGTCAACGTCTTTATGTTTTATTAGTATTTAACCATATTCCCTTTGAGTTTTTTAAGAAAATTGAAAAAAAGAACATGAAAATAATAGAAAAACAATAATTCCATTCTATGATCCGTCGACAAAAACATAAGCAAATGTCAATGTCTCTAAGTTCCATTAGTTTTCTATCATATTATTATTCTCTTTGGGTTTTTGAAGGAAATTAAAAAAGAGACATGGAAATAATAGAAAAACAATATTTCTTTTCTATGAACCGTCAACAAAAACATGAACAAATGTCAACGTCTTTACGTTTTATTAGTATTTTACCATATTTCCTTCGAGTTTTTGAAGAAAATTTGAAAAAAAAAGAAATAATAGAAAAACAATATTTCTATTCTATGATCCGTCAACAAGAACATAAAGAAATGTCAATGTCTCTAAGTTTCATTAGTATTTTATCATATTATTATTCTCTTCGGGTTCTTGAAGGAAATTAAAAGAGGGACATGAAAATAATAGAAAAACAATATTTCTTTTCTATGAACCGGCAACAAAAACATGAACAAATGTCAACGTCTTTATGTTTTATTAGTATTTTACCATATTCCCTTTGAGTTTTTGAAGAAAATTGAAGAAAAGAACATGAAAATAATAGAGAAACAATATTTCTATTCTATGATCCGTCGAAAAAAACATAAACAAATGTCAATGTCTTTAAGTTTCATTAGTATTTCATCATATTATTAATCTCTTTGGGTTTTTGAAGGAAATTAAAAAAGAGACATGAAAATAATAGAAAAACAATATTTTTTTTCTATGAATCGTCAACAAAAACATGAACAAATGTGAACGTCTTCAAGTTTTATTAGTATTTTACTATATTTTCTTCGAGTTTTTGAAGAAAATTAAGGAAGAAACAATAAAATAAAATATGCGCTGAAACAAGTCCTGTTTTATTCATCACACAAAATTAAAGTTGGGCAAAAAAGTGAACCAGGCAACTCAGGAATATACCAATCAGAGAACCTATAACGTCACGGAAGCGACAATAACGCTGCTTTTTCAATGTTTCCGTTTACATTATCGTGTGCGATAGGTCTTCAAAAATGATACGATACTGACTTTTTCCGTAAAGTCAGCCTCCCTCTTCTCCTACGTTCTTACTATCATCTGAAAAATCGAAACTTATAGTTCAAATAAGAACTGAATCTATTGAGTAGTTTTTGAGGTATTTGATATTCAAGGTGGTCTTATTGTATCATTTTCCTATTTCTTCCAGTATTGTTCACTCTTATTGTATTCAACGACTGATAATTATAATTTGACCCATTGATTCGGTTTGGAATTTTTTCCAAATTCAAAATGAACTAATTCACAAATAACCGTTTTGAAAGGGAAATTCAGTCTTCGAAATGAGTGCGAAAAAAAATTCTAAATTAATGTTGGACAACTTCCAGTCATGAGGTACTATCGATTCTTACGCCCTAGACGAGCGGCAGTGAAACGCATTCACATAGGTGTTTTATCAGTTGCCTAACCTGGCTCGTGTTGGCGCTGGAAATGTTAATATTCTTGAGCTTCCTGGAATCCTGATGTGAAATGAGAGCGAATAAAATGGATAAATGCGACAATATTATATAGAATTTCTCTCACAGAGCATTGAAGAAGCCACAGTTTTTTTTTTTGATTTTTTTTCATTTCACAAAACAGTAACTTCAAATTTTTTTCCATGTTCAATCTTTTTGAAAATTGAATTGTTTCTTCCCACATTTTTTTTCAGATTGTAAATCATACTTTGAAAAATTGAGGAAGAGATTATTGTTCCAAGTTTAATTATATCTACCAATTGTCATCATTGTGTGATAGTTTTATATTTTTTTTTTCACATAGTCGAATTTCTATCTAAAACTTGGAGATTCGATGTGGATGAAGAAGAAATGAAGCGAAATTTTTGGAATATCTCCGAATCCCGCTCAAAGACCTCCTGACAAACGCGTCACATAAATTAACACAAGTCAAACAGAGGAGCAGGAATGAATCGATATCGGCGTCGGGGCGCGCGGAGCACCTCTATGGAACGAGTTAATTTCTAATTTAATTTGTTAATTAATTCTGCCAACAGCCCCGGCACGGGGGGCTAATCGCTTTCATTGTATCCGAAATTACACATTTTGAAGCACCCCCTTTATGTGCGGCTACATCCGCAATTCCGAAATATGGGGGTTTGTGCCAACGAGGGGTACGCTGCTGGTATTGACATTTATTTGAGGGGGTTCCGTATACCGGATCGATAGCTACGACTTCCCTTTCTCCATCAAATATTTCCGTGTATCGTATATTTAAATGGTTATTTTTCAGGTATGGTTTCAAAACCGAAGGGCGAAATGGAGGAAAACGGAGAAATGCTGGGGAAGGAGTACAATAATGGCAGAATACGGATTGTACGGTGCGATGGTTCGACACTCGTTACCTCTACCAGACACGATACTGAAGAGTGCGAAAGAAAACGAATGCGTAGCTCCATGGCTGTTAGGTAATGACTGTATGTCCCTTTTTCACTTACAACGAAATACCAAATTGTGATTTCGATTCGGATATTCTCGAACCGAATGAGAGAATTGAGAATTTTCAGAAGGAAATTAACAATTTTTTTTTGCTTCAATCAAGTCCATCTGGTTTTGCTCGTGAGACTTCATAAAAAATGGAAAAATATTGAATTCAACTCAAAAAATACAAAGCTCATAAAGCTTATCAAAAAAAGGCGGGGGAAAAACCTACCATACAGGTGTTCCTAAATTGGAGCAACACGAAAATGAAAAGGGTAGATTTCTTGAGAAATTTTAAGGAAAAAAAGTCCCATAAACATGGGATCACAAACTGTTCGTTTTCGAGATACAGGGTGTTAAAGTTTGAATTTTTTTCAAGTTTTTTTCTTATAGTATCTACACTTCACAAGATATTCAACTGAAATTTGGCATAGATATTACAATTGAGGGTTGTCACCATGTGAGTGACAAGCCAATTTCGATAGCAAATCTACAGGTTGATATTTTTTCTGGAACACTGTCCTGTGTTTTCCTCCAGAACTTTTTTTTGGTGAGCCACTGTTCATTTGAAAAAATGGAAAAAGCAGCTTTGTTCTCATACTGAACTTCATAGTCTTCTGTAGTTTTGCCGTATCTGCTACCAATTTCGAGAAAAAAAAATTACGAAAAGCACTGCCGTGAAGTCAGGAGCTTTTGAGCGCTCGTACATCCACCTTGTAAAATTTCAAGTTCCTAGGCCCTTCCGTTCAAAAGTTACAATTTTGTATGGTTTCTATGGTTCTGGTCTTACGATCTGGACAAAATGTTGTTTTAATATATCATTCTCGATCAAAATACAAAATTTCATCTCGATCGAATCTGTAGTTTCGAAATTATCAAGGAAACTAAATTTCAAACGACCATATTTACGGAACCCCTAGTATAATTTCCTTCATAGATGAACGTGATCACGACATTCGAGATCCACACCTATTCTGAAAATTTCAAGTCCCTAGGCGTTTCCGTTCAAAGTTACAATTTTATATGGTTTCTATGAATCTGGTCATGCGATCTGGACAAAATTTCACATGAAGCTTGAACACCTCATTTTCCATTTGAATGTAAAATTTCATCTCGATCAAATCTGTAGTCTCCAAGTAATCAGGTGAACAAAACTTTGAACGGTCATATTCACGGAACTCCTGGTGGAATTCGGCCCATTAACGAACTTAACCGAGGCATTCGGAAACTGAACCCACAGAGAAATTTCAAGTCTCTAGGTTGTTCCGTTCGAGAGTTATCGTGCTTACGGATGGCCGGACGGACAGACTCGAATTTTTCGACGGATTCGTCATCAGTGAGTCGAACATAGTCGTATGAGACCATTTTCGGTTCAAAATTCGAAAAATACAGACATCGTGACGAAATGATATAGCCCTCGTGTAAGTAGTACGAGCGCTCAAAAAACGATTCTCTCGAAATCCTCAGAACAATCCAAATTGTCATAAAAATCCAGATAGTAAACTGTGGTGAACTAATTCATTGTTTGTTTTGACACATTAAATTAAACTTTCTCAGTTGAATATCTTGTGTAGTTTAGATAATATGAGAAAAAAACTTTAGCACCCTGTATATCGAGAACGAAACGTTTGCGATCGCATATTCATAGGACTCCTTCTCAAGAAAAGGAATCTCCCCTCTTCGTTTGTACCTTTAATTTAGGAACACCTGTGATTTCATCGAGCATCCTTAGACTTGTCTGTGTTTATACCCTATCCAGTAATTCACCTATTTGCAGAATAACTTTGACAATCGATAGAATGATCAATTTCCAGACGAAAATGTCTTATAAACATAAGTCGACAAACGCTTTATAACCAACTTACAGGGTGTTCAAATTTTCAGATTTCCTAAGTTTTTTCTCAATAACTCTTGTAATTTCCGAGATATTCGCATCAAACTTGGACGATGAGGTACTTTTTGGGGTTTAAATGAAATTATAATCAGTATTGTTCTGAAAATATACAGGGTGATTATTTTTTCAAGGTAATTACCCCTTTTTGAGCCCAAAACTTCTTTTTCGTACGTCACTGACAATTTTTCATAGTGTAATACGGTTTTTTTGGTTCCTTTTTAACCCTTTCTTGGTCATCTGTGTTTCTTCGTACTCGAGACGATCAAAAAAAATTACGTGAAGGCAGGAGCTTTTGAGCGCTAAACATGCACCTTGTAGTTAGATTCGCATTCTACAGTCTTAGAAACTAATTAGAAAGATTTTGACAGCTGTCAAAGAAAATTTCAAAGTAACGCGAAAATCCAGACTTCACGTCAGTGCTTTGGTGACCATTTTTTTTCGATCATTCGCTAGAATTTTCTACGGTATCTATGGTCTTGGTAATGCGATCTGGACAAAATTTCTCACATAGTTTGAATACATTATTCTTCATATATTTGCGAAATTTCATTTCAAACCAATAAGTATTTTCGAAATTATCAGGAAAAATATAGTTTGAAATTCGCGATCCGAACCTATCCTAAAAATTTCAAGTCCCTAGGCCCTTCCGTTCGAAAGTTATGATTTTTTATGGTTTCTATGGTTCTGATCATGCGATCTGGACAAAATGTAGCTTGAATATATCATTCTCAATTTAAATACAAAATTTCGTCTCGATCGAATCGGTAGTTTTGAAATCATCAAGAAAACTGAATTTTAAACGGCCATATTTACGGAACCCCTAGTCTAATTTTACTCATTGATAAACGTGATTGCGACATTCAAGATCCACACCTATCCTGAAAATTTCAAGTCCCTAGGCCTTTCCGTTCGAAAGTTATAATTTTCTATGGTTCTGTGGTTCTGGTCATGCGATCTGAACAAGAAACGAGAGCTCGAAAATCGAATTCTGATTTCGATATGCAGCGGAATTATATATTTGAGAAATTTTGAGGATCGAAAATTAAATCAAATGTTCAAAATCGAAAGACCACTCTAAGAATTCGAATTTTTATCGATAATACAGAAATCGTTTTTTGATTTCGATAAATGTACGATACAAAAATAAAAAAAAAAACTAAAAAACGAAGAAGAACCCTGAAAAATAGTATCACCCTGTATATTCTGACAACACCCATAATTATAATTCCGTTTAAACGCCAAAAAGTACCTTGTCCTCCAAGTTTGCTCCGAATATGTGGGAAACTACAAGAGTTATTGGGCAAAAACGAAAAAAAACTAAAAAACTTGTATACTAAATTTTGTGACTTATCCTTTGAGAAAAATTGAAAAGTGAATCATCAATATGATAGTATTCCTTTAGGGATATCCAAATATGTTATCGGAAAAACCATCTAACCAAAGCAAGAAAAGTTATGAGGAAAACTGTTTTTCCAGAAAAAAATTTTTTGCAAATTAAACTTGTTTTCAAAATAAGAAGGTCAAAAGACAATTTATCACCAATTGTTTCTTCATTTGAACTTCCGGTTTTCTAGAAAATGGAAAATTTTTTCTTCAGGCAAGAAATGCTTCAGAACAATTTCCCATATTTTTGAATGCTCAATCGATTCTGAATGTGAATATGTACATATAATGGTGATTTTATATTTATTTCAAGCAATTCCATTCAAAACCAACCTGAGGAAATTCAGATTCCATATTCGGAAAATATATCCATGTTGTCTGTGGTTCAATCAATATTTGAAGTTTTTATTCTCATGTATAATAGAAGCGAAAATATGAAGCCTGAATTTTCATTCAATGCTCTCAACATGTTCAGTCCTTGAAAAAAGTTGGGAATGTTGGGATTGTCTCAGAAAGTGCGAAGAAGTGATAGGCAGGCCCTTTTAACAGTTTTTGTGAATGGCATTTTTGTTCCATTCATTAAATAATTCCAAAAAATCCTAAATTTCTTGAAGAGTAAACATATTGAGAGCATTGACTGAAAATTCAGGCTTCATATTTTCGCTTCTATTATAATCGAGAATGAAAACCTCAAATTTTCACAACAATCAAATATTGATTGAACCACAAACAACATGGATATATTTTCCGAATTGGAACTGAATTTCCTCAGGTTGATTTTCAATGGAATTGATTGAAATAAATATAAAACCACCATTATATTTACATTGGTGATTAATTGTCTTTAGACCTTTTTTTTTAAAACCAGTCAAATTTGCAAAAATTGGAAAAATGGTTCTTCCTCAATTTCTTTTCATGCCTTGGTTCGATAGTTTTCCCTATAAAATATATGGATAGCCCCTAAGAAATACTATCATATTGATGGGTCTTTTTCAATTTTGCTCAAAGGAAAAGGCACAAAATCCAGTGACCTGCTTACGTGAAACCCCCTGTAGCTTGATGGAGTTTCCTCTGCGAACTTTGTTAATATGATATTTTTGTCTCAAAATTGTACATTCTATCGGCTCTTGTTTTGTTATGGAATGTTATTTCCCAAAAAAGTGGAACACCCTATATACCCAGATTATCAAATTCAAACGTGAGAATCCCTTCACCATTTGGTGAGAATCTTGAGAGCTTAACTCAATGAATAAACATAAAAGTGCACCGTCCATGTAACCAGCTATACCTACATTTATCTCCACTTCCATTTTTTCTCAATTTTCAATAGTTCCTTTTATAACCCCGTTATCAACATTATTATTCAGTCTGATTAGTTGCAGAGCGTTATTGTACATCATTCCATTATATTTTATAAATAGCGGTTCTGGAGGAGAATCTAGCACAATAACAGTACCTTCGGTTTCGCCTCGTCGCCGCGTGATGGAGCCAGCAGTCACAGGACGAATCATTGCGTGTCGTTTCCGAAAGTGCAAAGTCCAGGGTATCAGGCTTTTCAGCAGAGTCAATTAATCTCGAGCGAATTTCGACTCCGTTCAAGGATTCTCCGTTTTCTGACGTGCGGGAGAATAATGATCGAAATTTTGGTTACAAAATTTCGGCGACAAAATCGGGAGACGCTTCATGTTACGAACTAAAGTTGAGAGATTGCCAGACTTTGGATCTAAATAGGTGCAATGAATGATTATACCAATTATTCACTTGA
This sequence comes from Aphidecta obliterata, assembly GCA_963966015.1. Classification (NCBI taxonomy): domain Eukaryota; kingdom Metazoa; phylum Arthropoda; class Insecta; order Coleoptera; family Coccinellidae; genus Aphidecta; species Aphidecta obliterata. Next base: position 42,744,428 of record OZ014429.1, on the reverse strand, counting down.
GCTTCACACTCTAAGACATTTATTGGTTTGTCTAATTTAATGTGTTTAGTCTCGTCATTTGATCCAATTATGCCAAAATTAAAGAATTTGAACGAATGAGAATATCGAACCGAAGATTACCCTATCGATTAATGAATCGATTCAACCAGTTTGGTATTTCTAATTATCGACTCCCTGATTCACCGTTATCTTCAGCAATGAGTATATAGTAAATCAGGGATTTCTCTCTCGCATCCGACCCCTTCATCTCTCACCTCTAACCCTCCCACCCTCTGATTTCCAGGAATGCACAGGAAGTCGTTGGAGGCCGCCCAACACCTGAAGGAAGATTGCAACACGGCCACCAGCAGCGACCACGAGGAGTCGGCGTCCATGAGGACGGAAGCGAGCGACACCAGCGCCGCCTCCAGCCAGCAACAGCCGCCGCCCGCCTCCGCCCAGCACGTCGACAAGGAGCAGAAGCCGGGCGGCTTCCCCGAGGACCCGGAGGCCTTCCGCAACAACTCCATAGCCTGCCTGAGGGCGAAGGCCCAGGAGCACAGCGCGAAGCTCCTCAACCACAACCTGCTGATGCACCAGGTCGTCGGCCAGCAGCAGCAGCAGGCCGGTTGCGACGCGAACGCGAACACCCTGATGCACCAGGAGGCGCCGCTGCAGTCGGACACGGCGGCCACCATCTTCTGACAGAAGGATCTCGTCAAGTTAGAATAGTTATTTTTGTGATCGCGATAGGCTTCTGCGGGGTTGGAGGGGTGGGCGGTAGTCCGGGGAGCAATGGAATTCGGTGAAAAAAATCACTCAATCAATCCTCTAGAGTTCTTTATGGTTTCTGTATTCCAATTTGTAGTACACTCAAAGACATTTTCGAATTATTATGTCTTCTTCCTTATCAAAGCTAGGAACGTGGATTTGTTGTGACACGTCATGATTATACCCATTGTTATTTGTATGACAAAATTAGAGTAATGAGTAATAGACGACAATGGTTCGATCAAATACTCTTTTTATACAGGGTGTCTACTTTGAAAAGGGGGGAGGTCATACATGAGGTTTGCAACAAAAGTTTCATATAACACATGGTCACAATGTTCAGTTATTCTTGAAGCCTCATCAAAGTTGACCACATATCTGGAAACAGCATTAAATTTGCAACAAGATAAGAATTTTTGTGCGCCAAAAAAATTTTTATTGAGGGCGTGGTAAGAAGATGAACATCACGGTTCTAAAGTGAACAAAACCAGTCATATTTTTCCAATGGTTTTATCCATGAAAATCATTTATTATGGACATGTTTTCTTTCCAGCAAAAAATACCTCATTTAGTTGGCTTTCGAATGACATATCAACTTTTGTGCTTGTTGCTTGTCTTCTGCCCTGATATCATGGCTAACAAGATAACAACGAAAAAGTCGATATATTCCATGAGAATTACTACAATATTCAATTTTAAAGAGCAGGGCCATATCTAGGGCGTGGCAAGGGTGGCACTTGCCACGGGCGCAAGGTCCGAAGGGGCGCCAAAAAATATCAAAAATAAAAAAATTGAAGCGCCAAGCCAAAAAAAATAAATCTAAAGATGACAACACGGTTACGTAAGTAAGTAATTCGATCACAACATTTCGAAACATTGACATTAAAAAAACAGAATGAGAATGCAATTAGGTCAGAATCACGAGAAATATGGTCCAATTGTTGTAAAAAATTTTCAAAGATGCCACACTCTGATCATAAATAATACAATCGGCAATATTGTCATGCGATTCCAAGCACAGCCCTTTTATAAGTTGCTTACACTACATCCCTTATCGCATCCAGCTTGTTTCCAAGAGCGGCTTCTTTGATGATGATGGTTCATAATGATCGATTTGTTTAGATTTTTAGGCCATATCTGAGGTATTTTAAAAACGATTCGTATTGCCAAAAATTCACCAATCAGAGTTTTGAGCTCAAGAAGTGGGAGAAAAATTGGGGAATCTTATTCTATTCTACATAAATATTGATTTCTTTCAATTGTGAAGAGAAGAACAAAAAATTTAAATTTCAATGTTCGTTTAGTGTGTATCCAGTTTTGAGTTTTTTTTTATATTCTGACTTTTTTGTGCCATTGTGCTTTTGGATTCGAGCATTATAAATTGTGCTATTGATGGTGAGTTTTACTAAGTATTTGTTATTTTTTATGACATTATTCTGGCATCGGATATATTCAATTATTCGTATTTTAACATAATAATATTGTTCCTTTCAATTCAAGAAGAAATATGTTCGGTTCATTGCGGAAAATATGGATTTTCAAACTTGAGTTCTCACTTCTCAGAGCGTCTTTTTCTGAAATCTAATAAAACTCAAATTTTAGTGTTACTTTTCATAGTTTTCATTGAATCTTCAATCTCATCTGGCAAAGATTATTCTAGTGATTTTTTTATACTTAACGTATGGACTTCTTTAATATTGTAACATCGGGCCTTGTACGAAACTATTGGTACGTGTTTCAAATGGTTATAAAATAGTATTTGTATGCTAAGTTTGCGGTTTTTTTTGCAGAGATTGTGATTATCGATTATTGTTTTCTAGTCAACTTTCAAAATTTTTATTTCACGTTTGCAGTATGTAGTTTTAAATTTTGAGTTGAAGGATTTATATTTTTCGAGATGAATGTTCGTATTTATTACATAAATATGAATATTTCATTTTGTCTTTTCAAAATTTGTTTTATTTTTATGCATTTCATTCAAAATGTGTATTTCAATGTTTTTAATGAAAAAAATTTTCCTCACGGAAATATATGACTAGCATTATGAAAAAAAAATATGATGGATGAAAAAAAATTTACGCAAATGGGGGGGCGCTGTCTAATATATTGACACAGGCGCAATAGTACCTAGATACGGCCCTGTTAAAGAGTTTCAAAATATATACAAGATGTTTCTGAATTGGGAGAAGGGGGATTAGTTGGATGATGTCAAGAATAAATATACATATAATAAAAATGGATTTTTGAGATACAGGAGGGTGTTAAATTTTGAATTTTTCCTCATAGCATCTGCATTTCTCAAAATATTCAGCTGCAATTTGGTGAAGATATTACTTTTTCAGGTTGACATCATATGCCATGTCAATAGCTAGTGCAAATCGACAGGGTAAACATTTTTCAGGACCAATGTCTTATTTTTCAGTCCGGAACTTTTTTGTGGTGCGCCATTGGTAGTTCAAAAAAAAAATATAAATAATTTTTGTTGTTTTGCTTGTATATTGTTTGCAAATTTTCTCTATTCGCAACCCTTCTCGAGAAAAAAAATGTAAAACTATTCAAACATCAAGAAAATTAGAATTTTCAAAAAAATTCAGAATACTGGCATATTTGTATAAATTCACGTTGACGATTTTTTTTTCTCCAAACAGTAGCAAATACGAAAAAGTTTCATCACAAAGTTTTTAAATGAAACAAAGATTTTTTTCATTTTCCTAAACTATCAGTGGCGCACTTCGAAAAATCTCTGTGGGAAAAAAGGAACATATGATGTGAAATCGAAAGTGTAATATTGTCACCAAATTTCAGCTGAATATCTTCAAAAGTTCAGAGACAGAGGTTATGGGTAAAAACTTTGAATATCACTGCACTATTTTGAAACTCTTTATAATTGAATATTGAAGTAATTCTCATGGAAATCATGAATTTATCTGTCGATTCAAAAGAATTTGAAGGAATAAACCAAATTTCAATAATACAGATTTTATGAAAACATGTAAAGGACAAACTACTACTACTTATAACAATTGTTTGAAATGTCCACTGCCTCATTCAATACATTTTACACCGTACCTTCCAATCCATGAAACCAGATATTTTGTCTGTTAGCCAGGGGCATTTCATTCAATATTGATGAATTATTCAGCGTTGAGGCGATCGGGAAGTATTACTGGTCCGAAAAGTCCACCCCTCATGACTCCTAACGCCGAAATTTGCGGGACTTGATGAATAAATAGAGCAAATTTAGGTTTGGAATATTTCGACTTTTTCGTTGTTATCTTGTTAGCCATGATATTAGGACAGAAGACAAGCAGAAAGCACAAAATTTGATATGTCATTCGAAAGCACACTAAATGGGGTATTTTTTGCTGGAAAGAAAACACGTCTATAATTAATGATTTTTCATCGATAAAGCCATCGGTTTTGTTCACTTCGGAGTCGTGATATTCATCTCCTCACCACGCCTGCAATAAGAATTTTTTGGCACAAAGAAATTCTTATCTTGTAGCAAATTCAATGCTGTTTCCAGATATGTGGTCAACTTTGATGAGGCTACAAGGATAACTGAAGTATAATTGATTTCATGGAAAAACTTGAAATATTCCTTGAAATCAAGAAATGTCAAATTGAAGAATAATTTTCAATAATATTTTGAAGCTAAAAGACAATAAACACCTGAAAATGAGTTAGAAATAAATGATCGAATTCGTTCTGTCGACGAGATAGATTTTTATCTGCAGAATCGTCCAGTACTCGATTGCTTGAAGTGGTAATTCTATAAATACATCTCTTATCTTACTAGGAATAACTGAGATAACTGATATCGAGAAACGTACATTTCAATGGTAATCACGTTCTAGAATATTCTTCGAATATCCATACAAGGATACTGAAAATATACAAACGAAGAAATCACGCGATAGTTATCACTATACTTCCAGCGAATGCATTGTTGAATTATATCAACAAGAAAATGTATAACTTCAATAAATACTAAAATATTCTGTAAACTGTAAACAAGATGAAAGTAACTCAATCGAAATTCAAACGATTCTTATTCTCATGTCAAAAGGGCAATCGAAATCGAAACAACGAAAAAAATTTCACACCACGAAGCTCTTCAATTCAGACCATAATGAGGAATAATATAATCATTATACGAATTCAAATCATTCCAGTATGGTGAGAATAAATAACTCGGTTATGAACGTTTTCATCGAGTTGGCCTTGAAAGTTTTATATAACGCGCACTTTATAACTTCACATCGAACAAAACGATTCAACGACATTTCCAGCTGGAATCTAAACTACGGTCTTGAAAAAAAAAGATTCAAAGCAACGAAATACATTTAAAAAAAATAAACGAAAATATAAGAATCATCGAATAATTCCAGAATTTCATTGCTTCCGACGATTCCACCCCCAGGACACCCTAGACTTGTATATTTCAGTACTTAAGAATGAATAGTTTATAATTTTGTGCAATATGGAGTTTCGGAATGTGAAAAATGCTTGAAATTATTTCGTATCATTGTATTCCTGCTAGGTACTTTCAAGCATATTGGTTTCCTTGAGAACGTCTATGTTTCTTTTGTAAATATTTGTACATTAGTTTTTGTAATTAAAATAAATTATTTTCAATATATTTTTTACTTCAAGAACGATATTTATATGAATGTTAAATATTTGAATGGTATTGTCTCAGATATTTCATTCACATGTTCGTATTGATTGAATTAGAATTTTAGATTCTGTAGCTCAGTGACTTGTAGATAATGCAATCATGTAAAAAATAGAATTAAACGATGCAATTTTTTTCATATCTGTAAGTATGTGTACCCAAAAACTGATATGTATAATAAATGAACAAATATGAATATGGAGAAATGTGTATTATTTGCCAAGAGACCAATTCTTAATATTTTTTCAGAAATAATAAAATACATCTTCCAAAAGTTAAACATTTCTACAGGATATGTTTATTTACATTTTTCAGATAACCTCTCCAATTTAGCTGATGTACTCATGATAAACCCTGTGAAAACAGCCGATTCGGAAATTCAACCTTCAAAGCAACAATATTCGCAAAGTGAATTAATAAAATCAAAATCAATAAATTCACAAAAAAAAAGAATTCGAACATCGTACCATAATAAAAAAAAATTATAATTTACTAGTATCTACACAAGATATTCAACTGAAATTTGGAATAGATATTACATTTGAGAGTTTACACAATGTCACATGCCATTTCGATAGCAAATCTACAGGTGATATTTTTTCTGTTTTGCTTCAGAACTTTTTTTTGGTGAGCCATTGTTGTTTTGAAAAAATGTGAAAAGCAGCTTTGTTGTTATACTGAACTTCATGTTCTCTTGTAATTTTGTCATATCTGCTACCGATTTCGAGAAAATCTCGAAATCCTCGGAAAAATTTTTTGGTAATTTTTCCAATCTGTATCAATGATTCATGAAGATTCGATAAACTCATATAATCATTACGAAAAATGTATTACTAGAAAAAACGCCCTGTATCTCAAAAACGAAACGTTCGCAATCCCATGCTTATGGGTAATTTTTTTCTTGGAATTTCTTGAGGAATCTCCCCTCTTCTTTTGTACCTCAAATTTAGGAACACCCTAAGAAAAATTTCCCAAGTTTTTCGTTATAATCGACATTTTTGTGATAACGTATCCATGTATTGTCGTTGCAAAACGTTAACTGAGGTTTTTGAAAGTTTGCTCTGCCAACTAATTTTCAAATTTTTTTCGCGAAATTATTCACACGGGCTTTCTTCACAGTTAAATACGAAATATCAATTACAATGAGTCAACCATTCCTCAACAAATCAACTTAAAAACGGAATTTCCTGTATAGGCTCCTTCGCCAATTTGTATATCGCAACATACGTATATTTTCAACAACCGATATAATTGTTCATTATTGATATAACTATGTTTAATTCAATATAGAATGTGTTTCCCTATAGGCATAAACTGGTTCAAATTTTTTTTTTCAAAACTTAAAATGCTTTCCAATCAAGGAAGTACCACCGAATTATCTGTGTTAAGTCTTCCCTAGTTAGGAATTCATTCAATTGAAAATAAATACATATTACTATATTTATTGAAAATTTTTTTTCGAATTTCGTCAATACTCATTATCTTACATTGTACATTACAGAGTCATTTTTTTTTGAGGCGAGTGTCAACAAAAATCTCGAACAATTTATTCCACTAACGGTTTCAGAGTTTTCAGACATGTTTCTGTTTCATCCAAAATAATTGAGAAATAAATTATTCTTTTCTGTTGAAATGTGAACAAGTTGAGAAAATTTCAGGAAAATGCTACAACTGCTCAAATTACTCTTTCTCATGACGATAATAATAAAAATATTATTTATAAATCAAAACAAACAGAAAAATACTATATTCTTAATTTTTTTTGGCGATCTTGTCAAGAAAATTATCATTTTGTCCCAATGTCAATCACAGATGAAGAATTCACGGTCAAATTCGATTCTGTACGTCCGTCCGTAAACACTTCAACTTTTGAAGGAAAAAAGGTCTGAAATTTTGAAATTTTCAATGTTTGTTCGAGGTCTGATTGCGCCGTTTGAGTTCGTAAATGGATGAAATCCGCCGTTTTATAGATAGAGTCGAAAAAATATTTTTTTCAATAATTCGAAAAATACCGATCCAATAGAATTCAAAGTTAGTTGCAAGATAACGACACGAAATTTCGTGAAGATGATCATATTACTACAAGGATTTCAAAAAAAATATTTTCAAAATCGGAATCCCAGAAACTTTTTGCTATGTTCTGCTGAAATTTTGTGTCTACATACGAAAATTCAGCTTTACAGCTGTTCCACGTGAAAAAAAAAATTGAGTTTTTCTGATCTGGTCTTGATAAATTTGATAATAATTCTACGATTCCATCTCTTGAAGTTTATATCACATTGACAGTCGATTCGATTCAAAGAATCTGATTCCAAAATTTTACGAGAATTTGTCAAAATCTGAATTTCGGATGAAAGTTATAAAAAGCAATGCAATTAAGTCAGGAGTTTTTGAGCGCTCGTTCATCCACCTTGTAGGTAGATTCGCATCTTCCAGTTTCAGAAAACAATTGAAAAAACTTTTGGCAGCTGTCAAAGAAACGACAGCAGCTTTTTGTCAATTATGCCGAATCAGCTGTTACAGAAATATAAGGATTTTTTATTCGATTATTCCTTGGAATTTAATATGCAATCTGGAAAAAATGTAGCTTGAATATATCACTCTCCATTATAATACGAAATTTCGTCACGATCGAATCCGTAGTTCCGAAATTATCAAGGAAACTAAATTTCAACCGACCATATTTACGGAACCCCTGGTCGAATTTCGCCCAATAACGAACTCAACTGCGGCATTCGAGATTCGAACCTACCCTGAAAATTTCAAGTTTCTAGGTCATTCCGTTCGAGAGTTATCGAGACAGACCGACTCGAATTTCTCGACGGATCCGTCATCAGTGAGTCGAACCTCGATGGTCGATTGAGACAATTTTTGGGCTTAAAATTCGAAAAATACAGACATCGTGATGAAATGTGTTAGTAGACGAGCCCTCAATAAAATGACATTTTTTGTCACACTGACGGTCGATTTGGTTCACAGAATCTGATACCAGAATTTTACGTTAATTTGTCAGAATCTGATTTCGGATGAAAAAACATATCGTTGTAAGATTATTTCAAATATGACTCGTGAAATCATTGTATGGTAATGCAAAACTTCAAGCAGAAAGAATAGAAACAAAAAAAAATAAAAGATCGGAAATGAAAATCAAAATACACTTCACACAATGACAGCTGACAGCCAACAGAGAATATTAAAACACCAGTAAAATTTTCCACTTCTATGATTAGATACTAGTTCCTAATTTTTTTAGTTGTGAATAAATAGCACTATTCCGACTATTTGTCCTCTTTTCAGTTCAAGTTGGAATCAAATTCAAATCAAATATTCATTCCCCGTTCCAGAAGTTCCAAAGGATTATTTACGGCAGTGAAGAATTTATTTCCAACTAACCTTAACGCACATTCAGACAGGGGGACAGTCAGGTAATAGCGAACATCTGCTTGTTGCGTCTCATCTACGACGAACCCTCTTGCTGAATTAACTTAACATCCGAGATGAAACCATATTCTGAAATCTGGTTTTATTCACGTCAGGATGTCACACACTTATAACTGAATGAAGATATGCATGAAATTTTCCACAGAGAGAAGAAAACATCGGTATACGAACATAGAGTAACTGAAATTGGAATCCAGTTCAATAAAACGTCAAAACGAGTCATAGTCATAAAAATCCATTTCAAAGTCAATAGATTTGATAGATCAGCGTCGTTCAAGAAAAAAATGTCAAACAAAATGAAATGAACGACAAGGATCTCATTGCTACTCAATCGAAGTAAATCATGAAAATTCATTCATTCCTAAAAATTTAATAGTGATAGAATCAAAGAAAATAATTTCATAGAGTGATGGTATTGAATAAATTGATAAATGAGCATTGTTTCATCCAAAATTCCCCCCCTCCCTCTCTGAAGCGTCCTCCGGATATCTCGAAGAGAGAAGGCGACATGTTCGAAGGATATCACCGACCATAGACTTTTTCAGAACGTGTCGAAACGGCGAAGACAATTATTGTAATTCCAATAATAATTGGCTGTTAATCTGCGCGAGCAAAAGCATCGAGTTATGACGAAAAGTATTGGGTCATCATGATCCTTTGACCGGCATTCACCGAACAGAAGTGGCGACACCTATGCAGTGCAGCAGAACCATATTTTCATTTTCCACACACGTGGTTGTTGCGATTGACTCTCTGCTGCTTTGGTTTGAGTTGAGGTCAACGTTGGCGTCAATGTTTAGCAATGCTCGATGCGAACGGATTCAGGAAAAAAGCGTCCTTCCGGTTGAACTGCGTCTATATCCCATGGAATGAGTCGAGTAAAAATACGACTGGTTTTGGTGAAAAATCGATGGAGGATCTCTTTATGCTTTCGTTTCTATGACAAGCCCAAAATCTGTAATTTTCGAATTTTGAGCCGAGATTGTTCAAAAAGGTTGGCATGACCAGAACCATAGAAAATTATAACTTTCGAACGGAAAGGCTTAGGAAATTTTCAAGACTAGGAGCAAAATTAGACTATGGTCGTTTGAAATTTAATTTTCTTGATCTCATGACCAGAACCATAGAAACCATAGAAAATTATAACTTTCGTAAGAAAAGTCCTAGAGTTTTGAAATTTTCAGGTTACGTTTGAGTTCAGGATGTTGTTGGATGGGCGAAATCCGCCGAAGGGTTTCATTGATATGGCCATTCCATGTGTTTATCGATAATTCGAAAAATACCGATTCGATCGAATTGAAACTTTGGATTAAGTTATAAAATAACGACCCAAAAGTTCATATGAAATTTTGTGAGGATCGTATCACTAGAAGGATAATAAAACTTCGGTAACTCAGAAACTATTGGCCATAAAAATTCGGCTGGATAAAATGAGTTTTGTAGAAATTCAATTCAGCAGCTTCCACGTGAAAAGAAAATTGAATTTTTCAGTTATCTGATCTGACTTGTCTCTACAAAATATTTCGACGAGAATGCCGTCGAAATTGATTGGGTCGAAAATCGTCGAAATAAGTGATTTGTTGTGAGGAATAGAGGTAATAATTCTTAGGATTCCCTAACCTCTTGAATGTTTATTTTATCCAGGTTCCACAATGAAGTTTGTCAAAATATGACATTTTTGGATGAAATATCAAATATTTTCATCATGATTTTCTCTAGATATTGACTTAATTAAATAATATAATAATTGAAATAATTTGAGTATTTTCTTAATTTACTTCAACCGATATCCTTTCATCAATTACAATTTTTTTTTTGATTTGGCGTTCAGTGAATTCGTTGATTATTTTTTTACAAATTAGGTTTTTGAAATGTTCAATTGGTTTCTTTTTATAAAAGTTATTTGATGTAAAATAAAGAAGTGATAATTCTAAGGATTTCCTAACCTCTTGAATGTTTATTTTATCCAGGTTTCCACAATTCTGAGTGAATTTGTCAAAATATCACATTTTGGGATGAAATATAGATAATACATATTAAGAATAAATTTTAACCAGGTGGCTTGTTAGAAAATTCGAATATTTTTATCCTGATTTCCTCTAGAAATTGACTTGAATTAAATAATATAATAATTGAAATAATTTCAGTATTTTCTCAATTCATTTCAACCGATATCCTTTCTTCAATTAGAATATTTCTTATTTTTTTTTTTGGCGTTCAGTGAATTTGTTAATTTTTTTTTCAAAATTAGGTTTTTCAAATGTTGAATTGGTTTCTTTTCTTAAAAGTTATTTGGTGTAAAATAAAGGGGTAATGATTTTAAGGATTTCCTAACCTCTTGAATGTTTGTTTTATCCAGGTTTCCAGAATTTGGAGTGAAATTTGTCAAAATATGACATTTTTGGATGAAATATAGATAATACATATTAAGAATAAATTTTAACCAGGTGGCTTGTTAGAAAATTCGAATATTTTTATCCTGATTTCCTCTAGAAATTGACTTGAATTAAATAATATAATAATTGAAATAATTTCAGTATTTTCTCAATTCATTTCAACCGATATCCTTTCTTCAATTACAATATTTCTTGTTTTTTTTTTAATTGGCTTTCAGTGAATTTGTTGATTTGTTTTTTAAAATTAGGGTTTTCAAATGTTCAATTGGTTTCTTTTTATAGAAGTTATTTGATGTAAAATAAAGAGGTGATAATTCTAAGGATTTCCTAACCTCTTGAGTGTTTATTTCATCCAGGTTTCCACAATTCTGAGTGAATTTCGTCAAAATATGACATTTTTGGATGGAATATAGATAATACATATTAAGAAAAGATTTTAACCAGGTGGCTTGTTAGAAAATTCAAATATTTTTATCCTGATTTCCTCTAGAAATTGACTTGAGGTAAATAATATAATAATTGAAATAATTTCAGTATTTTCTCAATTCATTTCAACCGATATCCTTTCTTCAATTACAATATTTATTATTTTTTTTTGGCGTTCAGTGAATTTGTTGATTTTTTTTTCCAAATTAGGTTTTTCAAATGTTCGATTGGTTTCTTTTCATCAAAGTTATTTGGTGTAAAATAAAGAGGTAATGATTCTAAGGATTTCCTAACCTCTTGAATGTTTGTTTCATCCAGGTTTCCACAATTCTGAGTGAATTTCGTCAAAATATGACATTTTTGGATGTAATATTGATTATACATATTAAGAATAGATTTTAACCAGGTGGCTTGTTAGAAAATTCAAATATTTTATCCTGATTTCCTCTAGAAATTGACTTGAATTAAGTACTATAATAATTAAAATAATGTAAGTATTTTCTTAATTTACTTCAACCGATATCCTTTCATCAATTACAATTTTTCTTATATTTTTTATTAATTTGGCGTTCAGTGACTGTTGATTTTTTCAAATGGTTTTTCAAATGTTTAATCGGTTTCTTTTTATGAAAGTTATTTGGTATAAAATGAAGAGGTAATGTATCTAAGAATTTCCTAACCTCTTGAACTTTTTTTTTATCCAGGTTTCCACAGTTTCAAGTCAAATTTGTCGAAATATAGATAATACATATTAAGAATAGATTTCAACCAGCTGTCTCTTACAACATTCAAATATTTCTATCCTGATTTCCTCTAGAAATTAACTTGAATTCCACAATTTTGAGTGAAATTTGTCAAAAAAAATTTATTGGTTGTAAAAAATAGAGGTAATGTTTATAAGGATTTCCTAACCTCTTGAATGTTTATTTTATCCAGGTTTCCACAATTTCTAGTGGAATTCGTCAAAATATGACATTTTTGGATGAAATATAGATAATATATACAATTGAGATTTTTACCAGTAGTCTCATCACAAAATTCAAATATTTTAATCCTGATTTCTTCTAGGAATCGACTCGAATTAAATAATGCAATAATAAAAATAATTTCGGTATTTCTTATACTTCGACCGATATACTTTCAACAATTACAATTTTTCTGATAGTTTTTTTTTTATTTGGTGTTCAGTGCATTTGTTGATTTTTTTCAAAATGGAATTCGATTTTTCAATGGTTCAATTGGTTTCTTTTTTCGCCACTCGAAAAGGTGCTCGAATTTAAAACCTTTTAATCAAGGTTATGCCATATTTGAAACTAATGTTTTTTTTTTTAAATCTTGTTCATTAATCAATATAATCAAATTTCCTAGAGGAAAAATATATTTAGGTAACTTCTCAAATTAAAACAACCAATAGCAAAATACTTTTAGTATACACAGTTTGAATGAAATTGCAATTTCTTCTTGAAAAGCAATTTCTTAAAAACTGAGTTTTTTATGTAAAATCTTGAATATCATTCATTCTATATCCACTATCTTTTTTGTTTCCTCGAGGAATAAAAAACTAAACTCAATATCACCTCTCATTGAAATCACCTAGCATTCTTACACTCAGGTTTTTATCAGTCGATAATTCGACGAAAATTAATTTTTTTCAAACTCAGAATCATCGTCAACTCTGTTAAAAATTAAAGTTTTTTCAGCTAATTAGGATAAGAAAATCACAAAGGCAAAATTCAATATCATGTCCCATTCTGTTTATCAATTAATGATATTATCTTGCTTTCTCTTAGATTTTTTCGAAAAAAAAAATTTACTAACTGAAAAATTAATATGAAAATGCACAAAAAACGCAGAACACGAAAATTTAGGAACAGCAAGAGAAATTCATTGAAACGGCTTATTTTCGTAGCATTGAGGAGGAGGATTTTACCCCCATTACTCCCCCATTATCGACGGCCCTGATTCCACTTTTCCAAACACGTAACCCTTCGAGATCATCCTGTAATTTCTAATTTCATATCTTTTCCAATCCCCCATTTTGCTTGAACAATACTCGGACTATAGTCAGCAAACCAAACCGTTTCAGCTTCTGGGAATTCGTCAAGGTACATATCCTTTTCGCATCTGCTGACAGGCAGGTAGCGAGGATATCCGAAACCCGAAAGAATTTATGTGGATTACTTTTGAAAATTCATACTCAAAATTTCAATCCATATAAATTCATATTAGGGCTGAAAATTGAGAATTTTTTTCTATTGAATTTGCCACATTTCTACTTTTCATTACATTATGCAAATTTGTTAAAAATGGATGCTTAAAGCCAAATCGAACTAGAAGAATTCCAACTGGAAACTGCACCACTAATGATAATAACAGTCATTTGTCGAAATGAAATTTTAATATCTCCTCTCTCTTTTTCCTCTATGGTACTCCAAACATACGAACTCATTATAGATACGTCATCATTGAAAACATAAACTTCGAAAGCTTTCTTCACCAATTTCAATTTTCTATAGTCAAAAACCACAGTACAACTATTTTTTATCAACGAATAACTCTATGTTCACACATGTCATGCAAATCAGAAATTCTCAAAAAATATGCACACTAGAGTACTATTTCGTTGTTGGCCATGCTCATTATTATTTTAACACGAAAAACAAGAACAATTAGTTTAGGGGTTGAAAATACAACTTTTCTCTGAATCACAACAATCGGTCTAGAAATTGATATTTTTCCGACATCGATAATGGGGATTTTGAAAAACCTATGAAACCACTAAATTGAAAGGGAAATGACATAAAAAATATCGAAACAGTAAGGACAATCTCCAACGACACCGAAAAACCTGAAATTCTTCGAAGAGCCGCGTCATTCCAACCCTCCAAGATGTTCCTGAAAGATCAACGAACAAAATGCATAATGGGCAAACCCAAAAAGTAAATCACAGGCTGGAAAATGAGCAGCACAAAAGATATTAACGCAGCGATCCTGGTGTTGAACCAACGAACTAACGCATTCCTGGCGAAAGAACAGACATCCTCTTCTAATCAACGTGACAAGCCAAAATAATTGTAATAGTTTTCTGATGAAACGTGTTACGCTAACGGAGTTGAAGACCCCGGAATCTCCCTAAAATATCGGGATATTTTCGAACTTCTTTGCATATTCTGTTAGTACTAAGTGAATAGAACGAGAATCTTGTAGAAAACCGGAGGGATTTGGATTTCTTAGGTAGGAAATTTCATAAAATTTAGTAGCTTGTAAATCGCGACCATGCCATCTCGTTCAGCGTTCGGGCGTTGTCGGTCAGATTCGTTTGTGGATACGTGCTTTCGGTGAAATAGAGACGACGCACATAACAGCCTAGGTGGCGTTGGTGTTGTGAAACCACGATTCAGGGAAGGTAAGAGAAACCCTCGATTTTGTTGTTGTTTTTGGTGCTAATTTACAACCCCATCCAGGATTTTTTACACGTTTTCACATGTGTTTGGTAGGTTTTGGCATTGATTCACAGTATATCGTAGTTTTAGATTGTTTAGTTTAGGAATAAATTAGTTATTTGCTGTTGAAAATGGTCGAAATCAAGGAAATTCCCTAACAGGTCATTTACTTTGTTTTAAATAGTTTTAGTGATACTTCAATTGTCCCGTACAGTGTTGCATGTTTCTCCGGTTAGTTAGCATTTTGGACATTCGCGACAAGGGTTAATTCCTTCGATTAATTCATTCTCTGAAGGTTTTGTATAACCTGAAAATGACTCCGAGAGTCTGTCATTCTGAGAACTGTACAGTACGGCTTATTGTGAATTGATGGAGTTTCGTGTTGTTCGTTTTGCAGTTCCCGGACTCAGCAGGAGGTTTTTTCGGATCAGTAGGGGGCGCTGGGGGGTTACTTTTCACTCGAAATCAACGTTTTTCTGGTCTTTTGAGAGGGGGTTTGTTCCTCCTTTCCGAATTTCGAAAACGTGACGTCACGATTGATTCAGATAATAAGGATGTGTCAGTATGTTACTTAGTCATGAGTTAAGGGGGAGTATTGGGAGAGAGGGGGGGGCAGAACGACCTTCAATTCCTCGACAAAGTCGAATTGGAGGGAAATTTATGGGACAGCATTGCGTTGTCTTCGGGAACTTCAACCCTTATAACGGATTTTGTCGCATTCATAACTCGTTCCAGTTTTTGGGTCTTCATATCCGTTCACGAGGATGCGTCTAATGATAAAATGAAGTTTTATTATTATTCAAAAATTTTTTCGATACATGAAATAATATTTATTTTTCGTTTCGACAATTCTCGCCCCACTGTGTTCAAAGAGAAATTTTATGACCCCAAATCTTCCTTGAATTCTTAGAACACATTTATTATCGATGAAAGTAAGGGCGTGTTTAATAGAGGGTTATCTCAGAACGTAATCGGTTTTTATTCCTGGACTATTCAAAAATGGGAAAAATTCTTATCGCAAGAATTTTCAAACATCTAGTTCCTATTCATTCACGAACTTATTTCGATGTTGTACGGTAAATAATTCAACAATCATTAAAAACCTATCTATTTCTTCGAGAAGTACGTCTGCTCCTCGATATTCATATTATTGTCGAAAATGATTAATCTTACTGGAGATGACATTCCTTACTTATCTATGGGAAGAATAATATTGTTTCTACTTGATATTTGATGAAATTTTCATTGCGTAAATTTTTTTTCGAGACTTTTTATGCACTGAATCCGTAAATCACTTTTATTATCCTTCTATTAAATAGATTGAGATGGATATTGAATTTTTGTCGGAGCTGAGCTAAAGCCAATCAATGTTTTAGATTATTTAATTTTTCACCCTCACCCACCCTCATATGTGGGCCCTTGAGAGGGAGGAAAGCGGAGTGCCTTTTATTCATTTCAAATTGTTGGGATGCAGGCTCTTCTATTTTTTATGCCATGGAAAAAGGTAACGAAAAAATAAATAAATGTTTTTTTTTCAAAACTTAGGTAAATAATATTTTTCACGAAATCTATAAATTCATTTGGTGGTTCAATGTAAGAATATAAACATTTCGTTCCGGCGGTATTTCGAACCTGAAAAAAAAATTAATTTCATTCACGCTTCAAAAGCGAACTTTCAAAAAATTTGAGAACGAATTTTTCCTTCTAAACTCATACTGATTTCTTAAAAGAAAAGCCTCTCTGTAGAATACAACGAAGAATTCTTGAACATGATGATTATAAACATGTGGCCAATGGAAATAAATGAACCAACATAAAAAAAGAATCAACAATCCAAAAAAATACGTGCTAACTTTGAGAACTGTTGGGTTTTACAAAGTTACCGATTGATTGATAAATCTGATTTTTTGTCAGGAGTGATCTCAAAAACAATTTCCATGTTTTTATTCAAATGCGTTGGCAAAGAATCGATATAAGAGTTGAACTTTATCCGTTTGAAATCAACTGGGTTGCCTGAATAATTTCTGTTATAATTTTCTTATCGTTCGGATTTTATTGTGACTACCAAAAATTTAGTAGACTTTGGGAAAAATTTATACAAATATCCTTCCCTTTATCGGCGATTTGAGATTTCATTTGTTCAAAATCTTCATTTTCTGCCTTACTGACGAGTCCAAACCAGAGAAAATGAAAATGAACAATTTTTTCCCACATTTTGACGTATCATAGAGACATAAGAGAATATTCGATGCGCACGTTTTGGCTCACTTCTGTGAGTCCTTCAATAATATAAATTTCTGAAAAATAATCCAACTAGGGAAGTTTTGACATGTCAGTCATAAAATGAACAATTTTTTTCCACATTTTGACGTATCATAGACATAAGAGAATATTCGATGCGCACGTTTTGGCTAACTTCTGTGAGTCCTTCAATAATGATAATTTCCGAAAAATAATTTGTCTTGGGAAGTTTTGACATGTCAGTCGTGAAAAGAACAATTTTTTCCACATTTTGACGTATCATAGAGATATACGAGAATATTCGATGCGCACTGTTTGGCTCACTTCTGTGGGTCATTAAATTATATAAATTTCTGAAAAATAATTTGACTAGGAAAATTTTGACACGTCAGTCATAAAATGCACATTTTTTTTCCACATTTTGACGTATCATAGAGACATAAGAGAATATTCGATGCGCACTTTTTGGCTCACTTCTGTGAGTCCTTATAAATTATATAAATTTCTGAAAAATAATTCGATTAGGGAAATTTTGACATATCAGTCGTAAAATGCACAATTTTTTTCCACATTTTGACGTATCATAGAGACATAAAATGAACCAATTTTGACCTATCATAGAGACATAAGACAATATTCGATGCGCACGTTTTGGCTCAATTCTGTGAAAGCATATGAATTTCTGAAAAATAATTTGACTGGGGAAATTTTGATAAGTCAGTCATAAAATGAACCAATTTTGACGTATCATAGAGACATAAGACAATATTCGATGCGCACGTTTTGGCACAATTCTGTGAGTCCTTCAATAATATTAATTTCTGAAAAAGAATTTGACTAGGAAAGTTTTGACATGTCATTCATAAAATGAACAATTTTTTTCACATCTTGACGTATCATAGAGAACTAAGACAATATTCGATGCGTTCGTCTTAACTCAATTCTGTGAAACCATATAAATTTCTGAAAAAATTATTTGACTGGGGAAATTTTGATAAATCAGTGATAAAATGAACCAATTTTGACGTATCATAGAGACTTAAGACAATATTCGATGCACACGTTGTGAACTCAATTCTGTGAGTCCTTCAATAATATAAATTTCTGAAAAATAATTTGACTAGGGAAGTTTTGACATGTCATTCATAAAATGAACAATTTTTTTCACATCTTGACGTATTATAGAGACCTAAGACAATATTCGATGCGTACGTTTTAACTCAATTCTGTGAAACCATGTGAATTTCTGAAAAAATAATTTGACTGGGGAAATTTTGATAAATCAGTGATAAAATGAACCAATTTTGACGTATCATAGAGACTTAAGACAATATTCGATGCACACGTTGTGAACTCAATTCTGTGAGTCCTTCAGTAATATAAATTTCTGAAAAATAATTTGACTAGGGAAGTTTTGACATGTCATTCATAAAATGAACAATTTTTTTCACATCTTGACGTATCATAGAGACCTAAGACAATATTCGATGCGTGCGTCTTAACTCAATTCTGTGAAACCATATAAATTTCTGAAAAAATAATTTGACTGGGGAAATTTTGATAAATCAGTAATAAAATGAACCAATTTTGACGTATCATAGAGACTTAAGACAATATTCGATGCACACGTTGTGAACTCAATTCTGTGAGTCCTTCAATAATATAAATTTCTGAAAAATAATTTGACTAGGGAAGTTTTGACATGTCATTCATAAAATGAACAATTTTTTTCACATCTTGAGGTATCATAGAGACCTAAGACAATATTCGATGCGTACGTTTTAACTCAATTCTGTGAAACCATATGAATTTCTGAAAAAAAAATAATATGACTGGGGAAATATTGATAAATCAGTGATAAAATGAACCAATTTTGACGTATCATAGAGACTTGAGACAATATTCGATGCACACGTTGTGAACTCAATTCTGTGAGTCCTTCAATAATATAAATTTCAGAAAAATAATTTGACTAGGGAAATTTTGACGTGTCATTCATAAAATGAAAAATTTTTTTCACGTCTTGACGTTTTATAGAGACCTAAGACAATGTTCGATGCGTACGTTTTAACTCAATTCTGTGAAACCATGTGAATTTCTGAAAAAATAATTTGACTGGGGAAATTATGATAAATCAGTGATAACATGAACCAATTTTGACGTATCATAGAGACTTAAGACAATATTCGATGCACACGTTGTGAACTCAATTCTGTGAGTCCTTCAATAATATAAATTTCTGAAAAATAATTTGACTAGGGAAGTTTTGACATGTCATTCATAAAATGAAAAATTTTTTTCACATCTTGACGTTTTATTGAGACCTAAGACAATGTTCGATACGTACGTCTTAACTCAATTCTGTGAAACCATATAAATTTCTGAAAAAATTATTTGACTGGGGAAATTTTGATAAGTCGGTCATGAAATGAACCAATTTCGACGTATCATAGAGACATAAGAGAATATTCGATGCGCACGTTTTGGCGGAATTCTGTTAATCGTTAATTGAATAATGTAAATTTCTGAAAAATAATTTGACTTGGGAAATGTTGACATGTCAGTCATAAAATGAACAATTTTCGTCCACATTTTGACGTATCATAGAGACATAAGACAATATTCGATGCACACTTCAGTTATACAAATTTCTGAAAAATAATTTGACTAGGGAAGTTTGGATGTGTCAGTCATAAAATGACCAAAATTTTTTCCACATTTTGACGTATCATAAAACTATAAGACAATATTCGATGCTCACGTGAGGACTCAATTCTGTGAATCATTAAATAATATAAATTTCTGAAAAATAATTCGACTCGGGAAGTTTTGATAAGTCAGTCATAAAATGAACAATTTTTTTCCACGTTCTGACGTTTCATAGAGACCTAAGACAATATTCGATTCGCAATTTTTGACCCAATTCTGTGAATCACCCGTTCGATTATTCAATAAACTCCGATCGATTTGCCTCGGTGTTATGAAAATATGAAACATATCTCGTTGAGAAAATTTCTTAAGATCCTCTATTGAATGGGTTTCTCCTCTTCGAAACCCAGATCAGAGAGCATGAAATTTATGGACAATAATAATAATGCCATAGAAATTAATCATTATGGATTTCTGACACGGAAACATACAATTTTGACCGTTATTCCTACCAATTCCTTATGTCAAATTTGTTTCATCTCGCTCGATTTTCCCTCAGAAAAGCGAATTATATTGGAGATGCTGCTCGAATCGAAAAGGTGCAGGCGGGTGAGTTTGAGAAGGGGATATTCCACTTTGAAATGTTGCCTTGTAACGTTTCATTTCATTGATATCTTACAGTTTTTTTGACATTTCGAAGGGATTTTTTTTAAAAAATAAAAAAATTTTTTTCGTATAAACGTTTAAATCAATGTATTCTATGAGAAATCTTTTTTCACACAGGTGGAAAAGGCGGTGAATGATATGGCAACTAAAGAAAGAAAAGTATCGGTAGGCAGAAGGCAGCAAACAGCATCCCCATCCCCCAAAGATCTCCGTTCCACGCCCGACCAAATAGTTAAGAACGAGCCAGCTGTCGATTCGCAAAAAGTAGCTCCCCAAAAGACAAACACAAAAGCAATCGCGAAAACGCCGTTGGTGAGAAAGTTGACCAAGGCGCAAAGAAAGAAGAAGCAGAAGAAACTATCAATAAAATTGACCACGAAGGCTACGAGAAAAGCCAAGCAAAAAATAACAAAATCACTAATCAATACTGCCAAAGTACTCGAAGCGAAAAAGCTGCTCAAAAACGGTAAGGTGGGACAGAAAAACGATGTTCCACATATCCTAGAACCAATATTTCCTGGTGAAGTAGATAAGAAACCAATAAAGAAAAGGATAGTCAGGAATCCCGCTGCGAAACGAGTCAAAGTGGAAGTAGAAGATCCAGAAATATGTAGCGACAGCAGTGTGAACACGAAGAGAAGCAAAACTGGTAACAAAACCGAAGAAATAGATACTATAACAGAAACTATCGAAGGTGTTGTGAGTGGTTTTACTCTAGCACCAGGTGACATCAAAAAAGAACCGGATTCCTTGTCGGAGAGTAGCAAAAGTGACATAATCAAACCAAAAAGGCTAACAAAAAAACAAAAGTTATCCTTGTTACAGAAAGAAATAAAAAAAGAAAATATCGAAAACGCATTAACAATTATAGGCCAAAGTGATCAAAAAGTTATCGATATGCTGGATTTGAACGTTCTCAAAGTCAAAAAAACATATCCAACCCAAAAAAGAAGACATACCATCGAGAAATACCCTCTGGGGTCGGACTATCCAGGCATCGAGGATTTTCCTCCTTTAATCCCATTCGCAGATATTCCCAAAACTAAGAGGAAGGCTAGAAGTTGCGTGGAAAATAAAGTTTTAAATCCCTACACCTTAAAACCTTCAGCGAGGATGTTGAGGAACGGCAAACAGAGAAGAATCAAAGATCAACTCCTTCAAGGCTTGGATGATAGGAGGAAAAAGAGGAGGCTGTGTTCTGTTGGCGAAATTCCAGGATATGATTCCGACAGTAGCTACTCTGATTTGGTGCCACTCACCAGTACCATTGAAGTAAAGAAAGAATTAATAGATAATCATAGTAGTATCACACTTCCTGGGAATATCAAGAGGAGTCTTTCCCTGGAGAACCAACCCTATTGCACCGACTCGAATTCTAATGTGTGTGATGATAACAGTAAACAAGAAAATAAAAATATTGAAAACATGAAACACGTCACAATGCTCAATGAAGATATCTATCCAAGTCCTAGCGCTAAAGTGCCTGAAAAACTTTTAATACTTGACATAATGAAACAAACTTTCAATGAGAAAGTCGAGTTGGACAAGCAGGAAATCATAGAACCAAAGGTCCAACAGTTGGATCCCAAAGACGAACGCTCTCCAGTAGTTCTGGAAGAAAAAGAATCTGAACAGAAAAAAATGAGCGAAATAATCTCGAAAATTGTTGAAACTATGGGAACTGAAGAATTCACTGCTACCATCAACACGACCGAAGAAGGTCCAGCTGTGGTTATGCAAAACGGAGATGTCAGAGAGAACATCCAATGGGAGAGCAAGGTGAACATTATCGAAGACCCTGCGCCTCCTCTCGAAGAACCTTTGAAGGATTATATTCCAGATGAGGTCATGCCACTACTAAATGAACAAATAATAGAAACATTACCAGAAACCACGAGTGAAATCAAAGACCATCTGGTGGTGGATGAGAAAGTGGAGGAAGTGCAGGAACTAGATGAGGAAATGAAGGAACTACCACCTTCCATCGAAGAAGAAGCTCCTGAAATCCCAACTGAACCAGGAATTGTTCCATACATTTCCATTGAAGCTGTAGCTGGACCATCATCTGCCCAAGACTCTTCGCCGCCAATACTCGAGCCCATAGAGGCTATTCAACCATCAACCTCCAGAGCTATGAATCTTAGACGATTCGAATCGGAGGAAGAGGTAGCTATCAAGGAGAACATGTTGAGCGCCCTTGGTCTCCAGAGTCTGAAAGCGGCGGAAGAAGCT
Source organism: Aphidecta obliterata (assembly GCA_963966015.1). Classification (NCBI taxonomy): domain Eukaryota; kingdom Metazoa; phylum Arthropoda; class Insecta; order Coleoptera; family Coccinellidae; genus Aphidecta; species Aphidecta obliterata. The sequence goes on along the minus strand of OZ014429.1, from coordinate 42,721,506 downwards.
AGGTTGAAAGAGAAGGAAAGGCCGGCAGTGGTGGCGAAAGATGATAATTATACAGGGACACTTAAGACTGTGATCAAGCTGAATCGCGATAATAAGAAGAAGGGTAAGAACCACCCCTTGAAGATGACGCTTCAGAAGAATAAGGCTAAAAACGGGGATGGGGCTGCTGGGACTCAGGACGATTATAAGATAATGAAAGAGGTGAGGAGACAATTATTTGATAACATCTTTTAGTCATATACCTACTCTTCATTTTTTGTTCTCAGTGGTAATTTTATTCTCAAAGTTAAATTTCTTTTTCGATTTTTTTTCTCAAGTAGGAGACATTGTTCTGGTTCGGATTTCAAACAATTATTGAATATTTATGAGATTTCGACCTTCAATATTTGCATATTCATTTGAAGTAAAGACATTTTGTATTTCAATCAGAATGTAGATCGAAAATGTTTACTAACACATTTATTATTTATAGGCTTCCACTTCCTGGAAAAACAGTGGACCATCATCAGATTCAGCTGGTGCGAACAGAAAAATACATTATTCTAACCGATCTAACACGGGTAATTATATGGTTTTGGGTTTTTCTTCTTTTCCTATCGCACTTTTTCATCTAACCGCACTAACTTTTCTTTTGCAATAATTCAATGCTTTTCAAATAATGAAAATATTATGAGTTGAAATCTGAAAATCAAGTAGTTCACTTAACAAATCAGACAGTTGTCTAAATTTTGGTAATGTGAAATATGTCCGATTTTTGTATTCAATTTTGAATATTTCTTCGATCAAAACACGAAGACTTTATTATTAAAATCAATCATGGAATTTTCTTCGAAATTTCAAATAGAAAAGTATTTTTTTTTCTCTCCATTTTTATTATTTTGACAGTATTAGTTGACTTATTTAATCAGAGGGTTGTCTAAATTTTGTTAATGTAAAATATGAAGATTTTGTATTGAATTTTGAATAATTCTTCAAACAAAACATGAAGACTTTATAATTAAAATCAATCATGAAATTATCTTTGAAATTCCATATAGAGAAGTATATTTTTTCTCTCCATTTTTATGATTTTGAGAGTCTATTAGTTAACTTAACAAATCAGATGGTTGTCTAAATTTTGGTAATGTAAAAGATGAAAACTGTCCGATTTTCTTCAAACAAAACCTGAAGACTTAATTATTAAAATCAATCATGAAATTATCTTTGAAATTTCAAATAGAAAAGTATTTTTTTTTCTCGCCATTTTTATTATTTTGAGAGTCCATTAGTTAACTTAAATCAGAGGGTTGTCTAAATTTTGGAAATGTAAAATATGAAGACTGAACATGAAGACTCTATTATTAAAATCAATAATTTTTTTTTAATTTATTTTTGTTTATAATAAAAATAAATAAACAAAAAATCAATAATGAAATTGTTTTTGAAATTTCAAATAGAAAATTATATATATATATATTGTTTTTCTCTCCATTTTTATTATTTTGAGAGTATAAGTTACCTTAACAAATCAAAGGGTTGTCTAAATTTTGGTAACGTAAAATATGAAGACTAAACGATTTTTGTATCGAACTTTGAATATTTCTTCGAACAAAACATGAAGACTTTATATTAAAATCAATAATTTTTTTTTATTTATTTCAAATAGAAAAGTATATTTTTTTTCGCTCCATTTTCATTATTTTGAGAGTCTATTAGTTAACTTAACAAATCAGAGGGTTGTCTAAATTTTGATAATGTAAACTATGAGAACTGTCCGATTTTTTTATTGAATTTCAAATATTTCTTCAAACAAAACACGAAGACTTTATTATTAAAATCAATCATGAAATTATCTTTGAAATTTCAAATAGAAAAGTATGTATATTTTTTACTCTTCAATTTTTTTAATTTGGGAGTCTATTAGCTAACTCAACAAATCAAAGGATTGTCTAAGTTTTGGTAACGTAATATATGAAGACTATCCGATTTTTGTATTGAATTTTGAATATTTCTTCTAACAAAACATGAAGACTTTATTATTAAAATCAATAATGAAATTATTTTTGAAATTTCAAATAGAAAAGTATATTTTTTTCTCTCCATTTTTATTATTTTGAGAGACTATTAGTTGACTTATTTAATCAGAGGGTTGTCTAAATTTTGTTAATGTAAAATATGAAGATTTTGTATTGAATTTTGAATAATTCTTCAAACAAAACATAATTAAAATCAATAATTAAATTATCTTTGAAATTTCAAATAGAAAAGTATATTTTTTCTCTCCATTTTTATTATTTTGAGAGTCTATTAGTTGACTTATTTAATCAGAGGTTAATTGTTAATTTGTTAATGTAAAATATGAAGATTTTGTATTGAATTTTGAATATTTCTTCAAACAAAACATGAAGACTTTATTATTAAAATCAATCATGAAATTTTCTTTGAAATTCCATATAGAAAAGTATATTTTTTCTCTCCATTTTTGTTATTTTGAGAGTCTATTAGTTGACTTATTTGATCAAAGGGTTGTCTAAATTTTGTTAATGCAAAATATGAAGATTTTTGTATTGAATTTTGAATAATTCTTCAAACAAAACATGAAGACTCTATAATTAAAATCAATCATGAAATTATCTTTTTTTCTCCATTTTTTTTTATTTGAAAAGTATAATTTTTATCAATCTTATTTTCTCTTATATTTGGTTTTTTCTTCAATTCCTTCGTCATTCACTAAGATTACTTCTCCTTCATTTTGAATGACATATACGGCTTTTCACACTATTTCCACTACTTCTAAATCGTCAATCTGATTTGTACAGTCACTATTTCTAGGTTGAGTATCACATAGAACGAAAATTTTTTGAGCCGAGGTTATATACCGCTAAACTATATTCAAGGTCACATGATGACATTTCTTGATGGTTGACGTGAATATAACCTCCAAATTTTCAAATCTTCAAAACATGCGACAATATTTTTGTGGGAGACCTGTGCAAACGGCCTATAGTTGTTCAGAAAAATTGTGAATCATTCTTTCAAAATTCAATCAGACGATGATTCCGAAGGGTTTCAATGAAATCGCCTAGTAACTTTCCTATCTTTCTCGAAATTTTCATTTCTGACTTTACTCATTGTGTTAGATGGAAGCAGTGAACAAACCACAGATGGAGAAGCTCAAAACCCAGAGGGACCAGCAAAAGCCTTAGTAATTCCTGAAAAAGCAAGTTCCTTCAGCATTCATCCCGAGCGTTTGTGCAAAGATGAATGCTCCTTCTGTTACGGAAAATTCGGATTGTTCGACACGCCGTGTCATATCGCCCAGATCAAGACGGTCGAGAGACAGGAGAAAATTCTAGCACGTGAGTTAAGATCTCACGCTATTGCTACTTTTCATCATTTTAACAGATTTTTCGCTTTCAGTCGAAAAAAATCTGACGAAAGACTCCTGCCTCTGCGATGCCTGCTACAGACATATCGACAGGAGGGCGAACACGCCTTCTTACACCAACAAATCGGTGAAAAGGGGTCCAATGATCGCGCCTGGTCCAAAGAAAAACCACTGTCACGTCCTCGGTTGCGATAACGTTTCTGCGAACATACTGCGAAGAAAATGGATAATAAAAATGAGGCAGCAAGTTATGCAAACAGTAAGTTGAAAAGATTTTGTCATATATATTTTGTTTTATTCGAATTCATAATAGGTCAATATCGATTTGAACAACCTCGGACTTCACTCCATTCCAATATGCCACGAACACTACGTCGCCTTGGAGCATCTGATGATTTGCTCCATGTGCAAGAGGAGACTGGCGAAGAACCACATCCACTATCTCGGACCGGAAGTCGAGGATCTCAACAACGCCATGGCGGAGGAGCGGATACCTCTGAGGCTGGGCGACAAACCGGTCGTTTGCAAACTTTGCAGATGTTTCGCCACCGTCATCCTGAAGAACCCGGAGGATAGACCTGAGAACTCCACGAACTTTTTCGTGGAGTACAAGAAAAGGTGGGTGAAGAATCGGTTCAATATTTTCGAAAAACTTATTTACCGACATTATCCGTCTTTTTGAGCGCTCGTACTACTTACACGAGGGCAATATCATTTCGTCACGATGTCTGTATTTTTCGAATTTTGAGCCGAAAATGGTCTCAATCGACTATGTTCGACTCACTGATGACGAATCCGTCGGAAAATTCGAGTCTGTCCGTCCGTCCGTATACACGATAACTCTCGAACGGAACAACCTAGGGACTTGAAATTTTCAGGGTAGGTTCGAATCTCGAATGTCGATTAAGTTCGTTATTGGGCAGAATTCCACCAGGGGTTCCGTAAATATGGCCGTTCAAAGTTTTGTTCCCCTGATTACTTGAAAACTACAGATTTGATTGAGATGAAATTTTGCACTCATGAAGGCTTTATTACTAAAATCAATTATGGCATTATCTTTGAAATTTCAAATAGAAAAGTATATTTTTTCTCTCCATTTTTATTATTTTGAGAGTCTATTAGTTAACTTGACAAATCAGAGGGTTGTCTTAATTTTGGTAATTATGAAGACTCTCCGATTTTTGTGTAGCATTTTGAATATTTCTTCAAGCAAAACATGAAGACTTTATTATTGAAATCAATCATGAAATTATCTTTGAAATTTCAAATAGAAAAGTATATTTTTTCTCTCCATTTTTAATATTTTGAGAGTCTATTAGTTAACTTGACAAATCAGAGGGTTGTCTAAATTTTGCTAATGTATAATTCTGAATTTTTCTTCGAACAAAACATGAAGACTTTATTATAAAATCAATCATGAAATTATCTTTGAAATTTCAAATAGAAAAGTATATTTTTTCTCTCCATTTTTATTATTTTGAGAGTCTATTAGTTAACTTGACAAATCAGAGGGTCGTCTTAATTTTGGTTATTATGAAGACTCTCCGATTTTTGTGTAGCATTTTGAATATTTCTTCAAACAAAACATGAAGACGTTATTATTAAAATCAATTATGAAATTATCTTCGAAATTTCAAATAGGAAAGTATTTTTTTTTCTATCCATTTTTAATATTTTGAGAGTCTATTAGTTAACTTGACAAATCAGAGGGTTGTCTAAATTTTGCTAATGTAAAATTTGATGAGTGCCCGATTTTTGTATTGAATTCTGAATATTTCTTAAAACTAAACATGAAGGCTTTATTATTAAAATCAATTATGGAATTATCTTTGAAATTTCAAATAGAAAAGTATATTTTTTCTCTCCATTTTTATTATTTTGAGAGTCTTTTAGTTAACTTGACAAATCAAAGGGTTGTCTAAATTTTGCTAATGTAAAATTTGAAGACTGTCCGATTTTTGTATTGAATTTTGAATATTTCTTCAAACAAAACATGATGACTTTATTATTACAATCAATTATGGAATTTTCTTTGAAATTTCAAATAGAAAAGTAATTTTTTTCTCCTCGTCATTATTATTTTGAGAGTCTATTAGTTAGCCAAATCAGAGGGTTGTCTAAATTTGAAGACTCTCCGATTTTTGTATTGAATTTTATTATTTCATTCACCCACATTGTCCAACTCTTGTCGAAAAAATACAGGCTTACAAAAATGAGGAAGAAATATTTTTTTTTTCAAATTGCTGAGGGGTTGAGAAGAAAATGTTTTTTGTTGGTTGTATTGTCTTTCCATAAAAAAACTATCTATAATAATTCTTCAATTTCGTTTAAGGGATGATTTCTTTTCGAAAACTCGAACATTTACAAAAATTATAAAAAAAAAATGTTTCACTTTAAATTGCTGATGAGTAATAAAAGTCATTCTGTTGGTATCTTCTACTCATAAAAAAGTCACGTATGATTTCTTTTTCAATTTTGTTTCAAGGGTGATTTCTTGTCGGAAAAATACAGCTTATAAAAATTAGAAAATTTTTTTTTAAATTGCTGAAAAGTCTAAAATAAATGTCATTTTATCGGTTTCTTCTATCCATAAAAAGATCACCTATGTTTTTTCTCTATTTTGTTGAAGGGGTAATTTCTTTTCGAAAAGTTGAACGTTCACAAAAATGATGAAAAAAAAATTTTTTTCTTTGAATTGCTGATGAGTAATAAATCTCTTCTACTAATAAAAAAACTACGTATGATTTCTTTTTGAGCGCTCGTACTACTTACACGAGGGCTATATCATTTCGTCACGATGTCTGTATTTTTCGAATTTTGGGCCGAAAATGGTCTCAATCGACTATGTTCGACTCACTGATGACGAATCCGTCGGAAAATTCGAGTCTGTCCGTCCGTCCGGCCGTAAGCACGATAACTCTCGAACGGATCAACCTAGAGACTTGAAATTTTCAGTGTAGGTTCAGTTCCCGAATGCCTCGGTTAAGTTCGTTAATGGGCCAAATTCCACCAGGGGTTCCGTAAATATGGCCGTTCAAAGTTTTGTTCCCCTGATTACTTGAAAACTACAGATTTGATTGAGATGAAATTGCACTCAAATGGAAAATGAGGTGTTTAAGCTACATGTGAAATTTTGTCCAGATCGCATGACCAGAACCATAGAAACCATAGAAAATTGTAACTTTTGAACGGAAACGCCTAGGGACTTGAAATTTTCAGGGTAGGTGTGGATCTCGAATGTCGTGATCACGTTCATCTATGAGCAAAATTATACAAGGGGTTCCGTAAATATGGTCGTTTGAAATTTAGTTTTCTTGATAATTTCGAAACTACAGATTCGATCGTGACGAAATTTTGTATACTAATGGAGAATGATATATTCAAGCTACATTTGTCCAGATCACATGACCAGAACCATAGAAAATCATTACTTTCGAACGGAAAGGCCTAGGGACTTGAAATTTTCAGGATAGGTGTGGATCTCGAATGTCGGGATCACGTTTATCAATGAGCAGAATTATACTAGGGGTTCCGTAAATACGGTCGTTTGAAATTTTGGTTTCTCGACAATTTCGAAACGACGGATTCGATCGAGGTGAAATTTTGTATTTTAATCGAGAATGATATATTAAAGCAATATTTTGTCCAGATCTCATAACCAGAACCATAGAAACCATAGAAAATTGTAACTTTCGAACGGAAAGGCCTAGGAACTTGAAATTCTGAGGGTGGGTTTGGATCGCGAATATCGCGGTCACGTTCATCAATGAGCAAAATTAGACTAGGGGTTCTGTAAATATTGCCGTTCGAAATATTTTTTTGCTGATGGTTCCAAAAAAAGTTTCAGAATTTTTTTGACAACTGTCGAAAATTCCTTTAATTGATTTCTGAAACTGGAAAATGCGAATCTACCTTCAAGGTGCATTTACGAGCGCTCAAAAGCTCCTGACTTCACGGCAGTGCTTTTCGTAAGTTTTAATTTTGTTTTAGGGGTAATTTCTTGTTCGAAAAATGCACGCTTATAAAAATATGAAAAAAAAATAGTTGATTTTTTTTAATTGCTGAGGAGTTGAAAAGAAATGTCATTTTGTAGGTGTCATAAAAAGACCACCAATGATTTTTTTGAATTTGTTTTAGGACAATCATTTCTTGTTGAAAAAATACTACTAAAATGAGAAAAAAATAGTTTTTTTTTCCTGAAATTGCTGAGATAAAAAAAAATTGTATCTTGTTGGTATAGAAATTTATTGATTCTGCTGTGATCTCTCAAATATGTAGATGAAATAATTTAAAATTCCACAGTTATTGGAAATTGAAATCCCTTCAATTTTCCAAACCATGTTCAATCATGGAATGCTTTTAATCAATACTTTCGAACTGCTGTTTTATATTCTGCTTGACATTTCCTTATTCGATTCACTCTTTATCAAGTTAAGACAAACAGACCTCCCTCTCCACAAAATACTTACAAATTTATTTTTGAGAATGAGGTAAAGGGATCTGAGTGATGTCGAATAAAAATATTACCCGAGCATATCGATCCTTCAGAAATTTCTCTTTTTATTTTCAGACTGTTGCATTTCAACAATATAGTCCCGATGGACAAAGCCGCAGCGGAAGAGCCCATAATAGTACCCACCAAGGATAAAGAACCGTACAAAAAGAAACGTAAACTATCGAAGAACGTAGAAGGCGACTCGAAACCAGGATCTCCGACAGAAGAAACAAACACCCAGAATGCCAACAATGAACAAAATGGAAGCGGCAACTCAGGATCCGATTCCCCTTCGGACTATCTAGTCGACTATCACAACCTCATACCATCTATTGCGATGGATTGCGGGGATAACGAATCCGATAGGGATAAGAGTAGGCGAGAAGAGCAACCAAAGAGAGTTATCAGTTTGGAATCGATCAAAAATTCGGTGGATATAACGGTGAAAAATCCCAGTAGCGATTTGGCAGTTCGTCGGTTGGGTTCCAACCCGTACCTATCGGTTCGACAGTTATTCCCCGGAGAGGAGGAGTTGGGTCTTCAGGGACAGATCGAGTTCAACAACGTCAAGGAAAGGACCACGGAAGGCTGGGAGAAATGCAATATGAGCGTCCAGTACGACAAGGCGACCAAACAGTTGTGGCAGGAGCTTCAGAAGCCTTACGGAAACCCCAGCAGCTTCCTGAGACATCTGATTCTGTTGGAGAAGTATTTCAGGAACGGCGACTTGGAATTGAAGCCGAACGCCAGTCAACAATCGGTCAATTACAGTGAGAGCGTGCAAAATAGACTGAGGGCTTACGATAATATCCCTACCGGTGCTTCGAGATCCATAAGTGTCGTTGAATTGAATTCGGGATCGATGCATAAGAGTTCCAGTGGGATCATCACGAGTAACAAGGATTCCCCGATGCAAACTTCCATACCTGGACTACCGGTGATGACGACTCCGAACGTAACGGTTACATCCGTACGACCCCCTCCGGTTACTATAACCCAACTCAACAATTCTTTGTTACCGATAACGATAACCAAGACGAAACCTCCACCTCCACCCGGTTTGATTTCTTTACTACCCGGTACTAACCGACCGATAATGAAACAGCCCCAGTCTCAGAAGATCAAGTTTCCGATAACGAAGAACTGGAGACCTACCTTAATCCCTATAGATCCAACGAAACCTTCAGAAAAGAAGAGCGGGTTGGTTCAAGTTATATCCGGAGGTAAACCGTTCCATATAACTTTAGAAGACTACAAGAAAATGTGCGCTATAAAGAGGAGCTTCGAGATGAAACAGAAACGACAATTCGACGTACAGAAAAAAACCACCCAACTAGTCTCCATCGGAACTTCCCTACTCAAAAGCAATAAAGCTCTGGTGATCACGAAAAAAATCGAACCAAAGCTCGAACCGGAACCTTGCGAGAACATACTGGAAAAACTGGACCAACAGGTGGAAAACATAGAATCCAAATTCAACGAGAATAAAACTATATTGAATATGCCGAGGATACCCAAATCGCTGACGGTCATACCACAGACGGTCAGGAAACCATCGAGGCCGGCCAGCCCTGTCCTTTTGATCACACCGAAGTCGAAATCATGATGGATTCCGCTGTCACCTGTCAAGTGCCTAACCTCAACTTGTCTATTATTATACAGGATCCTTCTGGGGGGCACAACTCCGGGAGCTCGATTTACAAGTTATCTCTTATAGGGAACGAATAATTAAGGGAATTTGTTGCGTTTGGAAAAATAGTACTATTTTCGTGTGATTCGATAGACATTTCTTGCTTTTACCAAAGCGAAATTATATACAAAAGGAGGCTGTGGTTACCTATGATGATTGAAAATTATTTACTTCGTAAAATATGGTGCGGTATTGAGGATATACCGAGTTTGTTGAAATTTTGTTATCTCATGAGACTTTTTGAAATATGACGTGTTTTCCTTGAATATTAATGTTTTTCAAATAATGAGTTTGGAATATCTTGAAACTATAAGAGGTGGCCCAACAAAAACAAGATATGAAGGTTTTAGATCGATATAAATAAACCATTTTGTGGCAATTTTTATATCTGAACCTAAACTTTCATGTCCTGTTTATCGTGGACCAGCCTGAATGTGATCATTAAGTTTTGAAGTTTATTCGAGAAAAGTCTGCGTGGTGAAAAAATATATTCAAATACGGCTATATAGATTCACAGTTTTTATAAACTAATCGAAATGAAACAAAACAAATTTATATGGAAGCTCTTGGATAAGTTTATTTCTCACCGATAATTTATCAAAAAAATTATGTAAGCTGTGATTTTGAACATATTGAAAAGGCTCCTGGGGTTTTTCCTCTTAGAAACACTTGTACAAGTTAACCATATTTAGACGTTTGTTTCTGTTATATATTGTTTAATTGGAATTGTTAAAATCATAAATTGATTATTCGAAAAAAGATTGTTGAGACTATTAACACGTTTAAGAAGATATTTTTTTATTAAAATCTCTTAAGGAAAATTGTAAATAGAATAGTGGTTACGACTGCGAAATGTATATTGTAAAATATTGAATTATTTAGTATAATATTTATATAGTAAACCTTCTTTTCAAAATAAGTTGTATTTTGTGGTAATAGCAATAATTGCTAATTTGGTTCTTTGATTTTCTGAATATTTTCTTGTTTATATTTATTCACATGGTGTAATTTGAATTCTGATTTTCGGATATCCAAATTTTATTTACTGTACTGATTTTTTATATAAAAGACTGTCTCTATTTTCTTAATATAATTGAATTTATTATGCATTTCATTTCTGTATTGGCGTTCAGATGTCACCATATGAAATATTGAACCAAATGAATGTTATTGGGACATGAGGGAAATCTGGAAAACCAACCGTAATTATTTATACATTTCATGCATGCCTCAAGAAACATTCGAAAATTATTTTAATTTAGTGAAAAATTTAATATAATAACTAAATCTACCTACACTGAGATTCTATCGACATATTTTTTCTCTTAAAAACTAGCTGTGTGGTAGAAAAAAATCTGAGTAATTTTTTTATAATTAGAGGTAATAGCATATATAAAAAATTCTGTTTTCATTTTAAGAATTCGTTAATGCATATTATACTGTTATCTCCTAAAAATATTAAATTTTTTATATTCGTAAAAATTCCTTGGTTTGAATTATTGTGAGAACTCACTTCTGTTGAGTATTTATTTTATATTCTTATAAGACTTTTCAATTTCATTTTGAAATCATATTTATGACTTCTATGTACCTTTATACAAATTCTGTTTTCATGAGACTTGGTTTATTAAACAAATCAGAATAAAATTTCTAGTATCTCAGAACAAGATCCGGACTGGATCGGTGTAGAAACTGTCCTCGCTCAAAATTATTCAAATATCTTGTTATAAGAGCACATATTGCGAGAAAGTAGATACATGCGTCTTGTGATATTTGGAAGAAATTGTGGTCTTTAAATCGTGCATTGATTTCTTTAGTGTTTTTCCTCTTGACCCCATAAATGTTTACGTTTTGTTGACATTGATCAGATTTTGCTTGGTTTTTTCCATTTCGAGTTTTCATAACCTCATCTCAAAATTTTTGGGTGCGAGTTTTTCCGAAATTTTGTATTTTAATGGAGATTGATATATATTTAAGCTACATTTTTTCCACATCGCACAACCAGAACAATTTTAAATTCCAACGAGTCTTGAATAAAAAATCCTTATATTTCTGTAACAGCTGATTCGACATCACATTTTCCGTGATCTTATTCCCACATTACCTCTTACAATCCGCTGCATTTACAGCTCGTATACAATTTATTTAAAACAATTGTCCATAAATTATCATCTTAATAGATCACTTTCGATACATAAATGACTTAGAATCAAACAAATATTTCACACTTTTCCCAAATAAATACACACGTTAGTTTGTTGTTCACCTCTCGGGTGTTTCAAACGATTAAAAGTAGATGTCGCCCACTCCGTGATTCTTCCCTATATTGACATTTTTAACCATATTTCAGAAACAGGACAGTTGGGTTAATCCAATTCATAAGGAAGTACAACCAATAATATATCATTCAGTATTCCAACATTCGAAAGAAGAAAAAGAAATTTCATGAAACATCCGTGTCTTTTTGGGAATTAATTCCAAAAAGACCTCTTTGTCCAATAAAATCTGACAATTTTCAATCAAAATAACGCCGATATGTCATAATTTTCCATGCAATTCAGAAAAAAACGTATCTTCTAAACTTAACCGTGAGTTTTCTGATATTGAGACTGGCACCATTCGATTTCCTATGAGAAAAAAAATCTGAGGTGGCGGTGAAGTAAACTTTTGAAATTTTGTTTTCTTGATTATTTCAAAAGTACACGTGACGAAATTTTGTATTTCAATGGAGAATGATATATTCAAGCTACTTTTTTCCAGATCGCATAACCAGAACCATTTTAAATTCCAACGAGTCATTGAATAAAAAATCCTTATATTGCTGATTCGACATAATTGACAAAGAGCTACTGTCATTTTTTTGACAGCTGTCAAAAATTTCTTCAATTGGTTTCTAAAACTGGAAAATGCGACTCTACCTGAAATGTGGATGAACGAGCGCTCAGAAGCTCCTGACCTCACGGTTTTTAGATATATAGTTGCAAAAATTTCCAACTAAAATGTGAAGAAAAAATCTAACCAAGATAGATGTTTGAATATTTTAGTTTTCTTATCTAGGTGAATGGAAGTTTAGTTCATAATAAAACATTGTTTTAGGAAATTATTTATTTAAATTATATAAATTACTTAATGGGTTTCATTTGCCAAAGTCCATCATTCAAATAATGACAATTTTCAACCCCTATTCCTTTGTTTACTTTTGCTCTGTAAAAATAACAATAAACATCAAACATCAGCCTTGAAAACATTAATAATAGAAAAACTTACATATCTTCTGTGGATAAGGTAGTTTTTCCAATCGCTAAAGCATGTTCTTTTCCTTCTGCCATAATCGCCTACAACATTAGATACATTTTCAATTTCGAAGAATTTCAAACCGTAAATCGTTCATACCACAATGGTATCCTTGGGAACTTCGGTCATTTTAGCACCTGGTGAAGTCAAACCAGGACACATTATATTTGCACCACTAAGAACGAATTTAATCGCACCCTTATCAACTTGTTGCATAGGTAAAAAGAACGGAACTGAAATAGCCATAAACTTATGAAAAACCATCTTTTCGCTCATATAGAAACTTACATTTATGGTAAAGTTTCAATGTAGGCATCCACTGCCCTTCTCTATGTCTAAAGAATAATAACTCTCCGGCAGAATTGATAATAATTTCTATGTGGTCATGGCTGGAAAAATATTTTTATAAATATGTACGAAAGGATGTCCTTTTTTAGTCTACCATTTTACTATACGTAACGAGTCTTTTTTCGGTAAAATAACGTCGATATAATCTTCTAGGTCTTTATAACACTCCACCAACTTGGTCCTTATCCCTTTTTGGACCGAAGATTTGAGCTGTAGCATGCCAGATACACTCTCCTTTTCATCGAATCTGAAATAATTGAAAAGTTATGATCAAGAATATTTCAGATTTGATATTACTAACTTCTTGAACATTTTGGAGCCCTAAAGTTTCAGTTCGAACGTTGAATATGTAAGGTGACAACTGAGAGTGAGGTTAGTTTTGGAAGAGGCAGAGGTCACAGAATCGGTTGATTATTCTTCCGAAAATATAAAAGTGGAATGAAAATTAATAGGGAAGAATCACGGAGTGGGTGACATCTACTTTTGATCCTTTGAAATACCCGAATGGTGATCAACAAACTAACGTGTGTGTGTTTATATGGGAAAAGTGTGAAATATTTGTATGATTTTTGAGTCATTTATGCATCGAAAGTGATGTATTTAGATGATAATTTATGGATAATTCTTTCAAATAAACTGTATACGAGCTGAAAATGCAGCGGATTGTGAGACGTAATGTGGGAATAAGATCACGAAAAATGTGCTCTGTTCCTCAATGCTCATCACATAGTTCTTCTGAAATTTCTTTGCATAAATGCCGTTGAATCCCAAGTCTGTTCAAAAATGCAAGACAATCTTGAAGATTGGGAAACGAATCTCAAAAGTTGTTATTTTCCAGCAAGCACTCCCTGAAAGATGATTTTTTCATCGTGAGTTCAATAATTTTCTATTATATAGTGGTCATTTGCTATCACATGCACGTTCACCCACATAATCAAAAATGTCCGAAGTGGTTATCTCGACTTTCACAAGCATTATTATTAATGCCACAATCTTATAAAAAATATTTGATTTACTTGTTATGAAAGACAGAAATGACAGAATAATTTGGACCACCATTCGGCCCGACATTTTGTGATTTTCAGCGCCATCTAGCGGTACGTGACTTTTCCCTATTGAGTTAAGTTAAGACCATAGATGGAAGGAAGCCAAGTAAACGGACGCCCTCTGTCTTCAAATCAGAAAAAGACGCGATGGTCCATTTCCTTGGTTGCCTATCGCACGACATCCGAGGCGCGACGGCGGCGCCGATCGATCCGCAGGACGGCGAGGAGGACACTCCTATTGTGCTGCTTTCCTCGCGGTCGATGTGCGCAGAATCGCGCAGGAGCATCAGCTTCAGCAGGACAAGAGTGTGCTCCGCGAAAAAGCTCACAAACACGACCGCTCTCTCAGTGAATCGAGAAGACGGCCTGGCGTGCAGAAAAACAATAGTGTGTGTGTCTCGCGATCTGTGCGTTAAACCCCCCACGCAAAGAGCGCTTTCGCGGAAAAAAAAAAACGGCCGTTCATGCCTCAGGGCGGACTCGATAGAACCTTACGGGTCAGCTGACGGTTTTTCATCCATTTTTCCTGACCGTAACATGAGTGAAAAATGACTTCTACGACGACCATTCGCAAATCGTACGGTAACAGGAAATTGTACTCCCTGTATCCCGACGATTATCCCCTGAAGAACTCCAAGTTGAAGATCAGCCCGACCAGTCAAAATAGCCCGAAGAAAAGCGAGGATGTCAATAAGCTCATCAAGTATATCGAGGACAACATCGTCGGGAAATCCAGCGCGTTCTTGGGACCCTTCGGAAGGCGCAAAGGTAACTCTCTTCCCATCAACTGTCATCGCTATTTTTCGAGAGAATTTTAATTTATACCTACTTTGAAATATACGTGAAAAAAACAAACTTTCGGTTCTAACATGGTAAGAAAAATGTATTCTTAACACCCACTGAATGACTTCAGAGGTTGTCGAAAATGCAACTCTGAATTACTCATGTGGTAGTGCCAACAAAACATACGAGCATAACATAAACATTCGAAATTTATCGCCGAATTTCAAACCTATACAAAGTTCATTACCATTTAATGATGTCACGTCGATTGGATTCGCTACCTACTCTTATTTTTCGAAGAAAACTGATAGGTACTTGGTGATTTGAAGCTTTGTATGGAGGAAGAACATAAATAATGCTCTATAATTTTTTAAGTTTGTAATCCTTCTATGATCATGGCAACATTCCGAATTCACATACATATTTTATGTTCAATCATCGAGAATAATTGTTTGAAATGTCAATAAAAAAAATTAATTGAGGAGAAACGAATGGTCTCTAATTTAGGAAACCTCTATACTGGGAGATATGATTTTGGTTGCACTAAAATACGTATGTATTGACATTTTTAACCATATTTCAGGAACAGAAAGGTTCACCGATTTATAAGGAAGTACTATCAATATATCACTTTATGTGCTAACATTCAAAAGAAGAAAAAGAAAATTCTTGACACATCCCAATCTTTGGGAATTATATTCAAAGGTGCAATAAAATCTGTCAATTTCCAATCAAAATGAAACTGATATGTTAGAGTTTCATAATTTTCCATGCAATTTAGAAGAAACATATCTTCTAAACCGTGTGTTTTCTGATATTGAGACTAGCACCATTCGATTTCGTATGAAAAAATCTGGGGTGGCGGTGAAGTAAACTTCTGACATTTGGTGATCATAACCAGGATCATAACCTATGTAGTGAAAAGTGAAATATTGGAAACTGTGGTGGCTGAGATAAGGTTTATTGTTGTGATTATTCTACTATTCGAAGACTGCAAGTTATAGAAAGTTTACAGTTTCTTTCTGCCACTACCTTTCGTTCTCTGTGTCTTCCCAGTCATCACATCGATATTTTCACTTGATGGAAAGCTTGTCATCCAGTTGAAAACTATAATTAGTCAAGCTTATTTACCGAGCCATTCAACCGAACGAAAGAATTCATTCTTTTGATCTCCAACATTTGGAGTTTCTTGAAATGCAATTAACGAAATTTTACGCTATTTATGAAACCGGCGAAGCGCTAAGGACCATCAAATTCACTCCACAATTCCTCATGAAAATAACCACAGATAACCATCGATCGCACAGAGTCAATCGGGAATTATCCAGAAAAGGTCATCAATTTCTTTTTATTGAGTGTTCCAACCAAGCACAGAATATAAACAATGAAACTGTCAACATTCAACCTATGGTTCATTATCATTCGAGTCATAAATATCGCAAGCTGATTTTTCCTGTATTTCCGCCATCGATTATGTTTATCAATATCAATAATGTTAAAACGAACTCGTGTATTCTCAAGGACTTCTCCACCAACTATAAGGTCGGAAATTTATCGGCGTAAAATAAGAAACTAAACTTTTGTGCATAGAATATTGTTTAACTACTTCTTCTTCTCGCTTTGAGATGGACATTATTGAAAATAATAAAGATGAAGAAAAGGAAAGGACAGAAAGTACAAAATTTTAATAGAATTGATTAAAATGACCGGCATAACCACGTTCAATCCAATCCGTAACGAATTTCGAATTGTTTTGAAACGTTCTCTTTCTAATAAAAAATTAATCGAGATCGTAACCATTCGAAAGAGGGAGATATACGGGTTGGGAAAGGTTCAGAAGTGTAGAATATGGTCTATAAAACCTCATTAATGATCACTTCGATTGCATCCATTAATTTCTGAGTTTTAGATGCTGCTCGACTAATTTCGAATCCCCTCGCTTCTAAACTAATTTATTGAACATTTTTCATTTCTGAGATTGGATCTGACTAGATTAAAAGACTTTCGTGAGAAAACCATCGGAGGATGAAACAGCAACGACGGACAATAACCTCCCATTTCCGGAATGTCAAACGGGATGTTGGTACGCCACAGTAACCTGATGACTTGATTGACTTTAATAATCTTCATATTGACAGCGTTAGACCAATGGCCTAATTTTCGGATAGACCAGACTTTCGAAAAATATTTTATTGAAGGGATAAAATTCTGTCTTAAGGAAATTTTTGCACCCACCCAAAATTGGCAACCTAAAATTAAATCCGAGGATCAGTCAACACCATCTTAATCACCATTTAGCAAGTGTTAAAACGGAGTTATGACGTCGGAGACGATAACAGCTGCGGTTGTAATATCTTAACGTATTGTGTACGTTTGGCGATCTCTGATGACGTGCAAAATTCCGAAACGATCTCCGGAATGGGAATACAACGCTCTCTTTATTTCGGTTTAAACTCCGGTATTTTGGATTGAAAATGGGATATTATTAGCTTATTTTCGTGAATTCATTATATTTTTAGCTTAAATGTCCGAATTATTTGTGCTCGAATAAATTCTCTGATATTTTACAAATTCCGACTGACTATCGATCAAGTCAGACCGCTCCTCTCGGAGGGCAGCTCCAAAGGGTTGGTCCAATATTTCAAACACACTTCCATAATGACATAATCAGTGCGTGTCTCAGTAGAGTTCAATAGCTGCGGATTTGCATGGAATTAACTATACACACCTAATAAAAGGTGGCCCATTGGTTCGTCTCGAATTCTCCCGATACAAATTCGGCAAGGAGAAGAAGTCGCGTATTGTGAACGCCTCCTTGTCTCTTTGAATGGTCTCAACAAGGACGACCTTGGCTTTAACGCTCTCCACGTGCCCCGCTATCGATCCGGGGCGAAATTGTGTCAAATGTAAACAAAGCCAGAACGCATCCACGGGGTCAGAATTAGGGGTTGGGAGGTTTTATGACCCAACGATTTAATGCAAATTTAAGTGGTTTCGGTTTCGAAGTGTGAATTTCTCATTGAATGTTTTTTTTTATCCCGGCTCGTGCAAGTGTTCTTTGTAGATTTTGTTACTGTGTCCTCACGCCACTTGAGGGACAGTACCCAATGGTGGAAGGGTAGGTCAGAAAATTTTTTAGAGAACAAGTGAATATTTCGTTTTGAAATTTTAGGTGGAGACTTAGGGATGAGGGAACTCTTCGCCTAAAATATTTTCAAGTCGACAGTGTTGCCACATCTATCTTAAACGCATATCTACTTTCTTATTTCAAATGGAACTACCTATATTTTTATTGAGATATCGATACAATACCAAATTCCAAGTACAACCTACTAAAAAAAATTTCTCTGCCATGCACTGTTGCCAAGTTATGCACTAATTCTTGAAATTCTTGACATCTGCATTGCCAGTTTGGAAATGCAATATCTCGATTATTTCAAATGCGAACAAAACCAAACTCGCCAGTCTTATAGAAGATAATCCCAGCATTCATGTGGTACATTCGGTATTTTGATGAATCGACAGGTTTTTCGAAGATTTTGCTCCAAAAATGTGGAACTCAAAATGGAAATATTTCGTGATTTTCAAATGGCAACCCCATATTTGTTTTACATCATTCGATTCGAAATAAAAAATGATTGGTAGTCTTCTTTTAAACCAATCAATTATTTTGGATAGGTTTCGAATGAGATGAAAAATACTGAATTATTTCAGTATTTATAGTCATGATCTATGGTCCTGTTTACGATTAAAAGGATCTGTGATTATGAGGTGAATAATTGAAATAGATTCTATGGTTGAGATTATATAAAGTGTTCGATGATTATGGATACCATAGAAAAAACTGTTAATTGTTAATCAAACCTCGATTCAGGTGGTTTAGTTTGTTGCATTTTTTGATTCATTGGTTGCAAGATTTTGAAGTGATGTCTTATATAATGAACAAATTTTGGACCTTTTCACCATTTACGGAGAATGCCAAAAAATTATCGAAAGGACCTATAGAACCTTCGACAATCGTAACCCACATGTAGCAAGAATGACTGGAAATAAATTCCGAAAACTGCGGAGAAATGTTTTGGCATTCTCCGTAAATGGTGAAAAGGTCCAAAATTTTTTCATAATTATAAGACATTACTTCAAGATCTTAAATAAAAAATGCTACAAACTAAATCACCTGAATCGAGGTTTGATTAACAATCAACATTTTTTTTATGACATCCATAATCATCGAACACTTTTTATGATCTCAACCATAGAATCTATGTCAATTATTTACCTCATAATCACAGATCCATTTAATCGTAAACAGGACCATAGATCATGACTATAAATACTGAAATAATTCAGTATTTTTCATCTCATTCGAAACCTATCCAAAATAATTGATTGGTTTAAGAGAAGACTTCCAATAATTTTTTATTTCGAATCGAATGGTGTAAAACAAATATGGGGTTGCCATTTGAAAATCTCGAAATATTTCAATTTTAAGTTCCACATTTTCGGAGCAAAATCTTCGAAAAACCTTCCGATTCATCAAAATACCGAATGTACCACATAAATGCTGGGATTATCTTCTATAAGACTGCTGAGTTTGGTTTTGTGCGCATTTGAAATAATCGAGATATTGCATTTCCAAACTGGCAATGCAGATGTCAAGAATTTCAAGAATTAGTGCATAACTTGGCAACAGTGCGTGGCAGAGAAATATTTTTTAGGAGGTTTTACTTGGAATTTGGTATTGTATCGATACCTTCATAAAATTATAGGTAGTTCCATTTGAAATAAGAAAGTAGATATGCTTTTAAGATAGATGTGGCAACACTGTGGACTTGAAAATATTTTAGGCGAAGAGTTCCCTCATCCCTAAGTCTCCACCTAAAATTTCAAAACGAAATATTCACTTGTTCTCTAAAAACTTCTAACAGGCCAAGTTAAAAGGAAAACCCTGTATGTTACATATCCCTCAAAATCGAATGGGTTGAAATTTTCTGACCTACCCTTCCACCATTGGGTACTGTTCCTCAAGTGGCGTAAGGACACAGTAACAAAATCTACAAAGAATACTTACACGAGCCGGGATAAAAAAAACATTGAATGAGGAATTCACACTTCGAAACCGAAACCACTTAAATTTGCATAAAATCGTTGGGTCATAAAACCTCCCAACCCCTAATTCTTGTTCTCTAAATACTTGGTCTCTAAATACTTCTAATAGGCCAAGTTAAAAGGAAAACCCTGTATACAACGCAAAAAGTTGACATTTTCCTTTTCTATAGGTTCTTGATCCACGTCGTCTCGGGGGTCGAAAGTAGTCGAATTATCATCCCAAAGGACGCGAGGTCTCCCTCAATGTAAATCCAACCCGATTCCACCGCCGGTTTACGCAAGAGATCGATATGAAGAGGTCCGATTTTTGACACCTCGATAAAGTACGAAATAAATTACATCGATCACAGATATTCCATGACGTTTCTTCCGGAATTAAATTATTCGTCTTTTGACACATCGTCGAAATTTCTCCAAAAACGACCGTTTCGAGATGAAATTCAATAAATAGGACGAGAAATTGATGTTTCTTGATTGGACATTCAACTCCATTTCGTTTGAAGGCAAGAATCATCCGAATAAAGTTGAATGTTTCCAGACAGCTCGACTGTGACTGCGTGCATCAATTATTACACAACTGTCCATTAATCAAACACGCCCATTTCGAAATTTCAACCGAGATATGAATCGCTCAAGAAGCTCGAGTGCGAAATATCTTTCGTCTGGCTCATTCTAAAAAAAATCTACAAAATTCGAGCTACTAGGCGACCTTGACTGAATGGCTCAAATCTATGCATTATTTATCGGTAATCGTGTAATTAAGACGCATCTGGAATTTTCATAACGTTAGCTACTCGCAAATTACTCAGTTTTGCCACTACTACACTCTCTCGAAATTTAATGATTTCGTCATCGGATCGTCGTTGAATAATTCATGAGGAGATGGCGAGCGGGCAAACCGAAACATACGAATCGTGAAGCGTTGTGCGAAATTTTCCCTCCAAGACAGAAGCGAGATGGTGCTGCATCTGAAACTCGAGAAAGTTACCGGTATCCTATTACATCGATAGAACACTACCCGGATATTTTTCATTTTATCGAACATGCTCATCGGTAATATAAAACCTCGTCGGTATTTTCTCTCGGTTACTGCTCAAATAACAACAATTATGATCCTTTTTATTATTCGGTATTCGAGAGTAGTTTCGACATTGCTGGCGTCAGGACACAGTACACGGTAAAAACTCGCACAAGCTCCCTGGAGGTCTCTTCATTGTGGAAAGTTCTGGACGAAAATAACAATAAAATAACATCAAAGAAATGTAGGCTGCCAACGAGATGAAATGGTCAACAATGAGATTCCATCGCCAAATCGGGCACCCTTTATGACTCACGATCGGGGTCTAAATCGGGAGTTTTCAGGATCCGGTAAAAACCAGATAGGTTCCTAACGTCGGGAGTAATCCAATATACACAGATCTACAATTGAATCATATCAAATTTGATGGCATGTGCTAGAAGAGGTACATCGACAACTGTTGGATGCACGCCAGGAATAGGATTTGGCGAGGTGAACCAAGTGGGAGAGCATGTTCAACTCTAATAAATTTCGTGGGTTATTTATCAACAGTCGATTCGGGTTTTCTATTTGGAAATGTTATGTAAATGGAAAATTTTCGACGCGGTGTGGAAAGTAGTTGGGCTTTTTGCTTTTTCTCAAGGATAAGCAGGAAGTTATAGTTTAATTTTAGGGTTATTTCTGTTGTAGCGAAGCACAATGATTCGTCAAAAAAAAATATTATCCTTCCCATTTATAACGGAAAGTTATATTTTTGGACCTTTCGGCGGATGTAAAGTAGTACACCAAAACCGTGGCAATGCGCATTTGTTTTTTTTTATATCTGTTAACATATTCTTGATCTACGACATTTTTTCAACGAACCCTATTTTTTCATGGAAATCGAAGAAAAAAATTTTTTTTCAATCCAAAAAAATTACATACATACAGGGTTTTCCTTTTAACTTGGCCTATTAGAAGTATTTAGAGAACAAGTGGATATTTCGTTTTGAAATTTTAGGTGGAGCCTTGGGGATGAGGGAATGAGGGAACTCTTCGCCTAAAATATTTTCAAGTCGACAGTGTTGCCACATCTATCTTAAACGCATATCTACTTTCTTATTTCAAATGGAACTACCTATATTTTTATTAAGGTATCCATACAATACCAAATTCCAAGTACAACCTACTAAAAAAAATTCTCTGCCATGCACTGTTGCCAAGTTATGCACTAATTCTTGAAATTCTTGACATCTGCATTGCCAGTTTGGAAATGCAATATCTCGATTATTTCAAATGCGAACAAAACCAAACTCAGCAGTCTTATAGAAGATAATCCCAGCATTCATGTGGTACATTCGGTATTTTGATGAATCGAAAGGTTTTTCGAAGATTTTGCTCCGAAAATGTGGAACTTGAAATTGAAATATTTCGAGATTTTCAAATGGCAACCCCATATTTGTTTTACACCATTCGATTCGAAATAAAAAATGATTGGTAGTCTTCTCTTAAACCAATCAATTATTTTGGATAGGTTTCGAATGAGATGAAAAATACTGAATTATTTCAGTATTTATAGTCACGATCTATGGTCCTGTTTACAATTAAATGGATCTGTGATTATGAGGTAAATAATTGAAATAAATACTATGGTTGAGATCATAAAAAGTGTTCGATGATTATGGATGTCATAGAAAAAAATGTTAATTGTTAATCAAACCTCGATTCAGGTGGTTTAGTTTGTAGAATTTTTTGATTCATCGGTTGCAAGATCTTGAAGTGATGTCTTATAATTATGAAAAAATTTTGGACCTTTTCACCATTTACGGAGAATGCCAAAAAATTATCGGAAGGACCTGTAGGGTCAGAATAACCGGAAGCCAAAAAATTTCTCCGCAGTTTTCGAAATTTATTTCCAGTCATTCTTGCTACATGTGGGTAACGATTGTTGAAGGTCCTATAGGTCCTTTCGATAATTTTTTGGCATTCTCCGTAAATGGTGAAAAGGTCAAATTTGTTCATTTGTATAAGACATCACTTCAAAATTTCACTACCAATGAATCAAAAAATGCAACAAACTAAACCACCTGAATCGAGGTTTGATTAACAATTAACAGTTTTTTCTATGGCATCCATAATCATCGAACACTTTATATGATCTCAACCATAGAATCTATGTCAATTATTTACCTCATAATCACAGATCCATTTAATCGTAAACAGGACTATAGATCATGACTATAAATACTGAAATAATTCAGTATTTTTCATCTCATTCGAAACCTATCCAAAGTAATTGATTGGTTCAAAAGAAGACTACCAATCATTTTTTATTTCGAATCGAATGGTGTAAAACAAATATGAGGTTGCCATTTGAAAATCTCGAAATATTTCCATTTTAAGTTCCACATTTTTGGAGCAAAATCTTCGAAAAACCTTTCGATTCATCAAAATACCAAATGTACCACATGAATGATGGGATTATCTACTATAAGACTACTGAGTTTGGTTTTGTTCGCATTCGAAATAATCGAGATATTGCATTTCTAAACTGGCAATGCAGATGTCAAGAATTTCAAGAATTAGTGCATAACTTGGCAACACTGCATGGCAGAGAAATTTTTTTTAGTAGGTTGTACTTGGAATTTGGTATTGTATGGATACCTTAATAAAAATATAGGTAGTTCCATTTGAAATAAGAAAGTAGATATGCGTTTAAGATAGATGTGGCAACACTGTCGACTTGAAAATATTTTAGGCGAAGAGTTCCCTCATTCCCTCATCCCCAAGGCTCCACCTAAAATTTCAAAACGAAATATTCACTTGTTCTCTAAAAACTTCTAATAGGCCAAGTAAAAAGGAAAACCCTGTATATAGGTATGAAAAAATGATTAAAATTTCGATCTTCCTAAATTAATTTTATTTTGACCTATCCTTATGTAATCGAACGCGTAGAAAAAAGCTGTTAAATTAGTTTTTTTATATCTTGTACCTATCAGGTACCAGTCTTCAAAAATACCATGAAATTGGACCTTTCGGAGGATGCGCAGTACACCTGAAATTTGGCAACTGCGTATAGGATTTTCACAGAATCCGTAGATGAAGAATGGATCTATGTTATGTGTGAAATTCAAACTTGCAACTCACCTGGATATAAAACGCTGTACGTTGGAAATTACCCTATTTTATTGCTTTTTTCGGCTTTCGGATCGCATAAATTCGAGAATAATTTTTATTTTAATATCTGCTAACATATCCTTGACCTACGACTATTTTTCAACGAACAATTAATTTTTCATGGAAATCGAAGACAACAATTTTTTTTTTACCAAAAAAAATTCCATACATAATGGAAAAATTCTTAAAATTTCGATCTTCCTGAATTAATTTCAATTTGACCTATCCTTATGTAATCCAAGGCGTAAAAAAAAGCTGTTTAATTAGTTTTTTTATATCTCGTACCTATCAGGTACGAGTCTTCAAAAAAATACCTCGAAATTGGACCTTTAGGAGGATGCGCAGTAGACCTAAAATTTGGCAACTGCGTATAAGATTTTTACAGAATCTGTAGATGAAGAATGGATCTATGTTATGTGTGAAATTCAAACTTGCAACTCACCTGGATATAAAACGCTGTACGTTGGAAATAACCCTATTTTATTGCTTTTTTCGGCTTTGGGATCGCATAAATTCGATAATAATTTTTTTTTTGAATATCTGTTAACATATCCTTGACCTACGACTATTTTTCAACGAACCATCAATTTTTCATTGAAATCGAACACAAGAATTTTTTTTCCCAAAAAAAATTCCATATTGGTAAAATTGTTAAAATTTCGATCTTCCTAAATTAATTTCATTTTGACCTATCCTTATGTAATCGAAGGCCTAGAAAAATGCTGTTAAATTAGTTTTTTTTATATCTCGTACCTATCAAGTACTAGTCTTCAAAAATACCATGAAATTGGACCTTTCGGAGGATGCGCAGTACACCTGAAATTTGGCAACTGCGTATAGGATTTTCACAGAATCCGTAGATGAAGAATGGATCTATGTTATGTGTGAAATTCAAACTTGTAACTCACCTGGATATAAAACGCTGTACGTTGGAAATTACCCTATTTTATTGCTTTTTTCGGCTTTCGGATTGCATAAATTCGAGAATAATTTTTATTTTAATATCTGCTAACATATCCTTGACCTACGACTATTTTTCAACGAACCATTAATTTTTCATGGAAATCGAAGACAACAATTTTTTTTTTACCAAAAAAAATTCCATACATAATGGAAAAATTCTTAAAATTTCGATCTTCCCGAATTAATTTCAATTTGACCTATCCTTATGTAATCCAAGGCGTGAAAAAAAGCTGTTTAATTAGTTTTTTTATATCTCCTATCAAGTACTAGTCTTCAAAAATACCATGAAATTGGACCTTTCGGCGGATGCGCAGTACGGCTAAAATTATTTAAAAAATAATTTAATTTTTTCGAAAAATATCTCTCAATAATTTCTTGATCTCCGTCGGTTATTCAATGGATAAATGAATTTTTATTAAAAATAAAATTTATTTTCGAATATGCGTCGAGATAAAACATTGAAATATATTTTATGATCATTCAGAAATAAATATTTCAAAATGGTTCGCCTAGATCTCCTCCAAAACCCACATAGAGAGATGTAAGTCTACCTTCTCAATTGATCTAATGAGTTATTCTTCGAAAAGTACCGCTAACTTGATTTCGCCAGCAGGTTTCGAAGTTCAGCCCAGCCGTGCTCACTTTGGCCGATAAAAAAACTAGTTTTGGGCAACCTTTCGTTTTTGCATTCATATCATGTTTACCTGTAGACACTTCTAGTTCGCATCGTTCAATATTTGCCGAGAGAGTTTTTCAGTTTGCTGACGCACGAAATTATTCTTCATTTATCGCAACAAAAATGATTTGATCAAATTTAGTTCTTTTTTAATTGGAATAATTGTTTATATACAACATGTTTTCATCATTTCCATTTGTTCCCTCTGCTCATTAGTCCCATATAAGATATATCGGAGGAGTTGCCAAATAAACTCGGAGTTTGTTTGACAAAGTCAAACATATTAATATTCCAGAGTTGTAATGAATGAAAGCGATATGTCAACAATTAGACGATTAGTTCGAATGGAGCTCATAATTAAATGTTATTGTTTACATACAAGAACCCATTTGGGAGAGTAGAACGGATCCAAATGTAGTCGGCACCAAAACATTTTCCATTTATTTTCAGTGCATATTGTTACATTTTGTTTCTGAAAACATAGTTTCAATCTTCGAATTGATTGCCTAGTAATATGTATATCGATTTCGAATGAATTTCCTTATTATTATTTCATTGAGGTAGGTACATTTCACAAGAAGTGGGCGATCTTGGAAAATTCTCGTTAGAATTTCTACTTGTTCTGAAAAAACAAGGGTTCAAAAAATTAAACTAAAAACCATTCTTTAAACTATCTAGAAAACAACAAAATGCGTAGAGCCAATGATATAATGTTTCTTGTGACAAATGATTCTTAATTAATAGGTGTTGTTCTCTCGAAATCTCTAGCTTTCCATGTCTCTTAATGTTTTATCTGCGGAGAAAAGTAATTTACGATCGTATCTAAAATCGCGCAACCTTGTGTTTTTCGGGAGCCAGACGAGCGTAGGAGAATAAAATAGCGATTTATTCGCCACATTATACCGGAATAATAAAACTATAACACGTGTCCGGTCCATGATCAAACGGATTAGAGTCCATCCAAATGGTATTTTGTTTACATCGCGAGGACCTTTCGTGAATTGATACAGACCAATTTTATTGAAATCATCTGGTGTACATATCGATATCTAGACATTGAGTTTCGAAAAAGTTCCACTGATTCCAATCTTATCGGGAATAAACGATGTAGAAGGCCAGGGGACACACAGATAAACAGTGCGAAAAATTCAAGATCAATCTGAATAAATAAAGAACGATTTCTGAGGAAAGAAAACATGGGATGGCCTCCGTGGATTGACTGATTCCTTTGTCGGGGTTCGCACTGATATCACTGGAAAAATAAATTTTAAAACTTCATTGAATGAATGATATTATTCCATAAATGTAAAAGAATTAAGAAGCTCTGACATGACGAACTTTCATTTTTCTAAACTTCAACAGATGGAATCACAGCATTATTACCAAATTTTCAACGCCTGATCAGAAAAACTCTATTTGCTTTTCACTTGTGACCTGAATTTTTACAATTCATTTTATCGGTCTCAATCGACACAGTTCGAGCCAAATTCGAACAGGGGTTCCGTAAATATGGTCGTTTGAAATTTTGTTTCCTTGATAATTTCGAAACTACGGATTCGATCGAGATGAAATTTTGCACTCAAATGGAGAATGAGGTGTTCAAGCTACATGTGAAATTTTGTTCAGATCGCATGACCAGAACCATAGAAAATTGTAACTTTTGAACGGAAACGCCTAGGGACTTGAAATTTTCAGGATAGTTGTGGATCTCGAATGTCGTGATCACGTTCATCTATGAGCAAAATTATACTAGGGGTTCCGTAAATATGGTCGTTTGAAATTTGGTTTTCTTGATAATTTCAAAACTACTGATTCGATCGTGACGAAATTCTGTATACTAATGGAGAAGGATATATTCAAGCTACATTTTTCCAGATCACATGACCAGAACCATAGAAACCATAGAAAATCATAACTTTCGAACAGAAAGGCCTAGGGACTCGAAATTTTCAGGATAGGTGTGGATCTCGAATTTCGTGATCACCTTCATCTATGAGCAAAATTATACTAGGGGTTCCGTAAATACGGTCGTTTGAAATTTTGGTTTCTCGATAATTTCGAAACTACGGATTCGATCGAGATGAAATTTTGTATTTTAATCGAGAATGATATATTAAAACAATATTTTGTCCAGATCGCATGACCAGAACCATAGAAACCATAGAAAATTGTAACTTTCGAACGGAAAGACCTAGGAACTTGAAATTTTCAGGGCGGGTTTGGATCGCGAATATCGCGGCCACGTTCATCAATGAGCCGAATTAGACTAGGGGTTCTGTACATATGGCTGTTCAAAATATTTTTTTCCTGATAATTTCGAAACCATTGATTGGATTGAGATGAAATTTTGCACCTAGCTTAGGAATAATGAATTCAAACTACGTGCCAAATTTTGTCCAGATCGCACCACCAAGACCATAGATACCGTAGAAAATTCTAGCGAATTATCGAAAAAACTTGGTCACCTAATGCACTGACATGAAGTCTGGAGTTTCGCCTAAGTTTCAGTTTTTTGACAGCTGTTGAAAATTTCTTCAATTGGTTTCTAAAACTGGAAAATGCGAATCTACCTACAAGGTGGATGAACGAGCGCTCGAAATCTCCCAACTTCACGGCAATGCTCGTTATAATTGTATGTCATAATTCATATAAGATAAGAGAATGCAAAAAATAATTAAATAAACAGATATTCGAGAACTAGACTGAAAGGTGTCTGGTTTCCTCGCTAAGCCTGAAATAATAAACAGGTGAGAACGAGGATTTGAATGGGAAATATCGTAAGCTCGCTCATAAATTACCTGTTAAACCTTCAGACCTGTATTTGAATATTTTTACATAGTTTATTTACACATAAACATAATGCGAATGATTTCGAACAATGGAAACTGCCGTTGTGCGTTGTACGCAGATAGGAGAAAAAAAATCAAAATAAAGTGAGTCACAGAAAATTGAAGGACCCGGTCAATGAAAATTCGAAATAATGACTTCCGTCATTTTTCTGACTGATTGCCAATTTGAATTCCAATCGAGGGAAGGTTGAAGATTCATAAAATCCGGCCAGTTGGTTCTGTATAGGCTTTGTTACTGTGTCCTGACGCCCTGTTTATTGTGTACTCCAAGACAGAAAATTCCCTTCTCGACTCGAAATTCCCACTGTTCGTAGAAAAGCTCCTTACTGAAAATCGCATCATAATTACAGTTCAGAGAATTGCTCAACATTAATTGGCATGACGTATTCAATATAGATAATTATACGTTTCAGCTAGACTTATCGACGCTGTCCGTACATTTATGCGGTATGATTTCTGAAACTGTGTCAACTATTCAAATATCACGAATTGTATTGGATAAAAGGCAACTGGCGGTCGGTTTTCCTTGAATATCAAACGTTTTGATTTCGTAATTGTACGGTGAGTTACATTAATTAGTCGGTCGCAATTAAAACAATGTGTTAACGATATCGGGTGACGTTTATAGGGATCTGGGTTTTTCGCATAAAAAATTTTTCTTGGAAACTTCTGAAATTTCCGGTACCTTCGAGGTCTGAATGCGCCGGTCGATTTTGTTTTACCCTTTCAATAATTTGAGATCGAATTTAAACTCTGTAGTTAGTTGTGAAATAACGACACAAAGATTCATGTGATATTTCTATAGGAGTTCAAAAAAAAAATATATGAAAAGAGGAAGAAATCATCCACCTTGTAGGTAGATTCGCATATTCCGGTTTCAGAAACCAATTGAAAAAATTTTTGACAGCTGTCAAAACAATGACAGCAGTTCTTTGTCAATTATGCCGGATCAGATGGTACAGAAATATAAGGATTTTTTATTCAATAATTCTTTGGAATTTAAAATGGTTCTGGTTATGCGATGTGGAAAAGATGTAGCTAGAATATATCATTCTCCATAAAAGTACAAATTTTGGTCACGATCGAATCCGTAGTTTTGAAATAATCATCAAAACTAAATTTCAAACGACCATATTTACGGAACCCTAGTCGAATTTTGCCCAATAACGAACCTACCCTGAAAATTTGAAGTTTCTAGGTCGTTCCGTTCGAGAGTTATCGTGTATACGTCCGGACGGACAGACTCGAATTTTTTCTTGCAAAATATATTTCATAATATTTTCCCATGTTTTCTGAAAACTCAATCGATTCTGAATCCGAATATGTAAATATAATGGTGGTTTTATACTTATTTCAAGCAATTCCATTCAAAATCAACCTGAGGAAATTCAGATTCCATAATCGGAAAATATACCCATGTTGTCAGTGGTTCAATAAATAATGTATTATCAAAACATGAAGTTTTTATTCTCGTGTATAATAGTAGCGAAAATATGGAGCCTGAATTTTCATGCAATGATCTCAATATGTTTACTTTTCAAGAAGTTAGGATTTTTTGAAATTATTTATTAAAAGCAACAAAAATGCTATTCACAGAAACTGTTTGAAAGTGCCTACCTCTCACTTTTCTGCACTTTTTGAGACAATCCCAACTTTCTTCAAGGACTAAACATGTTGAGAGCTTTGAATGAAAATTAGGGATTCATATTTTCGCTTCTATTATAATCGAGAATGAGAATTTCAAATTTTGACAATCAAATATTGATTGAACCACTGACAACATGGTTATATTTTCAGAATATGGAATCTGAATTTCCTTAGGTTGATTTTGAATGGAATTGCTTGAAATAAATATAAAATCACCATTATATTCACATATTCAGATTCAGAATCGATTGAGCATTCAAAATTATTCTGAAGCATATCTTGCGAAAAAAAAATTTCCGTTTTATAGAAAACCGGAAGTTCAAATGAAGAAACAGTTGGTGATAAATTGTCTTTTGACCTTCTTATTTTGAAAACAAGTTAAATTTGCAAAAAAATTTTTTTCTGGAAAAACGGTTTTTCCTCATAACTTTTCTTGCTTTGGTTCGATGGTTTTTCCGATAACATATTTGGATATCCCTAAAGAAATACTATCATATTGATGAGTCACTTTTCAATTTTTCTCAAAGGATAAGTCACAAAATTTAGTGTACAAGTTTTTCAGTTTTTTTTCGTTTTTGCCCAATAACTCTTGTAGTTTTCCACATATTCGGAGCAAACTTGGAGGACAAGGTACTTTTTGGCGTTTAAATGGAATTATAATTATAAGTGTTGTCAGAATATACAGGGTGATACTATTTTTGAGGTTTCTTCTTCGTTTTTTCGTTTCTTTCAAAAACATTCTTGTATCGTGCATTTTTCAAAATCAAAAAACGAATTCGGTATTATCGATGAAAATTCGAATTCTTGGAGTACAAGTTTGTCAAATTTTTTTCGTTTTTGCCAAATAAGCAACAAAAATGCTATTCACAGAAACTGTTTGAAAGTGCCTTTCTCACTTTCCTGCACTTTCTGAGACAATCCCAACTTTCTTCAAGGACTAAACATGTTGAGAGCTTTGAATGAAAATTAGGGATTCATATTTTCGCTTCTATTATAATCGAGAAAGAAAATTTCAAATTTTGACAATCAAATATTGATTGAACCACTGACAACATGGATATATTTTCAGAATATGGAATCTGAATTTCCTCAGGTTGATTTTGAATGGAATTGCTTGAAATAAATATAAAATCACCATTATATTCACATATTCAGATTCAGAATCGATTGAGCATTCAAAATTATTCTGAAGCATATCTTGCGAAAAAAAATTTTCCGTTTTATAGAAAACCGGAAGTTCAAATGAAGAAACAGTTGGTGATAAATTGTCTTTTGACCTTCTTATTTTGAAAACAAGTTAAATTTGCAAAAAAATTTTTTTCTGGAAAAACGGTTTTTCCTCATAACTTTTCTTGCTTTGGTTCGATGGTTTTTCCGATAACATATTTGGATATCCCTAAAGAAATACTATCATATTGATGAGTCACTTTTCAATTTTTCTCAAAGGATAAGTCACAAAATTTAGTGTACAAGTTTTTTAGTTTTTTTTCGTTTTTGCCCAATAACTCTTGTAGTTTCCCACATATTCGAAGCAAACTTGGAGGACAAGGTACTTTTTGGCGTTTAAATGGAATTATAATTATAAGTGTTGTCAGAATATACAGGGTGATACTATTTTTGAGATTTCTTCTTCGTTTTTTGGTTTCTTTCAAAAACATTTTTGTATCGTGCATTTTTCAAAATCAAAAAACGAATTCGGTATTATCGATGAAAATTCGAATTCTTGGAGTACAAGTTTGTCAAATTTTTTTCGTTTTTGCCAAATAAGCAACAAAAATGCTATTCACAGAAACTGTTTGAAAGTGCCTTTCTCACTTTTCTGCACTTTCTGAGACAATCCCAACTTTCTTCAAGGACTAAACATGTTGAGAGCTTTGAATGAAAATTAGGGATTCATATTTTCGCTTCTATTATAATCGAGAATGAAAATTTCAAATTTTGACAATCAAATATTGATTGAACCACTGACAACATGGGTATATTTTCCGAATATGGAATCTGAATTTCCTCAGGTTGATTTTGAATGGAATTGCTTGGAAGAAATATAAAACCGCCATTATATTTACATATTCGGATTGAGAATCGATTGAGTATTCCGAAAATATGGGAAATGGGAAATGGGAAAGTTTTATGAAGTATATTCTGCAAGAAAAAAATTTCCGTTTTCTAGAAAATCGGAAGTTCAAATGAAGAAAAAATTGGTGATGAATTACCTTTGGACTTCCTCATTTTGAAAACCAGTCAACTTTGCAAAAAATTATTTTTTGGAAAAATGGTTTTTCTTCAATTACTTTTCATGCCTTGGTTCGATAGTTTTTCCCATGAAATATTCCGAACTATGGATAGCCCTTGAGAAATACTATCATATTGATGGGTCATTTTTCAATTTTGCTCAAAGGAAAAGTCACAATATTCAGTGACCCGCTTACGTGAAACACCCTGTACGTAGAACTAGCGCTCAAAAAGGATATACCATCTGTGGAATTTCCAACCATCGATTATCGAACGTCAAATTTGTATCAGCGTATTTCGATCATTCTTCGATGATGAGGAAACTCAACACCTCCATCCTGAACCAAACGCCAATTCCTCTCTGCTAAATTGAAGCTCATTTTCATGAGGAGAACACGACACCGGAAGAATTGGCGAGACGACTGTAACGCTTTATAACAAACGTCAGTGTTTTTCTGTGACGAATCGTGGATTTCGCGAAAACCAGAAACATGTCTCTTATTGTGATCTCGTCTAGTGGGTCAGACGAGACTGATCTCATTGCGGTTTCCGATAGGATCTAGATGCCCCGTTAGCTTGCAGTGCTGATTAGACTTTGGGATTTCAGCATTGCGAAAACTTCCTTATGGACGTGTGTTATGATCTGTGAAATCAATATTGATACGTTTAGATTTCTCTCTAAAATGGATAGAATGTGTAACCTTTCGGTTAATGGGATTATCGACATGAGGAAGTCCAACGGCGTCGAATCGGAGATAATGGGAGGCCGAGCGACGAATCTCATACAGAATGATTATGAAAATAATTTATTTCCCTATCATTTTTGAGCGCTCGTTCTAATTCGACCAGGGGTTTCGTGAATATGGTCGCAAAGAATTTAGTTTTCTTGATAATTTTAAAACTACGGATTCGATCGTGACGAAATTTTGTATTTTAATGGAGAATGATATATTCAGGCTCCATTTTTTCCAGATCGCATAACCAGAACCATTTCGAATTCCAACGAATTGAAAAATCCTCATATTTCTGGAACAGCTGATTCGGCATAATTGACAAAGAGCTGCTGTCATTTTTCTGACAGCTGTCAAGAATTTCTTCAATTGGTTTTCTAAAACTGGAAAATGCAAATAATCTACTCCAAAGCGTTCAAAAGCTGACTTCACGGCAGTACTATTGAGAGAAAAAGAATCAAGATAGTCGGAAATTGAGGATATGAGCATAATATGATCCTATTGAGTAATGAAATTTGAAAAAATTATACTAGATAAACTTATAGCAAACTTATACCAAGAAAACAATTCATGCATCCCAGAGACCACCAAATTTATCATTTGCACCTGCAGATCGGTTTCGAGTCATATCAGATCTCGTCAGTAGAGTTCGCAAAATGACAAATTCGATGTGAGAAACAGGCAACGGTGATCAGAGAAAATTTCCCAAATCACGCCACCTGTCCGTTCCAAAAGCAACTGTCCCAAATATCTGTAGATCATGATTCGCCTTCTCAACTTTCCAAGACAAAGACACATGTGTGAACCGCCTTAAACATTAGAGCATATGGTCACACATGGAAATTCACGAGTTCAAGCCCCAACCTTATTCGTCTGAATAATTGACTGAAATAATATAATGGCTGTTTTCTCTGATCACCGCTGCCTTATGTTTTAAAGGTTTTCTGTTTCTTACACCGAATTTGTCATTTTGCTAACTGTACCTACTGACGAGATCTGATATGGATCGAAACCGGTCTGCAGGTGCAAATGATGAATTTGGTGGTCTGTGGGATGCATAAATTGTTTTGTTGGCATGCTATCAGTTTATCCAGTATAATTGAGCGCTCGTACTACTTTTACACGAGGGCTTTATCATTCCGTCACGATGTCTGTATTTTTCGAATTTTGAGCCGAAAATAGTCTCAAACGATAGAGTTCGACTCACGGATGACGAATCCGTCGGAAAATTTGAGTCTGTCCGTCCGGCCGTAAGCAAGATAACTCTCGAACGGAACAACCTAGAGACTTGAAATTTTCAGTGTATGTTCGAATCCCAAATGCCTCGGAAGTTCGTTAATGGGCAGAATTCCACGAGGGGTTCCGTAAATATGGCTGTTCAAAGTTTTGTTCCCCTAATTACTTGAAAACTACAGATTTGATCGAGATGAAATTTTGCACTCGAATGGAGAATGAGGTGTTCAAGCTACATGTGAAATTTTGTCCAGATCGCATTACCAGAACCATAGAAATCATAGAAAATTTTAACTTTTGAACGGAAACGCCTAGGGACTTGAAATTTTCAGGATAGGTGTGGATCTCGAATGTCGTGATCACGTTCATCTATGAGCAAAATTATACTAGGGGTTCAGTAAATATGAAGGTTCGAAATTTAGTTTTCTTGATAATTTCAAAACTACAGATTCGATCGTGACGAAATTTTATATACTATATATTATATACTAATGGAGAATGATATATTCAAGCTACATTTCTCCAGATCACATGACCAGAACCATAGAAAATGATAACTTTCGAACGGAAAGGCCTAGGGACTTGAAATTTTCTGGATAGGTGTGGATCTGGAATGTCGCGTTCACGTTTATCAATGACGATGATGTATTCAAACTACGTGCAAAATTTTGTCTAGATCGCACCACCAAGACCCTAGATACCGTAGAAAATTCTAGCGGATCATCGAAAAAAAATCGATCAGCTGAAGCACTGACATGAAGTCTGGAGTTTCGCCTAAGTTTCAGAAATTTTTTTGACAGCTGTCGAAAATTCCTTCAATGGATTTCTAAAACTGGAAAATGCGAATCTACCTACAAGGTGCATGTACGAGCGCTCAAAAGCTCCTGCCTTCACGGCAGTGCTTTTCGTAATTTTTTTATTGGAGCGCTTTTGAATCTTGAATACTGGTATTATCTAATATATAAAATTCTCGTGTCCACAGTGTTCGTTGCCATACTCCTCCGAAACGGCTTAACCGATTTTGATGAAATTTTTTGTGCTTATCCGGTATCTATCAGAATCGGCCAACATCTATTTTTCATCCCCCTAAATGTTAGGGGTAGTCCAACCCTAAATTTTTTTTTTTTATTTTTTAGACAAAATTTCTAATTTCTATTTTTTTATGATTCAACATACAAAAATACATACAATCCCCAATTTTCACCCTTCTACGATCAACCCTTATTTTTTAATAGCCAGAACAACGAGAGGCCGAAGGCCTCGAGCAATTTTGAAATTGCGAAAAAAGGGAGAGATATGGCAAAACAACGTTTGCCGGGTCAGCTAGGTTAGGTTAGGTTAGGTTTAGGTTAGGTTATTTTGAGACGAGAGGCCGAAGGCCTCGAGCAATTTTGAAATTGCGACAAAAGGGAGAGACCGGGGGCGCGAAGCGCCCCCCGCGTTTTCGAGAGGGAGAAACGGGCTTTCCTAAGGTAAGAGAGACCGAAGGTCTCGAGCAATTTTGAAATTGCGAAAAAAGGGAGAGATATGGCAAAACAACGTTTGCCGGGTCAGCTAGGTTAGGTTAGGTTAGGTTTAGGTTAGGTTATTTTGAGACGAGAGGCCGAAGGCCTCGAGCAATTTTGAAATTGCGACAAAAGGGAGAGACCGGGGGCGCGAAGCGCCCCCCGCGTTTTCGAGAGGGAGAAACGGGCTTTCCTAAGGTAAGAGAGACCGAAGGTCTCGAGCAATTTTGAAATTGCGAAAAAAGGGAGAGATATGGCAAAACAACGTTTGCCGGGTCATCTAGTTACTACATAAAATGAAAAAATGAATGTAAAATGGTTGAATTCTTGATCAGTATACCTTTCGTTGTCATGGTAATGAGAAAAACAGAACCTAATTTGCAATTTTTCATCAAAAATGAATTGTTGTCACCGCAGTGCTTGAAAATGAATTCTAATCTAGATTTTTTGAAAAGTAAAGCAGAATCGTGGTTGATACCGCATTTATTTGCATTTGCATTTAGTAACAAGGTACTCCTGTCAGATCTTTAATCGGAAAATTGTCTCTTAGACTTGACGTTTCTCGAGTCGTTGGTGTTGCTATAGTGACTTCAAAAAACGCGCGTGTTTGAAAGTTCGATTCAAACACGCCGACGCGTTCTTGAAAGAGGTGAAATGGGGCATCAATAAAAAAAAGTATTATCACATTGAGACACTTTTCAATTTTGCTCAAAAGTTAAGACAAAATTCAGTGATCCGCTTGCGTGAAACACCCTGTACATACGAATGAAGGAAGTAATGGAGTAATACAAGGCGATAACACTGAATGGCGTGAGAAGACCAACCGCGGTATTTAATCATGCACGCCAGACAGAACGGTGCCGATCTAGAGATCGTTACTATGCGCAATGTTCACTCAAGGACTAATTTTATCAAATGTTCGTCATCATTGCAAACAACTGAAACAACTGACAGCGATCCTCTCAAACCCACACAGAAAGCCGGCTTTCGCCCCGAAAAAAAACCGTCGGCAGATCAGCTGTCAGAAAAGTATCCGAATTTAGCTTCGACAAAGAGTTATTTGTGATCTCCGCGCGGTCGAAATTTAGGTTAATTGAATAGTTTCGATCGATATGCCAGCTAGGAGTTAATGGACCGCGTTGCAGCGTCTTCCTGGTCAGCTCGAGATAATGAGATGATGGAGCGCGTTTAATTTTTCAAGGAACCGTGGAAATCCAGACATCTGGGCGATAATTGGAATGATTGAAGTGCCTTGACCCGGGAACAACCGTGACTATTTAGTTGGCAACAGTGTGGCTTGGTCGGGATTGTTGCTAGGAAGATGTTTATCACTTCCAATTGTAGCGAAGTTTTCTCCTTCTAAATCCGAGAAAAAATTCTATTATCTCTATTATCAACAATCCATTGTTCCCCATGCAGGTTGAATGCATCGTTTCAACACGCAAATACGCG
Source organism: Aphidecta obliterata (assembly GCA_963966015.1). Taxonomy (NCBI): domain Eukaryota; kingdom Metazoa; phylum Arthropoda; class Insecta; order Coleoptera; family Coccinellidae; genus Aphidecta; species Aphidecta obliterata. Next base: position 42,683,912 of record OZ014429.1, on the reverse strand, counting down.
AGTTCATTATACGGAAGTGGTGGCCCTCCAAAACCTTGCATGGTCATGACATTTTTTTATCGGAATGCTTTTGCGGTTTTTCGGATTCGTATCGCCCAACATGGAAATTGTTGACATGTCTGAAAACGTCGTCCAAATATGACAAATGTGATACATAAGGCTACTGAGTGGCAGTATAATATTAAAATAATATGATGGCTGTTTACCTGAAATCTATATATATAAAAGAAAGTCGTGTTAGTTACACCACTTATAACTCAAGAACGGCAGAACAGATTTGGGTGAAAATTGATATGGAGGTAGCTTAGAGCCAGGAGACGGACATAAGATACTTTTTATCCCGTTCGACAGCGAAAAAATACAATAATTGAAAGAAAATTTTCCAATACAAAATGTTCATAGATTTCGTAACTGTCAAGAATAATGTCATAATGCAAAATGAGTGACATATATATTGGTTGTCAAATATTTGTGCGATTGATTTCACTGAATGATTCGAGATTATTCCGTAAATCCATTCAGAGTCAGTATATATTTACTTCGTGAAAGTGATTAATGTTGACTGTGATTTGTTTTGATGGGTGACAGCTCAGATCAGATCAGATCAGTTCAGATCAGTTCAGATCAGTTCAGATCAGTTCAGTTCAGATCAGTTCAGATCAGTTCAGATCCGTTCAGTTCAGATCAGATCAGTTCAGATCAGTTCAGTTCAGTTCAGTTCAGTTCAGATCAGTTCAGATCAGATCAGATCAGATCAGTTCAGATCAGTTCAGATCAGTTCAGATCAGTTCAGATCAGTTCAGTTCAGTTCAGTTCAGACCAGTTCAGATCAGTTCAGTTCAGATCAGTTCAGTTCAGTTCAGATCAGTTCAGATCAGTTCAGTTCAGGTCAGTTCAGATCAGTTCAGTTCTGATCAGTTCAGATAGGGTTAGGTTAGGGTTAGGATAGCGTTAGTCTAAGGTTAAGTTAGGGATAGGTAAGGCCACAGCAACGCGTGCCGGGTCTGCTAGTTCAGTAATGAAAGAATAAGAAAAAAAAATACGAAAAGCACTGCCGTGAAGTCAGGAGCTCTTGAGCGCTCGTACATCCACCTTGTAGGTAGATTCGCATTTTCCAGTTTTAGAAATCAATTGAAGGAATTTTCTACAGCTGTCAGAAAAATTCTGAAACTTAGGTAAAACTCCAGACTTCATGTCAGTACTTCAGCTGACCAATTTTTTTTCGATAATTCGCTAGAATTTTCTACGGTATCTATGGTCTTGGTGGTGCGATCTGGACAAAACTCCGTAAGTAGTTTGAATACATTATTCTTTAGCTTTGTGCAAAATTTCATTCCAATCCAATCAGTAGTTTCGAAATAATCAGGAAAAAAATATTTTGAACGGCCATATTTACAGAACCCCTAGTCTAAATTTGCTCATTGATGAACGTGAGCGCGACATTCGCGATACAAATCTACCCTGAAAATTTCAAGTTCCTAGGCCTTTCCGTTCAAAAGTAACAATTTTCTATGGTTCTGGTCATGCGATCTGGACAACATATTGCTTTAATATATCATTCTCGATTAAAATACAAAATTTCATCTCGATCGAATCCGTAGTTTCGAAATTATCGAGAAAACAAAATTTCGAATGACATTTCAGATCCACACCTATCCTGAAAAGTCCCTAGGCCTTTCCGTTCGAAAGTTATGATTTTCTTTGGTTTCTATGGTTCTGGTTTCTGGTCATGTGATCTGGAGAAATGTAGCTTGAATATATCATTCTTCATTAGTACACAAAATTTCGTCACGATCGAATCTGTAGTTTTGAAATTATCGAGAAAACTAAATTTCAAACGACCATATTTACGGAACCCCCAGTATAATTTCGCTCAAAGATGAACGTGATCACGACATTCGAGATCCACATCTATCCTGAAAATTTCAAGTCCCTAGGCGTTTCCGTTTAAACGTTACAATTTTCTATGGTTTCTATGGTTCTGGTATGCGATCTGGACAAAATTTCACATGTAGCTCATTCTCCATTTGAGTGCAAAGTTTCATCTCGATCGAATCTGTAGTTTCGAAGTAATCAGGAGAATAAAATTTTGAACGGCCATATTTACGGAACCCCTGGTGCTTCATTCGAGTTTCAGGTTATGAAGTGAAGGACGCTAACCTCTAAGTCTTCCAACGATGATGGTTGGTCCACAAAGGGGTTCATCTTAGAGTAGAGAGTAGATCTACGCTTGACTTTGGAGTAAATGGTCTCAGCCTGTTATAATCATAATTTCAATTTCTAGGGGTATCGAATTTAAGAATTGCTTACATTTTTGAAAGCAACAAAAATGACTGTTGAAAGTGCCTGCCTCCCACTTCTTCGCACTTTCTGAGACAATCTCAACTTTCTTCAGGGACTAAACATGTTGAGAGTTTGGAATGAAAATTCAGGCTTCATATTTTCGCTTCTATTAAAAGCTAGAATGAAAACTTCAAATTTTGACAATCACATATTGATTGAACCACAGACAACATGGATATATTTTCCGAATATGGAATCTGAATTTCCCCAGGTTGATTTTGAATGGAATTGCTTGAAATAAATATGAAACCACCATTATATTCACATATTTGAATTCAGATTCGATTGAGCATTCAAAAAATATGGGAAAATTTTATGAAGTATATTTTGCACGAAAAAATTTTCCGTTTTCTAGAAAAGCGGAAGTTTAAATGAAGAAACAATTGGTAATGAATTGTCTTTAAACCTCTTCATTTTGAAAACCTGTCAAATTTGCAAAAAATTTTTTTTTTAAAACGGTTTTTTCTCAGTTTCTTTTCATGCCTAGGTGCGATAGTTCTTCCTATAAAATATTTGGATAGCCCTTAAAAAACACTTTTATATCGATGGGTCATTCTTCAATTTTGCTCAAAGGAAAATTCACAAAATCCAGTGACCCGCATACGTGAAACAGTGGCGTGTCGATACATTCGTTTCTGTGATATTACACCGATCTTGAAATATTGGCGAATATAAAATTCTGTTGAATTTGTCACTGTCTTATTACCCAAGATAATCATCAATTCTGACTATAGAATTTCCTGCTACACCTTAAACCGTGTTCGTGATGAACCAAACTTTCCATGTTATACTTTCCAGGAAAATTGGATATTGATCAAGGGAAATTACCCTTAGGACAATGCTCCAAGCTCGACACGCAGGGCTAGCCACATACGAAACTAGCACTTTGCCCTACTTATTTCACAATTCTATCACGTCTTCAATTTCGACTAGAGCTTACTGAAGAAATTTCAATTGAAATCTCATTTATAGACCAGGCAATAGTGATTTTTTCGTGACAAAAATCGTAGAAGAAAATCGCGAGTGTGGGGTTACGTGGAGTGGAAATTGAATGGTATCAGTCTCAATCTTGAGAGTTTTTTTAAATTGCCTCAAAAATTATGACTTTTGACATTTCAGTATCATTGAGAATTGGAACAGCTATAGAAAAAGTAAATATTTTCTTAACACGGAAAACTGTCCATTCCGATATTGTGTCCTGTTAGAAAACAAGATTATAAAACTCCATTCGAACATGAAATTTAATAGCGTTTATCTTATCAGAAGGTTATTTCCATTTTTACACGTGTGATGGGTGTTTACTCAACGTATATTGAGTCGATTTATCCATTTTGAATTATTTGCGTTTGCATTATGGCGGAAATTGATTCCAATTAAGATTAAAATGCGATATTTCTTATATCATAATCGTAATAAGTGGAAAATTTTGTTTCAGATTAGATTTTTGTTTGGCGTTTCCAAAATTTCCTTTCAATCGAAATAAAAAATCATAATATATGTATATAAATTTCCTTTCGACTCGCCTCGAGTTCATGGACTATTACTTTTCAATGTTGTTTTCACTGGAGGCCAGTCGATACCATCAACATTTTTATGATTTACCCAGCAGGCGTATAAAACTTTTACTGAACGCCACAGTCTCGTTTTGTATTCAAATGACGAGTATACGCCCATGAGAAAGCTTTAAAAATATTTATGACATCGATTTACCCAGCCCATTAGCACCTGAAAGAGCGATATTCGTATCATATCTGTTTTCTCTTGGATGTTGACGAAATTATTTCGCACACATCTGAGTCACCCAGCACTGAAAAAAAAGGTCTATCGATCCTCGTTATGCCGATAAAGACACCTACTGCGAAATATCGCAGTAAAAAAACTAGTTGAATTTTCTTCAGTCAAAGTGATGAACGTTGAAAACTTTGACCGTTTGAAACATTCTTATCTTTGAGCGAAACTTAACTCGTCGATTTTGTTTGCACCGTCACTATTAAAAATTTATTCGAAAGAATTGGCCGAATGCCAAGAGGACATAAACTAGCTAAAAATTGTACATTCAATTTGCAACTTGCTGATCTTTCCCCCTCAATCATTGAAGCAGACTTTTTTGAGCGCTCGTTCTACTTACACAAGGGCTATATCATCACTTGCCACGGGCGCAAGGTCCGAAGGGGCGCCAAAAAATATCAAAAATAAAGAAATAGAAGCGCCAAGCAAAAAAAATAATTCGAAAGATGATTACGGTTACGTCAGTAAGTAATTCGATCACAACATTTCGAAACATTGACATTCAAAAAACAGAATGAGAATGCAATAAGGTCAGAAATACGAGAAATATGGTCCAATTGTTATGAAAAATTTTCAAAGATACTGCACTCTGATCACCAATATTACAATCGGCAATATCGTCATGCGATTCCAAGCACAGCCCTTTTATGAGTTGCTTACACAACATCCCTTATCGCATCCAGCTTGTTTTGAAGGGCGGCTTCTTTGATGATGATGGTTCATAAAGATCGATTTGTTTAGATTTTTAGGCCACATCTGTGGTGATTTAGAAACGATTTGTATTGCCAAAAATTCCCCAATCAGAGTTTGATCTCAAGAAGTGGGAGAAAAATTGGGGAATCTTATTCTAGTCTACATAAATATCGTTTTCCTTCAATTGTGAAGGGAAGAGCAAAAAATTAAAATTTTAATGTTCGGTAAGTGTGTATCCAGATTTGAAGTGTTATAAGTTTTGAGTTTTTTTTATATTCTGACTTTTTTGTGCCATTGTGCTTTTGGATTCGAGCATTATAAATTGTGCTATTGAAGGTGAGTTGTACCAAGTTTTTGTTATTTTTTATGACATTATTCTGGCATCGGATATATTCAATTATTCGTATTTTAACATAATAATACTGTTCCTTTCAATTCAAGAAGAAATATGTTCGGTTCATTGCGGAAAATATGGATTTCCGAACTTGAGTTCTCACTTCTCAGAGCGTCTTTTTTTTGAAATCTAATAAAACTCAAATTTTAGTGTTACTTTTCATAGTTTTCATTGAATCTCCAATCTCATCTGGCAAAGATTATTCTAGTGATTTTTTTATACTTAACGTATGGACTTCTTGAATATTGTAACATCGGGCCATGTACGAAATTATTAGTACGTGTTTCAAATGGTTATAAAATAGTATTTGTATGCTAAGTTTGCGGTTTTTTTTGCAGAGATTGGTATTATCGATTATTGTTTTCTTGTCAACTTAACAAAAAATTTTTATTTTACGTTTGCAGTATGTATTTTTAAATTTTAAGTTGAAGAATTTATATTTTTTAAGATAAATGTTCATATTTATTACATAAATATGGATATTCCATTTCTTTTTTCAGAATTTGTTTTATTTTAATGCATTTCATTCAAAATGTGTATTTCAATGTTTTTAATGAAATGTGTGTTATTTTGAAACTCTTACGGAAATATATGACTAGCATTATGAAGAAAAAATACGATAAGAAAATATGATGGATGAAAAAAAATCTAAGCAAATGGGGGGGCGCTGTCTAATATATTGCCACAGGCGCAATAGTACCTAGATACGGCCCTGGCGATAACTCGCGAACGGAACAACCTAGAGACTTGAAATTTTCAGTGTGGGTTCAGTTCCCAAATGCCGAGGTTGAGTTCGTTAATAGGCAGAATTCCACTAGGGATTCCGTAAATATGGGCGTTTGAAATTTAGTTTTCTTGATAACTTCAAATCTACGGATTCGATGGTGACGAAATTTTATATTTTAATGGATAATGATATAGTCAAGCTACATTTTTTCCAGATCGCATAACCAGAACTATTTTAAATTCCAACGAATTATTGACTAAAAAATCCTTATATTTCTGTAACAGCTGATTAGGCATAATTGACAAAGAGCTGCTGTCATTTTTTGACAGCTGTCAAAAATTTCTTCAATTGGTTTCCGATACTGGAAAATGCGAATCTACCTACAAGGTGGATGAACGAGCGCTCGAAAGCTCCCGACTTCGCGGCAGTGTTTTTCTCGATATTTCTTCAATGGTTTATCTGTGGGAAAAAATCCATCGGAAATTGAGGTTATGAGCGTAACATTCCTGTCATAAAGTAGATCTAATGTATCGTATCAGTCATATTTGTCCGACTGTTGCCAGATTTTTCCAATTGAAATAAAAGCATTGTGCAAACGATCATAAATCTCGCAAATAACGTTCGTATAGCCGAGTGGGGTGAGACTAAATTGAAGACGTAAAACTCCAATATTATTATAAACAAAATCGTAAAAACGATGTTGTTTCACGCAACTAATATAAATTTAACGCTGTGGCAAGCACAAAACGGTGATAAACCGCTCGAATGGCCACGAAATTCGGCGTTGCCAAATCTCGCGCTGGAAAATTCGCTCCGAAAATTCCTTTATGGCTTTTCTTTTTGGACGTGCGTTTCATATCTCTGACAATGGATAAGGACTGTTGTCGAAGGATAAAAACGTTCCAGTTCTGAATATATCTGAGTTGTTTTCGTGCTTTTTACGACAATGTTATCGTTCGGTCCGGGTACATTTCCGCGACCGTTCATGCTGTCATCGCCGTATTCGGCGTTGTTTATGTATAAGTAGGTCACGAATTCATGTGTATTATGCTCCTGTTTATCTGCTAGATCCGAGGGACAATATCATCTCCGATTTTGTTACCGAAATATCCAGTTTCACTAATAGACCAGGCAATAGAGATTTTTTCGTGACAAAAATCGTGAAAAAAAACCGTGAGTGGAAGGGGAGCGTGGCAAATATGATTACTTTTCTTGTAATTTCGAAAAAACATCAAAAACCGGTGATTTTTAGTTTTTCGCTTGTAAAATCTGAACTAACAAAGCGATGCTGACACTTTCGACAACAGAATTCTAGAGAATGAAAAGACGAAGAAAATAAGTGCTCGTGCAACTCAATCGGGTCATTATTACCGTAGAAAAGCACGAAAAACCGTAAAAATCAGCGTTTTTTCAAAAATTCATAACTCAACCATTTTGAAAGATGTAGCGCTGGTTTTTTGGATGAAAGTAGTGGTTGATAGGTACTTTGACTTTGAACAAGCCGGACGTTGTCGGATAAACAGTTTTTGCGTAATTGCGAGTTGAATTATTTTAGGCTCTATTTTCCGGAAGGGCTGGATGCTTCGGAAGTTGTCCGATTTCGATTCACAGAAAGGATTTTGAAGGTAGAAGTATAATACTGCAAAATCCCAACATTGATTTTTCTTTAAAATGTTGCAAAATAGGTGATAAATACGTGGAAACCTGCAGGGCCGTATCTAGGTACTATTGCGCCTGTGGCAATATATTAGACAGCGCCCCCCCATTTGCGTAGATTTTTTTTTATCCATCATATTTTCTTAGAGTATTTTTTTTCATAATGCTAGTCATGTATTTCCGTGAGAGTTTCAAAATAATACACATTTTTATGGAAAATTTTTTTCATTAAAAACATTGAAATACACATTTTGAATGAAATGCATAAAAATAAAACAAATTCTGAAAAAACAAAATGAAATATTCATATTTATGTAATAAATACGAACATTTATCTTAAAAAATATAAATTCTTCAACTTAAAATTTAAAAATACATACTGCAAACGTAAAATAAAAGTTTTTTGGTAAGTTGACTAGAAAACAATGATAGATAATCACAATCTCTGCAGAAAAAACCGCAAACTTAGGATACAAATACTATTTTACAACCATTCGAAAGAATGTTACAATATTCAAGAAGTCCATTCGTTAAGTATAAAAAAATCACTAGAATAATCTTTGCCAGATGAGATTGAAGATTCAATGTAAAGTAACACTAAAATTTGAGTTTTATTAGATTTCAAAAAAAGACGCTCTGAGAAGTCAGAACTCAAGTTTGAAAATCCATATTTTCCGCAATGAACCGAACATATTTCTTCTTGAATTGAAAGGAACAGTATTATTATGTTAAAATACGAATAATTGAATATATCCGATGCCAGAATAATGTCATAAAAAAAACAAATACTCAGTACAACTCACCTTCAATAGCACAATTTATAATGCTCGAAGCCAAAAGCACAATGGAACAAAGAAGTCAGAATATAAAAAAAAACTCAAAACTTATAACACTTCAAATCTGGATACACACTAAACGAACATTGAAATTTAAATTTTTTGCTTATCCCTTCTCAATTGAAAGAAATCAATATTTATGTAGAATAGAATAAGATTACCCAATTTTTCTCTCACTTCTTGAGTTCAAAACTCTGATTGGTGAATGTTTGGCAATACAAATCGTTTTTGAAATAACACAGATGTGGCCTAAAAATCTCAACAAATCTATCATTATGAACCATCATTATCAAAGAAGCCGCCCTTCAGAACAAGCTGGATGCGATAAGGGATGTAGTGTAAGCAACTCATAAAAGGGCTGTGCTTGGAATCGCATGACGATATTGCCGATTGTAATATTTATGATCAGAGTGCGGCATCATTGAAAATTTTTTACAACAACTGGATCATATTTCTCGTATTTCTGACCTAATTGCATTCTCATTCTGTTTTTTGAATGTCAATGTTTCGAAATGTTGTGATCGAATTACTTACTTACGTAACCTTATTGTCATCTTTCGAATCAATATGTTTTTCTTGGCGCTTCTATTTTTTTATTTTCGATATTTTTTGGCGCCCCTTCGGACCTTGCGCCCGTGGCAAGTGCCACCCTTGCCACGCCCTAGATACGGCCCTGGAAACCTGACCAGCGCTCGCTCGCGGACAAACAGTACTAGTAATATAATCATTTTTCCATATGTAGGTTATAAAACCAATTTAAGAGATTCCAGAAAAAACTCTGTAGACAGATCGCGCCTGTACAGTCTTTCAAACACAATTCGAAAATGAAAGATGGAAAAACTTTGCATACAAAACTAGCCATCATTTAATAGCAGCGACGAAAAAAAAAATTCAATGATGCTCGTTCTAATTAGACAGAAATAGTCACAAATAGTTAGAATACCTTTTCACCATTGCTCAATTGGCAAATTTTCATAATTATAGCTATTGAAAGTTCCCGAAATGATTAATAGTAAACTTACAGGTGCTCGAGTTCGATCTAATTTAGTTCCCTCAGATCTATCTTACGACAGACATGAATCTGCATCGTGACCTTAACCTAAAATGTTAATGAATTCAATTGAATGAAAGTAACCAATCTCCCATATCTCCTCATAGCCCACGTTATCTGATCGCAATGCTCAAACTCTATAATTATCTCCCTCTAAATATCTAAATAACGACCCATTCTACGCGAAGGAAATTCCACACAGCCGGTCAGAAAATCCAACAACGAACGCTATATCTACGTTGAGGTGGAGCTCCCGAACATCCTGTATAGAACCTGCACGATTATAGTGGATAGTTGAATAGTAACGGTGTCTAGAGGATATCCTTGTAGTAAACTACTTCTGCAGTTGTAGGTCTTTTAAAGAGACCATTATGGCACATGTACGAAGGGGAAGAAGTTATGCCGTCTATGCTTCTTATATGGATGCGTTATTGACTCGTTTTGCGGGTCAACAGCTGATGTAATGGATTTGATATAATGGTAACTCGTCGAAGAATTGGGTTCGACTTGATGAATGGGTGTAATTATGGTGTGGAATACTTCATCTTGCGGATCTATGAAAAAAAGATTGTTTGTGTTGGGACACAAGCAATACTATTCTCTGCTCATGAAAGACTAGTTTGTGGTTCGGTCTTCAGTCCACTCTTTGATTAAATGTGAAGTTATTGCATAGAATTTTTTTATAGGAGGTTTTGATGGGGCTAAAGTAGAAGGAAAACATGAAGCTTTTTGATCGACGAGTGCAACTTCCAACTGAATCTCCAATCAAATCGCCATTATACGATTAGATGCGGGATATCGTAAATGAAAACGACTTTGTTTACTGGGTTTCTACGATCATTTGGACTGAAGGTTCAACATTTATTGGCAATCGTTTCGCAATGGTTATTGAAACTGCTGAACGAAGTTGTTGTCGAAATGAGATATGTTTATCGGTTATGTATTCTACGCAGGATTTAATGCGAGGAAGGGATCTGAATTTTGGAAAAAAAAATTTCCATTTCACACTATTATTTATGTATTATTATTTGGTGTTTTTGGCTTTCAGATCGCATAATTTTGAAAGTAATTGAAAAAAATTGATCTGTTAATATTTTCTTAACCTACGTCGTTTATTCAACATAAGAGAAATCGCAGAAAACAATTTTTTTTGTGGATCCAAAAATAACCTATATGGAAAAATAGTTAAAATTTCGATCCCTTGAATTAATTTCATTTTGACCTATCCCTATGTAACCGTAAGCGTAGAAAACATCTGTGCAATTAGTTTCTTACTACATATCAGGTACGAGTCTTTGAAAATACCGCGAAATTGGACCTTGCGGCGGATGCGCAGTATACCTAAACCGTGGCAACTGCGCACATGTTTTTTATAGAATCCGTAGATAAAGGATGGATCTATTTTATTTGTGAAATTCAAACTTCTATCTCAACTAGATGGAAATCGCCGTACGTCGAAAAACACCCTATTTTATTGGTATTTTTTTTGGATCCAAAAAAAACCTGTAAACATTGATGAAATTTCGATCTTCCTGAATTAATTTCAATGTAATCGAACGCGTAAAACACATCAGTGCAATTAGTTTTTTCAAATTTCGTACCTATCAGGTATGAGTCTTCACGATCGAAATTAGACCTTTCAGCGGATGCGCAGTACATCTGAACCGTGGCAACAGCCTATCTGATTTTCACAGAATCCGTAGATAAAAAGTAGATCTACATTGTGAGTTAAATTCAGATTTTTAGCTCACCTAGATAAAAAACGCCGTAGGTCGAAAATCACCCTATTTTATTGGTGTTTTTGGCGTTCGGATCGGATAATTTTGAAAATAATTTGAAGAAAATATATCTGTTGATATTTTCTTGATCTACGTCGTTTATTCAACAAACTACTAATTTTACACGAAAATCGAGGCCAAAAAAACTTTTTTTTTGGATCCCAAAAAATCCTGAAAAAATTGAAAAATTTGATAAATTCCGATCTTCCTAAATTAATTTCATTTTGATCTATTCTTATGTAATCGAACGCGTACAAAACACCAGGACAATTAGTTTTTTCAAATCTCGTACCTATCAGGTATGAGTGTTCACGATCGAAATTAGACCTTTCTGCGGATCCGATGTACATCTGAACCGTGGCAACAGCGCATCTTATTTTCACAGAATACGTAGATGAAAAGTAGATCTACATTGTGTGTTAAATTTAGATTTTTATCTCACCTAGAAAAAAAACGCCGTAGGTCGAAAATCACTCTATTTTTTTTATTGGTGTTTTTGACGTTCGGATCGGATAATTTTGAAAATAATTTGAAAAAAATATATCTGTTGATATTTTCTTGATCTACGTCGTTTATTCAACAAACCACTAATTTTTCACGAGAATCGAAAAAAAAAAACTTTTTTTTTGGTTCCAAAAAAATCCTGAAAAAATTGAAAAATTTGATAAATTCCGATCTTCCTAAATTAATTTCATTTGATCTATCCTTATGTAATCGAACGCGTACAAAACATCACGACAATTAGTTTTTTCAAATCTCGTACCTATCAGGTATGAGTGTTCACGATCGAAATTAGACCTTTCCGCGGATACGCAGTACATCTGAACCGTGGCAACAGTGCGTCTTATTTTCACAGAATACGTAGATGAAAAGTAGATCTACATTGTGTGTTAAATTTAGATTTTTTTCTCACCTGGATAAAAAACGCCGTAGGTCGAAAATCACTCTATTTTTTTTATTGGTGTTTTTGACGTTCGGATCGGATAATTTTGAAAATAACTTGAAAAAATATATCTGTTGATATTTACTTGATCTACGTCGTTTATTCAACAAACCACTAATTTTTCACGAGAATCAAAGAAAAAAAACTTTTTTTTTGGTTCCAAAAAAATCCTGGAAAAATTGAAAAATTCGATAAAATTCTGATCTTCCTAAATTAATTTCATTTTGATCTATCCTTATGTAATCGAACGGGTACAAAACATCAGGGCAATTAGTTTTTTCAAATCTCGTACCTATCAGGTATGAGTCTTCATAATCGAAATTAGACCTTTCTGCGGATCCGAAGTACATCTGAACCGTGGCAACAGCGCATCTTTTTTTCACAGAATACGTAGATAAAAAGTAGATCTACATTGTGTGTTAAATTCAGATTTTTAGCTCACCTGGATAAAAACGCCGTGGGTTAAAAATCACCCTAATTTTATTGGTGTTTTTTCTGTTTTTGGCTTTCGGATCGCATAATTTCGAAAATAATTTGAGAAAAATATATCTGTTGATATTTTTTTGATATACATCGTTTATTCAACAAACCACTAATTTTTCACGAAAATCGAAGGCGAAAAATTTTTTTTTGGATCCAAAAAAAACCTGAAAAAATTCACTCACCTGGATAAAAAACGCTAAACGTCGAAAATTACCCTTTTTTTGTTGTTTTTGGTTTTCAAGTTTCATAGTTTCGAAAGTAATTTGAAAAAAAAATCGGTTTATTCACCGATTATTGCCGGCTTAGTCCACCTTTTTGAGCGCTCGTACTACTTACACGAGGGCTATATCATTTCGTCACGATGTCTGTATTTTTCGAATTTTGAGCCGAAAATGGTCTCAATCGACTATGTTCGACTCACTGATGATGAATCCGTCGGAAAATTCGAGTCTGTCCGTCCGTCCGTCCGTCCGGCCGTAAGCACGATAACTCTCGAACGGAACAACCTAGAGACTTGAAATTTTCAGCGTAGGTTCAGATCCCAAATGCCTCGGTTGAGTTCGTTAATGGGCAGAATTCCACCAGGGGTTCCGTAAATATGGCCGTTCAAAATTTTGTTCTCCTGATTACTTCGAAACTACAAATTCGATCGAGATGAAACTTTGAACTCAAATGAAAAATGATGAGTTCAAGCCACATGTGAAATTTTGTCCAGATCGCATGACCAGACCCATAGAAACCATAGAAAATTGTAAATTTTGAACGGAAACGCCTAGGGACTTGAAATTTTCAGGATAGGTGAGGTTCTGGAATGTCGTGATGACGTTCATCTATGAGCAAAATTATTCTAGGGGTTCCGTAAATATGGCCGTTTGAAATTTAGTTTTCTTGATAATTTCAAAACTACAGATTCGATCGTCACGAAATTTTGTATTTAAATGGAGAATGATTTATTCAAGCTACATTTCTCCAGGTCACATGACCAAAACCATAGAAACCATAGAATATCATAACTTTCGAACGGAAAGGCCTAGGGACTTGAAATTTTCAGGATAGGTGTGGATCTCGAATGTCGTGATAACGTTCATCTATGAACAACATTATACAAGGGGTTCCGTAAATACGGTCGTTTGAAATTTTGTTTTCTCGATAATTTGGAAACTACGGATTCGATCGAGATGAAATTTTGTGTTTTAATCGAAAATGATATATTAAAGCAACATTTTGTCCAGATCGCATCACCAAGATCATAGATACTGTAGAAAATTCTAGGGAATTATCGGAAAGAAATTGATCAGCTGAAGCACTGACATGACGTCTGGTTTCGCCTGAGTTTCAGAATTTTTTTGACAGCTGTCGAAAATTCCTTCAGTTGATTTCTAAAACTGGAAAATGCGAATCCGCCTACAAGGTGCATGTACGAGCGCTCAAAAGCTCCTGCCTTCACGGCAGTGCTTTTCGTAATTTTTTTGGTCTAAGTCAGTTGGGATCAGTGGAGGAAAAAATTTGTAACAAATCATCATTTTGAAGTAACGTCATAACTTCTTAGATGTCGCATTTCTATTGTGTTATTCGCGGTTGTGTGGACGCAGAACCACTCGAATGTGCAAATTTCCGCGAAACTAGTACCGACCGGTTTTCGAAAATAATCCAGTCCGAGCCGACTCGAAATCAGGAAAAACAAACTATATGTATTCGTAAATTTCTCCATTCATAAATCAAACGCCAGAAAGCGAGTTTTCGGTTTCGTCTCGAACGTTCGGGAGAGTGCGAAAATCCGCCGGTTCGAAACCAGTTCAGGTCAATAAACAATACACATACACCCAAATAAGAGTTAATTCCAAGGTCGACCGGGTCGAAGAGTAAAACCAGACCATCATTTTCGTGGACCGAAGCTCGACCATCGAAATTATTGGCATTATTGCGAACGTGATCGTAGATGAAAAAATTAATGGAGTTATTTGGACAGGGGAAATAATTCAAATGGTCCTTGGTTTTTTTCGTGAAATATAATAATCTCATTCTACCCAACTTCTAATACCACGTGGCAAGATAGAAGTTACTGTTATCGAAAAGGTGGAGACCCACTGGCAACGCCTGAAGAAAATCATTTAATACCTTTTATATCTCAGTCCATTGTAACAAACAACTGAATTTCAAAATCCATTCACATCATATCGCTCGATAAAAGACCATAATTTCCATATCTAAGCACCTCTTACATAAGCAGATAGCCGGAGGTCGTTCTGAGATCGCGAGATTCAATACAACAAACGATAATCGAAGAAATTATGCATAATTATGGTAATTAGATGATTGAAGTTGTGGCTTTCATATGATATGTATGTCAAACAAAGTTTGCAAAAATGATATTGTATCGATTGTTTGGAAACATCCATATCGTTGGGAAGAGTGGACATGTTTTTGATTGTCTCTATAATGATTTTATTGATTCATCTCAAGAGACAAAGTAGAACTAATAAATATTTAAATATTTGATGAAGTAACTGTTATTAACTCTTAAAAGCCTGATATTTTATGTCTCACAAATTTATGAATTTTTTGTTTTAAGTTTATATTTTTCATGGTGTCATTTATCTTCCTTTGTTCCACGCCTACATCTTCGAGGATAATGCATTGTTTCCAACGAAATATTTCGATAAGACACGTGTCGAGCGGTTTGTGTTTAAATCGGTACATCTTCATTATCGCCCATTAAACTTGCGCTAAAATGTTAAGTATGATTAAACGCTGTTTTCAGATATGCAAATTGCGGTATTTATACTTTTCATCACGAATATCTTTGTTTTTCTTTCCAAATCTCTCAGGATGACAGGAAGACATTTCTTGATAATCCTTGTATTTAAGAATTTATTGATATTTTTTTCAGTTGTGTATTGCGACTATGCTGCTGCTGGTAGATCTCTCCAATTCATCGAAGAATACATCCTGAGGGAAGTTCTTCCTTGCTATGGAAACACCCACTCCACAACCAGCATAACCTCTTTGCAGTCCACGTCATTCAGGTAAACCACAATCAGACTTCATATAATACGAAAATTATAGGGATTATCCAATAGGTAAAAATTGCATCGAGACAAAAATATTTATTCTAGTTGTGATAAAATCCGAAAATATCTCTTATCGCTGATTTGATCTCGAAATAGTCCATGTATCATATAATCCTTGAGCAATCCGGAAAAAACTGGAACGGTTTTCTCGATATCTCTGGGATAAACTGATTTCTGTTTTACCTTGGGAAATTAAAATGTTACCAACTGAATTTTTCGAAGGTCCTAATTCAATTAGGACCCAGAAGTGCGTGAATAGATTTGTTATTGAGAATTTATTTGAGTGCGTATAATCAACTTGGTTTTCCAAGAAACAATCCGTTCAATTCATTCGATTACATTCCAACTACCCATAAAAATGGGTTTCGAAATCATGATTGATTGTTTTACATTGTTTGAGTTCTTGGAAATTGGACGGGAGATTCAATTGATCAACTGGGAGAATAATGTTCGAAATATACAACATTTGACAGTGTTTGCTCACTTTCAAAACAATATCAACATTTTTATCAAGAAACAATAACACACTGATAAGAAAAGATAAAAGTAACTTATATTTAGCGACGTCGGCCAAACGGGGCAGATATGATCTACTATGTGACAGGAATGTCAAAAATATTTGTATCATAACCTCAATTTTCGACCGTTAGTTTTAGTTGCCAGATTGAAGATTAATAATTCGGAAAAAAAACTTCTGGTCCAATGATGAAAGATGAAAGGGAGAAGCAAATTAAAAATGCTCGATTAGATATAAAATTGAAAGAAAAGTCAGGAGCTTTTGAGCGCTCGTTCATTCACATTGTAGGTAGATTCACTTTTTCCAGTTTCAGGAACCAATTGAGGAAATTTTTGACAGCCCTCAAAAAAATGACAGCAGGTTTTTGTCGTTGACATTTGAAATGGTTCTGGTTATGCGATCTGGAAAAAATGTAGCTTGAATATATTATTCCTCCATTAAAATTCAAAAATTCGTCACGATCGGATCCATAGTTTCGAAATTATCAAGAAAACTAAATTTCAAACGACCATATTTACGGAACCCCTGGTCGAATTCAGCCCAATAACGAACTGAACCGCGTCATTCGAGATTTGAATTTCAAGTTTCTAGGTCGTTCCGTTCGAGAGTTATCGTGTATACGGACGGACGGACAGACTCGAATTTTTCTACGGATTCGTCATCAGCGGGTCAAACTTCGTCGATTGAGACCATTTTCGGCCCAAAATTCGAAAAATATAGACATAGTGACGAAATATATTAATTTTATGAATTGATTTGTTTACCAATATAATTAATTATAAAGGGTGTTCCTAAATTGGAGGTACAAACGGAGAGGGGAGATTCCTTGAGTAATTTTAAGAAAAAAAAGTCCCATAAAAATGGAATCACAAACGATTAGTTTTCGAGATACAGGGTGTTAAAGTTTGAATTTTTTTCTGATGATATTTGCACTTCTCAAGATATTCAACTGAAATTTGGCATAGATATTACAATTGAGAGTTTACACCATGTGACATGCCAATTTCTATAGCAAATCTACAGGGTGATATTTTTTATGTCCTGTGGTTTACTCCAGATTTTTTTTTTGGTGAGCCACTGTTCATTTGAGAAAATGTAAAAAGCAGCTTTGTTGTTATACTGAACTTTATGGTTTCTTGTAGTTTTGTCTGCTACCGATTTCGAGAAAAAAATTTTGACCTATTCCATGGAAATCGAAAAATCCAAATTGTCATAATAATTCAGTTAGTAAGCTGTGGTGAATTAATTCATTGTTTGTTTTGACAAATTAGATTGAACTTTCACAGTTGAATATCTTGTGAAGTGTAGATACTTTGAGAAAAAAAATTCAAACTTTAACACCCTGTATCTCGAAAACGAAACGTTTGAGATCCCATGTTTATGAGACTTGTTTTTCTTAAAATTACCTAAGGAATCTCCCCTCTTCGTTTGTACTTTCAATTTAGGAACACCCTGTATATGGTGTACTATAAAAATGTCGTCAAACACTTCTAACCGATAGGTGAATTTGATCTCAGGATATGTACAATTTTCAATTTGTTTTGGAGTTCTTGGCATTTAATTAATTCTTTCGTGGTGATAAAGCTGACACATCTTTTGAATCAACAAGAATATTTAGTATTTTATTATATCACGAGATAAATCCAATTTCACGAAAGTATTAATATTATATACAAAATGAAGCAACTTGCTAAAAAAAACAAAGAACAAAGCAAGTTATGATGATTTATAAAAACACACCAGACTGTGACTGAAGCACAAATCAGATATAGAAAATTGGAAAAAAAGGGAAAACACAACCTGAAAGAAATATCCAGCAGAAACTGTTTCGAACTTGCTGAGGTCTGTGACAATCCTTACAATCATTCATTCCTAGTACAAGTCGAACTGTAGCAATTTAATTTATCACTCTCCTCTTCGAACTGTCAAAGCCGTAAATGTCTTGAAGTTTCTAAATTTAGAGGTTATATTCAAGAAATATCGTCTCAAAATGAGCCGTTATCGAAGAAACCTCAAATTATGTCCTTCATTCTTCCAACCGTCACTACTTTGATACATTCCTCGCGTTCTCCTTTCTTCGTCCGGGGAAAATCCAAATTAATCGACGAAATTACTGTTCAAGACTGGAGAATAATCATCGAGACATCGTTGCGCAAAAAAACGCCCGTGTGCAAAAGCTGAATCGATTCCAGGTATCGCGTACTCCGATCTGGACATCATTATTTCGTTTTGCCGTAAGGAAATTTCCGAGAAAATCAGGCATGGGCGGCATTATGTGCAGGGGAAGGACCCGCACGCCTCGCCGCGTTTACCTCCCGAAATGAATTATAATTAGGCATAATAAATCTCGAGTATGCAAGCGAAATGCTTCACTTCTTTTTTTCGAACGTCCCAACCGCTTTATTTCTCTTTTTGGACCTCGTACAGGCGATCAATAAGTACACAGCAGTGAAACTCGTCAAAAATCGACTTCTGTTCTCGAACAACCAATAAAACACATCCTACGCCCACGTGGCCGGCTATAACTATCTTAACAAAAACGAAAATAACGCCAAGGTCGGTGTGAAAAACCCCGACGATGTCGCAGAAGCCAACAAAATCGTCGTTCCTGCTATGCAGGAAGCAACAAAGAATCGTAAAAGAATCGACCTCCTCTTCCTTCTCCACAATTCCACGTCGAGAATTTATTCACATCCTTCGATGATTAAGCCGGAGGATCGAAGAGCGACCTTTAATGGTCAAGTTTCAAGAAAGAACGATATTTCACCACCCACGCGAATTAGCATGCACTTTATCAGAAAGCTCAACAATGGTCAGAGAGATGAATGGTTTGTCACGAGTGTAGCCTCGAAACAATTCGCACGACCTCTGTGCACAAAGAATGTAGATATCTGTATTTCAATGGTCAAATAAAACACTTTGTAAAAAGAGTATGTCGCGAAAAAACGCTTGGAAATGGGAGGAGCCACGACGATGTTTGACATTTCGCCTGGTTGGTTCGCTAAAATGTGTGATTTTTATTTCGAGGGCCTCGAGTTCTGCGAGATTCGATTGCGGCCTTTGGCCGATTTCCGTCCGATGTCAGTGGAATTGATGGCGCCGAAGCTTAAACAGTCTAAGTTTTATATTGCCGATATCCGCATCGTTCGTAGAGTTCGTACAAACAACACAGTACGAGCCGTGGAAATTGTAATGAATTTATTGTTGCTCATAGTTGTGAATAAAATATCAATTTTATGGCACAATCACGCAGTTATTCGTGCCAAGGGCAGTAAAACTGAACGAGAGGTACGAGACAAACTCATTGCCTTTGATCGGCGAACTCGACACCCTTTATCTTTCTTGTCAATGGAAGAATGTCCAGAGTAAACATTTCGAAATTAAATTCGAGAACTACGTAATATCGAAATATTTTGAACGTCGACAAAATGATCTACTGAAGATTTTGTTCATTGCAGTGTTCTTAACATCTATTTATGTTCTCAGTGCCACCGCCCAACTATTTATAACTTAAGTACTAAATCGTATCAATGTTCGCGTCCGTATTTAATATATTTATTCCATATTATAATAGTTTAAGTATTGGCAAGAAAACCGTAATATTTCTGTGCCTCGCGGAGCAAGATCATAAATAACAATGATATTATTTCATCAATTCAAAAATCCCTTGAAAATACACAAAACAATGAAACAGTAAGTACATAGATCAATAAAGCTAACATTTTTTGAAAAACAAAACAATAAAATAGTGAGTACATGGATCAATAAAGCCAAATTTTTTTGAAAAACAAGAATTTGAAAATAAAATGTCATACCTTGACATAGAGTATACTATATACCGCGAAAAAACGCCTGGACACAGAAAGGTAATATTTCTGTGCCTCGTGGAGCACGATTACAGAAGATTATTTCATCAATTCAAAAATTCCTTGAAAATAAACAAAACGATGGAACCTGAAGTACATAGATCAATAAAGCCAAAATTTTTGAAGAACAATAATTTGTAAATATGACGTCATAGCTTGACATAGAGTATACCGTATACCGCGAAAAAACGCCCGGTCACGGAAAGGTAATATTTCTGTGCCTTGTAGAGCACGATCACAGAAAAATATTCCATCAATTCAAAAATTCCTTGAAAATACACAAAACAATGAAATAGGAAGTACATAGATCAATAAAGCCAAAATTTTTTTAAAAACAATAATTTGAAAATATGACGTCATACCTTGACATAGAGTATACCGTATACCGTGAAAAAAACGCCCGGACTCAGAAAAGTAATATTTCTGTGCCTCTTAGTTATTTCATAACTACAAAAATTCCTTGAAAATACAGAAAACTATAAAATAGGAAGTACATAAATCAATAAAGCCAAAATTTTTGAAGAACAATAATTCGAGAATATGACGTCATACCTTGACCTAGAGTTTATGAAAAAATGAAAATTATTTCATAAAATCAAAAACTTCTTGAAAATACTCAAAACAATGAAATAGGAAGTACATAGATCGATGAAGCCAAAATTTTCGAAAAAACAATAATTCGAAAATATGACGTCATACCTTGAAATAAAGTATACCGTATACCGCGAAAAAACGCCCGGACACAGAAAGGTAATATTTCTGTGCCTCGTGGAGCAGAAAAATATTCCATCAATTCAAACATTCCTTGAAAATACCCAAAACAATGAAATAGGAAGTACATAGATCAATGAAGCCAAAATTTTTGGAAAAACAATAATTTGAAAATATGACGTCATACCTTGACATAGAGTATACCGTATACCGCGAAAAAACGCCCGGACGCAGAAAAGTAATATTTCTGTGCCTCGTGGAACACGATCACAGAAAATTATTTCATAACTACAAAAATTCCTTGAAAATACACAAAACTATGAAATAGGAAGTACATAGATCGATAAAGCCAAAATTTTTGAAGAACAATAATTTGAGAATATGACGTCATACCTTGACCTAGAGTTTATGAAAAAATGAAAATTATTTCATAAAATCAAAAACTTCTTGAAAATACTCAAAACAATGAAATAGGAAGTACATAGATCAATGAAGCCAAAATTTTCGAAAAAACAATAATTCGAAAATATGACGTCATACCTTGAAATAAAGTATACCGTATACCGCGAAAAAACGCCCGGACACAGAAAGGTAATATTTCTGTGCCTCGTGGAGCAGAAAAATATTCCATCAATTCAAACATTCCTTGAAAATACACAAAACAATGAAATAGGAAGTACATAGATCAATGAAGCCAAAATTTTTGGAAAAACAATAATTTGAAAATATGACGCCATACCTTAACATAGAGTTTATCATATACCGCGAAAAAATGCCCGGACGCAGAAAGGTAATATTTCTGTGCCTCGTGCAGCACGAGCACAGAAAATTATTTCATAAAATCAAAAATTCCTCGAAAACACCCAAAACAATGAAATAGTACATATATGTATCAATAAAGCCCAAAATTTACGTAAAACAATAATTTGAAAATATGACGTCATACTTTGACATAGAGTATACCATACATCGCGAAAAAACGACCGGACACAAAAAGGTACCTTTAGGTTGATAAAAAACGCAGCAGTTTTACATTCGTCATGAAAAATGAGTGATTTTCATTTCGAGGGAAAAGGGTGGAGAGGCCAGATAGATGTCGCAAACCAGGAGGTTCTTCGAGATACGATCGCGGCCTTCGGCCGCGACCAAGCCACGCCGGAAAAAAAGTTCTTACTATTTTGGCGATTTCCAGAAATAAATTTCGAACGCTTTCTGGTCGAGAAGTTTCCACTTTCAAAGGGAGGAGCTCTTCGCTCTTAGAAATTATTTTGCTATTACATTGACACAAAAATTCATCAGTCTTAATAACTTTTCTGGTATCTTGTAAACAAACATTAAGTTATGGTCGAACTTGAATCATTAAATGAACCGTAACGATTCAACATGGAACTTCTTGAATTCCCATTATATGATTATAATCATTCGCGTAAACAATGTTTTATACATAGTTGCACATTCGTGAGTTGCATGATATACGAATACATAAATACGTATGGTGCATTTCGAAAGAAATTCCCTGAATTTCATTCATATTCACACGAATTGAAAAATCCATACCATGGTTTCTAAAGGGTACTCAAAAAAGAGATTCTTTTGAAGCAATATCCACTCTCGTTCACATCATCGAGCAGCCTCCAATTAACCGAAATTGTGGGGCTTCTCATTAATATTTCTCCGTTTCTAAGGGTTCTCTTCTCTTGCAGGCAGGAAGCCAGAGAACTGATAAAGAATTCCGTGAACGCGAACGAGGAAGACGCCGTAATATTCACAGGCCACGGGTGTTCCGACGCCATAAAGAAGTTAATAGGCGCCCTGGACCTCAGGGAACAACCTGTAGTCTTCACCGGCCCCAGTGAACATCAAGATAATATACTTTTATGGCAGGAAGCAGGTGCAGAAGTGAGTAGGAATGACCTTCAAGGAGAACGAGAATGATTGCTAACTCCCCTTTTATTTCGCAGATGATAAGGATCAGAGAGACGAAGGAGGGCTTCTTGGACCTGCAGTACTTAGAGAACCAACTTAAATTCCACCACAACTTCAACAGACTGATGATCGGGTGTTTTTCTGTAGCATCGAACGTTACAGGAATAATAACAGACGATGTTGCTTGTACGATACTCTTGCACCAATACCGCGCTCTAGCCTTCTGGGATTACAACAATGCTGCTCCTTCTATCAGTGTCGATATGAATCCTGTGGTTCCAGGTGTTGAGGAAGGTACCAACGCCAACAAAGATGCCATATACTTTTCAGGCCATAAGTTCATTGGGGGAATTCAAACTCCAGGTTTGTGTTTGTTCAATTGATGGTATCGAGACATTTATTGATTATACCGTTTTCTAGGAATACTAATAGCAAAGAAGAGTCTCTTTCGTCGGATGAACCGATGCGAAGGAGATGGATTTTTCGTGAATGAACAAAATAAGGTTAGGAAATTTGATTCGAAATCATTCAATCGAACTAAAGTTCTTCTTTTTGCAGACTCTAGAATTGCAAGAAGAAGGGAGTTGCGCTGCTATGGTTGAATCCATAAGAGCCGGACTTGTGATCCAACTCAAGGACGCTGTTACCTCCTCAGTCATCATGCAACGTCAAGAAAAAATCAACAAGTATGTATATAACTTAATTCTATCCATGTAGGTGAAACATTATTACGTTATTGTCTCACTTCCAATTATCTATTTGTGTTAGATAAGTTAACTCCAAACAGATGATTTTCAAAAATTTTTTCAGGCAAATGTTGCAACATATTCGCACAATCCCCGAACTCATACTACTAGGAAACAATTCTTCGAATCTAAAAAGACTGCCACTCTTCTCCTTCATGGTGAGACACCCCAGAGGACTGTACTTACACCATAACTTCGTCTGCGCCGTCCTCAACGACATATTCGGGATCCAAGCGAGATCGGGTTGTCCTTGTTCTGGACCGTACGCCCAAGAGCTCCTAGGAATCGACCACAGCTTGGCTGACCAATACGAAAACATCATCTTGGAAGATAGGTAAAGAATAACGTTGAAAAGTTTCAATAAACACCTGATTTTGCTGTTTCGAATCACAGGCGTCTCAGCAGTTTGAACTTGGGCACCAACAACTCCACCCTGGAACTCTTAAGACCCGGTTTCACCAGGATCAGCCTCCCTTACTTCATCAACGATAACGAGCTGGCGTACATAATGGAAGCAGTCAAGATGGTGGCTACAGAAGGTTGGAAGTTACTTCCTCAATACATCGTCGACCTGGAAACCGGAGAATGGCGCCATTACACCAACGCCATCACCAAAGACCGTAAATGGCTCTCTTCAATCCGATACGTAGACGGCAAGATGACCATGAACGAGAGGAGAATTTCAGGTCCCGGCCTCTTCCCCCAAAACTACTCGGAATGCCTCCAAACCGCCAGGAACCTCTTCAACCGAGCCAGAAAATCGGCCAACCGTAAATCCCTGATAGACCAGGAGATCACCTTCGACTCCAGATGCGAGAAGATCAGATGGTTCATGCTCCAACAGGAGGCTCAAGACCTCCTCACCAGCAACGCCCAAAACGTGAAACAAAACGTCCCGTTCGATCCTTCGGCGAACTTCAAACAATCTCCCGGAAGGGAAGATCAATCGAAGGTTCCACCAAGTAACAGTTCGCCCCGCCATTATAGTTTTCCCTCCATCGAAGATCCTAATATCCTTACGTGTTCCTCCCCCGTGCCATATTTCCTGAGGGACGTCAACGGAGGTTTGTACTACCCCCAAATCACCCAGGCCCCGATCAATTTCGCGGTTGGTGAAGCTGTGAACTCCGCCAATTTGAACCAGCTGCACCAGAACTTCGTGAGGGAGAGATGTTTGAGTTTGGGCGCGCCCAACATGTCTTCGCCGATGTTGAGTCCCTCCACCAGAGCTAGCTTAGGGATGGGATACTTCAGGACGAGAAACATGAGTTGTGGGAGTCAGAACGATAATTCTCTAGAATCCGACGCGAATCTTTCCCCGACCCACAGCCTGACGGTTTTGTCCAACGGAGGTTACGACGTTCACTCCATCGGAAGATCCTCTCCGGCTCCCGACCTGCAGACCTACGTCACCGAAATGACCAAAGAGCTAGCCACGAACATTAAGTCTGAAATACGCGAAGTGATCTCTAAAGTGGAGGACGTCCTCGAAAATACAGACAGTTTAACGTATTACAACGAGAGACACGGCAGTGGGAGTGAAGACGGTAGGAGTGACTCCATATCGGCCATAGAAGTCGCGGAATACTTGGAGAAGGTCTCCATCGAGATGGCCAACGAGGTCAAATCGGAAATTAGGGATGTCGTTAGCGCGGTTGATGTGTTCATAGCTCCGGATAGTCAACATTCTTACTCCAGGGCTTCAAGTTACGGAGAAGATTCTTCCAGTTCGAAACATACGTTCTACACTCCTGGATCCAGTAGTGATACGGTTATTCAGGTGATGAACAAGTCTTGCTCGAGCCAGACTGAAGATGTTCAAGATGGCGATAAATATAAAATGAAGGGTAAGTCTAATGAAGTGTTATGGTTCGTTCAAGATAATAATATAATTTTTAAATTTATGGAAACCACTAACAATATTCTAAGACTTTTGTATTAATTATAATATATTCAAATATATTATATATTCAATTTTTCCCGAGATCTCTACCCCAAGGGGGGATCTAAAATGAACAATTCCAAAGAATTTTTTTTTTTACAAAAATTATATAATCAATAATCCAATTCTACAAAACAAACCCAACTATCAAAAGACACCGAAAACTAATATATGTAAACTCTAAATAACGTTCAATTGGTGAGTGCACTCACTAACTTCCATTTTAATTCTCCTTCTTATATCCAGCACGCCGTTTTGATATCTCCTTCACTTGACAAAGTTCCAAACACTATTTACTATACTTTTCTTTTCTCAAACCGTTTAAATTTTTTTGAAATTTCAATTTTCACTCTGACGTTTCTCTCAATTGTCAACTCGCCTCCTTTATTCCTTCCAAATTATTTCATATCGCATTCCCATGGTATGCCAACATTCTTGATACATTTTCCATCTTTACATGCACATCTTCATTTTGATATACTTCATAAACATAACAAAATTATTTACAATTAATCATTTTAACAAATTCATATTTTTCTCATTTTTAAATAATTTGAATTATAAGTTGATCGAATTTACTGAATTGACTATAAGATGTTTGAAGGTTCTTGAATATTTGGTGATATAATTTGAATTCATTTTAAATTCTTTAAACTTTCGAGAAATATAACCATTTTCAATTTCCATAACAATTCCCCAAATTAAATATTCAATAATTTTTTTTCTCAAAAAAAAATTTTTAGATATTGAAATTTCTTGATTAATTTGTAATTTATAACTGGAATAATGACAAAAATTTTCTTAGTAACCATTGTTTGTTTCTTAATAATATTTATTCAATTGGAATTTCCAATTTTTTTATAATTCACATATTTCCTCTTATTCCTCTTTTCGAATATTTCTCCCCACTTCATAACTTTCTTCTATCTTTTCTAATGGGAGTCTTCTTTGGCGCATGTTTATGACCTCTTACAATTTTTTTTTATTCTTCATCTTATACGCTCGTTTTTGCTTCTGAGTTTCATTATCACTTTCACATCTTCTTCGCTGTCGACAGACTTTGCCTTCTTGCGTTTAACACCTCTTTGTCTTAACTTAGTAACTGAACAGTTTCATCAGATGGTTGAGTTTTTTCATTTTTCTCTTTAGGCTGATATAGCATTCTATGAATTTCTTTCAATTGTCTATTTTCAAATTTGAATATACATATTCTGATTTTTTAATTATACTCCATTGTTGAATCTATCAAAGTTATGAATTTCTTTTTGTATTAGCTCAATTTTGCCTAGCTTCTTGTATATTAACTCGATATCCCCCTTCTTGAATCTGGATATAGAATTATCTATTCTATGAATATTTCCAACACAATATTCCCCTTTTTCGGTTTCAGAACTATCCTCTTTAGTTTTTTTCTTGTCATCATTAGATTTGAAAGCATTTTGCCTTCTTTCTAAGATGATTGTTCTTGTAATTTCTGCATATTAATTTCATTTAATTTTATATTTTCTTCTGCATTTTCTATTATTACTGTGAGTTCTTTATCTTTTTCCAAATCAATTATTTCTTCCTCAATTTTCTTCTCAAGTCTGTTTTTCCTTATATCCATTCTTTCTCTAATTTCCTTCAATTTCCTTGAATTTTCTTCTATTTTTATCTCTAATATCTCAGAAATTTGTTCAATTTTTGAGCGCTCGTACTACTTACACGAGGGCTATATCATTTCGTCACGATGTCTGTATTTTCGAATTTTGAGCCGAAAATGGTCTCAAACGACTATGTTCGACTCACTGATGACGAATCCGTCGGAAAATTCGAGTCTGTCCGTCCGGCCGTAAGCACGATAACTCTCGAACGGAGCAACCTAGAGACTTGAAATTTGCAGTGTGGGTTCAGTTCCCAAATGCACCGGTTAAGTTCGTTAATGGGCCAAATTCCACCAGGGGTTCCGTAAATATAGCCGTTCAAAGTTTTGTTTCTCTGATTACTTGAAAACTACAGATTTGATCGAGATGAAATTTTGCACTCAAATGGAGAATGGGGTGTTCAAGCTACATGTGAAATTTTGTCAAGATTTCTTGACCAGAACCGAGACCAGAACCATAGAAACCATAGAAAATTGTAACTTTTGAACGGAAATGCCTAGGGACTTGAAATTTTCAGGATAGGTGTGGATCTCGAATGTCGTGATCACGTTCATCTATGAGCAAAATTATACTAGGGGTTCCGTAAATATGGTCGTTTGAAATTTAGTTTTCTTGATAATTTCAAAATTACAGATTCGATCGTGACGAAATTTTGTATACTAATGGATAATTATATATTCAAGCTACATTTCTCCAGATCACATGACCAGAACCATAGAAACCATAGAAAAACATAACTTTCGAACGGAAAGGCCTAGGGACTTGAAATTTTCAGGATAGGTGTGGATCTGAAATGTCGCGTTCACGTTTAACAATGAGCAGAATTATACTAGGGGTTCCGTAAATACGGTCGTTTGAAATTTTGGTTTCTCGATATTTTCGAAACTACGGATTCGATAGAGATGAAATTTTGTATTTTAATCGAGAATGATATATTAAACAATATTTTGTCCAGATCGCATGACCAGAACCATAGAAACCATAGAAAATTGTAACTTTTGAACGGAAAGGCCTTGGAACTTGAAATTTTCAGGGTGGGTTTGGATCGCGAATATCGCGGCCACGTTCATCAATGAGCAAAATCAGACTAGGGTTTCCGTAAATATGGCTGTTCAAAATATTTTTTTTCCTGATTATTTCGAAACTACTGATTGGATTGGGATGAAATTTTGCACCTAGCTTAGGAATAATTAAATCAAACTACGTGCCATATTTTGTCCAGATCGCACCACCAAGACCATAGATACCGTAAAAAATTCTAGCGAATTATCGAAAAAAAAATTGGTCACCTGAAGCACTGACATGAAGTCTGGAGTTTCGCCTAAGTTTCAAAATTCTTGTGACAGCTGTCGAAAATTCCTTCAATTGATTTCTAAAACTGGAAAATGCGAATCTGTCTACAAGGTGCATGTACGAGCGCTCACAAGCTCCTGCTTTCACGGCAGTGCCTTTCTTAATGTTTTGGTGATAAATTTGTATTTATTTTATTCTAAATTTTTGAAACTGAGAAATATGACCACGTTTCGATTTCCATGACAGTAGATATGCCCAAATAAATCCATAGGATGTAAATTGAGTCTTCTCCTATTTCAGTCCTCCCAAACTCGGTGACGAGCGTCAGTTCTCAAGACAGCGGCATCAACTTATCCTTCCAAGAGGCAGACCCCGCCAACAACGGTTACACGAAAGAGAGGAGCAGCTCCGAATCTTTGGGACACAGGAAACCCGAAAGGTGCGAGATCAAATTCTCCACCCTTCAGAAACAGAGACCCTTCAGGGAGAGCGTGGAGGAGTCGGATTGCGGGAAACCGAACTTGAAATGTCACTCGAAGAACATCTGGGAGCCGTCTTTGGAGGCGCTGCAGGAATTCAAGATGATAAAGGATGGGGATAAGGTCATGGTGTGTCTGTCTGGCGGGAAGGACTCGTTGAGTTTGCTCCACATCCTGTTGCGGTATCAGAACTATTGCACCAGTAAGGGGATGCTGTTCAGTTTGGGCGCGGTCACGGTAGATCCCATCAATTCGGGTTGCGATCCTTGTCTGCTGATGTCTCACTTGAGGAAACTTGGGGTCCATTACATCATCGACGACAAGAAGAGCGATTTGGATGACATATCAGGTAGGTACTCGAGTTTCCCCAAGGAAATGTGATGTTTGAGATCGTCACTTTCTAGAATCAATGGAAGAGGCGAAAGAGAGCGTGTGCACATTTTCCTCCTCATCAGTTAGACATAGACTCTACGCCTCTGCTAGAAGTTCGGGATACAACGTTCTGGCGATTGGTCAACACCTGGACGATCTGTGCGAGAGCTTCCTCCTCTCAGTTTTCCACACTGGCAAGCTTCAAACCATGAAGAGCCATTATCACATCAAGTAAGTTGGTCTTCGAATAATTGGACCAAGACCTTAATCTTAATTTTCAGAGAACGTGACCTCAGGATTATAAGACCTTTCGTCTACGTTCGAGAAAAAGCCATCCGGCAATTCTCCACCGACCAGAACCTACCAGCGATGATGAATCCATCCACCTTAGAAATAACCAAAGAGAAGCAACGCATCCGCCAGCTCTTGGCCCAGCAGGAGATCATGTACCCCAAGCTGTTCCACTGTTTCCGATCAGCGCTGCATCCGCTCCTCAACTCTACAGTCAAAGTGAAGGCGGAGGAGACGAAGAAGAAGGAGGAGGAGGAGGATAACGACAGTGTCGAATACGAGACCGAGGAGGAGCCGGTTTCAAACTGAATTTTAAAAAAAGTTTAGAGTCTGAAAGAAGTGATATGTGAAGGATAGTGGAAGGTGGAAGGAATCCTTATCGCAATTTTATTAATTTTAGGTCCCAGGGCCATTGGGATGCATGCTTCAGAAGAAAATCAAAAGAAAATATCAAGTTGGTGATAAATTGTAGATTTTTTAACGCTTTTTGGAATTGCGAAAATGAACATTCCTCTAACTACTGCTAAATATAGTTCTTACATTAATTGGACCCTGGACGTTTGTAAAATATAACTAATAGATATTTCATTAAAAAATACTTCCGAAGAATCCTGATTCAATTGAAATAACCCCAAAACTAAAATTATTAGGTATCTATAAAAGGAACAAGAACTACAGCTACAACTTACAAAGAAATAACAGCATAAGAAACCGAAGCCAGTTTATTTTGATTTGAGTAGGTTTTATTTACGTCTTGTTGGAGTGATGAAAGTCTAAAACTGGCATAAATACAGAAAAATATAAATGAAGTTTCTTACAACCGACTTCTTTTCGATGTTGTGCTATTTCTTATAGCTTGTTATTTCTCTGTATGTGTTTCGCTTAACAGATAAACCATAACACTCTATTTTATGATATATTCTTGGAACTTTGAAAATGTATATACATTGCTAATCATTGAGAATTGTTTGTCACTGTCTGCTTTTATTTCATTCTTTGAGAATTACCGATTTAGGGTTTTTCGATATTTTTCCATTAAATGGAAACTTTTTCTCGACTGAGTTAGGTTTTTAAAATTTTTATTATCGCCTAGAGCAAAAATCGTATTTATAGTTATATCGACAGTTTAAGTTTGAATTTGTGATATTGACTTGATTTGAGGAATTTGAAATTATTGTTAATTTTAATTTGATGAAAGATTTGGTCCTTCGTAGTCTCGAAACTTAGGATGGAATATAATATTGTTGAAGGTGAGATAAGATATATTTAATGATGTTATGGATAAAATGTATTTTTTTCTTATTACATAATAAAATTTAAAAGAAAAACCACCTTTATTTCGGAACCTACACAGATTTTGGCTCGATTAAAAGAAACTAACTTTACCTAAATATTAACTCATTTGAAGAATTATTTTCAACACTGTCCTAACTTAACCTAACCGAAATATTAATTCATTTTAAGAATTATTTTCAACAATGTCAAAACTTAACCTAACCTAACCGAAATATTAACTCTTTTGTTTTTTTCGTTTTAATTACTTACTCAGCTTGATTTATCTCTCTTAAGCTGCTATATCCATTATTCTCGAGCACCTTCGATTTCGTTTCGTCTTGCGTTCGACCTAACGAAATGTAAACATTAACCGATGTCGACCGAAATAGCGTTCGTCTTGCCGGAAACATTCGGAAATGTCTTCAAATTTAGCTGACAACATTCATTTCTCTTCCATTTCATTGAAATTCCTCTCGAAATGATCGAGTTTCGAGAAATTTCGACGATGTGTCAAAAGACTAATAACTCAATTCCGGGAGAACGAGGAATATCTGTGATCGATATAATTTATTTCGGATTTTCTCGAGGGGTCAAAAATCGCACTTTTTCAAATCGAGTTCTTGCGTAAACCGGCGGTGGGATCGGGTTGGATTTACATTTAAGGAGACTTCGCGTCTTTTGGGATGAAAATTTGACCGCTCTTGAGCCCCGAGACGCCGCGGATTCGGATCCTATAGAAAAGTTCGGCGGCAACTTTTCGGTTCTTCCGACACTGACCTTACTTAACCTAACCTTACCGAAATATTTATTCATTTGAAGACTTATTTTCAACACTGTCCTAACAGAACCTAACCTACCCGAAATATCAATTCATTTTGAGAATTATTTTCAACAGTGTCCAAACTTAACCTAACCTAACCGAAATATTAATTCATTTCAAGAATGATTATCAACTCTGTCTAAACTCCACCTGATATAACCGAAATATTAATTCATCTTAAGAATTATTTTCAGCAACAGTGGCTTTCCAGCCACCGTCTTTGGCGCCCCAGGAGTGCTCCAAACCAAAGTTTGACATAAGTTTGACCGGTAGGTAGTGCAAAATCCGAATTTTCGGGGCTTCAAGCTCTGACAGCTGTTCAACACCAAACCCGCCATTTTTGCTGTTTTGTTTACGTTTTTCTGACAGTTTGGTTTTGGCACGCACCTGGCAACTGGCTGGAAAGCAGTTTATATGTGAATACAAGTCAATGAGGTGATTCCGGTGAATATTTACATCTGTATATATCAATTTTCATTATTAGTAAATGACTTTCCGAAATATAAACTATACTAGATGTTACAGATCGAAAGAAGAGCGGATCATTCTGAATCCGCAAAAGAAGCAAGTTAGTTTGTTGTTCACCATTCGGGTATTTCGAAGGATTAAAAGTAGATGTCGCCCACTCCGTGATTTTTCTAGTGTTGGGCATAATCGGATGATTTCAATAATCGGATGTTTGAAAATCGATTATTTCAATAATCGGATGATCATTCGATTAATAAAAATCGTATGATTCATATACATATGCTGGAGGCTGGAGGTGTGTACTGTGTAGCGGGCGTAGCGGTTTATGTTAACATATTGTTAACGATTGCCGAGGAAGTTTATGGCTGTCATAAAATTATTGTCGTTTATGTTATGGCTCCCGTCCCCTAATTGAATAAAATACTGAAACTCATCTCTTTGTTATATAATTGGTTTCCTTATCCATTTCATTTCGACCAAAAAGTGTCGGAAACAAAAACCATCTCCACCCCTTTGAGTATGGCCGTTATATTGACAAAACAATATACGGAAATGCCCATGATAGAAAGAACTAAAGACCCTCTGGAATTTTGGTCGAAACATAAATCGGCCCTACCAGAATTGAATGAACTGGCTATGAAATATTTGTGTGTTCCTGGAACGTCGGTTCCATCGGAAAGAGTTTTTTCGAAAACTGGTCAGATAACTAACCTCCGTAGGAATAGACTGTCTCCCAATAATTTGGATAAAATAATTTTTTTAAATTCAAATGGTAATCTTTAAATTTTATTTTCCATAAATTTATACATCAAATCCCTTCTAACCTTTTGATTTTGTCACTGTAATGAAATTTTTAGTTTTGGTTTTTTAATGCTCACATACTTACACAAATTTTTCCATTAAACTTTAAGTTGAATGATTTTGTTTTTTCAATAACTTGTTTGAACCGAACAGAACCCAAAAAAAGTTCCAAAATCTTAATCATGAATATACGTGTGAACTATTGGTGAAACCGAATTAAGGATATTCAATTTTTGAAGAATTTAAATGATTCAATCATGAAAAAATTTGCAAAAATCTCACATAAGAAATCAATTGCTTCGCATAATTATCTAAACATCCGATTTTTCGAGATGCTCGGAGTTCATCACCTGTACCTGTACATAAGGCTCGTAAAATCTGCTTTCGCCCGCTATTTCAACTAGTGGTATTGGAAACTGAATTCCATATCCCGATTATTTAAACATCCGATTTTTTCGAGATGCTCGGGGGCATCATAATCTATACCTGCACATAAAGCTCGTAAAATCTGCTTTCGCCTGCTATTTCAACTAGTGGTATTGGAAACTGAACTCTATATCCCGATTATTGGAAACATCCGATTTTTCGAGATGCTCGGAGTTCACCATCTGTACCTGTACATAAGGCTCGTAAAATTTGATTTCGCCTGCTATTTCAACTAGTGGTATTGGAAACTGAATTCCATATCCCGATTATTTAAACATCCGATTTTTTCGAGATGCTCGGGGATCATAATCTATACCTGCACATAAAGCTCGTAAAATCTGCTTTCGCCTGCTATTTCAACTAGTAGTATTGGAAACTGAACTTCATATCCCGATTATTGAAAACATCCGATTTTTCGAGATGCTCGGAGTTCACCATCTGTACCTGTACATAAGGCTCGTAAAATCTGCTTTCGCCTGCTATTTCAACTAGTGGTATTGGAAACTGAACTCTATATCCCGATTATTGAAAACATCCGATTTTTCGAGATGCTCGGAGTTCACCATCTGTACCTGCACATAAGGCTCGTAAAATCTGCTTTCGCCTGCTATTTCAACTAGTGGTATTGGAAACTGAATTCCATATCCCGATTATTTAAACATCCGATTTTTTCGAGATGCTCGGGCATCATAATCTATACCTGCACATAAGGCTCGTAAAATCTGCTTTCGCCTGCTATTTCAACTAGTAGTATTGGAAACTGAACTTCATATCCCGATTATTGAAAACATCCGATTTTTCGAGATGCTCGGAGTTCACCATCTGTACCTGTACATAAGGCTCGTAAAATCTGCTTTCGCCTGCTATTTCAACTAGTGGTATTGGAAACTGAACTCTATATCCCGATTATTGAAAACATCCGATTTTTCGAGATGCTCGGAGTTCACCATCTGTACCTGCACATAAGGCTCGTAAAATCTGCTTTCGCCTGCTATTTCAACTAGTGGTATTGGAAACTGAATTCCATATCCCGATTATTTAAACATCCGATTTTTTCGAGATGCTCGGGCATCATAATCTATACCTGCACATAAAGCTCGTAAAATCTGCTTTCGCCTGCTATTTCAACTAGTGGTTTTGGAAACTGAACTCTATATCCCGATTATTGAAAACATCCGATTTTTCGAGATGCTCGGAGTTCACCATCTGTACCTGTACATAAGGCTCGTAAAATCTGATTTCGCCTGCTATTTCAACTAGTGGTATTGGAAACTGAATTCCATATCCCGATTATTTAAACATCCGATTTTTTCTAGATGCTCGGGGATCATAATCTATACCTGCACATAAAGCTCGTAAAATCTGCTTTCGCCTGCTATTTCAACTAGTAGTATTGGAAACTGAATTCCATATCCCGATTATTTAAACATCCGATTTTTTCGAGATGCTCGGAGGCATCATAATCTATACCTGCACATAAGGCTCGTAAAATCTGCTTTCGCCTGCTATTTCAACTAGTGGTATTGGAAACTGAACTCTGTATCCCGATTATTTGACGATTCGATTATTTTCATAATCGAATGTTGCCGATTATATCAAAAATCGGATTAACGATTATTTTTCATCCGATTATGCCCAACACTAGATT